>CM065299.1:0-1485000 GCA_032871835.1 Dipteronia dyeriana | reverse complement strand
ACCGGATGATGTCGGAAAGAGTTTTTAGCCAAACATTAATTGGTCGTGTATTAGCAGACCATATATATATAGGCCCCCGATGCATTGCCATTCGAAATCAAGATATTGGGATTGGACTCGTCAATCGATTCATAACCTTTCGAACACAAGCAATATCTATTCGAACCCCCTTTACTTGTAGGAGTACCTCTTGGATCTGTCGATTATGTTATGGTCGGAGTCCCACTCATGGTGACCTGGTTGAATTGGGAGAAGCTGTAGGTATTATTTCGGGTCAATCTATTGGGGAACCGGGGACTCAACTAACATTAAGAACTTTTCATACTGGCGGAGTATTTACAGGGGGCATCGCAGAACATGTGCGAGCCCCCTCTAATGGAAAAATAAAATTCAATGAGGATTTAGTCCATCCCACACGTACACGGCACGGGCATCCTGCTTTTCTATGTGATATAGATTTGTATGTAATTATTGAGAGTGAAGATATTATGCATAAGGTGACTATTCCACCAAAAAGCTTTCTTTTAGTTCAAAATGATCAATATGTAGAATCAGAACAAGTGATTGCTGAGATTCGGGCGGGAACATACACTTTGAATTTTAAGGAGAGGGTTCGAAAACATATTTATTCTGACTCAGAGGGAGAAATGCACTGGAGTACCGACGTGTACCATGCACCCGAATTTCAATATAGTAATGTCCGGCTCTTACCAAAAACAAGTCATTTATGGATATTATCAGGAGGTTCATGCGGATCCGGTGTAGTTTCTTTTTCACTCCACAAGGATCAAGATCAACTGAGCATCCATTCTCATTCTGTCGAACGAAGATATATTTCTAGCCTCTCAGTGAATAATGATCAAGTGAGACACCAATTAGTTAGGTCCGATTTTTCTGATAAAAAAGAAGATGGTATTTTGGATTATTCGGGATTTAATCGAATCATAGGTATTGGTCATTGTAATCTCATACATCCTGCAATTCTCCACAAGAATTCTGATTTATTGGCAAAAAGGCGAAGAAATAAATTTCTCATTCCGTTCCAATCCATTCAAGAACAAGAGAAAGAACTAATGCCCTATTCAGGTATCTCGATTGAAATACCCATAAAGGGTATTTTCCGTAAAAATAGTATTCTTGCTTATTTTGATGATCCTCGATACAGAAGAAAGAATTCAGGAATTACTAAATATGGGACTATAGGGGCACATTCAATCGTCAAAAAAGAGGACTTGATTGAGTATCGAGGAGTCAAAAAAATTAAGCCAAAATTGCAAATGAAAATCGATCGCTTTTTTTTCATTCCCGAGGAAGTGCATATTTTACCCGAATCTTCTTACGTAATGGTACGGAATAATAGTATCATTGGAGTAGATACCCGAATCGCTTTAAATAGAAGAAGCCAAGTGGGCGGATTGGTCCGAGTGGAGAAAAAAAAAAAAAGGATTGAACTCCAAATTTTTTCTGGGGATATCCATTTTCCTGGGGAAACAGATAAGATATCCCGACATAGTGGCATCTTGATACCGCCGGAAACGGGAAAAAAAGAACTTAAGGAATCCACCCGGGAATCAAAAAAATGGAAAAAATGGATCTATGTCCAACGGATCACACCTACCAAGAAAAAGCATTTTGTTTTGGTTCGACCCGTCATCACATATGAAATATCGAACGGTATAAATTTAGCAACACTCTTCCCCCAGGATCTGCTGCGGGAAAAGGATAATATGCACCTTCGAGTTGTCAATTATATCCTTTATGGAAAGGGCAAACCCTTTCGGGGTATTTCTGACACAAGTATTCAATTAGTTCGAACTTGTTTAGTCTTGAATTGGGACCAAGACAAAAAAGGTTCTTCCGTCGAAGAGGTCTGTGCTTCCTTTGTTGAAGTAAGTACAAATGGTATGATTCGAGATTTCCTAAGAATCGACTTAGTGCAATCCCATATTTCGTATATCAGAAAAAGGAATGCTCCGTCAAGTTCAGGATTGATCTCTGATAATGGTCCAGATCGCACCAATATCAATCCGTTTTACTCCATTTATTTCAAGGCAAGGGTTCAACAATCACTTAGCCAAAATCAAGGAACTATTCATACGTTGTTGAATAGAAACAAGGAATGCCAATCTTTGATAATTTTGTCATCATCTAATTGTTTTCGAATGGGTCCATTCAACGATATAAAATATCATAATGTGATAAAGCAATCAATTCACATTCAAAAAGATCCTCTAATTCCAATTAGGAATTCGTTGGGACCCTTAGGAACAGTCCTTCAAATTGCAAATTTTTATTCATTTTACTGTTTAATAACTTATAATCCGATTTCGGTAACTAACTATTTGAAACTTTATAATTTAAAACAGACTTTTCAAGTACGTAAATTTTATTTAATGGATGAAAACGAGAGGATTTATAATCCTGATGCAGACAGTAAGATTGTTTTGAATCCATTTAATTTGAATTGGTATTTTATCCATCATAATTATTGTGAGGAAATGTCCACAATAATGAGTCTTGGGCAGTTTATTTGTGAAAATATATGTATAGCCACAAATGGACCACACCTCAAATCAGGTCAAGTTTTAATTGTTCAAGCTGGCTCTGTAGTAATAAGATCAGCTAAGCCTTACTTGGCTACTCCAGGAGCAACTGTTCATGGGCATTATGGAGAAATCCTTTATGAAGGAGATACATTAATTACATTTATATATGAAAAATCAAGATCTGGTGATATAACGCAGGGTCTTCCAAAAGTAGAACAAGTGTTAGAAGTGCGTTCGATTGATTCAATATCGATGAACCTAGAAAAAAGAGTTGAGGGTTGGAACGCGCGTATAACAAGAATTCTCGGAATTCCTTGGGGATTCTTAATTGGTGCTGAGCTAACTATAGTGCAAAGTCGTATCTCTTTGGTTAATAAGATCCAAAAGGTTTATCGATCCCAGGGGGTCCAAATCCATAATAGACATATCGAAATTATTGTACGTCAAATAACATCAAAAGTGTTGGTTTCAGAAGATGGAATGTCTAATGTTTTTTTACCCGGCGAACTTATTGGATTGTTACGAGCGGAGCGAACGGGGCGTGCTTTGGAAGAAGCGATCTGTTATCGAGCTATATTATTGGGAATAACGAGAGCATCTCTGAATACTCAAAGTTTTATATCTGAAGCAAGTTTTCAAGAAACCGCTCGGGTTTTAGCAAAAGCAGCTCTCCGGGGTCGTATCGACTGGTTGAAGGGCCTGAAAGAGAACGTTGTTCTGGGGGGGATGATACCCGTTGGTACCGGATTCAAAGCATGTGTAAAATGTAGAATTTTTCATTTTGTAACGGCACCAATTGAGATTCCGATATAATTATATGTATAAACCTATCGTCACTCTTTCTCTCTGTACGTAGCTGGTGTTTTGGGATTATAATCCTCAAAGGTTTTACCAGGTTTTTTTCTAAACCAACACTTATTCTCGTTCTAGATGATACTGTACAAAGCACGATCACAACGGAAAATACATGGTATGCGCTTTTAAATATCGTTGATGATGTACCTGCAGGAACCGAAATCAATCAGTTGGATGCACTAGATTTAGGAGGCCTTAGCCATTCTCAAATTGCTTCGCATGCAATTGAATCATACTTGATTCAGGTTTTTAGATGTGTATAACTTGCTCATAATCTAAGCAGTTAACTTAAAAAAAAAAAAAAAAAAAAAGAAGCTCGAAATGCAGATACTCAAGAATGGTTTCTTCCATGCTGATCCTCATCCTGGAAATCTTGCTGTTGATGTAGACGAATTGCTAATCTATTATGATTTCGGTATGATGGGGGAGGTCCAATCGTTTACTCGCGAGAAATTGCTTCAATTTTTCTATGCAGCTTACGAAAAAGACGCCGGAAAGGTAATTGGCTGCAAATCTGTTCACTTTTCTAAATACAGGTATTGGCTACATAGTACATACAGGACCCGAATTTTTCATTCATGAAGGTTGCTGCATCGTATGCACAGGAACTGTTAGAGATTAACATTAGACAGGCCAGCGATCTGGGATGCAGCTAGTGGAAGAAATAAGGAAACAAGCCGATGGAGTATGTGCTTCGGTTTCTTGTTCTAGTTGTTTTATAAGAACATCTGATATGGTATTATCAGTATTGACATCATGACCTGTGTGAAATTTTTTCAGGCCAGATCTTCTACCATGTCCATGCCGTACAGAGTTCAGCGAATCAAGGAGTTTGTGAAACAACTCGAAGCTGGAGATATAAAGCTTCGAGTACGGGTTCTTGAGGTAATCAAGACAACATCTCTATAGTGATTTCAAAGGATGGATACTTTCTTTCAGCTATTCGCACTGTGTCTGAACTTAAACCAGTCTGAAAGAGCAGCTCGAAAAGCAACAATGCTGCAAATGGCAACCATGCATGCAGTTTTCGGAGGTACCCTGCTAACTCTCGGGGTCACATTTAGCAGTCAGGGCAGTCAAGTAATCGCAAAAGGATCATTCATTGGTGCAGGTTTATCATAGTTCCCTAATAATTCAATCAAACTTCTCGCAATCCTTCAAATGCTCTATGGGATGACAATTGATTTCTTGAAATGCAGGGGGGTTTTGTTTACACTGTTTATGGTGTCAATGCAGAAAGTGAAGAAGCTTGATAAAATTGAAAAAATGATATGAATTTAGCATTGCTATCATCAAGTCTGTACTCTTGTACAATGGAAAAACATTCTTGAATTCGAAAGAGAAAAAAATGACAGATGAATTCATCGCGTTGTATGGTACTAAGATCATCTTTCAGGACATTGTAAAAGGTAACATTGTCACTTGTGACATTGTTTGTACAAAACTGTTTTGAGGAAATTGTTAATAAAGTAATCCTCAAGTATCGCTAATATTGTCTTCATAGCAAATGCGCATAACATACAAGTACATAGCACTCGACGGAATCAAATCAATGGACCTGAGAAATGCAGAGTGAAACTCTCCAAGAATATTATTTATGTTCCCGAAGCCTGAAAGCTCATGCTAGTCATCAATTAGGCAGGGAGAATCTCCCTTGAATCAAAACCGTAAACTGTTATGACTTATGAGATGGTTTCTCGGAAATATATGCTAAGCACAATATAAACAATTTTTAAAACCTTTAGACAACAACTATTGAATATGTTAACGAAAAGGATACAGCTTTTTTTTTTTTTTTGTTACCTCTATGAAGACTGGAAATGCCACTCAATCAGTCAATTTAAGCAGCAGCAAAGGTTAAAACCATGGCAAGCTAATACCAATTTGGAGTTTCCTTCTGATTCCACTGTCTGTCCGCAGAGTATATAGAATTGGTTGGAACTGTTATCTTCCTAAACCATTTGCTTAATTAGACTGTTTGAGTCCTCAAGATCTAGACAATTTTTGTTCCCATCAACCAAGTCAGCTACGCTAATGGAGTTTGAAACCCATCCAAACCGCATCATGCGCTCCAGAACCTGTGCAACTCTATCCGTATTGCCTTCCCTGAAAAAACTACGAGCTATAGACTTGCAAGAGCGAGAACTGGGACTAAGTCCACCCTCTCCCATTGCATCAAGCAACCTGAAAGCTTCATAAAATTCTTCTTTTCCACATAGGGCTGTAATGAGTGCTCTGTATGGATGCAAACGGATTCTCATACCCTTCTCCAACATAAAATCTCTCAACTTCAAAGCTTCCATCAGATTACCTTCTTTACAGTAAGCATCAATCATTACACTATAGGTGACTCTATCAGGTTCAATTCCTTTCGCCACCATCTCTTCAAACAGAGCAAAAACCTCGGATAAATTCCCCATTTTGTTGTAACTGTTCAAAAGTGATGTGTAAGTAATAGTTGATGGCATCACATTGTTCGCCTGCATCTTCAAGAAGAGTTCCTTTGCTTTCTCCATATTTTGCACCTTGCAATACGCATCCATAAGAATACTGTATGTGACATGATCAGGCATAACCTGATTTGCCAGCACTGCTTCCAACAATCCATATGCTTCTTCGAGCTTGTTACTCTTGCACAAGCCTTCTACTAGAGTATTGAAAAAAGAAGTAGAAGCCAAGCCTTTCTGCAACATATCTTGGAACAGATCCGGTGCTCTCTCCATTTTTTTCTCTTTGCAGCATCCAGTGAGAAGGACTTTGTAGACAATTCTATCAGGTGGGACACCCCTTTGTGGCATCTCATCAAATAAATGGAACGCCTCAGTTACATTTCCGGACTTGCAATAACAATCTATCAATGTAGCATATGTCGCACTATTAGGGATCAGACCTCTTTCCAAGATGCTATTGAGCAAGTTCTTAGCTTTCTCAGCATCACCTGACTTGCATAATCCAGCAATCAAAACATTGTAAGTAACGATGTTAGGTTCAATTCCTTTCTTGAACATTTCCTCATGAAATTGAAAGGCCTTATCCACATCACCTCGTTTGCAAAAACCAGTGATGATGGAGTTGTAAGTGTAAACATCTGGGAACAACCCCTCCTCTGAAAGTTCTGAGAAGAGTCCCAACGCTTCTTTCAATTTTCCACATCTTGAGAGACCATTGATGAGGACATTGAAAGCTTGAACTTCTGAGAGAATCCCCCGTGCAAGCATGCATCTAAATGTTGAGAACGCTTCTGTTATGTTCCCCTTTTTGCAGTGCCCATCAACAACTGCCGAACAACTTACATTATTAGGCACTAGACCATGACCTAGTATATCTTTGAAATACCTGTCAGCTATCTGCATCTGCCCTGCCTTACTATATCCAAGGATGAAAGTTCCATAAGTATAAGTATTTGGCGTTAATCCTTTCCGTAACATTTCATCAAAATAGGTCCTTGCTTCTTCCATCCTTTTGGCTTTGCAGAGGCCGCGTATAAGAGAATTGTAGCAGTACACATCAAGTGTAATTCCTTCCTTCTTAATCAACTCAAGCACCTTTCTCGCTTCTTCAAACTTATCTTCCTTGGAGTAAGCCCAAAATAGAGTTGAGTAGATAAAGCCATTTGGCTTCCAACCCCCAGAAATCATTTCTTCTAAAACAGCATTGACCTGTTGGAACTTTCCACATTGGCACAGCCCATCAATAATCATACCATAAGTGACTACTGTTGGTGCCAAATTCTTCTTCTTCATCTCATTAAGTAACTCAAAAGCCATAACCATATCTCGCCTTTTGCAATACCCCTCTATTAACAAAGTATAAGTTCCTGCATTCGGTTGCATACCCATTCTAATTATCTCATTCATCACTGCTCTTGCCTTATTCATATCACCACTCTCACAAACCCCATTAAGCAGATTGTTATACGTGAACAAATTTACCTGATTACCACAAGCAATCATCTCATCCTTTACTTTTAATGCCTCTTCAACATCACCTTTTTTCAAGAAGCCATCAATCAAAGCATAAAAAGCAACTGCATCGGGCCTCAGACCCTTCCCAATCATCTCCAATAAAACCGATTTGGCATCTCTCATCATCTTTTTCGCATTAAACCCATGGAAAAGAGCTATATATGTGTAACTATCAGGAACCAACCCCTTCTCAACCATAGAATTCTTCAACTCAACCGCTTCATTAACACGCCCCGCCCTACACAACCCACTGATAACCACATTATACGTCACAACATTGGGGCTACAACCCTTCTCTCCCATTTCCATAAACACCCTCTTCGCTTCCTCAACATTATTCTGTTTAATGTGACCATTGATCACATGAGTGTAAGTATAAACATCGAAACCTATCTTTGTCTCCTTCATCTTACCATAAACCTTCCAAAACAACTCCATCCGCTTACCCTTCAACGCCTCCCTCAACAACGCATTACAACACCGCAAACTATGTGCAAATTCAACACTTTTATCGCACAAAAACACATCAACAGCTTCATCGAAAGACCCCATCTTCCGATACCCGTCAATTAACAGTTCGAAAACCACCCCATCACACACAAATCCCTCACATTCCCTATAACTACTATCAATAGCACTCAAAACATCACAAGGCGACCTAACACCACCACCAAAATCACTACTTTTTCTTATCAATCTCCCAACAATATCAATTGCGCGTCCATACAATTTAGCATTGCATAGAAAAACAACAACAAGAGACAAAACATTCAAGTCAAGTTTGTGGGCAGTACCCGTTTTGCGTTCGGACCAGTAGAAGAAACTGAGGAGGCGATTCGGGTTGCAGTCTGTCAGGTTCTGGTGGATAACGGATCGGATCACATCCGGGTTCAGTTTACTTGGTATGTTAGAGGAGTCCAGGAGGAGCTTCCAGTTGTTGTCGCCGAGGATTTTTGTGATCTGTCGTACTGTGTCCTGTACCTGTTGTTGTTCGGTGGGTGGCGAAGTGAAGTGGTGAACTGGGTCGGCTGTGGAAATTCGGGTCCTGAACACTTGTGGGCTCACACGTGTGAGTCTCCTCATGTTTGTTTGTTTCACAGTAGAATCTGAAGGAGGAGGAAGAAGAAGACGAAGGACATTTTTTTTCTTATAAACCCTGTAGTAAAATTACGTATTAATCCATACATTTTCTTTATTTGTAGTTGACCCAAGTTAACTCGTGACTTGCCCAACACATCACAAGTCCGGACACAAGACACGAGTCGGACCCAAAAGGTTACAAAACATGCACTACGTTAACTCGTTACGTGCCCAAACATACTGTGGATATCGTCGTCCAGTATGGTTTAATAATAAAGGACACTCGTTCAGAATTTTAATATTCACTATCGTGGTATATTCAATGTTCGAATCATCACAATCGTTGTAGAATCTTTATAAAAAAATAAAAATAAAAAATAAAAAAACATAGTGTATATTTAAGTATGATAAGAAATTTTATTTAAAATTGAGAAAAAGGAAAAGAAAGAATCAAAATGGGTGACTTCAACAATTGAGTTGCCTATTTTGATCAATTGCTTTTAATGTGTTGAATAATAATACAAAAATAGGACTTTTGGTTCATGAATTGACTCTATTTTATGAGTATTGAATCTGAAGCCCATCACTAGAATTTACTCTCCTTATCTATTTGAAACTATTACTCATATGTTAAGATCCTTTCGGAATCTATTTATATATTTCGGATAACTACCTTCTTAATATGGGGAAAATAGAAAAGTCTTTCATACTCACATTTTACAGTAAACTCTTAGGTTATCTATGTCAAATGTGGCCAAAGTCCAAGAAAATACTTGACCTTTCACTGTCACTATCACTATCAAGAGAAAAAATCATTAAAAAAAATTGTCAAGGAGATTTTTTTTTTAGTCACCAAAGGTTGTTGAGAATGTATAAATATTCTATTTGAGTCAATGTTCATATTTATGATTCTCATATTGTTGCAAACTTATTATAATGTCAAGTTTGTGATCTAAAATCTTCAACAAATTAAAAAAAAAACACCAGAAACAATATTACTATTTATTTATATTAAAGTAATAAATCCATAGATGAAATATAATTCAAATATAGGAGAGACAAAGCATGATTTTCTTTGATTTTCTCTAATAATTTATATGATCTCATTTTTCACATGGTGACTCGTTATCTTTAGTGAAATATCAAATATGTATATATATATATATATAACTAATTTTATTGTGACACTAATGATTTTTATTTATTAATTCTCTTGTTATTGTTAAACTAGTAATTATTTGTATAATTATTTATGTAAGCTTTGAATATTTTGTTCATATATAAATTAGTTAAAATGGTTTTCCACCAACTTAGATTAATTAATTGATTACCCATTGACTAGGGAGTTGGTGAAAATTGATTTCAGTATTATTTGTACATAAATTATACCAAACTGAATGTAGTGGAAAACAATCAAAGTCAAATTCTTGTGCAATCAAATTAAGTCAGCTAATTTAAGTTGCCTAAACTTGTACTTTTTTATTTGGATTTAGATTTTGACTAAAGATTTTCTGTTTTGGGTTCTTTCTTGCAATTAATTAACTACTCACAAATAGTAGATGTCAATTTGGTGATCACATCGAATTTAAGATAATTGAAATTACAATTCATCTTATGTTAATTTTTTTTTTGTTTATAGATCACTAATTTACTAGCTTTTCGATTACAAAGAGTCAAATAATTATCCAATCAAAAAACTTAATCTTAATTATCAAAACGACTCTAATACTCGACACAAACTTAAATGCTTCTTATCATAAAACACATGCAATGAACAAGAAATTCATAATATATATATATGATATATGAAACAGAACCTCAAGAGCCGGGACCTAGAAAAATAAACTAAACCTTATCGTAGGTATGATATTATATTAACCATTCAATCAAGAATGTTATTACATCATATTATAATAGAGATTATCATGTATCTCTTTTTCACACTTAGTGGTTAGGGATTCGAATTCCACTATATGTATTTTATAAATATATATGGAGAATTTTCTTTTGGATTGTGGGAGACAGTATTTGTATTTCAAAAAAGAAATATTATATCTAATTAATCTCATCCGTTTCGATAGTAGTTGTATCTAAAATAAAACAAACAAACTAATAGAAAAGTGCCAACTAAAACAAAGAAAGATGCTATACGTTGTACCTATTTAATTTTTGTAGCTAGATTAATTCATTATTAAGTATCGGATGCTATGTCTTGGAAGTATTTACCAAGTTTCTTGTTTTTCATGTTTTTTTTTTGTTTGTTTACATTTATGATTTTCCAAAACAACATGCCAAGGAATCTCTCTCCCTCTATATGTGGTTGGGTTTGGTCAGACTGATGAGTGATCTAAGCAGTATTTTCTTGACTGACTTGAGTCTTGACAATTACTTTTTCTACATATGAATATGATTCACGCTCTTGTCTTTTGTTTGTTACATTTATGAACCTATTGACTTCGCCAATATCAATTCTCAAGAATTTAATTCCACCTCCCCTTTTGTTCAAATTTCGAACAAAAATAAGAATGTATTATATGCTTACTACAAAATTTAATATGTGGACATCCCTTTTTTTTGTCATCATGAATTTCATATAGATAAATGGGTTTGCATTAATCCTATCTAGACAGAATGGAGTTAACCTCTACACGGAAAAAGGATTGTAATAATATAATCTACTAATCTAATATGTCCGTACTCATAATATGTTGATCAATTATATGTGTGTTGTATGTAAATTTTATCAAGCATACACGTCATTGACAGGAAGGAAAGATAGCCAGGTGTATGCTTAGATAGACATCCGGAAAATATCCTACAAGGCATCATTAAAGAGGAGCAAGCCCGAGTAAGCATATACCGAATAAAGACTTACTCGGGACTGGCTAAAACAACGCATTCACTCGGGCTCAAACGGCACTACTCGGGACCATCAGGTATCAGTCTTACTCGGGAGCAAATACAACCCGAATAAGAACTTATCGTACGGGTTAAGTCATTAAATACGAGGAGATATTCTTCATGAAGGAATCCCAAATAATAGACCTTTGAGTTAGAAGAGTCCCCCAATCAGGAAACAACTTGATTCCTTTTCGAAGACTACATTCTTATAAGGAAACAAGTCAAATTGAACTACGCTACTAGAATCCCACTCAATTTCCATAAGAGACTCCGAAACAGGAAAGAAGACAAATCAACCTCAAGCAAGTAACCAAATCATAATTAAATACAAATATCTTGTATTACTTGTACAAAGCAGATTAGGGTTCTATAAGCATATAAATAGACCCATAATCTTGCTCGAAAAGATATAGACAATATAGCATACAGTAATCACAAATATTACAGAGAGAAAAGGGAGATCGAGAGCTTGTAAAAACATCTTATTCTCTTAGTGGATTTTGGCTTGGTTGATCTTTCAACCACTCGTGGATGTTTCTCCGACCATCGGAGTTTTACCACGTAAACCTTGTCTTTTTTACTCTCTCTGCATCTCTTTCTCTTTGAATCAATAGCTAAAATCCAGTCCTTGTTGGCTTTTCTGGCATAATCCAGAAAACGACGTCAACAATGTGTACACACAAGGAAGAGGGAAGAAGGCCACATTGGCCATGGGCCATTTCCTTTAATTTTTTTTAAGTATTAAATTAAAAAAATATTTTTTTTATTTTAAAGTTTTTCATTTTGATATTTCTAAATTTTTTATTTTTTATTTCTAAATCTATCATGCATCGAAATCAATAAATTATAATCCATTAATTTAAATTATTCGAATATAATACAATTTAAATGAGTAAATTATAGTATTATCACATTATTTGAACATAAGATTTGAACATTAAATTTAGACAACATAGTAATATTGTTTTATTATTTGACATTCAAAATATAAACTATTTATATATACGGAAATTATCATATAAGTGAGCACTGATGGAATTATACAAGGACATTGAATGTGAGTCACTCATTTTACATATTTTGACTATATACATTGAATATCCTTATATAATTCTATAAGTACGTACCGATAAAAAAATGAATATATATATATAAACTCCTACAACAATATTATATTAAAAATCCCAATTAAAATCTACATAGATTTTTAAATCACATGGTGTGAAATTTTATTTTTTAAATAGTGTGCATGAAACATTTATCAGCTATTATATTATTTAAAATTAATTTTCGGATCACGAATCATGTAACAATTTTATTAATTAATTAATTAATTAGAATATGGAATCAATCTGGACACAGGAAAGTAAATAAAGTAGATCAACAAGGGCAAATCAGTAAATGAACAACACTCGTGCGCCACGTGCTCAGACAACAACTCCCAACTCCAACTCCAACTCCAACTCCCTCCTATATAAATGTTCTCGAACATTTCTCACTTCCAAGTTCCAACTCAACAACTCCTCTCTCCAAAACGCAGATCTCCACTGTCGTTTTTGTGTTCCTTTTTTAAATTTTGAATTTAATTTTGATAATCAAGTGAGTTCATGCATTTTTCTGATGTGGTATCTAATTCTAACTCAAATGGGTCACATGTACTGTGATCAATTAACGATCTTGTACTGATAAATCCTGTGATTTTGCTGCAGATTTTTTTTTTTATTTACATTCAAAGATGGCTCCAGCAACAGCAGATTCGATAAAGGCTAGAGGTGATTTGTAATTTCATTGAATTTGATTAAATTTTAATTGAATATTGATGTATCCTTTTGATTGTCTTTTTGTCGAAATTTGTTAAAATGCTTGGTGGGTTGTTTAAATGTTCTTGCTTTTCTATATATTTGTACAGATGTTTGTATTGTTGGTGTTGCCCGTACGCCAATGGGTGGATTTCTTGGTTCTCTGTCGTCTTTACCGGCTACCAAGCTTGGATCTATAGCTATTGAAGGTTAACAATTTAGAATTTATAATGTTTTTTTTTTTCGTATTGTATTGTATTGTATCTCTTTTGATATGTGTTTTTTTAATAGTTGAATTCGTAAACTTGTAGCTGCTCTTAAAAGGGCTAACGTTGATCCATCGCTTGTACAAGAAGTGATCTTTGGCAATGTTCTCAGTGCGAATCTTGGGCAGGCACCGGCTAGACAGGCCGCGTTGGGTGCAGGAATTCCTAATTCAGTCGTCTGTACAACTGTTAACAAAGTTTGTGCATCCGGGATGAAAGGTGTGTCGTGTTGTAGTGACTGAGTAGTCTTTAATCGTCGGCTTTGTTTGGGAATTTGTGTTGAAATCTGTTGGGATTTTTTGTTGCAGCAACAATGCTTGCTGCACAGAGTATTCAGTTGGGCATCAATGATGTTGTCGTGGCTGGTGGCATGGAAAGCATGTCTAACGTTCCGAAATACTTGGCAGAAGCAAGGTCTGTATCGTTTCCCCTTCTCTCTTTTGTGTTTTCTTTCATTTCGAACTTCGATTTTGAGATTTCTGATTTCGTTGTTGCATTGCAGGAAGGGGTCTCGACTTGGACATGATTCTCTTGTTGATGGAATGCTCAAGGACGGATTATGGGATGTTTATAACGATTGTGGCATGGGAACTTGTGCTGAATTATGTGCAGATCAACATTCGTTAACGAGGGAAGATCAGGTACCGTTTTACTACTCCCATGGTTTGCTACGAAGATCGGATTCTCATGATTAATATATCACATGATTGATATATCTTTCTGGTTTTTGCAGGATAACTATTCTGTTCAGAGCTTCGAGCGTGGTATTGCTGCCCAAGATGCCGGTGCCTTTACGTGGGAAATTGTTCCAGTTGAAGTTTCAGGGGGAAGGGGAAGACCACCTACCATCGTGGATAAGGATGAAGGTTTAGGGAAGGTAATCGTAGTTTCAATTTGTTTCTTGTTACTTATTATCATGTGCGTATTTGTATCTCCATTATCAGTGTATGAACATACGGATTTGCAAAATCACATACTGCCACCCAACATCATGCATTGATGATGTTTTATATGTTACTTTTCTGTGATGCCAGTTTGACCCTGCAAAATTGAGGAAACTCCGACCAAGTTTCAAGGAGAATGGAGGAACTGTTACTGCCGGAAATGCCTCTAGTATAAGGTTCGTTCCTATAACATCTTCTTGTTGGAAGTTTGTTTATGTAACATCAGCTTTATACTAGTCTTACAAATACTTGAAACCAAACTTCTGCTGAAATTGAAAATTGACAGTGATGGGGCCGCAGCTTTGGTTCTAGTGAGTGGAGAGACAGCACTTAAGCAAGGCCTTCAAGTCCTTGCGAAGATCACAGGATATGCTGATGCTGCCCAGGTACTTTGTGCACCAAAAAGAGTTTTTACGATGACTAGTATACTACAAAAACATAAGTTTCATATCACTTATGTTCCGCCCAATTCGTTGCAACTCTGTCACCTTGCAAGGATCATATCACTTGATGCTCATTTGTGCTTGTTGTGCAGGCACCAGATCTCTTTACAACAGCGCCAGCCCTAGCAATACCAAAAGCTATTGCCAAATCCGGCCTCAATGCTTCTCAAATTGATTATTATGAAATAAACGAAGCCTTTGCTGTAAATTTACGCCTAATCATTTATCATTGATATGGTTTCCCAATCAATCTTTGGGATTTCTAATCCTTAGTTATCAAAATTCGTATTTGCAGGTTGTTGCCCTTGCAAATCAGAAACTGCTCGGACTTAATCCAGTGAGTTTTATCTCTCTCTCTCTTATGTATCTCTAAAATGAAAAAGAAAACAGTAATACAATTGCTTTTGTGCCTGTGCTAGTGCTAATGTGTTGGTCAAGTTTCGGTATATGACCTTGTATAAACGATATTCTAAGCTTTATTTTTTGCTTACAGGATAATGTTAATGTGCATGGAGGCGCTGTATCTCTAGGACATCCTCTGGGCTGCAGTGGAGCTCGTATCTTGGTGACACTTTTGGGGGTACGTTCTTTGCCATGTCCTCTCCCATAATTAATGCATTCTTTTGTAAGGTTGTTTCCCTCTCGTTTTTCCTAATATATATACACGCCACGTGCAGGTATTGAGGCAGAAAAATGGGAAATACGGTGTTGGTGGTGTTTGCAACGGAGGAGGTGGTGCATCCGCACTCGTTGTAGAGCTTATGTAAGCCTTGAAATTTTCTGGTATGTCTGAGGATGCATATATAGTCCACAAATTCACATTCTTCCTATCAGGAAATTTAGTTCGACAACCTGAAATTCCAACTGTGAAACTGACCATTACCTATCCGTGATTCAGGATATAAATTAGGGGTGTGACGATCTCGTGCACCGGATAGAAACGATGATGGCGCCTTCTTGTAGGGGATGGATCAATCTGCCGAAATCAAAGTTAAAATGTTGTGCAATTTTATTACCATTTCATTTCTTTTTCCGTGATTCTCATTGTTAGCTTCCTTCTCCAATAAAAACTTAAATGCTTATTTAGCTTTTCACATGAAAATATCTATTTAGCATCTTCTTTTTCCTCACTTAATATATATCTATATCTACAGTTCTGTGTAATTTTATTTTATTTGTACGACGCCCCAGTTGGATAGAATGGGTCATCGTGTATAACCTTATCGGGGTTTCGTCACATCACGTTTGTTCGCATGGGAATGGGTTGTCACGTCTAACCTTATCGGGGTTTTGTCACATTACGTTTGATCGAGATGGGAAATAGGATAAGTTCATTGATTCAATCTTATGTTTGGAATTGATATTCCAACATTATTGTTGTGGGTCTGACTCCTAAAACCCGCGTGGGAGTGGGCATGCTAACACCAAAATTTAAGAACCACTGATTGATTGATTTTAACGTTCAAATTTAGCCGGGAATGGTTCCCATAATTTCTTGCCACAGACCCATATGGGTATAGCAGCCTTGCCATATTATCGTTCTTGTAAGATTTAAATGTTGTAAGGAGTAATGATAATGCTTGTGTTGTGCATACCAAGTCATGTCTTGTTATATTATAATATTATATATAAAAAAAAGTCATGTCTTGTTAACAGTCTGCTATTAATGACAACCTGCCATGTATTCCTCCAATTCTGTCTAAGTTCTAACCACGTTATCTTATAATATATACTATTTATTTATTTATTTTAGAGAACCCATAAAATAAGTTGGTTAATTAAACTATTATTGTTAATAACGATAGTTATATGTTAACAGTCTTCTAAATTAAACAAGGAGTTGAATGGTTTAAATGATATTATGTATATATGGGATGTCAATTCATTTGTAATAGTCTTTGTGGAAAAAGAAATGCCAATTCTTTTATTAATTACAAACTTCACGGACTCACGGTTTTATTAACATTGGATATGAGAGATTTACCAATTATCATTTTAAAGAAAAGATGCCTTCGTTGTAAGTCGTAATGAATTTCTACTTGGAACGTATACTATTTAACAACTTGTGATGACTAAAAAGAAAGAAAAAAATCAATACTAACATTGCTCAAATCAAAGGATTATATAAATAACATAATGCAATCAAACAAACAATGAAAACATTGTTTTAAAAAGAACTTGTGTGATGACTGATGAGATCTATCAATCATGCACATTTTACATTGGTTGAAGAAGAAAGAAGAGGCAAAAATTTATGCAATTGCATTTTGCATTTTGCATTACTGGAAGAAGTACCAATTCACACTTCAAAACATCATTTTCAAAATTTCAAGTCATTCAACTTTGTGGGCCCCCACAATAACATGTCCTGTCTTTGGGCCCATTTTGGTCCCTCTCTCTCTCTCACACACACACACACCAGAAAAACAAAATTCTTTTCTTATTCTCTTCTCCTTCCTTCATTATCATCACATTCACAACACCAAAAAAAAGAAAGAAAGAAAAAGCTTAAAAAACACAACAGACAACGACTTCATAGTTTCTCTCATCAAAATCATGGCTGTATGGTCTCACCCCTCTACTTTTTTTAATTCTTTTTTTTTTTAGATTTTTTGAATAAAAGTTTGTGTTTTTTTTTTGTTGTTGTTCATTAATTTTGTGAAAAGATCATATCTTTGTTGTTATTACATGAATTTCTCGGTGTTTAATGATCTGGGTATTCTTATTTATTGCCTCTTGAATGAATTTGTTTGGTTTCCTTCTGTGATAATTCGGTTCTCGCAGATTGGTATATTAGAATCTATAGAATGTTTAAATATTGCCACCTTTTTTTTTGTTTATTTGGGTTTGAATTTAAGTTTAGAAACAGAAAAAAACAAGGTTTTATTTTTGTTTCAATTTCTGAGTCATTTGATGGATCTCACATACCCAGAACCATTTTTCTTGGATGACAAAATAAATTTGATTGAGCTGTTCAGAATCTGAATAAATTTTATCTGCCCCAATCTTTAATTATGTTCTATCTTCAAATATGTCATTTGTAGAGTCTAGCAATTTTTCTTTCATAAGTGGAATGCTTTACAAAGATTGATGTATGTGAAACATATTTGTTGCTGGTAATGTTATTGAGAACATCATTTTACTGGTAAAATATTCAATTTTCTTGATGAAAATCACGAAATTATTGCTCGTTTATTAATAACATAAGTGGGGCTAAACGGGATGTTGATTGGTTCTTGGAATAGAAGAGAATTTCAACTCATGGATTACGAAAGTTATTTTTGTCATATGCAAGATATGTGTGTTTTTTGTTCAGTATTTCTTGTTGAATTTGTCTTCATATCATGAGCATATTTCCCAAGTTCATATGTGGGAAGCCAAGCTTCTACTTGGATTATACATGTTTTTGACTGTTTTATTATGTGATATTGTGCAATGAATGTACTTCGTAATGGAAATTGTGTTATGACTTGTGAGCATGCCTGTGTTGAGCTTCATGTTGCTTTATCAAAATATTACTTTTTAATAAACTACTTTACTTCTTGTATATATGGAAACTCTATTTTGGATCCAGAGTTATTTTTTGACGTACATTCAACATATTATCCTCCTGTCCATTGGAGATAGGATGATATAGTCGTTTGAGAAATTTTATGTACATATTTTCATGGAAGCTTGATTTACATGCCTGTTTCAAGTTTCAACGCATAGCAAGTAAAGGTCACAAGTTAGTGCTTCGATGTGTACGAATATTGCTAATCTATTTGTGGCCAATTTTCCTTTAAATGTCTGACTCCCTAGTGAAATTTTAATATTACAGGATAAGGGTCGACCATTACCGAAGTTCGGTGAATGGGATGTGAATGACCCATCATCAGCTGAGGGATTCACGGTTATTTTCAACAAGGCTAGAAATGAGAAAAAGACAGGCGGTACCAAGCCTGACTCGCCTGCAAAGGACGAGTCTCAATATAAACATAGGGCTGTTCTTGGAAAACCTCAATCTGTAAGTTGTTATAGACATAGTTAAGCTTTTCCTTTTAGTTATTTTTCTGGAAACAATTAAACCGTTGAAGCTTTAAGAAGAAAACCTCTGAATCAATCCCATGTAGCTTTTGACTCATTAAGGAGAGCTTATTTTTTATAACAGAGCAACCAAGCTACATAATTTCCATTTACGTTTTTCTTTCTCTTTATCCTCCAAACTTCAAAGTGAAGTCATACTGCATGATCCGGTGCTTGTCCACTTTGGTCCTGTTCTTTTGTCGTTTATTACTTATCATAGTCTATCTCTCATCACTTGCTACATATTCGCATTTTTTGCACTATTTCTAGCTTCCCCTTGTTTTGTCCTTAATTGGTGCCACCTCATACTTTAAATACTTTCATGGATTGACATTCTCTCTCGAATCTCCATGCAGGAAAAATCTTTACATATAATCTGAAAAACTTCACGAACCATGCCATGTTATCACACTCATACTGTCATTGTGTATTCCATCTGCCACTAGAGAAATTCAAAATTATCTGTATTCTTTTATCAATATTTAGACGACTGATATGTATCTTCATACTTCAATCTTAGCGGTTTTGTTGTTAAAATGAAGAACAATTATGACCTGATGGTTGTTGGTTGGTTCTTATATTAGACCTACAATCTGCAATTCTTCTAATATGCTTATTCTTCTAACGTTTTCAAATGCAATATTTTTGCAGAAAAAATGGTTCTGCTGTGTAGCTGCCAATACAGAACCGTGAACTCGTTGTGAAAGGCACTATATATCTATCTATCTATTCCCAGACATGATATATGATATACAAAAAGAGGGACTGGAGCTGTTGTATTCAGAAGCTATGATGGGTCCTTCTGGAATCTGTTTGTTGTGAATTTTTTAAGCTTTGGTGATGGTTTTGGAGTTAGGGAAGAATTTCATGAAAATATCATGAAAGAAACAATTTTTATTATGTTCATGTATTATACTGGTCAGTTATGGTTTGTTTGGGGTTCCTCTGCTCTCTTCCATTCGATTAATATCGATACCGTTTACGTATGACTATATTTTTTTCTTTTATTGTTTGTTTCAAGTGGACGTGATTTCCTGGTGTGAACCTTTGTGTTTATATACCAAAATGAAACCTTTTCTCTCTTTATTATGTTAGAATTCTCCATCCAAATGCCATCAAATTACTAGCTCTAATTCTTTGTGCATATTCTGTTGCAAGCAGTAACTGTTGACTTAAAAATGAATCTCCACCGTCTCTTTCAGAGATGGACGATAAAGAAAAGACCAAAATCCAATAAACCTAATAAACCTGCCTACCTCACCTCAAATTAGATTCGAACAGGACAATTATGTGTTAGATGCCAAAAACGAATTTAAGAAATTGAAAACATGGACCACAATCTAAAAAGCTTTATATTCTTCTATAATATGTCAATTGAAAGAGAAAAAAAAGTTTCACTTTCACAAATTACAAAATAATTAAGCAGATTAAATACCCACATAGGATTTACTAAACTCTGGATAATCTATGTTTTCGATCGAACAAGTACTTGAGGAGGAAGACTTGGAGGAAGCTAGTAGCCACGAGAGAAAGTGATTCAATCACTGCCTTTTGAATTGCTCTCTTGCTCATGTGGTCATTCACTGCATTCAACAACAATCACAAACAACTCTCATGAGCTTTGATTCCGGTTCAAATTCTATCAATAAGTGGTTTATGTATACTCAAGTAAGAGCTCGGATCAGGAGAGAATTTTCCGTTACCTATTGCCTGGCGATCAGTTTGAGCCTCTAACCAACGTTGTTCAAATTGAATGTTGTTAAGGGCTTCCTTCAACTTTGATATCTGTTCAAGCAATGGAGAGAAATGCTCTGCAGAATATTTACAAAACTCGTTAGTGATATTTCAGGTGCATGGGATCAAGAGGAAGAAAACATGTAAAATTATTTAAGAATTGTTCTCTTCACCATCTTTGGCATGCTGATCATAGTGTATGAAGTAACCAACATAGATGTCAAAATCGATGGTTTCGTGATAGGGGGAATTGTTGGTGAAGCAGAATTGGTAAACCCCTTTCTTCTTGATGACAAACTCATACTTTTAGTTTACCTTATTGCGAAAATCATGAATTTGTTCACCGGAAGGTCCCTTTATCTGACAATCCCGACATAAATTCATGTAACCGGTAGATATATTAGAGAAAAAATAAGTACACGAAGAAAACAAAGGAAATTCCAAGCCTAGTATCATTGGGAAAAAGTTGACATGAGAGTCACATTACAGCCAACCTTGTTAGGACTCCCAAAGAGCATATAACATATGAACTAACGATTTTTTGACTGGTTATAGAACACATCTATAGAGTGATTGTCTCTAGAACAACTGTGATACTGAATTGAAAAATAAAACCATCAAGAAAGCATCACTTTTTGATTCAGAAACCAGCCCTCCTCTCTCTCAAGAATGTTCCAACAATATTTGTGATATAAAAAAGAAACTAACTCATACTATAACAATATGGTGATCGAGTCCTACAAAATTTCTTAAACAACATAGTGCCTATATATAGATCATTGATTTTTGTACAAGATTGCAAAACACTCAATGTTGAAGACAATTAATGAACCAGGCAGATGTGAAATATAAGTTCAACAAGAAACCAAACCCATGTAACATCACAGGCAATACAATAAATATAATGATTAATGAACAAACATACATAGAAACATACCACAAGATCGATACCATCTTCTTTGAAATGCCAGGGAGTGTCAGCCTTCATGAAAACGAAAGAGAGATGGAGAGTGACTCCCTCATAGTGGACATTATAAGAGAGACACTCTTCTCTGTCTATATCAAATTTTATTCCTTCTGTCGTTATTCCTCCAAAACTCAACACACCCACCGTTGTTAATACCATCACATGTTTCAAACACCACAACTTCTCCATATATATATGATCAGTTGATCACTCACTCTATATAATTGCGTGTAGACAGCACCCAAATCAATCAATCTATGTTTGCCCACAAATACCTATCAATGCACCCAAAGAAGACAGCACCCAAATCAATCAATCTATGTTTGTCCACAAATACCTATCAATGCACCCAAAGAAAAGAAGATCATTTGATAAATTTGTGTGACGGAGAAGATTTTTTTTTTCTTTTTGGAAGGGAGAGAGATTTGATTAGTTAATACGAGTTTATATCAGGAATTTATAAAGAGAACAAAACAACTTGAAACTTTGATTGGTTTGACTAGTCAGCTTCTGATCAGAATTCTAATGATTTTAGGTTTGTTGGAACGACGTCGTTTTTAATTGATTATGATTTTTTTTTTTCATTTAACAAAATTTTTATAAATCTTATATAAAGATAATGTTATAAATATTAGATAATAACAAATTAATTAACGCATCATCCCATCCAGATAATCTAAAACAAGAAACTCTGTAAAATCAAAGATGCAACTTCTGTTGTTCAATTCAGATCAAACAACTTTACAAACCCCTAAAAAAAAAGAATTTTTCTTACCCAAAGAACATTTTCTGATCTAATCTCTCTATCTTTTTTTTCCACTTGTTTTTTCATGAATAGATTTTTTACAGCAACAACATATTCTGTATATACAGATTCAAGAACTCAAAAACAATATTGACACCATCTATTGAGTTTTGCTCGGCAGCAGGTTAGCTTACAATTCGGGGGATGATTTCAAGATTTTTCGCTCCTCCAAAGCTAGACTCTTGTGTAGTCTCTCTTGATGACTAGTAAACTCCACCAGTAAATCCCATAGCTCCTTAGCAGTCTTGTACTCCTCCGTTCCAGACCGGACAACCTTCAGTTCATCGCCATTCCCGTAATTCCCATTCTGTAGTTTCCTCTACACAACGTATAAGATTAGTAGGATTTAATAAGTCTATTTTCAAATCAAGAAAGGAGTAATAACTTACATGAGATACAAACATCGGAGTTCCAATTGATGATGCTCTAAATATATCATGCCTCAAGAAGTTTTTAGCTACCATCCACGGCCTGGAGCAAGCAACGAATCCATAATTCCACACATAAAGGTTTTCTCGAAAGTAAATTAACGTAAAGAATTATGTTGAGCAATGATACCTTCCTTTAGAGGATACAATAAAGTGATCGGGATTATTCAAAAAACCACATAAATCCTCAAGATCCTTCTGAAAATCCAACACAATAACACCACGAGTGTAACACTCAGATGGCAAACTTGGGAGAACATAAGCTTGGACAGTGATTGAAGTTTGCCGATGAATAAACTCAATGATCGTTGAAGGGGATAATTCTTTCTCCACGTTCTCAAGCAATATGGTATAGTAATTGCCAACCCCTCCAAAATCAGCATCTTCTCTTCCTCTTTTCAAGAGATTGCTACTCCTCCCTACCTCTGAAAAAATCGAAATCCAAATCAAGATTAGCTGCCAATTTAGGAACTCAAAAGACTGAAAATAGAGCTCTGAAGGTAATTAAGTTGAATCTTAACAAACCTTCACAGGGTAAAATGTCATTCGCAGAGAGCTTGACGCACTTTGTCACCTGCAATGTCACCTGCAAAGAAGCAAACATACAACATCAATTTGAACTCTTAAACATTCCCCGAAAAGAGCAGATTATACAAACTGACTTGCCTGCTTCAAACTTTGGACACTAACATCACTACAATTGGTACCAATAGCATCGGAAACTGAACTCGATTTATGAGCATAAGTTTTAATTTTCTCCTTTGCCATCTTTATAAAAGAAGCTATATTCGGGTTGAGATTTTCAATGGACTGGACAATGCAAATGCTCTCAATCTTCTTTTCGGTCAACAAATTTGCATTTGGACCATGCCGCCAAACAAGCATAAAAGAACACAAACACTCTTCTTCTCCATCTGCAAATGAGTGTTTCTTAGGATTCACCTGCCACAGACAATTTTACCTTCAAAAAAACAGTCCCAAAAAACAACAAAAAGGAGCCCTAAAATCCCAAAATCAGACCACAAAAGCTTGAGAGAGGAAAAGGTTCAATTTACTTGACTGCAGCATCCAAATTTATTGTTTCCGTCCACCAAGCAGTATGTGAATCGATTCACACTATGAACCGATGCAATTTATCATCACAAAATAGTAATTAATGAACGAACTGTCTATTATCTAAACATTTGTTAAACAAAACAGAGAGACTTAAAACAAAGTACAACAGAGAGAGTGTGAGAAAGAGACAGAGGAGGTGTACGGACAACGGACCTGTTCGACGACGGCGTCGTAGAAGAGGACGTCGTTGTCGGTGAAGGCATGGGAGGCGCAGACGAGGCGTCCGTCGGCGACGATGTCGCGGCACTGGCTGTCCTGAAGCTGTACGGACACCGGACGGAACCTGCTCGCGAAGTCGTCAAGCTCCTCAAAAGTGAAGAACTTTCCGGCCTCGTAGACGCTGTCGTTATCGTCGGGAAAGTTGCAGTACATGACGATCAGCTTCCCGGAGCGGCCGTCGAAGGCTACTCGGACGCTGTACCACGCGTCGTCAATGAACGACCGGAACTCCAGCTCCTCGTCGCCGTCGCCGTCGCCGTCGTCATCGTACGACACCACTGGAAACGACGAAGTAGGAGATTTAATGGAGGTTAACATTGCTTCTAGAAGCTTCTTTCTTTCGACTAGTTGGCGGTGACTGACGACGGCGCGTAACTGTCAAATTTCAAAGTGCTCTTTTTGGCTGAAAAAAAGTGACAAAAACGGAGCGTCATTTGTGCTTTTTTGTATAGCTTGTCTTGGAAGTTTTGATGTTTGACACTTGTCAATATATCACACAACAACTATTGGGTTGTATGGGGTACTTTTGTTATTTAATAAATTAATCTTTCTTATTATCGAATGTTACTAACTCACCGTTTAAATAATAATAATTCTACTTTATCTAAATAATGGGATATGATTTATATTATTTAAATGAATAAATTAAATTAATATATTATTTAAAAATTAATATATAAAAAATAAAATAAATTTGTCATAATATTAATAATTTAGTTATACCCATTAATTATATCTTTTTAATTGATATTAATAAATTCACCGTCTAGAGTTGAGGTTCTTTGAAAAATTAATTAAAAGTATTAAAGGATTTAAATAATATAGAGCATTACGATCAATTTCATTGACTTATGTATATGTGTCAACATAATTCGTAGTCAATTCAAATAAAAAACAAACATTTTCTTTTCATTTTTTAAAATAAAAAAGAGACATTTTCAATAGTAAAGAAGGTCGACAATTATTAGGAGTTAAGGCCCAGTTAAAATAGTAATCAGCGGCCCAAGCAATAGATAGTGAGTTGGCCCAATTATCTCTCCTCACAGTTGAAAATATTTTATCAAAGCGACAAGCTTTTTCAAAACAACCGATTTTACACATTACATAACCGATTTTAATCAACTTTAACCGAAAAACCCGGATAGGGGTGGACACTAGATTTGAAACCGAACCGAACCAAAAAATAGGTGTTCAGTTCGGTTCATCGAATTAAATCGATTCAAATCGGTTTTAAAAATAAAAAACCGAAAAAAATTCAATTCAAACCGGTTTAGTTTACCATAAACCGGATTGGACCGCTGAACCACATATACATATATATATATATATATATATATATATATATATATATATATATATATATATATAAAAGTTAATAAAAACCCTAAATCACTAAAATAAATTATTTTAAGCATTTCATATTCATATTACATAACCAATTTTAATCAACTTTAACCGAAAAACCCATATATATCTTTCGCGATCGAGCACCCTAGGCACACAGAAGTTACTGACCAAGCTATTTCATTTCTCATTTGATCGAGTAAAGTCATTTCTTAATATTTGTAGCATATGAATATATGATTTATGTGGAACATTTAGCAAGTTAAATCCAGTTTTATCAGATGCTGAGTTGAGAGGCCGACTTAATGATGCACCCTGCAGGGCCTTTAATTCAAAGAGAAGCAAGAGAAACATTTGAAATTAGTGGCTATACTGTACACCAGCCGAGGCCAAAGTCCTCATCAATGTTATAAGCAATAGGGAGGAATCCGAAAAGTTGGAAAGATCCTGAAAGCTTTCGACCTAAAAGATTTGATGGTTCCTCCGTTGGTTTCAAAATAACCGGTATATAATTCAAGACTTCACCCTCTCTCATGGTGTTTATTGGAAACACAATCAAAAGACTTGTGTCTTGCAACTCTCTAGTGCCAAGAACGTCTGTTCTTTCAGATCAGCAACAGAAGAATTGGTGTGAAATCTTATTGAATTTGTTTTGGAGTCTTCGGTCATCAACCCTGCAAGGACCTAAAGGCAACATTATGCGTGAAGAATAAGAAGTAATGGTGGTAGGTGAGGCTTTGATGCGTAATGCGTTTGATAGATCCCCATGCTCAAATGTCCAAACTCCATTAGCAGAACGAAGCCTGCATCTAAGACATACACGAGATACGACACAGTTCATGAGGAAATCTTAAATAACAGCAACAAGAAACAGAAATGCAGCCGGCAGCATAAGTAGATCCCATGAAGAAGATCTTAGCTGAAGTGCTCCTAGAACTCAAGACCAGAGTTTCAAATTCAAACCAATACCATCAAAGGATTGTAGACCTTCGCTTACATGGATTCAAGTTTAACATTCTCCCATGTCAGCAAGAACAGCAGTTTAACAAATGAGTAATGACAAGGCTTTGCTACAATCCTCAAGTATCACTAAGTGAATATGATTTATCTGAATAATTATCAATAAAGATGAGTGCAGCAACACCATGAAACTGCAAATCAAATAATCAACCTACAAGATATTGACGAAACACTGCATGTTGATGGGATATGGGATGATATCAATGGTTCTAGTCAAGTAACTAGATAGTTTTCTAAGACACCATATGCTAAAAGAATCAAAAGTAAACATTTGAAAATAAACTACAACATCATGCAAGATCAACAACAATGCATTGGTGTATCTACCTTTCTCACTTGCATTACTGAACTTTGTTCTGCAGGAATGTCCTTTGGAAAAACTCATCAGTTGAAAGGATACAAGAAGTTAACAAAACCTTAAGTGTTATCTCCAATATCTTTGTCATGATTCTCTGGTTTAGAGTTGATAGTTCTAGCTTTGTCAAACCCTTCCGGCAAAAGGCATCTAATTTCCATTTCTTTGAGTAGCTTCATAGCCAATTGATCTTCTCCGCACCGGCAAAGTCCACTGTAAAGCTCAGACAAGATACCTGTATCCAAGGACATACATCTTTCAAGCATTTCCTGCATGATCTGGATTGCACCGTCAAAGTCCTCATTCTCGCAAAATGTAGATATCAACATCTGAAAAGTATGTTTGTTCGGATGACAACCACTCTTTATCATGCTTTTATACAGCTGAAAGGCATTCTCAGAATTCTTCCTCACACACTGCCCAGTGATAAGAGCTGAAAAGGTCGAGGCATTCGGGACTAAGTTTCCCTTATCAAGATCTTTAACCAAATAAGCAGCTTTCTTTGTCTTACCCACCTTGCATAGACCCAGTATTAAGGCATTATAAGTTAGTATATCGGCCTTAATTCCATTCCTCACCATCTCCTCATAAAGCCTACCGCCCATCTCACTATTGCCTGTTTGACTAAACCCATTTATCAAAGTATTATACGTCACAATATTGGGAGTCACATTCATGGATTTCATCTCACTTAACATCTTGTTGGCTTCATGTAACTTTCCTTCCTTGCAAAAACCATAGATAAGTGTATTAAAAGTGATCACATTCGGCTGCAAACTGTCCTTCCCCATCGAGTTTTTAAGTTTCACAGCTGAGCTCAAAAGACCCTTATTACAATACCCTGCAATCAATGTATTATAAGATGCAATGGAGGGATTAAAACCCATGTGTTCCATCTCTTTAAACACTTCAACTGCGTTTTCAAGCTTCCCGGACTTACAAAAAGCACCTATAACCATATTAAGAGTATATACATTCGGCGAAATCCTACATCGCCGCATCTCTTTATAGAATGCCAAAGCAATATCAACCCTATTCAAATCAAGCAATGAACTAATATACTTATTGCAAGACTCAACAGTTGGCAAAAAACCATAATCCTTCATTTGACAAAAAACATCAGTTGCATTCCTAAACTTCTTCATATGAGCATAAGTCTTAAACAACGAATCAAAAACACGCGATGAGGAATCGCACATTCTATACGAATACAAAACAGCATCAAACAACCTAGAAGGCAAATCAATCGAACCCGATACAAGAATACCTTTCAGAATGGACTCTGCAGACTTGAATTTCTTGTTCTTGGTCAAAATATGGAGGATCATCGAATGAGTCTCGAGGGTATGTGAACTGGGCTTGTGGGTATGAACCCAATTGAAGAACTCGAGTGAAATAACATAATCTTTTTGAAGTTTCAACAGAACATGCTTCACTCTAAATGGTGTCAAATGGGTTATCAATGAATTCAATTTTTCCCAATCAGAGTGAACCAAATGACTGTAAACAATGTTGACAAAATCAAGGTCTTGTCCTTGTGGTTCTGGGACTGTCCGATGAGGAACTGGAATTGGGTTCCACTTCTTTTTCATTGAATTCACAGAAATTGAAGGGTTTTCAGAGGTGGGAGTTTTTTTTTCCACCAGAATTGAAAATCGACGAATTTGGAAAATGGATCATTGGATGATGAGTCAACAACCAAAAGTGTTTATATCAGGGAATTTTGTTAAAATACCCAATTTACCCTTTCACTTAAAATATTGCCAAAGCCCAAAGAATAAGAATGGATCCATAAATAATGGCCCAAATCCTTCAAGTAAATTTCACAAAAACCGAAGGCTAGACAATCAATATAAGGGGAAATAGACGGTTTTGTCACTATCTTGAGTAACGTTAGAGTTTTATTGGTTAGGGATTATTGAAACAGATATTTGATAGAGATTTTTGAATTTAGGGATTAACGTTAGGGTTAGAAACTATATATCATATTAAATTTTATAAAATTTCATTTTGATCCTACTAAAATATCATATTTTACTACATCTGTCCTCTAAAACTAATTTTTCTGGCTTAATCCCTTGGCACTTTCATAACTGAGAAATATATACCTAATTAAAACCCAGGAGAAAACCATTTTGAACCCCCAACTAATAATTAAATTGAAATGTTGTATTGACAAGGCGTCTAGGACATCTTCCAATAGACAACTTACTAATGGGTTGCTTGTTTTTTATTTAAAGTCTTATAAGACCTTAATTTGTTAGACATATGAATAAGTCTTATATATTAAGTTACTATGGTATGTTTATTTTTTCATTTTGGATAACTTATTACAAATATAAAATTGATTAGGATGTATTAGGGTTTCTTCAAAATTGAGAATTTTTAAAAAATTGATTTTTAATATTTTATTATGTACAGATAAAATTGTAAATGTATACATTGTTATAGGACATTTGTGAAAATTTAATAAAAAAACTCTACTATACAACTTTTTTAATAAGATAAGAGTAAAAAAAAAAAAAACCTTTTCTAAAAGACATATATC
This sequence comes from Dipteronia dyeriana, assembly GCA_032871835.1. NCBI lineage: Eukaryota > Viridiplantae > Streptophyta > Magnoliopsida > Sapindales > Sapindaceae > Dipteronia > Dipteronia dyeriana. Next base: position 1,455,600 of record CM065299.1, on the reverse strand, counting down.
TTAAAATAAGATATAAGTCGGAAAAACAATCAAATTGATTTATCTTAATTTCGGACAATAAGTCTTATAGTGAAAAAAATAATCAACCTCTAACTACTTGGTCATTTGAACGTTATTAAACTTTTGAGTAAATACTATACAATCTAAAAACTTAATCCAAAATTCAATGTAAATGACGTGACAAATGAGTTATCTTTACGACTTTACCATACAAATCATTGGATGACATGGTAAATACCAGTATATTTGTCACATCTTTTGAGTTAGTTTTTAGGCTAATTGTTTTGGTTGTCTAGCATCGGTTAGTGTTAAAATTTCTCTTCCCAAACTTTAATTTATTGTTTGGCGTTTGGTAATTACACACTTGAAATACTTTTTCACTTTTAGTGCAAAAATATTATTGGCATTTGCTCCATTTGATAATTTGATTAAAATTAATTACTAGTGCCTTTTTGTTGGGAAAAATGTCTTAAGAACAAATGATGTTAATTTTTTACTGAAATAATAATTGGATTGTCATTTTATTTTATATTTATGTACATTTAATGTTATTAATATTGTATTAATAAAATAAAATTCCATGATTATTAAATGTAATATTAAACATAATATATAAGTTGTTATATACATGAGGATTATGTTTAATATAATAATCTTAATTATCTGTAATTGATAATTAAAGTTGGGATCTTTAATTGATTAAAATTATTAGTACGGTTCATTCTCATTAAGAATGGAACAGGTTTATCCGAACTGTTGATGTTGTGACATTAGAATTGAGGTACTTTGTATAATAAGATTATACAAGATATGGACACGATAAATTGAAATCTTTAATATCTCTGTCTTAAAACAAAGTATTCTCATTTATCAAAAAGATGGTCACATATTGAACGATCTTAATCCTGAGTATTTAACAGACTCATATTTTTAGAGTTGTGTCTTTTGACTTACCGGATATGTTTTGCTCATATTGTCAAACCTAAAACCTTGTATCTTGGAAACATAATGATATATTTAGTTGGGAATGATAATATACAAGAAGAAATCCATTCCTTCTTAATTGAAGCAGATAAACAGTTCTCTTGAGTAAATGATCCGGGTCTTGAACAATAGAGCGCTCAATTTATGATAAGATCATAAATAATTGCTCATTAGAGAATCACTGGCACTCAAGGATAAAGATGTAATTGAGAGGTCAACAGATTTGAACCTAGCTCATATTACGAATTGTTTATGGATGATTGATCTCTATGTAGTGATTATATCAATGGACTGTTCGATTCCTATTCGATTCATATTCGAGTAATTAATTCTATAATGACAAGAGTTCAGTTCCAGTTTTTTAGTGGAATAAATTTAGAATTAATAAATCTAATATTTAATTAAAAAGTTTAATTAATTATTAAAGATTTATTGGAGCTTGAAATTATAGGTCCATGTGTCCTCATACTATCTCCATAACACTGTATTGAATGTTAAGGTAAAATGAGGTTAGGGATGGTCAATGGGGAAATGGGGGCGAATGTAGGTCCCCCCATCCCCAACCCCATTTTTCAAACCCCCCCATTTCCCCATTTGGGGAAAATGGGGTTGAGATGGTTTTAGGAGGAGGTCCCCCCATCCCCATCCACATTTCCCCATTTTCCCCATTTTTTCTTGTTTTTCCATATCCCCAAAGGTCCACCGTTTCTCCATTCCCCCATTTTTTCTGTATCCGTAAAAATTACATATTAAAGAAACACACAAATTCACAATCCAATAAATTCAAATACAAAATAACATCTCATACAAAATGAAATGAAAGTTAAGTTGTTTAATATATATATATACAGTTAGTAAAATATGTAAATAAATTATATGGAGCTTGCTTGATGTGTAATTTAACAAGAAAATCAATATGTATATATAGTTAACTTGTTTGGTGTGTAATTTAAGTTATAGTTTATAAATATATATATATATATATATATATATAGTTAGTAAAATAAAAATAATAAAAATAATAAAAATATATATCAATATATTTTTTATATAATATTATAATATTTGGAGGAAATCGAAATGGGGATAGGGGCACCTAACCCCAACCCCATCCCCATCCCCATCCCTATTTCTAGGAATTCGTGGGAAAATAGGGATGGGGACAGGTCCCCCTATCCCCAACCCCATTTAAATTTGGGGTTAAAAATCATCCCATCTCCCCTCCCCCCAATTCTCTATTTTTCCCCAAATGGGGATGGGGGAGAGTGGGGGTTTGGGACCCAAGGTAAAATGGTCATCCCTAAATGAGGCTTAGTGATTAATTTAGAATTAATCATCTATACATAAATAAGGTGGGCGGTGGTGACAAAAGTCACCACCCACCAAAAGGTTATTTTTATTTTTGTTTTAGATGAAGCTTGGCTTTGGTCAAATGTAGGTGAAGAAAAACTAGTCAGTAATAAGTAAAAGCATAAATGTTCTCATGAAGTCTTCATGCTTTGACATTGTAAACAATTTTTGTGTTGTTTTTCGTTACATACATTAAAACCAATGTTGAATCAAGGCTCCTACTCTATACCTCTTTATGCCACCCATCCAAGCTCTCTCAATTTATAAAAACCACTTGTAATTTTTACAAGGGAGAGAGAGGAACAAAGAAGAGTTCCTAATCCTTTGTAACGAGAGACATATATACAAAGAAAAATAATTTTTTTATAAGCCTCTAGAGAATATTGTGAGAGAGTCTCTCAATGTTTTCTTGTTGTCTCAAGAGTTGAGTAGCCAAATTGAATATAAATTCTAGAGTCAATTTTTTTATTGAATACCAAGAAGTCGATCTGTCGGTTCTTTTGAGTTGGAGATTTGGTGTGGAAGAACTTGGTTCGAGGGAATCACGAAGATCCTGAAGTGAAAGAACTCATATCAAGGGAATCACGAAAAGTCTACAAGGGTAACTATTTCTTTCCTTACTATTTTCAATTAATATTAGAATCAATATAATCACAACGATATGAAAAAAATTTAAATCGGGTCCACCGCCCTTCGGCTGGGCGGATGTCAGTTTTCGATTCTCAGAACCAACACTTTTTCAGTGTTCTAGTTATGGGTATGTGATTATTGTCATCGTACATTTTTGACATGTGAAAATTGTGAGATATGTCACCTTTTTTATTCTCTTTTGTGATGATGTCACCAGTTTAATAACTTAAGTTTAAAAGACACATATTATGGTGAACTACCGAAGTTGCCCCTAAACTTTTATTTGTAAAAGGCAACTTTCTGAAATCCTCTGTATCTCCCCAAAAAAGTTGTATGAAAACTTGTATCTATCTATCTCCAAAAAAGAAAGTTGTCTCGTTCCATAATCTGCACAAGCAGGTAACTAATATTTATGATCTCGTGTATTATCTTTTCTGTTTTCATGCATTTCCGATACTTTACATGCATTTCTGTGTTGTAAGAACATGTATGAACATTTAATAGATCCGAATATTTTTCATGTGTGACCGAGAATATGTAAAGAAGAATCGAGCATATTTGTTATTGGACTAATGTTTTATATATTTTGAAAAAAGCTCGATGTGGGAAAAATGCTCGATTAGTTCGAAAAAATGTTCAATAATTTGAAGAATATTCTCGATCCCTTGAAAAAGTTGTCGATCCCTTGAAAAAGTTGTCGATCCATTTGGAAAAAGTTCTTGATCCCTTGAGAAAGTTCTCGATACCTTGAAAAAATTCTCGATCCATTTGGAAAAAGTTTTCGATCCCTTGAAAATGTTGTGGATCCATTTGGAAAAAGTTCTCGATCCCTTGAAAATGTTCTCGATCCATTTGCAAAAAGTTCTCGATCCGTTGAAAAAGTTCTCGATCCATTGAAAAAGTTATCGATCCATTTGGAAAAAGCTCGATCCCTTACAATAAGTTCTCTATCCGTTTCCAAAAAGATCGATCCCTTTGATAATGTTGTTGATCCCTTACACTTAATAAAAAAATTTAATTCTTAATAATTGTAAACTTAATTTAATTTTTTAATTTGTTAATAATGGTTTGTGATGATGATTTTCACAGGACAATGGATCGGGTGAGAATAGTCATATCTTACAACGGTCGATGTAAGCAATTACCTGATGAAAGTCAGAGGTTTTTCGGTTCCGATAACCAAGGAATATATGTGTCAAAGAATATGACTTACGAAGAGCTGGTGTCGATCATGCAAACAGTTGTGCAGTACATTTAACAAATACATTACTGATCTACAATCTATATCAATCTTTCTCGGGACAACATGTCACACATTTATAAGAAACGACGATGATGTTTTGTTTATGCTGGGGGAAGATAGGGTGATCCCTCAAGTATGTGTTAGTCTAATTGAGAGGGCGACAACAAATGTGATAGCTGAAGATACCCCTGGTCGTGGAAACACCCAACAATTTCCATCGTCAGGTGGAAACAACCAATTGTTCACAGAAAGAAGTGGAAACGAAGAGCAACAAAACATGTGTGGTGTCCCACCAGAAGTAGCCGACCATGGTTATATACTTGGACCTCAATTGGACGAGTTCTTTGGTTGTCAAATTGAAATGAATGCTGGGCAGTACAACTACCAATACAATGAGATGTACAATGACATGAATAATGAGCAGAACAATGAACCGAATTTTGGGCCAATTCATGAAGTGGATAATGAAGCAAATATGCATCCGGTAAATAATGTAGCGAACAATGAGGAAGATGAAGAACCTGTCCAAACAGAAAGATGTGCAAGACGTGTACACAGATGTAGTTCTAGTGTAGTAGAAATAGCTAGGACCTCTGAGGTCCGGCCTAATGTAACTGAAGCTGATTCTGACAATGTCATAACGTGGGTAATTCCAGGAGCAAAATTCTTACTTTTTTTGGTATGGGTGGAAGTAGGAACTTGGTAGAAGACGAATCAACAAGCATGATATATAAAGGGTAATTTTTTCCCAGTAAAAAGGATTTGAAGAGATTGGTTGGGCATTTTGCATTGCGGCACAACTATGAGTGGAAGGTGAAAAGGTCGAACAAGACAACGTTACATCTAGTTTGTTTGATGGACAACTGTACGTGGAAGTTAAGAGCGGTGAGGAGAGATGAAGCGACATACTTCCAAGTAAGAAGTTTTGTTAACGAACACACTTGTCCGTTAGAAGAGATTCACCGTTGCCATCAACAAGCTAGTGCAGTCATAATTGGAGAAGTGGTTGCACCTAGATTTCAACATCAGGATGGTCGACTAATGTGTCCTAAGGACATAATCGCCAACATGAAAACAATGGATAGCATTCAAATCATGTACAGTAAGGCATATCAAGCTCTCAATTATACGTTGTCACTTACCTATGGAACGCATGAGAAAACCTTCCAACTACTGCCATCATTCGGTTATGAGTTGGAAGAAAAAAATCTTGAAACAATCATTAACTTACAGTGCGACGAAGATGATAAATTCCTCTACTTTTTCATGTCATTGGGTGCCTCACTTAGAGGATTCCGGAGGTGTCTGCGTCCAATTATTGTCGTTGATGGTATCCATTTAAAGGGAAGATTCTGGGGTACAATGTTTGTTGTGATTGCACAAGATGGGAATGAACAGGTTTATCCCATTGCTTTTGGCTACGGTGACTCAGAGAACAACCTATCATGGGAGTGGTTTTTGGATTGCTTGAAAGGTGCCCTTGGCCATATAGATGATTTGGTTTTCATTTCTGATCATCATGCAAGCATTGAAGTAGGGATTTCTAAAGTGTTTCCTTATGCCACACATGCCATATGTTGTTGGCACTTTTCTGAAAATATTAAAAAGCGATATCACAGAAAGGATGTTACCATAATAATAGACAAAGCAGCCCGATCGTACACCGAGTTGGAATATAAACGGCACATGGAAGAGTTACGAAACTTACACCCGAATGCATATGATTATGCAATTGATGTCGGTCCATACAAGTGGTTCCGTGTACACTGCCCCAATAGAAGGTACAGGATGATGACAACAAATGCTGCATAATGTATAAATTCATGCCTGAAATTTGCACGGCAACTGCCTATGTTGACTCTGGCAGAGTTCATTAGGAATATGCTGCAACGTTGGTTTCATGATCGTCATATCGCTGCACAGTCCATGCGTCATCAGTTGACCGACGCAGCATATCTTGTGAGTTGTGATTCTAAAACTCGTGGAGAAGTGCAACACGAATCATATTGTTTTCATTATTTTTACAGAGACCGAAACATGGATTTCACCTCCCTGTGTGCGGACTTCTACAAGAGACAGACACTTATTGATTCGTACTCGGTCCCTATTTTGCCGATTGAACATCCTTCCACTTGGATTGTGCCATCTGATATCGCTGAGAGGGTGGTTTTGAATCCAATCTCTAGGAGACAAGCAGAACGCCCGAGGGCGGGTCAACATATATCGTCTTCGGAGAGGACAACTACATAAAACTATAGAAGATGTGGACAACCAGAGAATAATTCCAGGAGATGTTCTAACCCAGCTTTGATTAATGAAGGTCCGAGCAGAGTTTTTCCTGAGGAATACCGACGCAAGTGTAGCATCTGTCATACAGTTGGCCACAACAGACAGACGTGCCCGACCAAAGACTCCACCGTGGAATGATTTTAGGCGTTATGATGATAACATTGTGAAATCCAGTACTTGTATGACTTGTTCAATAACTAAATTTCAATTATAATTAAATAGGATTTTCAATTACTGTTAAACTTGTGATTTATGATAGTTGAAAAGGAAACAAAAATTAAAGTAAAATTTTATTTCAATGTATTTTTTTTTTACAAAAAGATGGTATATGTACAGAAGAATTACTACATAAAACTAAACGGGCCAGGAGTTTGAAAATATCTCAACCACCATCTTCTCCCGAATGATCTCCATATCGTCTTTCTACCAATCGAAATCCTTCATGTCTGCCAGAATGTACTCGATCATTCTCAATGTGTGGGGACCATAATTACCCCTACAGTTGGACACATTAACATACGTTAATAAAACAATAATAATTTAATAACTCAATCTCAAAATAAATGAAAACAATATGTCTTACGGTTTCTTCTATTGAGGGACACGGGTGTGGACACCACGTTGACTGAGAAGGGCCTATTCTTCTTGGGGAACGTCTCACGGTCAAGCGATCGTGCAGTATGAAAATCAACCTGATGCAACATCAAGGGCAAAAACCAACGCAAAGGGGCTACCTGCTACTTTCGAATATTCACTAAGACCTCCAGGGGTCGACTATGAACATCTTCCCGGATGTGAGGTCGACGGTCACCAATAGTCAATGTTTGCGCCCAATGTTGCATGATATCAGGACCTGTAAACATAAAAAGAAGGTGTTAGGATGTATAAAGGCATTTATATTTGTAATTGTAAACCAAGTACCACTTACCATGTCAACCTCGTGCCACAGACGGCATCCAATCGGGGCACCACCACGCACCGTCGTAAGGTCCTCATTGGTCCACTAGGACCCCAGCATATTCCACTGCGTCGTGGTGATGTCCCCACAAGCATCACGAGGTATCTTTCTCCTGTATTGGACCTCCAGATAAGACTGTACAAACATTTCATCGACAACAAATTAGTATTGTTTTACAAACGAATGTAAAAGCATACGTATTCATGATTTTTGTGGAATACTTACAAAAAATTGTGTATCCAAGATGTTGATCATCTGGTTGTACGCAGTCGGGAATGCTCGCTGACACTTCCGAAGAATATGGAGATACGCGTCGATATGCTAGGAGTATATACACGTAATAAAGTGTTAGGAGTGTATCAAATGTAAAACAAACATTATATAGAAAATATCGGCTAAGTCCATGAAGTTGGTCTGCATCCGATGGAACCATGCAGCATCAACTGGCTCCAGCACGTCCACATCACGTCTGTATTAATTTCCCATTAGCAACACAAATATTTAATTGAGCATAAGAAAACCTACTAGCTTATTATAAAAAATAATTACTTACGTTTCCCTGTTTATGTTCTTCTTGAAGGCTCAGTAAGCCTTTAACTGGTCACCATCCACTAGTCCGTGGGGATCAAAAACGTGGTCAGAAGCCTGAAGTATTATCCTCGCCCTCTTCGGTCGGCAGGGATCTTTGTACAGGCTGAGCAATTGCCAACCGCGCTTCAGTACACGCCTCTCCAGTCGAACTCCACCTGCTGGGGTGTGGTACAATGAAGAAGTCTATCCCCCCTGAGGCTGGATGGATGTCGGGGGTGGAAGGAGAGACTATTGATTGATCGATGGGGGTGGTAAAGGGGGAGGTGGAGGGGAGAGGTTTATGCTCAACCGATGGGGGTGGTGGAGGGGGAGACTGCTGCTCGATCGATGAGGGAGGTGGAGGGGGAGGTTGCTACTATATCGATGAGGGCGGTGAAGGGGGATGCTGCTGCTCGATCGATGAGGGCGATGGGGGGAAGCCTGTTGCTAGACAAATACTGGTGGTGGAGGGGAGTTTGCTGCTCGATCGGAAGTCAGTTGTCGCTCGACCAATGAGCCTGCTGTTGTACGTGTAATGGGCCCTGTATCTCTGGTACGCTAATCAAGCTCACTCTTCGGAATAGCCCATCCAGTACGTGGATCCTCCAGATGAGCATCAGTGTTGTCTGCCCCCCCCCCCCCCCCCCCCCCCCCACACCCCACCCCACCCCACCCCACCCAAATATCCACTTGTCTTGTCTCCGGGAGTAAAGTCAGGATCAGGACCAAGACCAAGTGGACCATCCAGGTGCATATGCGTCATGATATCCGAAATCCTCCCGATCAATGCAAGCAACTCCCAGTTTTGCTTTTGTCAATCCTCCTCGCTCCTCTGGATCATATCTAGCAACTCCCGATGCTGCCGTTGTCGATCATCCTCACTTTTCCGGAGGGCTTCACGTAACTCGTTAAAATGATGTTCCCATGGGGCATGAATTCATTTCAACATTGTTAGTACTAAAAAACTCAACAGGTCGCGTTAATAAAAACAAAACTATGATCTCAACTTACCTCCACATCACGTCCAACGGCTGCACGGGAATCCCCTATAGATGCACCAGGTCCGGTGGTGGTAAACCAAACCCTTCAATGCCTCACTCACCGAGGAGATGGCTCAGATCCGTCAATGTCCATGGCACTGAAACTCGGGCCCGATAGGTCAGAAGCCTCTGTATCACTGCGCCTCCCTCCCCACCCTCTTCCTCCAAACCATCTTCATGTCTTCCGTCGTCAGTAGTTTGATCAGGGATAGACGGAAGGTGAACCCTATCCTCCTCTATATAAAGCCCCCATCCCCCTCGCTTAGGCATGCGAAGTACGGTGCTCCCTCCTCAGCTACTGTGGGCACGATTTCCTCCCTCGCAAACATCTGAAAACTTAGTTAGAGGAATGTCATTATAAACATAGTAACTAATATAACGATTAACAAATTAAATACATACCCTAGCACTGAAAATCTTAGTCAGCTTCTTCCCTCTAGGTTGTTTTGTCAACTCCCACTTCAACATATAAGGAGAAAGCTCCGTCGCCCTTCGGACGCCGAAATCGACGTCCAGCTGGAGGATCACCTCGAAAGTAAATATCTGCATCAAAGATAAGTACATTTAGAATCCAAAAAATTTAGGCAACGAACTATAAAGTCCATTTTATAATTCATAGTTCTTACCAAGAGGGCATGCGACAAACTGTAAATGTTATACCACTCAACGGTATGTACAACATCGCCCTGTAACTGTTGGCCTCTCTCCTCACGTTGCCGTGGTAACGCATGCTTGAAAGACAAAATAGAATGCCTATATATGTGGGCACCCCATGGGAAAGCATCGAAGGCAGTAAGGTCCTCCACCAATCAAAACTGCCAAACTGGAATCTTGAATCTCTCGTCCACCCCCATCAATATCCAGTTCAGCATGTATATGAGGCACAACTTCACAGTATCGTACACCTCCTGAAACTCTCTCAGGGTAAGAACAACCCTCAACTCCTCCAACGATACCTCATCGGCTCTACGAAAGTACTGTTGATGTATGTCATTCTCCACTGCAACATACATACCAATGTCTGGTGCAAATCCAAAACGTAATCAGATGATGAGGTAAAATTTCACCATTGAAAACCTCACCACCTGGTTCCGTAACAGGAACCGTATCTCATCTGTTGGTCCGTCATGGTCCAACTCCCGTAACAACAGCTGATGGATAATACCACTAGAAAACTTCAACTCCCGGTGCATCGACATGAAATACCCGAAATAGGACGCCATGAACCGACTTCGATCCTCAACAGAAAAATGTTCTGGGACCCGGTTCAATGCATCGTCTATAAGGGCGAGGGCTTCAAAATGGCCGTGTCGAGTCAATTTTCCCTTGAACCAATCTCCCTCTGGAGTTTTAAGGAAATCTTTCAACCTGCTCCGCATATACAATGTCACAGAAACAATGCATAAGTAAACCAGAAAAAACTCAGTTCTATGAAATATATTCTCGATCCTTTGAAAATTATCTCTATCGTTTGGAAAATATTCTCGATCTTCATAAAAATATTTTCGATCGTTTGAAAATATTCTCCATCATTTGAAAAATATTCTTGATCGTTTGAAAATATTCTCGATCGTTTGAAAATATTCTCGAACTTTTGAAAAATAATCTCGATCTTTTGAAAATATTCTCGATCGTTTGAAAAATAATCTCGATCGTTTGAAAAATAATCTCGATCGTTTGAAAATATTCTTAATCGTTTGAAAATATTCTTAATCGTTTGAAAATATTCTTGATCGTTTGAAAAATAATCTCGATCTTTTGAAAATAATCTCGATCTTTTGAAAATATTCTCGGTCTTTTGAAAAATATTCTCGATCGTTTGAAAAATATTCTCGATCGTTTGAAAAATATTCTCGATCGTTTGAAAAATATTCTCGATCGTTTGAAAATAATCTCGATCGTTTGAAAAATAATCTCAATCGTTTGAAAAATATTCTCGGTCTTTTTAAAATATTCTCGATCGTTTGAAAAATAATATCGATCGTTTAAAAAATATTCTCGATCGTTTGAAAATATTCTCGATCGTTTGAAAAATAATCTCGATCGTTTGAAAAATATCCTCGATTCTTTAAAAAATATTCTCGATTCTTACTTAAAAATTCTCGATCTAGTTCCAAAAAGCCTCGATTTCCCTAAAAAAATTATCGATTTCAAAATTTCTCAAAATTACCCAGAATTTCATCTTCCTCATCACATATTCAACCTAATTTCAAACTCTAACCTAAACCACAACCATTCTCAGATCTCGTTTTGAACCCTAATCTACGAATTCAATCAACAAAACACAAGTCTAACATGCAATGACAAGTTATCAACTACAAAATCCAGAAGAAAAAAAACGAACAGAAATTACCTTTATCAATATCAACAAATCTGGTGTATTCTCGTTCACGTTCCGGTCACTTCGTCGTCGATTCTGTTGCCTTCGGTCTCCTTCTCATTCTAGCTTTGTCACACTAACAAAATGATAATTTTTGGGTATTTTTATCCGATCATACTAAATTGTGCCTTTTAAACATATATTAGTAAAATGGTGATATTTACACAATACACCCCCCAAATGGTGCCAATAATTTATTGACCCCTTTTTGACATTGGATTGACAAAGGCATAAAATTAAGGCATTTAATATTTGTATTGGAGTACTCATATTTGCTCCATTTAATATTTAAATTAAGGACTGAAATGATGTCTCAATTTGTAACTAACCAATCTTGGGACATATGTCTACATTTATAAAATAAATAAATAAATGTAGACACATGTCTCAATTTGGTTGGTTACAAATTGAGACATCATTTTAGACTGCATTTAAACGACTATTATCTATTGTAAAATTGCCTATAAAAATCTCAATTTCCATCTTCTACCATATGCTTTTCTAAGCTAGTTTTCAGTAGAATTTGTTTTTAAAACCATTATGGGGCTATCGTTTCCATTTTTCTTCTCATTAATGATCTATGCTCTTTCGTTTTCTGTTTGTTTCCTCTTTCAATAATGAATAATTTAATTTGTTAAGCGGCCAACTTTTATAACATCAACATTATCAACCAGACTCGAAAAAAAAAATCAACTCGATTGCAATCTAATAAAAAAAATTCAAATAAAATTGCATCTAAAGCAAAAGCAAAAGGATAAACAGTAATATAATCGGCAAGAATTAATTGATCTGTCATATTACTCTTCTACATAATCATACGATCAATCACATTAAGACGACTTGTTATACTTGCATAAAAAATAATTTCAAGATGCCATTTTTGAATTATAGATATTCTGATGCATCAAAGTTGTCACTGCTCTCACTCTGTAAAAGCAGCAGTCAAAACAGGAACTCATAATGTGAGTCAGTTAACTTGAAATTGGAATGATGCATTATGAAGGCTTCTAGATGGTCGAGGCTGCTTCGAAAAGGCAACTTATTAAATAGTTGGTCATTTAAACGTGATTAAAATTTCTCCTCCCAGATTCTCATTTATTGTTGTGCTACATGAGGTAACTCCTCCTAATTCACCGCAATCGAATGGTGTTGTTGAGAGAAAAAACAAAGAATTTTAATAGATATAGTGAACTCAATGTCATTAAGTTCAGGTTTATCTAAGAACCTGTGGGGAGAGCAATATTGACTACTTGAGTACGGTTAGGGTTTTAGAGGTTAAAGATTTCAATTTAGAGATTATTGAGACAGGGATTTGATAGAGATTTTTGAATTGGAGAATTTGAGATAGGTTAGGGATTTAGGAGACTTTTATTGAGGTTAGGGATTTGGGTAAGCAAAGCCGTCCCCTTTACTAATCATCCTATGGTAAGTAATTTAAAAAAATGATAAGGGCAATACTGTCCCAATTTAGTTCTTTTTGTAAAATTTTCAAAACTGGGTTATGTTATAACTTGACCCTTCAAAATGTACTAGTTCTTAATAAAACTTTCATTAATCAGTGATGGGTCAGATGTAAATTTTGTCAAGCCAAAACCCAAAACAATTATGGAGTTGAGTTATAAGAAAATAGTGAGATATGTCACCTTTTTTAACGTGTGTTGTGATGATGTCACCCTTTTAATAACTTAAGTTTAAAAGACACCTATTATGATGAACTACCCAAATTACCCCTACACTTTAATTTTTAAAAAACATCTTTCTGAACTTGTCGGTATCTCCCCAAAAAAGTTATCTCTCTCCAAATTTTGTACTAGAATGTAACAAATATTTATGATCTTCACTTAAATTTCTTTTATGCATTTCAGATATTTTGCATTCATTTTTGTGTGGGTTAACAATGTACCATTCCTCGATAATGTATGTTGTTTCCCGTCTTTGTAAGAACATGTATGAATATTGAATAGATCCGAGCTTTTTTCTTGTGTGACCGAGAATATTTAAAGATGTATCGATCTTATTTTATTTTGGAACGAGCTTTTGTTTATTTTGAAAAAAGCTCGATTATTTGAAAAAAATGCTGGACAAAAAAATGCTCGATCCCCTAGCAAAAGTTCTCGATCCCATAGGAAAAGTTCTCGATCCTTGGATAAAAGTTCTTGAACCGTTATAAAAGTATTCGATAATTTGACAAATAACCTCGATTCCTTAAAAAAGTTCTCGATCTCTTAGAAAAAGTTCTCGGTCCCTTAGAAAATGTTCTCGATCCCTTAGAAAATGTTCTCGATCCCTTGATAAAAGTTTTCGATCCCTTGATAAAAGTTCTCGATAATTTGACAAATATTCTCGATCCCTTAAAAAGTTCTCGATCTGTTAGAAATGTTCTCGATCCCTTAGAAAAAGTTCTCGTTCCCTTGATAAAAGTTCTCGAACCGTTATAAAAAGTTCTCGATAATTTGACAAATATTCTCGATCCCTTAGAAAAAGTTCTGGATCCCTTGATAAAAGTTCTCAATCCCTCAATAAAAGTTCTCGAATCGAACCATTATAAAAGTTTTCGATCCGTTGTAAAATATTCTCAAACCCTTGAAAAAGTTCTCGATCCCTTATAAAAAGTACTTGATCCATTTGAAAAAATCTCGATCACTTAGAAAATGTTCTCGATCCTTTTTAAAAAAAGCTCGATCCGTTTGTAAATGTTCTCAATCCATTACAAAAAAGCTCGATCCCGAAGAACATGTTCTCGATCCCTTACAGTTGAGAAATTTTTATAATTCTTAGTAATTGTAAAAGTATATTTTTTTATTTGTTAATAATTGTTTGTGATGATGATTTTCACAGGACAATGGATCGGGTTAGATTAGTCATATCTTACAACGGTCAATATGAGCAATTACCTGATGGAAGTCAGAGGTTTCTTGGTTCTGATAACCAAGGAATGTATGTGTCCAGAAATATGACTTACGAAGAGCTGGTGTTTATCGTACAAACCGTTGTGAAGTACGATGTGAACAAATACATTGCTGATCTACAATCTATATCAATAGTTCCCGAGACAACATGTCACACATTTATAAGAAATGACGACGATATTTTTTTTATGCTAGGGGAAGATAGGGTGATCCCTCAAGTATGTGTCAGTTTAATTGAGAGGGCTGCATGAGGTGTCATCGGTGAAGAAATCCCTCCTCATGATAACACCCAACATTTTTGATCTTCAGGTGGAAGCAACCAGTTGTTCATAGAAAGAAGTGGGATTGACGGTAGGGAAAACCTATGTGGTGTCCCACCGGAAGTAGCCGACCATGGTGATATAGTTGGAGCTCAATTAGACCATGATTTCGGTTGTCAAATTGAAATGACTGTTGGGCAGTACAACCACCAATACAATGAGATGTACAATGACATAAACAATGAGCGGAATAATGAACCTCATAACTTACCAATTCATGAGGTGGCTAATGAGCCAAATTTACATCCGGTACATAATGTACCGAACAATAAGGAAGATGAAGAACCGTTTGGAATGGAAAGACATGCAAGACGTGTACACAGATGTAGTTCCACTACAGTAGATATAGCTGGGACATCTGATGTCCGGCCTGATGTAACTCCAACTGATTCTGAGAATGCCAGAACGTGGGTTATTCTAGGAGCAAAATCATACTCGTTTGGTATGGGTGGAAGCAGGAACTTGGTAGAAGATTAACCTACCAGCATGATATATAAAGGTCAATTTTTTCCTACTAAAAAGGATTTGTAGAGATTGGCTGGGCATTTTGTAATGCGGCAAAACTTCGAGTGGAAGGTGAAAAGGTCGAATAAGACAACATTACATCTGGTTTGTTTGATGGATAACTGTATGTGGAAGTTAAGAGCGGTTAGGAGAGATGAAGCGACATACTTTCAAGTAAGAAGTTTTATCAATGAACACACTTGTCAGTTGAAGGAGATTCACCGCCGCCATTGACAAGCCAGTGCATTCATAATTGGAGAAGTGGTTGCACCTAGATTGTAACAACAGGATGGTCGACTAATGCGTCCGAAGGACATAATCACCGACATGAAAACAATGTATTGCATCCAAATAATATACAGTAAGGCACATCAAGCCCTTGATTATGCATTGTCACTGACCTATGGAACGTATGAGGAAAGCTTCCAACTGCTATCATCATTCGGTTACGTGTTGGAACAATAAAATCACGGAACAATCACTGACTTACAGTGCGATGAAAATGGTAAATTCCTATACTTTTTTATGTCGTTGGGTGCCTCACTCAGAGGATTCCAGAGGTGTATGCGTCCAGTTGTTACCGTTGATGGTACCCATTTAAAGGGTAGATTCGGGGGCATAATGTTTGTTGCAACTGCACAAGATGAGAATGAACAGGTTTATCCAATTTCTTTTGGGTACGGTGACTCGAAAAACAACCTACCATGGGAGTGATTTTTGGATTGTTTGAAAGGTGCCCTTGGCCATATAGATGATTTGGTTTTCATTTCCGATCTACATGCAAGCATTGAAACAGGGATTTCTATAGTGTTCCCTTATGCCACCCATACCATATGTTGCTGGCACTTTTATAAAAATATTAAGAAGCGATATCATAGAAAGGATGTTGCCGCAATAATAGACAAAACAACCCAGCGTACACCGAGTTACAATATAACCGGCATATGGAAGAGTTACGAAACTTGCACCCGAATGCATATGATTATATAATTGTTGCCGGTCCATACAAGTGGTATCGTGTACACTGCCCCGATAGAAGGTATAGGGTCATGACAACAAATGCTGCAGAATGTATAAGCTCATGCCTAAAATTTGCATAGTGATCGGTCTATTTCTGTACATATTTTAGGTCCCCATTTCCTATTATTTGTGCTTTGTTCTTGGGTGAAATTAGTTATTTTATGTGTTTGTTGAGCATGTATAGGCCACATTCCATTTAAAAGGTGTTGAATGTTATTTTGGAGAAAAAGAGCAAAAATATCAATTTTCGGACCAGTGCAGAACAATAATATTACGGGGCCTATATCTCTCAGCTCCAATTGAATTGTGTGTCCTACTACCTATGTATTGAAAGCCCCGAAAGTCTAGTTTTTGGTCCACTTTACGGATCACAATTCCGATATTTCTAGAAGAAGTTATGTCCGTTTTAGTACCTGATGGTCAAATCAGTCATAATTCCGTGAATAATGACGAGATTTATTTTCCAAATTGTCGGAATGGGAAATATTTCCTTCTTGGAATTGTTTGGGAGTCTTGTGCAAACAAGTTTGAAACCTAATCCTAATCTTCCTTCAATAAGTAGTCTTTTTATTGGATTAGGAAAGAAATAAAATCCCAAAAAGGTAGAGTTCCATATTGGAATTGATTTCCTTGTTGTTTAAGGACATGACATAGCATCTATACCTATAATTTCGGGGAGAGGGAAGCCAATGGAGGTCCCAAGCCACCAAGGGGTCCGTCCCCTACCACTCTACCACTACTCCATCACCATACACCTTCCATTCATCTTTACATATCAAATATTCAAAGACGAAGAAGAATAATTCATCATTGAAGACTTGAAGAACTCATTGATGACCAAGATGGGTTTTATCTTTTCTTTCTCTTCTCTTATTTTCATCATGTGTAACTAACTCATATTAGGGAATCGATGTGAACCTCTATGAATGCTCTTTATTAGAATTGACGATATTTTCATTAATTCGAGTTTTGATTTATTTAATCATCCTATGTCTTAATTCTTTATTCTTGTTAATGCATGATCATACGTTGACATGAATTTAGGGTTTTGATAATTTAATGATTGAGGTTGGAGTATTGATCTATACGTAATCTTAATTAATATTCAATTGAATGGATAAAACTGATCTTAGCATTGATCTATGCAAGTAGGTTTTGGTTCATTGTTCTTGTACTTAATGGGTTCTCGATTGTAGTTTGCGCCATTGATCTATGGGTAAATTGTAATTGAGAACACTTGATTCATCCCAGGATCATACGGTAACAATCATACTTAAGATAAGCACGAACCCTTAACTTGATTAATATTTTGTTTTCAAAGTCAATTCGAAACATTAAGTAAACATAGTTGGGGAGCATTGATGACCTAATTCTTCCATCTCTTGATCACAACACCAATTCTTTGTTAAATTGCTTTCATAGGATAATTTAGTTTTAATTCAATCTTCAAACAATCTCTTCATAACAAATCTCTCGGTTACTTTTGATTTAATTAGAATTAGAATTAGAATTAGTTATAATCAGTAAATCACTTTTCCTCGTGGGAACGATCCTTACTTGCCGCTGTACGATATTTTCACGATTTGTGCACTTGCGAGTATTGTTTTTATAACACGATTTACATCACATCACACAACAACTGCCTATGTTGACTTTGACAGAGTTCATTAGAAATATGCTACAATGTTGGTTTCACGATCGTCATAGGGCTGCACAATCCATGCGTCATCAGTTGACCGACGTAGCAAATCTTGTGATCTTAAAACGTGTTGATAAGTGTAATTTTATGACCGCTAATCCAGTTGACTGGAACATATTCTCGATGAAGCGGGCTGGAAAACAGTAGATTGTTGACATAGCCTGGAAGATCTGCACATGCAACAAATTCCAAATGGACATTCTTCCATGTTCTCATGCTCTCGCTACCGCAAGGTACATCATACAATTTTGACTACGGTTAATATTACTTAAACGTGAATCTTATCGCTTTCAATGTTTTTACAGAGACCGAAACATGGATTTCATATCCCCTGTGTGCGGACTACTACAAGCGACAAACACTTATTGCTGCGTACTCAGTTCCTATTATGCCGATTGGACATTCTTCAACTTGGATTGTGCCATCTGACATCGCTGAGAGAGTCATTTTGAATCCAAGCTCCAGGAGACAAGCAGGCCGCCCGAGGACTTCACGCCATATCTTGTCTTCGGAGAGAACAACTAAACAGAATTGTAGATGATGTGGACAACCAGGGCATAATTCGAGGAGATGTTCTAACCCAGCTTTGGCTAATGATGGTCCGAGCAGAGTCATTCCTGAGGAATACAGACGTAAGTGTAGTATCTGTCATACAGTTGGTTACAACAGACAGACGTGCCATACTAGAGACTCCACAGTGGAATGATTTGAGGCGTTATCATGATGACATTGTGATAATTTGTACTCGTATGACTTGTTCATTAACTGAAATGCAATTTTATTTAAATATGATTTGTATATATACAAATGTAAACATTTTTATACAAAAGAATTGGTAAATATACAAAATAATTGGTACATATATAAATGAATTACTACATAAATCTAAACGGGCCGGGAGTTAGAAAATATTTCAACTGCCATCTTCTCCCGAATGATCCCCATATCGTCTTCCGACCAATTGAAATCATTTATGTCCGCCAGTAAGTACTCGATCAATCTCAACGTATGGGGACCACAGTTACCCCTGCAGTTGGACGCATTAACAAGCGTTAATAAAACATTAGGTTTATAATAACACAATCTCAAAGTTACTATTATAAAATGTCTTACGATTTCTTCTGCTGGGGGATACAATTTTCGGACACCACGCTGACTGAGAAGGGCTTATTTGTCTTGTCAAAATTCTCAAGTTCAGCCGGTCGTGCAGTATGAAACCAGGCTTGATGCAACATCGAGGGCACAAAGTAGCACAACGGGGCTACCTGTTGCTTCTGAATATGTGCTGGGACCTTCTGTCTCTAGGGGTCGACTATGAACTTCTTCCCGCATGTGAGGTCGACAGTCACCAATAGCCAATGTTGGTGTCCAATTTTGTACGGTATCAGGACCTGTAAATGTAAACAACAGGTGTTAGGATGTACAAAGACATTTATATTTGTAAATACAAACCAAGTAACACTTACCATGTCAACCTCGTGCCACGAACAACATCCAATCGGGGCATTACCAAGCACAGTTGTAAGGTTGTCATCCTTCCACCATGACCTCAAAACATTCCACCTCGCCGTGGTGATCTCCCCGCGAGAATCACGAGGCATCATTTTCTTGTACTGGTGCTCCAGAAAAGACTGTAGAAACACAAACTCAAAATTATTAATGTTTTCCATACAAATCTACAAGCATGCGTAATCATTACTAATTTCAGTACTTACAAAAAAACTGTGTATCCAATATGTTGACCATCTGACTGTACACATTCGGGAAAGCTCGTTGACGCTTCTAAAGAATATGGAGCTAAGCGTCAATATACTGGGAATATATACACGTAATAAAGTGTTAGGAGGGTTACACATCTAAAACAAATATTAAAAACAGAATTTACGGTCCCACGTACCTCATCATCAACATCCATGAAGTTGGCCTGCATCCGATGAAACCATACAGCATCAACTGGCTCCAGCAAATCAACATCACGTCTATTTAATGTTCCATCAGCTACACATTTATTTAATTCAATAGAAGAAAAGTTGTCACCTAAATAATAAAGAAATTTACTTACAGTTCCCCGTTTAAGTTCTTCTTAAAGGCTCGGTAAGCCTTCAACTGGTCACCATCCACCAGTCCGTGGGGATTAAATATGTGGTCAGGTCCCTTAAGTATTACCCTCGCCCTTTTAGGTCGGCACGAATCTGTGTACGGGCTAAGCAGCTGCTAACTGTACTTCAGTACACCCCTTTGCTGTCGAACTCCCCCCATCGGGGTGTGCTGCGATGAGAAGCTTCGTTCCATGTGTGGCTGGATCGAAGTAGCCGGTTGAGGGGGAGCCTGCTGCTCCCTCGGAGGGGGAGGGGGAGGGGGAGGGGGAGGGGGTGAGCCGGCTGCTAGATCGGAGGGGAATGAAGAGCCTGCTGCTTGAGGGGAGGTGGAGGGGGAGCCTACTGCTCGCTCAGAGGGGGAGGGGGAGGGGGAGGGGGAGTCGACTACTGGCTCATAGGGGGAGGGGGAGCCTGCTGCTCGAGAGGATGAAGAGGGGGAACCTGTTGCTCGCTCTGAGGGGAAGAGGGAGCCGGCTGCTCTCTCGAAGGGGAAGGGGGAGCCTGCTGCTAGATCGGAGAGGGAGGGAAAGACTGAGCCACACTCTCTGGAACTGCCCCTCCGGTATGTGGATCCTCCCTATGCTGATACATATGCGTCATGAAGCCTTGAAAGCTCCCGATCAATGCCAGCAACTCTCTATGTTGTTGTTGTCGATCCTCCTCGCTCTTTCGGATCAAATCCAGCAACTCCCGGTGCTGTTGTTGTCGATCATCCTCACTTTTTCGAAGGGTTTCCCATAACTCGTTGAACTGATGTTCCCATGAGGCCTGAAATCATGTCAACATTGTTAGTACTAAAACAATCAACAGATCTTGCTAATAAAAACAAAACTACCATCTCAACTTACCTCTCTATCATGTCCAACGCTTGCACGGGAATCCGTTGTAGCGGTACCAAGTCCTGGGGTGGTAAACCAAACCCTTCTATGCCTCACTCACCGAGGAGATGGCTCAGATCTACCAGTGTCCATGCCACTGCAATCTGCACCTGTTGGGTCTGAAGCCTCCGTCTCACTACACCTCCATCCCTCACCCTCCTCCTCGGGATGATCTGCACTACTAGTCGGATCAAGGACAGTAGGAAGGTAAACCCTATCGTCCTGTACATACAGGCTCCCCCCCCTCACTTAGGCCTGCAAAGTACAGTGCCACCGCCTCAGCAGCTGTGGGCAAGATTTCCTTCCTCCCAGACATCTGAAAGTTTAGTTAGATAAATGTCATTGTTACTTATAGTAAGTAATATAATGATTAACAAATTAAATAATTACCCTAACACTAAAAATCTTGTCCAGCTTCTTCCCTCTAGGTTGTTTGGTCAACTCCCACTTCAACATACGAGGAGAAAAGTCTGTAACCCTTCGAGTCCCGAAATCGACGCCCAGTTGGGGGATCACCTCGAAAGCAAATATCTACATCAAAGATAAGTAAAGTTATAATCCATAGCAATTTTGGAAACAAAATTTAATGTACATGTTGGAAATCAAATTTCTTACCAAAAGGGCATGTGATAGACCGTAAATGTTGTACCCCTCTACGGAATGTACAACATCGCCTTGTGATTGCTGGCGTCTCTCCTCACGTCTTTGCGGTAACGCATGCTTGAATGAAAAGATATAATGCCTATAGACGTGGGGACCCCACGGGACGGGGCATTATATTTTACTACATTTGTCTTTTAAAACTAAATTTTCTGACTTTATCCCTCAATACTTTCATAACTGAGAGGTATTGATCGGGACACGTCGCTGCAGTGTCATCAAATATGAACATTTAAGTTCGGCCTCGCAAGAGCGTAAGTCACAGAGACTAGCACAGCGGCAAGCAAAGGGTCGATCCACAGGGAGGTGGGATTCACCGATCGTCTCTAGTTCTAGCTATTATTACAACACTCCGAGCGGACTCGTGTGTTGCGTGTGTGGAAAAGTGAATAATAATATAACTAGATAACTTATATAAATGATATATACAATGATAGAAGGAATGGAGATATGCATGAAATTTGGTTATACTAGGGAAACGACTCAACCGTGACAATCCTCCTAATTACGTTATAAACTCACCTAATCCTCAAATGTGCAAATATACATAGGCTCGTATCCCCTTAATTAATCTATAATCTCTCTCGATGTCTTAGAGATAGTATCCATATATACCCGAAATCTCTCTCGAGCAATCCGAACAATATATATGAACCCATTAAGCACGTGGAATACAAATCGAACCTATACGCTAGCCTAGTGGTTCTAGCACTTTCTAGTCAAGCACAGTGAATGTTTATCTAAGCATTGTCAAACGCGTCTCCTCTCAGTACATAGCATCTAACCATGGATCAATTACAAAGTGATCAATTAAGCAAAGGCTTTAAGCACTCAAAACATCTATATAACAACACAAGCACAAAAGAAATGTCGGTGATCATTACTTCTAGATCAAAAATTCGGTTTAATCAACTCCCTAGGATGGCTAAACATGGGAAACAAGTTTACCTAACAACTACATGCAACAATGTGATTGTTATATCATTAAGAACATTCAATTTAGGTTAAAGGTTCATCCTCTTGATTATGGAATTTTCCCACAATCAATTCATCACCAAATCCTGTCACGTGGATGGATAATCGTGTTTTAATACAAAGACCCATTAAGAGCAAGGATATGAACCAAGGTCAATTTAGCAACTAAAAGCCTGAACTGAAACCTTTTCTACTATTTGGAGCTAAAATCCCTATTACTCAAATTACTCAATACATGGAATTTCAAGTCATCAATCAATCAATCAATCAACAATCATAGGTATCTAATTTCTACTCTAAATTACAACCAGTCCTAAACCTAATCATGGACACATATTGATTTCTAACAATTCATACACATACATATCATATTAAGAGCATAAAAACACATATATCAAAGTGCAAAACAAAACCGAAATGAATTTAAGTATAATCAATACATTTATTACACAAGTGTAGGTTTACAATATCCCCAAATTGATGTAATACAACAAAGAAAACAAGAAATACAAAGAGATGAGTAAAATGAAACAAACCCTTAAAGACAAACCCTCAAAAGATGCTTAAATCCTTCCTAGCTCGGTTTTGACTTCTATTTCCTTTGTAATCTACTCTAAGATGGATGGAGGAGATGTAAAATGGTGGGGTGGAGGTGTATGGTGAGCTCTCATGGAGGAAAAACCTCCATGGGAGTAAGAGGTGAAAGAAAATGGAAGAGAGAATAGAAGAGGTGTGAGAGGGGAAAAGAGGGGAAGAGATGAGAAGAGATGTCTCAAGAATGAGGAGAAAATGGGGTATTTATAGTGTGGGAGGTTAGGGCAAGACTTTTAGGTGAAAAGATAAGAATACCCCTATGAAAATGGCTAAAAAATGCATTTTTGCCCAGATGTGCGGTACGATGTGCTGTATGCATCAACACAGCGAACCGCACATCATTTTTAGAGCTTGCTGCCCTTCTACGCGGTACAAAACGCGGTACGCAACTTGGTCTTGCACGGTTGCGTACCGAACTTCTCTGCGCACCATTACAAAAATAGTCATAACTTTCTCTAGAAACCTTGGAATCACAATCTATAAAGTGCGTTGGAAAAAAGACCTCCGGGGCTTTCCGAAAAGTGGTTATGAGAGATGTAGTTCGGTGGAAGGAGAGAGATATGACTTTCCGAAGTTGAGGTGTCTGTACAAGTTATTCTAAATTCTATCCTTTAACCTCCAAAACTCTTCAATTAAACTCAAATACCTTCCGTAGGGAACACGTACCTACACAAGGCTCACAAACACATCAAATACCAAAATATACTCGAAAAAAAAAACAAAAGCTAGGAAATGGGGACCTCAAAAGGTATATAAATCGTTCCGATCAATACCCTCAAACCTATCTTTTGCTCGTCCTTGAGCAAAACTAGAACGAAAAACAATCAAACAAAATAAACATAATTAAAAACTAAGCTAGTCTAGTCCACTTTCGTAGGAAACATGATAACACTTAGCAGGTGCCACAAACCTTTCAACCACTAGGCGATCCCTAGATGGAGAAGTTTTATCTTCTGAGGGTTTACATATACGAACACCCACAAACGCATTACTCTGCAGGAAAGCTGAGATGCAATCCAAACATACCACATAAAAACAACACACACATGCTAGTATCTCAAATATACCAATCAATAACAATGCTTCACACAATGCAAGTATGCAAATACTTAGGATGTTTTCGATTTACAAATCAACAACGCTCGAATGCTCAAGATAAAATTCGCCTCGACTCTAATCCTCACTGGATTTCAATCTAATTTTTTCACTTAGAACCTAGGCAATCACTCTCTAGCAAACACATGTGATTTAGAAGCTATATTCATGGAATCTAATATATTGCATATGAGTATATTCAATTAATCATATTTTATAGTGATAGATCTCATGGAAAGAGCATGCATTGAGTCATATTCCCAATATAGACTTTCTAAGAGATCAAATGGAATTTCCCTCACTTGTATTGAGGCCAAGGTGATTTGTAGTGGTGTATGGGACAGAAGATATGGTACGAGTGGGAAGGATAAAATTACTAATCATGCCAAGGTGTTTATACACATTACATCACAAGTGACTAGACACTAAAATTTACATTGCACATTTGTGCTACACTTGTACTCATTGGTGAGTAACTTTACATTTGAAGAACTTGAAGGCTTAAGTGTTTATAATTCACACTTTTTTTTTCTTCTTTTTTTTAGGCCCTTGCCTTTGCACATTTACACATGATTGCCCAAGTACACATTTATAAAATTTAGAGCAAAATATAACTTCTCTAAAACTATATACCTTAACATGATCAATAACTAGGGTGTGACTTATGTTTGGGTTATGTTGGTGTATGGAGGTTTAGTGTTTGGGCTCAATTTTTGTTATGAAAACACACATAAGGACATGAGAGTGTTTGGGCTATATTTGTGAAGTTTAAGAACACACTCAAGTCCAAAATCATTTCTAAAAGTCCATCTAACAAGGGAATACAAATCTCAACAAGCAATCCACATGATAAAGTTCTATAGCAATCAATGCAAATTTGAATTACAATGAGATCACAATTAAGAACGAAATCGGAAAGTGTTTAAAGAGTAGAAATAAAACCCACAAATTTAGCTTTTTAGGCTTAAGTGTAGCTTACGGGTAGTCTCCACTATTTTCCTAAGCTAAACAAGCAAAGAGTTCTATCCACCTCAACATCAAAAGATTGGCACTGTACAAGAAAATTTAAGTGATGCATGGAGCAAAAATCATACTATGCATATCTCTACTGGCACACAAAAGAAAGCAACTCAACATGGAGGTCAAAATTTTTAAAAACTGACGAAATTCAAGTTCGTCCAATGTCCACTCTTTGGTGCATATCTTTAAAACAACTCAAAATCATTTGACAAAATTTTCAAAACATCAATTAGACACATAAATACACACTTCTCATTTAGAAAATAGTTCAAAATTCGATTTGTAAAAGTATGAAAATGGATGATGAAAACAGTGTATGTGCAGTTTCAAAAAATAGGGCATCTCCCTTGACCTTTGATCGAAGAAATGATCATAAATTTTAAACCGCCATCCAGAATTTTGTGTTCTTTATATATTCAGAATCGTAACGAAAAATCGAAGAACACTACGTGGCAGAAAAATTGATTTCCTTACTAATTAGTACAGTTTTAAAGAAACATTTGCCTCAAGAATATTCAAAACAGGACACTTTTTTCAGAGATTTGAAATTTGTCTAAAAACAAACACCTTAAGATCTAAGCACAACACAAATCCACTCTTAGATCTAAACATAAATGAAAAAAAAAAGCATGGCATTCCTAACATTAAACACATGGGCGGTTCCCGTCCAAGTCGACAACTACTCTACAAGTGCTCAAATTAAAGCTCAAAATTTATAGGCAACCTCTTGTGTCTGCAACCACATGACCTTTGTGGAGTTTCCATTTCACTTGGAGAGTTGTTACGGTGTGATAGATGCACACCTAGCTCTCAAGAGTCGTGTGGTCTTTCCAACCTGATAGTTTCAATTCCTTGCACAAGCACAACTCAAAAAGTAATCAAATGCATATACTATACATAAAATAACAAAACACGACTAACAACTCAATAACCTAGCCTAAACATTGTCGTGCACACAATGAAATACATGAGTAAAAGAGATGCTTATTTTTAATATAACAATCTACTCCGCAAAGCAATAAAAATAAGTAAAATGTAAGCTAAAACTATCAACAATCAATGAATGCGCTATCTCCCGACAGCGGCGCCAATTTGTATGGTGAGCTCCTATGGAGGAAAAACCTCCATGGGAGCAAGAGGTGAAATAAAATGGAAGAAAATGGAAGAGAGAAGAGAAGAGGCGTGAGAGGGGAAAAGAGGGGAAGAAATGAGAAGAGATGTCTCAAGAATGAGGAGAAAATGGGGTATTTATAGTGTAGGAGGTAAAGGCAAGACTTTTGGGTGAAAAGATAAGAATACCCCTCTGAAAATGGCTAAAAAATACATTTCTTCCCAGATGTGCGGTAAGATGTGCTGTACGCATCAACACAGCGAACTGCACATCATTTTTGAAGCTTACTGCCCTTTCACGGGATACAAAACGCAGTACGCAACTTGGTCTCGCATGGTTGCGTACCACACTTCTCTGTGCACCATTACGAAATGGTCATAACTTTCTTTAGAAACCTTGGAATCGTAATCTGTAAAGTGCGTTGGAAAAAAGACCTCCAGGGCTTTCCGAAAATTGGTTATGGGAGATGTAGTTCGGTCGAAGAAGAGAGATATGATCTTTCAAAGTTGGGGTGTCTGCACAAGCTATTCCAAATTCTGCCCTTTAACCTCCAAAACTCTTCAATTAAGGTCAAATACCTTCCGTAGGAAACATGTATCTACACAAGGCTCACAAACACACAAATACCAAAATATACTCGAAAACAAGAACAAAATCTAGGAAATGGGGACCTCAAAAGGTTTATAAATCGTTCCGATCAATATCCAGTTCAACATGTAAATGAGGCACAACTTCACAGCATCGTACGCCTGTTGAAACTCTCCGCGGGTAAGAACAACCCTCAAGTCATCCAACGATACCTCATCATGTCCAGGAAAGTACCGTTGATGTATGCCATTCTCCACTGCAACATACATACTCGTGTCCGGTAAGACTCCAAAACGTAATCCGATGATGAGGCTAAATTCCACCTTCAAAAACCTGACCACATAGTTCCCTAACAAGAACCGCATCTCATCTGTCGGCCCATCATGGTCCAACTCCCGCAACAGCAGTTGATGAATAACACCACATGAAAACTTCAGCTCCCGGTGTATCGACATGAAATGCCCGAAACAGGAGGCCATGAACCGACGCCGATCCTCAACAGTAAAATCTTCAGTTAAGTGCATCGTCTATACGTGCGAGGGCTTCAAAATAGTCGTGTCGAGTCAATTTTCCCTTGAACCAATCTCCCTCTGGAGTTTTAAGCAAATCCTTCAACCTGTTCGTCATCTGCAATGTCACAGAAACAATACATTAGTAAATTTGAAAAAAATTAGAAAATATTCTCGATCGTTTGAAACAAATTCTCAATACTTAGAAAATATTCTCGATCCTTTGAAAAAGTTCTCTATCCTTTGAAAAAGTTCTCGATCCTTTGGAAATAGTCTCGATCATTTGAAAAACCCCTCGATCCTTTGAAAATAGTCTCGATCCTTTGAATAACCTCTCGATTCATTGAAAAATCTTCTCGATCATTTTAAAAAATCTTGATCCTTTGAAAAACATTCTCGATTATTAGACAAATATTCTCGATCGTTTGAAAAAATTCTTGATCCTTTGAAAATAGTCTCGATCCTTTGAAAAACCTCTCGATTCTTAGAAAAATATTCTCAATCATTTTAAAAAATCTCGACCCTTTGAAAAACATTCTTGATCGTTAGAAAAATATTCTCAATCGTTTGAAAATATTCTCGATCCTTTGAAAAACCTCTCGATTCTTTGAAAAATCTTCTCGATTATTTTAAAAAATCTGGACCCTTTGAAAAACATTCTCGATCGTTAGAAAAATATTCTCGATCATTTAAAAAAATTCTCGATCCTTTGAAAATAGTCTCGATCATTTGAAAATAGTCTCGATCCTTTGAAAAACCTCTCGATTCTTTGAAAAATCTTCTCGATTCTTTGAAAAATCTTCTCGATTCTTTGAAAAATCTTCTCGATTCTTTAAAAAATCTTTCGATCATTTTAAAAACTCTCGACCCTTTGAAAAACATTCTCGATCGTTAGAAAAATATTTTCGATCGTTTAAAAAAATTCTTGATCCTTTAAAAATAATCTCGATCCTTTGAAAAACCTCTCGATTCTTTAAAAAATCTTCTTGATCATTGACAAAATCTCGACCCTTTGAAAAACATTCTCGATCGTTAGAAAAATATTCTTGATCGTTTCAAACAATTTCTTGATCCTTTAAAAATATTCTCGATGCATTGAAAATGTTCTCGATCCTTTGAGAAATAATCTCGATCGTATGATAAATTTCCTCGAATCTTTATAAAAAGTTTCCTCGATTTCGCTTGAAATATTCTCGATTTTTTTTTAAAACAATCCTAGATACTAGAATTTCATCTTCCTCATCACATATTCAACCTCATTTCATACCCAAACCTAAACCACAACCATTGTCAACCCTAATCTACAATTTTAATCAACAAAACAAGTCTAAAGTGCAATGATAAGTTATCAACAACAAATCGATAAATAAAACAAACTGAACTTGCCTCTGTCAATCACTGCGAAATCTACTGTATTCCCGTTCCGGTCAATTAGCCGTCGATTTCCTTGCGTCGATTTCGTTGTCGTCGGTTTCTTTCTCACTCTTGCTTTTCTCAGACTAACAAAACGATAACTTTCTCTCTTTTTCAATTTTATTGGGGTATTCTCGTCTCTTTACGTTAAATGGTACCTTTTAAACATACATTACTAAACTGGTGATATTTACACAACACTCCTCTTAAATAGTGTCATTTATTTTTCGAGCCCATCCCATAAATGGTCCAAAGCCACAAGAGCCGAGGGCTGGACTCCAATAGACAAAAATATCCTTCCACTAATCTGTGACATTGATATTGATTATATCTAATATGATATTGATATGTCATTCATTTTCCAATGTAAATATGACCTCAAATGTCTATATATGTTCCATTATTTTGCTCTCTTTCATATTGTTGTTTGGAATGTGGATATGATTGCCCCATCACTCATATCTAAGAGCAGAATTAAAGAGCCAAACAACATTTTCTAACCCACATTTCAAGTTTGAAATTTCAAACAGAATTAAATGCATGTAATTGTCAAAATGATTAATATTTTTTTTCTTTAACTAATATTCTTAGAAATTTTCTGAATTGATGTACTAATTATCACAAGTACTAGACTTAACATTTTCGCACACAACACGATTAGATGATCTAAAGATAGCTTGATAAAGAGTAAATTCCATCTGATTCATGTATTATACATCATGATTAATTTAGTATTTGTCTTGGAAAAATGTAATTTAATTTATTACTATGTGCATGTAATTCGACACTTGTAATGATTTTTCTATTTTTATTAATCAAATTTACAAATCCTTACTAATATCGTACTATTGTTGTTTCAATGCTTTATTTAAAAAAAAATGTTAATTAAAAATAGAACTTTAATGGATATTGTGAACTCAATGTCGCTAAGTTCATGTTTGTGTTGAACTTGTGGGGACATCAATATTGACTGCTTGAGTAAGGATAGTGTTTTAGAGGTTAGGGATTTCAATTTAGGATTTATTGAGATAGAGATTTGATAGAGAATTTTGAATTGGAGAATTTGAGATAGGTTAGTGATTTAGGAGACTTTTACTAAGGTTAGGGGTTTGCGTAAGCAAAGTCGCCCACTGTACTGACCGTCCTATGATGAGTAATTTTGAAAATGAGCAAGACACTAAGACCCAGTTTGATATTGTTTTTTCGGTTGTTTTTGGGATCAAAAGTGATTCCGGATCAAAGACAGAGTGTTTGATAAAATCGTGGGGAAGTGCTTTTTGTCACTTTTAGCTTCTCCTAACTGAGTTTTTAAGAAGCTGCCAATACATACTTTTGGATTTTGACTTCTGCTTTTAGAAAACGCGATACAATGATATTAAATAAAAATTTATCAACTTTCCAACTTTATCCTTGACTTTAATGAAAATTATTAAAAAAAAATTGGACTTACACTGTTGCATAAAAAAATTGTTGTCATAACTATACAAAAAAATTGGGCTAATTAATTCAATAAAGTAGAATAAAAAAAGAAATAAAAAAATAAAGTAGAATAAAAAAAAAATAAAGAAATGAGACTAATTAATTCAATAAAGTAGAATAAAAAATGGAGCTAATTAATTCAATAAAGTACCATAATTATATAACACTTAACACTAAACACAAATAAACAATAAAAATATAAAGTATAACACATTAGCACCATTTAGATGTCTATATCCTTTTAGTAATGTTACATACTCACAACACTTTTACTAAATACATTGAAATTGCTTTTAGTTCTCACAACACTTTTGAAAATCAGTTTACCAAATACTCAGCAATTCTAAAAACACTTTTTTCCACATCACAACAATATCAAACTGGGCATAAACCTCCTAGAGATTTATCCTCTTACACCTATAAATAACTTTATTAAAATTGAAACTCATACTCTCTACGCTAGTCAAAATTGGTCAACAAAAATAGGATTTTTTTTTATTAAATGGATCTCTACCATGGTGGAGATTAAAACGATTCTTTTATTAAAAAATACGGAAAAAAAGAAAAAAAAAAAGACGTGGAGATTGGATCTCTACGGGGATCCATGGATCTCCATCTTCCACTCTTCAATATTCTTTTTCAAATATGCTTTTTCAAAGCTCGTCGATCCTCAAGCAAATGCACTTCCTCTCCAATCTGTACATGTTTCATTAGTTTGAACCTAATCCAAGAAGCACCCGTGAAAGCTGATTCATTTCCTAGATTGTTGGATCATGTGGGTCCGGCCATTGTTGACCTGTTTTTTTGTGTCTCAAAAAGGGGTTTGAGTTGGGTTGAGTTTGTGAGAGGTTATGTTAAGTGCTGTCGAAGGGTGCCTTCTTCAATGTTGCTCCATACATTGTTTAGAGTGTTTGTAGCTACGGTTTCAAGGGTCGAACTGACCTCGAAATTGGAATTCAAATTTGATGAAAGATATTCGGGTTGCTCCTGCCTGTTGATTCCTTCACGGCGGGGGAAGATGGAAATCCATTGAGATGGAGACCTCCCTGATTTTCTTTTTTGATTTTTTTTTCAAAAAAGGTCTATTTAATCCATAATTTTTTTTTTTCAGTTTTTCAATTTTTATTTTATTTTATAAAATATGAAGTCAAAATGTTCGAAAATCGTAACGTTATTATCTAATAGTTGTATCTATTTCTCTTGTTCTCTCTTAATAAATGGGGTGACCTTCCCCACCCCACCCCACCCCATTTATTTTTTGAAAACCCATCCCCTTATAAACCTCACCTTAGATTGAGCAGGTTAGGGCGGGACGGGTTACAACTGGGAGTGTTTTCCCTATCCCCACCTATTTACCCCATTTATAAATTTTTTATTTATTAAAATTACAAATATATAACCATTGAATATGATAAAATATATACAGTAGTAAATAAATCGATGAAACTATTAAACAAATATTTCGTAAACATCATTCTCACAAGTAAATTCTATCATTCTCAAACATAAACATAAAATATGAAGTCAAAATGTTTGAAAATCGTAACGTTATCATCTAATAGTTGCATCTATTTTTCTCTTCGTAATATCAACTTCATCTGGCATCTCCTCAAGATGTTGACACCCACTCACATGGTTTCTGCAACATTCCGAACCAACAAAAAAAATTGTATTCAATCTGATTTGAATATTAATAACTTAATTTGATTTAATATGCATGATTTATTTTACCTCATTAAAATCTGGTTCTTCAAGACATGTGGAACACTCAATTGCAGTAGAAGAACATGAAGCTAATCATAAGATAAAAAACTTACTGTATTTGAGGTTGAAGCTTGAATGGTGAACTTTGAGTTGTTTGTGGAATAAAGACTTAGAGTTTTCTGTTAACAGCTAGGGTTTTTTATTGTATTTTGTATTGTCACTTTATGTTAAATAACGGCAAATAGATGTAAAGTTAGGGTTAATATGTTTATATATATTTCCTTTTTTATATATATTTATTTTCTTTGAAATTACGTAGTTTAACTAAATGTTATTTTAAGCGGGACGGGGTGATGAGTATAAAACTCATCTCCGCTCCATACCCATTACGGGTTAGACTATCTATCCCCATCCCCATCCCCGCCCCATCTCCACTAAATTGAAATCCGTCCCCACCCTAAAAGTGCGGATCCCCGCGAGGCCCCGTCCCCGTCCCCGTGGGTAATTTTGTCATCCCTATACTTTTGCAAAAATTTTAAAAATGGGTTATATGATAACTTGATCCTTCAAAATGGGTTAATAAAACCCTATCATTAATTAGTGATGTAAATTTTGTCAAACCGAAACCAAATACAATTATGGAGTTTGGTTATATAAAAGAGCCCATAAATGGTCTAATGCTACAAGAGTCAAGGCCGGATTTCGATAGACAAAAATATCCTTCCACTTGTGACATAAGAACGTGTTTTTGACGATTTAACAATGGTCCCATGCAATTGATATGTCATTTTTTTTTCAATGTAAATATGACCTCAATATAAAGTGATATGTCAATAATATATGATCCAATATTATTGCTCTCTGTCACATTGTTATCTAGAATGTAGATATGATTGGCCCATCTCATCAATGAGATGAATTAAAGAGCCTAACAACATTTTCTAATCCACATTTTTGAAATTTCAAGCCGAATTAAATACACTTGTTCACCTTTTTTTAAAAACAAATTAATTGAAAAACAAAAATAGGAAATAATGAATTTTAAATTTGAACATCCAAACAATTCTTATTATTTATAGAATGTATCTTTCTGTGGAAAAATTACATATATAATGATAAAATAATGAATAATTACAATTAGTTAAATATCATTTTGGAAAGAAGAAATTTGGAAAAAGTAATAAAAAGCTCAATAATATATAATTTAATTTGTTAGGTGGTCAACTTATTTAAATGTCATTATCATATTAACAACTCTAATCACTTCATTTTCTTGTATTTTAATAACCCAAATTTCTTTTAAATACTTTTTATATTTTAATATTAAATTATAATCAAATTAATTAAAGTAAATATTTGAGCTAAATGTATAAAATATCAAATTTACCCCAAAAAGTTTTTTTGTTCCTGCATTTTAATGACCCAAATTTCTTTCAATTACTTTTTATATTTTAATATTAAATTATAATCAAATTAATTAAAGTAAATATTGAAAAGATAAATTTCTATTATTGATGAAACACGAAACCGTCAATATCATCGATTAAAGAAAAAATTAGATCTCTATCTTCTTCTTCTTCAATCATCATCAACAACTTCTCAGCCATCCATCTCCACTGATCCAAGCATAAAAAATAAATAAATAAAAAAAATAAAAAACTCACAAAACAACAAAAACCAGTTTGAGCAGATCCAACCTCAACACTTGACCAATATTCTTCTTCTGTGTAAACCCCAAATCCAAAATTGCAAATCTCGAAGCCTCCCCAAATCCAATTTCCAGTAATTAGATTTTGTGTTTCGGGGTTGGAGTGGAGAATTGATGAAGGGTTTGTGAGTGAAGATGATGATCTTGGTTTGTAAACCCTGAACAATTTTATTTTATTTTTTGGTTTTGTGGTTGGTACTTTTAACTGTATTTGGATTTTCACTTTTTTAAGAATACTTTGACATCAATTTTTTTATTCTCTAATGATCATAATTTAATCTTGTGAAAAAAAATCTTGATTGTCACATTTTGTTGCTTCTGTGTTGAAGAAAGAACCCACAAAAATTTAGTCGCAATGGTTGCTAATCTTGATTGCATCTTAGTGTTGAACAACTTGTTGCTTCTGGGTTGAAGAAAGAACCTACAAAAATCTGGAAACTTTTGTTACTATATTTTGTTGAAATTAGTCTTGTTGAAGAACTTGTTACATCTTAGTGTTGAGATTAGTCTTGTTGAAACGATGGAGAACCGTAAATTTCTAGATCATAATCGATTGGAGATCCATTGTATCTCAAAAAAGAAAAAAAATATATGTTTCTTAATATCTCTATTCTTAATTGTTGATATTTAAATTAATATTCTGCTCATTATAAAAAATCCTTTTTTTTTAAGAAAATATTTTTTTTTAACTTAATTTGATTATAATTTAATACAAAAATATAAAAAGTAATTGAAAGAAATTTCAGAAAATTAAAATGTAATAACAAAAAAAAAAAATAGATGCAAAATTGACCTTTTGTACATTTAGTTATTGTTGACGGTTATTAATTTAATTAAAATAGATTAAAGTAATGTATTTTGAAAAAATAAGGGATTAGAGTTGTTAATATGACAAAAACACTTTAAATAAGTGATAATTCGAAATTAAATAGGTATTTTAGTTAAATTTCCTCTATTTTTCGTCTTTGAATAGTTTTCTTAGATATTTACATGAACACTATAAATCTATAGCAAATCTTCCATCTAAACATTTTACCACATGACAAGATTAGAAGACCTAAAGAGCTTGACTTAGAGTAAAATCCACCTAATACATGCATCATGATTAATTTAGTATTTATTGTACAAACATGATTTAATTTGGTACTACGAACATGTAACGATGCATTATGATTAATTAACTAGTATTATGAGTAATTTAGTATTTATTGTTCAATTAATGGGTGTAGGAAGTAAAATTAAAATTTTAATTATAAAACTATATACTTTTAAGTAATTAAATGCAAAAGATATTTTTTGAGTCTCAATAGAGCCACCTTTTTTTAAAATGCTCCATTTTATAAAATGAAAAGATATCAATTATTAAAATATATATATAGAAACACAATAAAATACAAATCATAAATCGCCTATGTTCTAATAAAAAAAAATCCGTATGAGATTAATTTGTTGATTCAATGCTTTAATTTATTGTTTTTTTTTTAAATAATAAATAAAAAATTGAAGCTGCCTA
This sequence comes from Dipteronia dyeriana, assembly GCA_032871835.1. Lineage (NCBI taxonomy): Eukaryota > Viridiplantae > Streptophyta > Magnoliopsida > Sapindales > Sapindaceae > Dipteronia > Dipteronia dyeriana. The sequence goes on along the minus strand of CM065299.1, from coordinate 1,420,358 downwards.
TAAAACCAACTCAAATCCTATTCCTTGATTGCCCACCACAACAAAATCAATCCTCGAGAGCTAATTGAATCAATCATGGGATCATCCTCGAGTTTCTTCACATTTATGTACTTGTCTATTCTGCTCTTCTCTTTTCAGCTTACTTCTTCTAGACAACCACCTTGTCATGACAAGGAACATTCTGCTCTGTTAAGATTCAAGGAAAGCCTTTCCATTGAAAAGTTTGCTTCTGGAGATCCATCTGCTTATTCCAAGACTGGCCTCTGGAATCTGGAAGGAAATGGTGACTGCTGCTCATGGGATGGCGTGGAGTGCAACGAGGAGACTGGTTATGTGATCGAGCTTGACCTCAGTAGTAGCTGTCTCTATGGTTCCATCAACTCTACCAGCACCCTCTTCCACCTTGTCCATCTTCAATGGCTTTCCCTTTCACATAATTTGTTTTTTTCTGAAATCCCTTCTGGAATCATGAATCTTTCAAGCTTATTACATCTAAACCTCTCTGATTCTGGCTTTTCTGGTCAGATACCACCAGAGATGCTACAGCTCTCCAACTTGGAGTCCCTTGATCTATCATACACTGTGTTGCAGCTCCAACAACCAGCAGGTTAGAAAGTCTAGTTGAGAAGTTAACCAACCTGAAAGTGCTTGATCTTGATTATGTCAGTATCTCTTCTTCACTACCTGAGGTGTTGACAATTTTTTCTTCTCTCAACTTTTTGTCTCCGAGTTAGAAGGTAAAATCCCTTAAAAAAAAATCATTTATATACCCTATACTTCACCAAAGATAAAAAAATCTTGAATACATTTGAGCTTATACGATAACAATTTTCATTTGGCGGTGAGTTGCCTTCTTCCGTTGATATTGAATCTTCGAAAAAATTGTTATTATTTATTCATGTAATTTATCTTTTTTTGCTTTATTTATTCTCTTACAACTTGCAATCTGAAAGTAAATTCTTTATAAAGATTTTCTTTTACTTTTAAAAAATAATTTTAAACAATTTCCTTACAATTTACATATGTGTATACTCTTTTTCAGGAACCATTCCATCTTCACTTGCTAAACTCTACAATATCATCCATTTGGACTTATCTCATAACCAGATTTTCTGCACAACCAGAACCAATTGAAGATGTTAACACAACTTTAATTTAAGTATTCAAAACTTATATTAAAGATGTTAACACAACTTTGATGGCAATTTTTTTTTGTCACAGTTGCCTGCCTCAACAGTGTCCAAATCAAGGAGACATGTTTACTGTGTTAGATTTATAAATTAAAGTTATTTTTATTTTTTATTTACATTTTTAATTTTTATATAAAGGTATTTTAGATCTTTTAAATGTCAAACTTAGTCTACTTGACAGATTAATTATTTAATATTAAATAAGAGGGTGTTACTCATGTGTCAATCGTTAAGTTATAGAATCTTTTTTTTTTCTCCTTCAGTTATTCTAAGATTCCTTCTGGAATAAAAAACTACCCCTCTTATTCTTACTTTTCAGGTCAAATACCGTCAGAGATGTTGGAGCTCTCTCAACTGGAATACCTTGATCTATCATCGAATGAAGACTCACAAGGAAATCCATCACTGCAGCTTCGACAGCCAGGTGGTCTAAGAAGTCTGGTTGACAAGTTAACCAACCTCAAATGGCTTGATCTTGATAGTGTCGACATTTCTTCTTCAATACCTAATAGCTTGGGAAATTTGTCTTATCTTACTCATCTATCTCTCAGCGACTGCAATTTACAAGGTAATTAATTCCTTCATGCAGTTACCCGACCTTTTACCTTCTTAGAGTGAGGTTCAATAAAAAATATCATTGGATATTTACTGAATATCAGAGTTTACTTTGGATTTTCAGGAACAATTCCATCCTCAATTGGCAGTCTCACCAAACTTGTACATCTCGACATCTCTGTGAACAATTTTTGGGGCGAGTTGCCTATTTCAATTGCAAATCTTGTTTCTTTACAAGTACGGGACTTCTCCCGCAACCAATTGTCAGGCCAAACATTATTCAGTTCATCGGGTAACCTCACACAGCTTAATACTTTGACACTTTTTGATAACAATTTTTCGAACAGGAATTCTTCTTCCTGGCATTGGATAGCAAAACAGACCAAACTCACTTAATTAAGCATTTCCCGTGTCAACTTAGCTGGTGAGATTCCCTTTGAGCTCTTGAATCTAACTCATCTGAGTTATTTAGAAATGAGTGAAAACCAATTAACTGGTCAAATTCCTTCTGATATTAGCAACCTAACCCAATTGAATGTTCTGCGTTTGTCATCTAATCAAATTGCAAGGTCCGATTCCTAGCTCTTTCTTAGAACTCAACAATCTTGAAACTCTAGACCTCTCTTCAAATAATTTGAGTGGCACAATGGAGTTGGAAATGTTTCTTCAACTCAAAAGTTTAACATCACTATATCTCTCATCAAACCGTTTATCGTTGCTCTCCAACTTCTCTGTTAACAACAGCTCTCTTAAATTCCAAACTTTAAGATTGGGTTCATGTAACCTTAAGAGCTTTCCAGATTTTCTGCGCTACCAAGATCAATTGTATGAGCTGGACCTTTCCTCTAATAATATATCTAGCCAAATCCCTGGATGGTTCTTAAACATAAATGAAAATAGTTTACAAATCTTGAACCTTTCTCACAATCTTTTGACTGGGTTCGACCAACAGCCTGTTGTTCTTCCATGGACAAGTCTATCTTCTTTGGACCTTAGTTTCAATAAGTTTCAAGGCCCACTCCCCCCACTCCCCATTTCACCAATGTCTACCATGCGATATTATCTAGTTTCCAACAACAATTTGTCAGGAGAACTATCACCATGGATATGCAAACTGAATGCTCTTCGAGCTCTTGATTTATCGTACAACAGCTTGCACGGTAAACTTCCACAATGTTTGGGCAATTTCAGTTATCAATTATCAATGTTGAACCTTCAAAGTAACAAATTCAGTGGGAGCATTTCTCAAACCATCATGAATGGAATAAAGTTGAGGATGATTGATTTAAGCAACAACATGTTAGGAGGAAAAATTCCAAGATCATTAGCCAATTGTACCAGGCTAGAATTTTTGGATCTTGGAAATAACAAAATCGGTGATACTTTCCCATCATGGATTGGAAATCTTCCAAATTTGGTGGTGCTCAACTTGCATTCAAACGAACTCTATGGTGCGATAGAGAACCCTAAGCCAGATTTCGAATTTCCTAAGTTGCAGATTATTGATCTCTCTCACAATAGATTTACTGGTAAACTTCCATCAAAATACTTTGAGTGTTGGAATACCATGAAAGTTGTTAATGCGAGTCAACTAGCATATATGATGAAGTCGACTACCGGCAGTGACGTGTACCATTATTCATTAAGAATGGTTAACAAAGGGATAGAAATAGAATATGTGAAGATCTCAAATATGCTTGTAAGCATTTCTCTTGCCAACAACAGATTTGAAGGAGAGATTTCACCTTCTATTTCCATTTTACAGGGGCTTCGATATCTTAACCTTTCCAACAATAATCTTGTTGGCAGCATTCCATCGTCATTGGCCAACTTGACAGTATTAGAATCGCTGGACCTCTTTAGTAACGGTCTCTCGGGAGAGATTCCTCCACAACTGGTTAAACTTACACCACTCGCCTTCTTCAATGTCTCGTACAATAATTTCATAGGACCTATACAACATGGGGCACAATTTGATACATTTGATAACATGTCCTATGAAGGGAACCTAAGATTGTGTGGACCACCTTTGTCAAGAAAATGTGGAAATTCTAAGCTTCCAAAGAAAGAAGACAATGAGGGATCAGAATCTTCATTTGCATTTGGAAAGTAGTTGCAATAGGATATGCAAGCGGCCTGATAATTGGAGTGGTTGGACACATTTTCTGTACAAGGAAATATGAATGGTTTGTGAAGATTTTTGGGATGCCATTGAAAAAAATTGAGAGAAAGATGGGGCATCGTAGAAACAGAAAGTAATTAATGATGCAACATCAAAACGTCATGTGCTCTCTGTTTTCTTTTTGTTTTGCTTGTTTTTTCTTTCCTGTCTCTCTTTCATTTGTAAAATAGCATATATAAGCATTGAATAAATTGAAGCAAGATTTGATAACAATGAAGAAATGCTTATATTTATTATAATTATCATTTAACGTGATCTACTTGTACAGTTTTTGTTTATACCCATTCGATGCAAGGAGTTGTATCTTGCATTGAATTCATTGGAGTGCCCAATTCCTGGCACCATCTGTGAACTCATGAATCTTGTGTATCTTAATCTTGAGTTCAACAACTTGAGTGGCACAGTGGAGTTAGACATGCTTCTTAGTCAACTCGAAAGTTAAGAAACTCTAATCCTCTCATCAAACAATTTGTCCGTGCTAAGCAATACCATTGCTAATGCCAATTTTCATAAATTGATGAGTATACAACTGCGTTCGTGCAACCTAACTGAATTCCCAAATTTCCTCCATGACCAAGATCAATTACTTGTACTAGACCTTTCCTCCACTAGGATATCTAGCCAAATCCCTTCGCAATTTTTAAATGCAAAAAGACTATAGCAATGGTATAATAAGGTACAAGGACCGCTCCTTGTTCCACGTGATGACATTAGTCACTATTTAGTTTCAAACAAATTGATCGGGGAAATTTCACCATTGATATGTAATTTGAACCATCTTTATGCTTTAGATGTATCAAACAATAACTTAGGTAGTGTCCTTCCACAATATTTAGGAATTGGGCCCTTAGTGCCACAATTAAAAAAAAAACTATATTTAATCATATGAAATAAGAGTAAAACTTTAAGAATTATCGTATCAAAACTAGTGTTATCACAAATAAAATGTGAATTTTTCTATACAAAACTAGTGTTTGTTGGTTCTCCGATGCTGTTTTTGGTGCTGGTTTTGCTGTTTGTGCCTGCTTGCTCTGTTTTTGTTCTTCTTTGTTGGCTGTTTTTCTGGTGTGGTTGTTTGCTCCTTTTGAGTTTTTGCTGGGTTTGTTTTGTCTATTTTGATTGGTTTGACTAGTTAGCTTCTGATCAGAATTCTAATGATTTTAGGTTTGTTGGAACGACATCGTTTTTAATTGATTATGAATTTTTTTTTCATTTAACACAAATTTTATAAATCTTATATAAAAATAACGTGATAAATATTAGATAATAACAAATTAATTAACGCATCATCCCATCCAGATAATCTAAAACAAGAAACTCCGTAAAATCAAAGATGCAACTTCTGTTGTTCAATTCAGATCAAACAACTTTACAAACCCCTAAAAATAAGGATTTTGCTGACCCAAAGAACTTCTTCTGATCTAATCTCTCTATTATTTTTTTCCACTTGTTTTTTCATGAACATATCCTTTACGGCAACAACATATTCCGTATATACATTCAAGAACACAAAAACAATATTGACACCATCTAGTGAGTGTTGCTCAGCAGGTAACCTTACAATTCAGGGGATGATTTCAAGATTTTTCGCTCCTCGAAAGCTAGAACTAGAAACGGTTGGTGAATCCCACCTCCTTATGGAACGATCCTTGCTTGCCGTTGTGCTAGTCTCAGTGATTCGTACACTTGCGAGACTAAACTTAAATTTTCATATTTGACGACACTGCAACGACGTGTCCGTCACCCATCACTAATTAATGATAAGGTTTTATTGAAAATGTACCAATTTTGAAGGGTCAAGTTACAACATAACCCATTTTTGAAAATTTTACAAAAATAATTAATTTGGGATAGTATTGCCCTTATCGAATTTAAAATTACTTATCATGGGATGATTAGTAAAGGGGACAACTTTGCTTACCAAATCCCTAACATCAGTAAAAGTCTCCTAAATCCCTAACCTATCTCAAGTTCTCCAATTCAAAAATCTCTATCAAATCTCTATCTCAATAATCCCTAAATTGAAAATCCCTAACCTCTAAAACCCTAACCTTACGCAAGCAATCAATATTGCTCTCCCTACAAGTTCTTAGATAAATATGAACTTAGCGACATTGAGTTCACTATGTCCATTAAAGTTCTATTTTTTTTTCTCTCAGCAACACCATTGGATTACGGTGAATTAGGATTAAATTAAACTCTGGGAAGAGAAATTTTAACACTTGTCGATGCTAGACAACCAAAACAATTAGCCTAAAAATTAAATCAAAAGACGTCGTAAATATTTTGGTATATACCACATCATCCAATGATTTGTATGGTAAAGACACTCATTTTTTATGTCATTAACGTTGAATTCTAGATTAAAATTTTAGATCGTATAATATTTACTCGAAAGTGTAATCATGTTCAAATGACCAAGTTGTTAGTAAGTTGTCTTTTAGAAGCTGCCATGGACGCCTTGTCAATGCATCATTTCAATTTAATAATTAGTTGGGGGTTCAGAAGGGTTTTCTCCTGGGTGGTAATTGGGTAGATATCTCTTGGTTATGAATGTACTGAGAGAAAATGTCAGAAAATTTAGTTTTGAATGATAAATATAGTAAAATATAATATTTTAGCAGGATCAAAATGAAATTTTACAAAATTTAATATGAAATACAGTATATAACCCTAACGTTTATCATTAAATTCAAAAATCTCTATAAAATCTGTCTTAATAATCTCTAAATTGAAATCCCTAACTACTAAAACCCTAACGTTACGTAAGCGAGAGACAAATCCCCTGTTTCCTCGTATATTTAGGCTCAGTTTGGTATTGCTGTGCTGTGAGGAGAAGTGCTTCTGAAATTGCTGTGAGAGGAATTGCTTTTGGAATTGTTGTTCAGATGAGTGTTTGGTAAACTTATTTTCAAAGATGTTGTGAGAACTAAAAGCAATTTCAATGTGTTTGATAAACTGATATAAAAAGTGTTGTGAGTGTGTAAAATTACTAAAAGGACAAAGAAATCTAAATGGTACTAATTTGATATACTTTAATTTTTTTTGTTTATTTGTATTTAGTGTTAAGTGTTATATAATTATGGTCCTTTATTGAATTAATTATCTCTATTTTTTATTCTACTTTATTTAATTAATTAGTCCTATTTCTTTATTTCTTTATTTCTTTATTTTATTTTACTTTATTTTTTATTTTATTTTTATTTTATTTTATTGAATTAGTTATGGAAACATTTTTTTTGTACAAAAATATAAACCCAATTTTTTTTGTTAAATTTCGTTAAAGGCAAGGACAAAGTTGGAAAGTTAGTAAAATTTCATTTATTATCACTGTAGCTCGTTTTCTAAAAGCAGAAACCAAAATCCAAAAGCATGTATTTGTAGCTTCTCAAAAACTCAGTTAGGAGAAGCTAAAAGTGACCAAAAACACTTCCCCATGATTTTACCAAACACCCTGTCTGAAGTCCAGAATCACTTTTGACCCCAAAAACAGCTGGGGAAGCAATGTCAAACTGAGCCTTATTGTCTAGTATTAGGCTTTTGTGAAATTTACCTGAAGTATTTGGGCCATTATATATGGATCCATTCTTAATCTTTGGGCTTTGGCAATATTTTAAATGAAAGGGCAAATTGGGTATTTTCACAAAATTCCCTGCTATAAGCATTTTTGGTTTGTGTCATATCATCCAATGATCCATCTTCTAAATTCGTCGATTTTCAATTCTGGTGAAAAAAAAAACGTCGCCTTTGAAAACCCTTGGAATTCAATGAAAAAGAACTGGAACCCAATTCCAGTTTCTCATCGGACAGTCCCAGAACCAAAAGGCCAAGACCTTGATTTTGTCAACATTGTTTACAGTCATGTGGTTCACTCTGATGGGGAAAAATTGAATTCATTGATAACCCATTTGACACCATTTAGAGTAAAGCATGTTCTGTTGAAACTTCAAAAAGATTATGTTATTTCACTCGAGTTCTTCAATTGGGTTCATACCCACAAGCCCGGTTCATACCCTCGAGACTCATTCGATGATCCTCCATATTTTGACCAAGAACAAGAAATTCAAGTCTGCAGAGTCCATTTTGAAAGGTATTCTTGTATCGGGTTCGATTGATTTGCCTGCTAAGTTGTTTGATGCTGTTTTGTATTCGTATAGAATGTGCGATTCCTCATCACGTGTTTTTGATTCGATGTTTAAAACTTATGCTCATATGAAGAAGTTTAGGAATTCAACTGATGTTTTTTGTCAAATGAAGGATTATGGTTTTTTGCCAACTGTCGAGTCTTGCAATAAATATATTAGTTCATTGCTTGATTTGAATAGGGTTGATTTCACTTTGGGATTCTATAAAGAGATGCAGCGATGTAGGATTTCGCCGAATGTATATACTCTAAATATGGTTATAGGTGCTTTTTGTAAGTCCGTGAAGCTTGAAATCGCAGTTGAAGTGTTTAAAGAGATGGAACACATGGGTTTTAGTCCCACCATTGCATCTTATAATACATTGATTGCAGGGTATTTTAATAAGGACCTTTTGGGCTCAGCTGTGAAGCTTAAAAACTCGATGGGGAAGGACAGTTTGCAGCCGAATGTGATCACTTTTAATACGCTTATCTATGGTTTTTGCAAGGAAGGAAAGTTACATGAAGCGAACAGGATGTTAAGTGAGATGAAATCCATGAATGTGACTCCCAATATTGTGACGTATAATACTTTGATATATGGGTTTAGTCAAACCGGCAATAGTGAGATGGGCGGTAGGCTTTATGAGGAGATGGTGAGGAATGAAATTAAGGCCGATATACTAACTTATAATGCCTTAATACTCGGTCTATGCAAGGTGGGTAAGACAAAGAAAGCTGCTTATTTGGTTAAAGATCTCGATAAGGGAAACTTAGTCCCGAATGCCTCGACCTTTTCAGCTCTTATCACTGGGCTGTGTGTGAGGAAGAATTCTGAGAATGCCTTTCAGCTGTATAAAAGCATGATAAAGAGTGGTTGTCATCCGAACAAACATACTTTCCAGATGTTGATATCTACATTTTGCGAGAACGAGGACTTTGACGGTGCAATCCAGATCATGCATGAAATGCTTGAAAGATGTATGTCCTTGGATACAGGTACCTTGTCTGAGCTTTACAGTGGACTTTGCCGGTGCGGAAAAGATCAATTGGCTATGAAGCTACTCAATGAAATGGAAATTAGATGCCTTTTGCCGGAAGGATTTGACAAAGCTAGAACTATCAACTCTAAACAGAGAATCATGACAAAGATATTGGAGATAACACTTAAGGTTGTGTTAACTTCTTGTATCCTTTCAACTGATGAGCTTTTCCAAAGGACATTCCTGCAGAACAAAGTTCAGTAATGCAAGTGAGAAAGGTAGATACACCAATGCATTGTTGTTGATCTTGCATGATTAGCCTTAGATGCTGTAGTTTATTTTCAAATGTTTACTTTTGATTCTTTTAGCATATGGTGTCTTAGAAAACTATCTAGTTACTTGAATAGAACCATTGATATCATCCCATATCCCGTCAACATGCAGTGTTTCGTCAATATCTTGTAGGTTGATTATTTGATTTGCAGTTTCATGGTGTTGCTGCACTCATCTTTATTGATAATTACTCAGATAAATCATATTCACTTAGTGATACTTGAGGATTGTAGCAAAGCCTTGTCATTGCTCATTTGTTAAACTGCTGTTCTTGCTAACATGGGAGAATGTTAAACTTGAATCGATGTAAGCGAAGGTCTGCAATCCTTTGATGGCATTGGTTTCAATTTGAAACTCTGGTCTTGAGTTCTAGGAGCACTTCAGCTAAGATCTTCTTCATGGGATCTACTTATGCTGCTGGCTGCATTTCTGTTTCTTGTTGCTGTTATTTAAGATATCCTCATGAACTGTGTCGTTTCTCATGTATGTCTTATATGCAGTCTTCGCTCTGCTAATGGAGTTTGGACATTTGAGCGAGGGGATCTATCTAACGCATTACGCATCAAAGCCTCACCTACCACCATTACTTCTTATTCTTCACGCATAATGTTGCCTTTAGGTCCTTGCAGGGTTGATGACTGAAGACTCCAAAACAAATTCAATAAGATTTCACACCAATTCTTCTGTTGCTGATCTGAAAGAACAGACGTTCTTGGCACTAGAGAGTTGCAAGACACGAGTCTTTTGATTGTGTTTCCAATAAACACCATGAGAGAGGGTGAAGTCTTGAATTATATACCGGTTATTTTGAAATCAACGGAGGAACCTTCAAATCTTTTAGGTCGAAAGCTTTCAGGATCTTTCCAACTTTTCGGGGCCCTCCCTTTTGCTTATAACATTGATGAGGACTTTGGCCTTGGCTGGTACAGTATAGCCACTAATTTCACATGTTTCTCTTGCTTCTCTTTGAATTAAAGGCCGTGCAGGGTGCATCATTAAGTTGGCCTCTCAACTCAGCATCTGAGAAAACTGGATTTAACTTGCCAAATGTTCCACATAAATCATATGCTACAAATATTTTTTTTAAAAAAAAGGCATGTAAAAAAGTGAGATATTATGAAATGATTTTACTCGATGAAATGAAAAATGAAATAGCTTGGTCAATAACTTCTGTGTGCCTTTAGGGTGCTCAATCGCAAAAGATATATCCGGGTTTAGGGGGTGGGCGCGGTTCGGTTCGGTTTGGTTTTAGCTAAAACCGAACTGAAGCGAAAGTAGTTCGGTTTATCCAAAATTGGACCGGTTTAAACCAAATAAAAAATGGTAACTGAACTGAACTGATTTGAATCGGTTCGGTTCGGTTCATTTCGGTTATTTGATATTTATAACTCTTCCGAACCTATCCCCTGTTCCTGTCATTCTAAACTAGGAATTACTGCCAGGGATTCAGGGAATATCAGTATATCACACCTCGGCCATGAAGGCCACCGCCAAACAACATCACACCACACAACCACAATTTGGCACTGGAACTAGCTAACTAGCAACAAGCACCACACTTTCCAATTGAAATAACCATAATGATAAATCCACAACAAAAAAGCTTTGGCTGAAGCTAAATAAAAAAAGAAAGAAGAGCTGAGAAGAAGAAGACAACTAACCAAGAAGCAAATCAGCAATCAGTTGAAGTTTTGCCTGGAAACCAGATTAGTAATCAGTTAAGTAGAGACTACATCGGTTGACGGTGGCCATCGAATGTGAAAGAAAAAAAAAAGACAAAAAAAAATTAGAAAAAGAAGATTAGAAGAAGAAGAAAATTATCGGAATAAGAAGATAAGAAGAGAGTGACAAACCTTCTTACTGGCGAGCAGAGACTCGGTTGAGATGACTGGCGAAGATGATCACGAGCGACGGAGATGACTGGCGATTGGCGAAGATGAGCAGCAGAGGAGTTGAGGAAGAGATGACTAGCGAAGATCGGTTGCTAGACGATCGGATGTTGAACATTGGAGTCGTGGAGTTGAGCAGCTGAGATGACTGACGAGTGACGAAGATGACCACGAGCGGTGGAGATGATCGACGGAGATGAGCCGCAGAGGAGTTGAGGAAGAGAATCAGAGATGAGAGTGGTCGACTGAGGAAAAGGCCACGTGTCCAGCGGAGGAGAACGAAGAAGTTGAAGGCCTGAGGCGTTGAGCAGACAGTGAGACAACAGTGGTCAAATGAAAGAATGAAATAATTTAGGTTTAGTGATTTAGGGTTTTTTTTAACTTATATATATATATATATATATATATATATATATATATATATATATATATATATATATGTGGTTCAGCGGTCCAATCCAGTTTATGGTAAACTAAACCGGTTTGAACTGAATTTTTTTCGATTTTTCATTTTTTAAACCGGTTTGAATCGATTTAATTCGATGAACCGAACCGAACACCTATTTTTTGATTCGGTTCGGTTCTGTTTCGAACCTAATACCCACCCCTATCCGGGTTTTTCGGTTAAAGTTGATTAAAATCGGTTATGAAATGTGAAATGCTTAAAATCGGTTGTTTTGAAAAAGCTTGTTGCTTTGATAAAATATTTTCATCTGTGAGGAGAGTTAATTGGGCCAACTCACTGTTTATTGTTTGGGCTGCTGATTACTATTTTCACTGGGCCTTAACTCCTAATAAATATTGACCTTTTTTACTATTGAAAATGTCTCTTTTTGATTTTAAAAAATGAAAAGAAAATGTTTGTTTTTTATTTGAATTGACTACGAATTATGTTGACACAAATGCATAAGTCAATGAAATTGATCCTAATGCTCTATATTATTTAAACCCTTTAATACTTTTAATTAAATTTTCAAAGAACCTCAACTCAACGGTACACGGCGAATTTATTAATATCAATTAAAAAGATATAACTAATGGGTATAACTAAATTATTAATATTTTGACAAATTTATTTTATCTTCTATATATTAATTTTCAAATGATGTAATAATTTGATCTATTTATTGAAATGATGTAAATCATATCCTATTATTTGGATAAAGTAGAATTATTATTATTTAAATGATAAGTTAATAACATTCGATAATAAGAAAGATTAATTTATTAAATACCAAAAGTACCCCATACAACCCAATAGTTGTTGTGTGATATATTGACAAGTGTCAAACATCAAAACTTCCAAGACAAGCTATACAAAAAAGCACAAACGACGCTCCGTTTTTGTCACTTTTTTTTCAGCCAAAAAGAGCACTTTGAAATTTGACAGTTACGCGCCGTCGTCAGTCACCGCCAACTAGTCGAAAGAAAGAAGCTTCTAGAAGCAATGTTAACCTCCATTAAATCTCCTACTTCGTCGTTTCCAGTGGTGTCGTACGATGACGACGGCGACGGCAACTAGGAGCTGGAGTTCCGGTCGTTCATTGACGACGCGTGGTACAGCGTCCAAGTAGCCTTCGACGGCCGCGCCGGGAAGCTGATCGTCATGTACTGCAACTTTCCCGGCGATAACGACAGCGTCTACGAGGCCGGAAAGTTCTTCACTTTTGAGGAGCTTGACGACTTCGCGAGCAGGTTCCGTCCGGTGTCCGTACAGCTTCAGGACAGCCAGTGCCGCGACATCGTCGCCGACGGACGCCTCGTCTGCGCCTCCCATGCCTTCACCGACAACGACGTCCTCTTCTACGACGCCGTCGTCGAACAGGTCCGTTGTCCGTACACCTCCTCTGTCTCTCTCTGTCTCTGTTGTATTTTGTTATAAGTCTCTCTGTTTTGTTTACCAAATTTTTAGATAATAGACAGTTTCGTTCATTAATTACTATTTTGTAATAATAAATTGCATCGGTTCATAGTGTGAATCGATTGACACACTGCTTGGTGAACCGAAACAATAAATTTGGATGCTGCAGTCAAGTAAATTGAACCTTTTTCCTCTCTCAAGCTTTTGTGGTCTGATTTTGGGATTTTAGGGGTTCCTTTTTGTTGTTTTTTAGGACTGGTTTTTTGAAGGTAAAATTGTCTGTGGCAGGTGAATCATAAGAAACACTCATTTGCAGATGGAGAAGATGAGTGTTTGTGTTCTTTTATGCTTGTTTGGCGGCATGGTCCAAATGCAAATTTGTTGACCGAAAAGAAGATTGAGAGCATTTGCATTGTCCAGTCTATTGAAAATCTCAACCCGAATATAGCTTCTTTTATAAAGATGGCAAAGGAGAAAATTAAAACTTATGCTCATTAATCGAGTTCAGTTTCCGATGCTATTGGTACCAATTGTAGTGATGTTAGTGTCCAAAGTTTGAAGCAGGCAAGTCAGTTTGTATAATCTGCTCTTTTCGAGGAATGTTTAAGAGTTAAAATTGATGTTGTATGTTTGCTTCTTTGCAGGTGACATTGCAGGTGACAAAGTGCGTCAAGCTCTCTGCGAATGACATTTTACCCTGTGAAGGTTTGTTAAGATTCAACTTAATTACCTTCAGAGCTCTATTTTCAGTCTTTTGAGTTCCTAAATTGGCAGCTAATCTTGATTTGGATTTCGATTTTTTCAGAGGTAGGGCGGAGTAGCAATCTCTTGAAAAGAGGCAGAGAAGATGCTGATTTTGGAGGGGTTGGCAATTACTATACCATATTGCTTGAGAACGTGGAGAAAGAATTATCCCCTTCAACGATCATTGAGTTTATTCATCGGCAAACTTCAGTCACTGTCCAAGCTTATGTTCTCCCAAGTTTGCCATCTGAGCGTTACACTCGTGGTGTTATTGTGTTGGATTTTCAGAAGGATCTTGAGGATTTATGTGGTTTTTTGAATAATCCCGATCACTTTATTGTATCCTCTAAAGGAAGGTATCATTGCTCAACATAATACTTTACGTTTAAGTTACTTTTCAGAAAACATTTATATGTGGAATTATGGATTCGTTGCTTGCTGCAGGCCGTGGATGGTAGCTAAAAACTTCTTGAGGCATGATATATTCAGAGCATTATCAATAGGAACTCCGATGTTTGCATTTCAGATAAGTTATTACTCCCTTCTTGATTTGAACTAGACTTATTAAATTCAACTAATCGTATACGTTGTGCAGAAGAAACTACAGAATGGGAATTGCAGTAATGGCGATGAACTGAAGGTTGTCCGGTCTGGAACGGAGGAGTACAAGATTGCTAAGGAGCTTAGGGATTTACTGGTGAAGTTTACTAGTCATCAAGAGAGACTACACAATATGTACAATGATAGGATATAATAGAGTGATATGGAATGTAAATGGTTACACTAAGCAAATGACTCCACCATAGCAATCACACAATTTCATCAACATACATAGTCAAGGATGAATGCCATGCTCACTTAATCCTCGCCAATTGCCCTCACTCCAGCGACAATTGACTATACCGAAATGCACCAACAACCTATCTCTCGATGGTTGTCTGAACTACACTCGGTTCATTAAGAACAATGAGACACATGTAGGGACAATACGTGTCAAACCGCATGCTGGCTCTACACGTAGTAGCCAATCTACTAAATGCAAGTTGAGTGCTTCACCTCTCGGTCCATCACACATAACCTAGGTTCAATGAATGGGTGGCTAACCACTCAAGGCTTTAAGCATTTCGAAGGGCCGTTCAACCAATAACAAGCATATGCAACGAAATAGGCAATAATACTAGGTGTATATCAAATTCCTAATGAATGAAAGTACATATCGAAAAAGAGACAAAGATACAAGGAAAGAAATGCAAAATAGATAGAAAGGAGACCCTTCATCCATAACCGGGAATCGAACACCGAGTCTTCTCAGGTGTCAATCTGAGATGTCCTCACCATTGGACGATTACGACGTTCTCCAATCTCATGAATGCACAACCCCCTCAACAAGAGAAAGCTCTCTCCTAATCTCTCTAGACTCCCTAAGATGGATGAATACGAATTGAAAATATGATCACGTAACACTAATGTGCATCAATGCAATTGCTAAGACATTAAGTACATTCAATATGAATTAAGAGTCCATCCTCTTGATTTGGGAATTATCCTTAAACCAATTCACCACCCAATCCGGTCAAGGAAGGGCAATTGTGTTCTAAAAGGACCCATTAAGTGCAAGGAAATGAACCAAAGCCAATTTAGCAAATAAATGCATGAACTAGACTTTCCTACTCTTTGGGGAAAAAATCCTCAATCACTCAAATCATTAATACATGGCATTTTGGTCATCCATTAACATACAAACAATCATGGGAAGCTAAATTAATCTACTCCTTTATTAAATTACTCTACTCCTAATCCCAATCATGCATACATATCAATTTCAAACAATTCATACACATACATATCATAATAAGAGCATTAAAACATATAATTCCAAGAGCAAAACAAAACCCAAATGAATTTAAGTACAAAAATACATATGTAGCACATGTGAAAGGATTACAAATTCCCAATTCGGGGTTACGCATTAAAGAAACGAAAATACAAGGAAAATGAGCAAACCCTTGAAGACAAACCCTCCAAAGATGCTCCAAATCTTTCGTAGCTCGGTTTTGGTCATAATACCACTCCTATTTCCTTGAAATTGGTGGAGGAAATGTAAAATGGTGGTATGGAGGTGTATGGTGAGCTCCCATGGAGGAAAAACCTCCATGGGAACTTGAATCATTCACTTATTTGGTGAAGAAGATTGAGAGAGGTTCGGTTTTGGAGTGTGGGGGTTGTGTTCTCTCCTGAGAGGTGAGAAAGTGGGGGTATATATAATGTAGGGAGGTTAGGTCACGAAGTGGGGTGTGAAAGGGTAAGATTACCCCTCAATTTCGGCCAAAAACTGCCCCTAGGACGAGCTGGAATCATGTTTCAGCATTTTCAGCTTCGTGCACCGTTACGGAAATGGTCGTAACTTCCTCTAGAAAATCGGAATCGTAATCCGTAAAGTGTGTTGGAAAGAAGACATTCGGGGCTTTCCTAAAAGTGATAATGGAAAATGTGGTTCAATCTGAGGAGAGAGATATGGTCCCCGTAATTTAGGTGTTCTGCACAGCCCATTTCCATTTCAGCCCATCTAACCTTCAAAACTCTTCAATTAAGCTCAAATATCTTCCGTAGGGAACATGTACCTACACAAGGCTTACAAACACATTAAATACCAAAATATACTCAAAAACGAGAATAAAAGCTAGGTAATGGGAACCTCAAATAGGTATGTAAATCATTCCGATCAATGGGTTAGATGTAGATTTTACCAAGCCGAAAACTAATACAATTATGGAGTTGGGATAAGAAAGAGCCCATAAATGGTCCAAACCACAAGAGTCGGTGGCTGGACTCCAATAGACAAAATTTTCCACTTACACAATAAGAACGTTTTTACGACAATTTCACAATGGTCCTATACAATGGATAATAGTAGGGTACTGACCAGTCAGTAACCAAGGTACTGATATTTGTTTTAATCGGTGAAAAAAATTATTTACAGTGTTTGATATTAAATACAGAGGGTTGGTGTTGGATTTTTCCATCAATAAAAACAAAAGAGTCAGCAGTCAGTACCCAAATATTTTCCCTATACAATTGATATGTCATTCATTTTTCCAATACAAATATGACCTCAAATGTCTATGAATGTTCTATTAATATTGATATTGCTATCTTTGAGAGTGTTGCCTGGAATAAGGATATGATTGCCCTATCTCATCAGAATTAAAGAGCCCAACAACATTTTCTAACCAACATTTCAGGTTTGAAATTTCAAACCGAATTAAATGCATTTGATCACCTTTTTTGAAAAACAAATTAAGTGAAAAACAAAAACAGGTAAATTTTTTTCATTAAATGGATCTTTACCATGGTAGAGATTAAAAATAGTCTTTTATAAAAAAATACGGAAAAAATAGAAAAATAACAGAGATATAGAGATAACATTTCAGGTTGTGTTATCTTCACGTCTCTGTTGAGTAAAATTATATCAATAATTATTAATTGGTTTTATATCAATCCTTTAAAAAAAAAAGTTTCCTATTAATTGTAAGATAAGATAATAAAAACCTTTTTATTTTGTTAAATCCTAATTTTTATTTTAAATATTAATTTTAATTTCTTTTAAGGAATACAAATTGATTGAGTTGACCAACAATTTACTTTTATGATTGAATGAAACAAAAATCAATATAAATAATAAACTTTATATGGTAAAAAGTATAAATAATAAACTTTCTTAGGAACTGAGGAATTGAGATATATTGTTGTGTGTTGAGAGATAGTAGTTTTTCAATTCGGTGGAATTAGAGAATTTTGAACTCAATAAAAATTAAAGAATTAAAAAAAAACAAGTTTCGATGTAATGATAAGAAAAAATTTTCAAACAATTTTTTAGTGATATAAAATGTTTTTGCAGGAGTTAGATTTTTTTTTAAAAGAGAAATTATTTATTTGAATAAAAAGATATAAAATAATAAAAATATAAATAAATCTGATTAGATAACAAAATAGTGGTGTGTGTTAATAAAAATACAATATAATAAAATTAAAAAGGGTATTTTTTGTAATAAGGAGAGTTTAGTTACAAAACATAAAAAGTTTTAAAATATTTTAGAGATGTATTTATAAAAGTTATGTACATACAGTTTTTAAAGGGTGTCCATATCGTCCCTCTAAACAAAATATTCTTCCATTTACGTCATAAGAACGCGTTTACTATTGTTTCATGACGGTCCCATTCAATTGATATGTCATTCATTTTTTCAATACAAATATGACCTCAAATGTCTATATATGTTCTATTAATATTGATATTGCTCTCTTTGAGAGTGTTGCCTGGAATAAGGATATGATTGCCCAATCTCATCAATGAGCGGAATTAAAGAGCCCAACAACATTTTCTAACCCACATTTCAAGTTTGAAATTTCAAACCGAATTAAATGCACTTGATTACCTTTTTTGAAAAACAAGTTAATTGAAAAACAAAAACAGGAAATATTTAAACTAATACAAATTAATTGAAAAATAAAAACAGGATTTTTTTTTTTGTTAAAATGGATCTCTACCATGGTGGAGATTAAAAAGATTCTTTTATAAAATGTGGAAAAAAGAAGAAGAAGAAAAGAGCTGTGGAATGGATCTCCACAGGGATCCATGGATCTCCATCTTCCACTCTTCAATATGCTTTTTCAAAGCTCGTCGATCCTGATTCCTGAAACAAATGCACTTCCTCTACAATCTGTACAGGTTCATTAGTTTGAATCGTACGAACCTAATTTAAGAAGCACCAGTGAAAGCTGATTCATTTCCTGGATTGTTAGATCATGTGGGTTGTGTCTCAAAAAGGGGTTTGAGTTGGGTTGAGTTTGTGAGAGGTTATGTTAAGTGCGGTGGAAGGATGCCTCTTCAATGTTGCTCCATACATTGTTTTGAGTGTTTGTAGCTACTATTTGAAGGAGTTCACTTCTACTTACCCCCTTTATTCATTTCTGTATGAATGATACGTGTCCATAGATGGGATAAATTTATCTAAACACAATCATATTTTTAGATAAATTTATTTCTTCCTAGACACATATCATCCATACAAGAGGGGGAATGGGGGTGAGTAAAAATGGACTCGATTTCAAAGGTGGTACTGACTTCGAAATTGGAATTCAAATTTGATGAAAGTTAATCGGGTTGCTCCTGCCGGTTGATGCCTTCGCGGGCAAGATGGAAATCCATTGAGATGGAGACCTCTCTGATTTGAGTAAAATATAAATGTGAGAAGATACTTTTTGAGTCCCAACTCCCAATAGAGCGACCTTTATTAAATGCTTCAATTTATAAAATGAAGTTGGCCGATTATTAAATGCATATATAAACACAATAAAATACCAATCGGCTATGTCCCAATAAGCAGCTCAGAGTAAGAGATAAATAGATAATTGAAAATTTCGCATGAGTTTAATTTGTTGATTCAATGCTTTAATTTATTGTTTTTTTAATAAAATAAAATAAAAAATAATTTGAAGCTGCCTATAAAACCAACTCAAATCCTCTTCCTTGATTGCCCACCACAACAAAATCAATCCTCGAGAGCTAATTGAATCAATCATGGGATCATCCTCGAGTTTCTTCACATTTATGTACTTGTCTTTTCTGCTCTTCTCTTTTCAGCTTACTTCTTCTAGACAACCACCTTGTCATGACAAGGAACATTCTGCTCTGTTAAGATTCAAGGAAAGCCTTTCCATTGAAAAGTTTGCTTCTGGAGATCCATCTGCTTATTCCAAGACTGGCCTCTGGAATCTGGAAGGAAATGGTGACTGCTGCTCATGGGATGGCGTGGAGTGCGACGAGGAGACTGGTTATGTGATCAAGCTTGACCTCAGTAGTAGCTGTCTCTATGGTTCCATCAACTCTACCAGCACCCTCTTCCACCTTGTCCATCTTCAATGGCTTAGCCTCGCAGATAATGACTTCAATTTTTCCAAAATCCCTTCTGGAATTATGAATCTTTCAAGCTTATTACATCTAAACCTCTCTGATTCTCACTTTTCTGGTCAGATACCGCCAGAGATGCTACAGCTCTCAAAGTTGGAGTCCCTTGATCTATCAGGATACTACCAGTTGCAGCTCCAACAGCTGGATCTAAAAAGTCTAGTAGAGAAATTAACTAACCTGAAAGTGCTTGATCTTAGTGGAGTCAACATTTCTTCTTCTCTACTACCTGAGGTGTTGACAAATTTATCTTCTCTCGAATTTTTGTCTCTTCGATACTGCAACTTGGAAGGTAAATTCCTTTTAAAAAATTTCATTTATATACCCAATACCCTGCACATACTTCACCAAAGGCCATATGATAACAATTTTTGGTGGTGAGTTGCCTTCTTCCATTGACATTGATTCTTTTAAAAAATTGTTATTATCTATTCATGTAATTTATCTTATATGATTTATTTCTTCTCTTACAACTTGCAATCTGCAAATAATCTTAAACCATTGCCTTACAATTTATATTTGTGTATGCTCTTTTTCAGGAACCATTTCATCTTCACTACATAAACTTTACAATCTCATCCATTTGGATTTATCTGTTAACCATTTTTGGGGTGAGTTGCCTAATTCTTATCTTGCTTCTTTCAAAAAATTATTCAGTTAACCATTTTTGGAATCAAGAACTTGACCCCTCTTATTCTTACTTTTCAGGTCAAATACCGTCAGAGATGTTGGAGCTCACTCAACTGGAATACCTTGATCTATCATTGAATTTAGGCTCACTAGGAAATACATTACAGCTTCGGCAGCCAGGTGGTCTAAGAAGTCTGATTGACAAGTTAACCAACCTCAAATGGCTTGATCTAACTTTGGTCAACATTTCTTCTTCAATACCTACTAGCTTGGGAAATTTGTCTTCCCTTACTCATCTATCTCTCGCTGGCTGCGACTTACAAGGTAATAAATTCCTTCATACAGTTACCGAACCTCTTACCTTCTTAGAGTGAGGTTCAATAAACAAATCTCATTGGATATTTACTGAATATCATAGCTTACTTATGATTTTCAGGAACAATTCCATCTTCAATTGGTAGCCTCACCAAGCTTGTCCATCTCTACATCTCTGAAAACAATTTTAGAGGCGAGCTGCCTATTTCAATTGGAAATCTTGGTTCTTTACAAGTACTGGACATCTCCTTCAACCAATTGTCAGGCCAAACATTATTTAGTTCATCGGGTAACCTCACACAGCTTAATACTTTGATACTTTCTTATAACAATTTTTCAAACGGGAATTCTTCTTCCTGGTCTTGGATAGCAAAGCAGACCAAAATCACTGAATTAAAGCTTTTCCATGTCAACTTAGCTGGTGAGATTCCCTTTTGGCTCTTTAATCTAACTCATTTGAGTTATTTAGACATGAGTGAAAACCAATTAACTGGTCCAATCCCATTTTGGCTCATGAACTTGAACCAGCTATCATATCTATATTTAAAGTCTAATCAACTCATTGGGCAAATTCCTTCTAATATTAGCAACCTCACCCAATTGAAAGATCTGTATTTGTCATCTAATCAATTGCAAGGTCTGGTTCCTAGCTCTTTCTTAGAACTCAACAATCTTGAAATTATAGACCTTTCTTCAAATAATTTGAGTGGCACAATGGAGCTGGAAATGTTTCTTCAACTCAAAAGTTTAACATCACTATATCTCTCGTCAAACCGTTTATCGTTGCTCGCCAACCTCTCTGTTAATAACAGCTCTCATAAATTCCAAAGTTTAAGTTTGGGTTCAAGCAAACTTGGTTGGCTAGACCTTTCGTCTAACAATATATCTGGAATAATCCCTGGATGGTTGTTTAACTTGAGTTTATACTTGAACCTTTCTCACAATCTTTTGACTGGGTTTGACCAACAACCTGTTATGCTTCCATATACATTGGATCTTAGTTTCAATAAGTTGCAAGGCCCACTACCCATTTCATCAATATCTATCGTGAAATATTATATAGTTTCCAACAACAACCTGTCAGGGGAACTTTCACCACTGATATGCAAACAGAATTATCTTGAAGCCCTTGATTTATCTAATAACAGCTTCAGTGGCAAACTTCCACAATGTTTGGGCAATTTCAGTCAAACTCTATCGATGTTAAACCTTCAAAACAACAAATTCCGTGGGAGTATTCCTCAAACCTTCATGAATGGAACAGGGTTGAGGATGATTGATTTAAGCAACAACATGTTACGAGGAAAAATTCCTAGATCATTGGAAAATTGTATGATGCTAGAATTTTTGGATCTTGGAAATAACAAAATCAGTGATACTTTCCCATCTTGGATTGGGAATCTTCCAAATTTGGCCGTGCTCAACTTGCAATCAAACAAGCTCTACGGTGCAATAGAGGAGCCCAAGGCAGATTTCAAGTTTCCTAAGATGCGGATTATTGACCTCTCTCACAACAAATTCACCGGCAAACTTCCATCAAAATACTTTGAGTGTTGGAATGCCATGAAAGTTGTTAATGCGAGTCAACTAGCATATATGATGAAGTCGACTACCGGCAGTGACGTGTACCATTATTCATTAAGAATGGTTAACAAAGGGATAGAAATAGAATATGTGAAGATCTCAAATATGCTTGTAAGCATTTCTCTTGCCAACAATAGATTTGAAGGAGAGATTTCACCTTCTATTTCCATTTTACAGGGGCTTCGATATCTTAACCTTTCCAACAATAATCTTGTTGGCAGCATTCCATCGTCATTGGCCAACTTGACAGTATTAGAATCGCTGGACCTCTCTAGTAACGGTCTCTCGGGAGAGATTCCTCCACAACTGGTTAAACTTACACCACTCGCCTTCTTCAATGTCTCGTATAATAATTTCATAGGACCTATACCACATGGGGCACAATTTGATACATTTGATTACATGTCCTATGAAGGGAACCCAGGATTGTGTGGACCACCTCTGTCAAAAAAATGTGGAAATTCTACACTTCAACAGAAAGAAGACGATGAGGGATCAGAATCTCTATTTGCATTTGGTTGGAAAGTAGTTGCAATAGGATATGCAAGTGGCCTGATAATTGGAGTGGTTCTTGGACACATTTTCTGTACAAGGAAATATGAATGGTTTGTGAAGATTTTTGGGATGCCTTTGAAAAAAATTGAGAGAAAGATGGGGCGTTGTAGAAACAGAAAGTAATTATTGATGCAACATCAAAACGTCAAGTGCTTTGTTTTCTTTATGTTTTGCTTTGTTTTTTCATTTCCCGTCTCTCTTTCATTTGTAAAATAGCATATATAAGCATCGAATAAATTGAAGCAAGATTTGATAACAATGAATAAATGCTTATATTTATTATAATTATCATATAATGTGATCTACTTATACAGCTTTTGTTGTGTGGAGATAGAACAAATCGCTTCTCTAATTTTGTTTAATGTGATCTACATCTTGGCCAACGAGCGTCAATCAGCTGTCATTTTTATATCTGCAGTCAAACCAACTGACCAGACATATCCCATTCGATGCAAGGAGTTGTATCTTGCATTGAGTTCATTGGAGGGCCCAATTCCTAGCACCATCCGTGAACTCAAGAATCTTGTGTATCTTAATCTTGAGTTCAACAACTTGAGTGGTACAGTTGAGTTAGACATGTCTCTTAGTCAACTCGAAAGTTAAGAAACTCTAAACCTCTCATCAAACAATTTGTCAGTGCTAGGCATTACCATTGCTTATGCCAATGTTCATAAATTGATGAGGATACAACTGCGTTCATGCAACCTAACTGAATTCCCAAATTTCCTCCATGGCCAAGATCAGTTACTTTTACTAGACCTTTCCTCCAATAGGATATCGGCCAAATCCCTTCACAGTTTTTAAATTTACTAAAGAATATAGCAATGGTATAATAGTTATTGGTTCCAAATGAGGACATTTGTAACTATTTAGTTTCAAACAACAAGTTGATCGAGGAAATTTTACCGTTAATATGTAATTTGAACCATCTTTATGCTCTAGATGTATCAAACAATAACTTAGATAATGTTCTTTCACAATATTTGGGAATTGGACCCTTAGGGCTATAATTAAAAAGACTATATTTAATCATATGAAATAAAGAGTAAAACTTTAAGAATCATCGCATCAAAACTGTGTTATCATAAATACAATGTGAATTTTTCTATACAAAGTTGAACACCATGTACATGTGCAACTAATGAGAATTGTGTGTTTATGGATGCATTACATTTAATTTGCTCTTTTCAAAAGGTACCACAGCAAATTTCAACTGATTACACTTTATTAATTTCTTAATAAATATAATATTATCATTCTATAATCTCAATTAACAAGGCAATTTTAGTCCAATACAAAAACGTGTATACTAGATGTTGGAGAAATGCTCAAGTGTCTGGTTTATAAATCCAAATCCATTCAAATCATACCACATGACATGTCATATGTCACGTGAGAGATGCATGGCACGTGACTGAATACCAGTGGAAAGAGGATATACATCCGAACGTATCGAAGTAATTCTTTTGATGTTGTATTCAAAAACTCTCTATGAGAAGATTTTTTACACTAACAGCTAAACACAGTTATTCTTGGCCTAACTCCTTACGAGAATACATAGCTTGTAGTAATTTATTGTATTATTTATCACATACAATACATTATTATTCTGCTTATCAAACAAAAATACATTATTATTCTGGTACACTTTCAAAGCTGGGAAAAAATTCGACAAACGGAGTGGGGTAGGAAGGCGGGGATAAGAAAGAAACTATACACAAAGAGCAAATCTGGATGAGAAATATATATTTCACTCAACTCATCTTCAATCTGAATAGCTTACAATAAGGTGGTTTGTATAAACATTGTTGTTTTCCGTTGAGCTTATGAAGAAATGTCTTTACCGAAAAGTCCAGTTATTCCCTTTTCCGGGTCACTTTGTTTCACAATCAACTCCCCAACCAAGACCTGCAAAAGGGTAACACAGTCTAGTTCGTTCAAATTGCACAGCAGATGTATTGATTACAAAATTCACTACATATTCATGTTAAAATGAGCTATAATTATAGAAAAACGTGCATCATTAAATGAAACATTTATAAGGGATGACCTTCTTGCATTCAATGTCCAAATGTCCAACTATGTACAGAAGTTTAGATGTTTCAATTAGTAATTTAGAAGTAATGTAAGGTTTCTTTGCGAGTATTACAGTGATACAAGTTTGAGATTAATAAAAAAAATCCATTTCCAAAAGTCTCTCTCCTAAGTCTCTGTACTTAAGGTAAGTGGTGTTCCTTTAGGTTTCTTCCCATTGCATGTTCCGAAGTAGTTGTCTCGTGACTGTTTCTCAAGTCCCAGGGTCATTATGAACGCCGAAGAAATTGCATTGCTCTATAATGCACTGTCGATCAAAGAGAAGGAAAGGCCTGTTCGAACATTGGACGAGAAGTTGAAAGAGAATGGTGAAAGATGTTTGGCCCTTTGCCTGGTTGGAAATTTTTTGAAGAAAAAACTAGTTAACGGGGACGCGTTCATGGAAGTTATGAACAAAATCTGGAGGGTCAATGGAGGAGTTGAGATCGAACCAGTGGAGGGTAATATTTTTGCTTACTACTTTAAAAATATGGAAGATTTACGAAGAATACTTAAAGGGGGTCCTTGGAACTTTGATCAATCTATTATTGTTTTTGACAAGCCTCAAGGAACCGGTGAGATTAATGAGTTGAGGTTTGCTACAGTTGAATTTTGGGTGCGAATCCATAATATTCCATTATTATGCATGACTCAAGAGATTGGTTCTTTCCTTGGTAAAATGATTGGAGAAGTCCACGACGTCGACCTTGGATCATCTTTGGATGGGTATGGTCGCTTCCTGCGAGTTAGGGTAACGGTGGAGATAGCGCAGCCACTACAACTATGTTTACGGGTTGATCTCCTAGGAACAGGGAAAATTACAACTATGCTCTTCAGATACGAAAGGTTGTAGGATTATTGTTTCAGGTGCGTCCGAATCGGCCACAAAATGGATGAATGTCTGGAGGAGGGTGGATTTCAGGATCTATCCTCGGATGCTAGCAGAAGGTTGGGGGCTTGTCTCAGAGCTAACAGTCCTCCCAAACGAAACTATTTGGCTACTGGTAGGTGGGATAACAGAAGTTGGCGAAATTCCAAAGGTTTAGGAAGTTCATCTGCTGTGGGAAATAAGGATAGACGAAGCGCTGAACACTGGAGGGGAAAACAACATGTTACAGTGGGGAAAGGCTCCGGCAACGACCATCAAGGAAACGTAACCGGGAAATCTTTAGGAGTGGAAGAGTCGTGTATGCCAGCCGCCAAAATCAGCCGCACGAAGGCTGAGGTAGAGCCAATCGAGAAGGATGCTTTAAGTGCTCATGGGGTAAAGGAAGTTTACGACTCAATGATCTTTTCCTGTCCCAAGACACACCTTTTGGATCTAGAAAAAGATAGTGGAGAATTTAAAAATCCTGATGGGCCTAATATTGGGCCTACCAGACCTAGAAAGAAAGAACGTAAAAACTCTACTGGTGTAGGGGAACCAAGCCACGCCCATGCCATACTATTTGATAATAAAGATCAATTATCAAGTGGGTTGGGTCTTCATGAAGAAAGCCCAATAGCTGAATATATTTCTGGGAAATGGAAACGGGTCCGATAAGGTGGTCGAAAAGAGAATCAAAATGAGGATTTAGGGGGAAAATTAGGGTATAGAAAGGGTGGAAGTCTGAAACCGGGCGATAGCAAACGAGTAAGAGAGGATTCTAAGTTTTCAGTCAAGGTGTCATCAGTTAGTAAAGATCAAAGATTTGAAGAATACGATAGAAGTATAACGAATTTGGAAGGAGAGAAGCATATTTTTCTCGGTGATGACAAGTCCAATAAGGGTGGTTTTCAGGAAGGGGTTAAGCTAGAGGAAAGTGAGACCGTTACGATTGCTCTTGGGATGGAGTCGCAAAAGGACATGGTAAGAAGAGAGGGAAGTTTTGTCAATCAGGATTGGGTGGCATCGTTGGCCTTTGAGAAAGAACATCTTCAATTATTGGCCGACCGGTCTCTATCGGCCTGCCAAACACAATGAAACTCTTCGTCTGGAACGCTCAGGGGCTGGGTAGCTCTCGAGCGTTCAATCGCCTGCGTTCTCACATGCAGGAAGTCAGGCTGGATCTAGTCTTCTTAATTGAAACAAAAAGTGATCATGTCAGGATGGAGAGTTGGCGTGTAAAACTTAGTTTTGTGGGGAAGCTTGTGGTAGACTGTAATGGAAGGTCTGGAGGGTTATGTATGTTTTGGTCATATAAGATAACGGTTAATTTGATCTCGTGTTTTGTTGCCCATATTGATGTGAAAGTTAAAGATGAATGTGATAAAGTATGAAGATTCACAGGTTTTTATGGTCATCCGGACCAATCTCAGAGAAGGAATTCGTGGTCCCTTCTCCGACGTCTCGCAAATATGGTTGATATTCCGTGGGTGTGCATGGGTGATTTTAATGATATCCTGTGCAAAAGGAAAAGTTTGGTGGAGCTAGTAAGAATTGGAGAAATATGGCCGATTTCAGGAAGGCAATTGAGGATTGTAATCTTAATGATATGGGTTTCGTTAGTCCTAGGTACACGTGGAGTAATAAGAGGGAAGACGAGGCTGAAATTCTGGAGCGTCTTGACAGGGGATTGTGCTGTAAAAATTGGAGAAATCTTTACCCTCATACGGTGATCAAACATCTGAAATTTTAGGGTTCCGACCGTAGGCCGCTATTACTTGATCTTGTGGTCGGTTCTAATAGAGATGGTATGATGCTGATTCAAAATAAAAGGAGGTTCTTCTTTGAAGAATGCTGGATGGATGATAGTGAGTGTAGAGAAATCGTCTACTCGGCCTGGAACAATAGGTGTGAAGGAAACCCGGTTTCGAAAGTTCTGGATAACATTAACAAATGTGGGAAATATCTGATGACTTGGAATATCAGGAAGAGAATAGAAGAGACATGTGTGTTAATCTCAAATGCAAAAAGGAGGCACTCAGGGTTGCTACCAACGTGGATAGCCGTATACCATGGAAAGTTATGAATAATCTGGAGAACGAGTTGAATGAAGCTCTGGAGCGGGAAGAGAGGTACTGGAGTCAACGAGCTAAAGTAGATTGGTTGAGGAACGACGATCGTAATACCAGATTTTTTCACTCCAAAGCTTCGACAAGGAAGGTTAGAAACAGAATTAAAGGACTTGTGGATGTCGATGGTATCTGGAGAACGGATGTAAACGATTTAAAGCGAATAATTTGCCAACACTTTGGAAAATTATTTGGATCAAGCTGCCCAGCACAGAATCACTTTGTTAAGGTGTAGGAAAGGGTTCAAGCTAAAATTAGCTTCCATTTTGCACGTCTCTTGGATTCGACATTTACTGGGAAGGAGGTTAGAAAGGCGGTTTTTAGTATGGGTCCCCTGAAAGCCCCTGGAAGTGACGGATTACCTGCCATCTTTTATCAAAAATTATGGGATAGCATCGGTTCTAATGTGACCAAGGCTTTTCTAAAAATTCTAAATGAAGGGGAATCAGTGGAGGCTTTCAACAATACCATTATTACCCTTATTCCGAAAGCCCAAAATCCAACATAACTGGAAGATTTTACACCCATTAGTCTGTGCAACGTGATGTACAAGATCGTCGCTAAAACTATCACTAACATACTTCGGCTTGTGTTGGGCGATGTCATATCCGAAACCCAGTGTGCTTTCATTCCTGGACGGTTGATTTCGGATAATACTATTGTTGGATTCGAATGCCTCCATAGACTGAAGCACCAGAAGAGAAAACAAGGTTCTATGGCGATCAAACTAGACATGTCCAAAGCGTATGATCGTGTTGAGTGGAAATTCCTGGAATGAATGATGAGGAAGATGGGTTTTTCCAATAGTTGGGTTAATTTGGTTATGAATTGTATTTCTTCTGCCTCATACTCGTTTCAGATCTAGAAACCTTAAGCCTTCTAGAGGACTTAGGCAAGGAGATCCGCTCTCACCTTTCCTTTTTTTGATCTGCAAGGAGAAAAGGGGGCCCTATCATCTCTCACCTGTTTTTTACGGATGATAGCCTCCTATTTGCCTGAGCTAACGAAGGAAACTGTATGACCATTAAAGAAATCCTTAAGGATTATGAGAGAGCCTCTAGTTAAACGGTAAGTTTTGATAAGTCTGCCATCTGTATGAGTCTTTCAATTTTGCCGAGTGAAGGCTGCAGACTTGCTTCAATGATTGGAATGAACCTCATTGAATGCCACGAGAAGTATCTTGGTCTTCCTTGCTTTTCAGTGAAGAGTATAAGGAGGTTGTTTTCAAAAATTGTCGACAATGTGTGGGGGTAAATTAATGGTTGGGGTGAGAAGTTGCTTTTCATAGGTGGAAAAGAAGTCCTTATCAAGGCTGTAATCCAGGTTGTTCCCTCTTACACCATGTTTATCTTTCGCCTGCCTAATGGCCTCATCCAAGAAATTCAAAGTCTCTATGCTAGAATCTGGTGGGGGACTAACACAACGAAGAAGAAGATGCATTGGTGCACTTGGAATCAGCTTTGTAAATCCAGGGGGGGGGGGGGGGGGGGGGGGGGGGGGGGGGGGGGGGGGGGGGCTCTTAAAGAATCCGGAGTCATTGGCGGTGCGAGTTCTGAAGAGCTGTTATTTCCATGATTGTAGCTTCCTTGAAGCTAGAAAGAAACCTACTGATTCTTACGTCTGGAGCAGCATTCTGTGGGGTAGAGGCATCCTTGATGAAGGGATTCGATAGTGAATAGGAGATGGAAAGTCGACTAGGATTTATTCAGATAAATGGTTGCTAAGACCTTCTAAGTTTTCCATCGTCTCACAACCTCTTCTGGGTTTGGATGCCACTATCGATAGGTTGATATCTTCCTCTGGTGGCTGGAACACAGACTTGATTAAGTAAAGCTTCCTTTCTGATGATGCCGAGTGCATTATGAAGATTCCTATTGGCTCTAGGAATCAAAGAGACATTATGTTATGGCATTCTGAGACCAGTGTAATTTATTCCGTTAGGAGTGGTTATTGTGTGGCTTACAGTTTGGATTCTAAGTCGGGGTCGTCCAATCAGGGGGTTATGTTAGTCCGAACTTACGTTGGCGTCCTCCTGAGAATGGCCTTTACAAATCTAAGTGTGGTGTTATTATTGACAACAATAATAGGCGGGTTGGTATGGGCATTATCGTCAGAAATTCAGATGGGGAGGTGATGGCTTGTTGCTCTCAAAGGTTTGAAGCTAAAGTTAATAAAAAGGTTGCTAATTTAATTGCCATGGGGGTATCGTGTTTGGTATTGACTGTGGGTTATATCCTGACAAGATAGAGTCTAATGACTCTGATGTTGTTAACTGGATCATTCATGGGGTGTATCGCGATTCTGATTTTGGCACGATCCTCTTGTATATTGATGATTTGAGGGCCGGTGATTTTAGCTATAACTTTGACAGCAATTCTACCCAGGCGAACAGGGCAGCTTAAGAGCTCGCGAAGAATGCACTTGATGCTGTTGAAGACAGCTATTGAATGGAGGAGTACCCGGTCTGTATTGGTAGTTTTGTCGAGGCTGAAAAGCCTGGGTAGTTTTGGTTTGTTTTCCCTGTGTTGAGGGCTCTTCTGGTGTTTGCTTTGTTTCCTTTGTGTGTTGGTTTTCTTTGTCTGTTTGTTGTTGGCAGCTTGGCTGTTTTGTTCTTGTTTATTCAAAAAAAATATAAATGAGCAGTTGAAGAAAAGCTTAGAGCTTTAACACCAGCTTCTTGTACATATGCGATATCATCAGGAGTAAATAGCCTGGATTCACCAACCGCCTAGAAATAAAATCATTTAAACGAATGAAAAAATTTCACACATATATGATATCAGTTTAGTGAATGGTCATAAGACCAGCAAAAGGACCACTTACAATGATATCTTTTTCACTGATCTTTTGGCCACGCTCTCCTTCAAGGAGTTTCTTTGTGTTACTAATATCAACCTCAAATGTATCTGCGGACAAGCAAGAAAAAAAATGCAAAATGTAAGTAAGCTAATGTGGTGATCTGACTTCGGAAAGTTACTAGAACTATAGAGCTTGAAGTAAGAGGATCATATATCCTATAAGACGATAAAATTTATAGAAGTTTAAAATAATTACCAAGATTACGATTGTTGATACCAATAAGCTCCACCCCCTCAATTCCAAGAACGCGATCCATTTCCCTCTCATTATGAACCTGAGATTAGAAACCAACAGATAAAACGTTCAACAACCTAGTTTATCACATCTTCTCATATAATGGCATAAATATAACTATTGAAATATTGAAAACGACCAAAGAAGCACAATTCAAACCTCCACAAGTGTTGCCAAGCCAAGCATCTTGCAGATCTTAATCATGTATTTGATGTCAAGATCTGGTAAAACAGCAGCAATCAAAAGAATTGCATATACGCCTTTAGTTCGGGTATAGTAGATCTGCCATGCATCTACGATGAATTCTTTGCACAATAGAGGGCACTGCAAACACAACTAGCATTATAACTGTAGCTTAATCTAACAACTATTTCATAAAAGCATAGGCCTAGAAAAATAATAACACGAAGATAAAGGCAGACCTTTACTCCAGCATTCCTGATCGCCTCCAAGTTTTCAAAGCTTCCCTTAATATATAAGAAGAGAAGCAAGTTAGAGGAAAGCAAGAGAAATCTTTTCCAGTTCTTTTTCATTGAATTCCTACAAATTGAAGGGTTCTTTTTCATTGTACTGGGTCTGATATGAAGTTGGCTAGTGGGCTTAAACATTGGACCTATGGGCTATTTTTTACTACCACGGTCATTTGTTTATATTATATTTAATTAGTTATGTGCCAGATGTGGATTTTGTTAAGCCTAAACCGGGCACAATTATGGAGTTGGGTAGCATGAAAGAACCCATAAAAACACCCATTTCCAAAAGCACAAATTTATTAAAAACACCAGAAAAATTAAAGATAATTGTTTAAAAAAAAAAAAATCAAAGAGAATTAAGTTCCATTCTAAATGGAATCAACACAGGGAACATGATTTCTCGAATGTGAAGAAGATATTCCTTCCAACATAAATTTAATTTCTGATTTATATACGAGATCCACGTAACTTGATTGTCTAAGTTTTTTAGTTTGTAATCACAAGACTTCATATTTCATATTTGCCATTCAAAGCTGACAAAAGACTTCATATAGTATTTGCTTCAATATGGCTATCGGTTACTCATGATTTAATAGGATTGGAACTTAAATTATCAAAATATTATCAAAGCAAACTTAAATTATACGTTGGTTTGACAAAATAGGACACTTGACTTGAGACTTTGAGAGTCGATGCCCGAGGGTGACTTGCAATTACATGAACCATGATGCACGTATCCGGAGCGTTCCCATTAACCTCTCTAACACTATGTTTACAGGTGAGCAGAATTAAATAGTGAAACTACAATTGAATGAATCGGCTAGTCTAACATTTGATGGGAAAAGGAGAAAAAAGAGGCAGCTTGATCCCCAATATGAAGACAAATTGGTCTTCTCGAGATATTTTACGGAGATGATGAGTTTGTCGATCGATAATTAAGTTCTCATGTATATTAAGTGGAGTTCCTGTTTGCTCAATTATTGATGTAAATAACTGTACGTATTCAACGATTATCAATAATTGCAGATATGCTTATATTTAAAAACCATTTCAATTCCATCCCCAGCAATGCTTACCTAGTTACCTCTACTAGATTTCAATAGTAATTGTTTTAATAATGCTCTTTGTTTAATTTACTTTTTGTTTTGTTTTGTTTTTTTCTTTTGTTTTCTGTCTGTCTGTACGTCTTTCATGTGTAGAAATGTGTGCATAAGCATTGAATAAATTGAAGCAGGATTTAATAACATTGAATTTGAAGAAATGCTAATATTTATTATAATTATCATTCAATGTGATCTACCTCATTAGTTATGTCATTTATATTCAAAGGTGACATTTCTCTAATTAAAACAATGGGGAAAGAAGAAAAGAGGTAATAAAAGGAGGCCGACTTGAAACAGGAGAAGATAAATATTGAAACCCACATGTGAATAATCTTCTTGGTGGTATTCCATCGTCCCTGGACTCATGCGTGACTCATTAAGGAGAGCTTATTTTTTATAACAGAGCAACCAAGCTACATAATTTCCATTTACGTTTTTCTTTCTCTTTATCCTCCAAACTTCAAAGTGAAGTCATACTGCATGATCCGATGCTCGTCCACTTTGGCCCTGTTCTTTTGTCGTTTATTACTTATCATAGTCTATCTCTCATCACTTGCTACATATTCGCATTTTTTGCACTATTTCTAGCTTCCCCTTGTTTTGTCCTTGATTGGTGCCACCTCATACTTTAATACTTTCATGGTTTGACATTCTCTCTCGAATCTCCATGCACGAAAAATCTTTACATATAATCTGAAAAACTTCACGAATTGATGTTTCATTGCATGTGCAACTATATGAACCATGCCATTTTATCACACTCATAATGTTATACAAACATGCACCATGTGTATTCCATCTGCCACTAGAGAAATTCAAAATTATCTGAATTCTTTTATCAACATTTAGACGACTGATATGTGTCTTCATACTTCAATCTTAGCGGTTTTGTTGTTAAAATGAAGAACAATTCTGACCTGGTGGTTGTTGGTTGGTTCTTGTATTATACCTACTATCTGCAATTCTTCTAATATGCTTATCAATGCACCCAGAGAAAAGAAGATCGTTTGATAAATTTGTATGAAGGAGAAGATTTGTTTTTTTTCTTTTTGGAAGGGAGAGAGAGAGATTTGATTAGTTAATACGAGTTTATATCATTCAAGAACACAAACAATATTGACACCATCTAGTGAGTGTTGCTCAGCAGCAGGTAACCTTACAATTCAGGGGATGATTTCAAGATTTTTCGCTCCTCGAAAGCTAGACTCTTGTGTAGTCTCTCTTGATGACTAGTAAACTCCACCAGTAAATCCCTAAGCTCCTTAGCAATCTTGTACTCCTCCGTTCCAGACCGGACAACCTTCAGTTCATCGCCATTCCCGCAATTCCCATTCTGTAGTTTCTTCTGCACAACGTATATGATTAGTTGATTTTAATAAGTCTATGTTCAAATCAAGAAGGGAGTAATAACTTACCCGAAATGCAAACATCGGAGTTCCTAATGATAATGCTCTGAATATATCATGCCTCAAGAAGTTTTTTGCTACCATCCACGGCCTGCAGCAAGCAACGAATCCATAATTCCACATATAAATGTTTTCTGAAAAGTAACTTAAACGTAAAGTATTATGTTGAGCAATGATACCTTCCTTTAGAGGATACAATAAAGTGATCGGGATTATTCAAAAAACCACATAAATCCTCAAGATCCTTCTGAAAATCCAACACAATAACACCACGAGTGTAACGCTCAGATGGCAAACTTGGGAGAACATAAGCTTGGACAGTGACTGAAGTTTGCCGATGAATAAACTCAATGATCGTTGAAGGGGATAATTCTTTCTCCACGTTCTCAAGCAATATGGTATAGTAATTGCCAACCCCTCCAAAATCAGCATCTTCTCTGCCTCTTTTCAAGAGATTGCTACTCCGCCCTACCTCTGAAAAAAATCGAAATCCAAATCAAGATTAGCTGCCAATTTAGGAACTCAAAAGACTGAAAATAGAGCTCTGAAGGTAATTAAGTTGAATCTTAACAAACCTTCACAGGGTAAAATGTCATTCGCAGAGAGCTTGACGCACTTTGTCACCTGCAATGTCACCTGCAAAGAAGCAAACATACAACATCAATTTTAACTCTTAAACATTCCTCGAAAAGAACAGATTATACAAACTGACTTGCCTGCTTCAAACTTTGGACACTAACATCACTACAATTGGTACCAGTAGCATCGGAAACTGAACTCGATTTATGAGCATAAGTTTTAATTTTCTCCTTTGCCATCTTTATAAAAGAAGCTATATTCGGGTTGAGATTTTCAATGGACTGGACAATGCAAATGCTCTCAATCTTCTTTTCGGTCAACAAATTTGCATTTGGACCATGCCGCCAAACAAGCATAAAAGAACACAAACACTCTTCTTCTCCATCTGCAAATGAGTGTTTCTTATGATTCACCTGCCACAGACAATTTTACCTTCAAAAAACCAGTGTTAAAAAACAACAAAAAGGAACCCTAAAATCCCAAAATCAGACCACAAAAGCTTGAGAGAGGAAAAAGGTTCAATTTACTTGACTGCAGCAACCAAATTTATTGTTTCGGTTCACCAAGCAGTGTGTGAATCGATTCACACTATGAACCGATGCAATTTATTATTACAAAATAGTAATTAATGAACAAAACTGTCTATTATCTAAAAATTTGGTAAACAAAACAGAGAGACTTATAACAAAATACAACAGAGACAGAGAGAGAGAGACAGAGGAGGTGTACGGACAACGGACCTGTTCGACGACGGCGTCGTAGAAGAGGACGTCGTTGTCGGTGAAGGCATGGGAGGCGCAGACGAGGCGTCCGTCGGCGACGATGTCGCGGCACTGGCTGTCCTGAAGCTGTACGGACACCGGACGGAACCTGCTCGCAAAGTCGTCAAGCTCCTCAAAAGTGAAGAACTTTCCGGCCTCGTAGACGCTGTCGTTATCGTCGGGAAAGTTGCAGTACCTGACGATCAGCTTCCCAGCGCGGCCGTCGAAGTCTACTCGGACGCTGTACCACGCGTCGTCAATGAACGACCGGAACTCCAGCTTCTCGTCGCCGTCGCCGTCGTCATTGTACGACACCACTGGAAACGACGAAGTAGGAGATTTAACGGAGGTTAACATTGCTTCTAGAAGCTTCTTTCTTTCGACGAGTTGGCGGTGACTGACGACGGCGCGTAACTGTCAAATTTCAAAGCTGCACTTTTTGGCTGAAAAAAAAGCGACAAAAACGGAGCGTCGTTTGTGCTTTTTTGTATAGCTTGTCTTGGAAGTTTTGATGTTTGACACTTGTCAATATATCACATAACAACTATTGGGTTGTATGGGGTACTTTTGGTATTTAATAAATTAATCTTTCTTATTATCGAATATTACTAACTCTCCATTTAAATAACAATAATTATATATCATCCAAATAATGAGATATGATTTACATTATTTAAATGTATAGATCAAATTATTACATCATTTAAAAATTAATATATAGAAGATAAAATAAATTTGTCAAAATATTAATAATTTAGTATTAATAAATTCTCAGTGTACTGAGTTGAGGTTCTTTGAAAAATTAAATAAAAGTATTAAAGGATTTAAATAATATAGAGCATTAGGATCAATTTCATTGACTTATGAATTTGTGTCAACATAATTCGTAGTCAATTCAAATAAAAAACAAACATTTTCTTTTCATTTTTTAAAATCAAAAAGAGACATTTTCAATAGTAAAGAAGGTCAATATTTATTAGGAGTTAAGGCCCAGTGGAAATAGTAATCAGCGGCCCAAACTATAGATAGTGAGTTGGCCCAATTATCTCTCCTCACAGTTGAAAATATTTTATCAAAGCAACAAGCTTTTTCAAAACAACCGATTTTAAGCATTTCACGTGACATAACCGATTTTAATCAACTTTAACCGAATAACCCAGATATATCTTTCGCGATTGAGCACCCTAAGGCTCCGTTTAGTGTACGGGATTGGATTAAACAATTTTATAGGATTGGATTGGATTGGATTGAGATGAGATTGGGATTAGATAAGATTGGATTGGACTGGACTGGACTGGACTGGACTAAATTAATATTATACTGTGTTTGGAGAAACGTGAGACTGAACTGAATTAAGATCATGTTTTGTTTGGTGAAACATGAGATTGGGCTAAATTTGATAATATTTTGAAATTGAATAATAAATTATTGAAATATGTATTTAAAGAAAATAAATGTTTTAATTTATATATTATTAAAGTAATAATATTCAAAAATATTTTTAAAATATAGATTTATATTATTTTTAAATAAAATTTAAATATGTTTCGATTTTATAATTTGTTTTTTTTAATAAAATATTTTATATGTTGTGTGTAAATTTTACCAAGAATACACGTCATTGACAGGAAGGAAAAAATAGCCAGGTGGACGCTCAAATGGGCATCCGGGAAATATCCTACGAGGCATCATTAAAGAAGAGAAAGCCCGAGTAAGCATATATTGAAGAAAAACCTACTCGGGATCAGCTAAACGCACTCGGGACTGATTAGATAACACTACCACTCGGGCTCAAACGGTACTATTCGGGACCGTCAGGTATTACCCTTACTCAGGAATAAATACGACCCAATTAAAAACTTGGTGCTTATTTGATACGGATTGTCATTAAATACGTGACGATATCCATCAGGAAGGAATCCCAAATAAAATAGAACGTCAAGTTAGAAGAGTCCCTAATCAGGAAGTAACTTGATTACTTTGCGAAGATTACGTTCTTATAAGGAAACAAGTGCAAATCGAACAACACTACTAGAATCTCACTCGATTTCCATAAGAGACTCCGAAACAGGAAAGAAGACAAATCAACCTCATACAAGT
This sequence comes from Dipteronia dyeriana, assembly GCA_032871835.1. NCBI lineage: Eukaryota > Viridiplantae > Streptophyta > Magnoliopsida > Sapindales > Sapindaceae > Dipteronia > Dipteronia dyeriana. The sequence continues at coordinate 1,382,864 of CM065299.1, read as the reverse complement.
AACCGAATCCCAATTAAATACAAAGATCTTGTATTACTTGTATAAAGCGGGTTAGGGTTCTATAAGCATATAAATAGACCCATAATCTGGCTAAAAAACATATAGGCAATATAGCATACAACAATCATAATACAGAGAGAAAAAAGTGAGATCGAGAGCTTTTAAAAACATCTTATTATTTTAGTGGATTTTGGCTTGGTTGATCTTTCAACCACCCGTGGATGTTTCTCCAACCATCGGAGTTTTACCACGTAAAACTTGTCTTTGTTACTTCTCTATACATCTCTTTCTCTTTGATTCAATAGCCGAAATCCAATCCTTGTTGGCTTTTCTGGCATAATCCAGAAATCGACGTCAACAATTGACGCTAGAAAGAGGGGGTTGAACCTTCGAACTTGTTAAAGAGCAATGGCAGGAAGTAGAAGTAGTTCAGGGAATGGCCAAAGATCACCAGGCGATTTCCATATTGGCAATACATCACAAAATCCTGCAGCAAACACAGAAAACCAACCTGCGCACCTGTCAGGAATCCAGCAAGATCCTCCAACCAGCAGAGATCTTACATGCGTTTCCAAGAGGCCCTGCAGCAATTGATGACAGACGCATCAAGGGAAGGGATTGATCTACTGGCCGCAGGAGCATATACTCCCAATCCTCCACCCGCAAGGCTCCGTTCAATGGTGGTAGGGCCAGGAATAACTATGCCAGAAACCAGAAGGAACTCTCCCACAATCAATCCAGCTGGACCGAAAACACTAGAAGAGGAAAATCACCAGAGGCTGGATCGCAATCAAACAGTACGTGCCAGACATCGTAAATACGATAGGCACAGAGGACGGTCATCATCAGAAGACAGTGATCAACACCATCGTAAACTTCATCATGGAGTCACACGAGGGTTCCGGCATCAAAGTGAAGAATCTGAGGAAAGAATGACAGTTACCCAACGGTTCAACCGTCGAGGAAGCCCGGTGGGGGACAAAGATATTACAATCCAGAGCCTAACTCGAGAAGTAGAGAATAACATGCGACAGATGGAGGCATTTGTCAGACGTTACGGCTGCAATGACCTGTCCGACGATGACTCAGACAGTCCATTTACCAGGGAGATTCTGTGAACCCCTTTCGCAGAAAGATTCAGGATGCCGCATGTGGAGCAATTCAAAAAAGATACAGATCCAAAGGAGCACGTTAGACGCTATAAAAGTGTCATGGCTCAATATGCTCGCAGTGACCCCCTATTGTGTCTCAACTTTCCACAAACACTGGGGGACACAGGCTCAAGATGGTTCAGAAGACTACCCCCAGCAAGCATCGAAAATTTCAGCGAGTTGAGAAGTAGCTTCTCAAGGCAATTCCTGAGCAACGTTCACAGAAAGAAGTCGGTGGCCTACCTCTCTCAAATAAAACAGGGGAAGGACGAGTCATTAAAAAAAATACTTGGGCCGGTTTGGCTAAGCTGTATCAGAGATTGACAGCACTAATGATGAAGCCATTATTGCTGCCTTCACCAACAACTTGCAGAATGGACGACTATCCTTCGATTTAAGAAGAGCACGGATGACAAGGTATGCCGACATGATGGATATGGCAGGAGGATACGCTCTGGCCGAGGAAGAAGAGTTAGCTACAGGAGGAAGTTATATGCATGGAGGAAAGCCCGAACAGAAGAATACGGAATCCAAGGGGCAGAATCAAAAAGAAAAATAGAAAGAGAACAGCAAGGAGAAAAACAAGAATGAGGGTAATGGGCTCAACGCCGAACGGTCCACAGAGAAATACAGCGGCAGATATACCAATTACACCCCTCTTCGGAAGAAACAAGAAGAAATTCTAGCTATCTTGGAAGAAAAGAATATGGTCTAAGAACCACGGCGACAATCACAGTTCGCCCGGAGAGATACAACCAAGTATTGCAGGTTTCATAAAGAAACCGGGCATGAGACTTCAAAGTGTTTTCAGCTCAGAGATTACATAGAAACTCTTATTCGGAAAGGTCACCTGCGAGATGTAATCTTGAAAAAAGATAAGAAACCAGAAACCAGAAACCAGAAACCAAGAAAATCAAGGCTGGTTACAACCCTGGTCAAAACCAAAGAACCAGCCCTGAAACCAATCAAGTAGTACATACAATTATCGAAGGACCTTCTACTGGGAGGAGCAACCGAGAACGAACATAGAAAGTCCGAGAAGCAATAGAAGCAAGGAATAACTTCGACGTAAACTCAGTTGAACCAGACCCGAAAAGGGTAAAGGAAGGATATGACCCAATAGTCTTTACAGAGGCAGATTCTCATGGCGTCGATGTTCGACATAATGATGCTTTGGTTATAAGTGCCCGGATTGGCCATAGGGAAGTCCGAAGAATTTTAATAGATAATGGAAGCTCAGCAGACATCCTAAGCGTGGCTGTATACGACCAGCTAAGACTAGATCGAAAAGATTTACAGCCTTTACATACTCCATTAAGAGGATTTGGGGGAATAGAGGTCAGGTCACTCGGGACGGTCAAACTACCTGTGAAGATCGGAACGGCCCCATGCCAGAGGACTGTCCTGTTTGACTTCGTGGTAGTTGACTTGGATAACTGGCCATATAATGCGTTATTGGGCCGGCCATTCTTAAATAAAACAAGGGCTGTGACGGCCATTTACGCATTAATGATCAAGTTCCCAACAGAACAAGGGGTTCAGATAGTCAAGGGATCCCAAGAGATGGCCCGAAGAGCAAACATGTCGGTATACAAAGACAAGCATGATGCCGAACAAGTGTGCACCATAATGCATCCAAATGAATGTGAAGACTCCTTGTCATTCGAACTGGATCCAAGGGAGGGCTCGAATGAGTACAAGACAGAATTAGTTGAAATACTACTTGAAGAAGACAAACCGGACAAGAAAATCAAGATAGGGGCCAACTTAAAGGGAAAAATCAAGCAAGACTTAAGCAATCTGCTTAGAGAATACAAAGATGTATTCGCTTGGAGTCACGAAGATATGGTCGGGATAGATGCCCGAGTAATATCCCACTACCTCGCAGTAAGCCCGAATGCAAAATTGGTGATACAAAAGAGAAGATCGTCCAATCCTGAAAGAAGTCAAGCAATCAAACAAGAGGTGGAAAAGCTACTAGCAACGGGATCAATCAGAGAAGTCAGCTACCCTCAGTGGGTCGCCAACGTAGTCCTCGTCCAGAAGAAAAATGGACAATGGAGGATGTGAGTAGATTTCACGGACCTAAACAATGCATGTCCAAAGGACAGCTTCCCACTCCCAAGAATAGATCAGCTGGTGGATGCCACAGCAGGTTATGAACTGTTCAGCTTCACGGACGCTTACTCGAGATACAATCAGATCCGGATGAACAAAGCTGATGAAAGAAAAAACAGCTTTCACAACATATCAGGGTTTATATTGCTACACAGTAATGCCTTTCGGTTTAAAAAATGCAGGAGCCATGTACCAAAGGTTGGTCAACAAAATCTTCACTCGGCAAATAGGAAGGAACATGGAAGTGTACATTGATGACATGTTGACTAAAAGCGTCTCAGCATATGAGCATACCTGCGACCTCCGAGAGACATTTGATGTATTAAGAAGATATCAGATGAAATAAAACCCAAACAAATGTTTATTCGGAGTCCACTCGGAAAGATTCTTCGGTTTCCAAGTCCATCAAAGAGGGATCGAAGTTAATCTAGAGAAGATCCAGGCTCTGCAACAAATGACTTCACCTAAAACGATGAAAGAGGTACAACGCTTAACAAGGTGTTTAGCTTCCTTGGGAAGATTCATCTCAAGGGCTACAGACAGGTGCGCCCCTTTCTTCAAGGTAATCAAAAAAGGGAAAGGCCTAGAGTGGAATAAAGAGTGTGAGCAGGCATTCTTAAAAATAAAAGAGTACTTGGGGCAATCTCTCATCCTCTCAAAACCACAAAAAGGGGAAACACTTCAGCTGTATCTGTCAATAACCGAGCTTGCAGCAAGTTCAGTCCTAGTTAGAACAGAAGATGGAGTGCAGAAACCAGTATACTATACAAGTAAGGCACTTCTACCGGCCGAGACCAGGTACTCACAGGCAGAGAAGATAGCCTTAGCATTGGTTTCAGCAGCAAAAAAGCTGAGACCATACTTTCAGGCTCATACGATCCAGGTTCTCACCAATTGCCCATTAAGATAAATTTTACAAAAACCAGAGATATCAGGAAGATTTACTAAATGGGCCATCGAGTTAAGTGAATTCGATATTCATTATGTCCCTAGAACTTCCCTCAAAGGACAAGCGGTGGCAGACTTCATAGCCGAGTTCACAGAACCAAACCTGGAAGCAAAAAGACTGTTGGATAAAAGTTTCCCATGGAAACTATATGTTGATGGTTCTTCAAACACTCATGGCAGCGGGGCAGGGATCGTAGTTCGCACCCCAGAAGGAGATGATGTTGAATGTGCCATGAGATTTGATTTCAAAGCAACCAATAATCAAGCCGAATACGAGGCATTGTTAGCTGGACTCAGAGTCTGCATAGCTCTTGGGGCAGATGAAGTTGAGATAATCAGCGATTCACATGTAGTTGTCAAACAGGTTATGGACGAGTACCAGGCCAAAGATGAAGGAATGATTGCCTACCGTGACCTCACAAAACAGCTCATCCAAAAATTTAAAGAATACAAGATCGCTCAGATCCCCAGAGAAGAAAATAAAAAGGCAGACGCTTTATCTAAATTAGCGTCAGCAACAACCTCAATCAGACCAAAAACCATTCCAGTTGCACACCTCCTTAAACCGAGTACAGCTGAACTTAAGCATTTGGAAATTTCAGAAATCCGAACACCGCAAGATGGTTGGATGGTCCAGCTGAGAAGGTTTTTGGAAGAAGGCATGCTCCCGAAAGATCCGGTATTAGCAAAGCGCATCAGGTATCGATCGGCTAGGTATACCATGATCGGAGGAGAATTATACAGAAGAGGGGGTTTTCTCGAGCTCTCTAGAGATGTATACCGGAAGAAGATGCACATAGAATACTTCAAGAGATCCACGGTGGAGTTTGCGGGAACAACACTGGGGGTAGGAGTCTGGCGCATAAGGTACTCAGGCAAGGCTATTATTGGCCCACATTTTTCTCAGATGCACAGCAATTGTCAGAAAGTTGCAACACATGTCAAAGAATTGCCAACGATATCCGACAACCCCCAGAAAAGCTCAGAAATCTCACTGCCCCGTGGTCATTCGCCATGTGGGGAATAGACCTGATCGGGCCAATGCCAGCTGGAACAGGGGGTGGAGCGAAGCACGCTATAGTAGCTGTCGATTATTTCATAAAATGGGCCGAAGCTGAAGCTTTGGTGCATATCACGGAAGCCAACACCACAAATTTTGTAAAGAAAAACATACATTATAGGTTTGGAATTGCGGACACTATAATCACCGACAATGGCACTTAGTTTGATAACCTAAAGTTCAGACAATTGTGCGAGTAGTATCATATTGCTAACTACTATGCGACACCAGCTCATCCACAAACAAACGGGCAAGTAGAAGCAGTGAACAAAATTATCAAGCACACTATCAAAGTAAAATTAGATGACAAAAAATGAAGATGGGTTGAAAAGCTTCCTGAAGTATTGTGGGCATATCGGACGAAGGCAAGGACTTCAACAGGAGAAACTCCGTTCAGCCTAGCATTCGGAACAAAAGTTGTCATCCCAATAGAAACATCGTATGCGTCCCCCCGGGTCAGGCTATACGATGAAGAACAAAATATTGATACACTGCTACAAAGTTTGGATGAGCTAGAAGAGAAAAGGGAAAAGTCCCGAATAAGAAATACAGCTTATCAACAAAGAGTAGCTCGCCACTACAACTCTCGTGTTCAGATCAGGAAATTCCAGTTAGAAGACCTGATGCTCAGGAAGGTGTCACTGAACACAAAGAATAGAGCCGAGGGATCCCTGTCTGACAAATGGGAAGGTCCATACAAGATCGAGGGGATAGCTGGCCATGGAGCTTATTGGATTGCTCGACCCAATGGAGGGGTGTTACCCCGACCATGCAATGCCCAATATCTGAAGATTTTCTATCCTTAAAATATATATTTATATTAAATACTTTGTTCTTTTTCTAGTCAGGATAAATATTAAACTGTAATTTAAATCTTTGTTGATTTTTTGCAGTAATAAATGAAACTATTTGGAATTTCCAAAAGTAAAGCATCCAGCTCGAGATTTCCAAAAAGCATATGATAATAAGAACATATGGAAGAAGATCATGATAATAAGAACATGCAAATAGAATTCTCGGGACCATCAAATCCCAAAAGGGCGGAGAAGCTCTTAGAAGCATGCCAGCCGAGCAGGGTCAAAATGACCTTCACAAAAAGGCAAACCCGACGCACCAGACTCTGGAAAAATGCTCGGGACGCTATCGGGAGAAATTCCGGTGAAATGCGTAGCTGTGTTGAAGCAACTTTTTAAAAAAAGAGCTCAACGATTCGGCAAACCCTTGCGCATAAAAACTAGGGAGACGTCCTTGGTATTGCGTAAGGACTCGAACGTATAATCATGGTGAGTCTTGATATAACGTTCAGGTAGCAATCGGGTATGAAACATAAGTGCAAACTTGCCTGTTTCAAGATGACTCGGTTAATAATAAAGAAGCCAGTTTAATAAGATACTTGACAATTAAAGTTATTCGGGTAACAACCGGTTTAATAAGATACTCGGTTGAGTTACCCGACCATCAGCCAGTTTAATAAGATACTTGGCAATTGAAGTTATTCGGGTAACAACCGGTTTAATAAGATACTCGGTTGAGTTACCCGACCATCAGCCAGTTTAATAAGATACTTGGCAATTGAAGTTATTCGAGTAACAACCGGTTTAATAAGATACTCGGTTAAGTTACCCGACTATCAGCCAGTTTAATACAACATTCGGCGACAATCAGCAAAAAAAATATTAAAAAATAAATAAAAAGACCAAAACCATTCAACTCAGAGAATCGAATTCTATTACTCTTAAAAAGGATGGTTACAGTCTAAAGAAATGATTCTTTACAAGTAAAAAATAAAGAATCAGAATCAGAATCAGAATCTTCTACAAATCTACAAAATTAAGGTTGCGAGGATTTCGAGCCTTTGCCAATACTCGGATCTGGCACCATCTCGTATTCACAAAGCAGGCTCTCATTAGACTGCCAAGTAATATCGTCGACAGTATCATCCCTCCACTGGCTGTAATCTTCACCAGGGGTTGGCCCGACATCCGAGACTACACATTCAACAGAATCTTGACTTGCGTAAAAGGTTGAGAGGGAGTGCTCGGACGAAATCTCTAAATGCATAGGATGAGGCTCCTTGCCTTGACTACGGCAGTAGGCTCTCCATTCCCTCATCTGAATCCGAAGATGTTCCAAGGACCGGTCCACATGGTGTTTGATTGACAGCTCCTAATTAGCACGGGCCTTCTCGGTTGCCCTACTCTTTACTTTGAAGAATTCGTTGGCCGAAACTAGCCCATGCTGAAATTCCTGAAGAAGTAGGGCATCATAAGCAGGGGATCTTTTAAAACGATCCACCCCTTGGACTTCCAGCTCCAACCTGGCCTCTCGGGAAAGGGATTCAATTGTCAGCACTTGGCGCTCCAAATCTTCAATTTTTTGGACATAAGCCGACTTCGCCTTCTCCGCCTCCTGCTCGGCCTTGAGCATAAATTCTTCAGTAGAAGAAAGAAGGTTTTGAAGCAATGCAACCTTCTCATCTGCCAAAGATGCCTTGTCTTCAGCTTCAACCTGCTTTGCCAGGCATTGGTTGGCAAATAACTGCACAGAACCGACCTCCTGCTGATAAGCCTGCTCAGCTCGAGCACGACCCTCTTTACTCACCTTCAGCTGAGCCTCCAGGCGCTTTATCCGATCAGCCTGACATTGCTGCGTCTGAACAAGCTCAGCAAATTCGACCACCATCTGCAAAAGAATATACTTAGAAATCCGACAAAGGCAAAACAATAAAGGATTCAGAATTAACTGAGTTAGAATTAACTTACATAAGATACGCCGTTGAAAACGTTTTGGAGACGTTCGGTCAGTGAACCATCTCTAAAACCGCTCCAGCGGTCTTCCCCGATATAAGCCCGACCAGAGGACATCTCCTGGAGCATATCTTTTGGAGAAAGGGATAAAGGAACCCCCGAGGGTTGAGCTCCCAGATTTCTAGACTCGGGGGCAGGAGAAGCCCTATTTGGCTCAAAAGACGGAGAGGGAATCCCCGAAGGTTCAGCCCTCATATCTCCAACCTCGGGGGTTAAAGAGGCCTTACTTGGTTCTAAAGTGGCTGCATCTGCTGATACTCCAGCACCAACACTCGTGGCAATCTCATCCGCAACATCTTTGTCGCTGGAGTCAATGAATGTGACTACCTGAGGAACCTTGAGAGGATGAGACGGCAAACTAACTGCCTTTCGCTTTTCACCCCGAGAACGGTGGAAGAGATCAGCAGCAGGATCTTCCAGCGAATCATCCCGAAAAGACTCTAAAAGCTCGGCAATGGCAGACATTTGATCTGTCAAGACGTCACCACCATCGCCAGCTTCAGACAGTCCAACAAGCTCTTCACTAGGACTCTCATTCTGTCTCTCTCCATTTTTAGGCAGTTGGGTCACAGTCGGCTCACCTTGGCCACTTGAACTAGTGAAATCTTGAGCAGAAGGCTGAGCAACCCGATCAACGCACTCGGGAACTTGCTCAGCAGTATCAATTTCCTCATCAGGCTCGGGTGGAGCAATACCCTCATCGCCCTGACAGGAAGCCTCCTTCCTACTCGCTTGTAGAATCGCCTTCACCTGGCGAGCCTGAAGATAGCTGACGACGTCCGTATCGAACACTAAAAAAAAAAATCAAAAAGAAAATGGAAAAGCAGAGAAACACAGCAGAAAGGGCGCTGCGTTACTTACAACGCCTGCGATGGCCCGAAACCTGTTTTAAAAAGCCAAGCTTTATCAAGTCGTCCTCTTTGAAAATATAGCTCTTGCTCCTCTTTTCCAGAATACGGATAGCTGCCCGAGTCAGCCACTTCAGCTCTGAATCATTATAATCAATTGTTTTCTTGTTCCACGCTTCGGGGGAACAGAAGAAACGGGGAACATTCAACACCATTCGGGAATCCCCAGATCGAACTGTGACGTCTAGCCCGAGAGTCCCTCCAGCAAAAAACCAAATGTTCTTCCAGAACTTATTGGATGTGAGGAATCCCCATATAAAGCCCTTCTTTTTTGGGTCATTAGAAGCTTCGACCCCCCGATTCACCTTCACTTATTTAGGGACCCAACCGTCCGAAGGAGTAGACGCAAGAAAATAGGTCCCCGTTTTACTAACCTGCCTCAGCGTAAAGAAATGCCTGATTTCATTCGGGGAAGGCGGCGAAAGGTTCATTCGGCTGAACATGTGCCACATGCACATCAAGACTTTGTAACTATTCGGGGCCAACTGAACTGGGGTTATCCCTGCTTCAGCTAAAAACCGGGCAATAAAAGGCTGAAGGGGAAGTTTGACCCCGCAGTAAAGCATTGATCCGTAAATCGCGATCATCCCCTCAGGAGGGTTCCATGGGCTCTATTCCCCGCAGGAACCAAAGTAACTGACTCGGGCAAGTCGAATCGGGAGCGGTATTTTTATATCTCAGCTGGCCCGACCACGTTCGGTTCAATATCAAAGCCACTCGGGCGAGTGTCAGAAAAAGAAAGGCGAGACGCCCTGTGTACTTCATCAACGTTGTCCTCGTTAACAGTTTGTTCCCTAATTTGAACGCTGATCGAGCCATGCTTGTATACCTTGCTTGTGCTTTGATGTTTACCCATCCTTCGAGAAGATACCCTGTGATCAGAAATATCAGAATCAGAATCAGAATCAGAATCAGAATCAGAATCAGAACTAGATGGAGAACTCGATACGGGGCTGAAAGTGACGTCAGGGTGAAGCCCAGAAACATCAACCTCTAAAAATGGAGGTTCATCTATTGGGATATACCCCATTAATCTTTTAATGCAAGATACTAACTGGAAATCCCCACGCTCTAAAGCATCAAAAGCGATTTTAAAGAGACGATGGCTGGAAGATGGTCCCATCAAAACTAACCTTGAATTGAGACCGATGCAAGATTTTCAAACGGAGAATCGTGAACTTCTGGATGAAGAAATCTGAATTTAAAGAGGTTTCTGCTGAATTTTTTGAGAATAAACCAACAATGTCTCTCAGTGAAGAATTTAAAGGTGAGACAGCACGAAACCCTAGGATTTCAAAGCGGGAAAAGTTTATGACGAAACTCGATGACGTAGGCGGCGTTTGGGGAAATACAAAAATCATTTCTCATAAATAATATTAAAAAAAACCGAAGAGACAAGGGACGCGTGTCAAAACAGGAAATAGCCCTCAACCGTCAAAACTTTAAAACATCGCTATCATTTAAGATCTTGTGTGATAAAGCGAATCGAAATTACAGAGTCATCATTAAAATACGTCATTATGACAAGACGGTTTTTCTGACGAAAGAAAATCAAAATGATTAAAATATTCTTGCCCGAAATAAAGTCTTCTCGGAAAAAATATTTTAAGGGGGTCTTGTTGTGTGTAAATTTTACCAAGAATACAAGTCATTGACAGGAAAGAAAAAATAGCCAGGTGGACGCTCAAATGGGCATCCGGGAAATATCCTACGAGACATCATTAAAGAAGAGAAAGTCCGAGTAAGCATATATTGAAGAAAAACCTACTCGGGATCAGCTAAACGCATTCGGGACTGATTAGATAACACTACCACTCAGGCTCAAACGGTACTATTCGGGACCATCAGGTATTACCCTTACTCGGGAATAAATACGACCCAATTAAGAACTTGATGCTTATTTGATAGGATTGTCATTAAATACGTGGCGATATCCATCAGGAAGGAATCCCAGATAAAATAGAACGTCAAGTTAGAAGAGTCCCTAATCAGGAAGTAACTTGATTACTTTGCGAAGATTACGTTCTTATAAGGAAACAATTCCAAATCGAACAGCACTACTATAATCTCACTCGATTTTCATAAGAGACTCCGAAACAGGAAAGAAGACAAATCAACCTCATACAAGTAACCAATCCCAATTAAATACAAAGATCTTGTATTACTTGTATAAAGCGGGTTAGGGTTCTATAAGCATATAAATAGACCCATAATCTGGCTAAAAAACATATAGGCAATATAGCATACAACAATCATAATACAGAGAGAAAAAGTGAGATCGAGAGCTTTTAAAAACATCTTATTCTTTTAGTGGATTTTGGCTTGGTTGATCTTTCAACCACCCGTGGATGTTTCTCCGACCATCGGAGTTTTACCACGTAAAACTTGTCTTTGTTACTTCTCTCTGCATCTCTTTCTCTTTGATTCAATAGCCGAAATTCAATCCTTGTTGGCTTTTCTAGCATAATCCAGAAATCGACGTCAACATTATATATATATATATATATATATATATATATATATATATACACACACACACACACACATATGTGGGACTACAGTATGTCCAATAAATTTGAAATATTCAATCCTATTGAGAAAAATTATGATTGATATAATCTCGGTCCTTAATAATCGAATGAAAATTAAATAACAAATTAGTATTTGTCATATGTTTGGTACAATTTTTTATTGGATTAATATATATATATGTGTGTGTGTGTGTGTGTGTCATATTATTACTTTTTTATTATATAATTTATTAAAAATATTTTTGAATAAAAAATATTTTTTTAAAAGTGAACAAACATAAATGAATCTAAAAATAAATTAAATTACAACTTATGTATTAAATTATTATAAATTAAAAAATAATAATGAAAAGAAAAGATATGAAAAATAAAATAAAATAAAAGAGATGGTTTTAATCCCAGAACTAATAAACCCACCAGTATATGTGGGTTTATTTAGTCTTATGTTTATAAGACTATTGGATACTGTTGAGAGATAAAATCTTAATTCCATAACACGGGTTTAGGATTAATATAGTCCAATCCCAATCTCAGGTAACAAACAGGGCCTAAAGGCACACAGAAGTTATTGACCAAGCTATTTCATTTCTCATTTCATCGAGTAAAATCATTTCATAATATCTCACGTTTTTACATGCCTTTTTTTTTTAAAAAATAATAATAATTGTAGCATGTGATTTATATGGAACATTTAGCAAGTTATATCCAGTTTTCTTAGATGCTGAGTTGAGAGGCCGACTTAATGATGTACCCTGCAGGGCCTTTAATTCAAAGAGAAGCAAGAGAAACATGTAAAATTAGTGGCTATACTATACCAGCCAAGGCCAAAGTCCTCATCAATGTTATAAGCAATAGGGAGGGATCCGAAAAGTTGGAAAGATCCTGAAAGCTTTCGACCTAAAAGATTTGAAGGTTCCTTCGTTAATTTCAAAATAACCGGTATAAAATTCAAGACTTCACCCTCTCTCATGGTGTTTATTGGAAACACAATCAAAAGACTCGTTTCTTGCAACTCTCAAGTGCCAAGAACGTCTGTTCTTTCAGATCAGCAACAGAAGAATTGGTGTGAAATCTTATTGAATTTGTTTTGGAGTCTTCAGTCATCAACCCTGCAAGGACCTAAAGGCAACATTATGCGTGAAGAATAAGAAGTAATGGTGGTGTAGGTGAGGCTTTGATGCCTAATGCGTTTGATTGATCCCCTCGCTCAAATGTCCAAACTCCATTAGCAGAACGAAAACTGCATCTAAGACATACACGAGATACGACACAGTTCATGAGGAAATCTTAAATAACAGCAACAAGAAACAGAAATGCAGCCAGCAACATAAGTAGATCCCATGAAGAAGATCTTAGCTGAAGTGCTCCTAGAACTCAAGACCAGAGTTTCAAATTGAAACCAATACCATCAAAGGATTGTAGACCTTCGCTTACATGGATTCAAGGTGAATTCCCATGTTAGCAAGAACAGCAGTTTAACAAATGAGTAATGACAAGGCTTTGCTACAATCTTCAAGTATCACCAAGTGAATATGATTTATCTGAATAATTATCAATAAAGATGAGTGCAGCAACACCATGAAACTGCAAATCAAATAATCAACCTACAAGATATTGACGAAACACTGCACGTTGACGGGATATGGGATGATATCAATGGTTCTATTCAAGTAACTAGATAGTTTTCTAAGACACCATATGCTAAAAGAATCAAAACTAAACATTTGAAAATAAACTACAGCATCTTAGGCTAATCATGCAAGATCAACAACAATGCATTGGTGTATCTACCTTTCTCACTTGCATTACTGAACTTTGTTCTGCAGGAATGTCCATTGGAAAAGCTCATCAGTTGAACGGATACAAGAAGTTAACACAACCTTAAGTGTTATCTCCAATATCTTTGTCATGATTCTCTGGTTTAGAGTTGATAGTTCTAGCTTTGTGAAATCCTTCCGGCAAAAGGCATCTAATTTCCATTTCATTGAGTAGCTTCATAGCCAATTGATCTTTTCCGCACCGGCAAAGTTCACTGTAAAGCTCAGACAAGGTACCTGTATCCAAGGACATACATCTTTCAAGCATTTCCTGCATGATCTGGATTGCACCGTCAAAGTCCTCGTTCTCGCAAAATGTAGATATCAACATCTGGAAAGTATGTTTGTTCGGATGACAACCACTCTTTATCATGCTTTTATACAGCTGAAAGGCATTCTCAGAATTCTTCCTCACACACTGCCCAGTGATAAGAGCTGAAAAGGTCGAGGCATTCGGGACTAAGTTTCCCTTATTGAGATCTTTAACCAAATAAGCAGCTTTCTTTGTCTTACCCACCTTGCATAGACCCAGTATTAAGGCATTATAAGTTAGTATATCGGCCTTAATTCCATTCCTCACCATCTACTCATAAAGCCTACCGACCATCTCACCATTGCCGGTTTGACTAAACCCATTTATCAAAGTATTATACGTCACAATATTGGGAGCCACATTCATGGATTTTATCTCACTTAACATTCTGTTCGCTTCATGTAACTTTCCTTGCTTGCAAAAACCATAGATAAGCGTATTAAAAGTGATCACATTCGGCTGCAAACTGTCCTTCCCCATCGAGTTTTTAAGCTTCACAGCTGAGCTCAAGAGATTTTTGAATTGGAGAACTTGAGATAGGTTAGGGATTTAGGAGACTTTCACTGATGTTAGGGATTTGGTAAGCAAAGTCGTCCCCTTTACTAATCATCCTATGATAAGTAATTTAAAATTTGATAAGGGCAATACTATCCCAAATTAATTATTTTTGTAAAATTTTGAAAAATGGGTTATGTTGTAACTTGACCCTTCAAAATGGGTTATGTTGTAACTTGACCCTTCAAAATAGGTACGTTTTCAATAAAACCTTATCATTAATTAGTGATGGGTGACGGACACGTCGTTGCAGTGTCGTCAAATATGAACATTTAAGTTCAGCCTCGTAAGCATGCGAGTCACAGAGACTAGCACAACGGCAAGCAAGGATCGTTCCACAAGGAGGTAGGATTCACCGACCGTTTCTAGTTCTAGCTATTATTACAACACTCTGAGCGGAATCGTGTGTTGCGTATACGAAAGAATATGTTAAAAAGTAAATGTTAAACTAACCTAACAAAATACATAAATAAACAATATTTACAATGATAGGATAGAATGAAGTGATATGGAATGTAAATGGTTACATTAAGCAAATGACTCCACCATAGTAATCACACAATTTCATACACATGCATAGTTAAGGATGAATGTCATGCTCACTTAATCCTCGCCGATTGCCCTCACTCCAGCGACGATTGACTATACCGAAATGCACCAACAACCTATTTCTTGATGGTTGCCCGAACTGCACTCGGTTCATTAAGAACAATGAGACACATGTAGTGACAATACATGTCAAACCGCGCGCTGGCTCTACACGTAGTAGCCAATTTACTAAATGCACGTTGAGTGCTTCACTGCTCTGTCCATCACACATAACCTAGGTTCAATGAAGGGGTGACTAACCACTCAAGGCATTAAGCATTTCGAAAGGCCACTCAACCAATAACAAGCATATGCAACGAAATAGGCAACAATACTAGGTTTATATCAAAATCCTAATGAATTAAAGTACAAATAAAAAAAGAGACAAAGATACAAGAAAAGAAATACAAAATAGATAGGAAGGAGACCCCTCATCTGTAACCGGGAATGGAACACCGGGTCTTCTCGGGTGTCAATCCGAGATGTCCTCACCACTGGACGACTACGGCGTTCTCCAATCTCATGAATGCACAACCCCCTCAACAAGAGAGAGCTCTCTCCTAATCTCTCTAGACTCCCTAAGATGGATGATTATGAATGGAAAATACGATCACCTAACACTAATGTGCATCAATGCAATTGCTAAGACATTAAGTACATTCAATATGAATTAAGGGTCCATCATCTTGATTTGGGAATTATCCCTAAACCAATTCACCACCCAATCCGGCCAAGGAAGGGCAATTGTGTCCTAAAAGGACCCATTAAGTGCAAGGAAATGAACCAAAGCCAATTTAGCATCTAAATGCATGAACTAGCCTTTCCTACTTCTTTGGGGGAAAAATCCCCAATTACTCAAATCATCAATACATGGCATTGTGGTCATCCATTAACATACAAACAATCATGGGAAGCTAAATTAATCTACTCCTACATTAAATTACTCTACTCCTAATCCCAATCATGCATACATATCAATTTCAAACCATTCATACACATACATATCATAATAAGAGCATTAAACATATAATTCCAAGGGCAAAACAAAACCCAAATGAATTTAAGTACAAAAATACATATATAGAACATGTGAAAGGATTACAAATTCCTAATTCGGGGTTACACATTAAAGAAACTAAAATACAAGGAAAATGAGTAAAACTGAGCAAACCCTTGAAGACAAACCCTCCAAAGATGCTCCAAATCTTTCCTAGCTCGGTTTTGGCTCTAAGACCACTCATATTTCCATGAAATTGGTTCTAAAATGGGTGGAGGTAGTGTAAAATGGTGGTATGGAGGTGTATGGTGAGCTCCCATGGAGGAAAAACCTCCATGGGAGCTTGAATCACTCACTTATTTGGTGAAGAAGATGGAGAGAGGTTCGGTTTTGGGGTGTGGGGGCTGTGTTCTCTCTTGAGAGGTGATAAAATAGGGGTATATATAATGTAGGGAGGTTAGGTCACGTAGTGGGGTGTGAACGGGCAAGATTTCCCCTCAATTTCGGCCAAAACTGCCCCTAGGACGAGCTAGAATCATGTTTCAGCATTTCCAGCTTCACGCACCGTTACGGAAATGGCCATAACTTCCTCTAGAAAACCTGGAATCTCAATCTGTAAAGTGAATTGGAGAGGAGACATCCGGGGCTTTCTGAAAAGTGGTAATGGAAAATGTGGTAATGGAAAATGTGGTTCAATCTCAGGAGAGAGATATGGCCCCTGTAATTTTGGTGTTCTGCACAACCCATTTCCATTTCAGCCCATCTAACATCCAAAACTCTTCAATTAAGCTCAAATACCTTCCATAGGGAACATATACCTACACAAGACTTACAAACACATTAAATACCAAAATATACTAAAAAACGAGAACAAAAGCTAGGTAATAGGGACCTCAAATAGGTATATAAATCGTTCCGATCAATGGGTTAGATGTAGATTTTACCAAACCGAAAACTAATACAATTATGGAGTTGGGATAAGAAAGAGCCCATAAATGGTCCAAACCACAAGAGTCGGGGCCTGGACTCCAATAGACAAAAATTTCCACTTGCACAATAAGAACGTTTTACGACAGTTTCACAATGGTTCTATATAATTGATATGTCATTCATTTTTCCAATACAAATATGACCTCAAATGTCTATATATGTTCTATTAATATTGATATTGCTCTCTTTGAGAGTGTTGCCTGGAATAAGGATATGATTACCCAATCTCATCAATGAGCAGAATTAAAGAGCCCAACAACAATTTCTAACCAACATTTCAAGTTTGAAATTTCAAACCGAATTAAATGCATTTGATCACCTTTTTTGAAAAACAAATTAATTGAAAAACAAAAACAGGAAATATTTAAACTAATACAAATCAAACTAAAATACAAATTAATTGAAAAAACAAAAACAGGAAATATTTTTTTCATTAAATGGATCTTTACCATGGTGGAGACTAAAAATAGTCTTTTATAAAAAATGCGGAAAAAATAGAAAAAGAACAGAGATGTGGAGACGTCTCTATTGAGTAAAATTACGTAAATGACTAAATAGTTTGTAAGCATACATCAATAATTATTAATTGGTTTTATATCAATCCTTTAAAAAAAAAAGAAGTTTACTATTAATTGTAAGATATGATAATAAAAACATTTCTATTTTGTGAAATCATAACTTTTATTTTAAATACTAATTTTAATTTCTTTGAAGGAATACAAATTGATTGAGTTGACCAACAATTTACTGTTATTATTAAATGAAATAAAAATCAATATAAATAATAAACTTTCTATGGTAAAAAGTATAAACAATAAACTTTCTTAGGAACAGAGGAATTGAGATACATTGTTGTGTATTAAGAGCTAGTAGTTTTTCAATTCGGTAGAATTGGAGAATTTTGAGCTCAAAAAAAATTAAAGAATTAAAAGAAAAACAAGTTTCAATTCAATGATAAGAAATTTTTTTCAAACAATTTTTTAATGATATAATTTTTTTTTGCAGGAGTCAGATTTTATTTAAAAGTGAAATGATTTATTTGAATAAAAAGATATAAAATAATAAAATTTTAAATAAATTTGATTAGATAACAAAACAGTGGAGTGTGTTAGCAAAAATATAATATAATAAAATTTAAAAAGTGCATTTTTGGTAATAAGTAGGGTTTAGTTACGAAACATAAAATTTTTAAATATTTTATGGATATACTTACAAAAGTGACGTACATACAGTTTTTAAAAGGTGTCAATATCGTCACTCTAAATAAAAATATTCTTCCACTTGCGTCATAAGAACGCGTTTACGATTGATTGACGATGGTCCCATGCAATTGATATACCATTCACTTTTCCAATGCAAGTATGATCTCAACCGTCTATATATGTTCCAGGACTATTACTCTCTTTCATAGTGTTGCCTGGAATGTGGATATGATTGGCCCATCTCATCAATGAGCAGAATTAAAGAGCCCAACAACATTTTCTAACCCACAATTCAAGTTTGAAATTTCAAGCCGAATTAAATGCACTTGATCACTTTTTTTGAAAAACAAATCAATTGAAAAACAAAAACAGGAAATATTTAAACTAATACAAATTAAACTAAAATACAAACTAATTGAAAAACAAAAACAGGATTTTTTTTTTTTAAAAAAATGGACATGATATGGAGATTAAAAAGATTCTTTTTATAAAAAATACGGAAAAAAAAAAGAATGAAGAAAAAAGAAGAAGAAAAGAGATGTGGATTGGATCTCCATAGGGATCCTTGGATCCCCATCTTCCACTCTTCAGTATGCTTTTTCAACGCTCGTCGATCCTCAAACAAATGCACTTCCTCTCCGATCTGTACAAGTTCATTAGTTTGAATTGTAAGAACCTAATTTAAGAAGCACCAGAGAAAGCTGATTCATTTCCGGGATTGTTGGATCATGTGGGTCCGGCCAATGGTGACCTGTTTTTTGTGTCTCAAAAAGGGGTTTGAGTTGGGTTGTGTTTGTGAAAGGTTATGTAAAGTGCTGTGGAAGGATGCCTTCTTCAATGTTGCTCCATACATTGTTTAGAGTGTTTGTAGCTACGGTTTCAAGTGTCGAACTGACTTCGAAGTTGGAATTCAAATTTGATGAACGATAATCGGGTTGCTCCTGCCCGTTGATGCCTTCGCGGGGAAGATAATCTGATGGGTTAGATGTAAATTTTGTCAAATCGAAACCCAATACAATTATAGAGTTTGGTTCTACGAAAGAACCCATAAATGGTTTAAAGATACAAGAACGAAGGGCTGGATTCCGATAGACTAAAATAGAGTGACGATAATAGTAACTCTAAAAAACCGTATCTACACCCTTTTTATAATTAAACCCATTAAAAATTAAAAAAAAAATCCTTAATTTGTAATGAAACTCTACTTAATGTTAAAAATACCATTTCATTAATTGTACTATATTGTATTTTAATAAGTACACACCATCTATAACTATTATTATGCTATTTAATCAACTTTATTAGTATATCAAATTTTGTCTTTACTTTTAATTCTCTTACAATTCTTTCTCTTCCCTATTTCTTTTCTTTTCTCTTCTCAGTTTTTTAAAAATCAAACTCTATTTTTTTTGTTAAAAATCCCTTTTAAGATTTTATTGTACAAACATGATTTAACTTGGTACTAGGAACATGTAATTATGTATTATGTATTATTAAGTAATTAAATGTAAAACTATTTTAAAAATAAAAAAGTTTCATTAAAATATGAGTGTGAGAAGATATTTTTTGAGTACGAATGGAGCCAACTTTCTTAAATGCTCCGATTTATAAAATGAGAGAGGTCAATTATCATAATAAAATACAAATCGCCTATAAGCAGTTCAAAGTATGTCATTGTTGAAAATTCCACATGAGTTTAATTTGTTGATTCGGTGCTTTAATTTATTGTTTATTTTTTTAATAAATTAAAATAAAAAAATAATAATTTGAAGCTGCCTATAAAACCAACTCAAATCCTCTTCCCTGATTGCCCACCACAACAAAATCAATCCTCGAGAGCTAATTGAATCAATCATGGGATCATCCTCGAGTTTCTTCACATTTATGTACTTGTCTATTCTGCTCTTCTCTTTTCAGCTTACTTCTTCTAGACAACCACCTTGTCATGACAAGGAACATTCTGCTCTGTTAAGATTCAAGGAAAGCCTTTCCACTGGCTGCGACTCTTCTTTTGATGGTCCATCTGCTTATTCCAAGACTGGCCTCTGGAATCTGGAAGGAAATGGTGACTGCTGCTCATGGGATGGCGTGGAGTGCGACGAGGAGACTGGTTATGTGATCAAGCTTGACCTCAGTAGTAGCTGTCTCTATGGTTCCATCAACTCTACCAGCACCCTCTTCCACCTTGTCCATCTTCAATGGCTTAGCCTTTCACATAATTTGTTTTTTTCTGAAATCCCTTCTGGAATCATGAATCTTTTGAGGTTATCACATCTAAACCTCTCTGATTCTTTCTTTTCTGGTCAGATACCACCAGAGATGCTACAGCTCTCAAAGTTGGAGTCCCTTGATCTATCATACAATTCGTTGCAGCTCCAACAGCTGGATCTAAAAAGTCCAGTAGAGAAATTAACCAACCTGAAAGTGCTTGATCTTAGTGGAGTCAACATTTCTTCTTCTCTACTACCTGAGGTGTTGACAAATTTATCTTCTCTCAACTTTTTGTCCCTTCAAAGCTGCAACTTGGAAGGTAAATTCCTTTTAAAAAATTTCAATTATATACCCTATACTTCACCAAAGAAAATAAAAATTTTATTTGACGGTGAGTTGCCTTCTTCCATTGATAGTGATTCTTTGAAAAAATTGCTATTATCTGTTCATGTAATTTATCTTCTTTGATGTATTTCTTCTCTTACAACTTGCAATATGCAAAGTAAATTCCTTATAAAGATTTTCCTTTACTTTAAAAAAATAATCTTAAACCATTGTCTTACCATTTACATTTGTGTATACTCTTTTTCAGGAACTATTCCATCTTCACTTGGTAAACTTTACAATCTCATCCATTTGGACTTATCTTTTAACCATTTTCAGGGTGAGTTACCTAATTCTGATCTTGCTTTTTTTCAAAAACATTATTCAATATCTATAAAAGTAATTTATCCTCTTTAACTTATAAACTACAAAGTAAAATCCTAACAAAGATTTTCCTTTACTCTTAAAAAATAATTTTAAATCCTAATCTTACATTATTACATGAGTACATGTTCTTTTTCGGGAATAAATCCATCATTCATCGGTAGTCTATATGAATTTATCTCTTAACAATATTTAGATTTATCTTCCATCACAAATCTTTCTGAAATCAAAAACTACCTTTCCAAGTTATCTCATCTTGACCTCTTTTATTCTTACTTTTCAGGTCAAATACCGTCAGAGATGTTGGAGCTCTCTCAACTGGAATACCTTGATCTATCACGGAATGAGGATTCAGAAGGACATCCATTACTGCAGCTTCGACGGCCAGGTGGTCTAAGAAGTCTGGTTGACAAGTTAACCAACCTCAAATGGCTTGATCTTGATGGTGTCAACATTTCTTCTTCAATACCTAATAGCTTGGGAAATTTGTCTTCTCTTACTCATCTATCTCTCTACGGATGCAACTTACAAGGTAATTAATTCCTTCGTGCAGTTACCCAACCTTTTACCTTTTTAGATATTTACTGAATATCAGAGCTTACTTGGGATTTTCAGGAACAATTCCATCTTCAATTGGTAGCCTCACCAAGCTTGTCCATCTCGACATCTCTTATAACAATTTTTGGGGTGAGTTGCCTACTTCAATTGCAAATCTTGGTTCTTTACAAGTACTGGACTTGTCCATCAACCGATTATCAGGGCAAACATTATCTTCATTGAATAACCTCACACGACTTGATACTTTGAAACTTTCTTATAACAATTTTTCAAGCGGGAATTCTTCTTCCTGGTCTTGGATAGCAAAGCAGACTAAACTCACTTTATTAAGCCTTTCCGGTGTCAATTTAGCTGGTGAGATTCCTTTTTGTCTCTTGAATCTAACTCATCTGAGTCATTTAGACATGGGTTACAACCAATTAACTGGTTCAATCCCATTTTGGCTCATGAACTTGAACCGTCTATCATCTCTTAATTTCGGGTCTAATCTACTCATTGGTCAAATTCCTTCTGATATTAGCAACCTAACCCAATTGAATCATCTGGATTTGTCATCTAATCAATTGCAAGGTCCGATTCCTAGCTCTTTCTTAGGACTCAACAATCTTAATACTCTAGACCTTTCTTCAAATAATTTGAGTGGAACAAAGGAGTTGGAAATGTTTCTTCAACTCAAAAGTTTAAGATCACTATATCTCTCGTCAAACCGTTTATCGTTGCTCTCCAACTTCACTGTTAATACCAGCTCTCATAAATTCCAAAATTTAAGTTTGGGTTCAAGCAAACTAGATCAGCTAGACCTTTCGTCTAACAATATATCTGGAAAAATCCCTGGATGGTTGTTTAACTTGAGTTTAGCATACTTGAACCTTTCTCACAATCTTTTGACTGCGTTTGACCAACAGCCTACTGTGCTTCCATTGATGTTGGATCTTAGTTTCAATAAGTTGCAAGGCCCACTCCCCATTTCATCAATATCTACCGTGGTATATTATATAGTTTCCAACAACAACCTGTCAGGGGAACTTTCACCACTGATATGCTATCAGAATTCTCTTCAAGTTCTTGATTTATCTAATAACAGTTTGAGCGGTAAACTACCACAATGTCTGGGCAATTTCAGTTATTCGCTATCGATGATAAACCTTCAAAACAACAAATTCCGTGGGAGCATTCCTCAAACCTTCATGGACGGAACAAAGTTGAGGATGATTGATTTAAGCAACAATATGTTAGAAGGAAAAATTCCAAGATCATTGGCCAATTGTACCATGCTAGAATTTTTGGATCTTGGAAATAACAAAATCAATGATACTTTCCCATCTTGGATTGGAAATCTTCCAAATTTGGTGGTGTTCAACTTGCAATCAAACAAGCTCTACGGTGCAATAGAGGAGCCTAAGTCAGATTTTGAGTTTCCTAAGTTGCAGATTATTGACCTCTCTAACAACAGATTTACCGGTAAACTTCCATCCAAATACTTTGAGTGTTGGAATGCCATGAAAGTTGTTGATGCAAGTCAACTAGCATATATGATGAAGTCGACTTCCGATTATGGCGTGTATGATTACTCATTAAGAATGATTAATAAAGGGATAGAAATAGAATATGTGATGATCTCAAATATGCTAGTAAGCATTTATCTGTCCAACAACAGATTTGAAGGAGAGATTCCATCTTCTATTTCTATTTTACAGGGACTTCGATATCTTAACCTTTCCAACAATCGTCTTATTGGCAGCATTCCACCGTCACTGGCCAACTTGACAGTATTAGAATCGCTGGACCTCTCTAATAACAGTCTCTCGGGACAGATTCCTCCACAACTGGTTAAACTCACACCCCTCGCCTCCTTCAATGTCTCGTACAATAATTTCACAGGACCTATACCACATGGGGCACAATTTGATACATTTGATAATATGTCCTATGAAGGGAACCCAAGATTGTGTGGACCACCTTTGTCAAGAAAATGTGGAAATTCTGAGCTTCCACAGAAAGCAGACGATGAGGGATCGGAATCTCCATTTGCATTTGGTTGGAAAGTAGTTGCCATAGGATATGCAAGTGGCCTGATAATTGGAGTGGTTCTTGGACACGTTTTCTGTACAAGGAAATATGAATGGTTTGTGAAGATTTTTGGGATGCCATTGAAAAAAATTGAGAGAAAGATGGGGCGTCGTAGAGACACAAAGTAATTAATGATGCAACATCAAAACTTCATGTGCTTTGTTTTCTTTTTGTTTTGCTTTGTTTTTTCTTTCCCGACTCTCTTTCATTTGTAAAATAGCATAAATAAGCATCGAATAAATTGAAGCAAGATTTGATAACAATGAATAAATGCTCATATTTATTGTACTTATCATTTAATGTGATCTGCATTTACAACTTTTGTTTCACTATTTTTATTTAATGTGATCTACATCTTGACTAATGAGCATCCACCAGCTGTCATTTTTATATCTGTAGTCAAACCAACTGACCAGACATATCCCATTCGATGCAAGGAGTTGTATCTTGCATTGAATTCATTGGACAGCCCAATTCCTAGCACCATCTGTGAACTCAAGAATCTTGTGTATCTTAATCTTGAGTTCAACAACTTGAGTGGTACAGTGGAGTTAGACATGTTTCTTAGTCAACTCGAAAGTTAAGAAACTCTAATCCTCTCATCAAACAATTTGTCAGTGCTAGGCAATACCCTTGCTGATGCCAATTTTCATAAATTGATGTGGATACAATTGCGTTCATGCAACCTAATTGAATTCCCAAATTTCCTCCATGGCCAAGATCAGTTACTTGTGCTAGACCTGTCCCCCAAAAGGATATCTGACTAAATCTCTTGGTAGTTATAAAATTTACTAAAGACTATAGCAATGGTATAATAAGCTACAAGGACCGCTCCCGGTTCCATATGAGGACATTTGTCACTATTTAGTTTCAAACAAGTTGATTGGGGAAATTTCACCGTTAATATATAATTTGAACCATATTTATACTCAAGATGTATCAAACAATAACTTTGATAATGTTCTTTCACAATGTTTGAAAATTGGGCCCTTAGAACTATAATTAAAAAGATTATTTAATCATATGAAATAAAGAGTTCAACTTTAAGAATCATCGCATCGAAATTAGTGTTATCATAAATAGAATGTGAATTTTCCTATACAAAGTTGAACACTATGTACATGTATGACTAATGAGAATTGTATGTTTATGGAATCATTACATTAAATTTGTTCTTTTCAGAAGGTACCACAGCAAATTCCAACTTATTACTCTTTATTAATTTCTTAATAAATATAATATTATCATTCATCTCAATTAACAAGGTCATTTTAGTCCAGTACAAAAAACATGTATGCTAGATGTTGGACAAATGCTCAATTGTCTAGCTTATAAGTCCAAATCCTCTCAAATCATACCACATGACATATCACATGTCACGTGAGAGATGCATGGCACGTGACTGAATACCGATGGATATAGGGTATACATCCGAACACATCCGAACGTATCGAAGTAATTCTTTTGATGTTGTATTCAAAAACTCTCTATGAGAAGATTTTTTACACTAACAGCTAAACACAGTTATTCTTGGCCTAACTCCTTACGAGAATACATAGCTTGTAGTAATTTATTGTATTATTTGTCACATACAATACATTATTATTCTGGTTATAAAACAAAAATACATTATTATTCTGGTACACTTTCAAAGCTGGGAAAAAATTCGACAAACGGAGTGGGGTAGGAAGGCGGGGATAAGAAAGAAGATACACGAAGAGCAAATCTGGATGAGAGATATATGTCCGACTCAACTCATCTTCAATCTGAATAACTTACAATAAGGTGGTTTGTATAAACATTGTTGTTTTCCGTTGAGCTTATGAAGAAATGTCTTTACCGAAAAGTCCAGTTATTCCCTTTTCGGGGTCACTTTGTTTCACAATCAACTCCCCAACCAAGACCTGCAAAAGGGTAACACAGTCTAGTTCGTTCAAATTGCACAGCAGATGTATTGATTACAAAATTCACTACATATTCATGTTAAAATGTGCTATAATTATAGAAAAACGTGCATCATTAAATGAAACATTTATAAGGGATGACCTTCTTGCATTCAATGTCCAAATGTCCAACTATGTACAGAAGTTTAGATGTTTCAATTAGTAATTTAGAAGTAGAAGAAAAGCTTACGGCTTTAACACCAACAATTTGTACATATGCGATATCAACAGAAGTAAATAGCCCGGATTCACCAACCACCTAGCAATAAAATCATTTAAGCGAATGAAAAACTCACACATATATGATATCAGTTTAGTGAATGGTCATAAGACCAGCAAAAGAAAAATAATAACACGAAGATAAAGGCAGACCTTTACTCCAGCATTCCTGATCGCCTCCAAGTTTTCAAAGCTTCCCTTGATAAAATAAGAAGAGAAGCAAGTTAGAGGAAAGCAAGAGAAATCTTTTTAGTTCAATGTCGATACTTCACCTCAACAATACACGAGTGCTAAAAAAAATACAACATTGGAAAATTCACCTTAAAAATACTTTTCGTCAGTCGAAACACTTAGGCATGCTGCCCCACCTTTCTTGTAAGCTTGGGCAATTTCAACCTATCATGAGAAAGTTTCGATTTCATTATTATACGTAACAATGCTGATGCACATCATATAGCAAGATTAACTAAAAAACAATATAGGAAGAACATATAATTGTAGCTCCTCTACACTTGAAGACATGACATAACATCAAGATTAGTGCGAGATATACAGCCACCTCGTTATGTAACATCCCCACCTCCCATTCCTTCACTTTAAGAGTAGTTTCAACATCCCCATTTTCTGGAGCCGTAGCAGCTCCGTTCACTATCTCCGGCCGTCTTGCCGATGTGGTCGAGTCACCAATCTAAAGACTCTAATTAGTTGTCAGTCAGCAGTGTTTATAATGTCATTAATTAGTGATGGGCCAAGCCGAAGCCCAGAATAATTATGGAGTTGGGTTATACGAAAGAGCTTATAAATGGTTTAAAGTCACAAGGGCCAAGAGCTATAGATAATGAGTTGGCCCTCTTATTGATTATGGGAAGTCTGAATTTATAACAAATTCAAAAGAATGTGGTAAGGTACGGTGAAAATAGAAATCAGCGGCCCAAACAATAGATAAAAGTTTGGGCTTTTAATTACAAACAATAGCATGAGCCCATTTATCTTTCGGTTTAAGATTTTCATTGACAAAAACATAACATATTTTAATACACTATAACCGAAGAATCCGGATAACATGCCAGCCATGTTACTTGGAATGTGGAAATGATTGTGCAGTCTCTTAAATTTACCCAAATACTATTTAATGGTCCAAATTTCACTTGTTGGAGTGATCATCTTGCAGGTATTGGAAGAGTTCTCATACATGAATCATGATGTATAATTTGTATTGCCTTTGTTTTTCATATATGTATCTGGAATATTGTTGACATTTGACAAAATCAAGGTCTTGGCCTTTTGGTTCTAGGACTGTCCGATGATGAACTGGAATCAGGTTCCAGTTCTTTTTCATTGAATTCCTACAAATTGAAGGGTTCTTTTTCATTGTACTGGGTCTGATATGAAGTTGGCTGTGGGCTTAAATATTGAAACTATAGAGCATTTTTTTCTACCACAGTAATTAGTTTAGATTATAATTAATTAGTTATGAGTCAGATGTGGATTTTGCCAAGCCTAAGCCGAGCACAATTATGGAGTTCGGTAACACGAAAGAACCCATAAAAACACCAATTTCCAAAAGCACAAATATATTAAAAACACCAGAAAAATTAAAGATAATTGTTTTTTCAAAAAAAGAAAGAAAAAGAATTAAGTTTCATTCTAAAGGGAATCAGCAAATGGAACATGATTTCTCGAATGTGAAGGGGATATTCCTTCCAACATAAATTTAATTTCTGATTTATGTATGAGATCCACGTAACTTGATTGTCTACGTTTTTTAGTTTGTAATCACAAGACTTCATATTTCATATTTGCCATTCAAAGCTGACAAAAGACTTCATATAGTATTGCTTCAATATGGCTATCGGTTATTCATGATTTAATAGGATTGGAACTTAAATTATCAAAATATTATCAAAGCAAACTTAAATTATGCGTTGGTTTGACAAAATAGGACACTTGACTTGAGACTTTGAGAGTCAATGCCCGAGGGTGACTTGCAATTACATGAAGCATGATGCATGTATCTGGATCGTTCCCATTAATTGGGTCCATTGTGTTGGAAAACTTGTGATAAACTTGAGGTTTGAGAGCGATATTTGAATATGATTGGTTTCATGAAAATAAAAGATCAATGTATATTCGAATTCTCCTTAGTGAGAGCTTCGAATTGGTATACTCAAACTCACAAATCGATTAATGGGTGAATGAGAAATTGAGTCTCAAAGTGAGCCCATTGTGTAGGGAAAATATGCATCCCACATTGGTTGAGTCAAAACCTTATATGTAGTATATAAATAGTTGTGCAATAGTAGCTTATCAATATATGTGTGAGCGTGTCCTACACATAAATGTAAGAGTAAAACCGAATTTTGCTACTAAAGAATGATAATCTCCATTTTTGATTAAGGAAATTAATTGAATTAAGGAAATAGTTGATTTTCGTTTTGGATTCTGATACTTGATCACTAAGTGATCAGAATCAACGATCAATCAGGAATAAATCTTTATAAATCTTTTTAAAAGTTTATTCTTTAATTAAATTTCCTTTATCATTTAAAACGTAGTTATCAAGTAATTTCCAAATAAATTTAGACTATATATATATGAAAAAAAAACCTAGTCTACACATAATTTTTAGAATTACGAAATTACAGAGCAATTGTTATTCTCTCTTCTCTCTTTTTTTCTTTGTTCTTGGTAAGTTCGAACCTGATTTGAGTTCGCTGAAAGTGGTTGTGCTTCGCACTTCCATTATTGACGCTATACACATACGGTGTTATATACGGTGAAATTATCTTAAGGACACCGTGTGAAACACAGGTCTCGATTCCCTACCGTTTTGTTTCTGTTTGTTATGTTCTGCAGATTCGAACCAGATTGTCTTTACGTATTTAAAACAGCATATTGTCATTTTAATCATGTTAATTACAATTAATATCAGTCCGTTTAAATTGTATTTGAACATTCTCATGTGAAGTGGAATGCCTGTTTCTCCAATATTGTTGCTGTAAATAACTGTATTTCCAACATATTGAAGGTTCTTATTTTAAAATCGTACAGATTCTATGGTGATGTATGCGAGCCTGAGACAAATTTTGAGTTTTCAAATCTAACAATATGTTTACAGGTGAGCAGAATTAAATAGTGAAACTACAATTGAATGAATCGGCTAGTCTAACATTTGATGGGAAAAGGAGAAAAAAGAGGCAGCTTGATCACCAATATGAAGACAAATCGGTCTTCTCGATATATTTTAGGGAGATGATGAGTTTGACGATCGATAATTAAACTCTAATGTATATTAAGTGGAGTTCCTGTTTGCTCAATTATTGATGTAAATAACTGTACGTATTCAACGATTATCAATAATTGCAGATATGCTTATATTTAAAAACCATTTCAATTCCATCCCCAGCAATGCTTACCTAGTTACCTCTACTAGATTTCAATAGTAATTGTTTTAATAATGCTCTTTGTTTAATTTACTTTTTGTTTTGTTTTGTTTTTTTCTTTTGTTTTCTGTCTGTCTGTACGTCTTTCATGTGTAGAAATGTGTGCATAAGCATTGAATAAATTGAAGCAGGATTTAATAACATTGAATTTGAAGAAATGCTAATATTTATTATAATTATCATTCAATGTGATCTACCTCATTAGTTATGTCATTTATATTCAAAGGTGACATTTCTCTAATTAAAACAATGGGGAAAGAAGAAAAGAGGTAATAAAAGGAGGCCGACTTGAAACAGGAGAAGATAAATATTGAAACCCACATGTGAATAATCTTCTTGGTGGTATTCCATCGTCCCTGGACTCATGCGTGAAGTCTAAAACGAAAAATATTTATTTGGTAGGCTTGGACCATTACACTAATGGCTTGAGAATGTTTTGTCCTAATTGTAATGACCCACTGCCCTTAAATGATGTTGATAAATCTTACCTATATAAATATGACCTCAATTTAAAGTCTATATATATATATATAGTTAGTCCTACTATTATTGACGATTAAATATTGATTAACCTCTCATCCTTCCGATTATAAAAAGAAGTTATATAGTTTCATCTAACCATCAATTACATAATTTACATGTATGTATGTAAGTGTTAAAATGATTCGTATTTATCGTCTTTGAGTAATCTTCTTAGAAATTGACATGAAATGATGAACCGACTATAATAAGTATTCCATCCAAAAATTCTAAACAATTGAGTCTTTTGGGACTTGGGCTGGCTTGAAATTGAATTGAATTGGAACCAGACTTAGTTGGGCACTTGGGCTTGAGTCAATTTTGTTGGATTGGGGTATTACACACAGAGACCTTAAAATATTGCTCGATAAATAAATGACACTATTTGAGAGGGGTGTTGTGCAAATGTCACTAGTTTAGTAATGTAAGTTTAAAAGACACCATTTAAACAAAACAGACGAGAATACCTCCACAAAATTGGAAAAAAAAAAAGAGAAAATTTGTCGTTTTGTGTTTCTAAGAAAAGCAACAGTGAGAAAGAAACCGACGACAATGAAATCGACGGCTTATTGATCGGAACGGGAATACAGTACATTTCGCAGTGAGTGACAAAGGTAAGTTGAGTTTGTTTTATGTATCGATTTGTTGTTCATAACTTATAATTGCATTTCAGACTTGTTATGTTGAAAGAAATTGTAGATTAGGGTTGACAGTGGTTGTGGTTTTGGTTTGAGTTTGAATGGGGTCCAATATTCTAGTATCGAGGAATTTAGTTTTGAAAAAAAATCGAGAATATTTCAAGCGAGATCGAGGAAATTTTTTAGAAAGAATCGAGAGGTTTTTCAAAGTGATCGAGCTTTTGTTAAATGATCGAGAATATTTTTCATAGAATCGAGAGGTTTTTCAAAGGATCGAAACTATTATGAAAGGATTGAGATTTTTTGAAAACGATCGAGAATATTATGATAACGATCGAGATTTTTTTCAAAGGATCAAGATTTTATAAAATGATTGAATCGAGAAGATTTTTCTAATAATCGAGAAGATTATTCAAAGAATCGAGAGTTTTGTGCAAGTGTCGAGAATATTTTCAAAGGATCAAGAATGTTTTCAACGATAGAGTATGTTTTTCAAATGGTCCAGTTTTTAGAAAATGATCGAGAATATTTTTCAAAGAATCGAGAGGTTTTTCAAAGGCTCAAGACAATTTTCAAAGCTTCGAGAATATTTTCAAAGGGTCGAGATTTTTTAAATTGATCGAGAACATTTTTCAAAGGATCGAGAGTTTTTTGAAAGGATCTAGAGTTTTTTGAAAGGATCGAGAATATTTTCTAACGATTGAGAATATTTTCTAACAATCGAGAATGTTTTTCAAAGGGTCGAGAACATTTTGAAATGATCGTGAAGTTTTTTCAATGAATCGAAAGGTTTTACAAAGGATCGAGACTAATTTCAAAGGATCGAGCCTATTTGCAAAAGATTAAGAACTTTTTAAAATGGTCGTGAAGTTTTTTCAATGAATCGAGAGGTTTTACAAAGGATCGAGACTAATTGCAAAGGATCGAGCCTATTTGCAAAGGATCGAGAACTTTATAAACAAATCGAGAACGTTTTTAAATGATCGTGAAGTTTTTTCAATGAATTGAGAGGTTTTAGAAAAGATCGAGACTATTTACAAAGGATCGAGCCTATTTGCAAAGGATCGAGAACTTTTTAAAAAATTCGAGATCTTTTTCAAAGGATCGAGAATATTTTTAAAGTATCGAGAATTTGTTTCAAACGATCGTGAATATTTTCTTATTTTTGTACATTTTACTGATGTACTGTTTCTGTGACATTGGAGATGACGAGCAGTATGAAGGAAATGCTTAAAACTGCAGAGGGAGATTGGTTCAAGGGAAAATTGACCCGACACGACCATTTTGAAGCCCTCGCCCGTATAGACGATGCACTGAATCTGGTCCATGAAGAGTTTGTTGTTCAAGATCGACGTCGGTTCATGGCCTCCTGTTTTGGGCATTTCATGTCGATGCACCGGGAGATGAAGTTTTCTTGTGGTGTTATTCATCAGTTGCTGTTGCGGGAGTTGGACCACGACGGGCCGACAGATGAGATGCGGTTCTTGTTAGGGAATCATGTAGTGAGGTTTTCGAATGTGGAATTTAGCCTCATCACCGGATTACGTTTTGGAGTCTTACCGGACACGAGTACGTATGTTGCAGTTGAGAATGGCATATATGAACGGTACTTTCCTGCACATGATGAGGTATCGTTGGATGACTTGAGGGTTGTTCTTACCCAGGGAGAGTTTGAAAAGGCGTACGATGCTGTGAAGTTGTGCCTCGTTTACATGTTGAATTGGATACTGATGGGGGTGCGAGAGATTGAAGATTCCAGTTTGGCAGTTTGGTTGGTAGAGTACCTCAATACCTTCGATGCATTCCCGTGGGGTGCCCACGTCTATAGGCATTCTATATTTTCATTCAAGCATGCCTTACCGCGACGTCGTGAGGAGAGACAGCAACAGTCACAGGGCGATGTTGGACATTCCGTGGAGGGATACAACATCTACGGTATATCACACGCTGTTTTGGTAAGAAATTTTAATTCTAACATGTACATTTAATTTTTAATCCAACATAGTTTTGGATTATAACTGTACGTATCTTTGATGCAGATATTTGCTTTTGAGGTGATCCCCAAACTGGATGAGGTTTTCGGGACTCGGAGGGTTACAGACCTTTCCCCTCGGTTGTTGAAGTGGTCTTTGACCAAACAACCTAGAGAGAAGAAGCTAGAGAAGATTTTTAGTGCTAGGGTAATTTATTTTTTTGTTAAGTTAGTAATTTATATTACTTACGATAATTTATATTACTTACGATAAGTAACAATGAAATTCATCTAACTACGGTTTCAGATGTCGGTGAGGACGAAAATCGTACCCACAGCAGCTGAGGCGGTTGCCCCGTACTTTACAGGCCTAAGTGAGGGGGGAGCCCGTATGTGCAGGACGACAGGGTTCACCTTCCTACAATCCCTGAGCCGACTACAAGTGCAGTTCATCCCGAGGAAGAGGGTGAGGGTGGGAGGTGTACTGAGACGGAGGCTTCAGTCCCTACAGGTCCAGATTTCATAGGCATGGACACTGGCGCATCTCAGCCGTCTCCTCGGCGAGTGAGGCAGGTTCGGTTTACCACCCGAGGAACTGGTTCCGCTACCAGGGATTCCCATACTGGTGTTCAACTTGATGGGGAGGTTAGCTGAGATGTTAGTTTTATTTTCATTAACAAGAGTTGTTACTTTTTTTCGTATTAACGAAGTTGCATGATTTCAGGCCCGTTTGGAACATAACTTGAAGGAGTTGCGTGAAGCTCTCCGGAAGAGTGAGGAGGATCGGCAGCAACAACAGCGGGATTTGCGTGAAGCCCTCCCGAAGAGTGATGAGGATCGGTAACAACAGCACCGGGATTTGCTCGAATTGTTTCGAAAGAGCGAGGGCGATCGACAACAACAACATAGGGAGTTGCTTGCATTGATCGAGGGCCTTCAGGGCTTCAGGATCCATACAGAGGATCCACATACCAGAGATGCATTTCTGGATAGTGGGGCTCAGTCTCCCCATCCCCCTCCCCCTCCCCCTCTCCCTCTCCCTCTCCCTCTGAGAGAGCAGTTGGCCCCTCTCAAGCTCAGAGCGATTCGTAGGCTCCCCCACCACCTCCTAGCTAGAAGCTGGCTCCCCCTCCACCTCCTACCGAGCAGCAGGCTCCCCCGCCACCTGCTAGAGATTCACATGCTCCCCCACCACCTCCTAGCGAGCAGCAGGATCCCCCTCCACCTCCCCTTGAGCAGCAAGCTCCCCCTCTACCTCCCATTGAGCAGCAGGCTCCTTCGCCACCTCCTACCGAGCAACAGGCTCCCCCTTCACCTGCTAGCGATTCGTATGCTCCCCCACCACCTCCTAGCGAGCAACAAGCTCCCCCTCCACCTCCCTTCGAGCAGCAAGTTCCCCCCACCTCCCCTCAAGCAGCAGGCTCCCCCACCCCCGTCCTCATCTCAGCAAACCCCGACGGAGGCCGTTCGGCAGCACAGTGGTGTACTGAAGTACGGCTGGCAGTTGGTTAGCCCGTACACAGATTCGTGTCGACCTAAGAGGGCGAGGGTAATACTAGAGGGACCTGAGCACATATTTAATCCTTATGAATTTGTGGACGATACCCAGTTGAAGGCGTACCGAGCCTACAAGAGGAACGTAAACGGGGAACTGTAAGTAAATTGCATTGTTATTTAGGTGGTAGAATTTCTTGTAATGCATTATATGAAAGTGTAGATGTTGGAACATTATTGCATACGTGATGTTGATTTACTGGAGCCGGTTGATGCTGCATGGTTCCATCGGTTGCAGACCAACTTCATGGATGTTGATGATCAGGTTTGTGGGAGCGTAAATCCTGATTTCAGTATTTGTTTTAGAAGTGTAAACATCCTAACATTTCTTAACGTGTATATATTCCCAGCATATGGACGCGTACCTCCATATTCTTCGGAAGCGTCAACGGGCATTTCTGAATGTGTATAGTCAAACGGTTAACATATTGGACTCACAATTCTTTGTAAGTACTGAAATTAATAATGATAACGCATTGTTTTATGTGTGTATGGAAAACAAAAATTAATTTAATTAAAATCGTTTCTGCAGTCCTTTCTGGAGCACCAGTACAGGAAAATGATGCCTCACAATTCTGGCGGACAGATCACCCCGAGCCGTTGGAATATGTTGAGGTCTTGGTGGAAGGATGGCGACCTCACAACGGTCCTTGGGGGTGCCCCGATTGGATGTCGTCCGTGGCACAAGGTTGACATGGTAAGTGTTACTTGACATAGGTTTGCAATTGTATAAATAAATGGCTTTGTACATCCTAACACCTGTTGTTGATGTTCCCAGGTCATGATACCGTGCAACATTGGGCGTCAACATTGGCTGCTGGTGACTGTGGACCTCACATGCGGGAAACTGTTCATAGTCGACCCCTGGAGACAGGAGGTCGACCCTCGTATCCGAAAGCAGCAGGTAGCCCCGTTGCGCTACTTTGTGCCCTCTATATTGCATCAGGTCGGGTTTCATACTAAACGAGAGGCAGGACTGTTGAAATTTGAGAAGACAAGTAAGCCCTTTGATGTCACTGTCGTGTCGGAAAAACATATCCCCCAGCAGAAGCAATCGTAAGACATTACGTAATAGTCACTTTAAGATTGTATTAGTATAAACCTAATGTTTTATTAACGCTTGTTAATGTATCCAACTTCAGGGGTAATTATGGTCCCCACACGTTGAGATTGATTGAGTACATACTGGCGAACAAAAAAGATTTTGATTGGTCTGAAGACGATATAGGGATCATTCGGGAGAAGATGGCGGTTGAAATATTTGCAAACTCCAGGCCCATATAGATTTCTATAGTAATTCATGTGTATACGTACCAATTCTGTTTTATATGTTCCAATTACTTTGTATATTTACAAATTCTTTTGTATATGTACCAACAGTTTTGCGGCAGTTTACCAATTCTTTTGTATATTTAGAAACTCTTTTGTACAAATTTTTTATCATTTTTATATATACCGAGAGTATTTAAATACAAGTGCATTTCAGTTACTTAACAAGTCATACGAGTTCAAATTATAACAATGTCATCATGATAACACCTGAATTCATTCCACGGTCCCACCGTCTCTAGTAGGGCACGTCTGTCTGTTGTGACCAACAGTATGACATATACTACACTTGGGTCTGTATTCCTCATGAATGACTCTGCTCGGATCTTCATCAGTAAAAGCTGGGTTAGAACATCTCCTCAAATTATGCCCTGGTTGTCGACATCGCCTACAATTCTGTGTGGATGTTCTCTCCGAAGACAAGATACGGCGTGAAGCCCTCGGGCGACCTGCTTGTCTCCTGGAGCTTGGATTCAAAACGACTCTCTCAGCGATGTCATATGGGACAATCTAAGTGGAAGGATGTCCAACCGGTATAATAGGTACCGAGTACGCTTCAATAAGTGTTTGTCGTTTGTAGTAGTCCGCACAGAGGGGTGTGAAATCCATGTTTCGGTCCCTGTAAAAACATTGAAAACGATGAAAAAATTGTATGATGTTTAAGTACTATTAACCTTACACAAAATTGTATGATGTACCTTGCGGTAGCGAGAGCGTGAGAACATGGAAGAATGTCCATTTGAAATTTGTTACATGTGCAGGTCTTTCGGGCTAAGTCAACGGTCCACTATTTTCCAGCCCGTTTCACAGAAAATATGTTCCAGTCAACTGGATTAACGGTCATAAAATTGCACTTTTCTACACGATTCAGGATCACAGGATGTGTTGTGTCGGTCAACTGATGACGTATGGATTGTGCAGCCCTATGACGATCGTGAAACCAACGCTGTAGCATATTCCTAATAAACTCTGCCAAAGTCAACATAGGCAGTTGTCGTGCAAATTTAAGGCATGAGTTTATGCATTCTGTATCATTTGTTGTCATGACCCTATACTTTCTGTCGGGGCAGTGAACACGGGACCACTTCTGTGGACCGGCATCAATTACATATTCATATGCATTCGGGTGCAAGTTGCGTAACTGTTCCATGTGCCAGTTATATTGTAACTTGGTGTATGCTCAGGCTGCTTTATCCATTATTGCAGCAACATCATTTCTATGATATCTCTTCTTAATATTTTTATAAAAATGCCAGCAACATATGGTATGGGTGGCATAAGGGAACACTTTAGAAATCTCCTTCAATGCTTGCATGTCGATCAGAAATGAAAACCAAATCATATATATGGCCAAGGGAACCTTTCAAGCAATCCAAAACCCACTCCCATGATAGGTTGTTTTCCGAGTCACAGTACCCAAAAGCAATTGGATAAACCTGTTCATTCTCATCTTCTGCAGTTGCAACAAACATTGTGCCCCAGAATCTATCCTTTAAATGGGTACCATCAACGGCAATAACTGGACGCATACACCTCTGGAATCCTCTGACTAAGGCACCCAACGACATGAAAAGGTATAGGAATTTACCATTTTCATCGCACTGTAAGTCAGTTATCGTTTCGGGATTTTGCTGTTCCAACACGTAACCGAATGATGGCAGCAATTGGAAGTTTTCCTCATGCGTTCCATATGTGAGTGACAAAGCATAATCAAGGGCTTGATGTGCCTTACTGTACATTATTTGGATGCCATACATTATTTTTCATGTCTGCGATTATATCCTTCGGACGCATTAATCGACCATCTTGTTGCTGAAATCTAGATGCAATCACTTCTCCAATTATGACTGCACTAGCTTGTCGATGGCGGCGATGAATCTCCTCTAACGGACAAGTGTGTTCGTTGATAAAACTACGTACTTGAAAGTATGTCACTTCATCTCTCCTAACCGCTCTTAACTTCCATGTACAGTTATCTATCAAACAAACCAGATGTAATGTTGTGTTATTCGACCTTTTCACCTTCCACTCGAAGTTGTGCCGCATTGCAAAATGGTCAGCCAATCTCTTCAAATCCCTTTTAGTAGGAAAAAATTAACCTTTATATATCATGGTGGTATGTTCATCTTCTACCCAATTCCTGCTTCCACCCATACCAAAAGAGTATGATTCTGCTCCTGGAATAATCCACGTTTTGACATTCACAGAATCAGTTGGAGTTACATCAGGCCTGACCTCAGATGTCCCAGCTATATCTACTACAGTGGAACTACATCTGTGGACACGTCTTGCACATCTTTCCGTTTCGAACCATTCTTCATCTTTCTCATTGTTCGGTACATTATATATCGGATGCAAATTTGCCTCATTAGCCACCTCATGGATTGGTAGGTTATCAGGTAAATTGTTCCGCTCATTGTTCATGTCATCGTACATCTCATTGTATTGGTGGTTGTACTGCCCAGCGTTCAATTCAATTTGACAACTGGAATCATCATCCAATTGAGCTCCAACTATATCATCATGGTCGGCTACTTCCGGTGGGACACCACATAGGTTTTCCTTACCGTCAATCCCACTTCTTTCTGTGAACAACTGGTTGCTTTCGCCTGAAGATCGAAATTGTTGGGTGTTATCATCAAGAGGGATTTCTTCACCGATGACACCTCCTACAACCCTCTCAATTAAACTGACACATACTTGAGGGATTACCCTATCTTCCCATAGCATAAACAAAACATCGTCGACATTTCTTATAAATGTGCGACATGTGGTCACGTGAACGATTGATATAGATTGTAGATCAACAATGTATTTTTTCACATCGTACTTCACAACGGTTTGTATGATCGACACCAACTTTTCGTAAGTCATATTTCTGGACACATACATTCCTTGGTTATCTGAACCAAGAAACCTCCGACTTCCATCAGGTAATTGCTCTCATCGACCGTTGTAAGATATTACTAATCTAACCTGATCCATTGTCCTGTGAAAATCATCATCACAATCAATTATTAACAGATAAAAAAAAACTTTTACAATTTCTAACAATTACAAAAAAAATCAAATGGATCGACTACTTTATATAAGGGATCGAAAACTTTTTCAAGGGTTCGAGAATAATTTACAAAGGATCGAGAAATTATAAAAAGGGTTCGATTCGAGAACTTTTATCGAGAATATTTGTCAAACTATCCAGAACTTTTTATAACGGTTCGAGAACTTTTAACAAGGGAACGAGAACTTTTTGTAAGGGATCGAGAACATTTCTAACGGTTCGCAAACTTTTTAAAGGGATCGAGACTATTTGTCAAATTATCGAGAACTTTTAATAAGAGATCGAGAACTTTTTAAAGGGATCAAGAACATTTGTAACGGTTCGAGATCTTTTTAAAGGGTTCGAGATCTTTTTAAAGGGTTCGAGAACATTTGTAACGGTTCGAGATCTTTTTAAAGGGTTCGAGAACTTTTATAACCGTTCGAGAACTTTTCCTAAGGGATCGAGAACTTTTGTAACGGTTCGAGATCTTTTTAAAGGGTTCGATAACTTTTATAACGGTTCGAGAACTTTTCCTAAGGGATCGAACATTTGTTGTCGAGCCTTTTTTTCAAATAATCGAGCTTTTTTCAAACTAAACAAGAGCTCGTTCCAATATAAAATAAGCTCGATTCATCTTTAAATTTTCTCGGTCACACAAGAAAAAAGCATTATAGTGCAGATTCTGAAATGGATACATTGATATCGATGAATGGATACATTGTAAACCCACATAGAAATGAATGCAAAATATCTGAAATGCTTAAAAGAAATAAAAGAAATTTAAGTGAAGATCATAAATATTTATTACCTTCTACTGCAGAATCTGGAGAGAGCCGAGACACAAGTTTTTCAGACAATAACTTTTATGGGGAGATACCAACGAGTTCAGAAAGGGGCTTTTAAAAAATTTAAGTTTAGGGGTAATTTGGACAGTTCACCATAATAGATACCTTTTAAACTTAAGTTATTATTAGGATGGTGACATCATCACAACACACCTTAAAAAATGTGATATATTTCACCATTTCCTCTGTAAGCAATCTTAGGTTTCTAAAATCAGATTTGCTTAAAAAAAATCTTTTTGATTATTGCAGTTGGAGCAGCAAGCATATATGAAGCAGTACACAACTGTGTATATCGTGTAAGAAAAATAAGTCATCTAGTAATTCAGATAATTTATTTAAACAAAATTCTGAAACACATTTGAGGTGGCCTCGCAGAAATTTCTCCGGTGAGAAAATAAACTTTAAAAGTGATTTTTCGGTGATCTTTAATTTAGTTAAAATTAATTACTATGATATAATAATTGTCAACCCACCCACCATGTGATACATAGTTTCTCTCATCAAAATCATGGCTGTATGGTCTCACCCCTCTACTTTTTTAATTCATTTTTTTAGATTTTTGAATTAAAGTTTGTTCATTAATTCAGATTCAGAAGCTATGATGGGTCCTTCTGGAATCTGTTTGTTGTGAATTTTTTAAGCTTTGGTGATGGTTTTGGAGTTAGGGAAGAATTTCATGAAAATATCATGAAAGAAACAATTTTTATTATGTTCATGTATTATACTGGTCAGTTATGGTCTGTTTGGGGTTCCTCTGCTCTCTTCCATTCGATTAATATCGATACCGTTTATGTATGACTATTTTTTTTCTTTTATTGTTTGTTTCAAGTGGACGTGATTTCCTGGTGTGAACCTTTGTGTTTATATACCAAAATAAAACCTTTTCTCTCTTTATTATGTTAGAATTCTCCGTCACTGATGTTTGCTTTCAAATGCCATCAAATTACTAGCTCTAATTCTTTGTGCTTATTCTGTTGCAAGCAGTAACTGTTGACTTAAAAATGGATCTCCACCGTCTCTTTCAGAGATGGACGTTAAAGAAAAGACCAAAATCCAATAAACCTAATAAACCTGCCTACCTCACCTCAAATTAGATGTCGAACAGGACAATTATGTGTTAGATGCCAAAAACGAATTTAAGAAATTGAAAACATGGACCACAATCTAAAAAGCTTTATATTCTTCTATAATATGTCAATTGAAAGAGAGAAAAAAGTTTCACTTTCACAAATTACAAAATAATTAAGCAGATTAAATACCCACATAGGATTTACTAAACTCTGGATAATCTATGTTTTCGATCGAACAAGTACTTGAGGAGGAAGACTTGGAGGAAGCTAGTAGCCACGAGAGAAAGTGATTCAATCACTGCCTTTTGAATTGCTCTCTTGCTCATGTGGTCATTCACTGCATTCAACAACAATCACAAACAACTCTCATGAGCTTTGATTCCGGTTCAACATCTATCAATAAGTGGTTTATGTATACTCAAGTAAGAGCACATATCAGGAGAAAATTTTCCGTTACCTATTGCCTGGCGACCGGTTTGA
The DNA here is from genome assembly GCA_032871835.1 of Dipteronia dyeriana. NCBI lineage: Eukaryota > Viridiplantae > Streptophyta > Magnoliopsida > Sapindales > Sapindaceae > Dipteronia > Dipteronia dyeriana. The sequence goes on along the minus strand of CM065299.1, from coordinate 1,342,277 downwards.
GCCTCTAACCAATGTTGCTCAAATTGAATGTTGTCAAGGGCTTCCTTCAACTCTGATATCTGTTCAAGCAATGGAGAGAAATGCTCTGCAGAATATTTACAAAACTCATTAGTGATATTTCAAGTGAAAGGGATCAAGAGGAAGAAAACATGTAAAATTATTTAAGAATTGTTCTCATCACCATCTTTGGCATGCTGATCATAGTGTATGAAGTGACCAACATAGATGTCAAAATCGATGGTTTCGTGATAGGGGGAATTGTTGGTGAAGCAGAATTGGTAAACCCCTTTCTTCTTGACGACAAACTCATACTTTTCGCTCACCTTATTACGAAAATCATGAATTTGCTCACCGAAAGGTCCCTTTATCTGACAATCCCGACATAAAAGTCACATAACCGGTAGATATATTAGAGAAAAAACAAGTGCACGAAGAAAACAAAGGAAATTCCAAGCCTAGTATCATTGGGAAAAAGTTGACATGATAGTCACATTACAGCCAACCTTGTTTGGACTCCCAAAGAGCATATAACATATGAACTAACGATTTTTTGACTGGTTATAGAAAACATCTACAGAGTGATTGTCTCTAGAACAATTGTGATACTGAATTGAAAAATAAAACCATCAAGAAAGCATCACTTTTTGATTCAGAAACCAGCTCTCCTCTCTCTCAAGAGTGTTCCAACAATAATTGTGATATATAAAAGAAACCAACTCATACTATTATAACAATATGGAGATCGAGTCTTACAAAATTTCTTAAACAACATAGTACCTGTATATAGATCATTGGTTTTTGTACAAGATTGCAAAACACTCAATGTTGAAGACGAGTAATGAACCAGGTAGATGTGAAATATAAGTCCAACCAGAAACCAAACACATGTTAATCAATGAAAACCCCATCACAGGCAATACAATATATATGATGAACAAACATAGATAGATACATAGATAGAAACGTACCACAAGATCGACACCATCTTCTTTGAAATGCCAGGGAGTGTCAGCCTTGATGAAAACAAAAGAGAGATGGAGAGTGACTCCCTCATAGTGGACATTGTAAGAGAAACACTCTTCTCTGTCTATATCGAATCTTATTCCTTCTGTCCTTGTTATTCCTCCAAAACTCAACACACCCACAATTGTTAATACCATCACATGTTTCAAACACCACAACTTCTCCATATGTATATTATATATGATCTGTTGATCACTGTATATATATGTGTGTAAACAGCACCCAGATCAATCAATCTATGTTTGTCTACAAATATCTATCAATGCACCCCCGATAAACAAAGATCGTTTGATAAATTTGTGTGACACAGAAGTTTTTTTTTTCTTTTTGGAAGGAAGAGAGAGAGAGGTTTGATTAGAGAGAATTGATTAGGTAATATGAGGTTATATCGGAAATTTATAAGGAGAACAAAACAACTTGGCACTTTGTTTGGTTTGACAAGTCAGCTTCTGATTAGAGTTTTAATGAATTCAGGTTTGTTGGAACGAGTTAAGTTGTTTATGATTTTATTTTTTTCATTTAACATAAATTTTATAAATATTATATAAAGATAATGTTATAAATATTGGATAATAACAAAATAATTAACGCATCATCCCATCTAGATAATCTAAAACAAGAAACTCTCAGTGAAATCAAAGATGCAACTTTTATTGTTCAATTAAGATCAAACAAATTTACAAACCCCAAAAAAAAAGACTTTTTTGATCCAAAGAACTTTTTCCGATCTAATCTCTTCAATTTTTTTTCCCTTGTTTTTTTTATGAACAGATCCTTTACAACAACAACATATTCTGTATATACAGATTCAAGAACTCAAAAACAATATTGACACCATCTATTGAGTTTTGCTCGGCAACAAATTAGCTTACAATTCAGGGGGATGATTTCAAGATTTTTCGCTCCTCGAAAGCTAGACTCTTGTGTAGTCTCTCTTGATGACTAGTAAACTCCACCGGTAAATCCCACTGCTCCTTAGCAGTCTTGTACTCCTCCATTCCAGATCGGACAACCTTCAGTTCATTGCCATTCCCGTAATTCTCATTCTGTAGTTTCCTCTGCACAACGTATAAGATTAGTAGGATTTAATAAGTCTATTTTCAAATCAAGAAAGGAGTAATACTTACATGAGATACAAACATCGGAGTTCCAATTGATGATGCTCTAAATATATCATGCCTCAAGAAGTTTTTAGCTACCACCCACGGCCTGCAGCAAGCAACGAATCCATAATTCCACACATAAAGGTTTTCTCGTAAGTAAATTAACGGAAAGAATTATGTTGAGCAATGATACCTTCCTTTAGAGGATACAATAAAGTGATTGGGATTATTCAAAAAACCACATAAATCTTCAAGATCCTTCTGAAAATCCAACACAATAACACCACGAGTGTAATGCTAAGATGGCAAACTTGGGAGAACATAAGCTTGGACAGTGATTGAAGTTTGCCGATGAATGAACTCAATGATCGTTGAAGGGGATAATTCTTTCTCCACATTCTCAAGCAATATGGTATAGTAATTGCCAACCCCTCCAAAATCAGCATCTTCACTGCTTCTAAACAAGAGATTGCTACTCCTTCCTACCTCTGAAAAAATCGAAATCCAAATCAAGATTAGCTGCCAATTTAGGAACTCAAAAGACTGAAAATAAAGCTCTGAAGGTAATTAAGTTGAAAATAGAGTGAACACTTTGTCACCTGCAAAGAAGCAAACATACAACATCAATTTTAACTCTTAAACATTCATCCAAATTTATTGTTTCGGTTCACCAAGCAGTATGTGAATCGATTCACACTATGAACCGATGCAATTTATCATCACAAGATAGTAATTAATGAACGAAACTGTCTATTATCTAAACATTTGTTAAACAAAACAGAGAGACCTATAACAAAATACAACAGAGACAGAGAGAGACAGAGGAGGTGTACGGACAACGGACCTGTTCCACGACGGCGTCGTAGAAGAGGACGTCGTTGTCAGTGAAGGCATGGGAGGCGCAGACGAGGCGTCCGTCGGCGACGACGTCGCGGCACTGGCTGTCCTGAAGCTGTACGGGCACCGGACGGAACCTGCTCGCGAAGTCGTCAAGCTCCTCAAAAGTGAAGAACTTTCCGGCCTCGAAGACGCTGTCTTTTTCGTCGGGAAAGTTGCAGTACCTGAGGATCAGCTTCCCAGCGCGGCCGTCGAAGGCTACTCGGACGCTGTACCACGCATCTTCAACCAACGACCGGAACTCCAGCTCCTCGTCGCCGTTCGACACCACTGGCAACGACGAAGTAGGAGATTTGAAGGAGGTTAACATTGCTTCTAGAAGCTTCTTTCTTTCGACGAGTTGGCGGTGACTGACGACGGCGCGTAACTGTCAATTTTCAAAGCTGCTCTTTTTGGCTGAAAAAAAGTGAAAAACGGAGCGTCATTTGTGCTTTTTTGAATAGCTTGTCTTGGAAGTTTTTATATTTGACACTTGTCAATATATCACACAACAACTATTGGGTTGTACGGGGTACTTTGGGTAATTAATAAATTATAAATAACAATAATGCTTTATTTAAATTTTAAAATAATGAGATATAATTTACATAATTTAAAGGAATATATTGTGTTATTATATTATTTAAATATCAAATTTAAATAAATTGATATGACATTACTCGTATATGAAAGTTATCGATGAAAACCGATTAACATATATAAAAGATAAAATAAATCAGTTCAAATATTAATAAATTAGTTATACTCATTAGTTATATTTTTTTATTGATATTAATAAATTTTCCACGAACCTTAGAGGTTATTTGAAAAATTAATTAAGAGTATTAATTGATTAAAGGATTTAAATAATAGGGATATTATCAGTTTAGTCCCTAAATTTTAAGGAAAAATCAACTTTTTACGAGTGTTTATTTTTTTATGACCATTGATCCCTCATTTTTTATAAATATATCAATTTGGTTAATTCGTTGGTCAATAGTCGATCAAATTTAACATTTACAGGGATGTATTTGTCTTTAAATCAAAAACATACCACGTGTTACAAAAGTAGAAATAAAAACAAATCAATATTTTATTTATCACAAAATAAAATCAATATATAATTTAAAAATAAAAGAAAATAAATTTTAAACAAAATCTTAGAAAATCAAAATTGTTTAAATAAAGGAATTTTAAAAAAAAATAGTTATCTTTAATTTTAAAAAAAAAACTTAAAAAAATGAACAAAAAAATTATCTCTTTACGGTTGGATAAAAAAAATCGGTTTGTTTAAAAAAGAAAAAAAATTAAATAAAAATCAGGTGGAGATTAGATCTCCGAATTCTCCACCAAATCCATGGAGCAGACCATTTTTTTTGTTTTTTGAATCATCAAACACAATCTTCTTTAGTTACCACCGAATCTGGGAAAAAAAAAATAACAATCATCACACATCATTTCTTCGTTCTCTTCGGTTCCTGAAGAAAAAAAACCCAATCCCTTTTGCATAAAAATCCAATCCATATCGAAATCAAAATAAGCCTCATCAAAATCCACACCCAATTCATACCATAACCAAAACGAACAAACACTGATATCTGGAGAAAAAAAAAAACCAGCTCTGAGATCTTCCACTCAACTTCTCATCCACTTCATACAACAAATTTCATTCAAAATAAAATCAAACCCAACACAACAAAATCCCAAAACATCATGTTCATCCATGGAGCAAACCATCTGATGGGTATCTTTAATTCTTCATATGAGTTGCTCAGGTGTTCCATCTAAGATGGAAATCTCTAAAAATGGAGGAGATGGAGCCTCAAACTTCAACGAAACAGATTCTGTCTTCAACGAAGTTGATCATTGACGAAGCCTCCATCTCCAACGAAGCAGATTGTCGCACGAAGCCTTCATCTCAGGCGGAGATAGAGAAGAGAGGAAGATCGCCGAGCGTGGAGGAGCAGATCGTCGTATTTTTTTTTTAGTTATGGTGTTAATGGTGTTTGATGATAAAATATTGTTTGGGTGAATGGGTGATAAAAATGGAGTTTGTAAATTTCTTCTTTTTATTTGTGTGTGCTTATTTGAATGAGGTTTTGGTGGTGTTGTGGATGAATTATTCTGGATTTTGTTATTGGAATTGATGGTGTTTGGGGAATAAGAAAATGCAAGTACATTTTGTTATTATTATTTTCTAGAGAAATATGGTCTTTGGAATTGATGATGCATTGATGTTTGATTGAAGATGATTTTTTTTTTTTCAGATTGAAGAACAATTGTTTTTAGAAGAAAAAAAAATCTAATTGGATTTTCTACTTGGATTTCCTAGATTGAAGTAACTTGGTGATTGTGTAATCTAATTGTATCAGAGATTTTCTTTTTTCCAGATTGATAAACAATCAAAGTAAAAAAGAAAATGTTTCTTTAATGAAATTTTTTATTCAAACAAAATAATGATAATTTTGTTTTTTTAGTAATTAGTTTGTTATTTAATAATTAATTATAAAGGTAAAATGGTCCATTCATATTTTTCGATGTGTTTGACGATTAAAATTAGGGTTAGAGGGACTAAATTGATGTATTTATAAAAAACGAAGGATCAATGATTCGTTAAAAAAAAATGAGTTTTTACAGGACTAAAATGATAATACCCTAAATAATATTGTGAGGCATAACTAGCATTAGGATCAATTTCATTGACTTATGTATTTCTGTCAACATGATTTGTAGTCAATTCAAATAAAAATCAAACATTTTCTTTTCATTTTTTTAAAATCAAAAAGAGACGTTTTCAAATATTATAAAAGGTCTAAATTTATTAGCAGGTGAATAGAAGGAGTGAAGGCCCAATGAAAATAGTAATCACTGGCCCAAACTATAGATAATGAGTTGGCCAAATTATCTCCCTCCGCGTAAACAGCTGAAAATATTTTATCAAACCAACAAGCATTTTTAAAACAACCGATTTTAAGCATTTCATTCGCAAGACATAATCGATTTTAATCAACTTTAACTGAAAAACCCTAAAGGCACACAGAAGTTATTGACCAAGCTATTTCATTTCTCATTTGTTATTATAAATGAAACTTTTGTACATGCCTTTTTTTTATATAAAAAAATATATATATATTTGTAGCATATGATTTATGTGGATCATTTATCAAGTTAAATCCAGTTTGCTCAGATGAGATGCTGAGTTGAGAGGCCGACTTAATGATGCACCCTGCAGGGCCTTAAATTCCAAGAGAAGCAAGAGAAACAGGTGAAATTAATGGCAATACTATACCAGCCAAAGCCTAAGTCCTCATCAATCAACGTATATTCAATATATAGGGAGGGATCTGAAAAGTTGGAAAGATCCTGAAAGCTTTCGACCAGAAAGATTTGAAGGTTTCTCCATTGATTTCAGAGGTAACTGTTGGAAAAAAATTCCATCATATGGGGCCACACATGTGAATATTAAATGTGTTGTGCTATCTTTTGGTTAAGCCTAAATTAAAGTGATCTAATTATAATTTAAAGTATTAAGGCTTAAGGGTATAATTGTCATGGAATTAATGTGTAGATACCAGAGTACCATTTCTAATTTGTTGAGGGGCCGAATTAGAAATAGCCAATATATATAATAATTTGATTATTATATAGTTAGGGTTATGGTTCCCAAATTACACGATACTTTACGTTTCTCTGTATCCCATCAACAGAGCCTCAAGAACACAGTAGGGTTCATAGAGATCGTGTTAATTTGGAAGATCACAACCCGTTCACAAATCTCCAGCGATGGATTCAGGTACGCTTCCGCTATCGATCCTTTTTCATCTTTTCTCTTGAATTGATATGGGTTATGACATGTAAATTAGGGTTTGATTAAAATAAGTATAGAAACATGTTTAGGTTAAACATTCAGACTAATTTTGTGCCTAAGCATGTTATGGTTTTTTTATATGAATGGTTTTGTGTTAATCGAATTCCTAACAATTGGTATCAAAGCCACCCATAATTGATTCTTGAGGAATTCAGTTTTATTGATTAATTTATGTGTTGAATTCATAAACAAAATATTATGTTTTGAATCCATAGATTATTTGGGTTTTGATCTTCTTTTATGAACTTTGGTTGAATTTTGTTGTTTTGGATTCGGTTTTGTTTGATCATATATATGAATAAAAAAAAGGTATTCAGAACTGTGTCCTTCTGGTTTTCAAAAAAAAAAAAAACCAGTTTTGATTTTTGGTCGATGTTTTTTTTTCCAACCTAGACCATGGTTTTGGGTCGATCTCGGGTCAACCGAGCAGCTTCGTCGGCACTCCTATCCCCGTCGATCACGCGGCTGGTCCAGATCGAGCCCAGATCAGTTGCCAATTCCCTCGATCGATTTAAGCGTCGATCGCTGGTCGTTGCTTACGATCGGGAAGGTTTACGGGTGGTCGCGCTGCTGCTTGGCCGTCGTTCGTCGCTTCCCAGTGAAGTTCTGGTGGTTAAGGCGGCGGCGGCTAGAAACCTAGGGTTTCAGAAATCGGTTTTTGCTTCAGGCCCTTCTTTGAAAATTTGAAATTCATGAGGGACTGTTTTGCAAATTATTTGGGCCATTGTTTGATTTTGTAAAGTTTTAGGGTCAGTTTATAATTTCCAAAACTTAAAGGGCCTGTTTACAATTATGAAAACGATTTGGGGCAGATTTATAATTATTGAAAAGTTACAGGGTCATTTTATAATTTTCAAAAGTTTTGGGCCAAATTTTAATTATTACAAAGTACTGGGCCAGTTTATGATTTTAACAAAATACAGAGGTCAATTTGTAATTACTGAAACTTAAGGGGCTATTCTGTAATTTTACAAAATAAGGGGCTTTTTTATAATTTTGATAAAATAAAATAATTTTTTATTTTATTTTATTTTATTTTATTTTAAGGATCAACTAAAATTTAGATATTTGGTGGTATACCATTTAAGGTTAAATAAAGTAGTCTATCATTCTAAATGCGCTAATTAAAACAAGAATGTCACCAAAGTGACCTCTCTTGTGTAGATTGTTCATGAGGGATGTTGGATGTTCGTGTGTGTGTAAATTCATGCGGGTATTAGCCGGCCCAAAGGAAGGTTAATACTTGGCCGAATTGTACACACTTCTATGGTGGTAAACATATGACGATTATAAGGTTTTATGTGTGAATAATAAGTCGATACAAAGATAGATTTATTATTTAACATAAATTATTGTCAATGTTTGATCACTACTAAAATAGTACCACGTGTGTGTATATAAATTCATGCGGGTAATGACCGGTCCAAAGGAAGGTTAATACTTGGGCGAATTGTACACATATCTATGGTGATAAACATGTGATGATTATAAAGTTTTACATGTGAATAATAAGTCGATCCAAAGATAGATTTATTATTTAACATAAATTATTGTCAATGTTTGATCGCTAAAACAAGAATACCACTTACAATTAATATTATTGTCTAAAGACTTGATATTAATGTTGTACTGTGTATCTTAAGATGGGACCGACCATTATTTGGTATATCTTTTATAGTTAAATAAATTGGTCTATCATTCTAAATGGGCTAATTGAAGCAAGATGTCTCCAAAATAACCTCTCTTGTATAGATTGTTCATGAGGGATGTTGGATGTTTGTGTGTGTGTGTAAATTCATGCGAGTATTAGTTGGCCCAAAGGAAGGTTAATACTTGGCTGAATTACACACACACCTATGGTGATAAATATGTGACGATTGTAAGGTTTGACATGTGAATAATAAGTCGATCCAAAGATAGATTTATTATTTGACATTAATTATTGTCAATATTTGATCACTACAACAAGAGTACCACTTACAATTAATATTATTGTCCAAAGACTTGATATTAATGTTAGGTATCTTGAGATGAGACTTACCATTATTTAAATTTGTTGATCATTGTATTTAGTTATTAATGTGAGCATGTTTGTGTGTTTGTTTTGTTCTCTTTAAAGTTAATGTTTTACTATATCTGTTAATACCAACTCTATACTCATACTTAATGGGATCAACTTTAAGGATTTGGAAGGAGAACATACTCATTGTTCTCGGCTGCATGGATCTAGACCTTGCACTTCGGGTTGAGCAACCCGCTTCTCTTACGGATGCAAGTTCTCATGATGATAGGAAGAACTTTGAGAAGTGGGATCGCTCGAATTGCATGAGTCTTATGATCATGAAGCGCGGCATTCCGGAGGCATTTAGGGGCGCTGTATCTGAAAAGATAATAAAAGCCAAAGAGTTCCTAGCAGAAATTGAAAAGCGTTTTATGAAAAACGATGAGGTAAAAACAATCACACTTTTGCAAAGCTTGATTCTATGAGGTACAATGGCAAATGGAACATAAGGGAGTACGTTATTGAAATGTCTCTTATTGCTTCTAAGCTTAAGGCACTGAAGCTCGAGTTGTCTAAACGACTTGCTCGTGCATTTGGTATTAATATCACTTCCTGCACAATACATTCAGTTTAAGGTCAGTTACAACTGTCAAAAGGAGAAATTGACTCTTAATGAGCTCATTTCTTACTGTGTGCAAAAGAAAGAGAGACTGAAGCGAGACAGGATCGAAAGTGCTCATTTGGCTAGTACCTCTAAGGATAAGGGCAAATAGAGGAAGAATAATGAAGCTGCAAAATACCTTATGAGCTTTGGACAGGCAGAAAGCCGAGTCTAAAGCATTTTCACATTTTGGAATGTTCAGCTGAGGTAAGGCTTTACAGGCCACATAAAAAGAAATTGGACTCCAAAACTGTGAGCAGGTACTTTATTAGCTACTCTGAGCGATCAAGGGGTTATAAATTTTATGATCCCACACTTAGGTCAATTTTTGAAACGGGAAATGCAACATTTTTTGAGGATGTTGAGTTTGGGGGGAGAAATAAGGTTAGAGACATTGTCTTTGAGGAAGAATCGACGATTTCGATTCCTACTATCGCTTTTGACAATATGCAGGTTTCTATACCTGTCATTGATCAAGAAGCAAATCTGGATCCTCAACCAGAAAATGTTGAACAACCCTCCATTCAATATGAGGTAATTGTTCCTGATGAACAAACTAAACAACCTCAAGAACCAGTGCCATTAAGGCGATCCACTAGAGAAATGAGAAATGTTATTCCGGACGATTTTTACGTATTTCTCCAGAAACATGAGGAAGACACAGGAATGATGGAAAATGATCCAATCAACTTCCATCAAGCCATGCAGGGTTCCAACTCTCAAAAGTGGATTGATGTCATGAATGAGGAATATAAGTATGTGCAAGACAATAAGGTTTGGGAACTTGTCCCATTACCAGAATGTGTGAAACCCATTGGTTGTAAATGGATATTTAAAACCAAAAGGGATTCGAAAGGTAATGTGGAGAGGTATAAGGCTCGTCATGTAGCTAAAGGCTTTACCCAAAAGAAAGAGATTGACTATAAAGAGACTTTCTCTCCAGTTTCAACGAAAGACTCTTTTAGGACAATCATGGCATTTGTTGCATATTTTGACCTTGAGCTTCATCAGATGAATGCCAAGACGGCGTTTCTCAATGGTGACATTGATGAAACAATTTATATGGTGCAACCAGAAAACTTTGAGTCGGGAGACCCAAAGAATATGGTTTGCAAATTGACAAAATCTATTTATGGACTCAAGCAAGCTTCCCGTCAGTGGTACCATAAGTTTCATCAAGTGATTATCTCTTTTGGTTTTGAGATAAACATTGTTGATAATTGTGTGTATCACAAATTCAGTGGGAGTAAGCATATATTCTTGGTTTTATATGTCGATGACATACTGCTTGCCATAAATGATATAGGCATATTGCATGAAACCAAGAGATTTCTATCAAAGAATTTTGAGATGAAAGATCTTGGTGATGCCTCTTTTGTATTAGGGATTCAGATACAACGAGGTCGTTCTCGGGGTATTCTTGGATTATAAAGGAGCTATATCGATACATTGCTCAAAAGGTTTGGCATGCAGGACTACAAACCAGGTGACACCCCCGTCGCTAAGGGAGACAAGTTCAGTCTCAACCAGTGCCCTAAAAGTAACATTGAAGTTAAGGAAATGCAGAAGATTCCCTATGCATCAGTTGTAGGGAGTCTAATGTATGCTCAGGTGTGTACGCGTCCAGATATTGCGTACATTGCTGGTATGTTAGGCAGATATTTAAGTAACCCTGGAATGGATCATTGGATAGCAGCCAAGTGGGTTATGAGGTATTTGAAGAGAACAAAAGATTACATGCTCATATATAGGAGATCGGATCAATTTGAGATCATAGGTTATTCCGACTCCGATTTTGTTGGATGTCAAGACAGTAGAATATCCACATCAGGCTACATATACATGTTGGCTGGTGGAGCTATATCTGGGAAGAGTGCCAAACAGACACTCATAGCTTCTTCCACCATGGCAGCAGAGTTTGTAGCATGCTATGAGGCATCCAACCATGGAATATGGCTGCGGAATTTTGTCATTGGGCTGCACATTTTGGAGGGTGTTGAAAGACCACTCAAACTATATTGTGACAATAAGTCAGCAGTGCTATATTCTAACAACAACAGAAGCTCATCTAAGTCAAAGCATATTGACATTAAGTTCCTAGTTGTGAAGGAAAGAGTACAGAGTGGACATATATCCATAGAGCATATTGGGACAAACTCCATGATAGCGGATCCGCTTACAAAAGGATTACCACCCAAGGTCTTTCATGAGCACACTGCTCATATGGGTGTTATTTTGTGTGAGGATATCACATTACAGTGGGAGTTTGTATAATTATGTATTGTATTGCTCTATATTTTTTTTTGGGATATATTTATGCATTTATGTATTTGGATATTTATCTGATCAGAAATAAAGTATTCAGTTAATTACACTCTGTTACATTGAATTAAGTTTTGATCTCACTAAGGAATAAAGTAGGACCAGTTGGGATAGACATGTATAGATCACATTACATGTAATTTCCATGCTATGCATCCATGATTGATCTATGTCATTTGGTTATGTTAGTATACGTGACCATTGATGGGTTTAGTTACGCTAAATGTGACGAAAGCCGTTTTGATCCTATGTTGGCATAATCAATGGACGAGATTGTTCGGATTTTCCCTAAAATTGTGATAGCAAAATTTTGAAGCTCATAAAGTTATACACATTTGTAAAGTTACATATGTGGCCCAGTGGGAGATTGTTGGAAAAAAATTTCATCATATGGGGCCACACATGTGAATATTAAATGTGTTGTGCTATCTTTTGGTTAAGCCTAAATTAAAGTGATCTAATTATGATTTAAAGTATTAAGGCTTAAGGGTATAATTGTCATGGAATTAATGTGTAGATACCAGAGTACTATTTCTAATTTGTTGAGGGGCCGAATTTGAAATAGTCAATATATATAATAATTTGATTATTATATAGTTAGGGTTATGGTCCCCAAATTACACGATACTTTACGTTTCTCTGTATCCCATCAACAGAGCCTCAAGAACACAGTAGGGTTCATAGAGATCGTGTTAATTTGGAAGATCACAACCCGTTCACAAATCTCCAGCGATGGATTCAGGTACGCTTCCGCTATCGATCCTTTTTCATCTTTTCTCTTGAATTGATATGGGTTATGACATGTAAATTAGGGTTTGATTAAAATAAGTATAGAAACATGTTTAGGTTAAACATTCAGACTAATTTTGTGCCTAAGCATGTTATGTTTTTTTTATGTGAATGGTTTTGTGTTAATCGAATTCCTAACAATAACAACTTCGAATTGCTTCCATTTGGCAGTGGAAGGAGGATCTGTCCAGGAATATCATTTGCCACTTCAAATATTAAACTTGGACTTAGCCCAATTATTGTACCATTTCGATTGGGAACTTCTGAACAGGAATAAACTCAAGGATCTCGATATGATTGAGAATTTCGAAATAACAGCTTGAAGAAAGAACGATCTCCATGTCATTGCCACCATCAGGATTCCTTTTTGCAAATGGGACAGTAATAGTGTATTGAGGAAATGGTGAGATATATCATCCTTTTTAAGGTCTGTTGTGATGATGTCACCCTTTTAATAATTTAAGTTTAAAAGGCACCTATTATGGTGAACTGACCAAATTATCCCTAAACTTTAATTTTTTAAAAGACCCTTTATGAACTCGTTGGTATCTCTCCAAAAAAATTGTCTAAAAAACTTGACTCTCTCTCGAGATTCTACAGTAGAAGGTAACAAATATTTATTATCTTCACTTAAAATTCTTTTATGCATTTCAGATATTTTGCATTCATTTCTGTGTGGGTTAACCATGTATCCATTCCTCGATATCAATGTATCCATTTCAGATTCTGCAGTAGAATGTTTTTTTCTTGTGTGACCGAGAATATTTAAAGATGAATCGAGCTTATTTTTTATTAGAACGAGCTGTTGTTTAGTTTGAAAAAAGCTCGATTATTTAAAAAAAATGCTCGAATAAAAATGGTTGATCCCTTAGGAAAAGTTCTCGATCCCTGGACAAAGGTTCTCGAACCGTTATAAAATATCTCAATAATTTGACAAATAATCTCGATCCCTTAAAAACTTTCTCGATCTGTTAGAAAAAGTTCTCGGTCGCTTCGAAAATGTTCTCGATCCCTTGAGAAAAGATCTCGATCCCTTGATAAAAGTTCTCGAAAATTTGAAAATTTTCTCGATCCCTTTAAAAAGATGTCGAACTGTTAGAAATGTTTTCGATCTCTTTGAAAAAGTTCTCGTTCCGTTGTTAAAAGTTCTCGATCCGTTAGAAAAACTTCTCGTACCCTTGTTAAAAGTTCTCGATCCCTTGATAAAAGTTCTCGATAATTTGAAAAATATTCTCGATCCCTTAAAAAAGTTCTTGAACCGTTAAAAAAGTTCTCGTTCCGTTGTTAACAGTTCGCAATCCCTTAGAAAAAGTTCTCATTCCGTTGTTAAACGTTCTCGTTCTCTTAGAAAAAGTTCTCGTTTTTTTTTTAAAAGTTCTCGAACCCTTGATAAAAGTTCTCGATAATTTGATAAATATTCTCGATCCCTTTAAAAAGTAGTCGAATCGTTAGAAATGTTCTCGATTCCTTAGAAAAAGTTCTCGTTCCCTTGTTAAAAGTTCTCGAACCGTTATAAAAAGTTCTCGATAATTTGACAAATATTCTCGAATTAAACCTTTTTTAAAGTTCTCGATACTTTGTAAATTATTCTCGAACCCACCCTTGAAAAAGTTCTCAATCCCTTATAAAAAGTACTCGATCCATTTGAAATTTTTGTAATTGTTAGTAATTGTAAATATATATATATATATATATATATATATATATATGTTAATAATTGATAGTGATGATGATTTTCACAGGACAATAGATCGGGTTAGATTAGTAATATCTTACAATGGTCGATGGGTGGCAATTACCTGATGGAAATCAGAGGTTTCTTGGTTCCGATAACCAATGAATGTATGTGTTCAGAAATATGACTTACGGAGAGCTGGTGTCGATTGTACAAACCGTTGTGAAGTACGATGTGAACAAATACATTGTTGATCTACAATCAATATCAATCATTCCCGGGACAACATGTCGCACATTTATAAGAAATGAAGACGATGTTTTGTTTATGCTAGGGGAAGATAGGGTAATCCCTCAAGTATGTGTCAGTTTAATTGAGAGGGCTGCATGAGGTGTCATTGGTGAAGAAATCCCTCGTCATGATAACACCCAACAATTTCGATCTTTAGGTGGAAGCAACCAGTTGTTCATAGAAAGAAGTGGGATTGACGGTACTCGTGTCCGGTACTACTCCAAAACGTAATCCGGTGATAAGGCTAAATTCCACCTTTGAAAACCTCACCACATGGTTCCCTAACAAGAACCACATCTCATTTATAGGCCCGTCATGGTCCAACTCCCGCAACAACAACTGATGAATAATACCACCCGAAAACTTCATCTCCCGGTGCATCGACATGAAATGCCCAAAACATGAAGCCATGAAACGACGCCGATCCTCAACAGCAAACTCTTCAGGGACCCGATTAAGTGTATCGTTTATACGGGCGAGGGCTTCAAAATGGTCGTGTCGGGTCAATTTTCCCTTGAACCAATTTTTTCCGCAATTTTAAGCAATTCCATCATACTGCTCGTCATCTGTAATGTCACAGAAACAGTACATCAGTAAACTGCATAAAAACTAGAAAATATTTCGATCGTTTGAAACAAATTCTTGATATTTTTAAAATATTCTCGATCCTTTGAAAAAGTTCTCGATTTGTTAAAAAGTTCTCGATCCTTTGAAATTAGTCTCGATCCTTTGTAAAACCTCTCGATTCATTGAAAAATCTTCTCGATCATTTGAAAAAGTTATCGACCCTTTGAAAAACATTCTCGATCATTATGAAAATACTCTCGATCCTTTGAAAAACCTCTCGATTCTTTGAAAATGTTCTCAATAAATTTAAAAATCTCGACCATTTGAAAATAGTCTCGAACCTTTGAAAATAGTCTCGATCCTTTGAAAAACCTCTCGATCCTTTGAAAAACCTCTCGATTCTTTGAAGATTCTTTGAAGATCATTTTATAAAATCTGCACCCTTTGAAAAACATTCTCGATCGTTTGAAAACATTCTTGATTCTTTGAAAATAGTCTCGATACTTTGACAAACACCTCGATTCTTTGAAAAATATTCTCGATTCAATCATTTTAAAAAATCTCGATCCTTTAAAAAACATTATCGATCGTTATCGAAATTTTCTCGATCATTTTCAAAAATTCTCGATCCTTTCAAAATAGTTTGGATCCTTTGAAAAATCTCTCGATCCTTTGAAAAATCTCTCGATCCTTTGAAAAATCTCTCGATCCTTTGAAAAATATTCTCGATCATTTAACAAAAGCTCGATCACTTTGAAAAATATTCTCGATCACTTTCAAAAACCTCTCGAATCTTTCTAAAAAATTCCCTCGATCTCACTTGAAATATTCTCGATTTATTATTATTTAAAAAAAAAATTTGTTCGATACCAGAATATTGAACCTCATTTCAAACTCAAATCAAAACCACAACCAGTGTCAACCCTAATCTACAATTTCAATCAACAGAACAAGTCTAAAATGCAATTATAAGTTATGAACAGCAAATCGATAAATAAAACAAACTCAACTTACCTTTGTCAGTCGCTGCGAAATGTATTGTATTCCCGTTCCGGTCAATAAGCTGTCGATTTTCTCGCCGTCGATTTCGTTGTCGTCGGTTTCCTTCTCACTGTTGCTTTTCTCAAACTCACAAAACGATAACTTTTTTCTTTTTTTCAATTATATGGGGGTATTCTCGTCTGTTAGTTTAAATGATGTCTTTTAAACTTACATTATTAAACTGGTGATATTTGTACAACACCCCTCTTAAATAGTGTCATTTATTTATCGACCCCATAGTGTCGTAGGAATACAGTATGTTGGCTTTTGGTGTGATAGTTACGAGAATAAAACTGTCGAAATAAGAAATTGTCGGTTTCAATTTCAATAAAAAATAAATAAAAATCATTAAGGTTCCTGGTAGGAGCGTAAATGCGTAATTATGTTTAGGAATATTCTATTAAATTAATACAAATTATATTTTGTAAATATCTATATCTTAACATGCTCAGACATTATATAGATAAATAATTTTTATTATTTCAAAATAACCGGTATATAATTCAAGACTTCACCCTCTCTCATGGTGTTTATTGGATACACAATCAATAGACTCGTGTATTTCTTTCAGATCAGCAGCAGAAGAATCGGTGTGAAATCTTATTGAATTTGTTTTGGAGTCTTCAGTCATCAACCCTGCAAGGACCTAAAGGCAACATTATGTTTGAAGAATAGGAAGTAATGGTGGTAGGTTAGGCTTTGATACGTAATGTGTTTGATAAATCCCCTCGCTCAAATGTCCAAACTCCATTAGCAGAACGAAGCCTGCATCTAAGACATAAACGAGATACGACACAGTTCATGAGGAAATCTTAATGACTGCAAGTCTGCAACAAGAAACAGAAATGCAGCCAGCAGCATAAGAAGATCCCACGAAGAAGATCTTAGCTGAAGTGCTTCTAGAACTCAATACCAGAGTTTCAAATTAGATTTTGTGTTTCGATGTTGGAGTGGAGAATTGATGAAGGGTTTGTGAGTGAAGATGATGATCTTGGTTTGTAAACCCTGAACAATTTATTTTTTGGTTTTGTGGTTGTATTTTTAACTGTATTTGGATTTTCACCTTTTTAAGAATACTTTGACATCATTTTTTTAATTTTCTAATAATCATAATTTAATCTTGCTGTGAAAAAAAAAATCTTGATTGTCACACTTTGCTGCTTCTGAGTTGAAGAAAGAACCAATAAAAATTTAGTCACAGTGGTTGCTTATCTTGATTGCATCTTAGTGTTGAAGAACTTGCTACTTCTGGGTTGAAGAAAGAACCCACAAAAATCTGGAAACTTTTGTTCCTAATTTTTCTTGAAATTAGTCTTGTTGCATCTTAGATTATTAGTGTTGAGATTAGTCTTGTTGAAACAATGAAGATCTGTAAATTTCTAGATCATAATTGATTGGAGATCCATTGGATCTCAAAAAAAAAAAAAAAAATCTGTTTTTTAATATTTCTAATCTTAATTGTTGATATTTAAATTAATATTCTGCTCATAATAAAAAATCCTATTTTTTAAGAAAATATTTTTTTTTTTGGTTCTTAATTTGATTATAGTTTAATATTAAAATATAAAAAGTAATTGAAAGAAATTTTATAAAATTAAAATGTAATAACCAAAACTTTTAGGGGTAAAATTGACCTTTTGTACATTTAGTTATTGTTGACCGTTAGCAATTTGATCAAATAGACTAAAGTGGAGTACTTTGGAAAAATAAGCGATTAGAGTTGTTAATATGACAAAAACGTTTAAATATGTGACAATTTGAAATTAAATAGGGACTTTAGTGAAATTACCCCTTTTTTATTTTTGAATAGTCTTTTTAGTAATTGATATGAAATGAGGAACAGATCACTGTAAGTCTATAACAAATCTTCCATCTAAACATTTTCCCACATAACAAGATTATAAGATTTAATGAGCTTGACTTAGAGTAAAATCCACTTAACACATGCATCATGACTAATTTAGTATTTATTGTACGAACATGATTTAACTTGGTACTAGGAACATGTAATTATGTATTATGATTAATTAACTAGAATTACGATTAATTTGGTATTTATTGTTCAACTTATGAGAATATAAAGTAAATTTAAATTTGTAATTATAAAACTATGTATTTTTAAGTAATTAAATGTAAGAGCATTTTAAAAATAGAAAAGTTTTATTAAAATATGAGTGTGAGAAGATATTTTTTATGAGTCCCAATAGAGCCACCTTTCCTAAATGCTCCAATTTATAAAATGTGAGAGGTCAATTATCACAATAAAATACCAATCGCCTATGTCCCAATAAGCAGCTCAGAGTATGTCACAGTGAACATGTCTCCTTGATTTGGCCTGCCTCAATAGTGTCCAAATCAAGGAGACATGTTCACTGTGTTAGATTTATAAATTAAAGTTTTTTTTATTTTTTATTTACGCTTTTAATTTTTGTATAAGGGTTTTTTAGATCTTTGAAATGTCAAACTTAAGTCTATTTGACAGATTAGTTATTTAACATTAAATAAGAGGTTGTCAATCGTTAAGTTATTGCATATTTTTTTTCTCCTTGTTAATTTGAGCTATTTGTAATTACATATGGATCGGTTTGATTAATTAACTTTTAATCAAACCGATCCATATGTAATTACAAATAGCTCAAATTAATCCTACAACTGGTCAAAAGTTATGTAAAAAAAAAGATTAAAAAAAAAAAAAAAAAATCGAACAAAAAATAAAAACAAGAAAATTGAGTTTACTAAAAACGAAACGGATTAGATATTTTTTTTAAGAAATCAAACTAAAAAACTTACAACAATTTTTTAAAAAAGAACAAGAAAAATTAAATGAAACAAGAGGTGGAGATCCAACCTGGGTTGAATCTCCACCATCAGTGGATCTCCATCTCCTACAATGGAGATTGTAGAGACAAGGCTATCACTTATACTGCGCCTGTGTCAAATGCGATTCGATCACCAACCGCATCAACTCTCTCACCATCTTTGCCAACGACCTCCCCGACCAGATACCCGCCCAAGTCGACAATCTTCCTTACCTACAAACCATAATGATTCACTAACACTTCAACCTCATCTGTTCTTGTCTCACAACCAGCTCTCTGGTAAAATTCCTGTCTCTTTAGGGAAAATGGACTTTGGTAACATCAATTTTTCTAGGAACAAGCTTGAAGGCGATCCTTCC
Source organism: Dipteronia dyeriana (assembly GCA_032871835.1). NCBI lineage: Eukaryota > Viridiplantae > Streptophyta > Magnoliopsida > Sapindales > Sapindaceae > Dipteronia > Dipteronia dyeriana. The sequence goes on along the minus strand of CM065299.1, from coordinate 1,322,881 downwards.
TCATGTTCAATTTTTTTTAAAAAAAAATCTATTTTTGTTTTTTTGATCGATCTCCACCGTCCATCTCTAAAATGGAAGGTGGCAGATGTAGAACCATCTATCTAGATTTAGTTTTTTTCATTATTCTTATATATATGTATATATCAATTGTGAACAAAAAAACTATTTAATTAGAAGGTAAAATCGTCGTTCCATTCATCAAGCATCTATCAAAGATAAAAACATATATGCTAGATGTTAGAGAAATGCTAAAGTGTCTGGCTTATAAATCCAAATCCCCTCAAAATTCACTCAAATCATACCGTATGACATGTCGCATATCACGTGAAAGATGCATAACACATGACTGAATACCGGTGTCTAGAGGGTATACATGGGAATGTATCGAAGCAATTCTTTTGATGTTGTATTAAAAAACTCTTTATGAGAAGATTTTTTCCACTAACAGCTAAACAACACAGTTATTCTTGGCCTAACTCCTTACGAGAATACATAGCGTGTGGTAATTTATTGTATAATTTGTCACATACAATACATTATTATTCTGGTTATCAAACAAAAATACATTATTATTCTGGTACAGTTTCAAAACAGGGAAAAAATTCGATAAACAGCGTGGGGAGGAAGGCGGGGATAAGAAAGAAACGATATACAAAGAGCAAATCTGGATGAGAAATATACGTCTGACTCAACTCATCTTCAATCTGAATAACTTACAATAAGGTGGTTTGTATAAACATTGTTGTTTTCCGTTGAGCTTATGAAGAAATGTCTTTACCGAAAAGTCCAGCTATTCCCTTTCCGGGGTCACTTTGTTTAACAATTGACTCCCCAACCAAGACCTGCAAAAGGGTAACACAGTCTAGTTCATTCAAATTGCACAGCAGATGTATTGATTACAAAAATCACGACATATTCATGTTAAAAGTGCTATAATTACAGAAAAACGTGCATCATTAAATGAAACATTTATAAGGGATGACCTTCTTGCATTCAATGTCCAATTAAGTGCAGAAGTTAAGATGTTTCAATTAGTAATTGAGAAGTAGAAGAAAAGCTTACAGCTTTAACACCAGCTTCCTGTACATATGCGATATCATCAGGAGTAAATAGCCCGGATTCACCAACCACCTAGGAATAAAATCATTTAAGCGAATGAAAAACTTTCACACATATATGAAAAACTTTCACACATATGATATCAGTTTAGTAAATGGTCATAAGACCAGCAAAAGGACCACTTACAATGATATCTTTCTCACGGATCTTTTGGCCACGCTCTCCTTCAAGGAGTTTCTTTGTGTTACTAATATCAACCTCAAATGTTTCTGTGGACAAGCAAGAAAAAAATGCAAAATGTAAGTAAGCTAATGTGGTGATCTGACTTCGGAAAGTTACTGAGACTGTCGAGCTTGAAGTAAAAAGATCATACATTCTATAAGACGACAAAATTTATATAAGTTTGAAATACTTACCAAGATTACGATTGTTGATACCGATAAGCTCAACCCCCTCAATTCCAAGAACACGATCCATTTCCATTTCATTATGAACCTGAGATTAGAAACCAACAGATAAAACATTCAATAATCTAGTTTATCACATCTTCTCATATAATGGTATAAAGATAACTATCGAATTATAAAAAACGACCAAAGAAGCACAATTCGAACCTCCACAAGTGTTGCCAAGCCAAGCATCTTGCAGATCTTAATCATGTATTTGATGTCAAGATCTGGTAAAACAGCAGCAATCAAAAGAATTGCATCTGCGCCTTTAGTTCTGGCATAGTAGATCTGCCATGCATCTACGATGAATTCTTTGCACAGTAGAGGGCACTGCAAACACGAATAGCATTATAACTGTAGCTTAATCTAACAACTATTTCATAAAAGCACAGGGCCCAGAAAACTGATAACACGAAGACAAAAAGCAGACCTTTACTCCAGCATTCCTGATCACCTCCAAGTTTTCAAAGCTTCCCTTGATATATAAGAAGAGAAGCAAGTTAGAGGAAAGCAAGAGAAATCTTTTTAGTTCAATGTCGATACTTCACCTCAACAACACACAAGTGCTAAAAAAAATACAACATTGGAAAATTCACCTTGAAATACTTTTCGTCTGTCAAAACACTTAGGCATGCTGCCCCACCTTTCTCATAAGCTTGGGCAATTTCAACCTATCATGAGAAAGTTTCGATTTCATTATTATACGTAACAATGCTGATGCACATCATATAGCAAGATTAACTACAAAAGAATATAAGAACATATTCTTGCAGCTCCTCTACTCTTGAAGACATGACATAACATCAAGTTTAGTGCGAGATATACATTCACCGACAACATACAAATAAATGAGAATGTAATTAAGGAAAGAATCATCATAAAATACATACTTACCGGGTCAAAATCCTCTCTTAGGATTCCTCTGCTCGGAGAAGCCTTCTTCACTTCAGCAATCAGACCGGGAAGTCCAGTTCGCTGATACGCATCCCTAAGAGCTCCAACAAAATCCTTAGTAGGTGGAGCACTGTCAAGCGCATTCTTCAGCCGAAATAGCGGCCTCCTCTCCTTCAACTGAAAATCAACACACAAAACATAAGACCACAAAAACTCAACCAAAACGTCAAAAAACAACAATCAAAACAAAGACTTTTTAAACATTACTTGTGCAACTTCTACGTCCTTGTGCCATATGATCTCCTCCAAAATATTACGGGGAGTATTCCCCTCGCTCTTAATCCGAAACTCAAAGGGTCCAACATAGTGCTGAGGAGGTCCCGTGGGGGGCCTCCTTCGAATTCGAATCCCCTGAGTAGCAGCCACCTCATTATGGAACATCCCCACCTCCCACTCCTTCACTTTAAGAGCAGTTTCAACATCCCCATTTGCCGGAGAAACCGTAGCTGACTCATTTTCCGTCTCCGACTAACAAACCACAAAACATGAGCAACAAACAAAGCTTTATTTTATTATTTTTTCCAATTCCAAGCACACTAAATTACTAAAGTAAGCAAACCCAATTCTCATTTTATTTTCAATTTCAATTGTAAATTAGACATATTTATCTACACCACAGTCTACAACTATAAGACATCAAAAATAAAAATGGGAGGGAACATTTTGATCTCACGAAAGCTTACACAAGTGGGTTCCACAATGAAAACATAAAATGACAATTGAACAGCAAAAAGATAGTTTTTTTTTTTTTTTTTTTGGTTTGATTGTTTACCTGCTGAGCTCGAATTGAAACGACGCCGTTGGGTCTACGAGTGCTCATTGAAGACGCGGGAAGTGAGCGTCTGACGAGTGAGAGCTTTCTGGCAGACGTCGTTGTCGTCTTCGTCGACGGCGGCAAGGCGTGAAACGACAGGCAGGGTGGTGTCGTTTTGAGGGAGACCAAGCCTTCCATGTCTGAGTTCAAAGTTGTGTAGCAATGTAAACCCTTTTGTCTTTTGAAGTGATGGAAGTGGCGATCTGGTGCGGGAGAGTGTACAGTAAACACACAGCTCAACGATTAGATTTGGTTGGTTGTCTGATTCAATAAGACATTTTTATAATAAGATCGGAACAACTTTTTTTTTTAGAACAAATTACACCAAACCCCTGAGGTTTGCTCTTTTACACACGAAAACAACTTTACCGTTAATTGACATTTACCTCTCCTGACGTTAGGGTTTGACCGTTAAGTACGAGAATTGACCGTTACAAAATCATAAAAGATAGAAATACTTGTGATTCACCAAAAATCTAAAATAACTAATTACAATGAACTCCCCTGAGGTTTGCTCTTTTACACACATAAACAATTTTAATAGTAATTAACACTCACCTCCCCTATCGTTAGTCAAAGTTGGTCAAATTAAACCTTTGTCCAATTTTGACTATCAAAATTAAGGATAATTTAGTCATTTGAAGAATTTTAAATATCTACATACGCGTGTATATATATAACTGAATAAATATTTTTAAATAGATATTTTTTTAGAGTATTTTAAAATGAAGATTAAGTGAAAAAAAATTGTTTTCAAAATTAAGATTTTTTTTAGGAAAGAAAATTAAGATTAATTGAAAATTAAGAATAAAAAATTGATTTTTTCATTAAAAAATGGGACAGTCCAATCTAATTTAAATGAAATTCAAATTTAAAAAATTTAAAAAAATCGCAATACAATTAACAGTTCGACAATTTCACTAACAACAAGAATCACAATCCTTTTCTAATTTGTTCGATCTCCTCCATTAGAGATTGAGTCAGATTGAGTCAGTTCGTTAGTTCCAGTAATAACACAAATTACAATTCATATATAATTTGTTTTTAATTTTTTCTATTTATTAAAAAACTTAAAAAATTTAACTCTATGTCTTTGGAAACACATTTTTTTTTCTTATTTATAAATAGATTTTAAGCCTTTTTCCTTTTTAATTTTTTTTGAACAAACTGCATCTTATTAAGAAGAGATTGTGATTTATGTTGTTGATGGAACTAGAGAATTGACTCCATTTTAGGAAGAAATCTAGCGTAATCTCTTATGGAGGAAATCGAACAAAATATGAAGAAATTGTGATTTGTGTTATTGATGGAACTGACGAACTGTTATATGTATTAAGATTTTTTTAAATTCTTTTTTTACTTGAATTTTTTTAAATTAGATTGGGTTGTCTGTGTTCTATTGAAAAAATCCGTTCTTTTTTTTTATTCTTAATTTTCAATTAATCTTATTTTTCTTTCCAAAGAAATTCTTAGTTTTAAAAACAACTTTCTTTTGTTCACTTAATCTTCATTTTAAAATACCTTAAAAAATCTCCATTTTAAAATACTTATTAAATTATATATATATAATGCTTCAAATGACTAAACTATCCTTAGTTTTGATAAGCAAAATTCATCTACAATTTAATTTGATCAACTTTGACTAACAACAATGGAGATAAGTGTCATTTATCAATAAAGTTGTTTATGTGTATAAACGAACAAACCTCTAGGGAGTTTTATGTAATTAGATATTTTAAAAAAATTGTTAATCGAGGGTATTTATGTCTTTTATCATTTTTTTACAATCAATTCTCACATTTAACGGTCAAACCCTAAAGGCAGGGGATGTTGATGTCAATTAATGATAAAGTTGTTTCAGCGTGTAAAACAGCAAACCTCAGAGAAGTTTGGTATAATTTGTTTTATTTTATTTTATTTTATTTTATTTTAGAAAACTACAATTATTTTTTAAGTTCGAGATTTGTTTCCTAATTTAAAATTAATTGTTTCTGGTCTTCTTTTAATTTTTCTAATTTTAAATAATTATATTATCGGTATTATTTTTTTATTTAATTGAAAATATTGACAATTTATATCTTTAAATTAAATTCCCTTTTAATTTTATATACCACCTTCGGACCACTCAAATAAGAAATATTGTCAAATTGAATAACTAAAATATTACCGTACTGAAATATGAATGACCGTAAATCCGTAATGTACCACTAAAGCCACCTTATTATTTTGTTTCACTTAAAATTGCCTTCCATTTTCCAACAAAAAAAAAGTTAACTAAAAAAGAAGAAAGCTATAATTTATTATTACGCAGTTTAATTTTCATAATCTAGTACACATTCTAAGCACATCATAAATCACAATAATACAACATTATTTTGGTAAAAATAAAATAAAAATTACAACATTTAAACAAGGCAACTTGTAGGCTCTTGAACTGAACTTGTAGCTTGTATGTCAAAACCAAGAACATGTCATTTGAAGAGATTTCTGAAGCTGTCAAAGATTCTAAGAGCTTTCAATTCACCACTCCTCATGTCCCTCAGTCTCCTCCTCAGTATCTACAACCAGAACCACCATTGAACATTAAACATGGCATTCAAATACACAAACACAAACACAAAAGTAAACGTACATATGTATATCAACAATGATCTACTAAAGAGAAGCACAGATATATTACATATATACAACTGTATCCTGACATAGACAACATTTCATATTCCAGTGGTAAGATTTATTGATCGAATCATTGATGATCGCTTATCATGATATAAGATGAATAATGATATAAACTGAAGTAAAAGAGATGATTTCCTTACATATTGTGCACGAAACAATATTCTCCGCTCACTAGTACACAAGTCCACAGCTAACTGTTTCAAGAACATTTTTCGGTTGAGTTGCTTCGGTGATGTTATATCCAAGTCCATCGTTCCACTTGTCTACAAATCCCCCAAAACAACAAGCTATAGTATATTAACAACCAACGGTTTTTCAAAAGCAAATCATAGATACAAGTCTCTAACAAAGAAGCCGTGTCACCTGTAGGAATTTAGAGTACTTGGAGATGCTTGATTCACAACTGTCCAATACGAATTGTAATGCTTGTTCCTCGATTTCAGGGTACTTCATGTCCTTCTTGACGTTTGCTTTATTCGAGGCTGCAGCAGCCATCTGGTGGAAAGATCTGTAAGATATATTTATTCGATAATGAAAAACCAATATTTTGTAATTATTAGCTAAAATTGACAAACCTCTTCAAACTTTCCTCTCATACTTGGAGGACTGACCACTAAATACGCATATGCCATTAACTCTAAAGGCCAACCAGTGATTTGTATCGGAAAACACTGAGATCTGCCCAAAGAAATTATATAGTTCCGCTCATCAGGTAAAGTTTATCGCTTGCTCACAAAAAAGGAAGCATGTATCATAAGTTATGACTGGAATATGAATGCTTTATGTTCTCAAGAATCAAATTAAAATTTGATCACTCAATCATCTGTAAATAAGAAAATGTAAATCAAACTTATAAAATCAGATACCCACGCTGACAATCCGTGCATCCTCAGGGCATCTAACTTTTCCTTGTAACATTTGTCAGATTTCTTAAGTAACAATGACAACTCTACTGAATCACTTGGGTTGGTGCCCTCCCTTGGAACGAATCCATAAGAAAGCAATAGCTCTCCATTTGATTTCCTTCCATACGATATGAAAACCTGCATGTGGTGATGTAAGAAATTAGTCAAACTTGCTTAAAGTTGATCCTCCTAATCCAAAAGCATCCCTTTTAATGCACTGAAGAAGTTGATATTTACACAAACTAAAGTCGAAGCTAATGACCAGGACAACATTTTCTTTTATAAGAAGATTTCAAACTAATCAAGTAATTAAAGATATAGCATCAATAATTCCTACTAGAAAATATGTATATAGAATTGTTAATGGAGATATTACTAAATATTGTTTACCTGCTCACCTGGCTGATACTGCCGATCAGTAGTAAATACAATTCCTTTTGTGGATTTGTCATAATCCAAAAATGTCTCCACCTGGGCCAGTCAAATACAAGTGTAACATAAATAGAAATTAAACATATTCTTGCCGGCAAATAGTTTAAATGAAAGAATGTCTTATAAAGAGACTAATCTTCGATTCTTCATACCTCACAATTGTGATTCAGCATATCTGCCCAGGGAACCAATGCAACCCTTCCACCCATGGATGGCAACCGAACCTGAGGAAAAGTAATCAATTTTAGAAAAGGCTTGTTATTCAAATGAACAAAAATACGAAGAGGATGTGAGCCATAGGTCAAAAAAGAAAAAGATATGAGCATTATAACTAGAAGATGTCTATAAAACTTGCAACTAGCATCATTTCATTTTCCTACGAAATGAATATACCAAACGAGTATGAATGTTTTCTTACCAATCGTGAGAAAAGAATACCAAATGACCATTTGAACGTTTCCAAATTGAATACCTGTAATCCATATACGGTGCAAAATTAAAAAAAAAAAAGCATAATAACAAATTAACAGCAGCAGTACATATAAGTATCTATAGAACTCCAAATTTTATTAGGGTATATGCTTCAAACTCTAGTTCACAGAATAACAGTCAGCAACATAGACTAAGTACCTCTTCAGGGAATATGTCAGGATACTTGGAAAATATCCTGAATTTCAAATCATTGTATCTGTACAGGGGAACGAATGTTCATTACTATATTACAAGTCTACAAGATTTTCACCAAAATCAGAATGAAAGCCTGTACAAAAACAAAGTCTTACGTTCCAATAACGTTGGTAATCCTTTCAATCGCCCGCTCCCTAATCTGCGAAGCTTCAAGGTACCTATCTAGTTCTGCACGTGTCCTGAAATGACATAGAGAGGCTGTAGGGGGAAACACTGAGAGTAGACCCTTTACATAGTAAAAAATTAAACTCTTAAAAGAACCTCACCACAGCGAAACAAGCAGTGAAGTCCAGAAACTTACCAATACAGAAGTGAATAAGGCTGTCGGGGTAATGCTGAGATGTAATTGCTCCATCTTGAAGATTTCTGGAGACTTGCTTCACTAATCAAATAGATTGCAAGCAAAGGCCAATCCGGAACAGAATACTGCTTCAGCACTTCACCAGCCTCCGGATATCCCCATTGCTATCATCCAAATTCACAGCAACATCCACACACCCACACACGTGCAAAATCAATTATCACCCTCATATAGTCAACCAAAGAACATAACAAAATTCCTCATAGATGATAAATATCATTGAAGAAAAATAGAGAAATACTACAAGTCAACAACTTTTCATTTACTGATTGAACTATCACTCATAGATCAAACAGAAGAATCAAAACATCCACACACCTACACATGGGTGCAAAATCGATTATCACCCTCATGGCCTCATATAGTCAACCAAAGAACATAACAAAATTCCTCATAGATGATAACTTGCATTGGAGAAAACTAGAGAACTACTACAAGTCAACAACATTCCATGTACTGATTGAACTATCATTCATAGATCAAACAGAAGAATCAAAACACCCACACACGCGTGTAAAATCGATTATCACCCTCATATAGTCAAACAAAGAACATAACAAAATTCCTCATACAAGATAACTTGCATTGAAGAAAACTAGAAAACTACTATTACAAGTCAACAACTTTCCATGGACTGATTGAACTATCATTCATAGATCAAACAAACAGAAGAATCAAAACAACCACACAGACGCACACAAAACAAATTATTACCAAGTAAAACCAAACAAACAACATAACAAAAAGCCCTCATAGAAACACAAACAAACAAACAAAAAGATGATAACTTTTTTCATGAATTGGTTCGAACCATCATTCACAGAACAAAAAACAAAAAGAATTACCGAGTCTGAAGTGATGACGAGAGAGGGAGGCACAAAGAGCAACTTCTCACCCTTCCTGATGTTCTTCAAAGCAACCAAACCTCTCTCACCAACATCCACTTTTTCTATGCCCATTTTTTGCGGCGGCAGGCCCGAGTCAGAGAGCCACCTCTGGAGGGCAGAAGCGTTTTCCAGTGAATCTATGTCACATCCCCACGGAATCGTCATCTGGGTCGGCGTCGTTTTGGTTGCCGTGTCGTTTTCTGTTGAGACAGAACAGTGAAGCACTTGAAAAGGTCCATGTCTTTTGCGCGGGAAATTTGTCAAGAAAGTGTGAGAGTCTGGTTTGTGGTTGTTGTGGAGATGAGGAAATGTAGGAAGCAGTGTCGTGTGGAAGATTCTAGAAGCTTCGACCATGACTGTAGTCTGTACAGAGAGCGAGAGAGAGAGAGAGACCTTATCTGTTTAGAAGCTGAAGAGAAGGGAGAAATCTACGAGAAGATATGGTTGGGTAACAGTTATCAAACGACGCAGTTTAGGGAACAAAACGGTGTCGTATAAGTGGAGCAACCTAGTAAGAAACTACAAGTACCAGTTACATGTAAAAATTAAGAAGATCCTTCATTTAAAAAAAAAACATGTTGGCCAACACCAACCTCATCTCTTCCAATTTCTTCAATTCACTTCCAACAAGAACCCCAAAACCCAGAACCTCTTCACTTCAACTCCAAAACCTTAAAAGCACCAACTTTTCACTTCCAAACACAACAGTAACCTCGAAGTTCTCATCTTTAGTCAGACCCCACAACCTCAACAACACAAGGTTTCTTGTCCTAAAATGTCACAGCACCTTAGACAAAAATCAGAACATGGAAGAAGAAGAAGAGAATCCGGGTTTGGATGGCAAAGGGTCTTCTGTTTTGGAGAGTGGAGATGGTGTTCAAGAAGGGAAGAGGGACTGGACAACCTCAATTTTGCTTTTTGTGTTGTGGGGTGTGCTCATTTACTATGTTTTCAATCTCACTCCTAACCAGACCCCGGTATTGATTGACCCATGTTTTTTTTTTGTTGATAAGTGCTTTTCAAGGGCTTCTTGCAGTTATTTGTACTAGTTTCTAGTTGTATCTATCATTGATTTTCTTGGCTGAACTGCTGTTTCCTAGAGCTAAGCCTGGTTTCTGTGATGCTGTATTTGGCTCTAAAAAAATGTCAAAATTGGATTCTAGATAGGAGATTATTCTGATTGAGTGAATGTGTTTTTACCATCTTCACTATTACTTGCTCATTGTTAGATCCGTATGGAGAATTCAAAATATTATAGCATAATATCTTTGAAGTAGTTTCAATCTTTGGACAAAATGACTATTTGAGTAGAATCATTTTTTTTTTCACTTCATTAATGGGTGGACTTTAACTTGCAGTCCAGGGACATGTATTTTCTAAAAAAGCTTCTGAATTTGAAGGGAAATGATGGCTTCAAAATGAATGAAGTTCTTGTGTCTCTCTGGTATATCATGGGTTTGTGGCCTTTTGTCTATAGCATGATACTGCTTCCAACAGGCAGAAGGTATTTTTCGGTTCCTTGTCGTTGTTCTTTGTATTATTCCATGAACCACTGACCTCCATCACTACTCGATCCACTTGTTCGTGAAACACTTAAGTTCAGTTTGATTATCAGGGAGGCAACTGTTTTGGTTCTCTGCATTGTTCTAAGTGGATCATACTGAGGATTTGTTTCAATTAATGGTCTTCCGTGTCTGCTTGCAGCTCCAGGAGCAATATTCCTGTCTGGCCATTCCTTATACTCTCATGCTTTGGTGGTGCATATGCTCTTCTACCATACTTTGTTCTTTGGAATCCACCACCTCCTCCTGTCGAAGAAACTGAGCTGAGTAGATGGCCTCTTAATTTCTTGGAATCAAAATTAACTGCTGGGGTAAGTGATTTTTTTGTTATCAGCTACTAGATGATTTCTACTGTTGAAACCTTTAAGGAGTATCTTTAACTTTCACTTAAAGTTCATTACAAATGTTCTTCAAAACATGACTGCCTCTGATTGAATTCATCATCTTTTGTGGCAAATTCAAGCTCTAACTCCATTGCATATCAGATATCACTCGCCGCAGGACTGGGGCTGATCGTTTATGCAGCTTTAGCGGGTGGTGATGTCTGGCAGGAATTCTTCCAGTACTTCAGGGAAAGCAAATTTGTGAGTGTTGCTTAACTTTGTTAAGATTTAAGTCCCAATATTGTTGATGGTTGGTGGTATTTAACAATTCCACAGAACTTGACACCAACTTACCTCGGGTTTTATGTGTCTTTATTGTAGATTCATGTCATGTCCATAGATTTTACTCTGCTCTCTACATTTGCTCCTTTTTGGGTTTATAACGATATGACTGCCCGAAAATGGTGAGATTTCCGAAACTTTTGCATGCTTTAGTCTCCTCTTAAGCTTGGCTTTAAAAGTCCTCCAAGGAGAGGTTTTTGTCAAGTAACGTTTGAGTACTTGATCACCTTACAGGTATGACAAAGGTTCTTGGCTTCTTCCGGTATCAGTGGTGCCATTACTGGGTCCTGCTTTGTATCTGTTGTTACGGCCATCACTGTCAGAAGTTCCTGCACTCCGTGAAGCTTCATCGAAGCAAAAATAAGTTTTGAATTCTCTGTTTTGTTGTATATCAATCAACAAGTGGGCAGTCTTAAACATCCTATTCTTCATGTACATACACAGATACCTAACCATCAATCTGAGATGCTGTGAAGCTGAATTTATCTCCACATAGCTTTTTTCATCACTTTTCATCACTTACTTTGTATCTCTGAACTTTTTACTCTTTTTCCATGAATGTATTCTTAAAAATTTTGTCCAAGTTCTTTTCAAAACAATTGGGAGAACAGATTAATCTGGTTCAAATTTTGACTGTTTCTACCCACTTCTCATATATTTTTTTATTCCAGAGATTCATGAATATATTGACTGGCAACCATTATTATATTCCAGACTTTGTAAGCTATGAAGAACATTAGAACAGTCATTTAAGGAGTTAGTAGCCAACTGGAACATTTATGACAGAAATCTCTATAGAGGGTAGGTAATAAATATGTTGCTCCAATAATTTACGACAAAATTATTTATGTCCATTTATGGCAAAAACATGGACATAGACATAATTCCTCCTGCCAGAAGGACCAAGGACCAAGTAGTTTCAACCCAAGTAGTTTCAACCATAATAACCAACATCAACTTTAATATACAAAATAACAGGTTTGTGTTGGAAGAACTCCGTTTAGATGGAATTAAGCCGAAACTTGGTGTAGCAAGCCATAAGTTTCTGAACAATATAACGCGGCAAGGAAGAAACATTAATTGTTACGTCGTCCTTCACCCGTACATCTTTTGGAGGTCATCTTTAAACTTAGCCTTCAATTGTTCTCTCTTTATCTTAAGAGCGGCCGTGACCAGTCCAGACTCGGGTGTCCATGGTTCTGAAAGTAACTTGATCTTTGCGGGAATCTCAAACTTGTCCAGCTTAGCAGCTTTCCCTACCTGCATAAACAGAAAGTTCTCAAATCTGTTGGGGAGATTTTCTTTAAAAGAATTGATAAGTTGCAAATACTTGAAAACAACTTGCATGCTTGTCCTGTATGTTTCACTATAAGCATACAGTGAAGTATAGAAACTCTTTTCATATAAGGACCGTTTATTTTCGATGGGGTCCCCTCACCCGAATGTCGGAATGTGGCTCAGCCAGAATTGCACCCTTTGTGTTGTGCAACAACAAGAGTCTGCTACTAACAAAAATGTCTTCTACTTTTGTATCATACCAAAACTAATTCAAGTAACAGTTTAGTGAATAAACTAAATTAACATACCTTGGAAAGAGTCTGTTGAACCTCACTGACAGTTTTGGCATTGTCACACAACTCTGAAAAAATTTCGTACTTGACACCAGCTTCTTGAGCCCAGTTCTCCAGAACCTTGTGTGATGGAACAACAAGAGCAACACAATAGCTGTGGAAAGGATCCGCGTGTACCATAATACTATCTACATAGTTGGCGGATGACAGAGCTGCTTCTACCTGCAATCGGGGCAATTAATCAAGTTAACGTACAAACTCAAAATATAAATGCTCACTCCAAACACTGCTCCGTAAAGATTTTCTACTAAAAAGAAATTCTAAATAAAGTCTTGAATGCACCTTTCCAAGGGAAATATACTCTCCATGTTGAAGTTTGACAATATCCTTCTTCCTATCAATAATTTCAAGACATCCATCGGGATGAAATTGTCCAATGTCACCACTATAAAACCAGCGCATGCCCCTTTCATCAACCTGCAGCATGTAACAGGCAATAAGGACCGATATTTACATGCTACAATATCAAGTTTCCATTACAAATGGCTTCGTTAAATACTTTCACAGATGCACATGCTTGCATCAACATACATAGAAAGAAAATGCACCTTGTACACCTCATCAGTTTTTTCTGGATTATTGAAGTAACCGGCTGTTACACTGAATCCCCCCACAACAACCTCTCCTCGGGGCATTGGTTTGTCAGAACTGTTATATCCACCTTCTTCCCAAGAAACGAGCTGCAATACCAAAGTGCAGATCCTTAGTAAACAAAATTCTTGAAAAATTGCATAGAGACCATATACATTTTAGCACAATTGCTAATATGTTAACATGTCTTCTAAAGTGAAACTGAAAAAAATCTTTCAACTTCAGAAAGACTTCCAACTTACAGTTATTGTTGATTGAAACTGCTCACAGGGGACACAAACTTGTGAAGTTCCCAACAGTCCAACAATTTTCACATAATGTGTAGGATTTTATATCTTGACAGCTAAGAGATAGGGCATACCTTAATGTAGCTACAAGGAAGAGGTGGCCCCACACGGCCCACAGTTGTGTCATCCCACTCAGAAAATGCAGCTCCAGCAAATGTTTCTGTCAAGCCGTATCCTTGACCTATGGGAGCTCTGATGGAGTAAACATACAAGAGATCAAACTTTAATTTTGAACACTAGCACAAGAAAGCAAGGAAAAATTGAAACAATTAGAATATGCAGGCCCATCGTACACCTTAAGCAATCACCTTTCTTGCACATCTTGCCTAAAAATACTAATAGTTCACAACTTAAAGTCCAGTAAACCGTTTATAGTCAAGAGTAATAGCTTCAATAATACCCCATCGGACAAATATAAGGAAATCTAAATGCAATTCCAGTAATTTTTCCTATTCAGCAAGTCCTCAATTTGTAACTTGTTTGAGGTAAAAACTTTGCCACGATAGAACTTTGCTCTTTGGTTCTCATTTTCCATTTTCCCTCTTTGAGATGGGAACTCCATGTTGGTTCTTCAAAAGGTTGGTATTATGCTCTTCAAGTTGTTATCCTCTTCACATGATGTGACGCTAACATCACATTCTAGCTACATCTTTGTGTCTCAAACACTATGACTGCTTTGGTATGCACTAAAGGCTCTATTCTTGAAATTAACCACACTATTTCTTCTGGTGGGACACATTCCACAAATTGAGAGTAGTGCTCATATGAAGAAAATGAACGAGTTTTTGCTTTAATCTCTTTGTATCTGTAAGAGGAGGGAGTCATTACCCCATGCAAATGTTGATAAACCTTTGAGAATCTGCAGATAAAGGAGCTCCACCACAGAGCATAAATCGGATGTCACCTCCAAGCACAGCACGTACTTTTTTGAAGACAATTACATCCCACAGTATTTTCTCCAGTCCCCAAGCACCAAACCAGCTTCCTTCTACAGCTGCTAGTCGGCGCTTGTATCCAATATTGAATAGATTCTTTGCTATACCCCCTTTCTCCTCAACCTGGAGGATGTCAAAATAGTCAGTTAAGAAGGGAAGGTAATATTTACTGAAAGACCTAAACATACACACTGAACCTATACAACTGCCATAAAACCGTATCCACATTCAAGAAATTAAATAAATCAAATCCGTTTTACACCTTTTTCACAACTCCTTCTCGAACACGATCTAAAATGGCTGGAACTGCTGCCATTAGAGTTGGTTTTAACGCAGAAGCATCTCCCTTGGTTCCTTTCTTAATCTTACTAGAAGTGTCTGTTATAGTCAATGTTGAACCATAGCCAATGGCACAACCGGCAGCCAACATCACGGACTGGACACCAGCAAAAATGTTAAAACAATCTCACAACTTGTATAGAAAAGAAGAATACAGATATGAACATACCTCAGCAGCCAGTTCAAAAACATGAGCCAAGGGCAAGTATGCCAGGTATACATCATCCCGTCCCAATTTTGGAATCACTGTCTGAACTGCTGCGGCAGTGGCAACAATGTTTCCATGAGTAATCATGACTCCCTAAGTTGTTTCACATTGCACCACATTAAAAATTAGAGTAATGGGTATGCTACTTATGAAATAAGTAGATAATAACTCAACCTTAAGTAATCAACAAAAAAACTCATAATTTAAGATTATATAAATCAGATATTCAATTCCAGTATCAAAAATTTGGCATGTAGATAAATAAATCAAATCTTCAAATTAAGGCAGAAAACTTGTACTTTCTCCAAGTTCTGTATCTTGGCAAATGATTATATCAAGATATATCAACACAACACACATCTGGTTCCAGACTAATAAAAAGAAAGATGGGTTTTCCGGTTCATTCCCACCTCTGCAAGATCCACCCGCCCTGTTGCAGACATATGCATCAAATAACAAATATAAGAGACACGGAACAAACCTTTGGTAGGCCTGTACTGCCACTTGTATACATAATGACTGCGGTTCCATTTTTGGAAGGTAGGCTTGGATCTACAGGATTACTTCTCCCAAGTTTCTCAACATCAGAAAATGATGAAACTGTCCAATTGCCAAGACTTCCTGCTAAGTCAGTCTCGGATCCATCATCTTCAAAGTAAATGACATTCTTGATAGTTTTGAGGCTTGACGTTATAGCAGACAACTTTTTCAATAGCTTCGAGTCACAGATCACGGTTGTTACTTGTGTCTGCCAAAATTTAAAATCTGAGTGAGAGAAATTCGTGAACCATATAAGCCACACATCATCCATATCCTATATAATACATAAACTACAGATAAGCATGTGTTTTCTCACCTCATTAAGTGAGTGGACAAGGGCATCCTCACCAAGAGAAGCATAAATAGTAACAACGGTAACATCCTGCCTAAAGCATCCCTGAAATACAAAACCGACTGGTTTTAATATCGCTGGTGCATCCAGAAATTCAATCAAAAGAACGTAAGATTTGTATAAAATCGAAGTATGACACGCAGCATTACCTGAAAGGCGATCAACCACTCTGCCCGAGTATCAGAAAAAATGGCAGCACGTGTATCCACATCATGACCTAACTTAACAAGCCCAGATGCAAAGTGAGAAGCCCGGTCTAAAACTTCTCCATAAGTTTGCCACTCATAATCCCCCAAGTGCACCTTCTCAAACTTCCTGCCATCACTAGCTGTAACAAATTCCTTATTAATTATCTTTCTAGTTCCAAGAAATCGATCTCGTGGACGTGCTTTACAAGACAGCTCAAATAGAGCGGCCATGGTTGTGGCTCCTTTCCAAGGAACTTCAACCAACTCAGATATCCGTGCGTTGCGCACAGCATAACCTGCCTCACCACCAACTTCAACAGGAACTCCTCTTAGTTTTCCCTTTTTCTTTCCCACCAACACCACAGATAGCAATATAGGTATAAGTATGGCAACAACAGCAGCACCCACAATCCCATATGTTCCATCACTAACACCTACTTTTTCCAGCATCGGTGACTCAAAGGTACTTCCCTCAGAATCCGCCATTGATAACGTTTGTCTAGTTTAGTACACCGTTCTTTTCCAGCAAAAACCAAAACAATGACCTAAAACAGATGACAGTTAAAATTAGCATCAAATTCCAATCTTTGACTTACAATCCATACATGGCACCCAATCTCTCTCAACATGGATGAACAAAAATAAAAACAAGATTAAACGTATAAGAAGATTACTACATCACCATCCAATCCCAAAGAATCAAAAACACATAACAAATAATATCAAGATCTTATAACAATCTACAAACAGTACTACAGTACTTCAGTCAGACTTAACCAGTGAAGTTCAAAGGAGAGGAAAAAATCTCATTAAATTGATTAAAAAAAATATGATTAACCATGGCAATAACACATCATTATCAGATTTTCATCAAACAACAGGCTCAATATATAGTCAACACACACATATCAACAAATCTATATCTAAAACGAACCCAATACAATCAAAACCAAATACCCACCACCAAAACTTAAAAACAATAATAATAAAAAAAAAACATCATAGTAAGTGATCACCAGAAAAATATGAATCCACCCAGAAAAAAAAAATCAACAAAAACAAATATAAACAAGAAAAAGATCTCAGCTTTTACCTTTGTTCAGATGAAGCAAAGCTAGAAACTTCTGTCTCTCCTATCTGATCACATCAACAGGGTTGAAAAAAGAAAGTCCAAAATGTAATCGATAAAAGTAGACGCCACTAACACCATTTTATAGTTTTATAGTACGAACAAAAAATAAGTGACATGGAGGGGCCTCTTTAATTACGAAATGGACCAGAGAAATAAATGGGTTTTTTTTTTTTTTTTTACGTTTTGGGAGGGCGAGGTGGGGGTATTTTGGGGATAAGAGTTATTGTTTCAACCGACTGTTAATTTAATTACTTGGATATAATTACAATGATGCTTCTTGCTACGTGTAGGCAATAGACAGGCAGTGGAGTGCTAACTAAGCACGAGTCACGTGACTTTTGGACACGTGGCGTAATGGGTAACGAGTAACGACTCATTGGATTGGCTGGCACGTGTGGGATTAGCGAAGGTTACTTGGCATGGAAGTTGAATTTTCGGTTTTAACCATCCGGTTTCTGGGTTGGATTTCTGATCCCTGAAGCTGTAGATATGGTAATACATCTCGTACTGATAATTGGGTTGGATCCAACAGAAAACTTAAATTCTGATTTCCTGTCATGCCTAGGGTCGGCCCATAATGGGATCAAACCCATCTATTTGTTGGGCCCCCAAATATCCAAATCAATTTCTTCTTATTTTAGGGTCTCGCTTATCTATATCCAATATATTTAAAAAGGCTCCAATTTTTATTAAAATCATTAAATGAATGGAATGGATGGGGTCTCAAAATGTCTGGAGACGACCCTGATCCTGCCCACAATCCTAATTATATAATAATGCATTTACGATGGGGAGGATTGTGATCAAATAAGGGATTAGGGGTGGACATAAAAACCGAAACCGAATTGAACCGAACCGAACCGAACCGAAAAAGGGTGTTTGGTTCGGTTCATAGTTTCTATTTGGTTCAAACCGATTTCAAATTTAAAAACCGAATTGAATTCGGTTCGGTTTCGGTTTCGGTTTTTGACATACAAAACCGAACCGAACCGAATAAGCCGAATTGTCTTAATTAATTATTTTGTAAGGTTCAATTTTATCATGGATTGTTTGTTGATGATGTTTTATTTTTGGACTACATGTATATACTACATTTTTTTACTTCTATTTATAGAAATTATGATGATTTTATATTTTGATTGAGTATGTAGACCGAATATAATTGAAATTTTAGATTCGGATTCAAAATTGGATTGTATTTGCTAAAATTAATTTTTACATATTATGCTTTCTTAAAAAAGTTTAAGGCTAAATGCCAAAAATACATCTTAAAAACCTAAAAAAATTAAAAAACATATTAAAAAACCTTTAAAGCCCATTAGCCCCAAAACCGAATTGAACCGAATCGAACCGAACCGAGATAAAGGTGTTCGGTTCAATTCGGTTTTCAAGCTTAAACGGTTCAAACCGATTCACATTTTTAAAAACTGAATATATGTCGGTTCAATATGGTTTTGATCAAAACCGAACTAAATCGAACCATACCCATCCCTATAAGGGATAATAGGGAAAGAGGTCTTCTTCATTTGAAATCATTTCGAATTCTGTCCAACGCTTTCTTTATCCCGTGTTTCAAATCTTTCGGTACATAGATTACATATACATAAGCATCTAGTACCGTAAATTATGGTTACCAAACTTTTCAGATTAATTAACTAATTCAAATCATTATGAATTATGATTTATGAAAATGATCATGTAGCAGAACTAGCTAACACAATGCATGCAATCAATGAGCTAGCCAGTGAGACCCATTAATAATATAATATATAAGATTAATCGGTCTATCATTCTTTGTAGCAGCATCATTTATAAATTGTAACTCTCATCTTAAACAATCATTTTTCAGATGTTATTCATATATCCATGCTGTATATAAATATAAAAATTAACGTGGGAAAGTCTCATTGACACATGGTGAGACCGATTTAATGAAATTGAACCATATATAAAAAGGTGTTTATGTTTCTAATATATATAACGATAATGTTATTTAATTTTATAGGACGGTCTTATCACGTGATAATAAAGCTTTTCTCCCGTATAAATTATAAAAATGCATAAAAGACTATCATCTAATTCAAACAATAATAATAAATAAATAAAAATTGAAATCCCAAAAAGAGGCCTATAATTGATTACTTTACACTCTTGTTAATATCACAACCAAATTCTATCATTTGTCAGCATACCTTTTACAGGACAGGATTAAAATCTTTTACATTTAAACGATGCAAAATAACTTTTCAACTATTTTCAACTTAAAAAATATATAAATTAATTAAAAGAGGAAAAAATAATCCCCTCATATTTGAAACGGTTAAATTGAATTAAAATTGACAAAACATTCAATTAAGAAGAGAGAAAAAATTCAGAAATTTGAAACAATTGAGTTGGATTAATCTGGAGAGGCATTCAATTTTAAGGGAAAACATTAAATAGTATAAGAAAATGGAAGAATTTAATACCAATTAATTTGGGAACCATCAAAGCCTCCTTACATTATCATTAATTAAATAACAATCATTGCTTTAATGGCATGAATTTAGCTTGACGGTTTGAGAATCAACGTAATCCATTAAGGTTGAATAGAAAAGGGTTTTTATTTTTAAAAAATTGACTAAATTAAATATTGGAATTATTAATATACTTTAATTATTCTATTTTTAGTTTATTGATAAATTTTTATTTGGTTATGTAATATCATTAATTAAATCATTTTCTTTTTAAAAAGGTATTTTTCTTCAATTTTGTACCCCTTTTTAATAGGGGTGCGTATTTTTTATTTGGTTTGGATTGAAGATCAATATCAAACCAAACCGATATATATATATATCGGTTTTGCTATATTTAAATATTTAAATATAAAAATATCTAAATATCATTTTTTGTACAATTATAAAAAAAATATTTAAATATAAAAAAATCTAAATATAAAAATATCAAATATAGTTGTTTGTTTATTATTTTAAAAATTAAAAATATTATATAATTAACAAATTAACAATAAATTGTATCATAACAAAAAAAAACATGATAAAACTTATATTCTAAAATGCATTAGAAAGGATGAGTAACTATATTTTATTTATTAAAAAATATATAATATATATAAAAGAAAAATGAGTATTACAATCCCAAATGGTTGATGATAACGAATGAGAAGAAAAAAAAAACTTATCTATATGAGAAACAAATAAGTATAAATAAAAACTATAAAATCCCGGAAAATGTGGATTTGGTTTTATTAAATATAAGGGTTGGTTTTGGTTGTATGAACTCTATTTTTAACAACCAAACCAAACATATTTTTGATCGGTTTGTTAAATGATAAATTGATTAATAAATTTTTTATATATGAAACCAAACCGACCTATAAAGTTTGGATTGAGTTAGATGTGTTGGTTCGGTTTGACGGTTTTTTATATATCCCTACTTTTTAATATATATTTTTTCACAAGTTTCAAATTATTTTGACTAAACCAAAACATGAGAACGCATGATAACCCCACCATCAACATAATTAATATTTTATTAGTATTATAAAACAGTGATGCCCATGGTAATGATAGATCTAAAATCTTTTACAACAATGAGACATCACAAAAACAACCATTCTAGATATATATTGAAACTACAGACGTTAGATAACAAAAATTGTCAAATATCAAATACTTTTACCATCGATTTCATAGCTAGGCTTCATGATCTCGCACTGGATCATCTGTCGATAAAGAAAACGTACACAATAGACAATTAAATTTATGATTTGAAGGTAGAAAAACAAACGAACGAAATTCAAATCGAGTGCGATAATAACAAGAAATGACAGCAATTGTAGAAGGAAGAGGCGACGATTGAAGTAGACGTGTGCTTAGAGTAATAGAGAGAGTAAAGCAAAAGAGTGGAGTATTAGCACAATAGAGAAAAGGAAAGAGATGTTGTGAGATGGAAGCTAACTATTAGATTATGGTGATTCTCTATAGTGTTGAGAACAACTTGATTTATCGTACCCAATCCTTATTCGGTAGGGAGAATTGTATAAACCATAGTGTTGATAACAACTTGATTTATACAATTTTATCAATCATCTATGCTGAGGATCAAGTTATGGGAGAACTGAATAAACTATGATGTTGATTAGGGGGTTGATGTTGATTGGATCCGGTTTGTTTTTCCATAAAATCGATAAAGTCTGATTTTTTAAAAAGTGAACTGATCTAATTAAATTGATATTTACCAACCGATCAAAAACCAATTGAATTAGACCGATTCGGTTCAGTTCGATTTTTTCGGTTTTGAATCCAATGGGCCAAAATTATGAACTTCATTTATTACACACTTTGTTCATTTTTTTTTAATCTGTTGGACCAAATTTATTTACATTACAATAAAACATTCTAAAAAACTGTAAAATCCAATACAAAATAGCAAATACATTTCAAAATACATTTCAGTTAATTTTTTGTTGATAGCTATACAATAGTCAATACAAAACAAATACAACTCTACACCATACACCAGTTAACTAACTCTCCTTCCATTGTCAAACTCCGCTTAGCTAAAGCATGAACGACTACATTAGTGATTTAGTGAGATCAACCAATTTCTAAAATAAATTTAAGGTAAAAAATGATTATACTAATTACTAACAATAACTCATAAGAATCAACATACATGATTCAATATCAACAACACAAGTACACAACAAACAAAACCCTAACTAAAAAAACAGAGGAATCGAATTTACCTAGTGCGATTGAGAAGATGGATGTGTTGGAGGAAGAGCGGTTGGAAGACGTCACGAGCAGAGGATGAACAGTCGGAAGATGTTGCGAACAGAGGAAGAACGACTTTAGGACGTCTGATGAAAACCCACGACCAGTCAATTAGAGAAAAAAAAAAGAACAATTAAAAAAGAATAAGCAAATTTAACAAAAAAAAATTAAAAAAAATATGTAAGTAAAATCAACCAACGAAGAAGGAAAAATGAAATGAATAGTTGAAATATATACCTGAAAATCTAAAATCGAAGGACGAGAAGCTTCTCAATAAGAAAATAAGTTGTCATGACTTGATGACGGGTCGACGGCGAGCAGCATGAGATGACGAATCGACGACGAGCAACGGAAGACGACTGATCGACGATGAACAACAGACGAAAACCGACTAGTGACTGAGTGAGGTGTCTCACTTCTCTGTGTGGTTGTGGAAGAGATAACTTAAGAGTTAAAAGTGAAACTCATAATTAGGTTTTTTTTTTTAATTTATACTCGGTTACCGGTCTGGTTATCCGGTTTTGGGAACCAAATCGGACAAAAACCGATCCAGTTGGTTTTTTTTATATAAATAGAACTGAACTGAACCGATCACCTAACCAAAACCAGGAAAAAACCGATTTGACTAGTTCGATCCACTGGTTGGGGTCGGTTCATTGGTTTTTTGCTCAACCCTAGTTGATAACAACTTGATTTATACAATTTCATTAATCATCTATGATGAAGGCAATTGCTTTATTTGTGGGATTGGATGTTAGAGGCATATATCCTTTTTACATCAATTAAAGTTTTGAACAACCTTGTCTAGACAAAGACTCCAAAACCCTCATTTTGTAAATACCGCACCCAATCCTTCTTAAGTTGGTGAGTCTCTCTCCTCTATGTGATTCGCAGCTAGAGATATTGTCTTTGAAATAAATGTTCCTTGTAGACATACATCTTTGTGGCTTGGTGATTCTTTTAGGTTGAGTTATTTTATCATAAATGATTAATACAGTTGTATAAATCAAGTTGTTGTGAACTCCATAGTTTATATAATTATTCCATTAGTAGCCTCTATAAATGAAGTTGTATAAATGTAATCGTTGTCAACACCATGGTTTATGCAATTATTTCATTACTAACCTCTATAAAAATGAATATTTTACAACAACTTTATAATTGCCCCAAGTAGCTAGAATAAAGTATTTTAAGTAAGGATATGTAATAAATTGGATAAATTCACATTTTATAATGAAAATATGTGTCTCATACCTTTTTCTTTATTTTTTTCTTACTAACCTTTATAAAAATTCATAATTTGTAAAAAAAAAATGGCTCCAAATTTTATATGTAGGTAAAACAAATTAGTTTAAGTATTTTTATGTTTTTTTTTTTGGATAAATCGCATAGTATTTTAAGAATTATATCAAAAATAAATTGGATAAAATCACGTTCTTAAGTTTTCGTGAAATTTCCCTATCAAATTTTAAATATTATTATATTTAGGCTTTTGATTCTCTCACAACTCGTTTTGAATCCTTTTTTAATACTCTCCATCACTGCACTTAAAGTTGGGTCTAATTTTTCTTTGATATAAACTATCATCTATGGATGGTTGACGCTCTGAGTAAGAATTTTGAGAACTAAAATCAGCAAACCTGAATAAAAGTAACAGATGTCCTTTTTTAATAATTAATTTTCTTGTTCCGTAGAGATTCGAAAGATCAATAATAATAAAACATCCTAGTAAATGATCAACAGAAAAATATGAATCCACCCAGAAAAAAGGAAAAAAAAAAACAGCAAAAACAAATATAAACAAGAGTAATTTCATAAAGCATAAGCTTATATATATATATATAGATTGCCATGGTTTATATCATATGCTTTTAGCAGGTCTTGATGCTACACCATTCCATTTGCACAATTTTCCTTGAGCAGAAACCGTATAATTTCGTAAATCAGGTATCAAAATCTTTTAAGATTTTCCTCGGCACTGATGGGATTGTGATCAAATAAGGGATGATAGGGAAAGTGGCTTTCTTTGTTTGGAATCATCTCGAATTCTGTCTAACGCTTTCTTCAACCCGTGTTAGTGCATTGGTGAGCACATCGATTGTCCAATCCTTCAAATCTTCCTGTAGGTAACATGTACATAAGCATCAAATATAAACATTTGACTCTTTAGGTCACAATCTTACAGAGGAAGAACAATATGTTTCTTCTTCAAAAAGCAAAACACAAGATCGGTATAGAAACAATACAACACAAGAGATACTGTTTAATACGTCTTTTTGACATTCCAGAAAGAGAGACCAAACAAACAGCTTTACCAAGCTTTTCAGATAAACTAATCCAAATCATTATGGATTATGAAAATCAAGAACTAACACAATGCAATCAACATGCCAATGAGACCCATTAATAATATAATATATAAGATTTACAATGTTGAGATGATATTAGTACAAGAAGCTCGGAGAAGTTTCTACATTCCATGATAGCTCAATGCCAGATTCTCTTACTTGGCATCATTGGGGAAGAATAGGAAACTTGACCAAAGTGCTGCAGGATGACAGGATCTAAGTTTCCATAAATCCACTTCAACCATTATCTTTTGGAGCGAGGTTAACAGGCTGTAATTCTTTGTAACAGTGCCATGTATGAATGATGAATTGTAAGTAGCATCTTAGCGCAATAATTAGGAATCCCTATGCTATCATTTTTAAGATGTTAGAGAGCTGCCAAAATATATGATAGCCAATTCTTTGATCATGGACTATGGACTTTAACGGCCGTGCAAAACACATAGTAGTCAATGAAATGCTGCAGGATTGTCAAAAGTGCATGGAGTTTCTGTACTACGATTGAAAAGAATAGCATGAAACAAATTAATAGAATCATCAATCATAGACAGGTAAGTACTAAGAGAATTAGGTGGATAACCATGCGCAATGATTCTCCGGTTCTTAATTGTGCATTTGGCCGAGCAAGCTTAGATTCAAAAGGAGTCCTAGGCCTCACTTCTCGAAACTCCTCCCACTCTTCGCGTGACAGCATCCTAACCGTGCCTTGTTCAGGAGGAGCATTCTTTATTTTGCGCTCAATCATTTCTTGGGATTTTGAATCATCATACTGCAGTGCAACGCATATAACACACCTCATTATATTGATCATCCAATAAACTAAAAACCCATCAAAATAAAAACAGTCCAGCGACATTTTATTGGCAGAAATAATCCATAACCCTCGACAACAAAAGCCATAATGTCTAGTAGATCACACTAAGCAAACAACTACAGAACCAGGAAATCGGAAGCCTTTGCATAATGGTCTTAACTCTTACGAACTAGAGTTGAACAACAATTTTAAACTCGCAAAGAGATAGCAAGTACATAAATTCTTCACTTTCTTCATTCTATTACAAGATACGATTCACACAAGACACAACTTGTATATTATAGTTAACACTTTCTAATAAAGTCGAGGGCTACCAATTACTTATAAATGATCACTTTCTTCATTTCTTATGATATTGAATTCAAGCCACTCCCGCCTGCAGCTCAACGAAAGCAAAGAAAACTATTAACAGACTATAAATAAAAGGGTGTTTGAAGATTACCATCATAAGAAGCTTCGCGAAGAGCGCAATTGCAGCGACAGAAAGAACCATCGGCATTGTAGCCGTGTCAAGAAACGATTTTGATTCCGGAACCTCCACAAACACATCATCCTTCTTCACATTCTTTCTTTTCCTCATCTTCCCCAACTCAGCAACCCTTCTCTTCAAACTCTCAGACGGTCCATCACGAGACAGCGTATGCAGATGCAACCTTCTTTGAACCAAAAATAGCTTTTGGCAAACCCCATTCATGGTGACTATACAAGTGATTGCTTTAAACGTTTTCTCTTCGATTGGCTTTTACAAGAAAAACCAAAACCCACCTGCATATTAAAGCAAGTAAAGATTTTTCATATAATTTAGGCTGAGTTTAGCATATTCAGATTCAGATATCAACTATCAAGACTACCATTTCTTCAAATCACTTCATTGGAGCATTTTCACATACAATTGGTGTGCAGTGTCAGGCGACAAATTACTTACAACAAATCCTTAGAAAGAAAAAAAAAACCCAGAAATTGGGAAATATTGAACATCAATTTAAAACTAAAACATAAAAATAAAGAATTTACCTTTGGATGATCGATTCATGAACAGAAAAGATAAATTGAGAGAATTTTGTTTGGTTTTTAATCGGCTCGCGAGCCCTAGTTTAAAGTTTAGTGGGGATTTTGAGGCCCAGTAGTCGCTTAATGGGCCGGTCTTAAGCCCATATAAATAAGGCCCGATATAGCCAAATATCAACGTGATTCTTGTTTGGTGCACCTCATGCACGATACGATACTATATCCCCAACAATCAAAGGCTTAATTCATAATTTGTGTTGTCACATTGATTTCAAATATTTTCTTGTCAGGTCTATTTATAATCATTGAGATTTTTATCCTTAACATTTTGATTTTAATTTCATCCGAATCCGACTCAAATATATTTGAAATCATTTTTCAATTCTCCCATGCAATTTACAATTAATATCGTTTTACGGTCATGGAAAATGTTTTCCGGGGTAAAACTTTATAATGTTTGATACAATAAAGTTTTGATGAAAACTTAACTTTTATGGTCATGAGAAATATTATTCGTATCGAGTTTGTAATGTTTGAGGTGATGAGATTTTTGTGAGTCCTAAAAAATAAGATATAGTTTTGCTTATCGAATGTCTTAGAAGCTAAAGAACAAAAATTAAAATTTTAGAAGCTTCCAGATGAAATTTAATGAATAAAACAAAATCGCATATTATCCACTTATTGTTTTTATGATCGCATCCTTAATTTAATCCATTAAAATGTCAACCGTTGATCATGCCACGTGTCTTTGTAATAATTATTACATTATAAAGTCGGACAATATTGAAAATTTGGTCAAACCAAAGATCCATTCAACTACTAATCGTGATTAGCTTACAAAGTTAATCCCAAAAAGTCTTGTATTATATGACAACTTCAAAAGCACTTTTATATTGCCATTGTGAAATTAAAAAAATAAAAATACATAATTGTATCAAAATAATACTTTAACTTAATAAAGACATATATATATATATGATAAAAAGTTCTAAAAAAAGTAAACTATTCATCTTTTTTCCATTGATTAGATTTTTAACCCACACATCCCTCTAGCAAATCATGTAAAACAATCTTAAATCCAATTTATTCTATTGAAAAAAAAACAATTGAAAAAAAAAACTTATCGTCATATAAAAGATTTTGAATTAGATCAATTTATAATATATTATATTAGAAAAATAGTTTGATTAAATCCCATGTTTTTATTAAATTAAAAAAATGTTAGATAAAATGGACTTGATTTTTTGTACTTTTCAAAATAAACTCAATTTTATAGTTTTTCTCCTATGAATTCAAATTCTATAAATCAATTTATATTTTATTTATACCATCGAATCAGGTAATAATAATCAATACCCATAAATGCCTATAAGATATGATTCATGTCTCTTAATATTTAATTTGTATATTCTATTATCATTTAATCAAAATCCAATCCAAGAGAAAAATTAGAAAACCATCACCCAATCATTTACATTATTTGTATTGGACATTTATTGCATGTTGGTCACCTTTTTTAATTTCAAAAAGGTCACAACTTTCACACACATTTTTACTGAATTTTTTTCATCATATGTTTGAATTCAGCTCATATTTTCAATGGTCTCATGATTTTATCATGCAAATGTATTCCATAAAACCAACACTTTTTCAAAGCTTCGTTTAAAAATGATCAAAATCATCATTAGATAGTAAAATATGTTTATATACGTATTCTATTGTGATAATTCAAATAAAGGGTAAATTTCAGTCTCTCTCTCTTCTTTCTAGTAAAAATAATGGCTTAAATGAAAAATACTCAAAATATTTTTTATGTTATTTTTTTAAAAGAAAAAGAGTATAAAATATAATAGGATTTTTGATTAAATAGTCAACACGTAAGTCCATTAATTTCATATGATATGATGTGAACATTCAATCACTTTGGACTAAAGGTGTAAAAATGGACTGGTCCGGTCCATTAGGGACGGCCTGGCCAGTCCATTTCTGGAAACAGGCCAAGTCGGGCCGGTCAGCGACGGTTTCGCTGGCCGGGCCGGGCCCTCCTGTTTAAAGAGAAGCAGGCCCGGCACGGCACGCCGGCCTGCCTCATGCGGGCCGTGCCTGCATGCCGTGCTAGGCCGGCCCGCCGGGCCCCTCTGGCGGGCAGGCCGGGCCAGGCCTAACGGGCCTGGTCCGGCGGGTTAGTTTTTTGGTCCAAATTTTTTTCCAAATTACGTTTTTTTGGATTTAGGGTATAGGGTTTAGGATTTATAGTTTATGGTTAAGGGTTTAGAATTTAAAATGAATGAAGAGAACAGACAATTATTATTATTTGAAATGAATAAAGAGAACGAACAATTTTTTAATTATTTATTTATTTTTCACTTATGGAATTCAATAATACATATCTACATGATTGCCTCATTAAAAACCTTACCAAGAAAATTCCAGTGGGATAAAAACTTGGTAAGGGAAAAAGAGTGCAACCGTTTTACAACTTACAAGTAAATAATAAATACATATGTAAAAGTATAACCTAGTTCTGGCCCTGGCCACTACCGGAAGGGTCATCAATATATAGATTGTCGAAATTTAGATTAAGTTCTTTATCTACAGTTAGATTTTGTAACCTTTATCCCGAAGGCATGTTAATACCTCCACCAT
Organism: Dipteronia dyeriana; assembly: GCA_032871835.1. Lineage (NCBI taxonomy): Eukaryota > Viridiplantae > Streptophyta > Magnoliopsida > Sapindales > Sapindaceae > Dipteronia > Dipteronia dyeriana. The sequence goes on along the minus strand of CM065299.1, from coordinate 1,293,630 downwards.
CTCTGGAGACAAACAGCTTCTTCTTGGTTCAATTATACGTCCGCTGGTGCTGAAAGCTTGTTCTGAAGACACCGTTGACACTGGAATAACCAGTACGTCACGTGCTAAGTGTGACAGAACTGGATACCTGTACGTATAGGTCTTCCACCATAACAACAAATCAAACTCTTCCTTGTCTTCAACAGCATCGAACTGTGCTTCAAGGTACCTAATAAGTTCGGTACAAGAAGATGGGCTAGATCTTTACCCTGAAGAAGTACTTGCTGATTTATCTTTTTTTCTTCGTTTCAGAAGGCTCCAACTTGTTTGCTTCGGCTCTGTCTCCGGTCGTGTTGATTGGGGGATGTCAATGTTGCCAAACCTTGTCTCATAAATATGAAAAATCTCGAACAACTTGGTTCGAATGTCAGTAATTTGTTCTGAATAATCTATTGACAAATTAATACCAATAAACTCAAGCAAAACTTCTAAACCAGATAATTTAACCATGGGATCTATTATAGCACTTAAGGCATAAAAGTAAGGGAATGTTAGCCCAATATTTTTTCAACTTTGTTTCCTTGACAACAACTGCAGCGCCTAGATGTTCATCTTCTCTATAACTGTTTAACAGTTCAGACATTTCCACTATCTGATGGATTACCTGGGAAGATGTGGGGTAATATACCCCGGAAAGAGTTACAGTGGCATTGTAAAATATCTTTAAAAATTGAACAAAAATCTTTGTCACATACCAATCGTCTGTGGAAAGTAATTTTGGACTAAGTTGTCATGTTTCGGTCAATTTCATGTTATAAAAACATGTAATGGTTGTATCATATTCCAAACAATTTTGCAACATTAAATAAGTAGAGTTCCACCTTACCGGCATATCAGTTTGGAATCGTCGGGGTTTGAGACCGTTTAATTTACAATGTCTCTTGAATTCACTGAATCTAGGATTATAACTGCAAATCCAAGAAATGGCATCTCTGATGCGATTTATTTGGTCGCTTATCTACTTTAAACTAGCATGTACAACTAAATTTATAATATGGCATGCACACCGTTGATGGAAGAAATAACCTCCATCTTGCGGGATATTTCTTGCAACAAACAATGCAATAGAGCTAGTATTTGCAGATGCATTATCAAATGTGATTGAAAGAATGCGATGCGTGATTTCATAAGTTTCTAAAACTTCTATTATGACATTAAAAATGTTTTTTGCGGTATGTGCAAAATCCATAGGACGAAAACCAAAAATTCTTTTTGTTATCCTCCAATCAGAATCTAAATAATGTCCCGTGACACATAAATAGTCATGTTTGGAACATGCATTTCAAATATCAGAAGTTAATGCAACAGAGACACTTAAATGCTGTATTTCAGCAACTAAGTCATCCCTTTCGGTTTCAAACAATCGTATCAAATCATTTCTAGTGGTGGTTCTAGAAACAGGTTCATATTGGGGGTTATATGCAGATGTGATTAATTCTTTATAAAATGGACTCTCACCAATATTGATCGGTTGATCAGTTTGTGCAATGTATCGTGTCAAGCACTCTCTAGCGTGCATGGCGTCGAACTGCCACGTCGTAACGGACCCGTCTGGGTGCCGTTGAAGCTGTGTCTGGGTTGTAGTATCTACCTGTCCATGTGCAGGCATACATTTGTGCATATGCCGTCTCAAATGTCCGGTCCCCCCCGTACTTGTAGCATAATTCTTATGGCAAAACTTACATTTAGCTCTGAGGCCAGACGCCCCGTTTGGGAGTGTCATTTGGACTATGTTGAAACATTGCCACACATCTGATGTTAATTTTCTGGGACGTGATGTTGGTGTAACGCCGGAACCAGAAGGTCCCGCTTGAGTATGGGTCGGTTCTGAAATATCAAATTCATCGTTGAGCATATTCAAACCGTCCGGAAAATAAGGCTGCTGGTTATGATCCATTATCTGAATAAAAATATGAGCACTATAGTAGTTAATAGTCAAATTAAAAATCAATATTTACTAACAGTAACCTTAATTTACTAACAATAATTACTATAACTAATACGACACTTACAATAATTTATTTACTTAAAAAACAAATTAAATAAACAAAAAAAATCATAATCTACTAACATAAAATTTTAAATTCACTAGTTCACTACTACAAATAAAATTGATAAATTTACTAACATAATATACTAACATAAAATTGATGATTTGAACCACTACTCTTAAATTTACTATCATAATCTACAAATGAAAAATTTTAATTTATGAAAAAAACAATATCAAACGTAATTACTACACTTAACATTCATCATTTACTTATTACAAAAATTAATTTCAGTAATACAAATTAACTTTCTAAATTTATTAATAACAAATATTAAAATTACTAATAAACTTAAAAATCTTAATAAACTAAACAAATAATATTAACATTAAAGCCCAAAAATTGATAAACTAACTAACTAAATAGATAATGTTTTCATTAAGTAACTCAAATCTAAACATAAACATATAAATTTACTATGAGAATATGTTAGACCAAAAGTAATAACAAAATTGTACCTTTAAAATTTGGTGTGTTGGTGGAAAACGTAGAGAATTTTGTAGAGAGAGTAATAACCAAAATGAATGAAAAAGTTTAGAGAATTGGAGAATATATTAGAGATTGAGATTTGACAGAATGAGATATTGAAAGAATGATAGAGAGAGTTAATGGAAAATGAAATGGATGGAAATATTTATAGAAAAATTTGATTTGTGGGTCAAAATGTAATTTAAAAGATTGTAGGGGGGTTTTGGTAATTTTAATTTCCTCCAACGGCTAGAAATCAATTCCAGTTGTTGGAGGCTTTTTGAAAAAAAATTTTTTTTTTTTTGCCCGAACGGACCGACAGACCGGTCCTCCGGGCCGGTCCGACAGGCCTAGCACGCCGGATTGGCGTGCCAGGCGGGCCGGCCGAGGAGGCCCGGCACGAGGCCTGGCCCTCTTCCTTCACGGGCCATTCCAAGAACGGCCCGTGAACTCCCTAGGCCGCCCGGCCGGACCGGCCTGTCACCGGCCGGCCCACTTTTACACCACTACTTTGGACTTTAGAGCAACTAATCACATCACGCCATATGATGTGAAGTTATTCGTTATAATGTATTGAAGAGTTTGAAAGTAATTGAGTGTTTTATATATAATCAAAATAAGGTGTTTGAAATTAAAGATGAACTATTGTAATTTCCAAAATGATAATTACGATTGATATTGAAGTTAATACGTTATTTTGAAACAGTTAATATTAGGTTACACGAATGACATACGATATCACGAGTCTCACATCACGTAGAACAACTAATCACGTCACGCCATATGATGTGAATTCAGTATCCGCGTATATCGAAGAGTCTTCGATTGATATAATGGTTTCTTATAAGTTACAGTTAAAAAAAAGGTGTTTGATATGAGAGAAAAATTTATGTAAATTTTATATATGGTGGATATTAAAATTAATTGGTTTCGGTACTTAGAGACCGTTAACCTCATACTACATAGTAGATGTGTAACATTACGTGTAGCAATTAACCATAACACCCATACCACCGACCTGCAATATATCGCGACAGTCTCACATTACATAGAGCATCATATCACATCGTACTACAGTACTACATGACATGAAGTTAACGACCTTATCATATTGAAGAATTTTCAATTAATAAGATAGTTTTTTTTGTAACTAAAAATAGTGTTCGATGTTAAAGATAATTTTAGGGTAATTTCTAGAAATAATTTTACTATGTTTAGTAAAATTAATACATTTCAATACTTTAAACACGTTAACCTCACACAAACATGACAATTTCACATCACGTGGAACGACCAATAACATTAAGCTTATGATGTGAAGTTAATTGTTCGAAGGTTTCACTACTCCAAAACAGTTTACCTCAAGTCATGCGGCAGTCATACAATAACACGATAGTTTCGATATAAAGTTTGAACGTCCACACCCAAGATTACGGATGAACAAGATGCTACAATGGCCGTGTGATTTGATGAATCAACAAAGGGAGGTAAACAAAAACACAACCCAAAAACAATGGGGAGGTACGTAGTACAGGATTTTAATAACTGGACCGCACACAAAAAGAACCCTAGTACTTCCAAACACATGCACAATATGCACAAAGTCACACACCACCACTTGCATACAAAAATAAATAAAAAATAAAAATCAACTAAATCCAATACAAAAATAAAATAATAAAAAATAAAATAATAATTCAGACATTTGTTAAAAATATAACAATAATAATTCAGACATAAAAATTAAATGGAAATAAAATAAAAACCCAAAAAAGCCCTAAAAAAACACACTCTCTCTCTCTCTTTCATTTCTCTTCTCTTTTACTTGACATAACATAGATAGATCAAATAAATTAAAAAAAAAAAAAACCATCAAGAAAACAATCACACCCTTTTCACTTATCTTTCTCAGCTGTTCATTTCTCTACTCTCTTGTCAGCTCTCTCTCTCTCTCTAGTTTTTTTTTTCTGGGTCTTTTTTTTCTTCTTCTATATACATAAACAAACACAGAGAGAGAGAGACATATATAGTGTTTTTTTTTTGTTCGTTTTGGGTTTCAGAAGAATAAGCAGGAGTGTGAAGAAGGAGGTGGGGTTTTTGTGGGTGTTGTGTTTGACGAGTGAAGATGAGCGGAGGTGGGTCTAGGGTTTCAATCCCAAACAACATGAAGAAGATGATCCAAAACATAAAGGAGATCACGTGCAATCACAGTGAGGAGGAGATTTATGCAATGCTCAAAGAATGTTCCATGGATCCTAACGAAACCACACAAAAGCTCCTCTTTCAGGGTATTCATTTTCTTCCCTTCTTTGCTTTTGTTTTGGTTTTTAGCTGTTTTTGGTTTGATCTTAATTGGTGTTCGTTTTGTTTTGATTTGTCTGCTTGGTTTTATTGTGATCCATGTTTTCAGCTTCTGTTTGGTTGTCTGGGAAAGTGGGAATTCTTTTGTTTTGAAGAAAAGTTTTGTGTTTGGTGAGGTTGGGGATTGAGCTGGGTTTTTGATTTGCTTTTGATAGGGTTTAACTGTTGATGTTTTTTTTTTTTTTTCTTGTTAGGGTTAGCTTAGATTTTGATATGTTGGTGGTTTGTGTGACCCCAGTATTTATCCGAAAGCAAAGTTTTGTTTTTGTTTGGTTTTCGGATATAGATTTTGGGAGAATGACTGTTACTTGAATTGGTGTTTTGTTTTCGGTTCGGATATCAATTTTGCGAAAGCGACTGTAGCTTGAAATGGGGTTTTGATGTTTTTCGAATTCGCTACCATAGTCTTCGTCATGCCAAATGTATTGTTTATGTGTTAAGTAACATCTCTTGCGAAAAGTTTTTCATTAAAAATCTTTTGTTTTTATTTTCACCCCAGCTCTCATTTGTTTTTTAGAAAAAAAAAAGAATAGGATTTCATGTCAAATGTGATTGCATTGGATGCGAATTTTGGCATATTACTTCTTTTTCCATGCGCACGTTAGCTTCTTAGCTTACTGTGAATCTATAATGTTATATTCCATAGAACAGGAACTTATATTGGATCATTGCCAGAATTGCTGCAAGATTTCATGGAATTCTTCAGAGTATAGAGTCGTTATTATATTCATGGTGGTGGTGGTGGTGGTAATTGGTAACGAGCGATGTTCTGTGTACTGAGTTGTTATTTTTTGTCTGATTGTGACTCATTTACATGATGTCAACACACTACGTGTTATGATGTTAATTGTCATGATTATCTAGACATCCATAGTGTTATTGATGCATTTGTTGTTATGTTACTTATCTCCTCCTCCCTCCATTTCCCCCTTTTTAAAACCTTGAAAACAAGTGTACATGTGTTGTTCTGCGGATCCATTTCATGAGGTCAGAAGGAAACGTGATAGGAGAAAAGAGGTATGATATTTCATATCTTTATTATATGTTTGTATATTTTGAGCATCTTGTTTGTATGTTCTTTTCATTATGATGGACATATGTCCATCCTTCCTCCTGCAAGCTGCCTATCATTTCCGCTGTCAATGTTGTTACTGAGCAGTTGTTAGTTGTTACTTTGAAATACATTTGATTATGAACATTGCGATACTAAAATGAGATTGTGCTGGAGATAAATTTTGAATAACACTAGCGGGGCAAAAGCTTTGACAGGCCTTTTGGTTTTTCTTGACGTGTTTAACTTATTCAGTGAATGAATAATATGTCTAGCATATGATACTTTGTTATTTAGATGCATATTTAAACGTTTGTAACGTTGTAATTATTTGTTTTATTATTTCCGCAGAATGAGAACACCAGAGAGCCTGTGGAATCTCGCTGGAGACCTGGCTCACAGGGGCGTGGGAGTAGGGGTGCCCGGGGGGATTTCTCTTCTTGTTACACATCACATGGTAAGCCATGACAACAGACTGTTCGGAATTATTATCGCAGGACTGATTTGCCGATTGAAGTTACAATGTTTATTCTGCTGCATTTACTATTTTACTTTTGTCCGTCTTTTACTCTATATGCACTTTTTGACTGGTACTAGCAGAGATGCATGACAGTCATTTAGTAGTACCACTTTGCACATGACCTAACAGATATTCTTTGCACTAAGAAGATTTTGCTTTGTCTTGTTAATGACATGTTTTTATCCCCTTACTAGGGTAGTGCTGAGGGGGGTGTTATTGTTGTCATCGTTTTCTTGGGTGACTTTCATTTCAGATGTTTGTTGATATAAAATGTTGTATCGGATAGGGAACTAGAGTTTAACAGGACATAACACTCGATTGCTTTACTGGAGTCAATTTTAATTGCTAAGCTACTTTCTCCTGTGTGCTTCTCATCGGATGCTAGTGGTGGCAAGAACTCGGGGCAGCGGGAACTAGTCAAGTTCCAGACAAGGGTGTTGGTCCATCCTTGCCAACCTCCGATGACACCAAAGATAAAGAAACAACTCCAGCAGCAAGGTGAATGCCGTTTACAATTTGTTTTTCATTTATGAATCAACCGATGGCCTTACGAAGCTCATACATTGATTCCATATAGACATTGTATTGTCAGTGACGAAATACCTTAAAGAACATGATGCATATAGATTTATTAATTTTCACTTCAGAATCCAGATCCTGACAATATAATACATAGGCATGGCCATGCCCATGCCCATGTATTAATTGTCATTGGAGCAACAACACCTTTGTGTTGTCACATTGATTTCAATTATTTTCTTGTCAGGTCTATTTATAATCGTCGGAGATCTTTATTCTTAATATTTTTATTTTAATTTCATCCGAATCTATATATAAAAATCGGACTCAAATATATTTGAAATCATTTTTCAATTCTTCGGTGCATTTTTTTTTTTTTTTTCATGTTTCAATTAATATTGCTTTTACAGTCGTGGGAATAAGATTTCGACGGAAACTTAACTTTTCTAGGTCATGAGAAATGTTATTCGGATCGAGTATATAATGTTTAAAGTAATGAGATTTTTGTGAGTCCTAAAAAATAAGATATAGTTTTGCTTATCGAATGTCTTAGAAGCTAAAGAACAAAAATTAAAATCTTAGAAGCTTCCAGATGAAATTTAATGAATAAAACAAAATGGCATATTATCCACTTAATGTTTTGATGATCGCATACTTAATTTAATCCATTAAAATGTCAACCGTTGATCATGCCACGTGTCTTTGTAATAATTATTGCATTATAAAGTCGGACAATATTGAAAATTTGGTCAAACCAAAGATCCATTCAACTACTAATCGTGATTAGTTTACAAAGTTAATCCCAAAAAGTCTTGTATTATATGACAACTTCAAAAGCACTTTTATATTGCCATTGTGAAATTAAAAAAATAAAAATACATAATTGTATCGAAATAATACTTTAACTTAATAAAGACATATATATATATATATATATATATATATATATGATAAAAAGTTCTAAAAAAAAAAAACTATTCATCCTTTTTCCATTGATTAGATTTTTAATCCACACATCCCTCTAGCAAAGTAAAACAATTTTAAATCCAATTTGTAGGTATTAATTTATTCTATTGATAAAAAAACAATTTAAAAAAACTTATCGTTATCGATTTTGAATTAGATCAATTTGAAATATATTCTATTAGAAAAATAGTTTGATTGAATCCCATGCTTTTATTAAATTTAAAAAATGTTAGATAAAATGGACTTGATTTTTTGTACTTTTCAAAATAAACTCAATTTTATAGTTTTCCTCCTATGAATTCAAATTCTATAAATCAATTTATATTTTATTTATACTATCGAATCACAATAATAATAATCAATCAATTGATATTTAAAAGTCCGATTTTAATAAAGTGGATTGATTTTGAACCCATCAATGCCTATAAGCTATGATTCATGTCTCTTAATATTTAATTTGTATATTCTATTATCATTTAATCAAAATCCAATCCAAGAGAAAAATTAGAAAACCATCACCCAATCATTTACATTATTTGTATTGGACATTTATTGCATGTTGGTCACCTTTTTTAATTTCAAAAAGGTCACAACTTTCACACACATTTTTACTGAATTTTTTCCATCATATGTTTGAATTCAGCTCATATTTCAATGGTCTCATGATTTTATCATGCAAATGTATTCCATAAAACCAACACTTTTTCAAAGCTTCGTTTAAAAATGATCAAAATCATCATTGATAGTAAAATATGTTTATATACGTATTCTATTGTTATAATTCAAATAAAGGGTAAATTTCAGTGTCTCTCTCTTTTCTTTCTATTAAAAATAATTGCTTAAATGAAAAATACTCAAAATATTTTTTTATGTTATTTTTTTAAAAGAAAAAGAGTATAAAATATAATAGGATTTTTGATTAAATAATCAATACCGTAAGGCCATTAATTTCATATGATATGATGTGAACATTCAATCACTTTGGACTTTAGAGCAACTAATCACATCACGCCATATGATGTGAAGTTATTGGTTATAGTGTATTGAAGAGTTTTAAAATAATAGAGTGTTTTATATATAAGCAAAATAAGGTGTTTGAAATTAAAGATGAACTATTGTAATTTTCATAATGATAATTATGATTGATATTGAAGTTAATACATTATTTTGAAACATTTAATATTAGGCTACACGAATAACATACGATATCATGAGTCTCACATCACGTGAAGCAACTAATCACATCACGTTATATGATGTGAATTCAGCATCCACATATATTGAAGAGTCTTCGATTGATATAATGGTTTCTTAAAAGTTATAATTAAAAAAAGGTGTTTGATATGAAAGAAAAATTTATGTAAATTTTATGGTGGATACTAAAATTAATTGGTTTCAGTACTTTAAGACCGTTAACCTCATACTACACGGTAGATATGTAATAACATGACAATCTCACATTACGTGTAGCAACTAACCATAGCATCCACACCACCGACCTACAATATAGCGTGACAGTCTCACATTACATAGAGCATCATATCACATCATACTATATGACATGAAGTTAACGACCTTATGATATTGAAGAATTTTCAATTAATAAGATAGTTTTTTTTATAACTAAAAATAGACTTCGATGTTGAAGATAATTTTAGGGTAATTTCCATAAATAAATTTACTATGTTTACTAAAATTAATATATTTCTATACTTTAAGCTCGTTAACCTCATACTAACATGACAATTTCACATCACGTGTAACGACTAATAACATTAAGCTCATAATGTGAAGTTAATTGTTCGAAGGTTTCACTACTCCAAAACAGTTTACCTCAAATCAAGCGGCAGTCATACAATAACACGATAGTTTCGAGATAAAGTTTGAACATCTACACCGAAGAAGATTACGGATAAACAAGATGCTACAAGGGCCGTTTGATTTGATGAATCAACAAAGGGAGGTAAAAAAAAACACAACCCAAAAACAATGGGGAGGGACATAGTACAGGATTTTAATAACTGGACCGCACACAAAAAGAACCCTAGTACTTCCAAACACATGCACAATATGCACCAAGTCACGCACCACCACTTGCATACAAAAATAAATAAAAAATAAAACCCAACCAAATCCAATATAAAAAAATAAAATAAAATAAATTCAGACATTTGTTAAAAATATAACATTAATAATTCAGACATAAAATTTAATTAGACATAAAATAAAAACCCAAAAAAGCCCTAAAAAAACACTCTCTCTCTCTCTCTCTCTCTCTCTCTTTCATTTCTCTTCTCTTTTACTTGACATAACATAGATAGATCAAATAAATTCAAAAAAAAAAAAAAAACCATCAAGAAAACAATCACACCCTTTTCACTTATCTTTCTCAGCTGTTCATTTCTCTACTCTCTCTTGTCAGCTCTCTCTCTCTCTCTATTTTTTTTTTCTTCTTCTATATACATAAACAAACACAGAGAGAGAGAGACATATATAGTGTTTTTTTTGTTCGTTTTGGGTTTCAGAAGAATAAGCAGGAGTGTGAAGAAGGAGGTGGGGTTTTTGTGGGTGTTGTGTTTGACGAGTGAAGATGAGCGGAGGTGGGTCTAGGGTTTCAATCCCAAACAACATGAAGAAGATGATCCAAAACATAAAGGAGATCACGTGCAATCACAGTGAGGAGGAGATTTATGCAATGCTCAAAGAATGTTCCATGGATCCTAACGAAACCACACAAAAGCTCCTCTTTCAGGGTATTCATTTTCTTCCCTTCTTTGCTTTTGTTTTGTTTTTTAGCTGTTTTTGGTTTGATCTTGATTGGTGTTCGTTTTGTTTTGATTTGTCTGCTTGGTTTTATTGTGATCCATGTTTTCAGCTTCTGTTTGGTTGTCTGGGAAAGTGGGAATTCTTTTGTTTTGAAGAAAAGTTTTGTGTTTGGTGAGGTTGGGGATTGAGCTGGGTTTTTGATTTGCTTTTGATGGGGTTTAACTGTTGATGTTTTATGTTCTTTTTTTCTTGTTAGGGTTAGCTTAGATTTTGATATGGTGGTGGTTTGTGTGACCCCGGTATTTATCCGAAAGCAAAGTTTTGTTTTTGTTTGGTTTTCGGATATAGATTTTGGGAGAATGACTGTTACTTGAATTGGTGTTTTGTTTTCGGTTCGGATATCAATGTTGCGAAAGCGACTGTAGCTTGAAATGGGGTTTTGATGTTTTCGAATTCGCTACCATGGTCTTCGTCATGCCAAATGTATTGTTTATGTGTTAGGTAACATCACTTGCGAAAAGTTTTTCATTAAAAATCTTTTGTTTTTATTTTCCACCCCAGCTCTCATTTGTTTTTTAGAAAAAAAAGAAGAATAGGATTTCATGTCAAATGTGATTGCATTGGATGCGAAATGGATGTTTTCACATTCTGTGCTCCTAAAAATGTAAAATTTTAAGTTTTGGCATATTGCTTCTTTTTCCATGCGCACTTTAGCTTCTTAGCTTACTGTGAATCTATAATGTTATATTCCATAGAACAGGAACTTATATTGGATCATTGCCAGAATTGCTGCAAGATTTCATGGAATTCTTCAGAGTATAGAGTCGTTATTATATTCACGGTGGTGGTGGTGGTAATTGGTAACGAGCGTTGTTTTATCTACTGAGTTGTTATTTTTTGTCTGATTGTGACTCATTTACATGATGTCGACACACTACGTGTTATGATGTTAATTGTCACGATTATCTGCACATCCATAGTGTTAGTGATGCATTTGTTGTTATGTTACTTATCTCCTCCTCCCTCCATTTCCCCCTTTTTAAAACCTTGAAAACAAGTGTACATGTATTGTTCTGCAGATCCATTTCATGAGGTCAAAAGGAAACGTGATAGGAGAAAAGAGGTATGATATTTCATATCTTCATTATATGTTTGTATATTTTGAGCATCTTGTTTGTTTGTTCTTTTCATTATGATGGACATATGTCCATCCTTCCTCCTGCAAGCTGCCTATCATTTCCGCTGTAAATGTTGTTACTGAGCAGTTGTTAGTTGTTAGTTGTTACTTTGAAATACATTTGATTATGAACATTGTGATACTAAATGAGATTATGCTGGAGATAAATTTTGAATAACACTAGCGGGGCAAAAGCTTTGACAGGCTTTTTGTTTTTTCTTGACGTGTTTAACTTATTTAGTGAATGAATAATATGTCTAGCATATGATACTTTTGTTATTCAGATGTTTATTTAAACTTTTGTAACGTTGTAATTATTTGTTTTATTATTTTCGCAGAATGTGAACACCAGAGAGCCTGTGGAATCTCGCTGGAGGCCTGGCTCACAGGGGCGTGGGAGTAGGGGTGCCCGGGGGAATTTCTCTTCTCGTTACACATCACATGGTAAGCCATGACCACAGACAATTTGGAATTATTATCGCAGGACTGATCCCTGCTGATTGAAGTTACAGTGTTGATTCTGCTGCATTTACTATTTTACTTGTCTGTTTTTTACTCTATATGCACTTTTTGACTGGTACTAGCAGATGCATGCAAGTCATTTAGTAACTGGTCAATAGGTACCACTTTGCACTTGACCTAACAGATTTTCTTTGCACTAAGAAGATTTGCTTTGTCTTGTTATTGACATGTTTTTATCCCCTTACTTGGGTAGTGCTGAGGGGGATGTTATTGTTGTCATCTTTTTCTTGGGTGACTTTCTTTTCAGATGTTTGTTGATATAAAATGTTGTATCGGATAGGGAACTAGAGTTTAACAGGACATAACACTCAATTGCTTTACTGGAGTCAATTTTAATTGCTAAGCTACTTTCTCCTGTGTGCTTCTCATCAGATGCTAGTGGTGGCAAGAACTCGGGTCCTGGGAGGGACAGCGAAACTAGTCAAGTTCCAGACAAGGGTGTTGGTCCATCCTTGCCAACCTCCAATGACACCAAAGATAAAGAAACAACTCCAGCAGCAAGGTGAATGCCGTTTACAATTTGTTTTTCTTTGCAGTTCTACTTCTACAGTCGTTTTTCATTTATGAATCAACCTTTAGATTACATGATGGTACAGTTCTTATAATTTACATTTTTAATTTTCTTTTGCAGCTCGGAAGCTGTTATGGCCAATGGTCCCAGTGTTGCAGCCAGAAGCACTAGTGTTGTGCATGCCTCCAATGTACCTGCAGGAACTGGTGTAAATCAGCCTGCAGTGAGTTCGTCGACTGTTAGCATTAATAAGCTAGGGAGTGCACCTTCTCCTGATGAAGCAGTAAAAATTCCCAGCATTGCATTTGGCACTGGACCAATGCGTGAGCAGCCTGTACCAAGCTCCAGTTCGTCATCTTCATCTGCAGTCTGTTTTTCATCTTCGGATCCTGTGCTGGTGCCATCTAATGATTTACGGCACCCTGGTTCAATGGGTACAATTAAACGTGAAGTGGGGAGCCATCGAATTCCCAGTGAGCAGAATATTCCTGCAGAGAGCAAGTTAAATGCAGGTCAGGATTTTAAATTTTGAGCATTTTTTCTCTCCAATGATGTAAGCAACTCTGATTGGTTATTGTTCTTGACTGACAGCAGCTTCTGAGGTTGGTGGTTCCTTTATGCAAGGAAAGATGCCTAGCAAATCTCAAGGTCTCATGAAAAATCAACTCACTGAGTCTTCCCAACCTTCATCTGTATCAATCCACAGTGCCTCTTCAGTTAGTCGGCCTCCATCTAGTTACAGTAACCGGTCACAAGAAACAATTGGCACTCTGAAAGGTATTATTTTTTATTACCACTGTATGTTTTTGGTTTTGTTTTATAAATTTAAGAGATATTTCTTGAACTTGTTAATAACTTAACATTCCATACGGGTTTCGCTTAGCTAAATATTGAGGTAGCAGTGGTCTGATTGTCACATATGTTGCCCTTTTTCTTAGCCATTTTATTGCGCCTTATTTTTATTTATTTTTGTAGAGCACATACCCAGTTTTGGTAGCTATGGCAACTTATAACTTTAACTGTAATAAGAAGAATCAATGTAAAGTTCAAACTGGTAATTTTGCTTAGGAAAGGCAGTTTTTTTCTACATACTAAGATTTGATTGATAGCTAGATGACTCACTAGATTTACTAATGAGGTCAATGATCTGATTCTGTACAAGTGTAGGTTCAAATAAGGAATGGAAACCGAAATCCACAAATTCTATTGCTGCTCAAGGGTCTGGATCAGCTGTTACATCTGAGGTTTCTACTGTTACCGTTGAAGCCAGTGCCCGGTCACAGCCTGTATCAAGTGTCCTTGATTCAGAAGAAGCAACTTTAAAATTGCAGAAGAAGCTGGGGGACTTACATCTTCCTCAACGTCAACATGTTATAATTCCCAATCACATTCATGTCCCTGAGTCTGAAAGAACCAAGTTGAGTTTTGGAAGTTTCGATGCTAGTTTTGGAGTAACTTCCAGTATTCTTGGTGCTCCAGAGAGTGACAAGAGTCCTTCGCCAGTGTCTGAATCTTCTCTGGTTATTGAAGAAACTATGGAGGAATCAGCTGCAAGGTTTGTAATATTGAATTTTTATTTAGGTCTGTTTTTATACTATTGCAGTATCTTCATTTCACATCTTTTATTAGCTGAAACTATATTATCTGATCCAGCAATCAAAACACATTGGCAACTGCTGAGGCTGGAGCTTATCCTGGTCATCCACAATCACCTGCCCATGTTCAAGAAAATTTGTCTGGTGAGGGTGATGTCATAGCCAGTGCTGTCCCAGAGTATAATGAAACCAAGCAAGATAACCCATTGCTGTCTGGAGGCCCACAATATTCAATGGTGCATACTTCTCCAAATTTCAATTTTGGTTTTGTGCCTCCCATGTTAGGGAGTCAGTTTGCACCATTTGAAAACTCTGATTCTCAAGCACGTGATGTCTCTCGGCTTCCAAGCTTTGCAGTAGTAAGCCTTCAAGTTTCTTTTCTTTTGTAATTCATGTTGATCTAGCTATATATATTTACATATAAGTATATAACATCTGTATACCTTAATCTTTTCATTTTCCAGATAGATCCTTTGTATGCTAATTAAGGTATAAGATATTCTTTAAATTGTATCTGACTTGAATATCAGGCTTTGATTTAATGATAGATAGTCATGGCATTGAGTTCATCTGAAGTTAGTGCTGCAGTCTCGTCAATTGTCATTTGACCCTGTTCATGGTTTTAAAATCAATTAATTCTTTTTATATAGGTCCAACAACCATTTGATCCAGCAAGTTATTATGCCCAATTGGGCCAATTCTACCGGTCAGGTGCCGACAGTGATGGTCGTGTTTCTCCATTTCCTTCACAAGGAGTTGCCGCCACCAAATACAATGGAAATGTTGCTGTGTTACCTCCACAGACTTCTCAGTCTCCACAAGAGGTTTGTACAGACTTAGAACATTTGATTATGTTTTCACCTTGAGATAAAAGTTTGGGATCTTTTTTTTAATGTTTATTACCTAGCTAAAAACCATTCGTCAAAGATGTTATTTAGAGTGTTGTTTGTTGGCCGAATCTTATTATGATTTCTGGGGCATGGCTTCAATCTTCTAAAAGTCTGCTTCTCAGTCTTCATGATGTTATTGAAGTGATAGACAACTTTTAAGCTGAATGTTTCCCCACAGTTTCTATAATTTGCTTGCTTATTGTGGCTTTTTTTTGGTCTGGACATACACATTTACTTTTCTTATAGTCGGGCTATATGATTGGATTTTACTCATGATTTGGACATCATTGTGTGAGATGATCAATTGTTTGGGTCCTTTCAGTGTAGTGTAAATTGAATATACTTTCATCACAGAAAAAACTTGCATATATTTTCATCATCAGCGGAAATCGCTTTAATTATACAATCCACTTTCATAACTTTGGGCCTTTAATATAGGGCACTTTCAATTGGTTCATCAGAGTTTCTTTAAGTTTTGTTTTACTGCCAATAGTCTTGAAATTGGGTATATGGTTCTTAAAATACTGTAGATATGCAAGTACCTTGACTTTTGGATGGTCAAAACTGGTGATTATTTTTTCTGCCCCCATGGTTATGATTATGCATGGACAAATTTGATACATCTGAATGTTCTTTATACTATATATGGGACAATGTGCTTTGCTGAATTACTTTTAGTTTCTCAGGAGTGGTTAGATGGCATAGACTTGTTATGCTCTGGTTTGTAATTGTCTAAGAAGTCCAATAGGGTTGGTAAGAAACCCAGACTCCCATATTTTATTTTTCACAGGAACAATATTCAGTAACCTTTAGGTTTTAAGCTAGCCTGAATTCTGATGATGGCCTTGCACTTTTGTTCTTCTTAGGAGCAAGCATTAATTTCATTGAAGCATATTATTTTTTTGATGTTGCAAATGGATTTTGCATCAAATAAAGTTTTGGAGTTGGACGTCGACTGCTTGATTACATCCATTGGATATGCAGAAAATCATGTATAATACAAAAAGTATATTGATATTTGCATATGTGGGAATTCTAATGATTATATCTTTATGTAGGGTGGGAATTCTTTAGTCCTGTCCACGGGAGGTCAAACTCCACTGGTGACTCAAGCTACTGTGTCCATGCAGAGTTCAATGGCTATGACTCAGCAACCAGTTCCTGTTTTTCGCCCACCAGCTGGAATGCATATTTCTCATTATCCTCCAAACTACATTCCATATGGCCACTATTTCTCCCCATTTTATGTTCAACCTGCAGCCATGCATCAATTCTTGAGCAATGGAGCATTTCCTCAGCAACCTCAGGCTGGCAGCGTGTACCCATCCCCACAGGCAGCAGCTGCTGCTGGTGCAAAATTCTCACTTCCGCAATACAAACCTGGAACTAATACAGGAAACTCAACTCATATTGGAATGCCAAGCGTCTATGGACCGTATGGCACCTCCCCTACTGGCTATGCTCCCAGTTCTGCAGCAACAGCAGGAAACTCAAATGCTAGTGAGGATCTAGGTGGTTCCCAATTCAAGGACAGTAATGTTTACATCAGTGGACAACAGGTTTGCGTAATTTTCCTTGTTCCATCTTTTGTTGTACATTGGTTAGCTAATCAAATTTGATTATTTTTATTGCTAAAGGGACGTCATCTTCCAATACTGATGAATGTATTGCCTTTCTGCAGAGTGAAGGTTCTGCTGTGTGGATCGCCGCATCTGGTCGGGACATGTCCAGCTTGCCAGCAAGTTCATTTTACAATCTTCCTCCTCAAGGTCAGCATGTAACTTTCACTCCAACCCAGGCTGGTCACGGTACCTATGCTGGCATCTACCACCCTGCACAAGCAGTGACAGCAGCAACTGTACATCCGCTTCTACAACAATCTCAGACAATGGCTGGCGCTGTTGAAATGGGGGGACCGGCAGCCAATGTTTATCAGCAGCCTCAACATGCACAAATCAACTGGCCTAGTAACTACTGAAACAGAGATAGATTTTTTTTTCTTTTTTGTAAAAGAGCAAACAAAGAATTTTCAACTCCAATCTTGCAATATTTTGGGGAACAAGTTTGGATAGTCGGAAACATCAGGAGGATATATCACTGGCTGGATTTGAGAGTGTAAATCTATGAAAGGAGGTTGGAAAAGATTGGCCAGCGGTATCTTCTGGTTCGTTGGGTTGAGGGCATAAAAGGTGCACATCACCTGTAACTGATGTTGACCTGTTTTAAGTTAGTCAAGGTAGGCAGATTTCTTGCTGCTTCAATATATGGTTTTACCAATTTTCAGTTTCATAGTTTCTGTCATTTTTCGAACTGTACTAGGTTTTACTGTTGAGTGGTGAGAATCTTTTCCATTCTTTTTCCTTTATATTTGAGATCATATAGGGCTCTGGAAGGTAAGATATAGGTCGGTGGAGAAATTTTTCCATTCCGTTTTTTCTTGTCGTTCTGCAGTCTTACCTGTAAAGTGATTTTTGATAGCAAGAAAACAATGTACTGGATTGTTGTAATTGGTAAAGCAAAAGCACACATTTGCAATTGTTTCACTTGACTGATTCATAGTAATTGCTTTTCATAGAATATAGAAAGTATTGTTGGGGGAGATTAATTGTAAGTGTCACCCATGTGGAGTTCCTGAATGTTTGTTAATTCAATTGATATTCTTTCATCTCCAATTCGCTGTTTGGTTAGTGAAACATACAGAGATATTCCCAAACCGGGAAGTTTATGATAAATTTTATGAAATTTTAGGGAATGTACTACTTTTTTAGAAATTCGAGAGAGGTTTCGATGAATTCTAAGACCCGGTCGGGTGATTGTATGTTTGATTGAATGCAAAACTATGGCACTTGCTCTGATTATGTTGTGGGCAGATTCTGAAATGGTAACTTCCCAACAAAAACAAAACAACATAATCAAGGCCAGCGCCGGATCACCCTTTGTCATCTTGCTTTGATGTCATCTATCATTATAGTATCCTTAACTTTGACTCGAGCCAGCTGGATAGATATGATTTTTTTTTTCCTTTTGCTTGCCTCTTGAACTCATCGATTTTCCAGGAAACTTAAGGACTTTTTTGCTTCCTGCCAAACAAACAAACAAACTGTAGTATATGCCATCATCAATATGCTTAACAGGCTCTTCAATGTTGGTAAACTTGGTCCTTTTGCTCGTGGTGTTTCCGCGAAGCCAGCAGCCCTTGGTTCGACTACTCAGCCGGAGGCAGCATGCTGCCAGGTCCTGAAAATCGTCCATGTTGGTGGACATGTTGAGAGTTACTACATGGCAATGCCTGCTGTGAAAATCATAGAGAAGTACCCTTCTTCTATTCTAGCTAGGCCGGAGATTTTCAGGCGTCCGTGGGATTCAGTGGTCCGGAAAGAAGAAATCCTCAACCTTGGTGAGAAATTCCTCGTTGTCCCACGCCGGACTGTGAAGAAGCTCCAGCGAACGATCAAGAAACCCGACAGAGAAGTTTCTGTCAAAAACTCTTTCGTATCAAAGTCTGTTGTTTCTTGCAAAAGAGGTGATTTTTCATTCCAACAAAACGAAGTCAGTGTTTCAAGTGAGGTAAGTCCTTGTTCTTCCTTCAAAAGCGCTTTTCGGAAGAAAAGTTCTGTTAGAAAACAAGTGAGGTTCGTCGGAATTGAAGTCAAGCATAAGGAGGTAAAACCCAGAAAACCTGAAAAGAGCTTGAAGTCTCGCTGTCTTGGAGGGAAGAGAGGAGCTAGAAGTGCCTCTGCAACATGGCAACCATCTCTTATAGCAATCACTGAAAAAACTGATGAATAAAGACTTTCAGACTCTTCAGGATTTTGTAAACACTAATCTCATACTTCATTTAACCAAATCTCTTTCGGGAATATACAACTGACATGCTACCGTATATCATCATAATGTATTACGATTTTCTCATACCAAAATATGTAGAATTAATCTTCTTTTGTTCTTCCATTCAATGCACAATCCATTCAATTCTTCACGTTATCTCCTAACAAAGGATTATGTTTTTAATTATAAAATAATATATCATATGCATCCCTAGTGTCTTTGGTTTTGTCCCCAAGAACATGTAGTGATAATGTTATTAAATATAAATTAATCATAGCAGTTAGCAAAAAAATTATATATTTATTAACATATTCAATTACGGAATTCTAAAAAGATTAATTATTTATCCTTAAATTAGACTGATGTTTATGACTATAAATTTTCTCAAGGATATATCAAATAGTTTTAGAACTTTTATAAATTTTTTAGAGACCTCCATAAATTAAGGGTAATAATCATAAATAGCACTAAAATTAAGGGATAAAAACAATATCATTTTTCAATATATTTTTTTTATCAAAGAGAAATGATTTTAGATAAAAATACCTTTAGTGTAAATATCACACTTAAGGATAACAACATTTGTTTTTTAATCATCTTTATCACCTTCATTGATGGAGGTCTATTCCATACCTCCATATGTGAAGGTTTGTTCGACATCCATTGATAGATGTTTTTTGAAAAAAAAGTTTTATTTATTTTAAAAAATTGCAAATTAGAAAAGAGATTGAAAAATAGAAAATTTGAAGTTTTCAGCAACATTACATGTTGAAATGTAATTTTAGTGTGTAATCCTTTTATAATTTCAGCGTGTAAAGACGGTGATATTCAATGTGAAAAGATTTTCACCGTATAATCATGTTAACATTTTAGCGTGTAAAGATTTCCATCGGATAATCATGTTTATATTTCAACATGTAAAGATTTTAGCGTGAAATGAAATACTTGCAAAGGACTTTTGAGGGGGTAAATGATATCCGATTTTTATCCGTAATATATCGTTGGAATCGTTTCAAGGAGGAGAACAATATTTTAAAGAGAAAAGATAGGAAAAAAAGTTTTAGAGAGTGAAACATGACAAGAAGAACTTATAAAAGAGTGAGAAAAAGTTGTGTGGAAGAATGAAGTAAGAAGGTAAATAAAGGCAACTTTGGAAAAAAAAAACATTTCTCTTTGATGAAAAAAAAATAAAAAATTATTGGGATGTAATAGTTCTGCATATTACATTAATTTTCAGATCAAAATGAGAAATTTTACCTTTAAAAATTTCTTCAATAGATTATCAGATCCTATCGATAATAAATCAATTTCTTTTTAGAGAAACCTTCATTTTTTTTTTATCAACAATGCTTCCTATTTTTCTTTTTATTATCGAAATTGAATCCAACATGCCACTCTTCTTTTGAATAACACTAATTAAATTGATAAAAAGTTTCATTTTTTGTCCAACCAATAGAAAAAGATCGTATTTTGATAATTATTTTATTTTTCTGTTTAAGTTTTTTTTTTTTTTTGGTTCTTGGTCAGTTTTGTTTTCTTGTGTTTGTTTGGGCTTTCAAGGGAGGACCCAACCTCAAAAAGAAGGTTTTTTTTTTAATCACCAGATAAAAAGGAAAAGGAAAACCCTCCATAGTTTCAGAGAGAGAGAGAGAGAGAGAGAGACTGAGACAGGACAAGACCAGAGAAGAAGATGAGACATGAAGAAGAGAACCCACCAGAGACTTCTTCAACAACATCAACAGCAGCAACAGCAGACCAGGAGGAAGAGTGCTGGAACCAGAGAAAACAAGCCCTGATTGAGGAATTATGTGAGAAGCTAATGAGTGGGGATCTCCAGACCAAAATAGAAACAGCAAGACACATTAGAAAAGTTGTCAAGAAATCATCTTTGAAGACAAGATCAAAGTTTGGAGCTTCTGGGGTCATACAGCCTCTTGTCTTGATGCTTGTCTCTCCTTGTCTCGATGCACGTGAAGCCTCTCTACTTGCCCTCCTCAATCTTGCTGTTAGAAATGAACGGTTGGTTGCTTGGTTGAAAGATTGATTAGTTATTTATTTATTTTAGATGAATATTGAAAGCTTTGATTTTGTGGGTTTGTTTTCTTATTCTGTTGAAATTTGGTTTGTGGGTTGGTTGAAAGATTTCGTTTTGAAGATTCACAGAAGAAGAAATGGAATATAAATAATAATCCATTTAGCTATATTAGTCTTCTTTGATGGGAAATTTAAGTTTAATTTGATTTGATATTAAAGGAAATTGAGAGAATTCAGATTTTTGTGAGGGTTTGTGTGGCATTTTGTGACTTGGATATGTTGAGATTGAATGTTTTCAGGTTATTTTATAGAGATAGTCCAATTTAAGTGATTGTTTGCTGATAAGTTAGATTCTTCATTTTGATTTTGTTTGGTGTTTGTTTAGATTTTTAATGCTATGATTGTGAGGATTATACGAGTCTGAACCAGAGTAGAATGTTTTGTATTTCAGTGTTTTTATGGTTTATTTTCACGCAGAAGTGTTTATATGAGGTCCAATTACATGTTTAGATCAAGGTTGCACTTGCAATATATCTAGTTTAGTTTCGAATTTCGATAGATCTCATTTAGAGTTGTTTGGTTGTTTGTCCCCAAATGAAGGATAAACTTGTTCAATTCTGGAAAGCACTTTTCTTTGCTGTTTTGGCTATTCTAGCTTAGAATTTAATTTAGTTTAGTTTAGAATAGGAGTTGGTTATTCAACAGGTGGTCTACGAGGATGGAAAGTCTGAATTGTCGTTTTGAGAAATTTCCCTTTTTCTGTATGCTGTTATTTTCTTTTGTTTCTTGTTCTGTGATTTCTTATGTCGTGTCTGTATTTGGATCATCATTCCTTTTCTGTTTGGTTGGTTACACACTTACACTCACCGAATTGTTGTTTTAAGTATGCAGTCAGTTATATCATTCGGTCCCATTCCTTTTCCATTTATCAGGAACAAGGTTAAGATTGTGACAGCTGGTGCCATCCCGCCACTTGTGGATCTTCTCAAGTTCCAAAATGGTACTTTAAGGGAGTTGGCGACAGCGGCAATCTTAACTCTCTCAGCTGCTGCACCCAACAAGCCAGCCATTGCAGCTTCAGGAGCTGCACCGCTTCTTGTACAGATTCTCCATTCCGGAAGTGTCCAGGGAAGAGTTGATGCAGTAACAGCCCTACATTACCTCTCCACCTGCACAGAAAATTCCACTCCCATCCTAGATGCTACAGCGGTTCCCCCGTTAATCAACCTACTTAAAGAGTGCAAGAAGTATTCAAAACTTGCTGAGAAATCTACGGCACTACTTGAAATCCTTTCAAACTCTGAAGAAGGGCGAATTGCAATCACAAATTCAGATGGCGGGATTTTGACTCTTGTAGAGACGGTTGAAGATGGATCCCTTATCAGCACACAACATGCCGTTGGAGCTTTACTCACTTTATGCCAGAGCTCCCGAGACAAGTATAGAGAACTAATTCTTAAAGAAGGTGCAATCCCAGGGCTTCTTCGACTGACTGCAGAGGGTACTCTGGAAGCTCAAGAAAGAGCTCGGACACTCTTAGACTTACTCAGACATACTCCTCAGGAAAAGAGACTAAGTTCTTCGGTTTTAGAGAAAATTGTGTATGATCTTGCTGCTCGAGTTGATGGAGCAGATAAAGCAGCTGAAACTGCTAAGAGATTACTACAAGACATGGTCCAAAGAAGTATGGAGCTCAGTATGACGCGTATCCAACGTGGAGCTACATCTTCTACACCATCCAAGATTCCATCCTCGTAATGCATCCTTTCGGCCTCAGAAACAAAGCACACAGGAAACCGGGTAAGAGTTTACATCTTATAAATGTTCCACTTGACCAATTAAACCTTTTGTACCCTTTATAGATCACCACCCAAGCAAATGAGAATGAATTGAAACATAGGGTGCCACCCATATGAATTGATTATCTGATTTCTGACCTCGCGGTGTCATGCTGTATGAACATCTTGACCTTTGATCATGTATATATGAAAATCTCTCCAAGCAATATACATGTATATGTTCTCTGATCACAATTTTTGTAAGCAAGGCAGTATATATGTCGGGAAATCTCACCGGGAAATCTATATATATACGAGTACCTGTTCTGAATTACAATCACAAATTTGTTGAAAAGAACCCGCATACAGCTCTTGAAGCAAGTGTTTGTGGTCATTTTTTTCAAGCTGGTAATACATTCTCTCTTAGTGGCTTGTGCTGGTACCTAGTCATGAGTGAAACTGGAAAGTGACCTTCATTTACATGAATTTCTTGTCGATTGATTGTGCTGTGGACTCTATTGAGATTTCTCTATCTTTGCTTCTGTTCTGTGGACATCATTATATTCATTACTCAATGTAGAAGCAAATGTGGATCACAAAGAACAAAATTTGTTGTGGGGGTCCCTCTTGGCCTCTTCTCTTCCCTGTTAAAATTACACTTGGGTTTGGTCCAAAAGCAAAAAGCATTTTTACCGTTTTTCTTTTCTTTTTCTTTTTCTTTTTCTTTTTACTGTTTTACTTTATATTTGGGTTGAAAAGTGAAAAAGAAACTTCCATGATATAGAAAAAAGCTACATGGAAAAAACCAAAAAGGGTCGTCCTTGGAAATCAAGACCACTAAATTATCAAAAACTGTTGATTTGCTATAATGATGATGGAGACAATGCCCCTAAAGCCATTTCAAGTACTTCAACATAAAGGATTTTTCCATATGATTTTATTTCTTCTTTTCCAAAAATGAATAGTTAATTATTAACAAAAGGAAATACATAGGCTTGTTTGACATTAGAAAATATATCATAAAAATTGACGGAAAGTCTCGTATACATACAAGCACATATCAATTTCGTCACATGATACAATTATAATAGAGAAAAACGTATTTATTAGATTACTCGGATCATTATGGAAGATTTGGTCATGTGGCACAATTATTAGGAAAGAAGTATTGGTCATATAACACAGTTGTAACAGAGAAAAATGTACTATTTAGATCATTCAATCGTTACCAAAGATTTCTTCATGTGGCATGTAGTAACAGAAAAATGGAAGGTGCATCCTACATTTCCTACCACAGCCAAGAATTTTCACCACCTCAACCCAAAAGTCTTTAATCTAAAATAATGAACAACTAATGAAGTCAAAGAGAGTTCTTGCTTACTAAATAAGGATAGCCAAGAATTTTCACCACCTCAACCCAAAAGTCTTTAATCTAAAATAATGAACAACTAATGAAGTCAAAGAGAGTTCTTGCTTACTAAATAAGGATTAAAATTACAACTTTGCCACTGTCGGCGTGTGTGTGTGACTTAAAAATGTTGATGCAAAGAAGTGAGTGGCCTCCCATTGCAAATCGCTCAAAGCCACATCCAACCCTCCACGTCAGATCCAACTCCACGTGTCACAATCACAACCCCATGTAATAGTTTAATGTATTCACAATCTCTCTCTCTCGACTATCAAGAATCTCAACTGTGGAAAATCATACTAAAATTAAAACCAGCTCACACGCAGCTACACTAGAGACATAGTCAGAGGTTGTTGCGTTCTGTCGATGAATGCATCTCCATTGCTTCTCTGGTTCGGTTCTTTACGGTCAAGGTGAGTAAAGCTGAAACCTTTTTTCATAGTCTTGAATCAAAATTGTAAGCTTTAGATCTTCGGTTGTGTTGTTGATTTGAGAGATCTATCAAACCCAGATCTAAAAATCTGAACTTTTTTCTGGGTTATTGATTTCTTGCTATCTGGGTTTTGTTGTTTTTAGTTTTGAGAGCTAGATCTGATTCAAGTGTGGAACTTTCTGGTTGAGAAACAATGTTTGGTCGGTCTCCACTGTTGAGAAGTGGAAGTTTCAGGCCAGAAAACCTAGGCCAAAATGCACTAGCTTTGATTGGCAATCTTTGCTTCACTTTGTTTGTGGTAGGAGTGTTAGTGTTCACCATTATTGCCGCCACTTATGAACCGGAGGACCCACTTTTTCACCCATCAACGCAGATCACTAGATTCTTTACATCTACATCAAATGCCACCTTTACATCTGATGACACTGTTGCTAGAACTGGGGAGGATTTCGTGACCATGAACCAAACCGAAGTTGGTTCGTTTATTAATCTAACTGATGTTACGAACCTGACCAGCGAAGCTGTTGAGAATGGTGAGACGCCGACTGCTTGTGAGGTGGATAGTCCTATTGATTGTACTGATCCGGAAGTGTTTCATTTCTTGATGAGAAAGGCGATAGAGCAGTTTAAGGACACACATTTTTACCGGTTTGGGAAGGCTGTTCGTGGGGACAATGATAGTAGTTGCGATATGGCGTGGAGGTTTAGGCCCAAGGAAGGAAAGACAGCTGCTTTTTACAAGGATTATAGGCGGTTTGTGATTGCTAAGTCCAAGGATTGTTCACTTAGTGTACTGAGTATTGGGGATTATCACACGGGTGTGAAAGCAAGGAAGAGAAAGAAGAAGCAGCCTGGCTTTGAGAAGACACCACCAAAGGACGATCTGAGTTTGCAAGTTGTTGGGGAATCTGTTAATGATGCACTTCCTGTGGTCTTGTCAGAGAAGTCATTTAGTCGTGAGAAGTACTTAATCTATATGGGTGGTGGGGATAGGTGCAAGAGCATGAGTCATTACATGTGGAGTTTCTTGTGTGCTTTGGGTGAAGCACAGTACTTGAACCGAACACTGGTTATGGATTTGACTATTTGTTTAAATTCAATGTATTCTTCATCGAATCAAGATGAGGAAGGGAAAGATTTTAGGTTTTACTTTGATTTTGAGCATTTGAAGGAGGCAGCATCAGTGTTGGATCAGGATCAATTTTGGTCAGATTGGAACAATTGGCACGAGAAAAATAAGATGAATCTTCATCTTGTGGAGGATTTACAGGTCACTCCCATGAAGCTTTCTGGGGTGAAGGATTCTTTGATTATGAGAAAGTTTGGATCTGTTGAGCCAGATAATTACTGGTACAGGGTGTGTGAAGGAGAGACAGAATCTGTTGTTCAAAGGCCATGGCATTTGATATGGAAGTCAAGAAGGTTGATGGATATAATGTCTTCAATTTCAGCAAAGTTGAATTGGGATTATGATTCAGTTCACATAGAGAGAGGAGAGAAGGCAAGGAACAAGGAGCTATGGCCTAATCTTGATGCAGATACTTCTCCTGAGGCACTCATCTCAACCTTGGCAGACAAGATTGAAAACGGAAGGAATGTTTATATTGCAACAAATGAACTTGACACATCCTTCTTCAATCCATTGAAAGACAAGTATTCCACCCATTTTCTTGACGAGTTCAAGGATCTATGGGATGAGAACAGCGAATGGTATTCTGAGACGACAAGGCTTAACAAGGGTGTTCCAGTTGAATTTGATGGTTACATGAGGGTGTCTGTTGATACTGAAGTATTCTTGAGAGGGAAAAAGCAGATTGACACTTTCAACGATCTCACAAACGATTGTAAGGATGGTATTAATACATGCGCTCCTGCAGTCGGTTAATCCCTATTTGTGAGTTTAGAATCTTCAGTGTTGCTACGTAACACTGAGGTACCGTTTGTACTTTTAAAACTTGGGTCTTCATTGCTTCCGAGAAAAACTGTAAGCCTTATTTGCTAGTTTTGGCATTGAGTAGCAGTATCATAAGTATTATTTTGTTATTGTAGAATACCAACCATCAATGTTTCTTGACATCCTTTTAAGTTTCTGGTTAAAATTGAGTTTGTGTTTTTTACACTGTTCTAAGTATCCAGTCATATTGGACCTTGTTAATTTGGAATTTTCTTCTGAGATTGCTTTTTCTTTATATCTACTCGAATTTCTTGTGGAGATTGATCCTGTTCATGAACACAAAGCTGTCGGTTATAATTTTGTTGCTCAACTAATGATAAAACTTGTTCTTGAGAGTGATTGAACGATGTTGGTTTAAGATATTTAATCATCAAAGAGAGACTGAAGCTGATCTTAAAAATAATGCTTAATTAAGATAATCAACAATTATTGAACGAGCCAATTGTTATTCCAACAGCCAATTAAAAATACATCTAGTCTTTGAAACTGCTACAATCAATATTCTTGGCAAAAACAGATCTCAAGAACAAAATTGTTTAGCCAAGCATACCACCTACGATGCTGAGAAACTAAAGCAGTTGGTCAGGTGAAATTGACTGTCTGCTTCCCGTCTACTAGGGGAACAGCTTCCCTGGCATCTCCATTGTCCTTGCGCTTGCCTCTGAATCCTTACGTGTTTTCACTTGCTTGGCTAACCTGGATAAACTAGTGCATTTGCTCTTCGAGTTCCCCTACATATTCCTTCTCCTCCGGTATAAATAATCAATTAGAAGTCAAAATCTGATTTCGTCTTTTTGATCTCATTTCCTGCCACCCTTTAACTTTTTGACCGGAATAAGGGTCACCTTCTTGCTAGAATTCTTAGCTTTGGTCTCAGTTGGTCGTAACAATGAAATGGCGACTTGATGCTGACTTTCACTTGCCTTATCGTCTGTATATGGTTTCACTTCAAAAGATCCCCTAGTGAAGCCTCTAGCCACCTAAAGGATTACAGTTCAGGTGATCAGCAATCAGCATTGCTAATAGCATAACATTTAAATGGGGTTTGGATTCTGGCAATAACTTATGCATATACTACAGAAGACACGGTGTTGTCACTGGATTTATATTGTTTCTACTATACCATTGCCTGTGTAACAGTTCCAAAAAGATAAATGAAGCGTATCTGTTTTACCTTCAAAAGAATCCAGACTTTGAGGGAACTACTTAGGATTGCAAGTTTTGTTCTTTTCCCGGAAGTCAAATAGTTACACATGTGATTATCGACCCTCAGAATAAATCTTGGCCATGACTTGGGGCTTTCAGCATTTGCTTTCTGTACCTTTGTTGCCTGATTCATGTGAAAATGTAAATTACCGTTAATAATACATAGGTCAAACAGATAAGGCAGTCTCAATCACACCAGAACAGTTGGAAATTGCAGCAAGATAAGCATGCCTGGTCAAAAACATCATATCAAGGATGGAAAACAGTGAGGTTCCAAAAACCAACTTCATATGCATTTTTTTGGTCACCGGTCGAAAAGCTACCCAAGACAAAATTATTAAGGGAAGGATATTCACATAATAAATTTTAGAGCAGCATGAGAAAAAGTAGTCCTTACAAGCATTCGGCAAATTTCTTGTTCAATTTTTGAGAATGAGGTCTCTAAAGCTTCAACTCTCCCAGTACCATGACAGCAAATGCATGGTTCACTAATCATAAATGTCACGCTGGGTCGAACCTGTCCAACATTGTGCCATAATTCATCAGATATAAAATAAAATAAAATTGATCAAAACTACATTTTGCAAAACAATTCCAGATCATAAGTTAAAAATACAATGTATTATGCATCAACATTTCTTGCAATGTTTATTTCCACCTACAAGCTCTAGGAGTACATTCTGACTAGTATTAGTCATACATCTTTTTAGAATTGGTATTTCAGCTACCCTGAAAAGGCTTGGAAAAGTTAAAAAGCAAAGAGAAATGATTGTGAGATGCCATACCCTCTTCCTTGTTATTTCCATAAGTCCGTGCCTAGACAATTCGGAGACTTTCACCATTGACCTATCTCTCTCAACAGCTTTCTTAACTTCTTCATAGACCAATCTCTTATTTGCTGAAAGACGAGTCAAAAACAAGTAAAGACGGTGCACAGTTAGAAAGCAGTTACACCAAGCATTATACTACTGTTTAATTTCCCATTTCTTATACTGTAAATAATTTTATGAAAAGCCAATTAGTAAGTTCTCTCTCAAGTCTTCTTATTTTTTTTATTTTTTTTTATAGACATCAAGTTTAATTCATTATAAGCAAAACTTTTCTAGTGAGTTTGGCTTATAATGATTGTGAGAAAAATAAAAATCAAAGAAATTGTACGCATGGCAGCAACTATCATACAAGTATCTGCCTCTTACAATAACCAAGGTAAAGAGTGAAATTTATGTAGGACAATGCTCAATATCAAGTTTCTAATTTTTAAATTTTTACAAGTATGGAGAAAGAGAGGCAGAGAGAGATGAATAACTTACAGTCATCTGCCATATCAATAAAATCCACAACAATAATACCGCCGACATCCCTTAGCCGCAACTCTCTAGCAATCTGAAAAAATTATCATCGTTTACATACTAGTTCTTCGACCTTGAGGGAATAAACAGCATAAAAAGATACTTAATCTAATCCTTGCTGAAGAAAACTAAGCACAGTGAAACAGTAACATAAGCAAGTCCACAACCTTCAACCATGTTCAATAAAAAATATCATATATATATATATATATATATATATATATATATATATATTATACTGTTTTCTACAACCTCTCTGACTAAGGCAAAATTAACTCCTTAAACTATCTATGTGGCCGATGCATATAAAACTGTTATAGCAACCCAGAGCATAACATACTTGTTTAGCAGCTGCCAGGTTGACATCTAGAATTGCTTTCTCCTTTGATGTTCCATGCCCAAACATCCCATGTCCCCCATTCACATCAATAGAGACTAATGCCTCAGTTTGCTCAATAACCAGAGAACCCCCATTAGGAAGTGAGACCCTAACAGGAAAGAAACATGATCGACATCAATGAAGATTATAATCAAGATTCTTATAAGAAAGCTTACCAGACTCCAGACATAGTAAAACCTCATAATGAAAAAACCCAAACAGAGGTAAGTTTTCTTGGAATACATTACAATTTGGGATGATAATACTAATAAAAATTACCAGTGACCAGTTCAGCTCTCCTGAAGTAATTACTAAGTTCATGACTACTGAAATGACTGCCATGCCACTCCTAACAGTTTGTTGGAAAGTTTAATTTCAAGTAGCATACTAGCACTATTTTAGGATGGCACTTATACCTTCAACCTCTCATCTTAGTGCTCTAACTAATTCTTGGACACCTCATCTCAAAGCGATTTGCCATGTTCCCTTCTAAAATGACTTCATTTGTAAACTTGTGTCAAGAGGATCTACTGGAAACAAAGTTTACTTTTAACAAGCAGCTCATTACCCATTCTGTGGACAGCTAAGAAAAAAGCAATAGCAACTAATCATCACCTTTTGCTGAGCATATTATCGATCTCCTCTTCAATTTTGAATTTATCAAAGAGGGGAATTTTCTTATTATATAACTCGACTCGATAACAAAGATCTGGGGCAATGTCCTGAAGGTAGTTGGTAACCTGAAAAATAACATAGAAAAAGAATTTAAATTTGTTACTTATCATGGCAAAGAAGTGTATGAGATCATTGACTTTCCAACTATGTAAGTTTTTAGAAAGATTGGTAATAATGCTAAACATTCAAGGAAAGTAATATTTTGAGATAGTAGGTATGCTGATAAGGCATTTTTAACCACTTAGTCAAACCAAATTGATCACACCCGAAGAGTTGACAACTAAAAAGAATGACAAGTCGACTGTCTTAACTAATTATCAAAACATATTCTCAACTCTCCTAGCAAACCATTTTACTTTAAACAATTATACATTTTAAAAATTAAATTATAACACTATCTCATTAACGTCATTTACAATCCTTCTTCATATCTCCAATAATTGGTTTAGCTGCTAATGAAACAATAATGTATAATAGTATTAGCATATGCCCATAATTAGTATTTTACTACATTAAAATCCTTATGTAATGTTTTGAGTCACTCTCTTTTGAAAAGAACAAGCACACAAACACACTTACACCTACACACACACACACCCATTTGCTTTATGTTTCAATAACAGTCCTCTCTGTTATCTGCTGGAGCAATACCTCATGATATGTCCTGTGAGAGTCAACCAACATCTTCTTAACCTGAAGGTAAATTATATAAAAAGCATGAAAGCGGGAGATGAAATTTTCTGTAAGATCATTGTGTGATTTTGACGTAAAGTAATAGAAGATGGGGAAATTTACAGAAATGGAAATGGGAATTAGAACGGATGTTTGTAACTCACCTTGTCATTGAAATAATCCTGAACAACTGAAAGGGTTTGACCCATTGCCCTATGCAGTATAACAGGAACGGCCCCCTCCACACCTTCATCTGCTGCAAGAGCTGCTGATTTTGCATGTTCCATAATATTTTTCCAAGTTGAAAGCAAACCTTCCAAGTCCTTCTGCAATTCCTCTAAAGAATGGCCAACAGCAACAGTTCTTACTGTTAGACCAAAACCATGAGGCTGCAAAGTTTTTGCAATGACTTTTAAGCGTGTTCGCTCAACACCAATTATCTTTTTTGAGACACCAATTTTAGCACAACGAGAAAACAATATCTGCAAGCCGGTATAAATAGTTTGAGTGAAATAAATAAGGTGATTAGCTAGCAATGAGTGAGGGGGAGAGAGAGGGAGATCAGAATTCAGATACAGAGAAAACATACCCAGAATC
The DNA here is from genome assembly GCA_032871835.1 of Dipteronia dyeriana. Lineage (NCBI taxonomy): Eukaryota > Viridiplantae > Streptophyta > Magnoliopsida > Sapindales > Sapindaceae > Dipteronia > Dipteronia dyeriana. The sequence goes on along the minus strand of CM065299.1, from coordinate 1,261,881 downwards.
TGCTCTTTAATTTTGGATAAGCTGTCAATGTCGGGCCTTTTGTACCCAATCCCTCTTTCACAACTTGTACAATAATTTTGGTTCCTTTCTGAACCTGCAACCACTTGTTTTCATAAGGGAGTTTATGCTTAGAATCTTTAGTATCTCGGCGATGAGACACTTGAGAGTCATTAGAACCTTTTGTTCCAATAGGAAAGGGACCATTCACAGTTTCACCTTCTAGATGATGGTCTCCATCTAAAAAGTCCTCAAAATCAGCTTCTGCATCACCATAATCAGCTATACTACCATTCACATTCTTAAGAATTTCTGAAACATCATAATCATCATCAACTTCATGTTCCTCGTCATCATTGGGCATAAATTGCACTATATCATCCATAGAGTCAGCTTCAGCAACATCATCAATGACTTCGATGTTATGAGATGTGCGGTCAGTGTCATGGGTGGCTGGATGTTCTTCAAGAGCTCCAGACACAAAACCATTAACTACCTGTTTCTTTTTCCGTCGACGAAACGGAGGAAATATGAATGGTTCTCTGTATTGCTTTATGTCCATAAGAGAAGGTCTAGTATTTCCAATATTCACAAAAGCACCACCCATATGGGGCACAAGTTTTGTAACTACCCCTAAATATACACTATCACATATTACATTGCTTTTAACAGGTTCCAGTAATAGCTCAACCAATTTTTCATCTTCCAAAACAGCAATCCTCTGCATTGTACATATCGAAGAATTAATCAATATAACATTTGATACAGGGTCCTCCTTTGAAACTAAACTCTCTTCTGCAGGAAACAAATTATCAGTAACTTGATAATTTTGATTATCAGTATCCAATTTAGTCCCCTCATCTTTTACATTCTCACTTTTGTCTGATATATCAGGATTTATCTTATCCTTGTATAAGAGAACAAAAAGAGATGATCCAAACCAAGGTTCCTCAATGGGTTGGTCTCTTTCAGAGAAAACTGTATCAGAATTTGAATCCTCATGTGAAGCAGTAACTGTAATCTCATCATTACAGTACATGTTATCCTTAAGTATGTGATCATTTGAGAATGGCTTTGACCCTTTGGAATCAATTTCAAGATATCTGACAGTCTCATCTTCATCTGTCAAACCACTGGAAGCATTTAAGTGTTCAGAAACATATTAAGGAGGAGGTTTTATATCCAAGCATGCTCAGATGGAGACATTACCTTTTTTTAGAGCTGAGATTGAAGATTCTGCAGCAAGATATGTCTCCTCTATCCATGAATCCCATACATGAGTTGGTGGTCTTCTGTTGTTAGACCTCATCCATAAATCTCTCACCAGAACTTTCCTATCTTGTTTGACGGGTACTAATAAAGAAAATTCAGGTCCGGGTCTCCAAATGATGTCATCTGAAGGCCATGTTTCTCCTTTCATGAAATAATTGTACTTGAAATTTACTCCAGCAGCTATCTGCCAAGAATAAAAGGTGATTACGTGGACTTATCGGTGAATATAAATACATAATTGACAGTTGATGAAGTATCTCCAATTTCTAAGACTAGGAGATAATTAACATTCAACTAGAGATTCTTGGTCCTGTATTTCCCTTTAAAAGAGGAACAGAAGAATCAAATTATCCATTTCTCTTATTAAAGAAGTTAAAAAACTGATTAAAAGCAAAAACTTTTCACCATTCACCTAAAGACATTATTGATTCCATAATGTAAAGTGTAAACACAAAGTTTCAAAGATTTCTCCAAAGATTCATCTCAGTTCACTCAACTAGCTTAAACAAAGTAAATCACAGATCATGAGAGAACAAACAAGCACCAGGTACTTATGCAGTTGACATCACTTTATGTTTCCACTACACATCATTTTAATATTAGTTAACTACTAAATTTTCACAGCTCGGTAAATTACCTTGACTTCAGCCTTCCATAAGTTTCCATCCTCAGCCGGGGACATTAGAATTGCCATATCTGGATCCCAGCAGCCTAAAACACTGAGATCCCCAGTAAGGTAGAGAAGCTGACCAGGAGCCACATCAGCCTCTATAGTCCAAACCACCTCACTTAATCCTTCAAAAGGATTAGTTGGCAGGCCTGAGAAATCAAATGTGCTAGGTCCATCATTCATTCCAAAAGAATAGAAAAGTATTTCCAGAAGGAGTAAAACTAATTGTTTTTCCCACTTTTGCCACAAATTACAATTTGTATATCCATTGAGTCTATAGCTACAAACACTATTAATACCAAATGCATATTACTCTCAATAAAGCCTTAGGAAAACCAAGCTTAGATAACGAGTTGAACAAAAACTATGAGGAACAAATGCCCAGCCAGAGAATGCAGACAAGTTCTACATTTATAAAGAAAACACATAATTTTATAGTTTGAAACCAACATGTATAAGATTTCAACAGAAAGATTTCATTGAACACCTAATAGTTAAACCAGCAAAAAAAAATAGATGGCACCAGAGTGACAGCGCAATATTTACCACACGAAAAGTAGCTACTATTATAGTCAAAAATTGCATAAGTATTCACAATCTCACCAACAATATAATAACAAGGGACTATTACAGTACCTTTCTCTGTAGGCATTATAGGAGATCTTGTAAGAGAATGGTGATTCCTGATACAAAACGTGAATCTTAACATATTCCTGAGGGGTATGTGATGGCATATATACCTGATTCAATTGTAATATTCATTACTGCTTTGCTGAGATAATAGTTAAACACACACATAGGAAATATGATTACAAGGAATAACATAATTTCTATGTGAAGTAGTAGGCATCACAAACAACATTTCCAATTGTCCAATGATTTTTGCACAAAACTACCAGAAGCTATATGATTGAGAGTATACAATAGCCCCAACCACAAAAACGGACAGAAAGGCCTAATTTCATTTCACATAATGCACCTATTAGTTCTCAAAATTTCTTTCAACGCATATAACTATTGCCAGAGCCTCATGCAATGATAAAGGTTTCAATTTTTTCTCTCATAAGAGTTAAAAGTTTCAGTCTTTTTTGGAACAAATATAATTTACGCATTTTCAAGGCAAGAAAATCATAATTGCTTCTAATTTGCAACAGAGACATATTCACAAACACTATCCTTCCAATGAACCACTAAAGCTACTATCAACAATCATTCACACGATTCCCATTTTATAGGTAAGCCAACACAACTGTTTCTCGCAAATTCAATCAAGTTTCTAACTTTCTCTACAAAACACAACAACAATAACTGAAATGACAATAAAATACCAGAAAGATCGATACTTTAAACAAGTACTAAACAAGAACCTCATAAAACATCACTTGTATCGACTTACGGAGACAGAAACCGGTTACAGGACCCCAGAAGCCAAGTGGGTTTGCGCCCAGAGAGGAGGTGGTTGGGCGGAGGCCGAGCCTCAGCGAGTTCCATGAGCCTGTAGCGAGTTTGAGCGGCGCATGGAGAGCGAGCCGGAGGAGAAGAAGCCATTTAAACTAAAAAGGATAGTCCTTGGTTCGTAAATTTGAAGTGGAAATGACGGTGTTCTATTCATCTGAGGGAGCGAGCTTGAGCTCACAAGTACTGGTCGAAGCAATCTGGATAGAAGAAGATAATAGCATTGGTTTTTTTGGCTTTGGCGCGTTGTGGTTTTGTGTCTAGTGTGACAAAATATAACATTAGTATATGAGGATATGCGTTTTTTTTTCCCTTTTCCTTTATTTTCATAGCCTTCTATGGCTTAATTAAACTTTATAAGTATGATCCGAATAATTACGTATCAAATTCAATAGCTACTCTCGAATTTATTGTTTAATAAAAGAAATGAGATTTGAACCCCTAAAAAAACACTATTGGTGTGGTCTAAATAGTTATACTTCCCACTATAAGAAAAAACAATATGAAAAGATTTCTGTACACTTGCTTTTCGACGAGTGCTGCAGGACTCGGACCTTAAATCAAGCATTATAAGTACGATCTTATTTCCACAACCTCGGATGCTATTCATATAGCTATTCCCACGATCCAAAAGGATTTTTACACATTTGTTTTTCAATGAGTAAGTTTATATTCAAACCTCTATATAGTTATTAGGGGTGGACACGATTCGATTCGGTTCGATTTTGGATAAAACCGAACTGAACCGAAAATATTTCGGTTCATCCAAAATTGAACCAGTTTAAACCTAATAAAAAATGGTAACCGAACTGAACTGATTTGATTTTAATCGGTTTGGTTCGGTTCGGTTCATTTCGATTTTAAACCTAATGGGCCTTATTGATTTTATGGGTTTAATGAGTTTTTTTTAATATGTTTTTAAATTTGATGAATTGTTGGATTCTAATTTTGGACCAGAGTTTTAATATTTTTAATAGTCCAAGCCCCAAGGGCAAAAAAAAAAAACAAATCAAACTTAACTAATAATAATGAAAGAAAAACTAAAGAAGTTTGTTAGGGTTTTTTTTAGTTATACTTATATATGTGGTTTAATCGGTTCAACCGGTTTTTAAGAAACCAAACCGGTTTGAACAAAAAAAAATCGGTTTTTAATTTTTTAAACCTGTTTAAACCGAATTCATTTGATGAACCGAACCGAACCGAATACCCTTTTTTGGTTCGGTTCGGTTCGGTTTGGAACTTAATGCCCGCCCCTAATAGTTATTCACACAATCATGATCGTTATCTTGGTAATTCCCATAAGAAAATGTGTCATTACACTAATTGTACGTTACTCTCGTTATACTAAATTTTTATAAAGTAAAGTAGGATTCTAACTTGTTTATCAAATGAGTAATATTATATCTCACACCTAAAATCACAACTTTTCCATCACGATACGTGTGAGAGCTAATGTGTCAATTTGTGAGTGGATATATAATTATAGAATTAACTAAATAGTTGGTGTGTTTTTCTTTTCTAATAAACTTGTTTTCTTAACTGGTTTTTATTTGCTGCCAAACCAACTCAATTTGTGGCCACGCGCAACCACTTACAATTATCATTCTTGGCTTTTCCATGGTCCTTGGAGGCGAAAAACAACAAATGTAATAATTGATATCATTAACCATTGTATCCAGTCTATATTTGTATCATGAATTGATTCATTCACAACCCACAAAAGGTTGCAACAACAGAAGCTAGAAAAGCCATCCTGTTCTTGTTTTCACTCTCACTTCAAAGTCCAAAGAAGAATCAATCAAAGCTTGAATAATTACACCATCACGATTTTCCTTTGTAAAAGTGGGTGGCAATCTGGCATGCCATATGGGCATGGAACTGCACCCCCCCCTCCTGTGTGAATTGTGATTTGTGATGGATGACTTGAAAATGGACCACTAAGTTCTTATTGGACAAGTGAACAATCATGATTTTTGCTCACATAACAAGAAAAAAATGAAATGCAATGAACAAGAACCTTATGATTTTTGCATCTGTTGTCTTATATGTTGTCTTGTGAGCTTTTATTTCACAAGATTTTATGGCCATCAAGAACAAGAAGGATGGCCAACCAAATGGCAGCAAGATGCAACACCATTTGATACCAAAGCTTGTGTACTTGTCAAATTGTTCCATTGGCAAAATCTAGAGCTTGTAGTATTATCTAGTTAGAGATAGTATCCTAAGAGTTTTCGAACTATTAAGACCTATCTAAGGTTAGCGCAACGCAAAGATAAACACAACAGATGATCTCGACCCCCTCCAGTTTAGAGCCCAATGGACAAAGGAAGGTTTTCCGAGGATTTAGAGATCCGAATTCTGGTGTTGATATCATCCAAGTCTTTAACATGTAACACCCACCAACATTCTATTTCAGTTTGCACAAAATACATGAAACATTTCATTGAAGAAACCAAAATCTCCATATATATACTCAAGATCAAAGTCAGATACATTGGATAAAACATCAGAAAATCTCACAATATGTACACTAAAATTCTAGCTCTTAAACAAACGATCAAGGTACCACGCTTGAACTCACGCATATACATATACAACATGCATAACACTAGAAACCAGTCGATACACATTTTTTTTTTAAATACCTATATGTACACTACACGCTGTACATGGAGTTTCTCGATTCAGATTCAGACTCAGACTCATCAAACTATTAAAAGACTTCACCAGATGCAAGACACATCCTCTTCAAGCTCATCAGATATTAGCGGTGTCCTGCAAAGTGGGCACGTAATGTTCCAGTAGCCCAGCCACTTCTCCAAGCACGCCTTATGGAAGAAATGACCACAGGACAACTTGTTGATATCGGATTCTGGCTCGAATCGTGTCAAGCAAACCGAGCATTCATGTTCAGAATGTTTGTAATGGGGCAGTGTGTCAAACTTGATTGCAGGGTTCCGGTTCCTGAACTCCTCAACATGATTAACACAAGGGGTTTGATTCTCAACCGATTGTGTGGTGTCTGTGGATGCATCAGTCCAATATGATGGAGTTTCTGATTCGGAGAGGTGTATACCGACAACTTGGAGGATTGATCTGACTATGCCTTTAACGATAGAGATCGATAGAGCAGTGTTTACTATGATCACACATAGCATTCCTTCTGATGGAGATGGGAGACTCGAGATGCCCATATCGAAATTTATTAAGTTTTGAGGGGGGGGACTCAGTTTCGTGTGGCGAAAATCAGTTTGAGATTTCGAATCAAAAATGAAGACTTAACGCTCAAACTCCTTGATATCTATCTGAAAGGCAATAATAAAAACATCGTTAGAACATCATTCAAAACCATACAAGTTTATGCAAATCAATCAAGTTTAAAGAAAACAAAGAATGCATAGAATTTCATAGAGCAAATTAGCAAAAGATAAATAGAGAATCACATGAAATTCTTAAATTGCCTCACAAGAAAAGCAGAAATTAAGGCAAATGGTGACAGCAAAATTTCACAAAAGAGACAAAATTCCACATAAGAAACAAAAAAAATATGGGATTTTTGGTATTGATAATATGATCATCATGATCACTTATTAATGATGTTGAAACTCAAAATTACCAAAACCCTTTTTGAGAGCTATTGAAGATGAAAATTATCAAAAAATTGAACCAACTTCAATAAATCATCTCTTACAAATTATAAAATATCAAAACCCCAAGAATCTTACCACAGCTGCAAATCAATGCAAGATACATCCTTTCTATCTATATAAAACAACAAAAATCTCTATGATCAAGATCTAACTCAAATAGACAAATAAGGCACCTGGGATTGATATTTAAAAAAAAGGGAAAACTTTGATAATGCCCCAGATGATCAGAACAAGAAAGGATCATCCTCACCACAACAACAAGTCAACAACACATAAGATTGAAACAGAAACCAGTTTGAATAACGAAAAAGCTCATAACTTGCATACCATAATTTCAATCCAAAACAAAACAAACAAAAATAAAAAAATCAATTTTTGATCAAAAGGGAAATAATACAAGATCTACCATTTCTTATTCAACTATAAAAAACAAAACTTTCATTATGCAAGTGAATGAACAGACAAGAACATTTCAAACCAAACCCAAAAAAGATCAAACACAAAAGGACCCATCAGTGCAAGAGATTGAGAGAAAGATAGAGACTCACAGATTAAAAAAACTGAACTAGAACTTGCTTCAGATTACTTGCAAATACAAATATGTTATAGTTATGGACTAATTAGAAGAAGAAACTTTAGATATGTATGTATATAAGAAGTTGTTTGAAGTTGGGGAATTGTTGTAGGAGAGCTATGGATTTATATACATGGAGAGATAGAAGACCGAGCTTGTTAGCTGCCTATGTATGTATGTATGTATGCTACTTGTATGGTCCCCCCAACAACACTCTCTCTCTTGGTTTGCTTGCTAAGATGTTATTGAGCTTCGACTCTTCGAGGCTTCGAGCTTTCTTTTTAACTTAACCATGGTTAAAACTTCCGTCTTTTGCTGAAACTACTGTCTTCTTAACCATGGTTACTTTATATCCCCACATTTTCTTTTACAATTTTTTTTTTTTAAGGTTGCTCTTTCTTTGTATATATTGATGAATTTTTTGTTGATGTTTTTGGATATTTCATGATCTAAATTTATGAAGATAATTAAAAATACAGTCAATTATAATATTATCTATAGTTAATTATAGTGTGACGGCTCGAACCCGTACAGAATTATTATTTTACTACATTGGTTTTACTTAATTAAATAATTCCACTAGTCTTTTCAACTAGAACTCTTTTTTTAAGGTACAACTTCACTTTTGCTTTTCTCATTCGATTAAATTTTACTATTTGGTGACTTTGTTGTCAAAATCTTGAACAATTTAATCCATAAAAGAAAAAAGAAAAATGATTTGAGGGATTTTTCGTCTCAGTTTAGTATTTTACAGCACATTCTGTTCAACTTCTTTCCCTTTAATAAAATTACAGACAAATTTCCTTAATTTTTTAAAACATGAATATTTATTAAAAAATGTATGATCATATGACATTTATCAATACATAATCAAATTTGTAAATGAAAATTTTATATTTCACGAGTTAAAAGAATAAGAACATGACTCGTATTCATAATCTTATCGATAAGGGGAGGGAAGTTTACAGATGGACATAATTTCAGTATCTTAATGGAATTGGTGTTAGTGTGATCTATGGTCTATGGATATTAATGACAAATAACTTCCATATATGTTCATTGTTACATCATATCACATCATCCAACATTTTTAGACGATAAATAATTGATTTAGATGTGTTGAAACAAATAGTTTGCGTATTATTTTCATCGTTTGATCAAGCACCTCCTCAAATGTTATTATACGATATTACTTGTTCTAAACGTGTCAGGAACAAATAACTTCTATATATGTTTCATCGCTTGAACGTATCATCATATCTTATTATTATACGAAACAAACTCCTAATCGGATTAATGTATCGAAAACAAAATAAGTGAATCGAAAGTGTGACCGATGGATGGTAATGACAAAATAGTTACCATCACTTGATCATGTTTCATCACATCACATCATAATTATTGTAAATTAGACACGTGTCATCGATCCTCTGATTAGCTATCGCATGATTGCATACATTTACGGAACCCACCACCCTAACCAAGCATCAAAACGCCACCACGTGTCCTCATCACACCCATCCTACGTGTGTCACATCTCTACATGTGTTTGCTATTTTGTCTTTGCGGTGACTAAGCTGTCATACTTGTACGTGCTAACGAAAGGCAAGCTCACATCACATGGGTTGCGATTGAAGTTTTGTTGGACAGGTGTTAAAAGATAACGATATCAGTATGGTCATTCCCAAATAGGTCAGAGTACAACGGTGTTGTACAAGTGTGATGTAGGACATCTTTAGTGGGTTCATTGAGATGGGAAATTATCACAATTTTATATTTCTTTCGGGCCAGTAAGTTTCATTTCATGATTTATTTTATTTGTCAACAAGTAAGATCTTTCATAAAGATTTATAGGATTTTTATTAATTCGGTTAATTGGAGTGTACATCAAATAATTTAGAGTCTAAGTCAAGTAGAATCTATTTAGATTATTGGATTTTCCTAATATAGCTAAACTTGGATCCCAAGTTTAGGCTAAGAGTCTCTTATAAATAAGACCCGAAGTCTATTGTCTTCTCATTCAATTTGTCATCAATAAAAAGTTCTTAGAACATTTGTGTATTTTATTTATGTTTTGCTTTTCGCTTCGTCAAGTAGTATCAGAGCAAGGTTTTCGCAAACCTTCTGATGAAACGCAATGGTCCAGGAAGCAACCATCATAATGACGGTGATCAAAGGATGAGGGCAATAACAACTCAAGTAGTTACTGCCACCGCTGACAACTTGCAACCAGGATTTGAGAGGCTTGAGGGTCAGATGATCAAAAAATTTCAACAATTAGGGACGCTAGTGGCAAACGACAACATGATGATTGAACTCAGTCCAATGCCAATGGGTCAGAATCCTACTACAACAATAGTCGTACGAAATTGAAATCTTCCTATGGAGGAGGAGGAGGGAGGTCGTGGCTCGAGAAAGACACAAGGAGACGACGATTACAAGATTCATATTGATATTTCAACATTCATAGGCACCCAATAATATTGAATATACTTCTTATGCCGTAGAAATTGTTGAAGAATTGAAAATGAGCCTTGGATGTTTGAAGTTGAAAACTGTGATATAACCACCGATATTGATTGCACTTTAGATGTGGTTGAAGCACTATTGGAAGATGATTAGGTTGTTCAAGGAGAAACTTCCCTAGAATGACAATTGTGTGATCCTTATTTATTTGGGATATCAAAAAAGATTGACTTACAATTTGTTCATGAGAGATTTAAAAAGATTGTTTTTCTTCGACTAGATCTTAAAGATTCAACATTATTTCTACAATCCGAAGAATGTTTATTCAAATATGTAATTGACAATATGATATATCAGTATTCTTGTAAGAGGGAATGTACGATATAGGATATCTTTAGTAGGTTCCTTGAAATGGGAAATTAGTATAAATTTATATTTCTTTCGGATCAATTCGTTTTATTTCAATATTTATTTATTTTATCAGCAAGTAAGATCTCATTTTTGTAATCATTATATATATATATATATATATATATATATTGAAGAAAATAATCATTATATCTTTTGATAAAATTGTAACGGAAGATATTTCTTATATCAAAGATGCATGGCGTCCAAGTGTATATAATCGACACGTGGTAGAATAGTTCATACATAATATTTAATAATGTACATAGGACATGTATATATACAAGATTGAAAGTGGTGACAAAACGCAAGTAGGCTAGTAAACAATACTTTTATTGAAACGACAAAAGCCAGAATTAAAGAAACAGAGATGGAGATGTGTGTAGATAGAGAGATAGAAGTGTCAGTTGCCATGCCATGTCCTGATAATAAAAGTAAAAAGAAAAAGATAGAGGAAGAAGATACATAATTATAAAACCATTAGTGAGAGAGAGAGATAGATAGAGGTGTCGAACGAAGAAGAGAATGATATAAATTTTGGAGGGGGACCCCGATAAGCCCATGTGCATGCATGCAGAGAATGGCGATGATCGATTAAAAGCATCTGATCAATTTGCTGAAGTACGATTATACTTTATCCGTCTAATAAAATCATGATTATATACACTTAGTTAATTAGTTTGAAAGTTTCACTGTTTTATGGGAAGAAAGTTTCATTGAAGTATATTATTTATTGTTAATAATAATTATAATAATAGATGAAATCGAATAGACCATGGCCGGACCACAAGTTGGTATTGAACTTTACGATATACGAAGCCATTGAAATGTAGTATGATTGTCTCATTGAAGCCTTTATTCGTAATGAAAGGTGATAAATGGAATATATCACCATATTAAAGACGGATAATTATTCATATAAAGATACTTATTTGGCATGATAGAAGTTCATTGAACAAACATATTATTTCATTGAAGAATTTTTATTAATCATATTATTAGAAGAAAGAAAATAGATTAAACTATAAATGTCTAAGATTGAACTTTACGAAGAAGCTATTAAAGTGTGGTACTATTATCCCATTGAAAAATTTACTATGAATATTTAATATGATATAACCGTCTCATTAGAACAATAGTAAAAATAAAATGGTATATAAACTTTACATTAATATAGTTTATTGAATGAAGGAACGTATGATAACAATAACGTACGTGTAACATATTACGTAATGTCCCATCGAAGCATTTCTCGTAAAAGGTGAAGTGGGGTGGAAGGGATGTGGGAAAAGGCCAAGACCCACATCGGCAAGGATATCACTTCACGTGGCCACACACCACCACCCGGCCACCACCCACACTATCTCATATGCTCTTCCATGTGTTTGTTTTATTGTCTCTGTCAAAAAACTTCGATCAAAATCATCTCTGCTTCTTCTGTCTTTTGTTTTCTTTCTTCGCTGAAAACAACTACACAATTAATGCTTTGTGACTGAGTGGGTGTTTGAAGGTCATGTGCTTGTTCAGTGAAACCTTATAACTTGGCTTCTAATGAACTTGTAATTTATTGCCATTTTTTTATTGCATGAGACAAGACAGTAGTCAATTATTTTCATATTTTTTTGTAACTATATGTGATGTCTCCACATCCATCTTTTATAAGGTTTTTTGTATTTTATTTTTTATAATAAAAATGGCTGCAACTAAATCCTAACAATTTATTAACTCGTATATAGTTGGTTGATTTCATAAATTATTGCACGTATTTTGTTGACCGACTCACTGCTTGTGAGGTATTGTCCGTTTAGAGTCTTATGACTCATTGAACCTCACAGATTGGCCATTTGATACGGTTTATTCCAACTTTTGTTCATTTACATTATTTACTAGTTATTTATATTATCAACTAGTCTCTACTTCGGCCGATGAAAGCAAAAAAAATCCAAAAATGGCTGCTCCTATATCCTAACAATTTATTAATTCGTATAGTTTGTTGATTTCATAAATCCTTTTGTGTGATCAAAATTTCATCAATGTAGGTTAGAGGTCACTGTTCATAAGATATTGTCCGTTTTGCATATTTTGATTAATTGAACCTAAAGATTTGGTCTTTTATTGTAGGGTTTAAGCTAACTTCTGTTCATTAATCTATATTATTGATCAAATATTTATATTATGAACTAGTTTTGATTTCAACGGATGAAAGAAAAAATCTATTAACAAAAACTAAAAAAAAAGCTACTTAAAATCATAACAATTTATTAATTCGTATCATAAATTCTCGTACGTGTTTCGTTGACCGTCAAGATCAAAATTTCACTATAGACATTAAAGATCACTACACACTAAATATTATCCGCTTATGATCTTTTGACTCGTTGAATCTCACAAATGTGTACTTTATTGTAGGGCTTAACCAACTTTTGTTCATTTATATTATTGTCTAATTATTTATATTATCAACTAGTCTTGATTTCGGCTGATAAAAAAAAATCCATTAACAAAACTAAATAAAATTTCTCAAAACTTGTTTATGCTATTTAATTTTGAGCTAATTTGTTCTTTTGTTTTGTTCGGTAGATTAATATCCAACAATTCATGATGAAAAAAAAAACTCTGATTAAATTGTGTGAGAATTTTGCTTTAAACTACATTGTATATTGTATGACGAGCTCTTACTTAACGAGATATTTGTCAATTTTAAATCTTTTAACTCATTGAACCTCATGATTTTATCCTTTATATTGTAGGTTTAGGCTAGTATTTGTTCATTTATATTATTGACTAATTATTTATATTATCAATTAGTCACAACTTCAGCCGAAAAAATGCTACTCCTAAGTCACAAGTCCTAACAATTTATTAATACGTATAGTTTGTTGATTTCAAAAATCCTTATGCTTGTTTCGTTGATCGATAATGTCAAATTTTCACTATATACATTAGAGGTCACTGTTCATGAGATATTATCCGTTTAAAGTCTTTTGATTCATTAAATCTCACGATTTTATCCTTATCGTAGGGTTTAGACCTGGTTTATTTATTTATATTATCAACTAGCTATTTATATTATCAACTAGTGCCGACTTCAATTGATGAAAGAAAAAATCCATTAACAAAAAAAATTAAAATTCTCAAAACTAGTTTATGCTATTTACTTATGAGCTAATTTATTCTTTTTTTTTGGTTCAGTAGATTAATTTCCAATAATTCACGTGAAAAACACTTAAATTATATTGTGCGAGATTTCTGCTTTAAACGATGTCGTACGTTGTACGATGAGGTTCTTATCATGGCCTTTTGGGCCTTTTTGGGCTTCACGTTATTACTATATTTGGTTTTAACAGACCAGTCCGATGGGCCGCAATTAGGGTTTTTCATTTTTGTGAATTAGGGTTTTTCTTCTTCTACACAGCCAATGATCCAAGTAGCCAACAGCTTCAAGCAAGCTTCTTTTCTTCTCAAACGCTCTCGCAACCTAGAGACAGTAACTAAATTGTGTTCTCAGGTATCAAATTATCTTGTTTGTTGCTTCATTTTTTATTATTTTTGTGTTTCGATTTGGTTGTTTGTTTTTTATTTGTAATCGTTATTAGTTGGGTAGAATCTTCGACCCATCATTGTGTTCTTTAAATCGATACAGATTATTGCAAGAAAGAAGGGATTTTTTCTTTTCTTTTCTTAAAATATGTTATTCTTTACTATTATGTGTTGAGTAGAATGTAAATTTGAAAGTTGAAATTAGGTTTGCTAGGTTGTTTTACTCATTTAATTTTGGTTGTGCTAGACTGCTAGGTTAGAACTTAGAATATAGAAGCATACCATGGCTGCCGAGGTAGCACATGTACCCGTATCCGAAAGAGGTCCTAGGAAGAGGATATTTAGTTCGAAGAAGGGTGGTAAGGGAAAGAAGAAGATGAGGGTGATGCCGGGTGCTGGAGAGAAGGTTAAAATTAATCCGAAGATGAAAAAACTGTATAGGAAGAGGGCGAAAGAGTACAATTCGGACGATGATGAGGACGAGGATGAGGATGAGGATGAGCCGTCTTCCTTTCAAGATAAAGGTCATTTGGAGAAGGAAGGTGGGGGTTCATCTGAAGAGGAGGGGGTTAATGTGGATGCGGAGAATGATGGTTTTTCCGATGGTGAAGCTGACGAAATTCAGCCTGGGATTGCGAATTTTTCTGAAGGGTCCAGGGCATTCAAGACGGCGTTCAAGAGCATTATAAAGAACGCTGTGGCTGAAGATGCACTTGTAAGCTACTTACTAATTTGAAATTGTGCTTTCCTTGTTATTATATGGTGCCTGGTACTTGTATTTAGTTTGTTGGCTTTGCAGGGCCCGGTGTTGTCAGCGCACAAGAAGCTTGTTGCCGAGAAACTTGCTGAAGAGGAATCTGAACGGAAGTTGAAGGGAGAGGCTAAGAAGGAAAAACTCATGGTAGGACTAAAATTGGTCCAGTAAGATTCATACACATTCTTATTGCATTAGATCAGTATCATTAATTTAGCTTCTTACATAATAGGCAGGTGAGAAGGGACATGTGAAGCCTGCTAAGTACTTGGACACGCATGAAAAGTTTCTAATTGGTGTTGCTACAAAAGGAGGTACCGAATTTTGATTTTGAAATGGGGCAGATGTACCCTTATTTTCTTAGCTTATTGCACTTTTTTTTTTCTCATACTAACTTCGATTACATTTGCTATGTGTGTTGCTGGAGTTTCAGTTGTCAAGTTATTTAACGCTGTAAGTTGCTTTGTGAAGATTTAGCTATTTTGGTCATCACTCTGTTTTAATTTCTGAGTTTTGTTTGTTATATTTTGCTGTTGTCTTACTTTTTAATACTTAAAATCTATTATTTGGTACTTTTGGCAGGTAAACAAGGCACAACATGCTCAAAAAGGATTGAATCCTTCAAGGTTTAAAGATGAAAAAGGTATGTTGACAGACAGCAACTGTTTTTTTTTTTGTCACGTCACTTTTCCAAATATTAAGTCTCATTGGTAGATCATACTCTTGGCATTTTTTCATATATATCCCATTTTTGGACTCGGGCCTTTTGATCTTACACTAAGGTCTAATTGTCTGTCAGTTCTTAATATTTTTTATGACAATATCTGTGAGATAGATGCCTATGAGATGATCCTTAAAAGTCATCATGTTCTCAACCTCAGCTCCAGCTTGCTCCAGAGGATTGAGTTTGATTTAGCTTAAATGTTATTCGTTTCAAGTACAACTGCATCTTGGTCCTGCAGAACCCCGCTTTGCTGTTGTCATTGACCTCAGAATATCAACTGAATACTGGCAAAATTTTCTTTCTCCCATGATTGACCTCATAGTTGAAATAAGTGATGTATTTGCACTTCTTGACTGTTTTTAGCTCCATTTAATTATAAGTAATGCTGTATCTATCTTGCCAGTGATAAAGAAGCGAAGGAAGGAAGCATTCTTTTCCGAGTTAGGAAAGACACCGGTTTCTGGAGCTGATTCCAAGGTATGCTGTTTTTCTATTCTTCTTTACACACAAGGAGTTGTAGCCATTATGCAAGTAAGGAGAGAATAATTTGTAATCCTTGATAAATGAAAGGAAAGGAAAAGAAAACAAAGAGAGTTAACATGTGATCATCTTATCATCATATTGCAAAATAACTCATAACAGAATGGTGCATCCAGACTATATTGTTGGTTTGGATTCAGTTGCCCTTCAACACATTTTTGGTCTACGAATTCCATCCAACTTAAACATTTGTGATTTGCAGGGTCATAATTCAGGCACCGCTGATGAAGGACCTGCTTGGGCACCATTACGTGACAATTACATGCTAACAAGTTCCAAGTTGAAGGACTGGGATAAGATGCCGGTAAGTATTTTTTTGCATGCTAAATTTTACAGGCGACAGAAACACATCGGTTCACGTGTGCTAATACTCAGCACTTTTTCCTTGTCCTTGTAAATTGTTTGTTTGCAGGAGACAACGGTAGCAGATGATGGCATCGGTAGGATGTCAGAAGATGATGGTAGTTCTGGTGAGGATGATGATTGAGTGATATAGTGTTGAAACCGGACCATTTTTGCTGTATTATTTAATCTTGTAGAACAGTAGATAAAAATCACATTTAATCAAAATATGAATGCATAGTTTCTTTCTTTCCTCGTTTTCCCTTTCCATTAGAAAATTATTTACAGATGAGTAAATGTGTTACCCTTCTGATGTGATTGTTTTTTTCATTTTTCAACCAATAAATATGAGTAGTATTCTCTGTGCTTTTGGTGTTTGCAAAACGGGAAAGTGATTTGAAAAGTAAAAACTGGGAAAGTGACTTGAAAAGTAAAAACAAGCACTGCATGAGTTTTAACAGAAGCCTCTCTATTCACAGAGCCTCACAACCAAAACAATTCCAAGTAACAAAATTGTTTCAATCCAACTGCTGCAGCAAGAACCGAAAGCTGATGAAAATTTAGTGATGAGAGTTACAAGAAGCTACAGCTACTCTCTTAATAAGCATATACAATTTATCCTGTTGCTATACATGACCATAACAAACAAAATGACAATATTGCATTTGCTAGGTTTTTCTTTTCTTTTCTTTTTTCTGCCTGACCTCATCAGCTCATTAGAGCTCTTTGGTCCACACATATACTCTCCTCAACTGCATATATTAGAGATGGTGTGCTTGCTATACATTGTCAAACGGAAAATAAACGCGAAAACTACAACTGGGTAAACATTTCGGCTGAGACCTGGCGACTGTGAGCTTGGCGGCCCATCCCGCCATGGTTAGCCCCCCAATCAAGAACTGTCCAGAGTTATCATGAAGCGGAAGAAAGATTAATATTTGACATAGTGACCAGAGGGATCATAGATATGATTGAAGCAGCAATCATCAATCAGCAATCTCCTTTTCCTTTACAAAAGAATTAAGCAGGTGAAGTTGCGCATTGAAATGGTAGGTGACCATAACCCCCTATAGATTGAAGCAAGCACTCTGGTCAGAACGTTGTCACGATCCATCCTTTATGGTAATGGACAGTCAACTATCTGCTCCTGAGATTTGAACCGGATTGTGTTTTTTTAATATCCACCCTTTTCTTGCGATGACAACATAGGCCCCTGAGATACAATCATAAAGCTCGTCATTCAACAGGAAAAAAATCCACCAATTTCATCCACTGTTTAGGAAAAAACATGGTGTGTCTCTTTCCTTTTAAAGAATGGTTTAAAAATTGTACTCTCAGTAGCTCCTGGTTTGGTTCAAAGGGTCATAATCATAAGCATCACCGGCTTTGACAAAGCGTCCCTTCACACGCCTTCTGACATCAGCCCTTGCTTTGCGAGAGGCATACCTCACTCTCTTGTCAAACCTATCATAAAAATAAGAAGACGGTTGAGCATATACAATTCTTTTTACTGCAAACAGAATTTAAATACTAAACTGAACTTCCATAAGCAATTATATATTTTTAGAATTGAAGAACGGAACAACCATAAATGTGACCATGTATTATATAGTGAATCATATGCATACAACAAATAAGTAGGAATTCAGAAACAAGCTAGAATAATCCACATTTAAAGGGTTGCAATAAGAGGGAAAGATACAGCATCCAAAATCATGATTTCTAACTCAGAAATTATGATTAAAGCTGAGCTGGATCACCATATAACCTTTACTGGCAATTTAATTATAACAAGATTTATTGGTCCTGTTACTTACTTGCGGTTCTTTTTCTTTTCCTTATAACGCATGACAGCGTTATTACGGTTTGCTGATGTATAGGAAGCCTCCGGACATGGAGGACACCATGGAGGCTCACCCATGAGATGCATTGAAGAAGCATCACACTCTTGATAATCCCCACCATTACTCTCACCAGTAAGGTTAGAAAATGAGAGGCTTGAGCGTCCTTGCTTTGCATTGAAACATAGGATTGGTTCCGTCTTAGCACTCAGCATGGAATCTGCAGATGCTGCATTGCTGCATGCTGGCATTGCATTGACCAGTCCAACTGATGAGACCTGAATAAAAACATACAACTCGGATGATAAGAAATCTCACAAGCAACTCAGAAGTCCTAAGTTAACAAAATAAATTGCTTCCAGTATGAGTGAACAAACACAAACAAACATGCAAGCCCACTAAATTGGCTGAGGCAGTTGTAAATGAGATATGTCGGATAAAATCATAATTCATAACTACATATATTGAAGACAGAAGCGTGATTATGAAACAAAAATTTGTTAACTAGAGGGAAACTGTTACAGTGAAAGCTTGATGGGTTATCCGAGCATAGCTACAGCCTACAGGAATGTTCATGTTATTGACCCTATTGTGATTACAGCAAATAATCTCTCAGTATGGATCGGCAGATTATCGGAAAAGAATATCTGAATGCAGCTAAACATGACAATTTAAATGAGTTAACACTCAAAATCAGCAATTAATCACATTCACAAATTTAGCTAACATACAATACATTTTTGCTTTTGAGAATATATATAGCAGAATCTTCTAGTAAAAGGACACTAGCAATAAGAAACATCTTATAAACAAACCAATAAAAAGAACTTAATCTAGTGGATTATTGAATGGTATTTTTCTTTTGAAAAATAAAAGTTCGTGGTTAACCAAAAAGATGTCAAATTCAGTATTTGGAATATATTAAGGGGGAAAAAACTTTGCCAGTTCAGACCACTCGAAAAACGATGGAGAACCTATTATATATCAGGCATACATCACTAACGCTGAAAATGATAGCGTGGAAAGCATAATGCAAGATAAAATGAGATGGGAATACCTCAGCAGCAACTGCACCCTGACAGTTGGATTCAGCAGCAGACATTTCCATTGTCCCAAATAAGCTGTCAATTCCACCATTTTCTAAAAGCTCTTCCGAATGATTGAGAGTTACGCCGAAGAGTTCTTCATAATTCTCAATACTCAAATCCATTTCATCCATATTGAAATCCTCATAGAAGTCATCATCTTCACAGAATGCAGGACCTTTCGTTCCCGGACAGTATAACTGCATATTAATGAAATGAAAGTTTACAAAGGTCTCATCGACAAATCAAGAAATGGAAAAATAGCACATAGGCAACTTAATAACTAGACTTCTTCATCTGGTGAACTAGCTTAATCATCAGGAAATTTTCCGAACACTGGATATTATGATACAGGCACAATCATTTATTAATACTGCCAGGATGCAAGTTTAAAAGCAATTCTTCAAATTCATTAAAGACTGGGAAACAAGTAAGATATGGTTCTAATTATGAACCGAAGAACGGATAAAACAGATATATTAATTTGTTCGAATCATAATAACAAATAGTCATGCACAAAAGCTACTGCTCACCTTCTAAAACTGAATTAATTCCATATAATAACAAGAAACTGCATCAAAATAAATTACTAAATAGGTCCTTTGTACCACAGCAAACATATTACCAATGACTATATGACACCATGATAGTGACTTTAAGCTAAATGATATAACAAATGGCAGAAAATTTCAGAACCGATGAATTATAGTTCAATCTAAGAACCGGTAGTGATGAGAGATTGCCATACCTTTTCATTCAAAAAAAAAAAAACCGATTCAATATTTGATGCTAAAATTTTCAAATTAGCAGTGATAGAAGAATCAGGACAAAGCACTTATCGTCAAACCTTTACCCTGTCTTCTATGTCTAGACACGGAAACTAGAATGTTAAACTAATTGATGAAAATAACCCATTTCTCCAGATGGTAAACAGTTTATAACATTGCCATAGCTGGGTATTGAAATTTCCTACAAAGCAGTTCATTGAACCATCAAAATAATACACATTTCAAAATCAGATTCTACCTTGGGCGCAACCGCATTAGTAGCTGATCCGGTTGGTCGTTCAAGGTTTTGCGAAGCAGGGCCAAGTCCAGGCATAGATGAAGTCCCAACCCAGGCACTTGACTTATCAACATCACGGATATTACTGGTCTCAACACCATCAGATACACTGACTGTATCTTCATTAGGTCCCCAGGAATTCTTGATGCCGTTATCAGTGATGCTCATCAAACCCATTTCCTGCTCACAAGCAGATTCACCAACAGATTGAATATCTAAAACAAATGACCAAATTGAAGAAAGTTCTGAAGCTGACGGACATCCAGAATAACAATTGATCGTTTGCTTCTTATGTGTTGATGCCGATGATGTTGAGGTTCCATGACCGATCCAATCACAATTCTGACACAAAGATACTTTCTCTTCAGAACATCTAACTAAAGCCGGCTGTGAATTACATCTTTCACATAAAAGAGTCCTTGAATGGCGTTTCGACAGGGCATTAGCTGAATGTACATTTCGATCACACGATAAACATAAACATGCTGCATCAGACCGGCAATACACCATGGATCTTTGTTCCCCACAAAAATCACATATGTAACCCATTTTACCAGATCAAAATTTCTCCAAATCACAAACTTCTAATAAAACTACTGATCAATCAACCTAATAATATAGAAGCTTCTTCAACCGTACCAAGATTCCGCTAACTATACTTGCAACCTTCAACAATTTAAGACAAAAAAATATACAAACAAATCAGTATCACTGCTCATACAAGATAAATCCATACCATATAAATTCCTTTTCAACTATATAAATTCCTTTTCAACTAGATATCAGCAGATGTATATAAATCGCTGCTTAATTACAACAAAAAAGAAACGAAATCATGTTGTGATACAACAAATCAACTGATGCATATTCACATATAAATATATAAACCCAGCTAAAATATCAGCACAAAATAACAGAAAAAATCAAAAGCAAAGATGATTCCTTAGATCAACAACAACAACAGTAGATGTGAAAAAAGAAGACTTTTTTTCCCCTTTTTCCTGCTGAAATTCAAACTACTTTTCAAGAACATATAAATTTCTTAGCTTTTTTTTTCCCCTTTTTTTCTAATCACAGAATTATGAGCTAGTAAAGTAAAAGCTAACAAATAATACATATTCAATGAAACATCAAAAAACAACCAAATCAAACCCAGAAACAAAAAAATAAATCTCACCACAAAAAAACAAAAACTTTATCAAACCCAACAACTGAAAATCCATTAAATCACAGAATTTTCACAAAACCAACCTCCAAAAATCACTAAACTGAAACATATCACACCCACCAAAACAAAACAAACAAGAACAAATCTAAAATTACAAACACACAACTCTTAACTCACAATCAATCCGCAACATACACCACATAATCAAAATCAAAAAATATATAAAAAAAAAAAGCAGGGAAAATAGAGAGGAAATTACCGTGAGTAAAAGACAAGGGAGGGAGAGGCAGGATCGGTTAAAGAACCAAACTTTGTTTTTTTTTTTTTTAACTTTTTGTATAGAAAATGAATTATAAAAGTAGTACAAAATCTAACAATAAGAAGAGAAAAACCATTAAAAGAAGATTGAGCTTTCCAGAAAATCTCTCAATGTAGAAGAGAGATGGATAGATAGGCAGATGGAAAAGATAGAGTGGGTCTTATGTGTGTATAGGAAGGGAATTGTGACATAAGCTGATAAAAAGTGCAATGAGAGAGAAGAAAAATTAAAATAATCATAAAAACAATGAAAAGTGATATTTATTATTTGAATAGTACATAAAGACCAAAAACCAAAAATGTGGGTGGGGGAAAGTGGGTCCCTTTTTCAACTTTTCATTTAGTGCAAAGGAAAAGAAAAAAGTTAGGCCCTTCCTTTTCCTTGGTCCATCAATCTTATATAAATGATTTATTATTATTATTATTTTAAAATATATAATAACTACCCTTTTGAAGATATTTTTTTAAAAAATTTATTTAATTTTGTTAATAATAAAAGTAATTTTGACACCGCCCAAACTTTATATAATGGATGATGAATTAGTGATAAATGACGTTTATAGTAAATAAATATTTTTATTTAAGTTTATATGTAATTATTTAAATCATATTTCGTATTTATGATAAGGGTTTGAATATAATATTATTAAATGTAAAAAATAAAAGAGAGTTTCTTCTTGTATTATAAATATAATTGCGTCCAATATATCGATCAAAATACCAAAACGTGTTAATATTACTTGATTTCAATATGTTTGATTAGAGCTTTTGTAGGTGGATTCATATCGATAGTTCATTTGATTTGAACATATATATTAATTATCTTAAAATTCTAAAAATCTTGTTCTCGAGGATGACGCAAATTGGTGTGTACTCCGTAATAAAGGATTAGTGCCTTCAAAGTTAAAAGAAACAAAAATTATTAAATGGAGACTTTGAGAGGATTAGGTGTGTTAATAAAAAAATGATCCGGATAATTTATTTATTTGTTTTAATTATATAATAAATCCGGCTATTAGTTCATGATTGATGAGTTGTTTTTAATGTTTAAGATTTTTGTCAACTCCGCCCATATGTTCATGGTGTGCTATGATATCAATAAAAGACAATAGTATTCCAATCTATGAAAACATTATACATACAATATATGATAATATATAAAGATATTTATATATAATGTCTTTTTCTGATTTTAATTCTTATTATATCGACGAATGAATATATCATAGTGGTATATTGATATACAACCAATCCTATTATGCTAGTTGATTCTTTATCTACAACCCAATATCTTAGCGTTACAAAATAAATAAATAGAATACAAATTTTATTGATCTTCTGTTTTTATAAATAGAGTTTACAGCCTACGGTGTTTATGTTAGATATCTCAATTTATATTTCAGTCGGTGATATGTCAATCGATAAATAAATCTTAATAATTGGGATATAAGTTAGAACATCTAATATTAGGCAACCTTCAATATATGTGTTATTGTCAATACCAAACTTGATATAAAAAAATATAAAATACTATATTTGATATAATAATTTAATATTATATTTCAATGTACAATTGTATTTAACATGCTATTTTTATTATTTTATTAATTAAAATTATAAAAATCAACATTTATAATTATTACAATTATTAAATTATTGAAGAATAGTTGAATGAAATATATTTGGATTGAAATATCATTAATATATATTAAATTAAAATTATTTTAAATATTTTAAAAATATTTATAATAATATTTTTATAATAAAAAAATAAATATTTATTATTGTATCAAATTTGATATATAATATCCCGTGTTAAATTTAATACAATATTAAAAAAAAGTTTTATATTTCATATTAAATTCTAGTGTCGATATACAAATTAAAAACGTACGATGTTATCGTTCTTCCAATTTTATAAATAAGATCCAAGAAAGATTCTAATACTTATTCATATTTTAACCAGTGAGGTGTGAATAGACAAATAGGGAATATAAATCGTATTTGTATTAAAAATAATAAAAATATCTACCGTTAAGCCGACACATTATTAATTATTAGTATTTGCTAGATTTCTTGGGATATTTTTTAAATTATTGATATTTGATAGATTTCTTGAGATATTTTTTTAACAAAAATATCTCAATATATACTTCCTTGATGGAAAGTGAAGAAAAGCTTCACAGCGGGGCCCCACCTCCACTAGTAAACTTATATAAATATCTAATAGCTGATAAAATTATGCTGCTGCTGACAATGCAAAACAAATCTTGGAAAAAAAAAAAATCAAAACCAGACGGCAGTGATAGGAAGAGAGTAGACTAGAGAAGTGTATTCGAGAGAGTAGGAGAGTAGAGAGAACCAATCAACCAATCAACCAATCAACCAACTATTTCTTTAGATAAGGCATTTTTTTGTTCTAAGAAAAGTAAAATAAAATAAAAAATAAAAATAAAAAAACTAGACTTACACAGATTGGACAAAGAAATGACATGTGAGATTCAACCCCACAAAAAGTGCAATACACTTTTTCTTTACTAAATAACCAGAAATACCCTTTCTCTCTCTCTCATATGTGTCCAAAATGGTCCCACATGTTATTATTATTATTATTATAATTATTTTCTATGCACTTTTAGCAGCAGAGCATAGTAAATTGTTGACTCAGAGCAATACAGGATTCAGACTTGTGTGTTTGGGAGATGGGAAAGTGAGAGGTAAAGTTGGGAGGAACTATTATTTCTTTTCTTAAGTTTGGAAGTTGGGAGAAAGATTTCACATGTCCTACCAGAAATTAACTATCAAAAAGTGGGGTTCAAGGAAGAATAATAGATGTGTTATGACTTGTGATTATGTAATTAATCTATCACTTTTACAGATATTTAATATTAATTTATTGTATTAGGTAGTACAAGTGTACAATTTATACGGAGAAAGATGACAATTTCTTCTACATATGTAATTAAGAGAAATATATACTCTTCGTTATCGTTCTTTTTTCTTATTCAATCAAATAATTATAGGTACAAAATAAATAAATAGAACCTTCCTCCCACTTTCTCATTTTATAATGTATTTACTAATTAAAAATAAAAATAATTTGTTAGAAAGAGAATAAAAAAAAAGAATTTAATTCACTTAATAAGGAAAAGTATTAAGCTTTTTTTTCGTATAGAAACTTAATTCTTTATTTGTGTAGAATTCATGTAACTCGATTTCTAACCCTTTTTTTAATAAATATTATAATCATAAATCGAGAATTAAATTTCCTTTCCGTTTTTAACCTTATATTACTAAAACGAATTTAATTAGACTCCACTAACTCTAAAAAAAAAAAAAAAAAAAATCCTACCAATTTTTTCACAAAATCTTGACAGGAACAGGACCAAACCGATCACCCAAAAAATAAAAATTGACAACATAAGACGAATCAGAAGCTACTTATAGTGAGGATCTTGATTTTATTTTTTCAGCTTTTTGAATCTATAAAAGGGAATATACCTGGCCAGCTGGCACAGCATTTGTTATCTCTCTTTATTTTTTTAAATTTTAACACAACTAGCAAGACAGTTTGCATATGCCACAACATAAATTCGTCTTCATCCAAAATTTATCTATACATATATTTAATAATCTTAAAATTCAATTCAAAAGGGCAAATGTCCTAATTCAATTTCTCAGGAACACATTACCCTATCATGCATTTAACATTCATTGGTCCACCATACCATGGAGACAAACACATCCAGTGGTCCTAGTATTTACACATTTCACACAACATTGATGTAGATATAGACGCTTCAACTACTGAATCTGAGTTTAATGTTTTTTTGGTGTTTTTTTTTACTCACTTTCATTTTTGTATGTAGACGATAAGCTGACCTCATAATGAGAGAAAATATCATCGGTATATATATCATCGTTACTCTTGTGCGGAAAATGCCAAACTCTTATATTTCCTTCCGCAGCACAAACTAGCCAAACACCCAGGTTGGTAATGAGACACGTTCATTAATTATGTACATAACAATGACATTACTAGGATGCTGATTTGTTACGGTTCTAGATATGGTATGCGTCAATTCATCAACGATGAATATTTTGAGAAATCATTGAAAATTTTGCTATTTATGTGGTAGGCAGAAAAGATTACTTTCCAGGTTATCTTCAGGTTGAGATGCAATGGATGATCACCTGTAATGATACAATATGTACATATTTTTTTTTATAAAAAAATAAGATCGGAAAAGGAAATTTGAACGGTAGTAGGGTGGTTATAAAATAGTCTATACTTGCCTGATTGACGATTGAAGCGCCTCGGAAACACACCTGCAGAGCCTAATAATCCTTGAGAATCCGATTGGAAGGTTATCGATTGCAACTTTTATTTCAGCTGACAGTGATTTTTGCATCCCCGTGGTGGGTATGTGTAACTGATGAGGAAGAATCTCTGAAGGATAAACTCCACTGTTTGAAAAATACAAGTGCTTAGGACAAGTCGGTATGGCAATCTGATTCACTATAAGAACATAAATGTACATAATTTCTAATATTGTAATACGAAACAAACGGCTGTCTTAATGCCAGCCTACAAGGCTTCCTAAATGAGATCTGTTACCTAAATTTCTTGCAAATGAAAATCAACCCAACCAATGAATCGATAAGCATTTAACACCTAACTGATCCGAAATTATGGTAAATTGGATGAACACTCAAAGCATATCCTGTATTGTTTTTATTTTTATTTTTTTAAACAAAGTATGCTAATTTCAAGTAGTGAAATCTAAACCAAACATAAATACAGCAGGAAATGTGCGAACGCTTACGCAACTGGTTGAATTCCCGATTCCTAAAGTCAATTATGCAGGAATTTAGTGGCCACTATCTATGACCTCAATAATGAAATTTAAAGTTTGTACAAATCAAAGAGCAAAAAAACATACTCAATAAATTTAGAGGTGGTCATTTACAACAGTATTATCTCCTGATGCTACAACTTCATCACATGGAGGGATGAAACATCAAGTTTGGTAAACTATTGTATGGGCTTTATATGTATGGCCTTCATGCATTGCTATTCACATGTGTATCATTGGTGAACAGACAAGGTAGATCCCATTACTCCCTACCATCACCAATACTCATATGACTTGTTGGGTTAGATATATATGCATT
Source organism: Dipteronia dyeriana (assembly GCA_032871835.1). Lineage (NCBI taxonomy): Eukaryota > Viridiplantae > Streptophyta > Magnoliopsida > Sapindales > Sapindaceae > Dipteronia > Dipteronia dyeriana. The sequence continues at coordinate 1,234,837 of CM065299.1, read as the reverse complement.
TTTTCTTTTTTAAAGGGGGAAAAAAAAACTCTCACTTAATGAGGTTCCTTTGAAAATCCGAATATCCAATAACAACACAATGTGTTTGCGCAACATAATTACCGGTGAGGACACTCGATCCATCCAAAAGCTTCTCTGAGTGATATTGGAATGTAAATATATGGCTTGAAGTTTGCATTTATACAGTGATGAAAATATGAAATAGACAATAAAAAGATGCAGAATTTTACCGGTTCAAACATGCCATATCAAGAATCACTGTCACTCTTCTACCGCTATCAAAATCTATGAAAGTAAGCTGCAAATCAAGCTGGTCGGCTGCAAAAGTAAGACAGCCATACAAAATCAAAATGTTAGTTCCAGAACACAAATTTTGCATACAGACACATACTCCTTATTTTCATTGTATAAAAAACAAAAATTCTTACTAATGAAAAGAAATTACAGTTGAAAACTGTGAACCAGATTCAACTACGATAAAATTTAGTGATACTATATTGCTAAACTGAATCTTAGAACCTCAAACAGATATAAAATGAATATCTAGAGTTTTTTAGTTGAGCAGCCAGGGGAAAATGAATGCCTATTAATAAATTCTAAATGGAAATAAGACAGATACACCATTAATTGAGGCAAAGGCCATACCAAAATACATCAAACTGTGCTGGGAAAAATCAGTGCCAGGTAAGATAACTTGGCTGAGTCAAGAAACAATAGCCAATACAGTGACTTTTTTTAACGAAAAAGACAGGTGGCAATTTAGGATATCAGAAAGAATATAAAAACCTACTTATGAGTTCAAAACTACAAATAAAGTGTTAAAATCTCTGTCGGTTACCTAACTGCTAGAGTTGAATTTCAAATCTAACTAAACCATTATTTAAAAATATTATGCATTTGATGGAATTATACATCCAAAGCCTAAAAACACATTACTAAACAAAAAGAAGTTAAAATAAGATATTTGTTACCGTGTGGAGAATTAAAAATTGTTTGCATCAGACTCCTAATCTCTATCCTCGCAAGCTGAACTTCCTCAACCACACTCAGAAGATTAAGTAAAAGTGAACTGGTTGTCTGTAAATCAGATCACGTTTAAGTGAAAGGAATCAGGAATGATCTGTCATGATTTCGTAACTCATAAAAGAATAAACCAAAATAACACATCAACTCACATATATCCAGCAATCAAGTACCAAAACAAAAGTACAAAAACCTAAATGATCCATAGCTATTAATTATGTGTTATAACTTGATTACAAGCCAAATACAGAGTGGACTACAAATGAACTGACAAGCTCTGGCTTGCTCAGCTCAATAGTAACCTTGTTTGAACTCTTTTAAATGTTTAATCATAACTGAACCAAGCTTAAGCAACAAAATTTGAATTGTATATAAGTGACACGAGCCAAAACATGTTGCTGCCAGGCTTGGTTAGGCTTGTAAAGCTGTGTTTGGTCGTTTATGTGTTTTTCTTTTCTTTTCCCAAAGGACTCGTTTATGAGCTCTTTTTTTTTTCCCAATTTTCATGAATGCATAGGCCCTAAACATTTGGGATTGTTTATTGGGCAAGCCTAAGAACAATTTTGTTTAACGGTAATAAACGTAACTTGTACTGGTCATGTAAAGAATATACAATTAATGTCACAACATAATATCAAATATGGTATTGAATTGACTTGGTTTCTATAAAAAAATGAACATTATTCAATTCTATTTTCATTTTACAAAAAAATAACTTATGAATTAGAGTACACGATAGGTAACTGTGTATCAATTGTCATACACATATTTTGCACTTTTAACTTTGTATCAATTGGTTGGCTCTTTTGCATCCATAGGAAGCAGACAATTCCATTGGCAATTAAATTGAAATGATTCATATAACTCTGGAAGAATAAAGCAAGAGAATACAAAGAAGAAAAAAAGTAAAAAAGACAGTATGAAAAGCAAATTGATCCTTCTAATTCTTGTTAAAAAAAAAGTAGAAGAGAAAAAGAAAGACCAAGTTGCAGATTCAGAAGCAAATAAAGAGATAGAGCAACCTACTTGTGTTTCTTGTGCCAAACTCTTGGAATAAACTGATTTCTTGGTGGACTCAGCCGCAAACACAAAAGAAAATGCAGTGCAGGCATCCATGTTTGGGAAGTTCTAAAGAACAAGAATATCTCAAATTAAAAATGACACAACTAGAAAAACTGAAAGAAAAGGAAAACAAATAAGTAATTCACTTTAGTCACCTTGGTGATGTTGCTCTCGTTTACTTTGCTTGAGATCATGGTGAATGCCGAATCACCGATTATGGCGAACCTTTATTTTGTCAAAAAAAAAAAACTATATAAATATGTGCTGATGTTCAAACATAACATGCACCTTATGGTCTCAACCACTTTAAATATAAATATACTATCCAGCAAAACAGAAACCTTTGGCAGATAAACCCACAGTAGTTGAGAATAAGATTGTGATGACCATTCCTTCTCTCCAAATCATCAATTTCCCACGGCTGATAAGATAACATGAAGTATATATCTCTTAGTCATATAGGACATTTTGATGTACACATTAATGAGAATTATAGCAAAGGTAGCAATACCTGCAAATCCTGGCATATGGATCTGCAAAGCATTTTCTTTTTCAGATGATCATTAAGCGCTAAAATAGTTTCGGCACAGCTTGGTTCCCCTTTCATTTTACCATAAGTGTGGGACTTAACAATATTCTTTATTTTTCTATCTAAAGATTCAACCACCTGTCTCATTGAGGTCACTTTATCAATGGCAACCTAGCAGTGAACAAATAACATTAGCAAGGTTGAACATAACTGGCACAAAACAAGAAAAGTACGCAATGCAGGCGAAAATAATGAATTCACACGATGAAGAGAGATACTTTATTAGCATACTTCTGCCCAGCATTGTGTTGCTCGATTTGGAGCTACAGTGCACCCAATATGCAAATAGAATTCAAAATACAATGTATCATTCAGAAACATTTAGCGGATTGTCTATATAATTCTACATGCCAATGCCTCCAAACACTTCTAATCAGAATATTTTTACATTTACTTCTGATAAAAACCAATGAAATTGAGATTGACGAAATTGAGAATGAAATGATGTATAAGACAAGATATGTCACAAATATTGTTACAGTTGGCATACTCAAGATTTCCACATCTTAACATTGGCATTCATACCTCATGTTTGCCCTCAACATTGACTAGGGATGAATCATGACGATTATCATCAACATGAGTATCTCTTTCACCAGGTCCAGACAGATGGCTGACATAATTCAACTTCAAAATTTGAGACTTCTGAATTCCAGAGCTTAATAGTTGTCCTCTTTTCTGAATGCAAATAAACCGATTATGTAAAAGTGTGCATATATGGAAAAACAAATTTCTAAATGTAAAGATTTGAAAATACCAGCAATTTCTCATGCTTCACATGCATTATCTGCAGCTTTGCCTTTTCATAAACTATTTTTAAAAGCAGCAATTTTGTTTCGGCTACTCTGCAACAGCACCAACTCATTCACGTCAGAGTTAGTAAAGCTAAACTAATTTCCCACAACCATTGTAATCCACATTCATGATACAATTACGTAGAAAAGGGTGAGAAACCACCTTTTATGCCTGATATTTTCGGACTGGTTGTATGTTCTCTGTACATGACAACCAAAATAACAGGGTTAGCAGGAAAGTTGTCAAAAGAAACAGTGAGTGCCATAATATAATAATTTAATGATCTCGTTTTGCTTATTTAGCTGACCTGAGACAGGATTTCAGAAGAAAGCATTGCATATTTATCAACCTTCTGCAGGTGAACCAAAATATCTTCCAGCATGTCTATCTACACATGTAGAAATTCAGCACAAAGAAATTAAAAAAACATGTAATATAGGCAAGATAAAAACAGCAAAATGTTCTTAAGTACAATTATGGGCTTATGGCTACCTACTTTTACATCCCAAAAATTTTAAATGTGGTTATACAAAACACAAAAAAGAAATTGACTACATACTGCTCTTATATTCAGCTTATCAATTAATGGAGAAAGAATTTGGGTTGTTACTGTTGAAAAAATTCTCGAAATCTGCAAGGTAAAGTAAAAGTCATAATCAACAGTAAGGATATAAAAATTTATGGATCAACTAAGGGAAACTCTTGTTAGGCAAGCAAGAGATCAGCAACAGCCAACAGATCATACATACATCAGTCCAGTGCTTCATTGTTGTGTCATCTCCAGTCTTCTTATTGCTCTTGTTACTTCCACTATAATGTTCCAACGTTTGCTCCAAATCGTTACCTCCACTTTTATGAACTTTTGGATTTCTTTGGATCGAGATGTCTTTAATGATATTATCTGCATTCCCAATAACTATTTCTTCATTTCTTCTTTTTCGACCGGAAGAATTATCAAAATCCTTTAGAGGAAATGAACTCTGAGAATTATGGTGTCCTTGACGGCTATCATCATTACCATGTCCGTCTGAATATGACTTGGAAGATGGTCCATCTTTCCCGACATGTAGATCCATATAGTCTTTGACTGAAAAATTACAGAGCTCTTTCCTGGAAGGACTCCAAGATGGCTCTTGCCAAGCAGGAATCTGAGTCGGCAATTTATTAGAAGGGCTCTGTGTTGGTTTTTGCACAACGCTTAGAATGTCAGACTTCAATACCACACAAAGAACATCCAAATGAAATCAACAAACAGCCTAGAGATTTCACAGTCAAATAATGCCAGACCAGACACAGTGTGTTAGAAATGTGCAAGTAATAAAGGGAGATGGCCAATACCTTCAAAAGTGATGGCTCAATTAGACTTCTCTGCACGTATGGAGAAGCAGGAACACAGACAGAAGCATTTGTCCCTTCCCCTGGAAGTTCATCTTTATCCTGGGTTGAGTCACTTCTGATTTGAAGATTCTTATAAGGGCTTCCTGACTGATATTTCAGTGAATCTATATCATTTGAAGGTGTTTGGAAGTTCCTATTGATTTCAGATACATTTCGCTGGTCAGGTGAAAAAAGTTCTTTGTTGCCTACCCTTTTTACTTGAGTAATGTCTTTAAGATGGTTAATCTCAAGAAGGGGTGTACTAGATTGCATCCTCTGTTCAACAACCAAAGAGTCTAATTTGTCATCTTTTTCAGTCAAATGGCTATCACTGGGAGCAAATTCTGCTAAATTCTCATCTAGTCCTGACCCATTGACAAGTTTTTTATACTGATCTTGCTGCTTCAAATCACCAGAGAGATTGTCTTGACATTCCATTGATGAGGTTAACAACTGATCTAACCTCTTCACTGGAGATACAAACTTATAAGGGATGTCGGTTGTTTTATGGTCTTTACTATGATCATGCTTGACCTCCAGTATAGGGGAATCAGATCCAGAAATAAGAGATGTCCCCTCCAAGGGGTTATTTGACAAACAAGTCAACTGAGAGGGGGAAGCCACTGCTGTCATCTTCCCAGTCATCCCAGTTACTTTGCCTACAGGAGTAAAATTGGAGAGATGATCCAAGGATTCTCCGTCTTTTGCAAGGCGTCTCTCTTCATTTTGGTTCAAACTACTAAAGTTCTTAGGGGTTCCACTACCATCACCATCCATGTTCATTGCAACTTTAGGTTCTTCAATCATCATATCGGCATTAAATAAATCCTTCTCTAAATTCCTAATCGGAGCACTCATATGTTTGCGCTGGAGATCTTTGCTGGTCTCTTCGAGAACATTACTGAGAGGAGAAGTTGCAGAAGACAGGTACTGTGATAATCTGTGTTTTGTTTTCTCAATCGCATCTTTGAGAGTAGACGCCTTGTTAGAAGACTCGATAATTTTGAACTTAGAACTGCTCTTATGAATGGATGACAAACTCTCATCTAGTTTTACATTTTCTTTCCTCAAAATGGAACCATAAATTTTGGGGGAAGGAGTCACATATAATGGATATCTGGATGAATTAGTGGTATCCTGGAAGATTTGCTTTTTTTTGGCAGATAATGACATTATGGACCCTGCTAAAGGAGATCCAGGCTGTTGATTAAGGAGCTCATCAATACGAGAATTATGAGTTCCATCTTTTGGAGAACTTTCCTTTAGTGTGTCTTCGGCGGGAGACAATTCTGCATGTTCATTCTGTGAGATTAAACCCAGTCGACGAACATTGCTGTTCACATTTATTTTTGGTGGGGTATCACTGCTCACAGCAGGGAACTCAACATTCAGCATACTCTCAGACACATCTTTAATGAACTTGTTTACCTACAATCAAGACACCAAAAAAAATGTAAGTACCAGTGCCTTAAATCCCCATAAAAATAAGAAAGTCCTGTTGACTGGTTACAGAAACAGTGCATGTAATACTCAAGTAAACTATAATAAAAATGAATGGGTCACATAATACACTAATCACTCATACTACAAAGCCCAAGAGGTCTAAATACTCAAATTTAAAATTGAAAAGCCAAATTATTGTGGAAAGCAATCATATCAGAGTTATGTAAGCAAAGAAAGTTCTTACTCTGTTCAGCTGATTAGGAGTTTCGATTTGGTGATCAACATGGGCATCAAAAGTTTGATCATCAATTCTATTAGATGGATAATCATGAATAATCTGATCCAAGAGAGTCGATGAGGAACCAGCATTTACCTCACCCAATTCAAAATTAACCACAGAAACTCCCCCTGTGGACATATCATCAGGACCAACATTGCACATATCAGTATCTCCATTGTCCTTTATAGCCAAGATGCCACATCCATTCTCCTGAAATATGGAAACCTCACTCTTCTTGAATGGCTTTGCATTGGAGGCAGAACCAAAGATTGAAACAGCAGACATATCCTCACTACCTTTTGCTAAAATTGCTTCTACTGAAGGAGACAGTCTACCATAATCAAACTTATGTGGGTTCTCTCCCACAAGGCTCATATCATTTGAATCTCTACTGCCACTAACTTTACCAACAGGTGGACTAGTTTGGGAAATAGGTTTCTTAGCTTTCGTGAATACCATAAAATTCCCTGAATCAGATGTGGCAACCTGAGAAGGTGTTTTCTCTTCAAAGCCAATATGGACCACAGTTGGGGTCTTCAAGTCTCCAGATTCTGACCTAGCGATACTACGAAAATGCATTGAAAATGCGGTTGAATCCATGGTGATGTCAGGGTTAATATCAGAGGCAGAAGAATCCGATAACCGCCCAGGTCTAATAAAATTCGCTGATACAGGACCGAAAAAATTGTTTTCTGCAAAATGAAAAATAAAGACTTTACACTTCTCCTAAAACAAAATCATATCACGAGTAAATTTCTGTTTACACAATCTATCCATTCATAAAACAATAACCATAAAATCGATTGACTTATACTAAATTACCTATACATTGGTAATTCAATTTTGTTATTGCTTTTCCATAATCACAATAACATGTTAAATTCCTAAACCAATAACCAAAACACATACTGCTAGCACCTGATTTCTGAACGGCTTCGGATTCACAGATAAACACAAAACTAAACAGTATTCACTAAACCCATCTGCATCTCATATCTCTCTCTCTCTCTCTCTCACACACACACAAATCACAACTAACCAAACGTACCCTTTTGTGAAAATATTTAATAATTAACAAACCTAAATACCTAATAGTCCAAGGAAGTAAATATCAAAACTATGGTCGAAATATCGGAATTTTGTGTGACACTTTTTAAATTTTCCATAAATTTAGACCGTTAAGATATCATTAAACCGATATTTACTTCCTTGCCTGGAAGGAAAAAACATCAGACGAAAACTCACCGTCATTAGAAGTAGCAGAGCCGCCGATAATGCTACTCCCTGGAGACTCCATCGGCATCAAAAACGACTTCTTCGGAGCCATCTCGTCATCATCGTCACCGTCCTCGTCCTCCTCCCCCGGTGTCATATCCTTGGAGTCATAACTATCGGCCACCAGGTCTCCGAAGAACCGCACCACCTCGCTGACCTCCTCCATCTCCATTTCCACCTCGGATCTCCGCCTGCTGGCGGAAGAGTGCTGCGGCGGCGTCTCATATTCCTGGTCGCGGTTGAAAATGTGGATCGACGTGATCTCCCGGTCTGCGAAACTCACCCGCCGCGCGCGTTTCTTCCTCAGAGCGATGGTTTCCTCTTCGGTCTCGGACCTCTCGGTGTTGAAGAGCTCCTCGGGATCCTTCGATGCCATGAGAGAAGTGTGAATTTTGGGGACAATGTAGAGAGGAAGTGTGTGTGAAGGAAATTGAAGTTTTAGGGTTTTTGAAATTGTAAAAGATTTTTGTTTGTTTTGCGGGAAAATTGTTTTAGTTGGATTTTGAATTTATGTATTTAGTATTTGCTTCCTAAATTAACGGTACCGTTACTGATGTTTAATTGGCCAGTATCGTTACCGAATCTTGTTTTTAAAATTTGAACATAGGAATTTCATTTGGTCCCTACGGGGGGTTTTTTTTTTTGATTTATTGCATATTTTCATTTTTAACCCACGTACTCCTTAAATTATATAAATACACAATAATGTGATCTTTTCACTAACATGGACCGTAGGTTTGATGGTTTGAGTCATGTCTCCATTCTCAAAACTCAGATTAATTATAGTAGTTAAATATATCGGGTTTTAAATAACAGCGAACCGAAATAACCTTGAAACCAAAATTAAATTTCATTAAATAAAAAACCTATATTTGACAATCCTTCATTTTGAGTGGACTAGAGTGTCCATTTGTCAGGGTAAGGGTGCATGATGAGAATGGAGATGGATTCCGATCTAAAATCCTCAACATCGACCTATTAAAAATAAATTGATATATTTATTTATTTTATTGTTTTGTCTAAAGTTTTAAATTATAATTGTGTTTTCATTGATATTATATTAATTTAAAGTTTAAGGAGAACGATATATAACTCAAATTCACAATCTCAGTAGTATAAATGTGAGATATATACCGATGAGACACAAGTTGTATATAAATATATACTTTTAGTGTAAACAGATTTAAGAGAAGTACACAATTTTTCTTCTTTAAAAGCCATCAAACATCCTAAACAGTACAACCTTTCATTTTTCATCCTTGAAACACAGCACAACTGCTCAAAACATGAGCATCTCAAACAAGGCGATTTGTCAATTTCATGATCCATGAAGACATTATCAGACCATTTCAACAAAGAAATTGTCATTCGAAATACTTTGACATTTTGTTTTTGTTTTATATTGAACAAAATATATAATCTAAAAACCAAAATTATGTCAACCGGCGGTCATATCTCAACTTCTACCGCTCAAAAATGCCTAAAAGATTCAACCATACAATGCTCGCCATGGCTCTTGGGTATCCTTTGATGTCTTGGTCGGAATCCACTTAATTTTGTCCCTCGTGAAGCACAAACCAGTGTTGCTCGCCAAAAGCTCTCCGATGCTAAAGAGTGTCTGGAAAATCAACCATCAAGATTCAACTGATTAACAACATCGAAAGAGAGAGATCATATGTTGTTAATGCATAAATAGAAAGAATCAGTACTAATCAAATAATGAATACCTCAAGCTCTCTTCCTAACGTTTTATCAGTAGGGATTCTACTTCTTTGTCCGATAAGAACGAAAGTTGGCAATTTCAAGATGCGAACCAGATGCAGAAAGCATGCAAAAGGTTCATAATGTATCTGCACTGATGATGGTGGTTTCTGGGTTACGGCAGCCATGGCCTGAGCTACATCTGTCTCTAGACCTATTTGCATACCATAAAGCGAAGCGCTTCCACTCGTTGCCAAACTTTTGCTTTCCCCCTTAAGCTTTGACGATTCCACAACAAAAGGGGCAATAAGCGTGGGCACAGTTGATGATGTTTCAACTGTTATTTGTGCCAGAACTTCATTTATGGCACACACCAGTGTTGGCGGCTCATAATTTTGCAGAAGCAATACTGAAACCTGTGTAGAGAAGAAAATGTTTCACAAAGTTCTGATTTGAAAAATTAAAGTTCCGAGTTTAATTTCAAATCAAACAGACACAGCTCCCCCTGCCCCCCAGTACATGATACAATTGCAATCAAACATGATGCAGACAGGGGACCCAAAATTTAATTTCCACCACTTTTCATTTTTTTAATGCAAGGCAACCTGAAATGTAATAGCTAGGCGGTGTAAAGTAAACAAGAAGAAACGGATACTAGTGTGGGTTTGATGTGATTGTGTTGCTTTGCTTTTTAATTTATATCCATCGTATTTCATATTATTAAAATAACAAAAATAGACGTAGCTTCTACTCATAGCACAACATCTCAACTTCTTTCAATATCCCAAACATGAGCAGATTATATAGTATAAACCATGTTTGAGGTGTCCTCGACATCAAAATTGACATTTACAGGTCAATCTACAACACACATTGTCTATCCTCGTGGTCATCAACTCAGCCCCGAAAGGAAACATCTATTACTTTCAAAATCATGCAAACACTCTCTTCACTTCACCAATCATATCTATTTCCCAATTCCTTTCTCCCCGAATTTGTTACTACTAATTATACATCGAAAACTTTCAAAAGGAAATATGATCTTCGGAATTCAATAGCAATTCATATCAGGTACTATCAACTAATAATATAGTGTCTAAGTGAAGTAAAAACTAAGAACCTTACACCATTACATCTGTATTTCACCATATAAACACAAAAAAAGCTTTATGGGGCTTCCAGGAGCAAAGAATAAATATCCCAAATATTTTCGGAAGTTTAAAGGTACAAATATCGAAAATGTCATTGACATATCGGAATCCCATCGAGAATTTTCGATATTTCCACAAACATATGACTCCCCATATATCAATTATAACCGATATTCACTACCGAGTCCATAAACGATTTCATTAACTGCAAATGTGTGTCACCATCTACCATACCAAATCAATGCCCAAAAAACAGAGTTCTAAAACGAACTATCAGACTCTAAAGTCTAAAAGTTAAAATGCTGCAAAAATAAATAAATAACTGAGCTTTACCTGATAATGATCTTTATCATCATCTACAAAGTGAATGAGCTGACCAGAGGCTTTCTCTTCTTTGATTCCATATCGCTGCAGCGACAACTCGAATGATTCTTCTCTGCAAATAATAACAAAACAAAACTAATTAGTTATCCAAAAACAGAGAGTGATTGAAACGAAAAGAAACCCATCTGGGTGTTTGACTTACAGTCTACGAAGAGGGGAGTTAGGGTTAGAGTGGAGTGCGTCGGCGATGGAAGCGACCAACCCATCTGGGTCTCTCAACAGGAAGATCAATTTCGATGCCACCTTCATTTTTCTCTGGTATCGTCTTTTCTTTATTTTTATGATTCAGAGTTCACAGCAGAGATTGATCTGTGTGATATATAATAAGAGTGACAACTAAAAAAAAGATTATATATTTTCATTTTCTTGTAATTATTACGTGTACTAGAAATATTTTTATTAAAAGAAAAAACAACAACAACTACTTCTTCTATAACATATAAAAAATAAATAAAATCTCGCATTTTTAAAAAGAAAATTAATTTAGTTAAATCAATTCTTCAAAATATGTTAACCTTGATTTTTGTTAGATTAAACCAAAACCGTAATTTGTTTAATTCAATTTAGGTTTAAAAGTATGAGTTTTCAATTAGATAAAAAATACGACGTTAATAAAGTTATAAATTAAAAAAAAAATGATAAAACCAAATAATGTTTACAAATTTTACCATCATGAATCCAATACAACATTTTTAGTTTTAAATTGAAACTGATGAAAGCCTTTTGATTTGAAACTTGGGTTTAATTCGTTTGAATCCAGTTATAAAAAATGAGTTTTAATTAGATAAAAAAAAATATGACCTTAATTTTATTATAAATAAACCAAAGTGATAAAACTAAATAAGTTTTAATTTAATTAAAAACATGACTTCAATTTGATCATAAACCTAAATAAAAATGAATGTTTATGGATTTTAGTATTTTACTAATCATTGCTTTCCATAGTTAAAACTCAAGTTTAATTTGTTTAATACAATTTGTTTTTTTTTAATGAATTGTAATGCAACTCAAAAAACAAAAATTCCTAAAAAAACAAAAAGAATTTTAACAGGACTAAAAACATGTATAGACTGTCGACCATTGAAAAGATGAATCTAGAGTTCGAATAAATAATTAAATCAATCCAATCGACGACATTAAGCTAATTATTATTATTATTATTATTATTATCTTTCATTAAGCTGGCGCGAAAGCACCAGTACGGTCAGATCTTCCAAAATTCTCTGCAAATCAATCGATCAGTCTCCGAAACTGATTGAAATTCTGACTGAAACTAACGAGCAAAAAAAAAAATGCAGAAAACGGCACAAACGTGGTTCACCGGAGGCCCGAGCAGCGGCAGTTTCAACGACCAGAAATCGTCGTCTCTGCTCGCGGATTGGAACGCCTACGCCGCCACCTCGCAGGAATCCGACCCCTCCTCCTCCTCTTCCGGGTTCGATCTCGAAGCTGCCGTCCGTACGACCACCGACAAAGTCACCGGCACTTTCAACGTGTAAAATTTACCTATACAAGTTCTTTTTTATTATTATTATTCTCGGTTGAGTCGTTGTGTGTGTGTTTGATGGAATTTGAGATTTTCGATGCAATTTATTTGGATCTGGGTTTCTTATTTTTATTGGCTTACAAAAATTGATTTTTTTAATTTAATTTAATTTAATTCAATCATCAAAACTTATGCTTTAATCATCATTGTTGTTTGATAGGAGTAAAATGCTTTAATAGGTTTGTTGAGTATGAACGAGTGAAACAGTAGAGTAGAATTAGAGCTTCTTGAATTGGAATTGGTTAGATAAATTGTTTTCTTAGCAGAAGTTGGCCTTCAATTGAATCAAAAATCCAATATTCACTACCCGAATTGGGTTAGGTCAAATGTAGCCTTAGAATAAGCATTAGATTGACTCTTCCTAATCCATTGTGATGATTATCTGCATCGAATTTTCTTGATTCTGCTCAGCCTTGCACTTACCTGTTGGTGCTTGTAAGTTGTTGATGTCGATTTTCGAGTTCGAGTCTCCTCACCTATAGCAGTTATCTGCACAATGTTTCGTGAATCTTCTGGACCCATCAAAGTTTAATCAACAAGATGGCAATCCTAGATGGAGCCAATTTCTTGTGTAATGTTGCTGTTTCTTGTGTTTTCTTGAGAATAAGTTGAGTGTGAGATTTGGTCAGATTGTTGTTTTTATCTTGTGATGCATAAATACTTGGTTGTTGGGCTGATTCTCGATTGGAATGATTCCAGGGTTACGAAAGGAGTCAAGGACATGTCGGGGAATGTTCAATCTTCCAGTACTAGCAGTGTCCCTTCCGGGAAATCTGTAATGTATTTTGGCGTATTTCTTGCTGCTGGAGTGTTCTTTGTCTTTATTGCATTCACCATGTTCCTTCCAGTCATAGTGTTGGTGCCTCAGAAATTCGCAATCTGCTTTACTATTGGTTGCATCTTAATTGTTGGCTCGTTCTTCGCCTTGAAAGGCCCTAAAAATCAGCTTGCTCACATGTTCTCTAAACAGGTATGTTAACTAGTACATCTTTTGGTTTAGCTTACTCGAAAAGCAATTTATTAGCAGTCGATTTGGTGACATTGGAACTGTAGAAATATTTGCAAATTTTCCTTCAAAAATCAAAATTACTCTATAAACTAATTCTTCCTGTTTGTGGCCATCTACTTTTCAGAGGCTTCCTATGACATTGGTATCTATTAGCACAATGGTTGGAACTATCTATGTCTCGATGGTGCTTCACAGTTATATTCTCTCCGTGCTATTCTCTGTGTTACAGGTATTTTTGTCGATGATATTATATCATTATCATCCTCACGGTGATGTGTGGTGCATATATCTCTGAATTAAGAATATCTGTTCATTCACTTTGTATCAAGCCTTCAGTAGAAATTGAATATATTCATTCGATATTGCAGGTTGTTGCGCTATTGTACTATGCCATTTCCTACTTCCCCGGAGGATCTATCGGACTGAAGTTTTTTTCATCAACTCTTACCTCTTCAATTCTCAACTGTTTTGGAAGGTGACATTGATGTTTGGCTTTCCTCATATTCTTTTTATAGAATTTTGATTTTGGTAAGATTGAAATGTTAAAGATAAACCATGGAATAACAGTTGGAGTTATGAATATCTTCTTTTATGATTTTATCTTCCATCTTGTGATTTTGGGTAAATGTTATTGTTTGTATACCCTCCAAAAATGAAAGACATTCAAGCAACAAAAGCCTGTCCTGGTTTGTATAACTCATGATGGAGAATAACTTCATAGCACACCCATCCCAATCATATCATGTGGCATGATGTGATTGGGATGGATGCACTGCGCTTGTTACACATAAGTTTTTCTCCTGATCACGAGACAAACACAGGTAGTGGACAAGGATTTTTTATATTACGAGTTCTTGTTCATTTTCTCGTAGAATTAACTAGTAACTAGTAACTTGAAAATCACAAGCAACTCAAGAAGATTGAGACAATAAATTAATATATACAAAAAAGAAGTTATAAATAAAATGCAATATGAATAATATATAAGTTCATAAAATTTAAAAATGTATATAATAAAGGCAATATAACATAAAATGTAAACCTAATCTTACTCTATAGGCTAGTTATGAGTTATAAACATGACCTTCTCTCAAATAAATCATGTTGAAACAAACTGCACAGATTAATTATAAACACGTAACAATTAATCAACATAATTTACAATAATTACTTGGCTTGAAACTCTGCAGCTTTTTCTTTTTTTGATTTAGATCCTCCTCTCTAGAGCAACCTTTGAATCATCTCATTCAATCTTCCATGCATAAAGAAACAAGCTGAATTCAATAGCTGTGGAACTTTTGGCTGAATGGTACCTGCTTCCAGTACTGTGATCACTGTCTTCACAACCATGGCTGCTTCTTTCACTTTCCATCTCAGCAGGACTCAGGCTTGAATATAAACAAGCCGTGGCTCGTTCCGGGGCTACTGAATAGCCAGTCATGCACATCCCAGAACACTTGCACAGGTTGTTTATCTACTAACACAGTTTGGTTCCCTCTGAACCTCCATTGCAGGTTTCTGACATGTATCAACACAATCCCATCTATACTAATCCACATTTCGGGGCCTTTCGGCCTCGTGGTGGAGCTTTCGACAACGATGTCGTGCTCTCTTTTCCACTCATCAAATTTCACTCTGGTTGCAAAGCTTTTCTTTGCAAACACATTCTCCTTCTTGAAGAAATGCACAGAATCAACTAATGCCGGTCTTGATTTTGTTCTCTTGTAGGCTTTCTTCTTGTAGTCACCCAACAACACAACCTCTTCATCCCAAACCAAAGCAACATAGTAATCTGCATTCGACTCAGGTCCACCGGAAAACTTAGCCGAACGAAGATCCCAATAAACCTCGACATGATTCCCTTCGACCTCCATCGATTTATACCCCTTTTTGCTCCAGAAAAGCCAAGGCGTGAGATCAATCTTGCAACTATAATGATAATCACCTTCCAAGCTATTTATCATAATACTCAGAGAATGGTTCATCAGATTCTTGCACCAAAACACCGTCACGTTCCTCCAGTACCCCACGATATGCGCCCGGTATCCACAAGTCACCGTGCTCTGCACTGTCTTAATCGTAACAGGCTCCTCCGTGATCATCTCCGCCAAGGGAGGATTCCCCATCGAATAAGCCCGATGAAACGCACGAATCCTCCTTTAAACCTATATATAATCTGTTTCAACTGATTGTAACATGAATGAAACCTTTAACACACTACTTTTATCTTTTCTTGACGTTACCTCTGTTCACAAACCATGAAAAATGATTGACAGAAGAAGAAGTTGGAATATTTTTGGGAGAAGAAACAGAGAAGAAAAATTCCGTTACCGCAACAAAGGGGGTTGAAACCAATTGTCGTCAAAGATTGTTTACTGTTTACAGTTTTTTTTTTCTTTCACAGTAGACAACCTATTATAAAGTCACAGTTGTCTTTCTCATCACCATAACTGTAATAATAATACAGGTTTGTAACTCCATAGTCAAGAACCAAATCAGATCAAAAACTGCAGTTTGAGATTTGTGAGGTGTGTACCAATTAAATTGAATAACAACAGGATTATGATATGTTTTCTCCACTAGAAATTGGTATTCTGCTAGGATTCTGCTACTAATATACAGCTGTATAATTGCAATTAACATCCCATAAAAAATGTTACACGTGCGATGTGAATAACACTACAAAGTCACGATAAAAAGACGTATTCTCAGTAGGGCTTTTTTACAATTAAATGGGTAAAGTTGGAATTCGAATCCAAATATATAGTATCTATACTAGTATACAAGTGGTAAATTTTTGCACATCACCTCTAAGTAGAGATAGATGTGCGATTTCATTCCACACTTAATGGTCAAGGGTTCAAGTCTCATCATACGCATTTTACAAACATGTGTAGGGAGTTTTCTTCAGGTATGTGGAGACAACCCTTTCTTCGGTTATGAGAATTGTTGCCCATACGTAACCTCTTTCCAACAGTGGGAGTGATATTCTAGTGTGAGAAGTTTTCTCCAGGTTTATGGAGACAACCCTTCCCGGTTATGAGAGTTGTAGCCCATACGTAACCTCTCTCTAATAGTAAGAGTGATATTTCAGACCGTTCTTATAAAATGTAATTAATCTAACCGGTCCCGACGGTAGTTATATTTAAAAAAAAATGGATAAATTTTCATTTCGAATCCAAATATATAGTATCTATACTAGTATGATATTGTATTAATGGATGATAAATAACGTTACATAACTATAAATGTATTTTTTCCTAATAGAATATTATCAATCACAATGATATAATGTTTCATTGGGGTATGTATAATCTTCTTCAAACATGTAACTATAACATCAAAAGCCTCTGATACCAAATCCTAAGAAAAATGTGACTACTATACACAAAACTATACAATATCTGCAATGTCATGTTTTTCCTTGTTTGCTGATAATACATTTACATTTACAATTTCATCTCTACCTTCCTTATCTCCATCTCCTTCTCCACCTCCACCTCTGACCAAACTGTCTGTGTTGTACCTGGATTTCGGGATTTCTCCGATATGATTGGCCGAAGCATCTGCCTGAAGAGCTTCTATATACAACATCTTGACCAAGTTTCTGAAGCGGCGCCTGAAGGTTGGTACCCGGGACATGGAAGCTACAATCCCTTGCAGTCTATCATGGAAAAGATAAAAACGAAGTCTAGTGATAGTATTCCAGCACAAGCAATTTAACGAAAAGTGATTTTACCTTCTAATAATGGCCTGCAACTGTGCTTTTCTGACGTTGTCACTGGAAAGGAAGCAGGAGTCGTCCCAGTCCTCGGGCTTTTCGTTTTTGCCACACATAATAAGCTCTCTTAGGCAAGTTTCTTCGTTGCCACCTAACTGGAGCTGCTTTATCTGCTCTTTCATGATCAGTAGTGGTCCGAAGAACCACTCGAACATTTTCTCCCTCGGACTGTTACTCTTTGTCAATTCCAAATCATCAGCTGGAAAAATAGATTGCACAATCATGTTTCAAACTCATCATATGATATTCATATATAGAGCTGAGGACAAAAGTTTGAGACGAAACGTACAGATCACCAACCCAGATGAGTTGGACTTAGCGGATGCAAGCAGACACTGCACTATGGACCAAGCGGGTAGTTTGATGCTCAACTTCTTGCAATGGCCCTTCACAATGCATTCCTCGATGTCCTTGATGCCTATCAAGCCATCACGAAGGAGTATCCTACCGTTCACTTCACAGGATTTAAATAACCAGTCCCACACCTGTATCAGCGGCACACAAACAATAAAGTTCAGACACAAAATGGATAATCATTTTTCAAAGTGTAACCGGAAGAGCCCTTACCTGCACGGGTTTGTATCGTTGGATTCCCCACTTCAGTGATCTTGATCGTTCTGAGATGAGTTTTGTTTCGAGCGAGCTTTCTCTTCTGATCTTCAAATCATCATTTTCATTGTCACCTAACTTTTTCTTCACCCGGTTAGGTTTCATGCTTCTACGGTATCTGGGCCTAGCAAACACAAGGGTGCCGCAAAATTTAAGTAATGAGTGAGTTTTATGAAGGAAAAAACAATTGTACACTCACAATTTACCTAGGCAGGCATGATCCTTCACTCAAATAGAGTAAATCATTTACGTATTCATCGAACATTGAAACTACAGACACGATATAGGCAAGTCCCATCAGCAGTGAGTCCTCCTGGACATTTTGTGGGTATATGTTCAGAGAAAACTTCAAATATGTACTTATTCATACTTAGCAATATACGAATGCATAAAAGAAGTGATCGAAGTGATGAGAAAAGCAATGTTCGAAGACCTGATGAACGATAACTCCGGCATAAAGTCCCAGAAAGAAACTAGAGATGACAGCAGCGGTGACTGCTCCCACAACAGCCAGAGGCCATAAGAGAATTGCTAGACCAGCAAACGGAACACAAACCGTCTCCAAGAAAGGACCTTCTCTACCGATCAAGTCCTCCAATAACCTCTTCCATCCTTGGTACAACATAAACGGGCTTTTCCACAAAGCAACAGCTGTAATCAGAGATGCATCCACTGGCACACCAATCAGGCTTGCCAAAAAACAACTTGGCAATTTTGATAACCTAGTAAGGATAAAGCAGAATAAATCTGAAAGATTTCGACTATTTGTCTTCCGCTCAATATGTGACAAATGGTAGTAAAATGAAAATTTCTCACCTAATGTCGACAGGCTTTTCATCCTCGGGCACTTTCTCGCTTAGCTCATCCATGTAGGAGAAGTACGAGTGGAAACAAAAATCTGTAAAATCCTGCACCGCCGTCCAGCTTCCTCTAATAGTGGACAAACAACCATCCTGATATTCAAAGGAGTAAATCACTGATTTGAGTGCCTAAGTTCAAAGTAAAACACAACTCATTTTAATAAGAACTTTTCCCCAACTACATGGTGTAAATTAACTAGCCACCCAAGTAATATCCGAAGCTCCTTTCATACTTCGATGATCTTAAAGTTCAGAGCATACATAGTGTGTTTCAACCCCGTAACTATAAACAAACTGCACCAAGAGCATTCGAATTCTAAAATTATCAATAGATAACGTAAATTTCCTAGAAAGCAACAATCGTGATGTTTTGCTGAATGATGTTAGAATTTACATTAACACAATTGATAAAATGTGAATAAATTCAACTATAAAGCTATTCAAAAGAAACAAACAGAGGCCAAAAATTAACTAGTCGCCAAAGTAATTATCTGAAGCTCTTTTCATACTTCGATGATCTTAAAGTTCAGTGAATACATAGTGTGTTTTAACCGGTAACTATAAATAAACTGTGCCAAGAGCAATAGAAATCTAAAATTATCAATAGATAACTGTAAATTGCCTAGAAGGCAACAGTAGTGATCGTTTTGCTGAATGATGTTAGAATTAACATGAACTATTGATGAAATGTGAATAAATTCAACTATAATGCTACTCAAAAGAAACATACAGAGGCCAAAAAAGCAGAGAAACTCACAACAAAGCAATGGTAGAATTTATCAGCCACATTCTCTCCAACAGCCTCAAAAGTAGCAAAAAGAGGAGCGAAAAATCCGTATCCAATTCCACCCAAAAGACTTCCAACAATTCCAACAACTGGCCACAGAACCAAAGGTACCGGCAATGCCACTACCACCACCATCTTCAAAACTGGACCAAGCCTCTTGGTCCTGAAATCACAAACCCAGAAAAAAAAAACAAATAACACAACACAACACAGGATATGAGATTGACAATTAAACAAACATATACAGAGCATTCAAAAACAGCGAAGCATACCTCAGTACACAGTAGAAAGTCCATATAAAATGTGCAGGCCAAAGTCCAATTATCACTGCTGAATTTGAAATCACAATAATTCCCACCACAACTGGTCCAACAATTGCTCCTATATCAAACAAAATATATAAATATTAACTAATCAATCCATACACCATTTAAATTTCTATGCCATAAATTTACACTTGCATACCAGAATCAAATAAAGAACCAATTTTTTTTTAAAAAAAAAACTTTTCAAGGAGATCATATGAAAAATGATACCTTTAAGGAGGCCAAGTGTGAAGAGTAAGAAGAAGTAAGGCAAAAAAGACACAAAACTCCATAGTACTTGAAAGGACCCAACTGGGACTTTCATGGTGTGTTTAACACAACAGGAAGAAAGGGCAAAATGGGAAGCGGGAAAAATATGATCTTGGAACTTGGAAGAGTCTTTCCCTTCTCTTCTCTTCTCTTCTCTTCTCTGTTGTTGCTATTGTTATTACAGCAAGTAGAAAGAGAAGATGAACGGTGTTCTCACTGTTCTGCTTTGGTTGGATTTTATTGGTGGGGCCCGAGTTGGTTACGTGGCAAGAGACAGTGAAAAGGAAGAGACACGTGGCGAGATACCCAGATGGGTTATTATAATGCGTGAAACTCGCGCGAAGAAGCATAAAGTTTAATGACGGTCGTGTTAGTGTGTTACTCGTGTATCAGGTGGCAGCCTCCGTCTTCTTCAGGTGGCAGCCTCCTCTTTCCAACGCAGCCATTGTAATTGATTGAAGGTGTTTTGAGTTTTGAACTCTAACATTTAGGTTAGTTTTGACAAGATCCTTACTAGTCAGGCATTTGCTCGAGAAAAGAATCCAAACAAAAATCATGGATAAAATCATGAGAGTCAAACCTTACAAAATGCACAACTATATCTCAAGAATTAAAATCGTTAACATTTTCCTAATAACCGATGTATGATTCTAGGAATGATTTCTTATCATTCAATTCTTTCTTATTCAACCTGTTACCGTTAGAATTATTATATATAAAAGTTGTTGTAATCATATACAGAAGAATAATAACGGTTTTCAATTCATTCTCTTATTTAAAATTTCATTTTGGTATCAGAGCTTATTGTTAAAAAAAAAATCTTCTTTTGAAGAATTCGAAGAATCCAAACTATCCATCCAATCTCTCCACCAAACCTCTAGCTTAATTTCCATCAAATTGTCTACCACAAATTTTCTCCGTTGGAAATCCCAAATACTTCCATTGATCCGTAGCCTAGGAGTAGAACACCACATCAATGATCCTGAAAAACCAGTAGATGAAATCATTGATTCTGCTGTAAATAAAATAAAAAATCCAAAGCTTTGTGCATGGATCAACAATGATGGTCTTCTTACGTCTTGGCTTCTTGGAAACATGAAGGAAGAAGTTCTTGTTAGGATTTTCGATTAACACAATTAACATGCTTAGACACAAAATTAATCTGTATGTTTAACCTAAACATGTTCCTATACATAGTTAATCAAACCCTAAATAATTATAACATAACCCATATCAATTCAAGAGAAAATAAGTAATCTAGAAAGCGGAAGCGTACCTGAATCCATCGCTGAAGATTTGTGAATGGGTTGTGATCTTCCAAATTATCACGACCTTTATGAACCCTGATGTGTTCTATTTGCTCTGTTGATGGGATATAGAGAAAAGTAAAGTATCGTGTAATTTGGGGACCATAACCCTAAATATATATAATAATCAAATTATTATATGTTGGCTATTTCTAATTCGGCCCCTCAACAAATTAGAAATAGCACTCTGGTATCTACACATTAATTCCATGACAATTTTACCCTTAAACCTTACTACTTAAATCTTAATTAGATCACTTTAATTTAAGCTTAACCAAAAGATAGCACAACACACTTAATGTTCACATGTGTGGCCCCATATGATAGAATTTTCTAACAATCTCCCACTGGGGCACATATGTAACTTTACAAATGTGTATGACTTTATGAGCTCCAAAATTTTGCTATCACAATTTTAGGGTATATCCGAACAATCTCGTCCATTGATTATGCCGACATAGGATCAAAGCGGTTTTCGTCACATTTAGCGTGACTAAACCCATCAATGGTCACGTATACCAACATAACCAAATGACATAAATCAATCATGGATGCGTAGCATGGAAATTACATGCAATGTGATCTATACATGTCTATTCCAACTGGTCCTACTTTATTCCTTAGTGAGATCAAAACTTAACACAATGTAACAGAGTGTAATTAACCAAATACTTTATTTCTGATCAGAAAAATATCCAAATACATAAATGCATAAGTATATCCAAAATAAAAATATAGAGCAATAAAATACAAAATTATATAAACTCCCACTATAATGTGATATCCTCACACAAAATAACACCCATATGAGCAGTGTGCTCATGAAAAACCTTGGGTGGTAATCCCTTTGTAAGCAAATCCGCTATCATGAAGTTTGTCTCAATGTGCTCTATAGATATATGTATACTCTGAACTTTTTCCTTCACAACTAGGAACCTAGTGTCAATATGCTTTGACCTAGATAAGTTCCTATTGTTATTAGAATATATCACTGCTGACTTATTGTCACAATATAGTTTGAGTGGTCTTTCAACACTCTCAAGAATGCACAGCCCAGTGACAAAATTCCACAGCTATATTTCATGGTTGGATGCCTCATAACATGATACAAACTCTGTTGCCATGGTGGAAGAAGCTATGAGTGTCTATTTGGCACTCCTCCAAGACATAGTTTCACCAGCCAACAAGTATTTGTAGCCTGATATGGATCTCCTACTGTCTTGGCATCCAGCATAATCAGAGTCGGAATACTTTATGATCTCAAACTGATCCGATCTCCTATATGTGAGCATGTAATATTTTGTTCTCTTCAAATACCTTATAACCTGATTGGCTGCTTTCCAATGATCCATCATAGAGTTACTTAAATATCTGCTTAACATACCAACAATGTACGCAATATCCAGACGCGTACATACCTGAGCATACATTAGACTCCTTACAGCTGATGCATAGGGAATCTTCTGCATTTCCTTAGCTTCAAGGTTACTTTTAGGGCACTGATTGAGATTGAACTTGCCTCCCTTAGCGACAGGGGTGTCACTTGGTTTGCTGTCCTGCATGCCAAACCTTTTGAGCACTGTATCGATATAGCTCCTTTGTGATAATCCAAGAATACCCCAAGAGCTATCTCGTTGTATCTGGATCCCTAATACAAAGGAGACGTCACCAAGATCTTTCATCTCAAAATTATTTGATAGAAATCTCTTGGTTTCATGCAACATGCCTATATCATTTGTGGCAAGCAGTATGTCATCGACATATAAAACCAAGAATATATGCTTACTCCCACTGAATTTGTGATACACACAATTATCAACAACGTTTATCTCAAAACCAAACGAGATAATCACTTGATGAAACCATATTCTTTGGGTCTCCCGACTCAAAGTTTTATGGTTGCACCATATAAAATGTTTCGTCAATGTTACCATTGAGAAACGCCGTCTTGACATCCATCTGATGAAGCTCAATGTCAAAATATGCAACAAATGCCATGATTGTCCTAAAAGAGTCTTTCGTTGAAAACCGGAGAGAAAGTCTCTTTATAATCAATCCCTTTCTTTTGGGTAAAGCCTTGAGTTACAAGACGAGTTTTATACCTCTCCACATTACCTTTCGAATCCCCTTAGTTTTAAATATCCATTTACAACCAATGGGCTTCGCACCTTCTGGTAATGGGATAAGTTCCCAAACCTTATTGTCTTGCATAGACTTATATTCCTCATTCATGGCATCAGTCCACTTTTGAGAGTTGGAACCCTGCATGGTTTGATGGAATTGATTGGATCATTTTCCATCATTCCAATGTTTTCCTCATGTTCCTGGAGAAATACATAAAATCGTCTGAAATAGCATTTCTCCTTTCTCTAGTGGATCACTTTAATGGCACTGGTTCTTGAGGTTGTTGAGTTTGTTCCTCAGGAACAATTACCTCATCTTGAATGAGGGGTTGTTCAACATTGTCTAGTTGAGGATCCAGATTTGCTTCTTGATCAATGACAGGTATAGAAACTTGCACATTGTCAAAAGCGATAGCAGGAATCGAAATCGATTCTTCCTCAAAGACAATGTCTCTAACCTTATTTCTCCCCACAAACTCAACATCCTCAAAAAATGTTGCAGTTCCCTTTTCAAAAATTGACCGAAGTGTGGGATCATAAAACTTATAACCTCTTGATCGCTCAGAGTAGCCAATGAAGTAGCTGCTCACAGTTTTGGAGTCCAATTTCTTTTCATGTGGCCTGTAAGGCCTTGCCTCAGCTGGACATCCCCAAATGTGAAAATGCTTTAGATTAGGCTTTTATGCTTGTCCAAAGCTCATAAGGTGTTTAGCAGCTTCATTATTCTTCCTCTATTTGCCCTTAACCTTATAGGTGCTAGCCAAATGAGCACTTTCGGTTCTGTCTCGCTTCAGTCTCTCTTCCTCTTGCACACAGTAAGAAATGAGCTCATTAAGAGTCCATTTCTTCTTTTGACAGTTGTAACTGACCTTAAACTGGTTGTATTGTGCAGGAAGTTATATTAATACCAAATGCACGAGCAAATCGTCAGACAGCTCGAGCTTCAGTGCCTTAAGCTTAGAAGCATTATGAGACATTTCCATAATGTACTCCCTAATGTTCCCTTTGCCTTTGTACTTCATAGAAATAAAGTTTTACAAATGCGTGCTTGTTTCTACCTTATCGTTTTTAACAAAACGCTTTTCAATTTCGGCTAGGAACTCCTTGGCTTTGGTTATCTTTTCAGATACCGCACCCTTAAATGCCTCTGGAATGCCGCGCTTGATGATCATAAGACCCATGTGATTTGAACAATCTCACTTCTCAAAGTTCTTCCTATTATCAGGAGAACTTGCATCCGTAAGAGAAACGGGTTGCTCAACCCGAAATGCAAGGTCCAGATCTATGCAGCCGAGAACAATGAGTATGTTCTCCTTCCAAATCCTTAAAGTTGATCCCATTAAGCATGGGTATATAGTTGGTATTAGTAGATATAGTAAAACATTAGCTTGAAAGAAAACAAAACAAACACACAAACATGCTCACATTAATAACCAAATACAATGATCAACAAATTCAGATAATGGTAAGTCCCATCTCAAGATACCTAGCACAACATTAATATCAAGTCTTTGGACAGTAATATTAATTGTAAGTAGTACTCTTGTTGTAGTGATCAAACATTGACAATAATTAATGTCAAATAATAAATCTATCTTTCGATCGACTTATTATTCACATGTCAAACCTTATAATCGTCACATATTTATCACCACAGGTGTGTGTACAATTCGGCCAAGTATTAACCTTCCTTTGAGCCGACTAATACTCGCATGAATTTACATACTTACAAACATCCAACATCCCTCATGAATAATCTACACAAGAGAGGTCACTTTGGCGACATTTTGCTTCAATTAGCCCATTTAGAATGATAGACCACTTTATTTAATCATAAAAGATATACCAAATAATGGTCGGTCCCATCTTAAGATACCTAATACAACATTAATATCAAGTCTTTAGACAATAATATTAATTGTGAGTGGTATTCTTGTTGTAGAGATCAAACATTGACAATAATTTATGTTAAATAATAAATCTATCTTTGGATCGACTTATTATTCACATGTAAAACCTTATAATCATCACATGTAAAACCTTATAATCATCACATGTTTACCACCACAGATGTGTGTATAATTCAGCCAAGTATTAAGTATTAACCTTCCTTTGGACCGGCTAATACCTGCATGAATTTATATACAGACACGTGGTACTCCTTTAGTAGTGATCAAACATTGACAATAATTTATGTTAAATAATAAATCTATCTTTTGATCGACTTATTATTCACATGTAAAACTTTATAATCATCACATGTTTATCACCACAGATGCGTGTATAATTCGGCCAAGTATTAACCTTCATTTGGGCCGGTAAATACCCGCATGAATTTACACACACACGAATATCCAACATCCCTCATGAACAATCTACACAAGAGAGGTCACTTTGGTGACATCTTGTTTCAGTTATCTCATTTAGAATGATGGATTACTTTATTTAACCATAAAAGGTATATCACCAAATATTTGAATTTAAGTTGATCTTTATAATAAAATGAAAATAAAAAAAAATTTATTTCATTTTATCAAAATTATAAAAAATGTCCCTTATTTTATAAAATTATAGAAAGGCCCCTTAAGTTCCAGTAATTACAAATCGATCCCTATATTTTGTTAAAATCATAAACTGACCCAATACTTTGTAATAACTAAAATTTTGCCCCAAAACTTTAAAAATTACAAAGTGACCCCGTAACTTTTTAATAATTATAAATCTGTCCCAAAAGTCTTTCATAATTTCATACAGACCCTCTAATTTTTGGAAATTATAAACTGACAGTGAAACTTTATCAAAATAACACAATGGCCCAAATAATTTATAAAACAGTCCCTTAAGAATTTCAAATTTTCAAAAGAAGAGCCTGAGCAAAAAATTGATTTCTGAAACCCTAATCTTCGCCGCCGTCGCTCCAGACCACCACGCCGTCACCACAAGGCAACGACGAACAGTCGGGAAGCAGCAGAAGACCCGCAAACGCAAATCGGAGAAAAACTGACATGGAAGAAGAGTCGATCTGACCAAGGCCGGGAAGCAGCTCGATCTGGACCGATCGTGGTCAACGACCAACGATCTCCTCCTCCCCGCAAATCACTCGACGTCTTGCCGGGAAAGACATGGGTTTGGGGTAAAACCCACCGGAAAACTCATACACCCCAAAAAAAAAACTGGCTTTTTTTTTTTCTTCGAAAACTAGAAGAACACTTTTTTTTTAAAAAAAAAAAAATCCGAAAATCCAAATAATAAATCCTCAAGAATCAACTATAGGTAGCTCTGATACCAATTGTTAGGATTTTCGATTAACACAATTAACATGCTTAGGCACAAAATTAATCTGGATGTTTAACCTAAACATGTTCCTATACATAGTTAATCAAACCCTAAATAATTATAACATAACCCATATCAATTCAAGAGAAAATAAGTAATATAGAAAGCGGAAGCGTACCTGAATCCATCGTTGAATATTTGTGAATGGGTTGTGATCTTCCAAATTATCACGACCTTTATGAACCCTGATGTGTTCTATTTGCTCTATTGATGGGATACAGAGAAAAGTAAAGTATCGTGTAATTTGGGGACCATAACCCTAAATATATATAATAATCAAATTATTATATGTTGGCTATTTCTAATTCGGCCCCTCAACAAATTAGAAATAGCACTCTGGTATCTACACATTAATTCCATGACAATTATACCCTTAAACCTTACTACTTAAATCTTAATTAGATCACTTTAATTTAGGCTTAACCAAAAGATAGCACAACACATTTAATGTTTACATGTGTGGCCCCATATGATAGAATTTTCTAACAGTTCTAAGCATGATTTTCGGTGGGGATACAACCTACTCAATTTGGAAATCAATCCAAGAGCAACTGTAGCCCGACACCGAAGAGAATGAAGCTCAATTGAATAATGGCTTATATGCCTTATCAAAAGGGACACTCTCACTTGATGAATACATTCGAAAGTTCAAGGAGACTTGTGAGTTGTGACAAACTTACTGTTATCGGAAAACCTCTCGGTGATGTTGACAAAGTTTTTCAAATTTCACAAGGACTTGGAGACAAATACAAAGAATTTCGAATCGATGTTCTATCAAAACCACCATATCCATCGTTTAATCAATTTATCATGTCTTTACAAACTTTGAGCAGGTCTATCTTACAGAGGAAAGGCAACAACTCAATATAATCAGGCATTATTTGGACAAAGAGGAAGAGGAAAAGGTCAACGTGGAGGAAGAGGCAACTTCAGAGGAAGAGGTCATAATTCCTTCACTCAAAATCGACCACACAACAATAATCCAAGTTTTCAACATCAATCAAAGTCCATTAACAACAACCGGAAAGGGAAACCAAGCAAGCAAAATACAAATTATGAAGCCTGCCAAATATGTGGACGAACCAATCATACTGCTGTTAAATGCTATTACATGTATAACTATGAAACAGAAGGAGAAAATGTCCAAGAAGCTTTTACAGCCATGAATCTGAACAATGAAAATGATCTAAATTTTTATGTTGACTCGGGTGCTACCGCCCACATGACTAATCAAGGAGGTAACCTAAACTCTTTAAAACCTTACTTTGGTAATAATTCTATTTTTTGTTGGTAATGGACAAGCTTTACCTATTACACACACAGGAAAAGCTATGCTCAATACCTCACATGGTAATCTTTTATTGAATAATGTTTTAGTGGTACCAGAAATTAAGAAAAATCTATTAACTGTAAGTAAACTTATATATGACAATTATTGCACTATTACTTTTAATTTCGATGAGTTTGTTATTAAGGATCACAAGAACCAAATCATGGCCAAAGGACATAGACAAGGAGGTTTGTATGCGCTTAAGGGAGGACAACTTAATGAAACTTTTACTGCAGTCAAATCCCCAGAAGTTTCTTCAGAGATATGGCATGTTCGGTTAGGGCATCCCAATTTAAAATTTTTGCAAAATTTAGAGAATAAGAAAGTTATCAATGTTTCACATTGCCTAACCAAAAATATCATATGTAACAGTTGCCAACTTGAGAAAAGTTGTAAACTTTCGTTTAATAAATCAGAATCTGTTTCAAAATTTCCTTTGGAAAACTTTTTATAGCAACTTATGGGGACTTGCCCCGATAGTTTGTTCTCAAAAATTCAAATACTATGTTATTTTCATTGATGATTTTACTCGTTATACTTGGTTATATCCATTAAAAAATAAATCTGACTTTTTCTAATGTTTTCTTAAGTTTCAATCTCTTGTTGAGAAATTTTTTTGACAAAAAAATAAAAAAAATTCAATGCGATGGAGGTGGAGAATTCACTTCCATTCAATTCAAAAATCATTTGGCTTTCAATGGAATCGCACATCAGATGTCTTGCCCATATACACCAAAACAAAATGGACTTGCTGAATGCAAGCATCGCCATATCGTCAAAACATGGTTGACTTTGCTCTTTCATGCAAATGTCCCTCTAAAATTCTGGGTCGATGCATTTTTAACAACAGTTTATCTAATTAATGGATTGCCTATCTCTTCCATCGGTAAGGAAACTTCTTATTTCAAAAATTTTGGTAAGAATTCTGATTATTCTAGCTTACGTATTTTCGGCTCTCAATGCTTTCCTTATTTAAAAACTACAAGAATGCATAAGTTTTCTAAGAAAACAGTCCCGTGTGTGTTCATTGGGTACAATCCATTAATAAATGCTATAGATGCCTAGATAAAAATACACACCGCGTTTATATTTCTCGACATGTGGTTTTTAATGAGCATCATTTTCCTTATTTGTTGAAAAATAATTATTTGCCTGCATCCTCCCATAATTTAACTCTCACAAATTTTCCTAGTTTTGATGAATGGTTTTTAGGAAATTTACAAAGTGATGAATCAAATGAAGATCCATCAGATCAACCACCAAGTTCCAACTCCCCAATTTTAGATTACTCTCCTATTTTACCACCAAATTTGAACCTTCCTTTAAATGAAGAATCATAAATATCAAAAAATCAGGAACTTCCCACTTTAACACAAAATCAAGATCATATTCCTTCTAATTTTGAAATCGAGTCTGCTAGCACTCCTCATTCCCCATTATCTTCTAATAACATGTTGCCTTCCACTTCCATATCTTCACCTTCTACTACTTCTCATTACCAAACCACTACTACTCCATTACCGCCTCCACCATCTCATTGACCAAATAGAGACAAACGTCCCCCTACTTACCTTAAAGACTATGAGTGCCCATATATTCCTTCACATCTGATACTGCTCTCATTGTTTCCTTTATCGAGCCAAAAACTTTAAAAACAACTCTTAAATTTTCCGATTGGAAAGATGCCATGAACGAAGAGATTGATGTGCTCAAACGTAACAAGACTTGGTCTCTTGTTCCTCGTCCACCAAATTCCAATGTTGTTGGGTCTAAATGGGTATATCGCACTAAGTACAAAGCGGATGGTAGCGTTGATAGGTTCAAAGCACGCTTGGTAGCCAAAGGCTACACATAAATTCCTGGCCTTGATTTTGGATGTGAAAAATGCATTCTTACATGGTATTCTTAATGAGCGAGTTTACATGGAGCAACCACCCGGTTTTGTGCAGCCTAAACTCTTCGATCATGTTTGCCTTTTGCATAAATCACTTTATGGCCTTAAATAAGCACCTCGTGCTTGGTTTGCTAAATTATCTCATTATTTTTTTCTCTTGGTTTTAAATACAGTAAAGTTGATCCCTCTCTATTTATTTACAATCATGACACTAACTTAATTCTTTTGCTTGTATATATAGATGATGTAATTCTCACCAGAAATGCCGCCTCTATCATTTCACAACTCATTTGTCGTCTAAGCAAAGAGTTTGCACTCAATGATTTAGGACAACTCACTTACTTTTTGGGTCTTGAAGTTACATACTTCTCGAGTTGTCTCAAACTCTCTCAAACAAAATATGCTTCTGACCTTCTCACCAAGGCAAAAATGCTTGAAGCCTCCAAAATTACCACACCAATTGCCGTCAAACCTAATCCTCTTCCCGATGACAATGAGCCAACAGATCCCACCACATATCGTCAATTATGTGGCTCTCTTCAATACCTTACTTTCACAAGACCCGATCTCACACATGCTGTTAATCTAGTCTGTCAACATTTTCAAAATCCCACCATGAAGGACCTCCGTGCAGTGAAACGCATTTTTCGTTACATAAAAGGGATCTTAACTCATGTAATTCGTTATTTATCTCAAAGTTCTCTCACACTTAATGCTTTTTGTGATGCAGATTGAGCCGGATGTTCGATAACTAGGAGAAGCACAATAGGCTATTGCATTTTTCTCGGCTCAAATTGTGTGTCTTGGGCATCAAAGAAGCAACCTACAGTTTCACGATCCAGTGCCGAAGCCGAATATCGTGCTCTAGCAACCACTGATGTGGATCTAACATGGCTCAAATATCTTCTTCATGACATTGGAATCACTATTGAATGACGCCTCATCCTTCTTTGTGACAATAAGAGTGTCACATGTCTCACAATCATGTCTTCCATGCTCGTACAAAGCACATCGATATTGATTATCATTTTATTCGTGAAAAGGTTACTGCTGGAGATATTCATCTTCGTTACTTGCCTACTACAAAGCAAATTGCCGACATTCTCACTAAAGCATTACCAAAGGATTCATTTGAAACTTTCCGTTACAAGCTTGACGTTTGTTCACTCTCACTACCAACCTTGAAGGGGGGTGACAAGATCCCTACTAATCAGGCATTTGCTCAAGAAAAGAATCCAAGTAAAAATCATGGACAAAATCATGAAGAGTCAAACCTTACCAAATGCACAATTGTATCTCAAGAATTAAAGTTGTCAAGATTTTCCTAATAACCACCGTATGATTCTAGGAATGATTTCTTATCATTCGATTCTTTCTTATTCAACTTGTTACCGCTAGAATTATTTTGTATAAAAGTTGTTGTAATCATATGTAGAAGAATAATAACAGTTTTCAATTCATTCTCTTATTTAAATTTTCATTTGGTTTTTGGTTTTGATTTGAAATTGATTAATGAGTTTTCAACCGTTGAATTAGATTGGTTTGATTTAGGGAATCATTTATTAGGAATTTGAACCGTTGAACCCAAAAGAGACGTGCATAATATTCACAACCTACCAAATATTTTAAGGTCTATAGTAGAAAATACAAGAAAATTAAGTTAATCACACACAACACAAAATTTATATGGAAAACCCTAAATGAGGAAAAAAAAAACTACGGACCGTTAGAAACGACTGAGAAAATGTCACAATATGATAAATTACTACAACCATATACTTCAAACCATATATTTCATTATTCTCTCTTACCCAAACCTCAAAATTGAGCTTTATATCATCTCTTAGTTCACAACGCTCAACGAGTCCTCCTCTGAGTACACCTTCTCTTAAATATCCTCATAGGTCTTCCCAGAATATCACCTACGGAACCACCCCACTCTCTTATGTTGTAGGTGTTTCTTTTTTTGCTCCCACACAAAATAACATAGTTATTATTGTCTATTTATATGAGTTGTGGGAAGTTTAGACCTAAATCTTCTATACGTACAAGACTTTCTTATTTTATATAAATATTTTTTTTTTATAAATTTTTTTTTTTATATACATAAATATTTTTGTTCCATAGAGAATTTTTTTTCCTTCAAACACAATAACTTATGAAAAGAAATAACTTCCTTTTCCGTTAAAGGTTTTCCGTTCCGCACAAATCTCTACCAAACCGTTGTGGGCACCGTTGTCTGCAGCACAATGTTTCCCACATCGAAAATCTTGAGAGAATGGACCACTTTACAATTGCATAGGGCAAGGCACATAACAACTCTTCATTGTAGGACCACAACTTAGACCCCTTTGTAAGGCACAACACTAGACACATCACATTTCTTTGGTCTTTGTTTGTTCGGTTCTTTTTGGTATTTAAACCTCTCTCAAATACCAACTCAAACTTCCAAACATTCTTCACATCTCCAGGAAGTTTCACATGAGTTGAGTCTCGTTTGATTCTCATTTGGCTCGCTTAAGAATAAGAGTCAAAACCTAACATCATTGTAGAAATTGTGTGAAAATTGAATGAATTGAAGAAATTTGGGATATGACTCCCAAAAGAATTGAAATGGAATGCTTCCTGTAGGCGGTAGTAGCAGTAACTTGGAATGCATCTAAACAAAATTTTGAAAAAAAGAATTGAAATGGAAGCATTGCAGGGAAGTTTTATTTATTTATTTATCAGGTGACCTCTTTGTCCTTCAATGGCTTTGGTACTTTGTTTTTCAGTATTTTATGTGCTAATATCTTTCAATTTTACTATCTAGATAGTAGCTTTGAGATCTTAATTCTCTGTTTTCGACATTATTTCCTTCAGGTGGCTGTAGCATGAGAATGAGCTTCAGGTCATGGTGACCCGATATCGGCCTGACCTTTCAAACCACGCTTCAAACTGACGTGGCAGCTCTTGATTTCCTATATAACATATATATTCTCAACGTTGAAGTTTTCCCTTTTGGGATAATTAGAGAATTTACATAAAGTTTAGAATACAATAGCTTTCTTTCTTCACAAGTAGTTAAAATTCTTTTCTTGCTCATCTTGCTATCAGATTCTCATGGTGAAAGTAAAGAAAAAGGGCTTTTGATGAATGGCTGTATTCTCACATCTTCATGCTCATGGCCAACCGAAGAGGTTTTACATAGTTTGAAAACCCTATATACAAGGTGATGGAGTGAGTGCATTTCAAGGATAATAGTGCCCCATACTGGTATGATCACTTATTATATCTCTTTTTACTTTATTATTGACTCCTAGTGATGGTTGTCTTTTGATTTTAGGTGTTAGGATCACATGTTGTAATTCTTCCCCTTTCGATTAATTCAGTTTTAATGGAATGCAAGATGGTTTTTGTTATTTTTTCTTTTTAATAAAAATTGAATATACATTGATTTTATCTTAATTATTATTGTTTCCCTTAGTCTGGGAAGGGAAGTGAGAATGAAAAGGTTGAAATTGGAGGAAAGAAAATGTATTTAAACATCGTATACAAACATTTAATTAATCATTTATAAAAATTATTCATACAGTCTTAAGGTTATCCTTTGTTTTTGGTTCACGGTGCAACTGTTAATTGGAAGATGATATGAATGAAATTATCCTAAATTTTATAATTAGTTAGTCCTATTATTCATTCCTTAATTTGTTCCGATTGTTGTTTTATTTGTTTGACTTCATTTGACTTCATTATTTTCTTTTTGTTTGTTTTTCTTCATTGTTATCTTACATATTTGAAATATGTTTATGAGATGCATGACATTCATGATATCAGATTTTTTTTTTTAAAAAAGAAGAAAATAAGGTGTTAGTGAGAGCATTTTCTATTGAAGAAGGCATTAAATGAGGTTAATGTAACTAAAAGCAGGGTGGTTTTGCAATTGATTTTCATTTTAGGGTACATTTGCAATTCCCTCTTTAAATTAGGGTATTTTTTGCTAAAAACCCAAAAAAGTATGGCAAAGAAAAAGAAAGTGAGATGGATCAAGCACTACAACAACCGCCAGAAGATTTTGCTTGTCGGAGAAGGCGATTTCTCATTTTCTTCATGTTTAGCTAGTGCTTTTGGTTCTGCAACTAACATGGTTGCAACATGCCTCCACTCTAAAGGTATATTAAAATTAAACAAATTATATACGACGACAACTCGGATCCTTTCCTGATCTGATTTGACTTTTAAATTTGATTGATTTTGATCACTTTGATTTATTAATTAGATGTTCAAAAGACAAAGCATCGGACAAGCATACCACACTTGAATTTATTGAAGAGGAAAGGGTGCATGGTATTGCATGAAGTGGATGTGCATGACATGAACCATCATCAAACATTGTACTGTATGAAATTTGATGTCATCATTTTCAACTTCCCTCATGCAGGCCACTACCATTACTTGTGTGAAACACATGATGAACTAATTGAGTAAGTTATTTCTTTCTGATATTCGGTGCTTGATCTCGATAGGTCCCCAACAGATTAATCCCTGATCATTTTCTTTGGCTTTTGTTGCATATATAATTACGTACGTCCACAGGATGCACAAAGCTCTACTAGAGGGATTCTTCAAAAGTGCAAGAGAGATGCTCAATGAAAATGGTGAAGTACATGTGACACACAGGGATGATTTTCCTTACAAAAGATGGAACTTAGAAAAACTTGCAAGAAAATCAGGACTGATTTTGAAAGAGAAAGTGGAGTTCAAGAAAGGAGATTTTCCTGGTTACCATAACAAGAGAGGCGGTGACATCAAGTGCAACAAAAAATTTCCTCTCAATGAATGCTTCACTTTTAAGTTCTCTCTTCCCTGAAAAATCTGCAGAATTTTATGATTGTGTATCTGATATCCAAACCAAGGAGTTGGCTGCTGTTTTTCAAGGTGTTCATCTTAATAATTGATTATATGATAGTTCAAAAAAAAAAAAACCAAGTTTGTTGCTTGCAATTATGTATTTGTCAGTTGATCTCTTGTTCGTGAACTAATTAAACGTGATGTATAATTTTTTTTTAATTAATTATACATTGTAAAGTTCAAATTCAAATCTAAATATATAATATCTATACCATACTAGTATGACATGAAATTAGTGGACGTTAAATAATGCTTATTCAGTTTTAACAATGTTACAGGTTCAAGTTGTCGAGCCTCATATGGTTTATTAAAAAAAAGACAACATTTGACCTATAAATGTAATTTTTCTAATAGAATATCATCAATCAAAATGATATAATGTTTCATTGGGCTGTAATCTTCTTCAAACATGTAACACAAAAAAGAGGAGGAATTCAATCTTGTCTGAAACCTAATAACATCAAAAATCCTCTACTACCAAATCCTAAGACAAATGTGACCATATCTGCAATGTCATGTTTTTTTTTGTCCGCTGATAATACATTTACATTTACAGTTTCATCTCTACCTTCCTTATCTCCACCTCTGACCAAACTGTCTGTGTTGTACCTGGATTTCGGGATTTCTCCGATATGATTGGCCGAAGCACCCGCCCGCCTGAAGTGCTTCTACGTACAACATCTTGACCAAGTTTCTGAAACGACGCCTGAAGGTTGGTACTCGGGACATGGAAGCTACAATCCCCTGCAATCTATCATGGAAAATATAAAATGAAGTCTAGCGACAGTATTTCAGCTCTAATGATAAAAGTGATTTTACCTTCTAATAATGGCTTGCAACTGAGCTTTTCTGACGTTGTCGCTGGAAAGGAAGCGGGAGTCGTCCCAGTCCTCAGGATTTTCATTTTTGCACCCATAATAAGCTCTCTTAGGCAAGGTTCTTCATTGTTGACATCTAACTGGAGCTTCTTTATCTGCTCTTTCATTATCAGTAGTGGTCCGTGGAACCACTCAAACATTTTCTCCCTCGGACTGTTACTCTTTGTCAATTCCAAATCATCAGCTGGAAAAATAGATTGCACAATCATGTTTCGAACTCAACATACGATGTTCATATATAGAGCTGAGAACAAAAGTTGGAAACAAAACATCAAGATCACCAACCCAGATGAGTTGGACTTAGCAGCTGCAAGCAGACACTATACTATGGACCAAGCGGGTAGTTTGAAGCCCAACTTCTTGCAATTGCCCTTCACAATGCATTCCTCGATGTCCTTGATTTCTATCAAGCCATCACCAAGGAGTAAACTACCGTTCCGTAATAGCCCTTGCCTGCACAGGTTTGTATCGTTGGATTGCCCACTTCAGTGTTCCTGATCATTCTGTGATGAGTTTGGTTTAGAGTAAGCTTTCTCTTATGGTCTTCAAATCATTGTTATCATTGTCACCGAACTTTTTCTTCATCCGGTTAGGTTTCATGTTTCTACAGTATCTGGGCATAGCAAACACAAGGGTGCTGCAAAATTTAAGTAATGGGTGAGTTTTATGAAGGAAAAAACAATTGCACACTCGCAATGTACCTAGGCAGGCATGATCCTTCACTCAAATAGAGTAAATCATATACATATTGATCGAGCAGTGAAACCACAGACAACATATAGGCAAGTCCCATCAGCAGCGAGTCCTCCTGGACATTTTGTGGGTATATGTTCAGAGAAAACTTCAAATATGTACCTATTCATACTTAGCAGTATACTAATGCATAAAAGAAGTGATCGAAGTGATGAGAAAAGCAGTGTTCGAAGACCTGATGAACGATAACTCCGGCATAAAGTCCCAGAGAGAAACTAGAGATGACAGCAGCAGTGACTGCTCCTACAACAGCTAGAGGCCGTAAGAGAATTGCTAGACCAGCAAACGGAACACAAACCGTCTCCAAGAAAGGACCTTCTCTACCGACCAAGTCCTCCAATAACCTCTTCCATCCTTGGTACAACATAAACGGACTTTTCCACAAAGCAACAGCTGTAATCAGAGACACATCCACTGGCACACATCAGGCTTGCCAAAAAACTTGGCAATTTTGATAACCTAGTAAGGACAAAGCTGAATAAATCTGAAAGATTTCGACTATTTGTCTTCCACTCAATATGTGACAAATGGTAGTACAAAGAAAATTCCTCACCTAATGTCGACAGGCTTTTCATCCTCAAGCACTTTCTCGCTTAGCTTCCTCTAATAATGGACAAACAACCATCCTGATATTCAAAAGAGTAAGCCACTGATTCGAGTTCCTAGATTTAAAGTAAAAACTCAACTCATTTTAATAAGGCCTTTTCTCTAACTACATGGTTTGAATTAACTAGCCGTCAAAGCAAATATTCGAAGCTCATTTTGTACTTCGATGATCTTAAAGTTCAGTTCATACATAGTGTGTCAAGAGCATTTGAAACCTAAAAGTATCAATAGATAACCGTAAATTGCCTAGAAATCAATGGTAGTGATCATTTTGCTGATTTGAGGGCCAAGATTCAAAGTAAATCTCTAACTCATTTTAATAAGACCTTTTACCTACATGTTTTAAATTAACTAGCTTCCAAAGTAATTATCCCAAGCTCTTTTCGTACTTCCATGATCTTAAGGTTCAGTGTATACTAGTGTGCCAAGAGCATTCAAAATCTAAAAGTATCAATAGATTACGGTAAATTGCCTAGAAAGCAACAGTAGTGATCGATTTGCTGAATGATGTTAGAATTAATACGAACTATTGATGGAAATGAGAATGCTTTCTTCTTCTTTACACACCTCAAAATACAAATTTCAACTATAAAGCTACTTCAAAAGAGACAAACAGAAACCAAAAAGCAGAGAAACTCACAACAAAGCAGTGGTAGCATTTATCAGGAACATTCTCTCCAACAGCCTCAAAAGTAGCGAAAAATCCGTATCCAATTCCACCCAAAAGACTTCCAACTATTCCAACAATTGGCCACAGAATCAGAGGCGCCGGCAATGCCACTACCACCACCATCTTCAAAACTGGACCAAGCCTCTTGGTCATGAAATCACAAACCCAGAAAACAAAACAAATAATAACACAACACAACACAGGATTTGAGATTGACAATTAAACAAACATATACAGAGCATTCAAAAACAGTGAAGCATACGGCATACCTCAGTACACAGTAGAAAGTCCATGTAAAATGTGCAGGCCAAAGTCCAGTTATCACTGCTGAATTTGAAATCACAATAATTCCCACCACAACTGGTCCAACAATTGCTCCTATATCAAACAAAATATATAAATATCACTAATCAATCCATAAACCATTTAAATTTCTATGGCATAAATGTACACTTGCATACCATAATCAAATAAAGAACCAAATTCAAAAAAAAAAAAAAAAAAAAACTTTTTAAGGAGATCATATGAAAAATGATACCTTTGAGGAGGCCAAGTGTGAAGAGCAAGAAGAAGCAAGGCAAAAAAGACACAAAACTCCATAGTACTTGAAAGAACCCAACTGGGACTTTCATTGTATGTTTTTAACACAACAGGAAGGAGGGTTAAAATGGGAAGTGGGAAAAATATGATCTTGGAACTTGGAAGAGTTTTTCTCTTCTCTTCTCTGTGTTGCTATTGTTATTACAGCAAGTAGGGAAAGAAGAAGAAGAATGGTGATTTACTTTGGTGGGATTTTATAGGTGGGGCCCGAGGTGGGTTACGTGGCAAGAGACAGTGAAAAGGAAGGGACACGTGGCGAGATGGGTTATTATAATGCGTGAAACTCCCGCGAAAAAGACGCAAAGTCAGTCGTGTTACTGATGTATCAGGTTTCACCGCTGCTTTTTTGGCGGGAATCAACCGCCTCTCTCAGCATGTTCGTCGCCGTCCGTCTTCTTCCGGCGGCAGCTTCCTCGTTCCAACGCAGCCATTGTAATTGATTGGTTGAAGGTTTTTTTTTTTTTTTGTAGTTTTAAACCCTGACATTTAGGTTTATGGTTTTGGTTTGAAATTGATTAATGGGTTTTCGATTGTTAAGTTAGATCGGTTTAATTTAGGAGAATTATCGTAGAAAATTTAAGAAATGACTCCCGAAAGAAGGATTTCGAGATGGAGCGACCCGATATACCTGAACC
Organism: Dipteronia dyeriana; assembly: GCA_032871835.1. NCBI lineage: Eukaryota > Viridiplantae > Streptophyta > Magnoliopsida > Sapindales > Sapindaceae > Dipteronia > Dipteronia dyeriana. The sequence continues at coordinate 1,195,568 of CM065299.1, read as the reverse complement.
TCCGTGGACGGTTTGTTGGGCTGACCCGGGATAGTAGGATCAGCTTTAAAAAAATTATAATTAATATTTTATTCTTTAAATAAAAGTGCTCTCTCCTCCGAGGATGCGGGTACCTAAAGATGCACGCGCTAAATCCTCATACCTTCATCCTGTCATCCCCATTTGAGAATATTTAAAATAAAAAAAAATAGAAAAATGGAGATGGAAATGGGAATTCATTCCCATCCTCGTTTTCCATTTTTCCTAAACATATATACATATAATTATAATATATATTTTATTTTTATTTTTTATTCTTTGAACCTCTAGATATATAAACACATTTACTCTTTTAATATATAAAATCTAACTCTATAGATTTTTCAAAGTATTTGACAGTGAATTGGTTGTTAATCTCTTTAGATTATCTATTATGTGAAGTTCTTTTTATTAAAAAACAGTTTGTATTACTTCACATATGAAATTGATTTAATTTTAAACTTTAAATTATTTGAAACAATTTATTTTGTATTTATAGTACATTAATGGATTTTATTTTATATTTTGTTTTGTTTTTTTAATTTAATTTGTAATTTTTAGTTAAATGAGAAAACGGAGAAATGAAGAACCAGGAAAAACAGAGAAAAGAAAAAAAAAATAGAGAAAATAGGGAACTGAAGATAGGGATGAATATACTTTCCCCTAAAAATCTGTATCCCTATTTTTTCTAAATTGGTTGGGGTTTAAGGATCTGAAAAGTGAGGATGAGGATGAAGATGAGGGAAACCTATATCTAGCTATATCTAGCTCCATTCCCCAAATATACATCTCTATTTTTAAGTTTCCTGTAATAATAATAGTAATAATAATAATGTGAATAGAATATAGTGTAAAAAATAATAATAATGTGAATAGAATATAGTGTAAAAAAAAAAGCAATATAATTATTCCTTTTCTTTACAGATCACCTCAAACACCATTATTATTCCCCTTCTTTATAGGTCACCTCAAAATCAATCCTGACATAGTGACCCCATTATTCATTACATTATATAACAATCCATTCACTCTTGCTCTCTCACACAAGTCCGAATTACCACTATCTCTCTCGCATCTCAAATTCTAATTTCCTTTATCACATCCCAAATTACAATTATAAAAATATTCTTATTCAGATCTTCGATTCAGGTATTTTTCTTTATTAAGAAATTATTTTTTTAATTAATAAATTAAGGTTTTCAGTTTGTTATTCGTAATTTTAAATTACTGTTTTTTAAAAAACTTATTTTCCGAATATAATTTATTATTTATAATTAAATTATTTGATAATTTTATATTACAATATTAAATATAAAAACCAATGAGAAAAAGTATCCTTTCATAATTTGTGAAAAAAAAAATCATTTATCGTACGAGAGAGAGGATCAAGTTCCTTATTAGGTGTAATTTTGTTTTTCAATTAATAAAATTTTATAATACTATTGAAGCTTATATATATACTGTCTTAGCCCCCTGCCTGTAATAACTTGGAATATATTAAAAAAAATTGAAAAAAAAGAAAGAATTGAAATGGAAGCATTGCAGGGCAGTTTTATTTCTCAGGTAATCTCTTCGTCCTTCAATGGCTATGCTAAAATATTTAAACTTTACTGTCTAGATAGTAGCTTTGAGATCTGAATTCTCTGTTTTCGACATTATTTTCAAATTTAGCATTATTGTCTATTGTTATCAAATGTGTGTGTTTGTGTGTGATTAAATAAGCAATTGATTTTCATTTTAGGATACATTTTCAATTCCCCTTTTAAAACAGGGTATTTTTGCTAAAACCCCAAAAAAATAATGACAATAACAAGGAGAAGGGAAGTGAGATGGATCAAGCACTACAACAACCGCCAGAAGATTTTGCTTGTCGGAGAAGGCGATTTCTCATTTTCTTCATGTTTAGCTAGTGCTTTTGGTTCTGCAACTAACATGGTTGCAACATGCCTCCACTCTAAAGGTATATATTAAACTAAATCAAATTATTTATGATCGATGAGGATCCTCTAATCTGATCTGAAATTTAATTTAATTTGATTGATCGAATTTGACCTTGGTTTATTAATTAGATGTTCAGAGTACAAAGCATTGGACAAGCATACCACACTTGAAGTTATTGGAGAGGGAAGGGTGCATGGTGTTGCATGAAGTGGATGTGCATAACATGAACCATCATCCAACATTGTACTATATGAAATTTGATGTCATCATTTTCAACTTCCCCCATGCTGGCCACTACGATTCTTTGTGTGAAAGAGATGATGAACTCATTGGGTAAGTTATTTCTTTCCGATTTATAGTGTCTGATCTCGATATATGTATCGATAGATCAATACATGATCATTGTCTTTGGTTTTTGTTACATATATATGTTTACATCCACAGGATGCACAAAGCTCTAATAGAGGGATTCTTCAAAAGTGCAAGAAAGATGCTCAATGAAAATGGTGAAGTACATGTGACAAATAAGGATGATTTTCCTTACGATAGATGGAAGTTAAAAAAACTTGCAAGAAAATCAGGATTGATTTTGAAAGAGAAAGTGGAGTTCAAGAAACAAGATTTTCCTGGTTACCATAACAAGAGAGGCGGTGATATCAATGGCAACAAAACATTCCCTCTCAACGAATGCTTCACTTTCAAATTCTCTCTACCTGAAAAATCTGCAGAAATTTATGATTGTGTATCTGATAACCAAGTCAAGAAGTTGACGGCTGCTTTTCGAAGAGTTCATCTTAATAATTATCATTGTTTTAGTAATTGGCATCACGACGGATGGGGCGGATTGGACGGGTGGGACTGATGGGAGTGAAAGAAAAGGAAAGTAGCGAGGAATAACATCAAAACACATTTGTATACGAACTCGTTGGTTTGGATGCCTTATGGACTACTTGAGTTTTTCCTGGGCGGTCAATTCCCTAGGTGGGCTAGGCGCCTGTCTAGGCAGGCTAGTTTGAGTTAACTCCATTGACTTCGTCGGTCAATTTTGTTTCCCAACAACAAAAATGTCATGGTTTAAAACTGCATCATTTGATTTGATCGTCTAGACGGTCCAGACGTTATTCTATTGTACGATTGATATCTAGTGTCTATTAGAACACTGATAATTGTATACGTAATAATAAAAAATAAGTTTGTTTCTTGCAATCATGTATTATCGGTTATTTATTTTGTTAGTTATTTAGCGTCCATTTTAAATCGTTAACCTAATCCAAACCCATTTTTAAAAAACTAAATAAAACTAAACTAGAAAAAAACAGTCGATAGCTCTAGTTTTATTAGGATATAACTATTTACAATTATTTATATTGATAATTTGTTAGAAAGAAAAACTTCAAAATATCATATTAAACTTCAAGAATATTAATGGAGATGGATGTATTTTTCACTCTTGTTGTTCAACCTGAAATGCATCCAATCCCTTTGTTAGAGAAAAGGCAATACAACACTCTTGACTCCACCAACAAAGGCAAAATTTCCAATCGTCTCTCCGTTATATTCATAATCAAAATCAAACAAAGAATCGCTCTAGCGAAACCTTATTATGAACTTTTAACTTTATTTGAATTTTTATTTGACTTTGAATGAGTGGATTTTAGTACATTTGATTGTATTTAAATTTTAAATCAAACAAAATTAAATGGGTGAAAATTTGAAAGGGTTAGGGAATGGTGACAAGGGAATCCATATTCATCTTTTTCGAATTATCGTATCAACTTGTTCGAGTCGTGTTGCCTCCTAAATTCATAAATAAAACACAACAATATGAATCTATACTTGTATAAGAATCGACATGTTCTTTATTTAAAGACAAAAATACGCATGAAATAATTAAGTTCAACTAGAGGTCAACAAATAGAGATAAGATGACATCCAAGATGTTGTGCATTCGAAGCATGCTCCATCATTCAAATTCCGAAATATTGTAATAGCTAAAAAACAACCTATTTGATGTATTTCTGAAAAAGAAAAAACTGTGGATGCTATAAAAGCAAACATGTTTTTAAATATAAATATCTCGTAAAAAATAAGAGACTAAAATGTAAATTCTTTTTATTTATTTATTTATTTTAAAAAGATAATTAAATAAAATAAAAATATTTGATTTGGGCCTAGAGAGAAAATTTATGGGCCAGTATCACATTTAAGGGAGGCCCAATAATGGAAACAAAAAATTTTGAACAGCAAAAATTGTATTCAAAGGGCCCACACATGCTTACAAACAACCAGAGAACAACCAAAAGCTCATTGAACAACCTGACAAGCAAAATTTTTGAACGTTTAAATCCTCAATGAGTGATTTATCTTCTTGAAAATATAATCAATTTTAATTTTTCCATGATCACTTAATTGATATTAAATACCTACGGCTACATTAATTAATAAACTCTTTTCAGTTCTCTAGTAAATTAGTATAAATAATAATTAATCTACAAAGGACAATTAGATAGAGAAATGTCGATAGATACTAGAAAAAAAAAAAACGATAAAGAAAAAGAAAGTGAGATGGATCAAGCACTACGACAACCGCCAGAAGATATGCTTGTTGGAGAAGGCGATTTCTCATTTTCTTCTTGTTTAGCTAGTGCTTTTGGTTTTGCAACGAACATAGTTGCAATATGCCTCCACTCCGAAGGTATATACTAAACTAAAACAAATTATTTACGAAGACGTCTATTCGTATCCTCTACTAATATGATCTAAATTTTAATTTTGATTGAATTTGATCACGTGGAAATGGTGAGGAATGTCACCTTTTTTTGGGTCCCTTGCAGTGATGTCACCGTTATAATAAGTTAATTTAAAATGCACCTATTATGGTGAGCTACCGAAATTGCCCTTAAATAATCGATATTTTATTCATTAAAAGCCGTCGTCCATTTTAGTTGTCTGAAAATCAATCACCTACTCCATTTTTTCTTTAGAAAAGGAGGTCCATTCCAGATATTGCAGAAGAAGGTAAATTAATATTTTTGATTTTCATTTCCATTTTTTATTGTATTTCTGTGTGGTATAACACTGTATGAACATTAATGAACATGTTGTCTCAATTTTTTTATGTTGATGTCCTAGAGTTGTAAACTTTTTACAAAGAATGAATGAACATGTATGCATATTTTTTTTTGTATATATATTTGGCCGAGTTGAGTTGTAGTGGTGCAAACAAGTTTATAATATTGGGCATAAAAGCTGGAAATGTTTTAAAAAAAGCTCGAAACATTTGTAAAAAAACTCGAAAATTTGAAAAAAAGCTCGAAACATTGAAAAAAAGCTCGATCCAAAAAATAGATGCTGGATACGTAAAAAGAAAAGCTCGATTCCTCGAAAAAAGACTCGATCCATCACAAAAAAACTCGATCCCTCACACAAATAACTCGATCCCTCACCGAAAAAGCTCGATCCCGCACAAAAAAAACTTGATCATTCACAAAAAAGCTCGATTCCTAAAAAAAAGTTTTATCCGTAAAATTAAAAGGTCAAGCCATATTTGAAAAAAAGCTCGAGCCGTATATTAAAAAGCTCGATTATGTAGAAAAAGAGTTGGGTTTTAAACAAAAACAGCTCGATCCCGTTAGAAAAAGCTCGATCATGTACAAAAATGGCTCGATCATGTATGAAAAAAAGCTCGATCAGTTTAAAAAAAAACCTTCATATCTTACACTTTTGATTTTTGTTTAACCCTTTATAATTGTAAATTTAATATGATTTTTTTTTTCTTATTAATGGTTTTTGATGTTGGTTTTGACAGGACAATGGATAGGGTGAGAATAGTCATATCTTACAACGGTCGATGGGAGCAATTACCAGACGGAAATCAGAGGTATTTAGGTTCCGATAACCAAGGTTTGTATGTGTCAAAGAATCTGAGTTACGATGAACTGGTGTCGATCGTGCAAACCATTGTGAAGTTTGATGAGAACAAATACAGTGCTGAGCTACAGTCTCTATCAATTGTTCCTAGGACTACATGTCGTACATTTATAAGAAACAATGATGATGTTCAGTTTATGCTAGGGGAAGATAGGTTGATCCCTCAAGTATGTGTTAGTGTAATCGAGATGCCAGCAAGAGGTGTCATTGGTGAAGATATCCCTCATCCTGATAACACCCAACAATTTCGATCGTCAGACGGAAGCAACCACTTGTTCATAGAAAGAAGTGAGATTGATGGTCGAGAAAACATATGTGTTGTCCCACCGGAAGTAGCCGCCCACGATAATACACTGGGACCTCAATTCGACAATGTATTTGGTTGTCAAATTAAGATGAATGTAAGGCAGTACAACCAGCAGTACAACCAGCAGTACAACCAGCAATACAATGAGATCTACAATGACATCAACAATGACCAGAATACAACACCGAATGTTGGGCGGATTCATGAGGTGGATAATGAGGGCAATTTGAATCCGGTAGATAATGTACAGAACAATGAGGATGATGAAGAACCTGTCGAAACAGAAAGAAGTGTAAGACGTGTACAAAGATTTAGTTCCAGTGCACCAGATATAGCTGGGAACTCCAAGGTCCGGGCTAATGTAACTCCAGATGATTCTGATAATGCCACAACATGGGTTATTCCAGGAGCAGATTCATACTCGTTTGGTATAGGTGGAAGCAGGAACTTGATTGAAGATGAACCTACAAGCATGATATATAAATGCCAATTTTTTGTAACGAAAAAGGATTTGAAGAGACTAGTAGGCCATTTTGCAATGTGGTAGAACTTCGAGTGGAAGGTGAAAAGGTCCAATAAGACAACATTACATCTAGTTTGTTTGATGGGAAATTGTACGTGGAAGTTAAGAGCGGTAAGGAGAGATGAAGGCACATACTTTCAAGTAAGAAGTTTGTCAACGAACACACTTGTCCGTTAGAGGAAATTCACCGCCGGCACCGACAAGCTAGTGCAGTCATAATTGGAGAAGTTATTGCACCTAGACTGCAACAACAAGATGGTCGACTAATGCGTCCGAAGGACATAATCGCCGACATGAAATCAATGTATGGAATCCAAATAATGTACAGTAAGGCACACACCGCCCTTGATTATGCGTTGTCACTAACATATGGAACGCATAAGGAAACCTTCCAACTGCTTCCATCATTTGGTTACGTTTTGGAACAATAAAATCCCGGCACAATCACTGATTTATAGTGCGATGAAGATGGTAAATTTCTGTACTTCTTCATGGCGATTGGTGCCTCAATTAGAGGATTCCGGACGTGTATGCGTCTAGTCATTGTCGTTGATGGTACCCATTTGAAGGGACGATTCCGGGGTACAATGTTTGTTGCAACAGCACAAGATGGGAACGAACAGGTGTATCCAATTGCTTTTGGGTACGGCGACTCAGAAAACAACCTTTCATGAGAATGGTTTTTGGATTGCTTGAAGGGTTCCCTAGGTCATATTGATGAGCTAGTTTTCATTTCTGATAGGCATGCAAGCATTGAAGCAGAGATTTCTAAAGTATTCCCTTATGCCACCCATACCATATGTTGTTGGCACTTTGCTGAAAATGTCAAAAAACGATTTCATATGAAGGATGTTGCCGCAATAATGGACAAAGCAGCCCGCGCATACACCGAGTTTGAATATAACCAGCATATGGAAGAGTTAAGAAACTTGCACTAAAATGCATACGATTATGTAATTGATGCCGGTCCACACAAGTGGTCCAATGTACACTGTCCGGAAAGAAGGTACAGGTTGATGACGACTAATGCTGCAGAATGCATAAACTCATGCCTAAAATTTGCACGTCAACTGCCTATGTTGACTCTAGCTGAGTTCATTAGGAATATGCTGTAACAGTGGTTTCATGATCACTATAGAGCTGCACAAACCATGCGTCATCAGTTGACCGACACAACACATCTTGTACTCTTAAAACATGTGGAGAAGTGTGGTTATTTGACCGTAAATCCAGTCGATTAGAACATTTTCTCGGTCAAGCGGTCTGGAAAACAGTGGACTGTTGACTTAACCCGGAAGACTTGTATTTGCAACAAATTTCAAATGGATCATTTTCCATGTTCTCACGCCCTTGCGGCGGCACGGTACATTACTATTACTTTTCTGTTGTAATTGATAACTTATTTGATATATATGATGCTGCCTTGCTATTAATTCTAGATTGACTTAATCTGTTAATTAAATTGGTTCAAGAGTTATTTGTTAATGGAAAAGCTGTTTAAAATCTTTGTCTATGAAGAGGGAGAGCCACCTTTATTTCACTATGCTCCTTGCAAGAGCATATACTCCATGGAAGGGATCTTTCTGAGCTTCATCGAGACGAAAACCAAATTTCGGATTCGAAATCTTGAGGAAGCTCATGTGTATTTTCTCCCATTCAGTGTAGTGATGATACTTGAACACCTCTTTGATCCGATCATTCGCGACAAAGCTGTTCTACAACATACTGTTTCTGATTATGTTCGAATCATTTCTCACAAGTATCGGTATTGGAATCGAAGCCTCGGAACTGATTGTTTCATGCTTTCCTGCCATGATTGGGTAAATGATCAATCTCTTGTGTCATTTATAAGGGCTTAAAACGAAATAATTAACATATATTTCACAGATTTCTCTGACAATTTATAGATTTTGTCTAAAGAATATCGAAATCAACAATCTTTTTTCTCTATTTTAGTTAATATATATGAAATGGTCACTTTCTTTATTTGAATTTGTTATTTTATTATCGCAGGGTCCACGAGCAACCCGGTACGTCCATGAACTTTATTACAATTCCATCCAGGCACTATGCAATGCCAATACCTCAGAGCATTTCAATCCAAAGAAAGATGCACCAATTCCTGAAATCAACCTAGTGACAGGAGCAATCAGATCTCTAACCCGGGGATTACCCCCGTCTAGGCGAACGATCCTAGCATTCTTCGCTGGCCGATTGCAAGGGAAAATCCGGGCAGCGCTTCTCCAACATTGGAAGGAGAAAGACAAAGATGTGCAAGTTTATGAAAACCTGCCTCAGTAATTATCATACCATGAAATGTTGAAAAAGAGCAAATTCTGCATATGCCCTAGTGGATATGAAGTGGCGAGTCCAAGAATTGTTGAGGCCATCTATGCTGAGTGCATCCCTGTGTTGATATCACAACATTATGTCATACCTTTCAGCGACGTGCTAGATTGGGATTCGTTTTCGATTCAGGTTCCGGTGAGCGAAATCCCGAACCTGAAGAAGATCCTGATGGGGATTCTTGAAGATCAATACATGAGAATGTATGAGAGAGTGAAGATGGTTCATAGACATTTTGTTGTGAACAATCCTCCCATTAGATATGATGTTTTTCATATGATTCTTCATTCAATTTGGCTTCGGAGATTAAATGTATGCATAAATTGTTGAATAATAATAATCAAAATTAGATATTGTATTGTTTTTTTAAAAGTATAATATAAAAATTCAGGTTTTTTTTTTGGAGGTGGAGCCTGGAGGACTCAAACTCACCTAGTGGTGTAGGTGTGAGAGGTGTACTTATCTTGTCGTATTTATATATATATATATATATATATATATATATATATATATATAGTAATGTTGAAGTGGTCATACTTAAAAAAAGAGTAGAAATGTTGAAGTGGTAAAATGAATTTATGGTGTAGATTTTAAAATTAGATTCAAATCACATGTTAAAAAATTGTGTTACTGTGTTATTGTGATATCGTGTCATTCTGTCTAAATGTCTAACTAATCAAATTGGATAAATATAAATGACTATGTATATATGATCCAATTTAGTTGGTTAGATAAATTGGAACATCATTTTTAATAATTTTTTAATAGGTGATTGAAATTATTTAAAATTGAAATTTCACTAACTTTTTTTTTTTTTACTTTGTAATAATGATTTTACCGCTGATAAATGTAGGATCGATTTTTTATTTTTTTTGGAAGTATCTATTAATTCAGTACCATATATTTTTTAAAAGCTTTTATCAAATGGTAGCGAAATAATTATTTTTTATGCTTAGAAATCACTAACTCAACCGCATCCCATTTTAGATTCAAGTGACCGAGTATATACATAACACATTCACACAAGAAGGTGGAAATCACCAACAAAATATAAAAATAAAAACCTCTTTAAATAAATTGAAAGCGTATTACAATTATGATAAAACTGAAACACTAAATTGATAATCTTAATTTAAAATGATAAACATTTAATCAAAATCTAATATAATTAGTAATAACACGATAATTATCATAAATGTGAAACTAGGAAAAGAAAGACAAAGATAATTATCAAACTTTATTGGTTTAATTAATCTAAGTAAAAAAAAATGGCTTGAAATGAAACAAGAAATTAATTTCATGATGGTTTATTGTTTTCAAAAGCTATGAAAAGTTACTGGTCTTCTTCATCGTTTTTCTTTCTGGCTGTGGTCTTACTTGTTATTATTTTACTTAATGGTCCTGCTGGTAACTCTTCTTGGTCTCCATTAACATGGAATGTTGGCTTCTTATCGGGTTCTAATCATGTACTGGTAATTAATTGATATAGTTTAGTATTTTCTCTTTTCGATTTCGAAAAATACTACTATTGTACAGGTTCAGTAATGTTACGATTTTCTTGATTTAATTTGGTGATCATCATGGTTTTCCAGGATCAACAAAAACAAGTCCCCCAAGTTCATAAAGTTGTTAGAAGATACAGTAAATTGGAGAAACTTGAAGCAGGTTTGGCTAGAGCCAGATCCTCCATTAGAGAAGCTGCCTTGATCAGAAATTCAACATCAACCCATCGAGACCCCGATTACGTTCCTCGAGGCTCGATATACACAAACGCTAATGCCTTCCACAGGTAATTAATTATACCAAGAGACCTGCTAGCTACAGACTACTGTCGTCTTCTGATATGTGATAATCATATGTTTAAATTTACAGGAGTTACTTGGAGATGGAGAAATTGTTCAAGATATATGTATACGAAGAAGGAGAGCTACCATTGTTTCACGACGGTCCATGCAAAAACATATATTCCTCGGAGGGATCGCTATTTCGTGACTTGGAATTTTACGACATTTATCGGACAAAAGATTCCGATGAGGCCTTGGTTTTTTTCCTCCCATTTAGTGTTGTGAAATTGGTTGAATACCTCTTTGTTCCAGGAGACTACAGGATCCCTGGCATTGAAAGAACTGTGGTTGATTACATCAACACCGTTTCCACTAAATATCCCTTCTGGAATCGAAGCCTCGGAGCTGATCATTTTATGCTAGCTTGCCATGATTGGGTATGCAAATCGTATGTTATATGTATTCAGATCCTCTTAGTGAACCCCTGACGTTTTTTTGTTTTGTTTTGTTTACTTTATATATTCAATTTATATGATTGGCATTACATTTATTTTAAAGGGTCCAAAAACATCAAAATTTGTACCTAACTTGTTCAACAAGTCAATTAGAGTACTATGCAATGCCAACACTTCTGAAGGATTCAACCCAAGCAAGGATGTCACACTTCCAGGACTCTATCTTACCGGAAAACTCGGGGGCCTTCTCGGAGGCCTCTCACCGTCTCACCGCTCGATCCTGGCGTTCTTCGCTGGTGGTGAGCATGGACACATCCGGTCCTTACTATTCCAACACTGGAAAAACAGCACAGACCGAGACATTCAAGTCCATGAATACCTCCCTGCGGGGGTATCGTACAGTTCGATGATGCGAAAGAGCAAATTCTGTCTCTGTCCGAGTGGGTATGAAGTTGGAAGCCCTAGAATTGTTGAAGCAATCTATGCTGGATGTGTTCCTGTGATTATCAAAGATGGTTATGTGCCTCCATTTAGTGATGTTTTGAATTGGAAGACATTTTCAGTGAAGGTGGAAGTGAAGGAGATACCTAATTTGAAGAAAATTTTGATGAATATATCTCAGAGACAGTATTTGAGAATGCAAAGAAGAGTTAAACAAGTCCAGAGGCATTTTGTGGTCAATGAAACTCCAAAGAGATTTGATATTTTTCACATGACCGTTCATTCTATCTGGCTTAGAAGATTGAATGTTCAAATCAAGGATTTTGATGATCAATCTTGATTATTAATTATTAATTATATATATTTTTTTATATATACCATTTACAATGGTATCGATTTGAATCTGAAACATTTTTAGATATTTGTTTTAATTGAGGTGATATTACCATTTAGCTACGTTATTATTTATTATTAAATAGTTCGTAAATGATTGTTGATTAATTTTTAAATAGTATCGGATAAATTTTACACATCATAAAGTTTGAACACAACAAATATTTGATTACCGCTATTTCGTGACTTTGAATTTTACAACATTTATCGGACAAAAGACTCCGATGGGGCCATGGTTTTTTCCCCGGGAGACTACAACATACCTGACATTGGAAGTACAACAAACAGAAAGAAAAAAACCAGCCCACTGAAGCTGGACCCAACCACACTGAAGACAACAAAACAAAGCCCACCATCCCAAAACCAAAAACAAAACACCAGACAAAAAACAGGAAACAGCTAACATGCAGAAAGACAGATCCAACCCAACTACCAAGCAACAACAGCAAACTAAACATCAGCCCAGATAACCCCACTTCTGCATATCGCCTTATATATTCAACAACTGTTTTTTTTTTTCCTCTTATATATTCAATTCATATGATTGGCATTACATTTATTTTATAGGGCCCACAAACATAAAAATTTGTACCTAACTTATTCAATAAGTCAATTGGAGTATTATGCAATGCCAACACTTCTGAAGGATTCAACCCGAGCAAGGATGTCACACTTCCAGGACTCTATCCTACCGGAAAACTTGGGGGACTTCTCGGAGGCCTCTCTGCTTCCCACCGCTCGATCCTGGTGTTCTTCGCCGGCGGTGATCATGGCCACATCCGGTCCCTACTATTCCAACACTGGAAAAACAACAGAGACCGAGACATTCAAGTCTATGAATACCTCCCTGCGGGTGTTTCGTACAATACTAAAGAGCAAGTTATGCCTCTGTCCAAGTGGGTATGAAGTTGGAAGCCCTAGAATTGTTGAAGCAATCTATGCCGGATGTGTTCCTGTGATCATCAAAGATGGTTATGTGCCTCCATTTAGTGATGCTTTGAATTGGAAGACATTTTCTGTGAAGGTGGAAGTAAAGGAGATACCTAATTTGAAGAACATTTTGATGAATATATCTCAGAGACAGTACTTGAGAAGGAAAAGGAGAGTTAAACAAATCCAGAGGCATTTTGTGGTCAATGAAACTCCCAAGAGATTTGATTGTTTTTATATGACAGTTCACTCCATCTGGTTTAGAAGATTGAATGTTCAAATCAAGGATTTTAATGATCAATTTTGATTAATAATTTTTTATTATCTGTACCATTGTAATGATGGCAACTCGAACTGAAACGTCATCAATAAGTTGAGACACATTGAACATTGGTATTGTTATTATTAATTAGTTGAGACCTCTTAATATTTTTTTGAAAAGAAAATTACATTTTTATCCTACTGCAACATAAAAATTCCTTCAAATAATCTATTAATATAGGAATATAAATGTCATTTGATATATTTTATTTATTTTCAATTTCTTTTTTGTATTTTATTTCATCTTTTTATATATATTTTCTATTACCCTTCTTCCTTAACAAAGTTTCCAAATTACCTATAACTAAATGCAAAATAAACTGAATGAGGGGTTAAATTGTCGTTTGGATTTTAAGAAATAAAAAAAAAATGAAAATAAAAGAGGAAAAAGTTAGGCCATCGGGTATATATGTATCAACGATTTAGGAACCAGAAATCTTCTAGCTGATAGTTTTCTTTTTAATTGTCAGTATTGTAGGTGGAATTGTTTATCTGATAGTTTTGTGGAGGTAATTGTTGAATGAAGTGAAATTTAAAAGTCAAATGGATGAATTTGAAGGGAAAAAAGAGCGATTTTTAAAGTTAGAGTAAGCATGTTTTATGTAGCAGAATTCTTAATTTGATAAAGGCTCCTTCTTGTTGGTTAAATTTTATCGAGGAATGGAGAAATATAGAGAGTAATTAAATGGAAAATCGTCTACAATATTTATTTTGTTGCATAGTCATTGCACGCGATTTTACCGGCTTAAAATTCATGTAAAAGAGGAAAATTAAAGAAAATCTAAGATCAATATTAAAATAGCAACAAACCACATTTGAATTTGATTTTTATTTTGCTATGGAGCATATTGAATTAATGAGATACTTATGATCATTTTGCATTTAGATCAATGGAGATATATATGATGAGTCTAATACTTGACACAGAAACTGTTGGTTTTAAGAGGTGCAATCGCATAAGCTTTTTTTTTTTTTTTGGTTCTCTTTTCTTATTGATGATCCACACTTTGGGTCATGACTGCGGTTCCCGTTGAGGCCAAAATCAACACTATAGGAGTTATATAAGAGGTTTGATTGGACCATATATTAGAGTTGGTTAATTTTCAATCACCTTAATTGCATTTGATTTATTCTTAACTTCCGAATAGCTTTTCAAATAATTTTATATGAGAAATTGAATTATAATGAACTAATACTTTATCTAGAGATAGATAGAGTACCTGATCGAAATTTATTTTTAACCTATGAAATTTACATCTTCCAGAAGAAAAAAATATTGAGCATCCAAGTTTTCTTGCTATACTGATGATGTAGGTGGCATTCATACCTTTTTGTACTCATCTAAATTGCATAAGTTTGAGAAAAATGAAGGAATAATGAGAATTGTATGTGAACATCAACTATTCCCTTTATATATGGTATAACCAATCTTAACTTTGATTGCATAAGATAAGAAGCAAAACATACCAGTTACTCCTTTGGTAACAAGATGATAGCTCTAGGTTGAACAGTGCTAAGTAGTTCAAGGAAAAAAATGCCAATTGACAAACTCTAGTCATGGTGAATTAAAATATTGAATTAATGATGATTTGATTACTATAATACTGAATTATCCCATAACTTATGATCTCATTCATGTTGATTATGATCTAGATTGATTATATGGAATAAATAAGAGTTGATTGTTTGGTGATTTGGTTGGTTTGATTGTGGAATTTTCATTATATTATAATGTTTCTGTCGTTTATATTTAATCTCGATAATCTATTAGTTATTGTTTGATTTTGTCTGGTTTATAAATTTGACTTTGATTAATGATAGAAAAAATTGTATAAGAGGATGATGTATAATGTGTATGAGACTAAAATCATGATGTAAAAAAATATATTTTGTAATATAACTGAATTTATTTTTAATCAAACTTATAATTATTACAACAACAAAAATTATGAATATCAATCTAAGGCACTTGCGGCCAAACCTAGTGGTATAAACTATAAAGAACTTGTGTTCCATTATGTATATTTATTGTCACAAAAAACCTTGGATTAATGGGTGCATTGAATGCACCATGCTAATAATGGCAGAGAAGAGTAAAACATCACCTCTGTAAATAGAGAGCCTTAGTTAAAGGGCAACTTAAAACACTGCAAATATAATTTGAATCAAAATTTAGATTTATATATATATAGTAAAACCAATTAAAATTAGTGGATTGTGACCGATTCAATAAAACTTTTTTGTTACATGCATGCTTGTGATGTGTTTTTAAAACACAGAGAGATTTTTTTTTTTTTTTGAGATGACTTAAGTGCTTTAATCAATAATTGTTGGGAGAAGGACAGAAAAATGTGATGGATAGAAGGTGGAAGAAACTGGAAAGAGCATAAATAAATGAAAGAAGAAATATAGTCCCACCTCGGAAAATAAAAGGAAAAAGCTTGGGTACTAACCGTCAGTATCCAATTATACTGATTCTATTAGGATGCAATCACGTGGTAATTTTTTTTTCACTTTTTACCATTTTCTTTTTGTTTTAGGTTACGTGTCAATTAACCATTGATTGATCAGTATAGTTAGATACTGATCGATAAGTACCCAAATAATATCTAAAAGAAAATCCATGCCATGACCAGCAAATTAACTCGCAATAAACAAATTAACAGCAAATTATACATATAAACAAATTAAAGCTTCGAACGGTAGGTATTATATATCGGACTCGCAATAAATGCTCTTTCTAATAATACTTTTAATAATGTTTAGCTTAATCAAATAGAAATACAATTTGTGGAAATAAAATTACTTATTGCAAATTCTGTCCTACAATAATGCTATATATTCTTTCTAAATATTGCATTTTTTATTTTTTTTACCTATATGGACGCACCAATCGATAGATAAATGAGTTTGTAATCGGACAAATGACTTCCGAATCAATGATTTGGATAAAAAACTTCTAAATCAACCATTTGAATCATAGGGATAATAGGGATAACAATAAAAAAATATAATTATTATATTTTTAGATGCCCACAAATTCAATTGAGTAAGATGACTAAGATACATGCAGGCATGCACCTATTGAGTATTGACAGTGACAGTGACAGCCCAACCCTGCATTACCACTGATTTTAATAGTGAATGACATTGACTAGTAATTGCAAAGGGCATTAATTAACTAGTTAATTATAAACACATCCCGCAAAAAGAACATTTTAAACCCTTTTTTTTTCATTTTCTGAATAATATCCGTGAAAAAACAAATTCATGAAGGGTTTGATTTTGATTCCCTTCTTTATGCGAAAATATAATAATTTATACTTTTCTTTCTTTTATCTTGATTATTTAATTGAGTTGTTGTGTTTACTAAAAAAGTTGAGATAAAAATTCAGTTTACCAAAGAGAAATTCCGGATAAATACCTTGAAGATAGCGCACGTGTTTCCATATGTTTTAGATAAAATTATTATTTTTCTCAATAGATAAAAGTGTGTACAATTTTTTTTATATCATACATAAAAATGAAGACGTAAAGTTTAGACTTTAGAGAGGACAGTAACTTAACAAGATGATACATATGTAAATATTTAATTCATTGCCATAAATTTAATAATATTTATTTTTTCTTTATTTCTATTTAATCACTGCGACACTGCTTCACAACACACGCATAATATCTGGCACTCAATCAAAATGAGTTATGCTTGACAGTCTCTTGCTAAACACTGTAATGGAAATACATCAAAACACCCAAAATTATTCTTCCTAAAAATGGAAACAACAAAAACAAAGCAAACTAAAATGCACTCACTATGATCTAATCCAACCAAACAAATGTATCACAAAATCAACACAAACCCATATCAAATATAGCAAAAAAAAAAAACTTAAAACTTTTGTCACAGACAATAAAAGAGTCACGAGAGGATGATTAGATTGATATACCAGTCCGGCAGTCCCTCAACAGTCAACAAAACCGCCGCAGCGTGAAACGCCACCATTGTGGGTCTACTGTAGGTTACGAGATTGGCAATTTGTGATGAACTTTAAATTGGATTAAAAAAATGAAAATTTCTTCTCACAATTCATAATTTTTAAAATTTATAAAGACGCTTCTTCGATTTGATCCAAAATATTCTTTTTATACTATATTTCCAAAATTATTTCATTTAATTTTTTTTGTAAAAAAATTTATTGAAAATTCCTTGTTTTTATTTGAATTTTGATTATTTTTTTATCATCAAAACCTGTAATATTATAAATAAATAAATTTTTAAATTTTTTTCATTCTTCTTTCCTAAATGTAATTCCATATTAAAAAGGTTAAACTCAATTCTAAAAATATTTTCCTTCAGGTAAAAATAAAAAAGTACAAGTTTATATTTGATTGATAACTTGCTTTGTAGTTAATATTTGTTTCTAATCATATAATAACACTTTTCGTCAATTTGAAATCAAAGAAAAGATACCAAAAAGAAAAAAGAAAAAAAAAATTATATGGTTTAAGGTTTATGAAATGTTTTTTTCTAATGGAAGAATTATGATTTGTTAAAAAGAGGAGGATGATATAAAATTTGTATACAAGTGTGAAGTGTCTTTAAATTTTTTTAATTAGGTTAATAATTAAGTTAAGGATAAAATTGTTATTAAATAAATTATTATAAATAAAGTGTGAATAGTATCACTAAATAAAAGACACCATTTATTGAGGTGGGGAACTTTTGAATATTTATATTTTTTTCCCTTTGAAAACCATCATCATTGAATCACAATTTTTTTCCAATTGTCATTAAAAGTCTGTAATACTTTAAATAACCCATTATGGTAGCATTTAAAAACCATCAATAGTTTGTTATATAAAATGGATTCAGATTCAAATTATCTGTCAAAAAATAGTGTTTTAATTTGTACTTATCCAATCAAATTGAGTCATATATATATATATATATATATATAATTTAAAAAATAATTAAATATGAATGATTGTGTACACATATCTCAATTTGGTTAGTTATACATAAATTAAAACACAATTTTTGTGACAGATGATTTGGCTTCGTATAAAATCCATTGCATAGTGTTTTTCTAGAGTTTATAAAATCCATCACATAGTGTTGACAACGTAGGATTGTTTATTGTGTTATCCAAAGAAATGAGAAATAATTACTGGTCTTCTTCATCGTTTTTCTTTCTGGCTGTGGGCTCACTCGTTGTTTTTACACTTCATGGTCCTGCTGGTAACTCTTCTTGGTCTCCATTAGCGTGGAATGCTGGCTTCTTGGGATCTGATCAAGTACCGGTAATTAATTAATTAGCCACTACTATATACGAAAATTATCTGATATGGAATTTTATACGAAAAAAAATGTATACAATTCTCAATAGCTATCTGTGTTAATTCAGTAAACACATGTAGCTATCGAGATCCCATACCTAAAAGTCACTGGTATATAGTTTATTATTTTTGCTTTTCTATTTCGAAAAGTCCTAATACTACTGTACATGTTCAATAACGAACGTTACGATTTTCTTGATCTAATTTGATGATCATGGTTTTCCAGGAACTAAAACAAGTTCCCCAAGTTGTTGATGAAGTTGTTAGAAGATACAGTAAATTGAAGAAGCTTGAAGTAAGTTTGGCTAGAGCCAGATCCTTCATTAGACAAGCTGCCTTGATCAGAAATTTGACATCAACCCATCAAGACCCCGATTATGTTCCTCGTGGCCCGATATACAGAAACGCTAATGCTTTCCACAGGTAATTAATTCTACCAAGAGACTTGCTAGTTACATCTTCTAATTATATATTTCTTATTTCGAAATTAAATTCAGGAGCTACTTAGAGATGGAGAAGCGGTTTAAGATATATGTATACGAAGAAGGAGAGCTGCCATTGTTTCACGACGGTCCATGCAAGAACATATATTCCTCGGAGGGATCGCTATTTCGTGACTTGGAATTTTACAACATTTATCGGACAAAAGATTATGACAAGGCCATGGTTTTTTTCCTCCCATTTAGTGTTACGAAATTGGTTCAATACCTATATGTTCCAGGAGACTACAAGTTACCTGACATTGGAAGAACTGTGGTTGATTACATCAACACCATTTCCATTAAATATCCCTTCTGGAATATAAGCCTCGGAGCTGATCATTTCATGCTAGCTTGCCACGATTGGGTAAGAAAAATTAGAAAATCGTCGAGCTAAATAAATTTCAGCCGTCGATTAATACAGATTTGATTATCAAATCTTAGTTAGCAAAAAGACCCAGAGATCTTAGTTGTCATTATATATTCAATTTATATGATTGGGATTACATTTATTTCTGCAGGGCCCACAAACATCAAAATTTGTACCCAATTTATTCAACAAGTCAATTAGGGTACTATGCAATGCTAACACTTCTGAAGGATTCAACCCTAGCAAGGATGTCACACTTCCAGAACTCTATCTTCGGACAGGAAAAATCGGGGACCTTCTCGGAGGCCTCTCCCCATCTCACCGCTCGATCCTGGCTTTCTTCGCCGGTGGTGAGCATGGCTACATCCGGTCCCTACTATTCCAACACTGGAAAAACAACAAAGACCGGGACATTCAAGTCTACGAATACCTCCCCATGGGTGTATCGTACAAATCGTTGATGCGGAAGAGCAAGTTCTGTCTCTGTCCAAGTGGGTATGAAGTTGCAAGCCCTAGAATTGTTGAAGCAATCTATGCCGGATGTGTTCCTGTGATTATCAACGATGGTTATGTGCCTCCATTTAGTGATGTTTTGAATTGGATGACATTTTCAGTGAATGTGGAAGTGAAGGAGATACCTAATTTGAAGAAAATTCTGATCAATATATCTCAGAGACGGTATTTGAGAATGCAAAGGAGAGTTAAACAAGTCCAGAGACATTTTGTGGTCAATGAAACTCCAAAGAGATTTGATATTTTTCACATGACTGTTCACTCTATTTGGCTCAGAAGATTAAATGTTCAAATCAAGGATTTTGATGATTAATCTTATTTATTAATTATTAATAATTAATTTGTTCATGATGATTGTTGATTGAATTTTTAAATTAGCATTGGATAAATCTTGTTATATAGTTTCTGTTAGAAATAAGTACATAAGTAAAGGAATATAGTTGTACTTAATTATGGTTAAAATAATGTATGTTGATCCAAGGTTTAGAGGTGCGTAATCGCTTCTAGAATATAGTTAAAGCCTTCCAAAAGTGCAAGGGATATAATGACTACTCTATCTTTGGGATTCAACCAAGCCTGAACTCAATTTCAACCATAGTGTATTTATACGATACACTATTGGATGCAACACCTAATCTCCTCTCAAACCGCCCACGTTGAAAGGAAATGATTCAAAGACATGTGTAGTATATTTTTGAAAGCTTGAGGGATTATTTATAATGAGGAGAATGAACCTTTATATAGGCTTCACAACATTCCAAAATAAAGAATATGTTTACACAACTAATAATTTTATAAAACTTGTTTTAAATAAATTGTTAAACGTATAACATGTCCTTTATTTGATAAAATTGTCTTATAAACAAATAAGTTTCAAAATCCATAAATGTATCATTAAGAAACTTATTAATTTATCGGGCAAACATCTTATAATTTTGGTAATTTTGAAATATATCCAACAGTTTCAATATCATCAAGTTTGTACATACATTTTTTTATATATTTCACTTGCGATGGCAGCGACTCAAACATGAGATCGTATTGAATGAGCATTTTTACAGTTTCCTGTCTGGTAAGAGCATACGCTCTACCATGAGTTTTATGGTATTTCTTTTGTGCTGCCATGAGTCCCTGGTCTTCTTCAATAGAGTAGTTCCTCCATAATACCTTAACCGAGGATATCTTCTTGGTACGTAATTCTATAACCTTGCAATCTAAGAATCAAATAGGTACTTTGTCATAGGTATGGTCACCTCTTAGCTAAAGCGGTTAATGTCAAGCCAAAATTCTCCATATAATGGTTCTCCATCGAGCTACATGTCGAGTAGAAAATTTTCAAGTAATGGCTCTCCGTCAAGCTACATTTCGTATGCCAAGTCGAGTTGATATTCTCCATGTAATAGCTCTCCATCGAACTACATGTATAGCCAAAATTCTCATGTAATAGCTCTTCGTCGAGCTACATTTCGTGCTCCAAGTCGAGCCGAAATTCTCCATATCAAGCCGAAATTCTCCATGTAATAGCTCTTCGTCGAGCAACATGTCGAGATGAAATTCGCCATGTAATGGCTCTCCGTCTAGCTACATGTCGAGCCAAAATTCTCCATGTAATGGCTTTCCGTCGAGCTACATGTCGAGCCGAAATTCGTCATGTAATGGCTCTTCGTCGAGTCGAGCCGAAATTCACCTTGTAATGCCTCTCTGTCAAGCTATATTTCGTGCTCCAAGTCAATCCGAACTTCATTATGTTATCGCTCTCCGTCAAGCTACATTTCGTGCTCATGTCGAGTCCAAACTTTGCTCTATGTTGTGCACTCCAAGTCTCGCTCCATGTCGAGTCTAGATTTTTCTTTATATCAAGCTCAAACTTAGCTTCAAGTCTTGCTCCATGTCAAGTCGAGCTCAAATTTTGCTCTATGTCGAGCCCAGATTACGCTCCATGTCGAGCTCAAACTTCGCTCCATGTCAAGCTCAAACTTCACATCATGTCGAGTCGAGCTCAAATTTTGCTCTATATCGATCCTAGATTTTGGTTCATGTCAAGCTCAAACTTTGGTCTGTGATGAGCTCTCCAAATTTCGCTCAATGTGGAGTCGAGCTCAAAATTCGCTCCATGTCGAGCCTAAATTTTGCTCCATGACGAGCTCAAACTTCGTTTTATGATAAGCTCTCCAAGGCTCGTTCCATATCGAATCGAGCTCAAATTTTGCTCCATGTCGAGCCCAGATTTCGCTCTATGTCAAGCTCAAACTCCGTTCTAAGTCTCGCTCCATGTCAAGTTGAGCTAAACTTTCGCTCCATGTCGAGCTCAAGATTTGCTCTATGACCCCAAACTTTGCTCTGTGTTGAGCTCTCCAAGTCTCTCTCCATGTCGAGTCGAGTTGAGCTTAAATTTTGATCCATGTCGAGCCCTGATTTTGCTCCATGTCGAGCTCAAACTTCGCTCTGTGATGAGCTCTCTAAGTCTCACTCCATATTGAGTCGAGCTCAAATTTCGCTTCATGTTGAGCTCAAACTTCGCCCTACGATGAACTTTCCAAGTCTCGCTTTATGACGAGCTCTCCAAGTTTCGCTCCATGATGAGCTCAAGTCTCATTCAATGTCGAGCTCTTCAAATCTCGCCCTACGTTGAGCACTACCAAGTCGAATTACTAACTTTCTAAGACCCCGTAATACCTTGCCGTTCTACAAGTTTCTCTCTACAAAAAAGTGCTCTATGAACTAAACAAAGCGTTGTACTGAGAGCTATAAATAGCAAACTATGAATAATTCCCAACACTGTCAATCAACTAAAGTCCTATAAAAAATAATCAGTTGACGAAATAAACAAGTCCAAACTTCTGCTTAAGCATTCATTACAAAAGAATGAGGTTATTAAAGTAATTGAACCCGTGATATTTCAGTTCAAACTACCAACGACTGTCTTGTAGACCGTTCCATGTAAGAGTTCAATCGAAAAAAACCACTCTCTAACTTATAGAGTGTGGGGCTAACTACAGTAGCAAAAAATAGCATAACCCAAAAGAGGTTAGACCCATATGCAAGTCCAAAAATAGTTACGGTCCATGACCAAGTCAGCAAAGACCAAGTTTGTTTGATATAGCACATGGCTAACTCATTCAAATATATTTGAATGCCAAGAATCTTGAGATATGGGAGATTATCTCGTTCCGTAATCTTAGACCGAGATTATTGGAAGGATATCAACTGACTCCTCCTTAGTGGACACCTTGTAGCTATAAATAGGAGGGACCCCTCCACTCACAATGGATCTTTTTTGGACTCTCCCACCCATAAAAAGAGGTTAGGGGAGAGCATTCTCATTCACTAAAAACAATTAAGCGATGAGACCACAATCTGACTCATGTCAACCTCCCTCTGCTCTCCATTCATTAATAATAGTTTCTCAAGCAATTCTAACTTTATTATAGTACCAGTTGAAGTTGTTCGACCTACACTCAAGCCATCTTCTATAAGATTGCTCGTCCAACATATTATATTTATTATTATGAGTTTTCTTTGTGATTTAAATTGTTAAACTCAATGGTCAGTCCAAACGAACATAAGGCTATCCGAACGACATTACACAAGACTCGATATATAAGGTTTGATCTTTGTTATTTAATAATTCAATATAGTAGTTGAAATTGATTATATTCGAGTTTTATTCTATACAAACGGTTTCTCCCATGAATATCTAATTTGAGCGTCAAAGAGTCCCTAAAGGGACCACCCAAACTATGTGTTCTCTTTTTTGTTTTGCAGGATTATCGATGGAGGAAATGGTGATATATGTCACCTTTTTTATGTGTGTTGCAGTGATATTACCGGTTTAATAATTTAAGTTTAAAAAGCACCAATTATGGTGAACTACCCAAATTGCCCTTAAATACTCTGTTTTTTTAATCTCATTGTGTTTCCATCTACACTTTGAAAACGATAGATCATCTCTCCCTCCAAAAAACTTGTCTCTCTCCAGATTCTGCAGAAGAAGATACATTATATTTGTGATCTTCATTTATATATTTTTATATATTTCTGTGTGGTTTAACATGTATCCATTCGTTATGATTTGTTGTCCAGTCTTTGTATGAACAATTTTTTTTTCAAAGAATCGAGCATTTTATTTTTGAAAATAATGTTTAGTTAAATCGAGCATATTTGTAACCAAATCGAGCTTTTTTTTTAATATGATCGAGCTTATTTTTGAAAAAATCGAGTATTTGTCAAATGATCAAGAAATTTTAAAGGATCGAGAATATTTTTCAAAGGATCGAGAATATTTTTCAAAGGATCAAGATTGTTTTCAAAGGATCGAGATTTTTTCAAATGATAGAGAATATTTTTCAAAGGATCGAGAATATTTTTCAAAGGATCGAGTTTTTTTTCAAAGGATCGAGTTTTTTTTCAAAGGATCGAGATTTTTTCAAAGGATCGAGAATATTTTTCAAAGGATCGAGAATATTTTTCAAAGGATCAAGAATATTTTTCAAATGATCGATAATTGTTTTCAAAGGATCGAGATTTTTTCCAAAGGATCGAATCGATAATATTTTTTAAAGGATCGAGATTTTTTCAAAGGATCGAGATTTTTTCAAAGGATCGAGAATATTTTTCAAATGATAGAGATTTTTTTCAAAGGATCGAGATTTTTTCAAAGGATCGAGATTTTTTCAAAGGATCGAGATTTTTTTCAAAGGATCGAGATTTTTTCAAAGGATCGAGAATATTTTTCAAAGTATCGAGAATATTTTTCAAAGGATCGAGATATTTTTCAAAGGATCGAGAATATTTTTCAAAGGATCGAGATTTTTTTCAAATGATCGAGAATATTTTTCAAGTGATCGACCACCGCGAGCTTGGCGGGGAGCTCGACCCCCGAATACGTCTGCGTAGCGCCTGAGTTTCAACGAAACTTTTTCTCTCTATTTCATAACTGTCACTGTAAAAAAATGAATTAAAGATTCTGATGAAACAACTATTATGGGCGTTTTTTTCCGTTCACCATATTTGGTGTCTTTTAAACATAAGTTATTAAAACAGTGACAATGTTGAAACGTCACCTTCAAAAAGTGCTATTTATTTTTTGAGTCCATTATCGATACCCTCCGCTCTACCAAATTCAACTGTAGATTTTTTAGGTCTACAATGTAAATTAACAAGTATGTATGAAGAGTGTTCCCTCTAATGTTATGGATGTAGATCGATATTTTTTCTATTATTAAAATAGATATTCAAATATCTAGACATGTAATGTTTAATTTCGAAAAGTGATAAGGTACCTCTAACCAGGACCTCAAAATTGATTTGGTTTTCTTAGAATCTTGATGACGTTGAATGAGTTAGCAATGGATGATTCTAATAGCTGAATTAATTAAATTAATGATTAGTTGTTTTAGCTTTATTAGCATATAATTATTAATTAACACAAAGATGCTTATTGACCTTGCTCTAATTTTAATGCAACACATACCTAATATTCTAAGTGAAAACTCTAATTTTAATGCTACAAATACCTAATATTCTAATTGAAAAAAAAAAAAAAAAAAACTTAGACTACTCGATTATATATATCCTGATTAATTAACCACCCAGCGTGGATCATTATAAATTATATTAAGCGTGTCGTTCATTGAGAACCATATACTGAGGATTCACTAACAACATTCTGATAAGAATTAAATTATTAATTTGAATGCAACCCGTTTTTTATGGTGGTAGTGTAACAATTGTTTTTTCTTATGTCAACAGCACAATATATATATATATATATATAACATGAACATTTTTAGATACATAAGATGCATGAGGACCTGAGGTTCCCTTTCTAAATAAATAAATGCATGAGGTTATTTTTTATACTTACTATATTGAGATTGTGACTTATAAGATTAATTTTAAATTGTATCTCATCTCCAAACTCTGATTTAAGTGTAATTGTTAAAAAAAATGAATATTTGTATAATTATCAATTATTGAAAGATAATAATAATAATTATCCTATTTTTGATTTCTTAGTAATTACAAAAAAAAAATCCTAATATTTTTTTATATCAAAAAATTGATTCTAAGACCTCTGATTCAACTAAGATATGTTTTTGACCAGGTTAGTTGGTACAAAATAATTATTTTAGACATAAAAATAATGTCAGGTTCTCATAATAACGAATTATCACTTTAAAAAAAATCATGCATTTAAATACATACAAGTTCACCGTTTAATAAAAAAAAAGCAAAAGCAAAAAAGAAATACGTACATACAAGTTCGTGACTAATATTTAACAAAAAAAAATGATTTCATAAAAAAAAAAATAGATTAATAATAATTTATCTATAACTTCAAAACGACAAGATAAAGTTAGCTCAGTAATTTACCTCTCACATTTATACCATAAAATTACCTTAATTCTTGAATTATTGTAATAATTCAACAACAAAAACAATAAACAATCAAATGAACATTAAAAAAACAAAACATTTTGGGTAATGATAGTAGGGATTATAGATATCTTCTAACTCCCAAATTTCATTCAATAATTAGAAGACATTTTATATAATATGGAGACTTAATATAATATCAATTTGGATACATTTTATATAATACTAAATTATAAAACTCATATCTAATTGTAAACAACATATTATTTAACTTGTGAGTAAGTAGAAATTAAGTTATAAAGTACATCAATTTTGTATCCATAATGGACGAGATGATGTTTGTACGATGATAAACCTCTCACATCTACAGCACGAGGTTATAGATTAATCAAGTACTCTCCTCTGGAAAAAAAAACTTTGAACTTAAAATATATATATATATATATACATCCAAAATTTGGACCATACGTATATATTAACATTTTTCTTTTCATAATTAATTATTACAACTATTATTAATTAATTAGAGTAGTTAATTGATATAAATATATATAGCATCTTCAATATCACTCACTCTGCTTCACAACTTCGATAGTTCGATCGATCTTCATAGATTAAACAACCGTACAACTGAAGCTGGCCTCTTTTCCGTTCATCCTCCCTAACAAAACAAGATCATGAAGGTAAGGATTTATAATTGAACGTTCCATTTTTAACAAAATCTAAATACTGGTTCCTTTTTCTGTTGTCCTAAGTAAAAGCATTTGACTATTAATCGTGATATTTGATATCCAATTATTATAATTATTATTTTTAAACTATCACAATAAATTTGGAACCGGATTAGAGTGCGGGATACAACTCGAACTCACGGCTTACTTATGAAGATACGAGGGGAATACCACTACAATAACAATACAATGTTGATCCGGTGGTATTCCCTCTTGGTTTGAATTTTTGCCAGGTTTTTTCAATATAGTTACACACTGATTAACAAACAGTACATGATTAAATACTATTTGCTATATTTTTTTTCCTCCCCCAAAGTGTTAATTCTATGTTACCATCGCTCGATGTTACTGGATGGAAAATACGCTTATTTAACGTGTTAATGTCCCAGTCGAGTTGCTACCATCCTAACCAATATATAAAAAAAGAAATTTACATACATCAAATGTGTAAAAAAGATATTTGCCTTTTATTGCAGCAAAAAGTGTTGATCAAAGTTTCCATGTATTGTGACAAGTCTCGCAAAAAGGCCATGACCATTGCTGTTCAAACATCTGGTAAACAAAATCTTGATTACTATTTAATATATATATATTCAGTAATTGAAAAAACTTACATATGTAATTTGTTGTTGAAATGAATGATAATGAAGGTGTGATATCAGTTACAATAAAGGGAGATGACAAGGGACAAATAGAGGTGACTGGAGATGCAGTAGACATATACAACCTTTTAACTAAACT
The DNA here is from genome assembly GCA_032871835.1 of Dipteronia dyeriana. NCBI lineage: Eukaryota > Viridiplantae > Streptophyta > Magnoliopsida > Sapindales > Sapindaceae > Dipteronia > Dipteronia dyeriana. Next base: position 1,167,630 of record CM065299.1, on the reverse strand, counting down.
AAGAAAGAAACTTGGGTGTGCAGAGCTGATCAGTGTTGCTCCTATCGAAGAAAAACCACCAGTTAAACCAACTCAAGATGAAACCCCGAAGCCGCCGCCGCCCCAGCCAGAGCCAGTGGGTTTACGACTGCCGGATTATTATGTCTGTGAGGTTAATAACGACCATTGTAATTATCAATCTAATTGTCCCATAATGTGAATATTTCTTTAATATCCTGTAAAAATTTGTACATGTTGTATATGTGTTATAAACTCTGTAGAATAGATTATTTTGTTGGGCAATAATTTATAAAATGATTGTTTTTTAAGCCACTATAATGGATATTTAAGTTTAATAATTGATACTTGATATAAATAAATTGATATCAGTAATGATGATGATGAAAAGAAGATGAGATCATTATGAATTATGCCATGCAAGTATTTGCAAAATATTAATAATATTATTTTAATCTGTAGTTGGAAAAATTTGTTAATTATTCTCCATTATAATAATATTTGATGATAAGAATCTCTTGAAAACTGAGATCACATTCACAAGGCAGAATAATTGTTGTTATGACTTGCTAAAAAAATGTTGTCATAATTTTTAAGTTACAACTTATAATTAAAGGTCAAGAAATCCTCATCTATAGATCATAATTTTTATTTTTAGTTTAATTAAGGATATTTTATTTAGTTTTTTGAAGAGAATATTTTATTTAGTTGTTGTAGTAATTTTTATAAAAGATAAGCACCGTATTTGATATTTCTGCCTAACTTTGATAGTGAAATTATGAATGGAAATCATTGTGATTAGGAATTAAATCAATTAATAACATCCAGATTTATTGATTTAATAGTCCAAAACATGCTTATAGTGTGGTGGTAAATCTCTTCACGACTTGGTATACAAACTCAATTAATTGATATTAGATTAAAAGAATCATGAATTATCATCTTAAAAAATGCAATTAATTACCATAACTTTGAGTAAATAATTTTAAATTTTCTCTTTCGGTGCAGCCGAATAGGTCACCAATTCTCCATTGTTTAATTTAATAAAATAAAAAATCAATAATTGAAGTCAATGAATCCCCATTGACTAAGACGACCCACCACATCACCATCCAAGAAGAACCGTATTTCAAATCAGCATCGCATAACGTATTGACAACTCTCCCCACTGGTAGATTCAGTCCCTTGAATTTGTCATTACATCCGTAAAGTTTGAAATAAACATGTCTAGACAGATTTTAACAAAATCTTACTAGTGTCGATTTTAGATACTACGGAGAAACATTTTTCCTCCTCTATTCGTATTGTTAGGGAAATTTGAATTCGAAGTTTTTAAGACATGAGTTCTTACCAAGTAAATGAGAAGAATTTGAGACATAGTTTTCAATAAGGATAATATTGTTGTACCTAAAATAGGTGTCTAAATTATATGACATTAATGTAATCCATTCATTTAAATCATATAAATCTAATACATTTTAAATAAATTGATTATAATGATGTCACATCATTTTGACACTATATTTAGACATCAAATTTGAACAAGAGTGACGATATTCACACCCTTTAAAAATTGTATGTATACCTTTTTCGTAAGTACATCACTAAAATATTTTAAAAATCAATGTTTTGTAAATAAACCTTACTTAAAATTTTTAATTCTTTAATTTTTTTTAAGCTTAAAATTCTCCAATTCCTTCGAATTGAAAAACTACTAGCTCTCAACACAAAACAATGTATCTCAATTCCTCTGTTCCAAAGAAAATTTATTATTATTTTTTACAATAGAAAGTATATTGTTTGTATTGATTTTTGTTTCACTCAATTATAGTAGTAAATTGTTAATCAACTCAATCAATTTGTATTCCTTAAAGAAATTGAAATTATTATTTAAAATAGAAGTTATAGTTTGATAAAATATAAAGGTTTTTATTATCGTATCAACAAATTAATAGGAAACTTTTTTTTTTCAAAAGATTGATATAAAATCAATTAATAATTAATGGTGTGTACTTACAAACTATTTAGTCATTTAAGTAATTTTACTCAAGGGTAATATTGAATTTGTAGAAATCTACTAAATCGAGATGTACATACAGTTTTTGAGGGTTGTAAATATCGTCACTCTTTGAGCAAAGTAGTATCAGGCCCGGCCCTCGGGGTATGCCCACGAGGCCACGAGGCAACCAACTAGGGTCCCATTTTTAAAGGGCTCCAAATTTTAGTTTTAAAATAAACAATGTGCCTCGACAGATTTCAACAAGATCGTAATAGTGTCGAGTTTAGATAAGATGGAAAAACATTTTTCCTCCTCGGATATTTCATATTGTTAGTGAAATTTGAATTCGAAATTCTTTGAGACTTGAGATCTTACTGAGTAAACGAGAAGAATTCGATGCGTACTTTTCAATAAAATAATCAAGGATGAATTGCAATAAGTGGAAATTGTGTGAAATGTCACTTTTTTTATGAGTTGCAGTGATGTCACTGTTATAATACGTTATGTTTAAAAGGCACCTATTATGGTGAGCTACCGAAATTGCCCTTAAATAATCGATTTTATAATCTTTAAAGGCTGTCGTCTAAAAAAGTTGTCTGAAAATCAATCACCTGCTCCATTTTTTCTTCAGAAAACGAGTTCTATTCCAGATATTGCACAAGAAAGTAAATTAATATTTCTGATATTCATTTCCATTTTTTCTTGTATTTTTGTGTGGTATAACACTGTATGAACATTTATGAACATATTGTCTCAATTTTTTTATGTTTATGTCCTGGAGTTGTAAACTTTTAAAAAATAATTAATGAACATGTATGCATATTTTTTTGTCTGTATATTTGGCCGAGGTGAGTTGTAGTGGTACAACAAAGTTTATAATCTTGGGCATAAAAACTGGAAAGCTTTTAAAAAAAATTCGAAACATTTGGAAAAAAGCTAGATCAAATTCTAAAAAAACTCGATCCAAAAAATAGATGTTGGATACGTAAAAAGAAAAGCTCGATCCCTCGAAAAAAGGCTCGATCCATCAGAAAAAAGCTCTATCCCTAACAAAAAAAGCTCGATCCCCTCACAAAAATAGTTCTATCCCTCACCGAAAAAGCTCGATCCCGAAAAAAAAAAGCTCGATCTCTCACAAAAAAGCTCGATTCCTCACAAAAAAAAAAAACTCAGTCCCTAAAATAAAAAGGTCGAGCCATATGAAAAAAAGCTCGAGTCATATTGAAAAAAACTTGATTATGTAGAAATAGAGCTCGGTCTTGAACCAAAAAAGCTCGATCCCGTTAGAAAAAGCTCGATCATGTACAAAAAAAGCTCGATCAGTTAAAAAAAAACTTCATCTCTTACACTTTTGATTTTTGTTTAATCCTTTATAATTGTAAATTTAATATGAAATATTTATTTCTTAATAATGGTTTTTTCGATGGTTTTGACAGGTCAATGGATATGGTGAGAATAGTCATATCTTACAACGGTCGATGGGAGCAATTACCCGACGGAAATCAAAGGTATTTAGGCTCCGATAACCAAGGTTTGAATGAGTCAAAGAATTTGAGTTACGACGAACTGGTGTCGATCGTGCAAATCATTGTGAAGTTTGATGAGAACAAATATAGTGCTGAGCTACAGTATTTATCAATTGTTCTTGGGACTACATGTCGTACATTTATAAGAAACAATGATGATGTTCAGTTTATGCTAGGGAAAGATAGGGTGATCCCTCAAGTATGTGTTAGTCTAATCGAGAGGCCAGCAGGATGTGTCATTGGTGAAGATATCTATGATCGTGATAACACCCAACAATTTCGATCGTCAGGCGGAAGCAACCAGTTGTTCACAGAAAGAAGTGGGATTGATGGTCGGAAAAACATATGTGTTGTCCCACCGGAAGTAGCCGCCCATGATAATATACCGGGACCTCAATTCGACGATGCATTTGGTTGTCAAATTGAGATGAATGGTAGACAGTACAACCACCAATACAATGAGATCTACAATGACATCAACAATGAGCAGAATACATCACTGAATGTTGGGGTGAATCATGAGGTGGATAATGAGGGCAATTTCAATTATGTAGAAAATGTAGAGGACAATCAGGATGATGAAGAACCTGTCGAAACGGAAAGACGTGTAAGACATGTACACAGATTTAGTTCCAGTGCACCAGATATAGTTGGGACCTCCGATGGGAGGGCTAATGTAACTCCAGATGATTCTGATAATGCCACAACATGAGTTATTCCAGGAGCAGAATCATACTCGTTTGGTATTGGTGGAAGCAGGAACTTGGTTGAAGATGAACCTACAAGCATAGTATATAAAGGCCATTTTTTTCCAACGAAAAAGGATTTGAAGAGACTAGTAGGCCATTTTTTCCAATGTGGCAGAACTTCGAGTGGAAGGTGAAAAGGTCCAATAAGACAACATTACATCTAGTTTGTTTGATGGAAAATTGTACGTGGAAGTTAAGAGCGGTGGGAAGAGATGAAGACACATACTTTCAAGTAAGAAGTTTTGTCAATGAACACACTAGTCCGTTAGAGGAAATTCACCTCCGCCACCAACAAGCTAGTGCAATCATAATTGGAGAAGTTATTGCACCTACACTTCAACAACAAGATGGTCGACTAATGCTTCCGAAGGACATAATCGCCGACATGAAATCAATGTATGGAATCCAAATCATGTACAGTAAGGCACACGCAGCCCTCGATTATACGTTGTCACTAACGTATGGAACGCATGAGGAAACCTTCCAACTGCTTCCATCTTTTGGTTACGTTTTAGAACAATAAAATCCCGGTACAATCACTTACTTACAGTGCGACGAAGATCGTAAATTTCTATACTTCTTCATGTCGATTGGTGCCTCACTTAGAGGATTCCGAACGTGTATGCGTCCAGTCATTACCGTTGATGGTACCTATTTGAAGGGACGATTCCAGGGTACAATGTTTGTTATAACAACACAACATGGGAACGAACAGGTGTATCCAATTGCTTTTGGGTACAGTGACTCAGAAAACAACCTTTCATGGGAATGGTTTTTGGATTGCTTGAAGGGTGCCCTAGGTCATATTGATGAGCTAGTTTTCATTTTCGATAGGCATCCAAGCATTGAAGCAGGGATTTCTAAAGTGTTCCCTTATGCCACCCATACCATATGTTGCTAGCACTTTGCTGAAAATATCAAAAAGTGATTTCATAGGAAGGATGTTGCCGCAATAATGGACAAAACAGCCCGCGCATACACCGAGTTTGAATATAACCAGCATATGGAAGAGTTAAGAAATTTTCACCAGAATGCATATGATTATGAAATTGATGCCGGTCCACACAAGTGGTTCCGTGTACACGTGAATGAATAGAATGTCTAACGATTTTTTTTATCGGGGGACTATAGAAGTATGCACCAGGCTGACCGAGAAGGGCTTATTTTCTCGAGAGAACGCCCTACGACCAGCTAGTCGTGCTGTATGGAACCCCGCGTCACTCAACATGAAGGGTAAAAACCAACGTAATGGCCGGATCTGCTGATGCCTGATCTGATAAGGGACTTCCTGCCTCCAGGGGTCAAAAATGTCAATCTTCCCTTGACAAAGATTGACGGTCACCACCAGCCAATGTTGGCCCCCAACGTTGCACGGAATCAGCACCTGTAATAGTATGTATACCGTGTTAGCTCAGGATATATGAACAGTTTATTTTTTAAATCATCTCCATCATTTAACACTTACCAGGTCAACCTCGTGTTATGAGAGGTTTCCACTCGTGGTTGCTCCACGGACCGTCAGAAGGTCCTCTTTCAACCATCGGGACTGTTTCACATTCCACCTTGTCGTGGTCACAGCCCCATGCGAATCACGAGGCATCATCTTCTCCCACATGTACAACATAAGTGGCTGTAAAAGTATTGACAATATCGTATTAATAATACAAAACCAGAAAATGTGATTCGATTCCTAAAATTTATAACTACTTACATAAAATTGTGTATCCAACACATTGATCCTCTGGTTGTACACATTGTGGAATCCTCGTTGACGCTTGGGAAGAATATGGAGGTATGTGTCCATATGTTGACAAACAATAAAACCACCGTAATTGTTAATAATTCAACAAAACTTACACAAACGTTAATATGAAAATCACGTAAGTACGTACCGTGTCCTCCAAGTTCATGAAGTTGGACTGCATACGCACGAACCATCCCGCGGTAACTGGTGCCAGCACGTCCACATCACGTCTGTTTAATGATTGAATTAGCTTAAATAGTGTAAATAATTTTTTGACCCCTTTTAAAATAAACAATGTGCCTCGACAGATTTCAACAAGATCGTAATAGTGTCAAGTTTAGATAAGATGGAAAAACATTTTTCCTCCTCGGATATTTCATATTGTTAGTGAAATTTGAATTCGAAATTCTTTGAGACTTGAGATCTTACTGAGTAAACGAGAAGAATTCGAGACATACTTTTCAATAAAATAATCAAGGATGAATTGCAATAATGTATCCTGAACTTTTTCAAAAAGACTTAATATTCAACTTATTCCTTTAATTACAGCAGACCCCCTTACTGTCGGTCAAAATCCATCAAAGATAACGGTTGACTGGAATTATAGGGGTGAAATCGTCATTTATTACATCAATTTATTTTGGGCAGGAATTATAAATAATTTATTTGCTAATTAAATTTTAAACAAATAAAAAAAAGAAACTTAAGAAGTAAAAAGATTTCAATGGAGAAGATCTGGGATGAAATCTCCTCCAAATCTCTTCCATCTTTAGAGGAGATCTAAAACAGACCAGATTTCTTTCTCTAGATATAGAAACCTAATCCGGTTATCTTTATTAAAGGCCAGATTTGCTCCACCACAATGTCAAGATCACATGATTTTCAGATTTCTAGATTTCCAGATTTCCAGATTTTGTTTGGTTTGTCCCTTGGTTGGTTATCTTTTGGAAGCGATTTTTTCTATTTTCCCGTATCGGGTTTCTACTGACTCTTGGAAAGGGTTCTTTATGAAAGCTATGACAGTTTCTTTTAGTAACCAGATTCGAATCTTATGGAAAACCGTTATTCATAATGTGGTGTGGAGTGTGTGGTTTACTCGTAACTGGAAGATTTTTTATGATAAACATATTGATTTCCGGTTTGATTTGTCTCTTGTTTAGCGTGCAGTTAAGGATGCGGGTCGTTTAAGCCTTTGGTGTATATGTAATAGTGTGGATGAGCTTTTAATCCTCAGGCATTTTGGTCTTCAGGGTCACCCTCCTCGTGCGCCTGTCATCAAAAGTGTTGTTTGGTCGACTCCTTCTTCTGGTCTGGTTAAGGTTAAAATGGATGAGGCTGCTTTAGATTCTCCTGGTGATGGAGGTTGTGAAAAAGGAATGAACATTTCTCCCATGGAGCCCCACCCCTTTGCCCTCAAATGGGGGTGTATTTTTACTTTTATTTTCCTAAAAAATAGTAACTTTAACTCTACTACTCATTTACTCTCTACCACACTATATATATATATATATATATATATATATATATATATATATATGCGTGTGTGTGTGTGTGTGTAATATATATTGCTATAGTTATTTGTATTTTTCAATTAAATCAAATAAATTATATATTTTAGATTAATTATCGGATTGGATATCGAAATAGGATGAATCGAACGATTTGAATGATCGACTTTTGAATATCAAATTCTAAATTTTAGATTTTAAATTGGAAAATATTATGATTGAAAATGAAGGAAATGAGGGAAGTGGTGGGGCAAGGGAGCCTCCCCCCAAATATCCCCATCCCCACTTCCCTTAAATGGGGTTTAGGGGACCCCCCCCCCCCCCCCCCCAATGGGACCCCAAGAGCATCCCTAGTTGTGAAGGTGTGTTTCACAATTGTCTCTCGTTCGTAAAAGGTTGTTTTACCGCCCCATTTAGTTCGGTGTTTTCTTTTGAGGTTGAATTGTAGACAGTGTCGATGACTATCAACTATGCTTGAATTAATGATTGGCGTCACATTTGACTTGAGAGTGATTTTTCTTATGCGGTTCAGTTGCTTTATGTTCGCTTTGATCAAGTTCCTTGGTGTGTTCGGCAGGCTTGGCATATGTGTCTTTCTCAGATTACTCATGAATTTAAAAGTTTCTCGTATTTTTATTGAAGGCAATCAGGTGGCGGACATTTTCTCTAAGTATGCTTTGGGTTTAGAGGTCTCTTTTGTTGTGGTCTTCTACTGCAGCTTGTTGATATTCTTTGGTTGACAATGATTGCATGGACAAAGAATCTTTTCGTTTTTCGTTAAATGTTTCTTTTTCGCTTTTTTATGGTTTGTTGCCTTTCTCTTTGTTGTTGGGTCTCACCCTTGGCATTTTTTTCTTGACTATTTATTGTATTTCCTTTTTCTTTTTCTTTGCTTGTATATTTATATATATGGATACTGTCTAGAGGTTTTTTATCATATGATATCCTGTAATGTTTTTTTCCCTTAGATCAGTCCAATTTTAGAAAAAAAACAAAGAAAATCAAAGAAAATCAAAGAAAATCAAGAGGAAAGAATTTGGAAGCAAAAAGAAAATTTACGAACCGTTGTTGTAAATCTGTGAATTTTTATTTATTTATATTTATAAAGATTTTATCATTAGTTTAATAAAGCTAATTAAAACTTTTTCAAACAATGTATGGGGGTATTTATGACTTTTTATACCTGTATCTCAATCGATGGTTAAATAGGGGTGGAAGTCAACTGTAATTAAGGGATATGTTGTCAGGGGTGTATAAAAAACCGTCAAACCGATCCAAACCGACCAACCCAACCCAAAAAGTTTGGGTTTGTTCGATTACAATTTTTAAAAATGTGGTGTTTGGTTTGTTTTTTTTTTTTTGACAAACTGATTAACGGTGATTCGATTAGGAGTTGAGTGAAATAATTCATCAACCCAAACCAAACCACATATTTTAAATAGTAAAACTAAAATATAAAATTCATCTATATTTTCTATTCGGTCCATATTTTATAACTTTTACCAATTAGTTTAAGCTTTTATAGTTATTTATTTGTTTTGATATAATTCTTCTGATTGATTGATGTATTAGAGTTTCAAAAGCATAAATGTCGTTAAACATGTCTTTAATCGGAGTACATATATATAAAGTAATTACTCATTTGAATTTTCTATACTTTCTTTATATATAATTAATATTTTATGTTATGATTTTTTTTATTTAAATATTTTTCATAATAAAATATAAAAAAAAAATTGAGTTCAAATCTAAACCGATAAACCTATTCAAACCAACCCATTTTTTTTTTTTGGTTTGAATCGGTCTGAAAAATCATATTGATTTGATTTTGATTGAAATATAACAAAATCAATCCTTATTGATTTGGTTTTACATTGAACTTCAGTCCAAACAAAACCGAAAATACACACCCATTTGTTATTGTAATTAACCCAATAATTAATTGACTCTTACTGGGGAGTAATGAATAGTGATGAGATTGACTTGGCAAGTAGTGGCAAGTCGAGGCAAGTCAGTCAACCGAGACCGGAACTTATACATAATTACTCAAGTCTGTACGCGGATTATTGAAACTGGCCGCTCTGAAACACCTACTTTGTGTCTTTATGAGGCAAAGTCACTTTTCAATCAAGCAATGAAATCGATTTAAAGTTTTAAGCTTTTTTACTTTTAATTTTATAATCCAAGGTTTATCCTAAAGATTCAATGTTTTTCTTATTATATTTCATATCTAAAGAAATTCAATTTAAAAAAATAAATAAAAATAGATACACTCTATTTTTTAAAAAATCATCTTTTTTATCTTTTGACAATGTTATTTTAAAGACATTCCATTTTAAAAATAATAATTTTTAAAAACACTTCATTTTATTCTAATATTACCTGGTTTGAATACTTCTTTTTAGAAAATTTAAAACGAAACATAGAAAAAAGATGTGAGATAATCAATTAAAAATAAGATATATAAAGAAAAAACTGAACAAAAGTGAGGAGATCAAAACAATAAAAAAAAACTGTTTTGGAGATCAAAATTGTGAAAATAAAAATAAAAATATTGTTTTTCTATTTTGGGTTTTAATTTAGGTAAAAAAAAATATTGAGTAAAAAAATTTAAAAAATATTTATTTTAGAAAAAAAGAAATTTTTATATATATACAAAAAAATTCAAATTAGTGTGAACTGATATAAATTCATCGGTACGTTGGATGTGGACCATTAGATTTACATACTTTGACTCAAAGTGTATATACTTATCAAAACTTCTCCATAATCAATGGTCTACATACAACGCAATGATATAAGTTATATCAATACGCACTTACAGAAAAACTAATATATATATTTTCTAGTGACGACAATGATTAAATGTTGGTGGTATTTGAGAAAAAAAATATCGATATCAAATTTGATTGAATTAGAAAATAAGAAAACATTATATATATAGTCTTATTATAGGTGTGAGAAGTTTATTATCGAACCAACGTTATATAAATGATTCATATTATATGATTCATATTATATTGAACGAGTCCAGTAAAATACTATAAAAAAAAAAAAACTCATTTTTGAACTGTATACGAGACGTATCTTATCAATCAAACAATCAAAATAAAGATTAGCAGCAAAGTTAATAGTTCCTTGACTTCCTTCGAAACAGCCCAGAAATTCATGTCATCATCATATGATGGAACTTTTGAAACACAAGACACGCCATATACGTACACGCGGCTTCTTATATATAAAAACCTCCTCGATCTGTTTTTCCATACAAATTATAAAACCACACAAGTCCATTTTTGACAACCACAACAATTGTACTCCATATAGTTCCAATCTGATCGTTTTAAGCCAGTTTGTGTTCAGATTTCAGAATCATCTCCAACATCACAAAAAACCAGACAATGAAGGTATGTATGAATACGTTACGATTTGTAATATGTTACCAGTGCTATCGGATTGTATTCGTGCAACTGAATAGTACATTATTATATAGATTGCATATATTCACATTATTGAATAAATATATAATTACGTTGGACGGTTTCGATAAAATTACTGTGATTTCTGACACGTTTATTGGTTTGCTTTTACAGCAAAAGGTGGTGATCAAAGTTTCGATGAACGGCCAAAAGTCCCGCTCTAAGGCCTTGAAGATTGTAGTTGGAGCTTCCGGTAGGCAAATGCTTTTATAAAATATATATATATAATTACTGGTACCGATAATTGACATTAACTTGTGCATAGTATAATTTATATTTGTTTGTATGCATGTATAGGTGTGGAATCCGCGGCGTTGAAAGGGGATGACAAGAGCCAGATAGAGGTGACCGGAGACGGGTTGGACCCAACGGTGCTGACACTGCTGTTGAGGAAGAAAGTAGGGAGTGCCGATTTGGTGAGCGTCGGCCCTGCCGGCGGCGGAGAAAAGGAAAATGAGGCCAAGTTGGAGGTAGCGGCCTTGCCTGCTATTTATGGTACGTGGCCTTATTACGAGGCCGTACAGGTGGTTAGAGACCCTTATTATGAACAAAATAGTTGCTCAATCATGTGAATTATTCGACCATCGAGAAAAGCTTTATGGGTAAAATGTATCACTATGTTGGAGACCTTTTTTTTTTTTGAGGGATAACAGGAAAGGGGTAATTAAGGTACAAATTAAATTTATCTAGATTTGTAGTTTGATGACATAATCTCAAATTGGATTGTTTTTACTGGTTTCATAGAATTTGTTTTAGGGTGTGAAATGTAAATTTTTCTTTCTTTCTTGGCCACGTTGAGAGAGGGATTTGAATTTATAACTTCAACTTTGTTTGAGAAATATGAAATAATTTTGATGCTAAATAAAATTTTGAGCATGTTTCGATATATATATATAGTGTATTAATTTTTATTATAAAGAAGTTTGTTTGTGTTGGAAATGTTACCGAATAGCTGAGAAAGATAATGATTGATTTAGTGTTTGTGAGTTCGAGCATGTCAATTTCTCTTGAATTCTGAATTAATCATGAGGTTTAACAAGAAAACAATAATTGATCGGGTTTCATTACTTTTAATACAAATAATAATAATAATATATATTGTAGGGGGTCGCTTTAAGATTGTTATAAACCGGGCTCTTGCAACATGTTGATAGGGCTTAAGGGCACATTGCTACCTCACGTATAATTAAGAAGGTATTAGTGTAATTAACCATTTTATATTATTCTAGATTTGTCCATTGGTATGAACCCATGTGACACTCCCAATAAATAAAAGTTTATAGGGTTTATTGTCAAAAAAAAGTTCAGGGGACACATTACTACCTCACGTAAAATTCATGGGTCACATTAGTACCTTACGTATAATTTTGGAGGCATCAGTGTAATTAATCCTTTATGTTATTTAAGATTTGTCCTTTAGTAAAAACCCACATGAATAGCAAGTGGCAAAAAAAAAGTTTATAGGGTTTATTGTCAAAAAAAAGTTCAGGGGACACATTACTACCTCACGTAAAATTCATGGGTCACATTACTACCTTACGTATAATTTTGGGGGCATCAGTGTAATTAATCCTTTATGTTATTTCAGATTTGTCCTTTAGTAAAAACCCACATGAATAGCAAGTGACAAAAAAAAAGATAAAAATGAAGTTCTGTTACTATTCTATCAGTTTGTACAAATAAATAAAAGTTTAAGGGGTTTACCGTAAAAAAAGCTTCAGGGATATATTGTTTATTCACGTATAATTCATCGAGTATAGGTACAATTAATACTAAAAAGAATACATATGGGTACACAAGGCAGGCCCATTAGAGATCCAAGGCCCATCTCAAAGTGTCTCCTTTTAAAAGATAATGTAAATTTTCATGTCAGGGCATTTGACAATTTTTTTTCCTATTTTTAATTAATGAATTCGGTGGACCTGGTTCGAAATTCACAATCGTTCAGATAACTCATATGTAAGATCTTAACTCTGTCTGAAGAAATATTTTAACAAAATATTTTTGATTACATTAAAATTCACAAATAAGAAAGATTTACAAATTAAATGTATCTACATTACGGTGAATTTTTAAGATATTAGTATTTTAATAGAACTTTATAAGTAAATATTTAATATATTGGGAAACTAAAATCAATATTATTCGGTTAAAATTTTGGGGTTTAATCAATTTATGTGTAAAACACTATAACCAAGAAAATACAATTAGCAATTATTGAATCTAAATACAATAGTGTGATCTCAAATAAGTACGATTGAATGATTGTTCCTAATAAAATAGTAAAATCGAAGAACCGTTTCACTAAGAATTGAGAACCGGTACCACTTTCAAGTAGTGATGAAGAAGACACGTGGCAGCATCTCGATGGATCTGATTTGGGTGGACCCGACTGTTCCGTAAATTCCAAATAGGTAGAGTTCACATCTTTGTTTGACAAACTTCTTTACTTGGTGTCCATTTTTGCTCACCCACCTTAAGGGTGAGTTTAAGGTGGGTGAGCATTAACCCTTCCTATATAGATAATATGTGTCTATAGAAAGAGTTAACTTGTTAAAACACTGTCATTCATACGGGAGGGGGTAAGCATTACCCCCTTAAGGATGGATGAGTAAAAATGAACTCTTTTGTTTGGGTGGCATCCAGGGAGCCAGGCAGATCATATCTCCATTCATTCTCAACCGTCAAATCATGATCTCTGATCATCAGCATCGTCATCACTATCATCTCCATCCATCTCAATCACACACTCACTGGACTGCAAATCAATAAACAACAATGTACAATAACGTCATTCTTACTTTGAATAAAAACAAAAGTAATAATAATAACATTTAATGAATCTTTTGACGTAGGAGCTTCATGGAATGACATTATTCATATTATTTCTTTATCGTTAGATAGATCGTATTTTAGGTTGTTCTAAAAGGCTATAAAGTTGCCATTTATAGAGATTAGAATATTTTAATATTTTTTATATAGAAATCGTAAAGTTGAGCTCTCTTCTTCTTTTATTGACCATCGATTTGGTAAAGGTTTCTAAAGACTTCCTACATCATCTTTCAATATATCTAACCTTGAGAATTCATATATGAAAATAAAAAAAGACAGAAGAAGGTGAAGAAATAACATGTGAGCATAATGTAATTACCAATCTGATTGCCCCATAATATGAATATTTCTTTAATATCCTGTAAAAATTTGTATATCAATATTTGGACAGATGAACTTTTTGTTGGATTTTTTTATGATAAACTCTTATTTTGAGAGTATAAATTGAGTATGATAAATTCCATAGAAATGGAATATTAAAGTGAATTCGAATTCTCCTCCGCGAGAACTTCGAGATGGTATACTCAAATTCACAAAATGGTTAATAGGTGAATGAGAAATTGAGTCTTAAAGTAGACCCATTGTGTAGGGATTAAAATGAATCACACATTGTTTAAGGAAATCATTTATATTTATAAGTGAATGTATGATATGAGCTATCAACATATGTGGCATAGAGGCTTGTGTGTGATGACTTCGAATGCACGACTCGTGTGTGGGTGCGACTTGTGGACACGAATGCCTCGCCGATTGGACCGTGAGAGTCTGGTTGATCTTTTACCACTTCCCTCGGTTATCGTTTTTTATTGTGATGAATAAGAAAAGCTTCACTAAAAATACAGAATCGGGTTTTAATTAGAAGTAAATCTCTTTGGAGAATATTATCTAATTAAATTGTTTCCTTATTAAATCAAAAACGTGATTTTTCAAAATAATCCTGAATTAATCCTAAAACCCTTAGTGTTTCGGTATATAATAACTCTAATATTCTGTTCGAAATACACAAAAAAATATACAGTTTATTTTTGTTTTTGAACGGTCGAATTCTTTTGAGTTTATTGGTAGTGGATAGTGCATAGGCCTACCACTGTTGAACCGTTGTATTCTGGAAGACAATCGCCTAATACATATACGGTGTTGTCGGACGAAATTGTCTTAAGGACACCGTGTAAAACAGACCTCGGTTCTAAAATTGTTTATAACGTGATTTTATTACTCTGCTTTCGAATTGTTACTCTCTACAGGTCGAACCAGATTATTTTGTGTTTTACAAATAAGTTTTCAAAACTTTTCTAGTGTAGATGTCCGTATACAAAATTTTTATTTTTTGAAAAGTAAAGTACGTATACAAGTTTAAAATTTAAAAATCATGATATGAAGTTTATATATTTATAAATTTGTCTGTTTGACATTTTTTCTTATCAAAACGATTGCATCTAAGAATTTTCACACGTTGATGTATCATGTGATATAAACTCTATAGAATAGATTATTTTGTTGGGCAATAATTTATAAAATGATTGTTTTTCGAGTCCATCTTGCTCACTCCCTTTTAAGAGGGTGAACATTACCCCCTTCTATATGGATAATATGTGTTTAAAAGATGATAAATTTATCTTAAAATATAATGATATTTAGATAAATTTACCCCCTCTATAGACATATGTCATCTATATAAGAGGGGATAATACTCACTCTTCTTAAAAGAAGGGTGAGCAAAAGTAAACCACTGTTTTTCATGAATATTTTAGTTTAATAATTAATACTTGATATTATAAATAAATTGATATCATTAATGATGATGATGAAAACAAGATGAGATCATTATGAATTATGCCATACACGTATTTGCAAAGTATCAATAATAATATTTTACATTATAATAATATTTGATGATAAGGATCTCTAGAAAACTGAGATCACATTCACATTCACTATGAAGAATAATCGTTATATCTTGTTAAAAAAAAAAATATTGTCATAACTTATAATTAAAGATAAATATTGTAAATTTCCCCTCCCCTTTAAACTGTTATAAGATGTAAACCGTTATAAGATATGTATTAGATTTATATTTATAAATATTTTTATTTTAGAAACCTTCTCTATATAATAACACTGTTATAATTCTATTATCATTGATTGAGTTTAACCGTTAAAAAGTCTAAAATATATATATTTAAGCTTTAATTATATTAATCGATCATTATACCCTTATACGTTTACCTAATAAAAATTAATAAAATAATACAAAACGTGAGAATGTTAACTTGTAAAATAGAAGTTACCGTGGACAATTTTATCTAAACAAATAATAAAATTACAAATGAACCTAAATATGTATTTATCTGTATTTTTTTATAAATCCAAACAAATACTCATTTTTCAATGCTTTTGGTTCATTTGTATTTTTGTTATTTTTATGGATAAAATTGTCCTCAAAATAACGTCTCCTTTACAAGTTAATATTCTCACATTTTATATCGTTTCTTTAATTTATTTGGTAAAAGTATGAGGGTATAATAGTCAATTCATATAATTGAAGTTTAAATAAAGATATTTTAGATTTTTTAACAGTCACGGAATGATAACGATGTTAGTTTACAGGGAAGGTTTCTAAAATAAAAATATTTGTAAATATACATTCAACAATAGTTCAAAGGTGAGAGACATGGTTTTTAATACTAATCCTATAATTGAAGGTCGATAAATCATCATATTTATATCACAATTTTTATTTTTAGTTTAAAGAAGGATATATATATATTTTTTTAAGAGAATATTTTATTTATTTTTTGTAGTAATTTTTATGAAGAAAAGATAAACATTACTATATTAAATTGGACCACATTTGGAATACGGTATTGATGAATAAATACATTCGAAAAAAATAATCGATGGACCTACAAGTCTACAACGTGTATCATAAAACAAAGACACTTATATCGCTCAAATTAAATGCATGACACACACGTCATGCAAAGAAGTAAAGAACATGCATGAAACACATACCATACAAATTAAATGGTGTGTCATGCAAAGCACATACATGAAACACATCACACATGCCATGCAAATTAAATGCCCAGTGACATATGTACTACCAACCCAACACAAACTCCTCTGTAAAAACCAAGAGATGAAGAGAACGAGAGAGAAGTGATAGAAAAAAATAGAAGAGAAAATTGTTTAGAAGTGATAGCCCATTCGAGCAATCGGGTGGAGATTCCAGAAAATTCTGACAAACGCACTCTTGCCTCAGAAAGTCAGAAGTGTCTATTTTATTTTATTTTTGTCCCTAGAAAAATCAAATTTGATATTTCTGCGTAACTTTGATAGTGAAATTAAGAATGGGAATTATTGTGATTAGGAGGAATTAAATCAATTAATAGAATCCAGATTTAATGATTTAATACTCCAAAACATGCTCATAGTAGTGGTTAATCTCTTTCACGACTTGGTATACAAACCCAAATGATGTTAGATTAAAAGAATCATGAATTATCATCTTTAAAAATTCAATTAATTACCATAACACTGAGTAAATAATTTTTTATTTTTTCTTTTGTTGTAGCCGCACAGGTCTCCAATTCTCTATGACGAGCCACCACATCACCATCCAAAAAGAACCCCATATCAAATCAACATCACATATTCACATATCCACATATCCACATAAAGTATTGAAAACTATCCCTACCGTTAGATACTTAGATTCAGCCTCTTGAATTTATCATTACGTCCGTAACGTTCAATCTAAATATGTTTTGATGGATTTTAACAAGATCGTAATAGTGTCTGTTTCAGTTACAATGGAAAAACATTTTTCTTCCTCCTCTATAGTATATTCATATTGTTAATGAAATTTGAATTCAAAGTTTCTAAGATATGAGATCTTATCAAGTAAACCGAGAAGAGTTCAAGACATACATTTCAATAAAATAATTAATTGATTGTTCCCGTGAATACTAAAGATTGACTTGGAAACTCAAGTCAAGTCAGTCAACTGTCTAATTTGTATAATTACTCGGTCTTAACTCTTAAGAGTTAAGTCTGAACACGGAATATAGAAAGGTCTCTATATGGCCACCGTAGCATAAGAAATAAATTCAAGAAAGATGCCTACTTCATCTTGCAAAGTCACTTTTGCATTAATCAATGAAATCGATTTATATAGCTTATTAGCTTATTAATTACTTTTTTTTTTTCCTTTGTTTTTATTGAATTTTTTTAGCAAAATTAAACAGACAAAAATTGAACGTCTAAGAGCAACTCCAACAACCATTCTTAGGGGGTGTTTGTTTTTTTTTTTTTTATCTGGAATCTAAATAGATCTGAATATTACTTAAATTTGAAAAATGTATGAAATCTAAATTTAGGTAATATGTTTGTTTTTTATATTTAAGGTCTGAATATCAATATCTTAAAACTGATATAAACTCACTTATACCCTTAATGATTATAAATTTGATGTATTTGTATTTAAAATAAAGTTAATGAAATTATTATTAAAAATAAAAATAAAATTAAGTGAAAAACAATATGTGAAGCAAGACTTGTAATAAAAAAAAACTATTTTTTTTTAAGTTCAAAAAAAAATCTAGAGACAAATCTCTAAAGTCAAACTCCTCCGATTTCATAGTAAATTTTTTAAAAGTAATTTTTTTTAAAATGAAGATTCATCTCTAGATTGAAGTTTCAATATTTTTATTTTTATTTTAAATTTGATCTTATCCCTTTTTAAATTTTATTTATTTTTCTTATCTTTGTAATATTGTGAAGATTTTAGGGTATTTTTTTATATAAAAAAATAGGTTAAAGTTAGATATGATTTCCATACTTTAGATATAAGTAAGGAATTTTAACTTATTGGATTTAAAACGTTTTTGGTACTATTTGATATTTTAGATTTGAAAAAAAAAATGTCTTTTCATACTTAAAGATAAAAAAACAAAACCCCCCCTTAGGTCCAGTTTGACATTGTTGTACTATGGGGAGAAGTGCTTTTAAAATTGTTGTGGGAGGAATTGCTTTTGGAATTGCTGTGGGAAGAATCAGCTGAGCGTTTGGTAAACTTATTTTCAAAAGTGCTGTGAGAACTGAAAACAATTTCAATATGTTTGGTAAACTGAAATAAAAAGTGTTGTGAGTGTGTAAAATTACTAAAAGGACATAGACATCTAAATGATACTAATGTGTTATACTTTACATTTTTCTTATTTATTTGTGTTTAATGTTAAGTGTTATATAATTATGGTTCTTTATTGAATTTATTAGCCCCATTTATTTATTTATTTATTTTATTCTACTTTATTTTTTTATTTTATTTTTATTATACTTTATTGAATTAATTATCCAAAAAAAAATTATACAGTTATGGCTACATTTTTTTTTGTATAGAAATATAAGTCCATTTTTTTAAAAAAATTTCGTTAAAAGCAAGGATAAAGTTGGAAAGTTAGTTAAACTTCATTTAATATCATTATAGCGAGTTTTCTAAAAGCAGAAGCCAAAATCCAAAAGTATGTATTTATAGCTTCTCAAAAACTCAGTTGGGAGAAGCTAAAAGTGATAAAAATCACTTCCCCGTGATTTTACCAAACACTCTATCTTAGATCCATAATCATTTTTGGTATAAAAAACAGTTGGGGAAGCAATACCAAATTGGACCTTAATCTCCTACACCAAACTTTATTTTAGAGTTTAAAACCACTCCAGCTATGTTTTATCCTAGTGCAAATTTTAGTTTTCTATATACGTTTTTTTGTATTATTGAACAGTTGAGCGATAGACTGTCATCATCACATTTTGTTTAATTGCTTACTGTCAAATCATTGTTTTAATTTTTTTAAATCCCTAATTTAACCCTCATATATTTAATTCTAATAATATATATTTTTAAAAAAGATCCTATTAAAAAGATTTCGTTGAAATCTTTAAAATAACATCAATATTAGTATACATATTTAATTAATTTATTAATTATATATTAAAATATTTATCAAAATAATAATTTATAAAGATGTTTATTTGATGTAAAATTTGATATGGAATATTGGAGTGTTTTTTTTTTTTTTTTAGAAAATATCATTAACCGCTAGACACCATTAATTGGTGGATAGAGTTCTAAAAAGGTCATTGATTATTTAAATTGTTTCAAAAATACTATTTTAACAAAACATTGTTCCAAAATCACTATTTTATCGGAGTCGATAAATTATTGTCACCATTGGGGGGGGGGGGGGGGGGGGGGGGGGGGGGGGGTGTTGTACAAATATCACCATTTTACTAATGTATGTTTAAAATACATCATTTAGTGTGATGGGATAAAAATACCCTGAACTGTTGAAAAAGAGAGAAAGTTGTTGTTTTGAAAGTGTGAAAAAAGCAGGAGTGAGAAAGAGACCGACGACAACTGAATCGACGACGAAGTGACTGGAATGAGAACGAGAATACACCAGATTTGTTACGATTGACATAGGTAATTTTAGTTCATTTTTTTTCTCGATTTTGTTGTTGATAACTTGTCATTGCATGTTAGACTTGTGTGTCTGTTGATTGAAATCGTAGTTTATGGTTGAAAAAGAGATCTGAGAATGATTGTGGTTTATGTTAGGGTTTGAAATGAAATTGAATATGTGATGAGGAAGATGAAATTCTGGGTATCGAGGATTTTTAATTTTGAACATTTTTTAAATCGAGAAATTTCTTAGTGAAATCGAGGTTTTTTGGAAGGGATCAAGAACATTATCAAAGGGATCGAGTTTTTTTGTAAGGGATCGAGAACATTATCAAATGGATCGAGCTTTTTTGTAAGGGATCGAGAACATTATCAAATGGATCGAGCTTTTTTATAAGGGATCGAGAACATTATCAAAAGGATCGGGCTTTTTTGTAAGGGATCGAGAACATTTTTAAATGGATCGAGTTTTTTTTGTAAGGGATCAAGAACATTTTAAAAGGGATCGAACTTTTTGAAAAGGATTGAGAACATTTTCTAAGGGATCGAGTTTTTATCAAATGGATCGAGAACTTATTGTAAGGGATCGATAACTTTTTAAAGGGTTCGAGAAGTTTTTAAAGAGCATTTTTTCCAAATAATCGAGCTTTTTTCAAAATATATAAAAGCTCGATCCAATATAAAATATGATCGATTCTTCTTTAAATATTCTCGGTCACATATGAAAAAAGCTCGGATCTATTAAATGTTTATATATGTTCTTACAAGACACAAATGCATGCAAAAAAACTGAAATGCATGAAAATAGAAAAGAGAATACACGAGATTATAAATATTTGTTACTTTCTTGTGCAGATTCTGAAACGAGACAAATTTTTTTGGAGAGAGATACAAGTTTTTCAGACAACTTTTTTAGGGAGATACAGACGAGTTCAGAAAGTTGTATTTTACAAATTAAAGTTTATGGACAATTTAGGTAGTTCACCATAATAGGTGTCTTTTAAACTTAAGTAATTAAACCGGTGACATCATCACAAAACACAATAAAAAAAGGTAACATATCTCACAATTTCCACATATTTTATTAGAACATTGTTCATTGTACCAACCTAAAAGAATTTTTATAGATAATATTTTATGTGTTTTAATTATTTAATTATATACATAAATTTAGGGGTGATATCAAACTTATTTCATGATAATGAAAAGTAATGATTTGGTTATAAGAATCTTATAGATAATATTTCTTATTTTAAAAAATAATCATGATCAATAAATAATAATAAAAAATAGTACAAAACATGTTTAACTATTTTGATATCTATTCTAATAGGTTATAACATAAACAAACAGATTTTAAACAATTAATTATTAAAATGTAACTATTTATATTTTTTTTTATAAAATAGCTAATCTGAACTATTTAAAAAAAAAAAAAAAATAATGGTCATTCAGAAACGGTCTCAAATAATTAGTATAAACACACTCCCAAAAGTTTCCCTTTCACCTTCAAATTGAAATAGACTTTTGTGCAATATCTTGCGATGATTTTATGTACAATTCCAGTAAAGTAATTTTTTTTTTAAAATAAAAAAAAAACCTCATTTTTGGACAGTATATGAGATGTGTCTATCAACCAAACAATCACAATAAGGACTAGCAACGAAAATTCAAATTTCCTTCGAAACAACCCAGAAATTCATGTCACCATCAGAAGATAGGAGCTGTTGAACTCTAGAGTCTGGACTCTGGACTCTGGACACCCTTTGTAGACGCGGCTTCTTATCTATAAAAACATACTCAGTTTTTCACTTTTTTCACACAAATTTAAAACCACACAAGTCCATTTTTGACAACCACAACAAACCACAACAGTAGTCAATATAGTTCCAGTCTGATTCAAGCCAGTTTGTGTTCAGAGTATCCTTTCCAACTATCACCAAAAACCAGGAAATGAAGGTATGTATGAATACGTAATATATAGATACTAGATAGTCATCGGAATACATTCATGCAATTGAATTGAAAATTACTATATATATATATATATATATATATATATATATTGCATATATTCAAATAATTGAATAAATATAAGTACGTTGGATGGTTTCGATAAAATTACTGTGTTTTTTTATGACATGACACGTTGATTGGTTTACTTTTGCAGCAAAAGATAGTGATCAAACTTTCGATGGAGGGCCAAAAGTCTCGCCCTAAAGCCATGAAGATTGTAGTTGGAGTTTATGGTAAGCAAATGCTTTTACTCTGTTCTTCAGGTGATTCAGTTTATAAAACATATAATTATCGGTACTGATAATTGAGTAGTATAAATATATTTATTTGTATGTACCTATCACATGATAGGTAGATTTATTGGGTGCCAATATTGTCGGGAATGCTTTTACTGACTCTATTCATTAAAAAAAAAAAATGTATAGGTGTGGAATCCGCGGCGTGGAAAGGGGATGACAAGAGCCAAATAGAGGTGACCGGAGAAGATTTGGACCCGGCGGTGCTGACGCTGCTGTTGAGGAAGAAATTAGGGCATGCCGATTTGGTGAGCGTTGAAGAAAAGAAACAAGAAAAGAAAGATGACAAGAAGAAAGATGAGGCCAAGTTGGAGGTAGCAGCCTTGCCTGCTATTCATGCTACGTGGCCTTATGGCGAGGTCGTACATGTGGTTAGAGACCCTTACTACGAACAAAATAGTTGCTCAATCATGTGAATCATTTGAGCATCAAGAAAAGCTTTATGGGTCAGATACTCAGATGTATCACAAAATCGTTATATGCTTGAATGGTGGTGTCACCTCTATAATTTTCATAAGATAAAAGTCTTTATCACGTATATATTAGAGCTTTAGAATGGACTCTTTTTTTTTTTTTTCCTTTCCTTTTTAGGATAATTATGTTATGAATTAAAGTTATCTAGGATTTTTAGTTTGTTGATATAATATAAACTTGGTTGTTTAACTATCTGGTTGGTTTCTTAGAATTTGTATTAGGGTGTGGGATATATATATATATATATATAACTTTTTTGCCACGTTGAGAGAGGGATTTGAACTTGAATTTGTAATCTCAACGTTGTTGTTTGACATATATGAAATAATTTTGATGCTAAATAAAATTTTAAGAATGTTTCGATATATACTATGTATTCATTTTTAGAGCAAATTGCACTTACAACCCCTAACCACCAATCAAATCTAACTGTCTAAAGATCAAACTACTCTTAATTCCTAAATTAAATTAAAACATAAAACAAAAAACAATGGAAAACTGAATTGGATTTTAAAAAATATATAATATTCAAAATGCAGAAATTAAAAAATAAAGTAATTTTAAAAATAAAAAACCGAAAAACTGAATATGAAAACTTTGTAATTGATCAGAAGAAAAAACAAAAAAATAATAATTCACATCATCATCAACAGGAGAAGAAGAAACAAGAAACAAAGATGGGATCAGAATAATAATAGTACACGAATTTTGTTGCAAACACCACCTGGGTTTCCTGCCCACCTCTCCACCGGCAACTGTACATTTGGTGGCATATTCAGCGTCAAATTAAAGAACGGCAGCGCTCTTGACCCCGATCCCGCACCACCACCCGCCACGAACAAGTTATTTCCTCTGCATCTCCACCGCTCGTCCACTCTGCATCTGCAGTTATGGTCCTCCTCATCCAACGGCAGTCTCTCCTATGCCCCAACAAATCCATATCTTTCTATGACTCTTCTTCACCATCTCAACCTCTTCTCTCCCAATCGACAAACCCACCACAACCTCTCAACCAGATCCAATCTGGGATTGGATCCACACCTTTCTCTTTCTCTTTCTCTCTCTTTTTTTCCTTTTTTTTTTTATCTTTTTTTTTTCAATTATTTTGTATTTTAAATATTTTAAATGTTTGAAAGGTCAAAAATACCCTCATTTTCACCTGTCAAAAGCTTAAGTTTGATTAACCACAGAAAGTATCGATATTAATTTATAATCAAGTTGTTTCCGAAAGTAAGAGGACCAACATTGTGTGGGAGTAATTCACTCTAATTTTTAATATGAAGAAATTTGTTTGTGTTGGAAAATGTTACAAAATAGCTGAGAAAAACAATGATTGATCTAGTGCTTGTGAGTTGGAGTCTACCATTTGCTCTCGAATTCTGAATTAATCATGAAATTTACAGGTTTAACAAGAAAAAGCTCATAAACACATTAATTGATTGGGTTTCATTACTTCAAAAACAAATAATAATAATAATAATAATAATAATTCCCAATAAAAAAAACATTTGGGTACACAAGGTAGGCCCATTAGAGATCCAAGGCCCACCTCAAAGTTTCTTCTTTTAAAAGATAATGTAAATTTTCATGTCGGGCCATACGATGGTTTTTTTTTTCCCTATTTTAATTGTTGCACTTGGTGGACCTGATTCCAAATTCACAATCTTTTGGATATAACTCACGTGGAAGATCTTAACTCTGTATGAAGAAATATTTTAACAAAATATTTTTGATTACGTTTAAATTTACAAATAAGAAAGATTTACAAATTAAATATATCCTGTTTGAATCTTCAAGGCATTAGTATTTTAATAGAACTTTATAAATCAAGATTTAATATATTGGGAAACTAAAATCAATACGATTCGATTAAAAATTTGGGGTTTAATCAATTCGGGTTTAAGCCAAGAAAATACAATTAGGGGTCGTTTTGCTTTCAACTTAAAACTTAATGAGCTTAAAATATAATTATTTAGTTGTTGTTTTTTTAAATGGTCAAACAACTTGAAAATCCCAAAAAAACAACTTAAAATAAAAAGTAAAAAATCATGATTTTTCACTTAATTACAAATCACTTAATTGCATTAAATGCATCCAATCTTTTCTTCCGATACTATCCCATGTATATAATATATTTCCAAGAAAATACAATTAGAAATCATTGAAACTGAATACAACAGTGTGATCTTAAATATTTACGGTTGAATGATTCCCCCTAGTAACATAGCAAATGTGTAGTTATCGCAAGCTTGGTCTAGCGGTGGTAACTAAACGTTTAAACGAGCCCGAAAATAAGAACAAACAACACACATTTTGCATGACATGCATATACACTCGTAATTAAAAATGGGTAGAGTTAATCGTTAACCTAAGGACATATGATAAAATACTAGAATAATATTTGAGTACTAATTGTTCGGTACCTAAAATATGGACCTTGCTAATGGGAGTACAACACAATTTTTTTTTCTTTTACTTTTTATATTTATCTCATAAATTGGGTCACGTGTTGTATATTGAGGATACTGACCAGTCAATACTCAAGTATTGTTCATAATACTATAAAAGTGATGTTAGACATTATATTTATTGTATTTAATCACAATAAATACAGAAACAAGACAATAATACACTGTTTGGTATTGCTTTTGAGAAGTTAAAATCTAATTATTTAATAATTTTGATAAAAAAAATGTTTGGTAAAATTTCCAAAAGTGATTATTTGAGAATCGGGGTTGATTTAGCAACAATTTTAAGAAGCGGGTGGCGGTTACTTTTGTAAAATGATTATGATAGAATCTTTTATTTGATTTAATCAATCTTTTTAAATACTAAATTATCCATGTTGACTTAACATAAATACAAATATATCTTATGTTTAATTTCAAATGATTCAATTTTATTTGTTCATCATTGATTAAATATAAGATTAATTAAAAGATTATTAAAAACAATTTGTTCATCTTCTCAACCCAATTCCCGAACAAATACCCAAACTTAGAACTTAGAACAAAACCCTAAAACTCATCTTTTTCGCCATCTGCTTCTTCTTCTCTACCATTCTTCTTCTTTACTATCACAAACTCATCCAAAATACAATCAATAAATTTTTTATATATATATAAGTGATAAAGATTGAAGTGTTATAGGTACAGGTATCTGTATGTCAAGTAAAAGAAATCAAAGAATATTATAGTGAAATGAAAATAATGGAATAAATAAGTAAAGGAAGAAGCACCCAAATATATATATTTTTTATTTGGTGTTGTCAAATCTTAGATTTTTCGGTTGTCATGGGAGTTTTAGATTAAGAGATGTGAAAAGAAAATTTTTGTTTCGTATGATAATTTAATTTTATACCTGTTTTAATCATTTTGTAAAATCACAGTATGTAAAAGTAAAGTTTACCAAACGCATAATACTGTTTTTTAATCCATAGCAATTTCAATAGTAGCATTAACCAAACAGTTGCCTGAAATCAACTTCACAACAGATTATTTATTTAGCACAACTAACAGTGATTATTTTAAAAGCTACAACAATATCAAACCGACTCTAAATACAGATTGATTTTGCATGGGTAAATAGTATTTTAGTTCATATAAACGCCTTAATCTGCGTTTAGTCCATGCTTTCTTAGAATTGTAACTTTTAATCCATAATTATTTTGATAATACGGATTGTAATCTTTACCGTCCAATTTCATTATGATTTTAATGAATTCTGTTAACTAAACGAGGGTAAATTGACAAATGAACTAACCGGTTTCTAGAAGCTTTAGTTTGTGAAGGGTATCATTATCATTTCAGATGTGAAAAAAAAAACAACCATAAGGCCCCGTTTGGTGCGCGGGATTGGATTGAACTATTTTATGGGATTTGATTGGATTAATATGGGACTGGGATTATATGAGATTGTATTGGACTGGATTTGACTAAATTAATACTATACCGTGTTTAGAGAAACATGAGATTGTACTAAATTAATATCACGTTTTGTTTGACAAAACATAGAATTGTATTAAATATTTGATAAAAGAGTATTTTCTAAAGAAAAAAAATTCATTTTTTTTTATATATAAAAAAAATAGTCCTACAAACATGAGACTAAATAAACCAAACAATTTGTTGGATTTATTCAGTCCCATGTTTGTAGGACTAAATCACTAAATGCTGGGTCCCACCGGATTGTCCAAGCTAGTCCGGTATGTTTCCAAACATAAGATTGAATTAAAATTAGTCCAATCTCAGTCCAAACCCAGTCCAAACCCAGGTGCCAAACAGGCCCTCAAGGTAAAAACCCGAACTCCGTCCTTTTTCTCTTTCTCTCTCTATATTCCCGCTGCTCTGTCTCTTGCTCTTCTTCATCTTCATCCCCTTCAACCCAGAAATCAATCCACATAAACCACCAAACCACCACCGGCGGTCAAATCACACCCACACCAACACCAAACACCGGTCCCGAATCAAACCCCCAACGGTGGCCAAATCAATCCCATTCTCTCATCTCTTTTCTTTCTCGACCAGGAACACTAACCTCTTCCCATTCTTCTTTCTCGATCTGCCCCCAAACCGATCGAACGAACAACTGCTTGTCTAGGTTTGAGACATTCCATCTGCACCAGATCGTGGGTTTTGGGTTTCACTCTACACGAGATCGGGGTTCTGAGATTTATCGGTTTGAAAGAAACTGGTAATAAGGGGTTTTGAATTTTGAATTTGTTTCAATTTGTGTATTGTTACTGAGATGTACTGAGATGTTGATTAGTGGTTAATCAAATCGATTTTGTGGACTGTTACTGAGATTACATTAATGTTCATCTTTCAATTTGTGTATTGTTACTGAGATGTTGATTAAATTCATTGCAATAACAAAATTTGCCATATATGTTGTTCTTAATGATTTTTGGATACTGATGTTTCCAAATTCATAGCCTAACATCTCGCTCGAGATTTATTATTATTATTATTATTATTAATTGTGATGATTTGGTTGATGGTGTTAGTGATGGAGTTAGAGATGATAATCTGGATTTCAAGATGTTCCAGATTTGGTGGTAGAGATGATTTGTTATTTATTTATTTTTTAATTTATTTTTTATTTTAAATTTCTGTTTTAAATTTAAATAAAAAATTAAAAAATATCTCCACCGTCCATCTCCGGTGGAGATCTATCTTTTTGTTTGCTTTTAATTTTTATTATTTTTGTTTTCTTTTTTTATAATATATTTTTCATTTAATAAATATATATATTAAATGGTGACCGTAAAACAGTATTTTTAATGGAATCGGCACGTATTAGAGGTATTTACGTCATTATTTAACTCATCATTATTTATATTATAGTAGAAATATATATCGAATAATTACAAAAAGGGACGTAACCATGATTTAAACATTAGGGTGGATTATAATTTTTTTTTTCTTGATCATTAACTATACAAGAAAATTACATTAATTACAAATAAAGATACACCTAGCTAGTTAAGAAGGCATAGCGGAGATTACTATGTAAATATAATATATAAATAAATATGTTAACAAAATTAAAAATTACAATAAAATTAAAGTCAAAACAAATTATAAAATAAACATAAAATGCAAATACAATCAAATACTAATAAAACTGTATCATAAGGTTTTTCAAAATATCAAACTTTTTAATTATGAAATCATGATCAACATCACCGTAAATTTCTCTTTCAATGTAGACAATTATGAAGTTTGTTAAAAATTCATATTCCATCTTATTGTAAAGTGATATCTTGATAAACTTCATTGCTGAAAAAGTTCGTTCTGAGTTTCAGATCTTTTAGTTTTGGGTGAAGATCTTGAATTTGAAGTATGAACATCAAGTGGACCATTTAGTCTACTTGATGACTCACCATCATTCTTTTTATTGAAATAATGGAATAAATTTCTTTTTTGCATTATGACCGATATAATTAATAGAAAGACATAGAAATAAGTCATGTTCTGAATTTATAATTCTATTTACCAAAAAGATTGTCAATATCTCAGTAAGACAAGCAACTCTTCAGATTTTCATTTGATAGTTTGTAACTAAATTAACAATAGATTAGCCGCAGGGATTAGGGATATGTATTTTTTCTAGTTTGTATTGCTTTTCTATTAATGTAGTAATTTATAACTACAAATAAAAAAAAAAAATTGATAGCTGATGGCTCTTGTATCATGGCTTTGTGGGTGCCAAATGGTAAAGTATGAATATAAAAGTAGTCAAGTTATATTAAATATAATTGTTACATTGACCAGATGACTATATCATGGATTAAAATGTTACGGTGGGCTTGAGCCTAACCTAGCCCACCCCTAATATTGTATCTACGTTGTTGCCGATGCTTTTGACCAGTTTATTTGATTAATTCCCATATCGAAGATTAAATCGACAGCGTAAGCTATATCATAGATTCCTATTTATAAATATTTTATTTTATTTTAAAAAATAAATATAAATTAAAGGTTAACGTGGGTTTGAGCCTACCCTAACCAATTGATAGCTGATGACTCTTGTATCATGGATTTATGGATGCCAAATGGTAAAGTATGAAAGTGTGATATAAAAGTAGTCAAGTTATATTAAATATAACTGTTACATTGACTAGATGGCTATATCATGAATTAAAATGTTAGGGTGGGCTTGAGCCTACCCTAGCCCACCCCTAAATTGTATCTATGTTGTTGCCGATGCTTTTGACCAGTTTGTTTAATTATTTTCCATATCGAAGATTAAATCGACAACGTAAGCTATATCATAGATTCCTATTTATAAATATTTTATTTTATTTAAAAATATAAATATAAATTAAAGGTTAACGTAGGTTTGAGCCTACCCTAACCCACCCCTAGTTCCATCACAAGGTAGTAAGTTTATATATAGCTGCAATAATCATTAATTAGTCATACAGGTGAAGTTAATGTGTTAATTGGTGCAGCAATGATTATGTTGCGAGGGCAACTCTAATGTTGGATACCAAATTCTACTCCAATTTGGGGTTGAATCTTCTGAGAATATACTTATATCAATTTTTTCACTCCAATATTTAATACCAAATTTTATATTAAAAAAACATTTTTAAAGAATATTTTTTTAATAAATATTTAAATTATTATTTTAATATATAATTAATAAGTAAAGTAAATAAATTAAATATGTATATCAATAATGATATCATTTTAAAGATCTTTCTAATGTTATATTTTGTTAGAATATGTATCGTTATAATTACGTATAGGAGAATTAAATTAGAGACTTAAAAAAATCAAAACAATAATTTGATAATTAAACAATTTTTTAAAAATAAAAATAAATGATAGTACTGTCAACAGTTGAGCTCCGCTGTTCAACAATACAAAAAAAAAAAAAAAAAACTTTTTGGAAATTGAAATTAGCGCTACATTGGCAGATGATTAGAGAGATTTCAAACTCTAACAGCATTTCCAATGCAAATAGTAAATTGGCACATTATTGGAGAAATTGAAATATATATTTTTGAGTTTTTAAATAGTATCCCATCAGTATTTATATTTATTATATGTCCACTTTTGAAAAAAAATAAAGAAATACATATTCACATTTCCAATGCAATTATATAAAATCAAATATACATTCATTTTATGACCAATCATAATAAAACAATTATTACACTATCTCTCCGCTTTAATTTTACAATTAAAAGAACTTTAATATTATTGATAGAAATAGTTAGAAATCCTAATCAGTATTTCTAGGATTTCTAGGAGAGAGTTTCTAGAATTAGAAACTCAACTACATATTCTCTAACTTTTTATTTATCGTATCATCTTCATATTAAAGTTAGATAATCGTATTTGAGAGAGATTTTTTAACTTTTTAACTATCTATCATACGTGACATTCGATTTTCTCTAAATGTACATTTACATTGCAGATGCTCTAAAATATAGTTTGGTGCTGTGGATACCGGCTGGTTGGAGTTGCTCTGAGCACCTCTCCATTCTTCAAACTTCTCAAACCAATGTGACATTTTCTTTAGCTTGTTGTTTACAAACATGCTGTACAAAGAATTCCTGCCAATGACTCCCAAATTAGGTACTCATGTCAATCTAGTCACATAATAATGTTGAAAATCAAAACACAGAAAGATATTGTTTTTAAACAGGCATTTTATCTGACAAAATTGCAACATTTTTATAATAATGGTCCGAAAAAGTTACATGTAAATTCGGTAACGATACCGGCTGGTTGGAGTTGCTCTGAGCACCTCTCCATTCTTCAAACTTCTCAAACCAATGTGACATTTTCTTTAGCTTGTTGTTTACAAACATGCTGTACAAAGAATTCCTGCCAATGACTCCCAAATTAGGTACTCATGTCAATCTAGTCACATAATAATGTTGAAAATCAAAACACAGAAAGATATTGTTTTTAAACAGGCATTTTATCTGACAAAATTGCAACATTTTTATAATAATGGTCCGAAAAAGTTACATGTAAATTCGGTAACGTCCTCAATATAAATCTTTGATAAATATTCTATTAAGAGTTTCTAACCTTACAAATCAAATATTCACATATTTTCCTGGATTTGGAAAATTTTGAACAATTTGAACAACATCAATTCCATCAATTCAGTATCATCATAGACATGGACAAAATAATAGTCTTATATCATGACAATCCTAGTCATTTGCTCATGTTAGCTTAATTAGCTAAAACAGTAGTTATATAATACGATAAATGTTATTGTACTATTTTTTCTTAGCAACCAGATAGAGATAGAACAAATACATAGGACAAATACATGGTTCCTCAAAGGAGGTAAAATACATCAATGGATAAGTCTACCCGCATTTGATGAGACACTAAGTTTTTATTTTCATTTGTATGATAGCTATTAATCCGGTATGGTACTGTCAAATTTGTAACGACAAATAAATCATCATCATTATCATCAACGAATTTTATAAGAACAAAATATAGAATGCAATTTATACATACATATTTCAGTAGCTAAACCTCCAAAAAGATGATGGAGAAATTAACTTGAGAAACTCAATTTGTCTTTTCACTATATTTAGTCGGAAAGAAAACCAAAAGAAAAGAATGAAAAAATAGCTTTCGAAATTTTCTACCATAAATTGCTTCGATTACAAAGAAGCCCAGGTTCACTGCTTACCACTTCTGATCTCTTCACCACTTCCGATCCTCCTTTGCCCCTAATTCCACAAACTACTCTAATCAATCAAAAAGGAAATATTCCAACAAAAAAAACCTTAGTTCAAAGGTGATCAAAAATTAAGAATTCTTCGAACTTTTCACAACAACAAATTTTAACAACTCTTATAAACAACAAATAAATACAAAATTCTGATTTCCACAAAAATTTCACAGTAAAAATTGTAAGGTTTTGACTTGTTTTCTCAAGTGAATCCAATGGGAACTAAACGAGACTCAACTGATGTGAAACTTTCCAGATATATGGGAAAACGTTTGAAAGTTTGAGTTGGTGTTTGAGGGAGGTTTGAAGACCCTGAGGAACTGAAGGAAGTAGTTCGTTTCAACGTATGGATCACGATTTTCTAAACGATGTAATTTCAGGTGACTTGTAACAGTTTAGGAAACGGGTGCGCAATCGTGACCCGAATTGTAATCAGTCATAAGATTGCATGGAACGAAAAATCTTCAACTGAAAAGGAAAGTAATTATTTTGGAAGTTAATGTGTTTGAAGAAAAATGATTTCTCTCTGCAAGAAGACTTATCATAAAAGGAAATAGTATTTATGTAAAACAAGTAAATCTTGTACGTATAAGAGATTACTTTCTTTGTTGGTCAAAGCTCCATGAAACTAGTATAAATAAAACATTGTAATTAGGTAATTTGTATTGAGCAAAAGAACACATATAACATTAGAGAGTGTGGGTGATGGATCCGGAGGGAGACCGCTTGGAATATCTGAGGAGGGATCCGAGGAATATTTGGGGATCAAGAGGGAGGTCATGGGTGATATTTAGAGGAGGCCTAGGGGGATATTGCTGGAGGGGGTGTACTCGGAGGAGGAACCTATGAGTGTTGTAAGTTGAGAACCATAATGTAAAAGCTCGATTGTGAGCTTAGGGGCATGGTAAGACTCGGTAGTTTGGGGATTGAGTTGTGAGAAAAAGAATCCTGGAGTATATGATTATAACAATTTATCATATAGTGAAACTTTCTCCGTCATCCTGACGGCCAATGGTGTTTTCCCTGATTTAGAGTTTTCACGTATATCTTGTATTGTGTGATTGTTTATATTTTCTCCAATCTTATTTTTATATTAGTAGACGTTAATTGTTATGTTATGGGTGAATATTAGGTTTGTCGCTTCCACATTCATCGGTTCGAATTCCCAACAACAATCAATTTTGTGGATCAAATTTTGTGGGAAGTTACAAAGATAATTGAAGAGGAAACCTAACCTTTTCATTTTCCAAGCGAATATCTAGGCGAAGTCTCTTCCGCTCTTTGATACATGAAAGAAAGCAAATTGAAGAGTCATCGAGAGAGATGACAGAACAAAAACACGTTGTGTCTTTGAACTGTGGATGAGAGCGAGACGGAAAATAAAAATCAAATAGTAAATTACAAGTAGAATTTCAAAACGGTCCCTAACCATATAATTTGAAAGACCCTTCTATCATTGCTTATACTGTTTGTTACAAAAACAATTATGCCATTTCATAATTTTCCAAGGACATAAATGACAATTTACCGTGCTAATAATTGTAAATAAAATAAAATAAAATAATGAAATACATATATACCCTTTATTTTCTATAGATTCTCTCTCTCTCTCTCTCTCTCTCTCTCTCTCTCTCTCTCTCTCTCTCTCTCTCTCTCTCTCTCTCTATATATATATATATATATATATATATATATATATATGTGGGAGTGTTAACCTATGCCCTAAAGACACAGGTTAATAACGGTAAAATTTCACATAAGTTTCACTTTTTTGACGATTTGTCACTTTTATAAATGTCTTTCTATATTCATCACTTTAGTCATTATTTTTTTCAAAACTCATCACTTTAGTCTATTTGACTAAATATTTGAAAGTCAACTATTTTAAAACCTATCAAAGTACATTTTTACCTTTATTACTATTTAATTTAGCTAAAATGATTATTTTAGCTTTAAATTAAAATAATAAATAATAAAATTCTTAATAATAAAATCTGAAATAAATAGATTACAAAAAATATCTTAAATAAATAATAATAATAAAATCCATTAATTGTTTATTTTCTTTTTTCATAATGGATATTTATTTAGTTCAAATAATTATCTTAGCTTTAAATGATTATTTTTTTGTAATCTATTTATTTAAAATTTTATTATTGAGAATTTCATTGTTTTTCATTTTAATTTATAGGTAAGAAAATCATTTTAGCTAAACTAAAGATTAATAAGGGAAAAAGTGTACTTTCAAAGATGTTTAAATAGTTGATTTTTAAATAATTGGTCAAATAGACTAAAGTGATAAGTTTTAGAAAAAAAATACTAAAATAGGACTAAAGTGATGAATATGGAAAGATATTTATAAATGTGACAAATCGCCAAAAAAGTGGGACTTATGTGAAATTCTGCAGATTAACAACTAAATTTTTTTCCAAAAAAAAAACTAGTAATTGCATTTATTGTTTTAATAAATACAATAAAATATACATTTATAATAAATGTTTTCGATTTTTAATAAAATTTTAGTTGTTAACTTGTATCATAATTAAGCTACCCAATGTATATATATATATATATATATTTATTTATTTATTTATTTATGAGTAATATTATTTTGTCCAAATTTATTATCCAAATCTAATATCAAATGATGTGACAACACTTCAGTCTATTCAATTAAATTGGATTAGATTTGTATGAATTAAATGAATGTACTAGATTGTTACCACATTATTTGGATACTAGATTTAGACATTAAATTTAGATAAAATATCATTATTATATATATATATATATAAAGTATTCTTAGTAATTTTAAATTATATGAGTAATGTTATTTTGTTCAAATTTATTATCCGAATCTAGTGCCAAATGATGTGGCAACACTTCAGTTCATTCATTTAAATTGAATTAGATTTACATGAATTAAATGAATGGACTAGATTGTTACCACATTATTTGGGTATCAGATTTGTACATTAAATTTAGAAAAAATAGAATTACTATATATACATATAAAATATTCTTAGTAATTTTAAATTATGTTTAGGGCATTAATGAAATAGAAATTTACAACAAATTTATAAAATAGAAAACATGCTATAATTAGGAACCCGAAGTTTTTTTTTATTTTTAAGAACTAATAGACATATTAATGAATAATTGACACCGTGTATGGTGAGATTGACTTGGCAAGTAAAGTCAAGTCAGTCAACGGACTAACTTTCAATAAGCAATAAATTTAAGAAAGATATTTGCTTGCCAAGTCCAAGTTTTTTTTTTTGGTCCCCACCAAACGTCCACTTTTGAATTAATCAATTACTTTAAACTTTTTTTACTTTCATTTTTCATAATTTGAACCCTTACCAAAACACCCTATGATCATCAACTAACCTGTATCGTCAGTGGTTCGGATTTTCTCCTGATCTGAAATTTGACCGGACTAAAAAAGTCTTGTATTTTTTTAAAAAAACTGTGAATGTCTGTATTCAGAAAAGATGAGTTGTTTTTTTCTTTTATTTTTATCATATTTTTTAGCAAAATTAAACAACCAAAATTTGAATATGTCTTACATTGCTTTTTATGTACAGGTCCAGTAATTAAGTACTTAAAAAAAAAACTCATTTTTGGCAA
Source organism: Dipteronia dyeriana (assembly GCA_032871835.1). NCBI lineage: Eukaryota > Viridiplantae > Streptophyta > Magnoliopsida > Sapindales > Sapindaceae > Dipteronia > Dipteronia dyeriana. The sequence goes on along the minus strand of CM065299.1, from coordinate 1,131,701 downwards.
CATATGACTATAGTCCATATGACTATATGAGACGTATCTTATGAAGAAAAATGAGGCCGTTGACTGACTTATTGTGGTTCGTCATACGTGGCCAATTTAAACTGTGGAAAAAAAAAGCTTCTTTTTTTATCGATCAATCGGAGGATATAATCATTTCCATCCGTTATAGTTTGTCATGTTAGACACTTTATTTCATCAGTTTAAGCAATGATCGTTCTCCCTTTGAAGATCAAAATGTTAGACATTTTACCCTCTCTAGTTTCAATAATAGTAATTCTCCCCTTTAAAAACCTATATATTAGATATTTTGTCCCCTAACCGTTAGTAATTTCATTAGTCAAATACTTTGATTGTAAAAAAATTAACCAAATGACCTTAATATCGTTGAACACATGAGTTATGCCTACTAATGATACCACTAATTGTTTTTAAAGAAAAAAATCAGAAATAAAAAACAAAAACTAATAAAAGTATTTAAAAAAACAGAATTAAAAATAAAAAGTTAAAAAATTAGCAACAAAAAAATCAGTATTTAAAAAAAATAATCAATATTTCAAAATAAATTTCAATATTGTTTTAGGTTTTTACAATTATGTTATTTTATTATTATTTATATTAATGTTTTTAGATGAATTTTTTATTTTTACATTTTATTCTTTATATATATATATATATATTACATTTAATTTTTTATATTAATTTTGTTTAAATATTTTTTATTTTATTTTTTTATTTCCTATTCTATTAAAAAAAATACTTTGATTAGTTTTTATTTTTTTTATTTCTGATTTAAAAAAAAACTATTAATGACATCATTAGGAGACACAACTGATATGTTTAAGGGTAATAAGTTTATTTAATTGATTTTTTGACGGTTAAAGTACCTGAATAACGGAATTCCTAACGGTTAAGGGGTAAAATGTCTAATATTTTAGTTTTCAAGGGAGAGAATGATCATTACTTAAACTAGAAGGAGTAAAGTGTAAAACATGACAAACTACATGGGATAATGATTATATCCCATTAAACAATCACAATTAAGACTAGCAACGAAAATTCAAGTTTCCTTCGAAACAGCCCAGAAATTGCCATCTTCATATGATGGACTTTTTCAAACTCTAGACACTATATGCACGCGGTTTCTTATCTATAAAAGCCTCCTGTGATTTTCCATACAAATTAAAAACCACACAAGTTCATTTTTGATAACTGAACCACAACAATAGTACTGCATATAGTTCCAATCTGATTTTAAGTCAATTTGTGTTCACTATCATCTCCGACGATCACCAAAAACCAGACAATGAAGGTATGTATTTATGAAAACATAACGATTTGTAATATTTTACCGGGACATCTGGATAGATAGTCATCGGATTGTATTCATGCAATTGAATCGAACATTATTACATATATTGCATATATTCATATAATTGAATAAATATAAGTACGTATAAAATTTCCATGTTTTGTGACACGTTTATTGGTTTACTTTTGCAGCAAAAGGTGATGATCAAAGTTACGATTAAAGGCCAAAAGTCCCGCCCTAAAGTCATGAAGATTGTATTTGGAGCTTGTGGTAAGCAAATGCTTTTACTCTGTTCTTCAGGCTGTTCGGTTTGTAAAATATATAATTATTGATACCGATAATTGACCTTTTAACTTGTGCATTGTATAATTTATACTTATTTATGTACATGTATAGGTGTAGAATCTGCGACGTGGAAAGGGGATGACAAGAACCAAATAGAGGTGACCGGAGACGGGATGGACCCGTCGGTGCTTACGCTGCAGTTGAGAAAGAAAGTAGGGTATGCCGAATTGGTGAGCGTTGAAGAAAAGAAAGAAGAAAAGAAAGAAGAAAAGAAGGAAAATGTGGACAAGACGCAGGTAATGGCCACGCCTGCTTATTATGGTTCGTGGCCTTATTGCGAGGCCATGCAGGTGGTTAGAGACCCTTACTATAACTCTGGTTATGGTTGGTGGCCTAGTATTTCTCATTAGATAAAAATTTTGTCAAGTATGTATTATTATTTTTAAAGAGAATATTTTTTAGAATAATCGGTTAAGTTACAAATTAAATTTATTTATTTATTTATTATATATATATATATATGCCACGTTGAGTGGGGGATTTGAATTTGTGAATGAAATAATTTTGATGCTAAATAAATTTTGGGCATGTTTCAATATATATTGTGTATTAATTTTTATTATAAAGAAGTTTGTTTATGTTACCGAATAGCTGAGAAAAGACAATGGTTGATCTAGTGTTTGTGAGTTGGTGACGTGTCATCTTCTCTTTAATTCTGAATTAATCACGAAATTTACAGGTTTAACAAGAAAATCACAGACACATTAAGTGATTGGGTTTCATTACTTAAAAACAAATAATAATAATAATAATAATAATAATAATATATTTGGGTTCCTCGAAATAAAAAAAAATAAAAAAAACACAGTTGGGTATACCAGGCAGGCCCATTAGAGATCCCAGGCCCATCTCAAAGTTCTTTTAAAAGTTAGTATTTCATATCGGGCTATGTGATAATTTTTTTTTCTTTTTTAATTAATACATTTGGTGGACATAATTCGAAATTCACAATCTTTCATAAAATTGACTAGTTAAATACCATAAACTTTGGATCAAAAAATGAATAATACTTTTCGAATGTTTTAATGTATCTAATGATTGAAAATTCAAATCTGAAAATAAAAGGAGAGCATACATATAACATAATATATGACGTAAAATACACTAATAATCGAAGAAACAATGCCACCTTCAATCAGTGATGAGCATACACATGGCATCATCTGGGTGGGTCTGATTTGGTGGACCTGTCTGAATCCATGGATGCCAAATAGGGAGAGTCAACAGCTTTGTTTGACAAACTTCTTACTTGGCATCCAGGGAGCCAGGCAGATCATATCTCCATTCATCCCCAACCGTACAATCATCTTTCAGCATCATCTTCACCATCTTCTCCGTTCATCTCAACCACACAATCTCTAGAGTGCAAATCAATTAACAACAATGTACAATAACATCATTCTAGGGTACCTATTAATTTTTTATTTTTTTTTTGATATCTATTAATCCGAACCATGTATTTTTTTAAAAAACTTTCGTCATTGATTGTATTCGAGCTGCCAATCTGGGATTCATTTACCTAAAATTTAAATTTATCGGTCTATCGACTGAACTACACCCCTATTGACATGGTACGTATTAACTTTAAATCAAAAAATTAAATAACTTAAAGAACCGTGAAAATTCAAATATGAAAGTAAGAAGAGACGGTATGCATATTCTATAGCATACAGATCCATTAATCGGTGATTTAACATCATTTTGAGTGTACACAAATTGGAACATCTTTTTTTTTTTTTGATAGATGATTTGAATCAAAATAACATCACCTTCGATCGGTGATAAGCAGATACGTGGCAACATCTCAGTGGGTCTGATTTGGTGGAACTGCCTGAATCCTTGCATGCCAAATAGGGAGAGTCAACAGCTTTGTTTGACAAACTTCTTAGTTGGCATGCAGGGAGCCAGGCAGATCATATCTCCATTCATCCTCATCCGTCCGATCATATTTCATCATCATCTTCACCGTCCATCTCCATCACACACTCACCAGACTGCAAATCACTTAAACAATAATGCACAATAACATCATCATTCTTAATTTATTACGGACGTCATATTAAAAACCGAAAAAAATAAATAACACTTAACGAATCTGTTAATGTATCTAACGATAGAGAATTCATATCTGAATAAGTTGCAAAACAATATATATATATGTGTAAAATCACTTACAGATCTGTGATAAGCCGATTATGAATAATAGAAAACTTGGCCTGGATGATCAATTATTGTAGAGAAGCACTTTGACAGAAGCAGAGAAGCAGCTTTCTATCTCTTTATCTTCCTCTATATCTATCTATCTATCAACTTTCACTTTCACTTTCACTTTCCAGATGGGCAAGCAAGTGAGAGAAGTGCTTCCTAGAGTGGGATTTTAAAGAAGTGCTTCTAGAGAGAGAGAGAAAGAGGAGACAACAGAAAATCCAGAGGGTAATAGAGATATGATTTTTATAAAGACGGCCACAAGCACTTTTAGCTTAGCTGGTAAGGCTTTTTTGTCGTAATAATAATATTGTTGGACAAGATGTATTAGGTTAAAATCTCGCTCAATTTAACATGGAAAGATTTCTTTATTGGTATAATGCCGTTTGTCTACAAGTATTAGATTTAAATCCAGCTCAGTTTAACGTGAAAATATGTATAATAATACCGTTGAATAGAAAGTAATTAGATTTAAATCCTGTTTATTTTAATGTGAAAAAGACTTTTTTATTTTAATGATATCGTTAGATAAAGAGTATTAGGTTTAAATCCCGCTCATTTAACATGGGAAGAAAGGGTTTGAATTTATTTGTGGCAATATAGGAAAATTATTTATCAATTCTAATAATTTATATAATTAGAATGAATAATTAATAATATTTAAGATTATATCTTAAAGATACACGTTATTAATATGATCTGTATAATAGTCCCTTATTAGTACGTATTTAAACTTTGGCTTGTTTTGTGAAGAATAAAAAATGTGAATGGGACCCACATAAGTGGATGTGTACAGACATGACGGCTTTTGACTGATATTTAAAGGCACTAGACGGAGGGCAGAGCCAGTACATGAGACAAAGTACAGCCTTGTTGTTGGTGATTTAACGGATTTTCTTACGGCCGTTTAGATGGTGTGTGACCAATTAGCTAACACTACACACACTATTATCCGTTTTAGATCTTCTGCAAAAAAAAATTGCTTTGTTAGGGATTTGACAGCTGGGATGTGGGTCCAACTTTTACATGCTGTACAAATATCCCACGTGCCTTGTGTTTATTGGATAATAAAATATTATGATAAAATAATCATATCATACGTATAAGCCATATATATAAAACCATTAATGAAAACGGTCACGTATATTTGGATTTGGATCTTCTACTGATCTGATTTTTTTTTCCTGATATTTTCAAAATATATGATTGGTTGTTGGTCAAATGATTGTAGAAACTAATCATATCTTAACCGTTCATTCATTACAATATTTATGTGTTATAAAATTATATGAGATCAGTAAAAAAATCAAATCAGTAAAGAATCCAAATTCCATACGTATAAACGTACAAAACCAATGACGTTAACTGTGGTTGCTTACACAATCTAGTTCAGATTTCTTCTCATAATTAGTATTTTATTCAAAATAAATAAATATATATAAGGTAAAATTTTATTTAATTAATTTTAATTGGTAATTTCTAAAATGGAAAATATATGATAGGGTTTTACTGAATTGATAGCATTTAAAAATGGTAACAAATCTATGAATATTTTATTGGATTGTCAACTTTTAGTAAACCATATGTATATATAGCAGGATTGTCATAAATTTGAAGTTTCAAATTTGTAAATGACAAGATTTTATTGAATCGGCAACATTTAAGAAAATATACATATATGGTATAATTTTACCGAATTGGTAGCTTTTTTGGATTGTCAATTTTTAGTAAATGATACATACATATGTCGAAGGATTTTATTAAATTTAAAGTTTTAAAATTATACATGACATGATTTTATTGAATTGACAACATTTAAATATATATATATGGGAAAATTGTACTAAATTGATATCTTTTATAAATGGAAAAACATCGGTCAATATTTGATTGAATTGTCAACTTTTAGTAAATATTAGCAGAATTTTATTACATTTAAAGTTTAAAAAGTATACATGACATAATTTTATTGGATTAACAGCATTTACAAAAAGATATATATAAAAGCATAATTTTACTGAATTGACAGCTTTTAAATAAAGAAACAAATAAGTATAGATTTTATTGAATCCACAACTTTTAATAAAAGGAAAAAGATACATATATGATATATGGTAGCTTTTTACAACCTATATATGCGTGCTAACATTTTATTGATTTTTGAAAATAATTTTTTTAATTAAAAAAAAAACTCTTTTAATCGATAGATTAACTCTTACACTTTAAAATCTAAATATTTAACCTTTCAAAAAAAAAAATGTATGTATCACAAGAAATTATAGAATTGATAATTTTTCTAAAATAAAAAATGATTTATTAGATAAACATATGAATTATGGACTAAAAACCCAGGACGGTCTTGCAGTTTGTGACCATGGGCCAGACCCATTAAAATCTGAGAGATCGTGGCCCATAGCAAGGTCAACTGACACTGTAATCCACTACGGTGACACTAGTCAACATAATCCTATACACATGACTGTGGCCTAATGACAGCCACTGCATATTCATGCAATTCCAATCAACAGTCTGCCCAACTTTCTTTTCCTTTTAAATCTCCATACGATTAACATTTATCATCGATCATTTGTGCCGTCGGATAACTACTTCTAATAATCGGAAGAAAAGTTTTTTATATATATTTGTAAAATGTATAAAATAAGACTCAAACCCTTAACTGTCGGATATAAAAGGGATGCACACTGCTAACTAGACTTGTCGTCGGTTCCGGTTTCGGTTCGGAACCGGGGGTTTCGATTCTAGAGGAACTTGAACCGGAGCCGGTTCTCCCCGGTTTCGATTTCGGTTCTGGAGCAACCGGTTCCAATGGTCCCGACGATCCGGTTTTTTTTTTTTGGGCTACAGATGGTTCAATAAAAAAAAAATTGATTTGTGGTAATCGTCCGGTTTCAACAAATCAGAAATGGGAACCGGAACCGCTACAGTGCACGGTTCCGATCCAGTTCCGGTTCTGAACCATCAAAAACGGTTCAGTTTCGGTTCGGTTTGAACCGAACCACAGATATATCTACTACTAACTGCTAACTACTAATTGCTACATCTATTAAGAGATGAAGTACTATTTCAATAATATTTTTATATTATTTATTTGACATGAATTTTTATCTCTTAACCATAAAAAAAACGGTAACAAAACAAAATATTAAACCAATTTTGGTTTTATTGTTTGTCAACTAATGACTATAAAATTGTTAATAATTCATATTCTTTTTGGGTAAGCCCTATCTTCTTCCGATTCTGAGTTTATTTGGTAGGTTTCTCCGAATAGAGTTTTTAAAAATAATTCGATCTTATTTTATTTTTTATAGACTATAATTTTTAGTTCCATGATGGGTTCATTAAAATATAAATAGATTCATTATAAATTTTCTTAACGTCGTTATAAAGTTTTAGTAGTCATTATCAAATACTCATCGATTTCGTAAAAATAGTAGACAAATTTATTTATAATTAATTCAAATATAGATTAAAATAATATATTCTCCCGATTTATATATAAGTTATATAACTAATATACATATCACCTCTTAGTAGAGACGGTTGTATGAAGTTTTTTTTTTTAAAAAAAGAAAATTGTATAGCTAACTAGTATTAATAAGAACCTTCCATATCTTGCTCATGTTATCACATTTTGATTCAAATATGCTCATTAAACTTTCCCGACCTCCTTTCCACCTGAATGGTGAGAAGTTCAAATCTGACTGTACGTATAGAGTTTTTTTTATCGTTTGATATTGATAGACCCCGATAGTCACATTATATTTTTTTTATAATATCTTTTTTAAAAAAAAACTTTCCCATATGTAGGTTCATGACTCCGTAAGGAATTATAGATATTATAGTAGAAAAATCAAATTACAAACAGGTCATATATGATAAATGTTGATTTCGCACCTGCACCAAAAAAACATACGGTATCTCGTACCTGAAATGTTCCCCACTCTATGTGTAGAGTAAGAGAGATAGACACATTACGGTACTTAGAATCACTTAAAAAAAATACATTGTATTATAGAAAGCTGGTAGTAACTAGTTTAGTATAAAAAACTTTTATCATGAATAGGACAGTTGAACTTCTTGGTCACATATATACACTCACACACCAAACACAAACTCTTCAGTCTCTGTTCTTTATTGTTGCATTGTACTTGCACACATAAAAAAAGGAGGAAAAAAAAACAGAGTAGAAGCAGAGCAGCTCATTACTAAAACTAGTAGTAATGAAGCTTATTACTCTTTACTTCCTATCATTTATTATCTTTTCTCTATTGCACAGACCCACTTTTGCTTCCAAAAAGGTAAGCATTTTCTTTAAAATAAAAGTACTTTTCCTTGATGTGCTTCTTGGTAGGTCATGTTTTTCTATTTCTTGTAATTTTTTTTAGTTGATATTTTCTTATGATTCTATGGTGATTGTTTGGTTGTTTATTGGTTTTTTAGTCATATGTTGTGTACTTGGGAGGGCATTCTCATGGACCTGAAGAACTTTCATCTGTTGATCTAAATCTAGTCACTGAATCTCATTATCACTTTCTTGGACCCTTTTTGAAAAGGTATTATAATTTTTCATTTTTAATTTTTTTTTTTCATAGTATATTTTGTATTCAATCTTGTTGAATTGTTTTGAACTTTGTGAACCCAGTGGTGGTGATCCTAAAGATGCAATATTTTATTCATACACAAGGCACATCAATGGTTTTGCTGCCAACCTAGAAGAAGATGAAGCATTTGAGATAGCAAGTGAGTGACAGACAGAGAAACTGATTTTGTTTTTTGTTTCCTCTGTTTTTTATATTACTCTGTTTTTGCAATGCAGAGCATCCAAAAGTGGTTTCAGTGTTCTTGAACCAGGGCAAGAAACTACACACAACACATTCATGGGAATTTCTTGGACTTGAAAAACATGGCAGAGTTTCATCAGAATCAATCTGGAAGAAGGCTAGATACGGTGAAGATACAATTATTGGAAATCTTGACACTGGTGAGTTTTTTGTTTCAATTTTTTTTATAATTAAATTGGGGTTTGAATGGTTGACTTCATTTTCTTGATATGATTATGAAAATGATGTAACTAAGAAAAAAAAAATAGTGTTTTGTTGAAGTGATGGGTGATCATAAGCCAGTATTGTACAAGGTTTCTGGTCTCTCTAAAATGCATTTTTTTTTTACTAATCAACTTCCATTCACTAGTGTCAAATTTGAACTTGGAAAAATAGAAAATGCTTGGAAAATTTTACTTAATAATTTGTCATTATTCAACATAGCTAAAAAGAATAATCGGATTATCCGAACTTGAATTCTCAATTATAACTCATAAAAAATTTAATGTATCTGACGGGTTAAGATCAATTTTACTTTTAGTAAGTTTCTATAGATAATTAAACTACATAGAATTTAGACGTCTTCATTAGAAAAAAACTATCTAATATGAATATAAAATGTTTGGAAATTAGACTTAATAATTTGTCATTATTGAGCTGTAGCTAGAAGGGAAGTAGGGTTTGTAGACACTGGATTAACCAAACTTGAATTCTCAATTATAAACATTTAATGTATCTAGTAGACTAATATCTGTTTTACTTTCAATAAGTTTCAATAGATAGTTAAACTATATTAGAATTAATAGACAGTTAAACAGTTAAACTATATGGGAACTCAAATGTCTATATTAGAGAAGTACTTAATATATAACATGAATTCGAAATACTTGGAAATTAGACTTAATAATTTATCATTATTTAGCTTTTGCAAGAAATGATATCCTATTTCGAATGACCAAATTATCCGGATTTGAATTCTCAATTCTAAAACATTTAATTCATTTGATAAATTAAGATATGTTTTTATTTTAGGAAGTTTCTATAAAACGTTAAACTATACAGAAACTCAAACATCTAAATTATTGTAATCTATCTCAAGGAGCAACCGTATATCCATAAGATTCATTTTACCTTTTACCTTTCACTATCATGTTTGACATTCTATTCATCCTAACCTTTTTTTTTTTAAATCTTAAATGGTGATTGATTTGTCGTAGGTGTATGGTCAGAATCAAAAAGCTTTATCGATGAAGGGTTGGGACCGATTCCCTCAAAGTGGAAAGGAATTTGTCAAAATGATAACGATGCTGCATTTTATTGCAACAGGTTTCTTCCCATCATTCCTCTCCTTTTTTCTCATGCTCTACTTCCATATAGAGCACACTTGCTTTTTCCCCATGGTAGTCTCCATTATATATTTTTCATTTCAGTTCTCTAAACCGATAACATGTCATTCTCCTCCGGAGTGGACAACCAATATGTTATATTTTGTTTTTGATAGATTCGATCTAGATAATTTTTTAGTAGCTTTCCATGAACAACTCTCAACAACTTGCCTCAAATTAAAATTAGTCCCCATTAAGTTTTTTGTTTTGTTTTTAATCTAGCCCTACTGTTTGATGTCCAAACTTTTCGGTGGGTATCTTCAGCATTACCAAACTTTATGGATTCTATTGGAAAAAATAAAACAAAAAACCCTCTAGAAATGTAAAATATTTAGTCTTATTTCTTAGTGGGTAGATGAAGTGCTACCAACCACCACTCAATATGTCATAATAGAAAGGAAGCTCGTACGATAATTATTCATGTTTGAGTTGTTGCTATCAATGTGTCATAATAGAAAGGAAGCTATACGATAATAACTCATAATTGAGTCGCTGCTATCGTAGTATTGTATATAGAAAAAAAAATAGTACCAAAAAGGCACATCAATTTTGGAATTATTATCATCTCATAAAAGCAAGAGAAGTTTCGCTTTGATGATAATTTCCATAGATGTTGTTAGTTACCAAATATGCCAAAGTTTACTTTATAACTTCAATGCAATTTTCTCACATATTATATTGACTTTGTTGTTACAATGTCACAATGATGATTATTATAATTATAATTATAATATTATTTGATTAATGTGCTCCACCATGATGGGAGTGCCATATTGCTTCCATTTGACTTGAATCTTTTGAATTAAAAATATCTATTTCTTTAATTACTCTTTTGATAGTCTGTAGTCCAAAACCTGAACATCAGAAAATTGTTTATCTAGCAAGCACCCTTTTTTCTTCAACTTGTCTACTGTGCTCTCTTAGGCTTGTAAGAGCCAACTAAGAAGCTTCCAAAGTAAATAATTGTTTTTCTTTCTATTAAATCGATGAGCTGTTCCATGTAGTATGATATTAATTTAATTTATCACATGTATATGCTGAGATGTGAAGCCCCTAAAAATCGGCAGAGTTTTAATATTTATTTAGAATTTGAAAGAGAAAAAGAACGTGTGAGAAAGTGTTTCACCGTTGTATATACCGATACGATAATGAAAGTTTGATGCCGATGCATTATGTGGATGTAAGTTTATGTTGAACCACGTAAAATCCCTTGTCTCTCTTTATTGTTTTTCTTACTTTTATGTGATTGTTTAATTACCTTTTAATTTGCGGTCTGATTTGTGAGGGCTGATCAAATGCGGAATCCTATATATTTTTTGTATAACAATCGATTACATATCGTTGTGCAATAAAATTCCGTATAAAAAAACATACTGAATTCTTGCACCTGATAATCTATACAGGTTTAATTTTTATAATGATCCATGAAAGGTATGTTTGGATTAATTTTGGAGTCTAATTCTCTCCAAGTTCATGTGGATTGTAGTTAACCTGTTTGACAATTTACAATGTTGTGCTTGCATTTGTAGGAAGCTAATAGGAGCAAGGTACTTCAACAAAGGCTATGCTTCTGTGGTTGGACCACTCAACTCTTCCTTTGATTCACCTCGCGACACAGACGGCCATGGATCGCACACCTTATCAACAGCTGGTGGTAACTTGGTACCCAAGGCAAGTGTTTTCGGGTTAGGAAAAGGCACGGCGAAAGGGGGATCACCGAAAGCACGGGTGGCGGCTTACAAGGTGTGCTGGCCTCCAGTTTCAGGGAATGAATGCTTTGATGCTGATATCATGGCAGCCTTTGAGGCTGCAATTCATGATGGTGTTGATGTACTGTCCGTCTCACTCGGAGGAGGGCCAGCCGCATTTTTCAATGATAGCATTGCAATTGGTTCATTTCATGCTGTCAAGCGTGGGATTGTGGTCGTTTCCTCTGCAGGCAACTCTGGTCCTACCGATGGAACTGTCTCCAACATTGCTCCTTGGCTGCTTACAGTTGGTGCAAGCACAATAGATAGAGATTTCCCTAGCTATGTTGTTCTTGGTGACCAAAAGCGCTTCAAGGTTAAGTAGCTTTTTATTGAAGTAATTCTTGTCAGTAACCATCGTATCAAAAAGTTTAAACCGATAGGAAAAGGAACAACAATAGTATTTAAGTATCCTAACAATTCTTTAGACATAAAAAACTTGACAATGTTCATTTTTTTTTTACTCTGAAGGGACAAAGCTTGTCGGATCAAGGCTTGCCAGGAGGCAACAAGTACTTCCCCCTAATTACCGGTGCAGATGCTAAAGGACCTAATTCAACGATAGAAGACGCGTAAGAACAGAACATAACAAACTTTTGTAATGTGTATCGAATTGTAGCATTTTTTTTTTGGCCAAAGACATGTTATGTTGTGGGAATTGAACTTTCAGGCTGCTATGTGAGAATGGAAAACTTGATCCGAAAAAGGTGAAGGGGAAGATCTTGGTCTGTCTTCGCGGAGAAAATTCAAGAGTTGAGAAGGGAGAGCAAGCCCTCTTGGGTGGCGCAGTTGGGATGGTTCTTGCCAATAGCAATACTACCGGGAATGAAATCGTTGCTGATCCTCATGTACTTCCTGCTTCACATATCAACTACAAAGATGGAGTTGCTTTGTTTAGTTACATCAATTCAACCAAGTAAGATCACAAGAACACCTCAGATTTCATGGAATTGGTAGGTACTATCTTCGGCAGTAATAATTTTACGAAATTTGTTCGTTTCTGATAGGAATCCTGTTGCTTACCTTACACGTGCAACCGTGGAGTTTGGAATCAAGCCAGCCCCATTAGTGGCAGCTTTTTCATCAAAAGGACCGAACACCATCACCCCAGAGATCCTCAAGGTTTGTCATTATCAGAAATTCAATTTTTCTTCCGATGTGTTGTCAATTTTTCGTTGAAGTGATTTAAGATTAATTTTATTGATTCTGTGTCCAGCCTGATATTACTGCACCAGGAGTGAGCATTATAGCTGCTTACACCGCAGCAAAAGGGCCAACAGATGAAGATTTCGACAAACGCCGGACTCTGTTCAACTCTGACTCAGGCACTTCAATGTCATGTCCTCATGTTTCGGGGATCGCTGGCCTCCTTAAAACCCTCCATCCTGATTGGAGTCCTGCAGCCATCAGATCAGCAATCATGACCACAGGTACAAAAACTAGCAGTTAAATTCCATTTTCAAGCATTTTCAAAACCTCGAAAATCCTATCTTGATCACACTTTTTTTTGCCTTGTACTTCACAGCAACAATACAGGATAATTCTGATGAGCCAATTCTCAATGCATCCTACTCTAAGGCAACACCCTTCAGCTATGGAGCAGGACATGTGCAGCCAAACCCTGCCGCAGATCCTGGATTGGTTTACGATTTAACAATCAAAGATTACTTGAACTTTCTATGTGCCTTGGGATACAATCAAACACAAATTTCAGTCTTCTCAGATGATGAAACCTATAAATGCCCCAAATATTCATTCAATCTAACCAACTTCAACTACCCTTCAATTACAGTCCCTAAACTCTCCGGTTCAATCACAGTGTCACGAACAGTCAAGAATGTTGGTAATTCTCCAGGCACGTATAGAGCGCGTGTGAAAAAGCCAAAAGGAATTTCTGTTTCGGTGGAACCAAGGAGATTGAAGTTCACGAAACCTGGCGAGCAGAAGACTTTCTTTGTCACTATTAAAGTTAGAAAGCGCAATGCTACCAAGGAGTATGTGTTTGGAGAGTTGATTTGGTCAGATGATAAACAACACCAAGTGAGGAGTCCTATAGTGGTGAAGGCAATCTGAGAAAGTAAAAGATTTGCCTTGATTTAATGGATTAAAAAGCCTTAATTTTCAACCTGGTTATGGCTATATATAACACAGCCGAAATAATATCTTATTGTAATCCTTGAAAAAATTGCTGTTAATACGTATCAGCAGATAATGATAATTAGCAGAAATGAGAATAATATGATTAGATCAAAAACTGTTTAATGTAATTCTCTTCCTTTTTTCTTTACGAGAGAATTCTGACACTAAATAGATCGTCAAAGATCTGTTAGGCAATGAATAAATCGAATTAAGGATCTAACGAGACCTAACGAACACCGAAAAGGTCGAGCTAGAGATCTACCGGAACCTGCCGAAATTAAATAGTACATGTGCGGTCTGGATTCAGATCTCCTACCACTAACATAGAAAAGAGATGCACTATTGTCTGCACTAAAAGGCAATGCGTAGAACATTTCCATTCTGTTCATTATATGCATGCAATTATTACTATTTACAAAAACTAACTTTCAAAGAGTTTATTATAAGTTTATGTACCCGCTGAAGTTGACATGAAGGAAAGATATATATTACAGAGAGATTACAATACAGCTACTTCTATATAAAAATTAATAATTAGCATATATAAGAAAATATTGATGCCTCGCACATCAAAGAAAATTAATAATAAGAGGAGCTCTGATGATTCAAGCGTGGTCAGCCCTTAATGGTTCCACATTTAGCACAAGACCTCTTTGAAATTCCACATATGGATATGCCATTGGTTGGTCCTCATCATCTTCAGTTATCCACCTTTATATAAAAAAAACAAAAAAACAAAAAAACAAAATCACAGATGAAGTGGATTCACAAAGTTTTATGCAACTCGGGTCCAGACATTGTTATGTTACGTCCAGGGATTTGCTTATGATAAAACTCAAACCTGAAATTCTGTACAAGGTGGTGAAGGAAGAATGCAACCTCAACCTTGGCAAGTTCAGATCCTGGACAGCATCTTGATCCTCCACCAAAGGGTGTGAATTTCTTGCAGGCTTGTTCTTGGGTCTGGAAATATTTTTCCCCACATAATATCGTCATTACTAGTTTAACAAAAACAGTTTGCGACTGGCATACTCGTTGATCATGTATACTATCGAATTTTAATTTAAACTTTTCAGATTCGGATAATTTTAGTTTCTATGGTCAGATTGTTATGAAGAATCAATGAAGTTGACAGTACATGTGCTGCAGAGGATGGGGCATCTCATGTTTATAGGTCCCCCACCCCACAACCCCAATTTCAAACTCTAGGTTTATTGTAAAAGTTTCGATTTTTTAAAGGAACAAAAAAAAGAGGGCATTATGTGGTAGGCACTTTTAGATAGCCGACAATTAATATCATTATCATATTATGTAACATGCAACTGATCAGTGGTACAAAACACTTGCGCACACATGGAATAAATATTATTGGCCTGGAGGCATACGTCCAAACGTAAAAAAGCTTTTAGTGTAAGATTGATTAATTTACCTCCCATCTCCATGGATGGAACTCATCAGCATTTGCATGTAGAGATGGGTCTAAATGAACTGCTGTGAACACCGGTAGGACCTTCCAGCCAGATGGAATTAAATAATCTGAAAGAAATTAAACTTTTTTTTTTCAATAAAGAAATAAAAGTAAAGTAATATAATAAAATTAAATAATAATTAAAAAAAGCTCATGCATGCATGATTATATATATGGAAAAGCATACTATTTGAATCTGTTGAACAGTAAAATATTTAATAAAATATATATATAACCTCTGAATTTGACATCTTTGAGAGCCTTTCTGTGCACAAATTTTACAACATTTCCAAATCTGAGAGCTTCATTGATGACCTACAATTACAAACAAAAGAATAAGAGTTTATATAAATAAGAAAAATATATAAAAGAGAAAAATATATGTAATTAGAAATACAAGAGGAAGAGAAATTCTCTCTTACATTTTGAGTAAACTCCATTCTCTTGTAATCTTCCCAGTTCAAGTACTCCTTTTTCTGCTTCATGCACCTTATATTTTCATGCTCTACCTATATATATATTTAAAATTATTAAAAATATACAGCTATATATTTTTATATATACAAGTAACTATATATCTATGTTGTATATAACATGTTGGCCATTCCTCTATGTCGACGTCTGAATTGTTCATTCAGACATCAAAACATAGATATGATGAATGAGATTCGAGTTTGTCTTGCTAAAGTAAATTTTTATATAACAGATATATAGAGGAAATAGCACTTTTTAACCAACAAAATTAAGGAGGTTTCTATTTTTTATCGGTATCAGTGTTTTGATTGTTTTTATCAAACTTTTCACTAAAGAGATAAATTTAACCTTGTATTAAAACTAAACACACAAGAATTAAACGGGTGGTGTGTTTAATGATGAAAATCGGTGGTGTGTTTAATTGAAAAAGACCGTTCTTAATTCCAATGTGTTTAATTCTAATGTGTTTAATCTAGTGCAGAGGTAAATTTATCTCTTCATCGGAAAGTTTGCTAAAAACAATAAACACACTAATACCGGCTAAAAGTAGAAACTCCCTTAATTAAATAGTTAGTTTTAATTTTAACCCAAGTATATATATATATATATATATAATAGTTATCTTGCCCGGATCTAACAAGTTTTTTTTCAGGAAAAATGATTTTTCTAAGGTATTTTTAAAAATCTGTTATACATAAAATAAAGTGCCGAATCCTATACGGATAATTTTTCATATATATATATTACCTTTAAATGTTGTAATGCAGTGGGTGAGTGAGCAAGGAAATGAACCACCATAGCCATTAAGAGAGAGGTGGTTTCATATCCACCCAATAGAGAATCCAAAACAAAGCTCACTTTTTCATCTTCAGATAAGGTATCAACACATAGAAGAATCTCAAGAAAATCACTATTCCTATTCCTCCTTTTCTCAGAATTCTCATCACCATCATCATCATCATCATCATTATAATTATTATTATTTCTTCTTCTTTCTTCTATAATGGCTTTGACAGTTGAAGATATTCTGCTTCTAGCCTGTAAAGATAGTAAAAAAGAAGCTCATCACATGCCTTCTCTTTTTGCTATATATTATATATATAATTATTTTGTATTTAAATTAATAAATTAAATTAAAGCTGTATAGAGAAATAAATAGATAGACTACCTTAACAGCTCTTGCATATGGTGTTCCAGGAATATTAATTGGAAGAGAAATAAGTCCTCTCATAAAAGTTAGAAAATCTTCTAGAATTTTTGTAGTCACTGTATCCTCTGGTGTCAAACCAAGCACTTGCTTTACTATTACATTGAATGTGAACTGTTGTGTAACAAAAAAAAAAATCTGTTAAAAAAAAAAAGTTCTGAGGTCAGGACCGTTTCTGGTCGTGACTTGAAATCTCAGTCGTTAAATGTATCTAAATTAACCAAGTAAGGACTAGTCTGGTAAGGACTATTCTGATTAGGAACTGGAATCTCAATCGTTAGATGCATCTGACTAACAAGGTCAAGACTACTTCCCGGACCTGAAAACTCAATCATTGGATGTGTCTAACTAACCTTTCTGGCTTCTTCGCAGAAGATGACTTGGGGTTTATCTTTCCAAGAATCCAGAATCTGGATAGCAGTTCTCTCAATATCGTGCAGGAATTCAGGTTTTGATTTGGTGATGGTGACAAGAGAGAGAGCAATATTCCTGAGCCTCTTGTGAGT
The DNA here is from genome assembly GCA_032871835.1 of Dipteronia dyeriana. NCBI lineage: Eukaryota > Viridiplantae > Streptophyta > Magnoliopsida > Sapindales > Sapindaceae > Dipteronia > Dipteronia dyeriana. The sequence continues at coordinate 1,114,074 of CM065299.1, read as the reverse complement.
GTCACCAACAGCAACAAGCATGGAGACATTTCCAAGGATTCCATGGATGGGTTTTGGGTAGCTACATTGGAAAAGCTTGCCTTCATTTTGAAGTATGAAGTAGTTCAGCTCAGGATCACAAGAAACTATAGTTGGTGAGAAGAATAAATGTGTCTTGAAAACCTTCCCATACCTGAAAAAAAAATTAAAAAAATTGAAAATTCTGAAAACAGAAAGCAAGAAAATTATAGGAAGATAGATAATGTTTGTTGATTGTTTAATTACCTGGAACAATGGTTCTGGAGAAATGAACCAGGAGAATTGGAATGGTGAGGCTTCAGGAATTTGAGAGTTTCACCAAGAAGAGGCCAACCAAAGGAGCCTTTCAGGTTAATAGTTACAGGACCACTACCAAGTTTCAACAGCAGAGGATGGAAATGGTTCAAAATGAGGCTTAAAAAAATACCAACCACAATTCCAACAAAAACAACAACCCATAAACCTGATAGTGCTGCAACAGCAGCCATAGATGAAGGAACTGAACTATCAATAGCTACCAAAAAAAAAAAGTTTTGAACTGTGAACACTGAACACACACCTAGCAAAGGAAAAAAAAAACCTGATGATATATGAGAGAGGGACTTTTGGGAAGCAAATGCTGGTCCTGGAATTTCTATATTTAGAGAAAGTGTGAGAATTGAAAACTTGCCTGTAACATGTTTTTTTTTTTTTTTTTTTTTTAATAAAAAATGTAACATTAAAGAGAGCAAAAAAGTGAACAGGCTTTTTAGACAGATATTACAGTGATGGTGAATTTTTTTTTTTTGCTTTGTCAGAGAGAGAGACAGAGGAAATGAAATCTCTGGCTCTCAGCTCCTTAGTCTAGCATCTAGACCTCTGTTTACTACCTCTACCGAAGTAAATTCTGATACTAGAGACAATACGTGGTTAGTCTGGTAATATGTTATATCCGATCATTTACATTTATGATGAAAGATTGTGGATGTGAGTAGATATGACCACGGTTTCGATCGGTTTTGGTTTCGGTTCAGAACCGTCGGTTCTGATTTCGGAAGGAGTCAGAATCAGAATCGGAACCTTCGTCCGTCTGTTCGGTTCCTTCTTTTATTTTTTATTTTTTATTTTTTATTTTTTTACAATTTTGTATAAGAAAAATAAAAAATATAAAAAAAAAATCTGGAACTGAACCGTCAGTTACAGGGTAGTTTTTTTCGGAGGAGAACCGGAACCGAACCTTCAACCCCACAGTTCCGGTTACGGTTTATTTCACATGGTTACGGTTCGGTTTTTAAACCGTGGTCATGTCTGGATGTGAGTCATATTTTCTTCTCAAAACCTGAATTATTTTAATATTTTAAAGAAAATTCTTATACCAAATTGATCAAAGGTATATCATGATCTAAATAGGTCTGGTAATTTGGATCACGATACAACGGGTCGATACGAACCCGATAAATTTAGATTGAATTAGGTTGGGTGGAGCTAAATGGGTTCGGATTGATAAACGAATTGATCTGTTTAACCCATTTAATAAACGAGTTGGATCGGGTTTTATAAACGAGTTGACAGGTTGACAAGATTAGTTTGAGAATAATGTGACGATAAATAACTATTTTTTGTATTATTTTAACTTTCAGCTTGCAATTACCAATAGTTTGTAGAATATGAAGTTTGAAGACCTCATCAATTAAACTATCGATCTTTATTTATAGTTTTTATTAGTTTTAATTATTTGTTTTTTTTTTACGAAGTCTATCATTTGTGGATTGCATAAACATTATAATCTTTTTTTGGCTCGATACGATTTAATTAGTTATTATTTTGGTTTTTAAGGATATGTTTAGTTTTGATTTATATTATATTTTTAATATAAAAATAAATAAAACATATTATAAATAGGTCATGTTAAACTACACATTTAATAAATGGATCGTGTCGAGTTTGGTTCAACCCCGATCCGTAAACCCGTTTTACCATATCTATATCTAAATGTCTACTCTCTCCACGGACAGGAAATTCTTCACATTAATATATTTTTTAAAACGGATATTGTGAGATGTGAGACTCGAATATCCGACTGTAACGTTTAAGGGAGGTGCATTGCTTATTGCGTAAGGTAAAGGGTGCTGTTGATTTAATTATGATTTTACAGAGTAAATCTATTGCTATTTGCTATCCATCTTTTTTAAGAAAAAAAATTTGAAACCCAAATTGAATTTTGTCAAATCACATATTGTCCCTATCGGCCTATCAGTCTAGTTTGCTTCTGAGCTCGGTAATTCACTGTTTGGCCTCGTTTTAGAGGTACAGTTTTCTCTTTCCCTCTCCAATATTAAAAAAACAAAAAGTAGAAAATAAATATGAACTTATCTGAACATTTAAAGTGATGATAATATTATCATATGGGTTAGCAAGTAAGCAAAAATATTAATAATACAGTTAGTTTAATATTTAACCCGATAGCTCAAATAAATGAGGAGTTTAAAAAATAAAAATAGTTAAAAATAGTTAATGGATCTCTTATAACTCTCCTATATTATCAATATTATCCGTTTAAGAATTTCACATCTAATGACTTGTTCAAGTAAATTTCTCAAATCCTATCGATACAAAAAACTTTTTAAAAAAAAATATCCAATATGTGTAAGTAGATAGATAAATATTGTCCAAAAAAAATGACTTTGCTCTTAAATTTTCAACGCATAGAACCCATAATTTAAATGAAAGTTATAATTTTTTTTAATAGAAATACATTTATTTATTTTTCAAAATATAGTCTTAAAATCCTCTCGATCAATATAATGTGAATTCTACTGCCTTAGTGTATTCTCATGATAATGTGAATTCCACATGATGCTACAGGAGAATTTTTTGTTAATCAAATTACACAACCAACCACTAAAAATATAACATATTATTTATATAAAAAAAAAACGTGATATGTGATAGAAAAAATATGGCATCACTTAAAAGCATGTGATATATGATAGTGTCACATTTTCAATCCATATGTACACCACTCACATATTCATTGTACCGATTACATTGAAGATTTTTTCATTATATAGAGTTTTAGAATTTCAGAGTTCTTCAATACAGATTAGTAAAAGATAAATATTTTAGCTAAATAAACATGAGTTACAACAAACTCGATCAAGAGAAATTTCAACACATCAAAATATTAACTAAAAACTATATGTGTGTGTTGAGCCATCATGAACAACTCAAGAACAATCAAAGAAGGACATCTGAAAAAGTCATCAATCTTATCTACTCTCACATTGTATGATAAAATGGATAGAAATCTTCAAATTAGAGAGAAGACAAAATATATAATTCATCAATATTATTCTTGATTCAGTATTCCTAATCTATTGCATGTATATATACATATCTACTATCTCTTATATAATTAATATTTAACAATATGATCAATAAATTCGTTCATGAGATAAATAGATAGACGGGATGCTATATCATTTTATGAAATCAAAATTTTATCAAAAGGACATTGAAACATCAACCTTTCAATGGTTCCATCACCGTCCACGTACCCCCACTACTTATGTGTCGTCAAGTTAAATATGTATATCATGATCAAATTAAAGACGCCGTCTATATATGGTATATACACTTTGTATTGAAGGCCAACTTTGACTGAAAAGCAACCGCACAGAGAGTGTTAGTACTCCCTCTTATACAATCGTTTTCAAGCAAACTATGCACACAATTCAATGGATATTATAAAAGTTGAGGTTGGTCCGATATTAATAACCGAAAAAACTTAAATGAGTTGTTTTCTTGTTCACTCAAAGACCTATCTCATCTCTATTTTTCCTTTGTATGTACTGTTAAAATTTACGTTTTCATTATGTTCTTATAAAATGATAATTACTTGAGTATGTTTATATGGTTGAAAAAGTCAAAAGATCAACTAGTCAGGTTTTACTGCGACTACTTTAAATGCTTTTAGATATAGACCTTTTTCAATTAGGTAGGAGTACTTCAATCATATATATATATATATATATATATATATATATTTTTTATTTTAATTTTAATAAGAATTATTATAAAAATATATTTATTTTTATAAATTTTGATCTGAATTTTTTATGTCGATGATATATTAATGAAATATATGAATAAATATTAAGATTTTGTAAGTACTACAACTAATTTTTTTGAATTTTCCAATATTTTATTATTTTTCTGATGTCTTTATATTTAATAAAATTATGATAAATATTTGTGATGTTTGAAAAAATCTCAAATTTTATTCATAGGTAGATTTCATTGAAAATATCATCCATAAAAAAATTCAGATCAACGTTCATAAAAATAGATATGATTTTATGGTAGTCTTTATCGAAATTAAAATAAGATATCTCTTATGAGACAATCAATATATATCATCAGTGTGTTGGATATGGACTATTAGATTTATATACTTTGACTCAAAGTGTATACACTTGTCAAAACTTCTATGTAATTAATAGTTCATATGCAACACATTAATATAACTTATATCATTATACACCGATAGGAAAACCATTATATATATGTCAGTGATATGTAGAGCCACTGATTTGATGAGACGGTCCATATATGACCATTAATTTTTCAAAATAGTTCAAAATAGTCATTTCGTAGAAATAAAGTATCAATTGTCCATTAATTGTTTGTAGTCCGTTTGCTTATGTCATAACTTATTGGAATATGGATCAAAATAGTAAAACATGTTTTTAAACTGGTTTTTTAACTGTATTTAGACTATGTATTTAGACTATTTTGTTATCATGATTATTTTATAAAACAGAAAATATTGTATATAAATTCTTATAATCAAATCATTACTTTATATATATAATTAAATAATAAATTAATCATGAAATAAGTTTGATATCACCCTAAATTAATCCGAAAATAATAATAAGTTTAACATCACCTATAAAAAGAAAATATTACCCTTAAAAATAATAAATTAATCAAATCATTAATTTTTATATATAATTAAATAATCTAAATATATAAATAAAAGTCTATAAATTTTTTTATAGATATTATATCATAAATAACGGTAACTTTTTATTAGATTTTACAATGTTTTATTAAAATAGTGATTTTAAAATAATGTTTTATCAAAAAGTTATTTACTTTTAAATTGTTTTAAAATTATTATTTTAATAAAACATTATTTATCCTGTTAAAATCTAACATAAAGGTACCATTATCTCTTGATGTATAGATCTGAATATAAAATACCTATAAGAGCATCACTTTAATAATATATATATATATTTTCTTTGATCCTCGATGGATCGAAGACTTTTCAAAGCTTAGAAAAATTGCTGTTGTTGAACAAATTATTCAGCAGTAGAACACTAGTACACAGGTGGGTTGAGGTGTCACTGATTTGACATGGACTTTGTTTTGTTTAGTGTGGTAAATAAATGTGCTAAAATAACAGAAAGAAAAATATTAATATGTGCTATAAAGTTTACAGCTACAAAAGTGAATACACATTTTTATTTTTTATTTAAATTATATATTAATACATTAAAAGAATAAATGTAATTAATTTATTTAAGTTTTGGATTGTTAATATATTTATTTATTTATTTATTTAATACAATTTAACACGCCAGAATTGAGTAAATGAATGATTTGACAACGTATTGTTGGTGTTGTTCTGATCTCTTGGGGGATGTTCTTCCACTGATTGAGTCAAAGCACATTTTGCAATATATTCTTCTTGGGTTCCCCACATCTTAATTATTTCTTTTGGGACCATTTTTTTTTTTGTGAAGGGTGGGTATTGGGTAAATCTTCTAATTATCATTAACATCTGTAGTCAAAATTATTTCTTATGAACCTTAAAAAAGGATATTTATTTCTAATTCCACAAAAGCTTTCTATTAAAGTTTTATCTAGAAGAAAGAACACTAAAGTTATACACTGGCTAGGATTGCATGGCCTTTTTAGTTCAGTTTATTGCACCTTTCATTCAATATAATGGTTTTTATTGAGTTTCATTGACATATCTTATAAATAATTATCTCGATAAATTTGATCCGTTTAATGTTTAATATTTCATATTTTTTAAAAAATTCAGTTCAATTGATATACACTTTCACTTTCACATTATTAATATACGGGATTTTGAAAAAAAATTCCATTATATTATGAAAGTAAATATACACATATTAAAACTTTTTAATAATAATTTTTAAAAAATATATATATCTAAATTAAATAGATAATATATATATATATTAATTTTTTGTTTTAATAAAGATGTGAAGACTAAAATTCGAATAAGTGAAGAGTGTAATGTGTAATGTGCAATGTGTGAGGTATTAGTGTGCAGGTAGCTAGTCTCTGTTTCACTCTTTTTGTCTGAATCACATTGTTCGAGATAGCACGAGGAGATGTCAGTTGGACCAATTTTTTGTTCTCTTCTTTTAAATCTTTGAATCTCTCTTAGATTTTCTGATATCTTTTTTCTTTTTCTTCTTCAATGAATCAATTTTCTGCAGGATCACATTCACAACCCAGCAGTACTACTGTACTAGATTTTTTGTCTTCTTGTATTTTAACATTTTGATACTTTCTAACTTTCATTAACTTACATTAGGGGTACGGTTATTATTACCCACGTAGGTATAACAGCACTGAAAATCAATGACTACTTTATATTCGGTTTTAACTTTAAAATAGTTATTAAAAATCTAAATAACTTTTGAGCGGTTTATAGATTTTGATCCTCCTATGCCCATATAGTAACTACACCTTACATTCAAATATGAGGAAATCGATTTCTACTTTCTGTATTAGAGAGTAGAAATCTTTCCACACTTTCTCTTAACGTTTTTATAATCAACGGAAAAAAAAAGAAAAATCCTATGTATGTATCATCATACAAATCATACAAATAATTACGAACCCTTTCTCTTTGGAATCTTGTAGTGAAGATCGAGTACATACTTCATAGAGTATACATATAGTTTGGTCAAATTTTGTACAAAATTGTAAGTACAATCAATATGGCTTTGAATTTTCACAATTTTTTGACCTCATATATAACATCCCATCAAAACTTAAGAACACATGCACCCCCAATCTCTCTATTTCTATGTGCATGATTCCTTTTACATCACCTCTCTAATGTCCTCTTATTTTGTAAACTATATACAAAAACAAAAAATTCAATTTTTGGTTTTTTTGTTTCTCGACTTGTTTTATTAAAAGCATCGTTTAATACATATACAATTTACCCACATATATGATCTCAATGGTTATGAAAATAGCTTTGAATGAATTGTAAATCCAGAAAGGTTCAAATTTATCCGACGTATATATAAACGTAAAGAGTGGTTGATTGAACGAAGAAACGTGGAATCTTTCCACGAAGACAAAGGACAACAAGGCATGCAAGTGATGCAACTATAGAACATGGAAAAAAAAAAAAAATACATGTTCATATATATATATATATATAGGACCACTATAACTTGTTAGGTATTAGTTTGGAACCATTCCTATATTAAAACTCCGGTACGTGCAGTAGCTCTCATGAGTCTTCAATGTCCACAAATTAAACACCCCCCAAGAGAATTTAATTCTGCTCCATTATTGCACGGTGCTCTCTTCTAGGACTCTTCATCCAGTAGTATAATACTGATTTTAATTTCATTTAGTCCTGCTTGGTTGTGTTCTTGATTGTCAAGCTTATCGATGTAGTTAAATGTATGTATTTTTCGGTTTTTTATTTTCACCCCATGCCCTGATCATGAAATCATAGAATTCACGATAATGATATAAATTAATGGATTTGTACACAAAATGCCCATAAGCCAAACAATCAGTGCAGAATAATCATCATCTATTACAACTGGTAGTACTGGCTAATTAACATTATTATATATAGAATAATAAAACATAATTAAGACTAAAAAATCATTTTTTTAACCCATCATTAGGGAATATCTAATGGTCCTCGCTCCTCACATCTTAGCTAGATTATGGCAAGATAAGGAATACACCAAATTATTGATTTCTAGATTGATCTTAATTACTTTTAATTATTAATTAACTTGCTGGCAAAGACAAAAAAGCAGATCATAATTGATTACACGTAAAATATAATTAATACCACCACTTTAAAAGTAAACCAACACTCATATATTGATCAACCTTGGTTCAGTGGTTAGGAGAAAATTTTACATTCACCCGATACAAATGTACTACGGTGGAAATGGTGAGATATGTCATATTTTTATGTATGTGTTATAATTATGTCACCGTTTTAATAATTTAAGTTTAAAATATACATATTATGGTGAACTACCCAAATTACCCTTAAACAATCTATTTTTATTCTCGTTGTGTTTCTATCCACATTTAAAAAACGATAACTCCTCTCTCTCCAAAATAGTTGTCTGAAAATCGATCTTCAACTCATATCTCTCTAAAAAACTTGTCTCTCTACAAATTCTGTTCAAAAAAATAACATATGTTTATGATCTTCTTTTATACATTGTCATATATTTCTGTATGGTTTAACAATGTATCCATTCGTTATAATTTGTTGACCCAATCTTTGTATGAACATTTAGTCTCCAGATTCTGTTCGAGACTTTTAAAAAATACTTCTAGCCTTTTTTATTAGTGTCCGAGCTATTTTGATATGATTCTGAGTTTTTTTATACTCTTCCGAGTTTTTTTTATTTGTTTTCGATTTTTTTTGTCCGAAAAGCTCGAACAAAGTAAAAAAAAAACTTGGGCACTTGGAAAAAAACTCGATTTAAGTTTTTTTACCAAGTGCCCGAGTTTTTTTATACTTTATTCGATCTTTTTTACCAAGTTAAAAAAAAGCTCGGGCACTTGGCAAAAAAGTTCGAACCCATTAAAAAAAACTCGGACACTTGGTAAAAAAGCTAGTGCCCGAGCTTTTTTTAATGGGTTCGATTTTTTTGCCAAGTGCCCGAGCTTTTTTTTACTTGATTCAAGCCTTTTTGCCAAGTTAAAAAAAAGCTCGGACAATTGGTAAAAAAATTCGAACTCAGTAAAAAAAGCTCTGGCACTTGGGAAAAAAGCTCGAACCCTTACCCGAGTTTTTTTGGTAAGGGTTAATCGAGCTTTTTTGCCAAGTGTCCGGACTTTTTTTTACTTGATTCGAGCCTTTTTGCCAAGTTAAAAAAAAGCTCGAGCACTTGGTAAAAAAACTCGAACCCAGTAAAAAAAAATCGGGCACTTAACAAAAAAGCTCGAACCCTTACCCGAACTTTTTTGGTAAGGGTTAATCGAGTTTTTTTACCAAGTGCCCGAGCTTTTTTTTACTTGATTCGAGCCTTTTTGCCAAGTTAAAAAAAAGCTCGGACATTTGGCAAAAAAACTTTTTTTTACTTGATTCGAGCTTTTTTGTCAAGTGCCCGAACTTTTTTTACTGGGTTCGAGCTTTTTTACTAAGTGCCCGAGCTTTTTTTTAACTTGGCAAAAAGGCTCAAATCAAGTAAAAAAAAGCTCGGACACTTAGCAAAAAAGCTCGAACCCATTAAAAAAAACTCGGGCACTTGGTAAAAAAACTCGATTAACCCTTACCAAAAAAGCTCGACCCCCGAATGCATATGCGTAGCGCCACTCCGTCGCTGTTCGAGTGATTCTCTGAGTTTCAACGAGATTTTCTCTCTATTTCAAAACTATCACTGTAAAATGAATGAAAAAAAATCTGATGTGGAACAACTATTGAGGGTATTTTTGTTCGTTCACCATAATAAGTGTCTTTTAAATATAAGTTAATAATAATATGACAGTATTGAAATACTAACTCCAAAAAACACTATTTATTTTTTGACTCCATGTATTATAACCAATGACTACATACCATATGGTATGGAGAACTCATTTGATTGATTTTTTATGTTACGTGACATGCACATATTGGAAGAGTACATGTAAAATTTTCTCAGTGTTTAGGGTTCACTAGTTAGACCCGTAGTTATTCGACCCGTGATAGCAGTGACAGATACAAATCATCTCGATATAAAAAAGGGGTGGTGGATAGCAATCTGAGTAGTAGTGATTGCACGTGCAAACCATGTGGCCCCCCAAGTGAGTTTTAAGAGAATCATTTTGTGCCAGTGCAGTCTGGTGGGGGCAATTTAATAAGCCGGACATTGCATGTCTGCATACACACCCGTGCGTGTGGTTGACAAAAGTGATTTTTGGCAAAGTGATTTTGAAAAAGTGATTTTTGTTAGATGGGATCGGTTTTTTTTTTGCTTGCATAAAGGGAAAAAAATTTGAAAAAAAAAGAGCATTTCTATCTCTTCTTCTTTCTGCTTCTGCTTCTTTCTGTCTTCTTTTCTTCTTCTATGCAATAATTAATGGGTATGATGGGTTTTGCATGTGGGTGGCACCACTCTAATTAGAGTGGAAAGTAGAGAGACAATTGAATTATAATTACTTTATCAAATCTCTCCCTCCATTTTGTTGGAAACAATGATTATGCTCTAATGATCATGAACTAACATTCGTTTTAAGATGCCAAATCAATCTCAACTTCCAGGGTCGGAGAATTAAGAGAGGGCATCATGACTCTAACACATAATTCAGTTGATGTGGAGTATGACCGTGTAATAGGTTCAATACTATTGGACTAGTTTAATCTGATCATATATAATCATAACAATCACGTATCACAAGATCCTTTTATCATTTCAACTGGGATATATATTTATGATGGATACATAGAGATTCATTATGAATTAACATTCATTTAAAGATGTTTTATACAGATCATATCTCAACTTCGAGGGTCGGAAGAGAAAGACATGACTGTAATGTAAAGTCTGGTTGATATGTGAAGGGCTCAACATTATTGCACCAACCTAATCAGATCATATAACAATTAAATTTAATCATATATTAATGAATAATCACACATCACATAATCTTTTAATCATTTCAATAAGGAATATATGATTATTATGATGACTATATTAATAGAGATGGGAAGAGAAGTAGTACTATTGGCATGACGACCAACTCAACTGTTGAAGAAGTGAGTGGCCATATAATGGGCTATGGCCCATACGGTGTTGTAACTTGTCCTGGAAGCAAGTGGGTTGACTAAAATGGAACAGCCAGCCCCATTCAGTTTTCACATTCTATAGGCCCTGAATGTAATCATATGATGATGCCACATTACCATGCCTGTGGCCCAGTTTCTCACTTTGCCCAAATCATATCTCTGGACCCATAAATTATTTCTACTTGGGCCCCAACAATAATATTCAATATAATTAAAATTTTATTATTATTATTAAAATTGAATATACAAAAATTGAGATGATTGTAAAATAAACCTCACATATATACATCGATAAAATTATAGATTCGAATCATGTTCTTTACGATTGAAAATTTCCGGTTAAAATAATATTGAGGGTATCCAGCACCTACAACTATGTTAATTAAGATTATATAATCAACCATGATTGTCATCAATTCAACAGAATTTATATATTTTTTAAAATGAATGTTTGTGTTGGTCAGTGGTCACCTTCATTTTCCGCACAATTTAAATATGAGATTGATTGAAAACACAACACAAACCAAAACAAGCAAGAAAGTTGTGTGAGAAATCTGTATCAAGAAATCCAACCAGAATGGTGAAATTTTGTTGTGGAGCTTCTATCTCTGCTGGTTTGTTCATCTTTTTATTATTATTCATAATAATGACAGAAGCAAGGATTTCTCAGTTCACAGCTGTACGAGGTAGACATTTCATTTTATAGCTTCAAATAATTATTATTTTTTCTTGTTTTCTTGAGATTCAAAGAAAGTTTGATTATTGATCCCTCTGCTTGATCGGTTTGGTTTTGTATGACAGAAAATCTGGTTCAGCACCGCAGCCTCAGAAAAATTCCTGTATCTGTCTATAGTCCAATACCAAATGCACGGAAACGTTGAGCACTGAAAGACATAGCCCGGGAGGCAGCCAAATCTATCAGTAACCACGTCTCTCAACCAAAAAAATAAAACATAGCCTTGCAAAGATTATCGTTGTTTGCATAGACTGTATAGTCAGGATCTTATCTTTTTTCTTTCTTGCGTGGGAAGCATAAAGAAGGAACAGAAGATTTTTATTTCTGCATAACTAGATTTTTTACATATATTTTTCCTGGTCCTCTCTTCCTCTACTACTTACATTATATAGCCTGGAGATATACATAATATATCAAAAAGACGATCTAACGAAAAGTGGAAGCAGGCTTGATTGATAACTAATGCAATTTTCAACATAACAAGGGAGGAAAGGTACCTCTGGTAGAGGATGAAATGGATAAAAGAAGAAGATGAAATTCTAGATTATGGTTCCACTTGGAATCAACGCGTCCTTGATCACTGTCACGATTCCACTCTTGATGAAAAATCCATCTGTTTCTCTTGCTGCTTCTTGCACGCTGTCGTTGTTTATGATCTGAAATAGCAACGGTATCTTTAAAAAGAATCTAGTAATACCAAATCTGTTAAGGGAAACGAAATATGAAGCTGGTGGTATCTTAATGATTTAGCAAAACTACTTGAGTTTTTTTCCAAAAGATGGAGAGAAACTAAAATAACATAATAACTACTTAAGTTTCGGAAGAAGATAATATCAAAACAAAAAGGAAAAAAATAATCTGAAACAGAAATATGACCTTCACATTGTCTCCAATTCGAGCATTTTTGTCAATTATAGCTCTCTTGATGTGAGAATTCTTGCCTATTCCAATCGGAACACTGCCCTTTGCAGCCAGAAACCTTCTGTCGGCATCCGTCTGTAGCAAGAGGACAAAATAGATAAAATAATGATATCGCAAATGGAAGTAACGATGTCACTGGAGCCAATTTTTTGTAACATGCAATGCATAACATTTGAGAGCAAAACTAGACATCTCAGTTGAAAAAGGATTATCAATAGTTCATTAACAGTTAAGGCACATTACCTCATAATAATCTGCTCCCATCAGTAAGGTGTCTTCTATGATTGCACCTTCCGATATGCAAGACCGAAGCCCAACCACAGAATGGTGGATTTTGCAATTCTGCATAAGGAAAAAGAAGTTGTAAGAAGCTTTAACTCTATGGAATTATCTACACCAAATCTGCCATGACAGAGTACAAAGTAAATTTGTTTGATATTAAAGACACTAGGTTACTTACGTACAATACAGCAATATTAATAAGTCACAGCAAAACATATCTTAGCAGGTCACTAACCCAGCCTTCCAAGAACTTACCTTAATCACACAACCTTCACCAATAACACTGTCAGTGACATCGGCATCAAGCATCTTAGATGGAGGCAAATATCGAGGTTGGGTGTAGATCGGAGACGAACGATCGTAGAAGCTGAAAAAAAGACAGACCAGATATTTTACAGGCATAATAATATCAAGCTGGTAGCAAGACAACAGATTGAAGATCTTAATCTAACTACCTGAAATCCGGTATTGGCTTTTTGGTGATCCCCAGATTTGCATTATAGAAAGCCTCAATTGTACCAATGTCTTCCCAATAGCCGTCATACAAGTAAGCTTGAACCTGCAATCAGAAAGCATAAAATGTCTCAAAACTGCGGAACAAGAGAAAAGTGAAACAATGATATCTACGATGCAAGGAGAACTGATTTCATGCTGAGGAAATCAGCATGATTTGAGAAAAGAACAAAGTAAAAAGATACTTACTCTCATGCCAACGGAAGTTGCACCAGGAATAACTTCACTTCCAAAATCGTTAGCTCCAGGAAACCTATCCCGGAGCAGATTTAACATCACATCTTTGCTAATGACATATATACCCATACTAGCAATGTACGGCATCTCTTTAGCTCTCTCATCATCAAGACCTAATATGGTAGTGTCAACCTGAATGCAGTATCGAGAGAGTTTATCAAATAACCAAGATGGAAGAAGAATAAATGATTTCTATAAAAAATACAAGATCCCTAATAAGGTAGTGTCAACCTAAATGCAGTATCAAAGATCTACGTGCAGTGTCAAGGAATAAATGATTTCTAAATGCTGTATCGAGAGAGTTTATCAAATAACCAAGATGGAAGAAGAATAAATGATTTCTATAAAAAATACAAGATCCCTAATAAGGTAGTGTCAACCTAAATGCAGTATCAAAGATCTACGTGCAGTATCAAGGAATAAATGATTTCTAAATGCAGTATCGAGAGAGTATATCAAATCTATAAACCAAGATGGAAGAAGAATAAATGATTTTACTAAAAAGTACACAGATCCCTAATTGGTAGTGTCAAAATAAATGCAGTATCGAGAGAGTATCAAATTTATAAACCAAGATGGAAGAAGAATAAATGATTTCTAAAAAAAAATACACAGATCCCTAATATGGTAGTGTCAACCTAAATGCAGTATCGAGATAGTATCAAATTTATAAACCAAGATGGAAGAAGAATGAATGATTTCTAAAAAAATACACAGATCATCAATCAATTTTAATTTTTACCTTCATAGCTTTCAGTTGCTCGCCTTTTGGTTTCTCAGCAAATTCAATAATGCGTCCTTCTTCATCTATCTTCATCAAACCAAATGCGGTAGCCCGTTTTTCATCCATTGGCAGTGCAGCAACAGTGATATCCGCATCAGTTTCTCTGTGTGCTTGAATAAATCTCTCGTAGTCCATACGATACAAATGATCCCCAGCAAGAATGAGAAATTCCAGAACATTGTGCTCCTCAAACAGCCACAAATATTGCCTCACTGCATCAGCTGTGCCCTGAAAAATATTGAATCTAACTTCCATGAGAATCATAGATAATTACAGGAGATTACCAATCGAACCATACATTATCACCTAAACATCCAGCAATGTAAAACCCAAACACATGATTATCAAAATTAAATAGCAAAACACAAGCACAAAATGGAGAATTTTGAGAATATTTCATTGCCACAAAAATTAAAACATGTTAGAGAAATTACTAGGCAACTGATACTACAACATCAAAACTGGCGTGTACTATTACCTGGAACCAATTGGGGTTCTCTGGACTCTGCTGAGCAGCGAGAACTTCGACAAATCCTTCATTCTTGTAACCACCCATGTTGCTTGCATACGCCCTTGATAAGTGGCGATTGAGCGAAGCAGAATTGAACTGCGTGAGCACGTAGATCTTCGAAATGTTACTATTCAAGCAATTACTCACAGGAATATCAATCAGCCTGTAATTGGCTCCCAACGGAACCGCGGGTTTCGCTCTCTTCTTTGTTAGAGGATACAGCCGTGTCCCTGCACCACCTCCAAGTATAATCCCCAGCACACTCTGCCCAACGCAATTACACAACCAAAATTCATTCATTTCACATTCTCGGTGAATTCAAGCCAGATATATCAATTAAAATGTCAGTTTTAGCAATCTCTCACAATATATTAGTGATTGCGCCAAAACAAATATTACAACTTGTAAGACTGTAAACACATTCAATATTCAATCAACAGAGTTCCCTTCACAAAATAAAGTCCTGATTTTTCCTAAATATATGCGAAATGAAAAAAAAAAAAAAAAAAACTGTTTTTAGCTATCAACAAATAGAAACTCACTCTACTGGCTTCAGGATCGAGACAGGTCTGCGAGTTCCTCGAGTCTGACACCGCTTTAGGAGACACAGTCACCGGACGTCTCTCGTTCGAGGCGGTCCTCCAACGGCCACTGGCGGAGCAAATCTTGTCACCTAAGAGACCAGACGACGAGAAAGCTAACCGGTTCAAGGAAATCCTCCGGCTCTGATTCGACGAACTCGAAGACGTCGTCGACGTCATTGACGACGAGGAAGACGGCACTTTCAGGGTTCCGATCGATGCCATGCTCGTCATCTTTTTCGATAACTGAGTTTTGAGCGAGCCAGTGAGTGACTGAGTGACTCGAAATAGCTGAGTGGAAAGAAGGATGTGGACTCGTTATTTATACGAGAGAGAGTATGGTTTGAGAGAAAATCTTCTATAAATTTAAGTGTACGAATAAGCCCATCTAAAACCATGCCACGTAGTATGAAAATCTCATTCATGCCAGATGGTATGATGTGATTGGCAGGAGTACATGCACACTGGAGTATCGAGGATTTTCTCATGATTTGATGCGTTTTCGGGACTTGTTGTGACCGTCATTATTATAGAGGAAATTACGGGACGGACCTCGTGAGATGGCGGGGCAATTGGGTTTGAGAGTCAGGGTATTTTGGGTATTTTGAGGGAGGAAAACAAATTTAATGAGGATGGTGTTGAAGAATAATTGGTGGACGTCGTTTCACGATTGGTAGGATTAAACAACGGTCACATGAGACGTGTGTGCCTATACGCACCGTTCCTTTTTAAATTTTATTTTATTTAAAATATACGGTTACAAACAAAAGAAAAAAGTGAACCCCAGTGACGTATATTGAGAGATACGTATATGGATCTAAACGGAGTAAATTGGTCACCTTTGAACACGTGACTTCCTTCACATGTGATGTTTGCTAGTATAATCAAGTAATTGATTATTAGGATTAATGAATAAATCCAGAATTTTGGAAAAATAAAACACTACTCGAACCCATAACCTTAATAATACGTCTATCTCATAGCATATGATATAACACAGGTACATACATTAACATTAAAATTGAAATACACATTAGATTAGAGTGAAGATTAGCTTTTGTAAATACAACATATAATTTGCATTCAAGTTTTGCACAAGCAAGTGATCTTATATTGTAAGAACTTCGTTTACATATCAGAATAATGGGGGTGACTATTTGAGTACCAAAATATATACATCCACACATTTTTACCAACCTGTAGGTTTTCTTGGTAATCAAGCAAAAATCACCCAGCACGAGACACCATACTGCTCGACAAGAAGATGCTAATTAACATTCGGGTTTCAACCTTCATATAGCTTCAGGCGTACCATCAAAAGTTCACATTAGATAGTGAGAAAAGCCACCGTGTCAAAAATTGACATCAAAAGTTCACATTTCATCTTGCCTTTTGTAGGCTACAGAAGTTACAAAATATCTACCTATCCAGCAAACAAACAGCGAAAAATGCAGAGATGTTATGTTTGCATAACATGTATGTTTTAATGGGTAAAAACTTAACAGAAACTATTCATTGTGCAGATTGTGTTTCGATACATACTGAGACAACAGTCAACAGCTATATATTAAACTTACCTTCTTCTTCTTCAATCCAAGTAACCAAGATCACCTCCTGCTCACCGATGAGGACTCTTTGGCCATCATGTTCCTCCATTTATCCTTCAGATCAGTTGGATTCCGAGTTGGGTCAAAAACATGATGACCAGATTCCAAAATCTTCCTCCATGGGAGATTCTTGTTTACTGTACTTGAAAATTTATGCACAGCTTCCTGCAGTATTAAGAGTAGATGCCAACAAGTCAGCCAATTGCTAATACAAATATTTAACACTGGATAAAAGCAATTATTTCATTTTCGTGATTTGATTCTGCACTTGTGCAATAAGCATATATAACATGAAGATAACTGAAAGAGAAGCCGTGTCTATAAACTCATACCCTCAACATTTCTTCTTCTTCGGTTTTCCAGTGTTGTCTCTTACGCTTCTCATTAGCAAATGGAAGGTTTAGGCTGCAATATTGGAAAATATATATATATATATATATATATATATATATTCAAATGAAATACAATTAACACATAAGTACTGGCTGGCTAACCGCTATCTTGCAATCAAATTACAATGTTTCCAACAAAAAACCTTACAAAAGAATAAAAAGTTCATATAATAAATAAAGACTCACAAGTTTCTGGGAGATGCTTGTTGTTTTGTTGTTTTGTTGATTTTCACTGGGTTGGCAGATTTTGGAGAGGAAAATTTCTTTGGTGAATCAACGTTCTGAGGTCGTGCTTTCTTTTCAACATTCTGAGGTTGAGCTTTCTTTTCACTTGTTCGTGCTTTCTTTTCAACATTCTGGGGTTGAGCTTTCTTTTCAATTGTTCGACGCCTCTGGCGCGTTAAAGGTATCTCAGTATCAGAATCGGATTTTTGCTCACCGGATTGTTCTTTGCCAATGCAGTCCACAGTTGACTCAACCCCAGGCAACTTCTCATGACCATGACGTATTTTGTCACCTTGATGGGAAATAGGTGCTATCAAGTCCCTTTGATGCTCAACAACTGTCTTAGGTCGAGAAAAAAAATCAGATAGCTTAATATTGTCCTCCTTATCTTGTTGTTGACTCTCCAATGGCACAAAGTGATCCTCAACTTGATTAGTGACCACCTTATCCTCACGATCAACATGATTTCTCTCTCCACCAGGAGGCAACACATTTGGCTCCTTCTCTCTATCTCTTTCTTCATTCATCCTCACGTTATCATCACTAGAAACTTTGAAATCTAGAAAAACCGACAAACATTTCTTTGCTTCCATGGCTTTCTTTCTCAACTTTTGCTTCATCTGTGTTTTACGCTTATAAAAACAGTAAGGACAGCAAAATTTTCCCGATTCATCAAATTCAGGTAGCTGAGGCTTCAAGCAATTATCATGAATAGCAATTGGGCAGCCAATTTCACTACAAACCAAAACATCACCACCGCCACCTCTATTACACAGAATACAAGGCTTTATCTCCAACGAATCAGAATCAGAATCTGAATCCAAATCCATAAAATCTATACTACGGTCTAAATCAGCACACACATCAGTCTCTTTTTTGCTAGAACGAGAAGCTACGGCATCATTATAATGCTGACCATCTTCGCTTTTTTTGCTTGACATTTCATGTTCAGTCCTATCTATACTACAATCTCCATGTTGTTCATCCTGTATAAACATCTAATTAATATTTCGCAGAACTAGCAATCTAAATAAATAAACATATTAACTGAAAACCCACTCACATTGCTGTTAAACACAAACACACAAGAAAAAAAAATTCAAACATTATATCTCTTGTTAAATAAAAAAAGAATCATAAATACAACAGAATCATGAGTGTTCCAGGCGCCCACAAATATACAAATTACAACCGTTAAAATACTACCACACCAAAAAAATTATCTCCAGAAGCCATAATTTTTTACTCTTTGTCTAACAAAATGAAACATTACGCTTTTCTGCTTCGTAACAACATTTTTTTTTAAAAAAAAAAAGTATATTTGAACATCAAAACTGTCACAGATTCACGAGTGTTCGACGCGCACACAAAAGATACAACATACAAAATCAATTACAATAACAAAGCATAAATAAACCAATGTATACCTAAAAGCTAAATTTTGAATCATTTTTAAACAAAAAAAAAAAAAGTAAAAAGCAAATGTCAAGCTTTTTTGGCTTCGTAAAAACATAATTTAAACAAAAATGTACATTTAAAGTTTAAACAGCAACAAAAACAACAAAATCACGAGTGTTGAAGGCGCAACGGAAATATGCACACAAAAACACTAAATCATAAACAAAGCGACATCTTACGTTTTTGGCGGTCAAATGAAGCGATTTTCTTTTCCGTGCCATCAGAGAAATTCCCGGTAAACAAACAGATAAGAGGAAATGGAAATAGAAAGAGAGTGAGATAAGGTACCTGAATGAGAGAGATAAAAGGGAGTGATCGAGTATTTGGAATCGGAGAAGGCAATTTTGAAAGTCGAGCTCTGCCGCCACGAGTTTTGCTTCTCATGACGGATTTGATTTTTTTTCGCTTCCTTGAGTGATGATGTGACTCTGTTGTTCAGTAACCGGAGATTCCAGAAGAAGTTTTGCTATGATGGGCCGTTAATGGGCTTTTCTTCATTTTAATTAGGCCTGTTATTTTTTTGGGATTCTTGCTAAATACACCATAATTTTGCTTTTAAAGTTTTGGTTTAAGGTAATGTTACATTTAGGGGTATGCATTTTCGGTTTGGTTAGGGGTGTGCATTTTCGGTTGGGTTAGGGTTGAGGCTCAATGTCAAACCAAACCAATATGGATCGGTTTGGCTATATTTCAACCCAACCCAACCCAAACCAAACCAAACCAAATTGATTTTTCAAACCGATTCAAACCAAACCAAAAAAGGTCGGGTTGGTTTGGATTGGTTTACTATTTTAGATTTAAACTCAAAAATCTTTTATTTTTTTGTATTATATTATAAAAAATATTTTTAAAAAGGAATCATAACATCAAATATTAATTATATATATATATATAAAGGAAGTACAAAAAAGTCAAATGAGTAATTACCAATTAAAGACATGTTTGATAGCATATATACTTGTAAAACTCTAATACATCAATCAATCAGAAGAACTGTATCAAAACAAATAAATAAACTATAAAAGCTTAAAGTAATTGGTAAAAGTTATAAAACATTGACCGAATAGAAAACGTATGTGAATTTTATATTTTAGTTTTACTTTCTATAATGTATGGTTTAGTTTGGGTTGACGAATTATTTCACTCAACTCAAACCGAACCACTTTTAATCGGTTTGTCTTTCCACCCATTTTTTATATGTGCAATCGAACCAATCCAAACTTTATGGATTGGGTTGGTCGCTTTGACGGTTTTTTACACACCCCTAGTTACACTTCATAATAAATTGTTATAAAAATATATGTACAATCCAATATGACAGTCCAGAAAAAGAGATAATAAGAGAAAAAATATGGTAATTCATTAAATGAGTTGGACTGTCATATTGGATTATATATATTTTTAGAATAATTTATTGAAAATAGTAGTATTTTCCTTTGGTTTATTTTGGAGGTCAAATCTCAGCCGTTGAATATGATTACTTTACTGGTTAGTTATGTTTACTGATCTAATAATAACCGTTTGATTGTTTGAAAATATTATTGAATGGTTTTTTTTTTAGGAAACAGATTTAAAGAATAATTGAAAAAAAGAAAAGTCAAGCTTATGTAGTTTCGTCGTAATTGTTGGACCTGTTGGTCGTTAGATTGAAATCTCAACGGTTCAATATCGAAAAAGTCAATAAGAAAATGATAGTTTTTAAAAAAGAAATGTTAAAAAAATAAGTAAGAAAACAATTAACATGGATTGATTAGTAAAACAGTTACAATAATTTATCGTCATTTGTCAATCACATATGGAGTTTACATTATAAAACCATTTTTTTAAAATATTACACCGACGCATAAATTTAAGGATTTTTGAAAAAGAGAAAAGACTTTAACCTATCACATGCTATGTCCAACCATTCTAGTTTAGTCGACATTTTTTTCATCTTATTAATAGACTACCCAAGCATTCAATATGTGTTAATAGTCTTGGACATGTGATAGTGATATTGTTGATGTGTATCTCAACCGACTTGTATTTTGTAGTTGAGATATAATTGTAATTTCGAGTTTTATCGGGTATTGTTGTACTTAGTTGACATCTTTTATTATATACGTGAGTTATTAGAAGAACTTTTAT
This sequence comes from Dipteronia dyeriana, assembly GCA_032871835.1. NCBI lineage: Eukaryota > Viridiplantae > Streptophyta > Magnoliopsida > Sapindales > Sapindaceae > Dipteronia > Dipteronia dyeriana. Next base: position 1,092,605 of record CM065299.1, on the reverse strand, counting down.
AATTTTTAGAGTATTCTCAACGGTTTCCTTTGGAGACCTCTCTTAACTTAATTAAGGGAGAAATAGTATTTTTAAAACTCCAACATATCCCTTAAAAGTCTCTAAAAATATGTTTAGATGGAATTCACTTCCTTAATTAAAAGGTGGCTTCAACCCCTTAAGTGGTCTCTATATATTTAAAGCACCAGATATTTAGCTTTTCAATTTCAACAATTCTTTTATGAGTAATGCAACTTTTTCAAAATTTGATGCCCAAATGCTATGCCATCACTCTGATCTATTCATTTAAATCAAACAAATCTAATACAATCATACTGAATGGATTAGAATGATACCACATCATTTGGACACCATGGGCATATTATCCAATGAGTGATTTGTTTTACGATAATAATAATTACAAAGTAAATTCAAGATAATAATTAAAAATATATATATTAAATGAGTCATTTAAGGGAGTATTGTTGGAACACATACTCCCTTAATAGTCCTTACAACAACATTCATCTTTATCTAAGGATATCTTTAAGGGAGACTGTTGGAGATACTTTAAACGTGTAATAGTGCATATGTGTGATCGCTTGTATATATAACAAAGAGAGAAAACCCTAGAACAAAAGAGAGCTTGTGAGTTTGAAAGATCGAGACAAGGTTGAGACTCAGAGGAAGCTGAATGTTGGTGGAATCGAGGTAATATATTGTATCTTGTAATTTTCATTATCTAATAAAATCGGTGACCTTCATAGACAGTCATTTTTGGTGAACCATGCAAAACGGTTTGTGTTTGTGTTATGGTTTGTTTACTATTGGTTGATTGTGTTTCCTAGTTGATAGTAATACTTTTGTATTTTTAAAGTTCATTCAAACAAGTTATTGGAAGGTGTATGTGGTAGTTTGAGAGAAATGAGATCATCCCCCATTTAAAATTGATTTTATTTCCCAACCGTGGATATGGGGATTTGATGATTTTTAGGAGAAATGACTATCCCTATCTATACTATATTTGTATAGTTGATGAGTAGTTATGTGTAGGGGTGAGCGTTGATTGGACCGGTTCAGTTTTCCCTAGAACCAATAAAATCCAGTTTTTAAAAAAGTGAACCGATCCAATCAAATTGACATTTATCAACCGATAAAAAACCAACCGAATTAGACCGGTTCGGTTCGGTTCGGTTTTTTCTGTTTTGAGCCTATTAGATCAAAATTCTGAACTTCAATTATTACAAATTTTGTTCATTTTTTTAAATTTGTTAGGCCAAATTTATTTACATTACAATAAAAACATACTAAAAATTTGTAAACCCATATCATCTCCCTCAATCTCATCTCTCTCTCTCTCTCTCTCTCTCTCTCTCTATATATATATATATATATATATATATATATATATATCAACCATCATCACTCATCCACCATCTCATCATCAACAAATTTAATTACACAAACAAGAAAAAAAAAACAAAAATCGAATCCAATAATCCATAGTTTTCAATGGAAACCAAAAATAAAAAAATCGAAAAAAATTAAAAAAAAATATTGGAGGAAAAATCCGAAAAATCTGAAAAAGATAATCACATGTAATATTATTATAAAATAAAAGAAAAGATAATCCTCTTCACCAAATCTTCCCTTGCTGAATCATCCAAGCTCACCATAACTACAATAACAACCGCCAACAACCTTATCGGAAGGCAATAAGCAAACAATTGTTTCTACCAAGGCTTTGTTCCTCTGGCTATGAGCATCAGAAATCAAAGCATCAATGGAATCAGACAACCGGATTTGTTCGTGACGGGTTCTCTTTCTCATCCTCCATCGTCTTCCTTTTGTTTCCTCCTCCCCCGCCTTTACTACACCCACATAATGGTGTCCACGGTTCGGTTTCGGTTAAGTGGAAAGGCCGAACCGTAACCATAACCGTAACCGTAACCGGAATAGGACGGTTTCGGAACCGGCGGTTTTCGGTTCGGTTTCGGTTTCGGTTTCGATTTTCTGAAACCGAACGGTTCGGTTTCGGTTTCAGTTCGGTTTCGGTTCGTTCGGTTTTTTTTTCTGAAATGCTGCCACGTGTCAGCATTTCATTGGGTTTTTTTTAATTTTTTTGAAACCGGCGGTTTTTGGTTCGGTTTTTAAGATCCCATAACCGTAACCGAACCGTCGGGATCCGGTTTCCAACCGGTTTTGTAATCGACGGTTTCGGTTATTGTTTCCAGAGGTCGGTTTCGGTTCGGGTTCGAACGGTTTAACCGAACCGTGGACACATCTACACCCACACCTCCCTCTACTTCCGGCCTCTACTTAGCCTTAGCTTTTACTCTATTTTTTTTCTCAAAAAAAAAAACACAAATGAAATCAACCAACCAAGTAGGGAAAATGAAATGAATTGTTGAAATACATACTAACATACTTGAAAATCTAAAATGAAAGGGTGAGACTTGCGAAGAGGAAGACGTCGCGACTTGCGAGTTGAAGACGAACAACTGGAACGAGTGATGACTGTATGACGGCGAGCAACGGAAGGTGACGGAGCGTCGACGATCGGCGGAAGACGACTGATCGATGTGAGTGGCAGACGAGAAATTGACGAGTGACTTCGTTGAGGGCGTGTGGCTGCGGAAGAGATAACTGAAGAAATGAAGAGTGGAACTGTGGAGGATTGGTTAGGTTTTTTTTTTAATTTATAATCGGGTACCGGTTCGGTTATCCGGTGTTTGAAACTAAACCGGATAAAAACCGATCCAACTGTTTTTTTAATTAGAACCAAACAGGACCGGACCAATCACCAAACCAAACCCGAGAAAAAACCAATTGGACTGTTCTATCCACTGATTCGGTTTGGTTCATTGGTTTTTTGCCCACCCCTAGTTATGTGTGAGAGTTGATTTCTTTTTATTTTAATTTTCAATTCTTTGATTTTTATAAACCCTTTAATTGAAACCTAAATACGAGAAACTAACCTAGCAATGGTTCACAACTATAGCTGAACCCCTAAATCTTAATGTTCTGAGCCAAATCCAAAGCCGAAAATAAATGGTCCATATCAAATCAAATGTCTAAATTCCAGAATCAAACCGGATTTGAATAATACGGAATTGGATCAGATCGGATCGATATAACCCATTGCATTAAACACCCTTAAGCGAGACTTAGGGGTCGTTTGTTTTTTGTCTGAATACTGAACAGTCCTGAATTTTTCTAATGACTGAATAGGGATTGAAATCTGAACCTGAATGACATGTTTTTTTTTCCTCACATCTAAATGTATTGTCAACACGTTTGTTTTTTAAAAGTAAAATTATCTGAATATAAGTAATTTTACATTTATACCTATATTAAACAATTATACATATAATATGGAATAAAAAAAATACAAAAATAATAATTATATATGAACACATATGATCATGATCTCCATATTTGTTTACAAACAAACTTCATTTTTTTAAGAAAAGAAAAAGTTTTTTTTTTTAAAAAATAAAAAGGACATTAAGAAAACTCACACAAAATACTCTAATATATATATATATACATCACCATAATAACACAATAAAGTATCGATATTAAACACTAATATGAACAATGATTAGAGTTCTTTTTTATTTAGGTTCTTTTTTATTTTTAAAGTTATTTAAAATAAATAATATATTAAAATAAAGATTTCTATACCATATTTAATTTTGATAAAATTGAAAATATGTTATATATGAGGATAATATCGGAAGAAAAGATTTTAAATTGTATTTAATGTAATTCAGTTATTTGTAATTAAGTTAAAAGTCAAGTTTATTTACTTTATTTAAAGTTTTTTTTTAGGATTTTTAAATTGTTTAACCATTTAAAAAATAAATAAAATAAAAAAATAAATTTATAATTATGATTCAGACCCATAAATTTTAATCGGAAAAAATAAAAGATCACTTACCGGTGCTATATAAGTACAGCGCAGTTGAAAATTATCTAATTTGAACGTGGACAGACAAATCTTGCCAACGAAACTCACGAGAAGCACACACGAAGACTTGACAAAATGGAATACACACGTTCTCACTCTATCTGAATATAGAGAAATGCGAACCAACGGTGCCGATATCGCCGCAGACTAGTGGCTCATATATTTTTCTCTTTCTCCCAAGTCCCAAATTTCAACGATCACCCATGACCCATCACGCAGAATATACTGCCTAACTGCTACGACCCTTTTGTCTCGCTTTACCGTAACGTTTGGTCTATCGAATGAGACCATTTATCAAACAGTTGACTTGAAAAAGATTTAAAAAGAAGAAAACGACGAAGAAGCACTTTCTTCGAAGTTTCGTGCTTTATTATTGTGACTGTTTTCATAATAATAAGTTTCAAGGTGTGAAATCAAATGTTTCCAGGATTCTTGGCGATTGGAGAGAATATTATTATAAGTAGAATGTGCTTTGTTTGTGGAGAACATGATTGAGCAGTGATGATCCTGTTTGGAGATGGAATATTTGTTGCTTTCTGGGCCTAACTGTGCTATAATTACACCATGGATAACAACCAAAACAACAGCAATATCAACAACAACAACAACAACAACAATCCACCCCTCGTTACTAGAATTCTTTCCCATGTAGAGGTTGTTTTCTTTTTCATTGTTTTCATTTTGTGTGTTTTGTGTATTTGTTTTAGGTAATCAAGTCATTTGCTTTATTAAAAGTATTGTTTTTTGTTTTGATTTGGGGGATTTGAACTTGGACATCATTATCTGTTGAGAGAGGCCTGGTTATTACCGTGCTATGACTGTGACTACTACAATATTGAAAGTCTATGATCGAGTATTGTAAAGCGAGCATTTATGTATAAAATCATGTGTGTACATATAGATTGACTAATGTTTTGAGTTGAGGATTTTGAAAGATTGATTTTTGATGAAAGGGTGTTGTTGGTTACGTAGATGGGATCATTAGGCGAGAGAGCAGCGCATGAATTTGAATATGATGGTTTAGAGAGTCCGGGAGCAAGAACGAAACATTCATTGGAAGTGGAATCGTCAAGCAATGGTGGTTCGGACAATAGGAGTGGAAATGTATACATGTCGAGCAGCCATGGTGTCATTGAGAGCATCAAAATTGTTGTACTATCCACCAGACTGAACATACTCATGATTTTCGGCCCCATAGCGATTATTGTAGATAAAACTTCTGGCAGTCATGTGAGTTGTGTTTGTTCTGCTTTGTTGTTGTTAATGTTCTTTTTGTGATTGAAAGCTTTGTTCATTATATTTCTTTGAGTGCATTTCAGGGATTGGTTTTTATTTTCAGCTTGTTGGGGATCATACCTTTGGCTGAGCGTCTTGGTTTCGCTACAGAGTAAGTTCCCTTGCATTCAATTTGTCCAAGTGCTTTGACAATTTAAAATTTCACGTAGGTACTCTATTAGTCTCTACACGATAAGTATGCTTTCTAGAGGCAGCAGACTGGAAATGCATTGCTCTTATGTCGCAGCCAATTAGGACTGGTGAATTAGCCATCTGGAAATGCATACACTTGACTTGATACTTTGTGTTAATATTGCTAGAAAGTTCATGTTTTGATGAGTAACTAATGCAGCTTGTGATTAATTTTGATGCAGGCAGCTGGCTTTCTTTACTGGACCTACAGGTAATTTTATTGCTAATAAATAGGACGTCAACCTCATTTTTTTTTCCCATTCTTTTCACATATATCTGTAAAGTTATTATATGGTCTTGAATTTTGATATAAAACTATCTTTTGTGAATTTTTCCCCTCAGCCACAAGAATCATTTCCATAGACACTAAAACACTTGCAGTTTTTCTCATTGTATGCTTTAATGTTGCAAGTGGTGTAAAAAGTACAAGAATTCGCTGTTTCTTTTATCTATTTCTTATATGTTTATTCCCTTCATTACGAGGGAATACAATGTTTTTTCAGTCAAAGTGCACCTTTTGATGCAAAATTCAAATAATCTTTAAACCTATTACCCAGAAGATCTTTAAAATTCTAAAACGTAAGTACTAGTAGGAGTTAACTTCAGTCAATTTGTTAATCTGATTTTCTCTGTGATTTTCGTTCCCACACCTCACGAATGCTTTATAATACTTTGATTTGAGCTTTGCAGTTGGAGGTCTTCTAAATGCTACTTTCGGAAATGCAACAGAATTGATAATTTCAATTTTTGCATTACAAAATGGAATGACGCGTGTTGTTCAACAGTCACTATTGGGTTCAATTTTGTCAAACATGTTGCTGGTTCTTGGTTGTGCATTCTTCTGTGGAGGATTTGTGATTACTAAGAGGGATCAAGTGTTCAACAAGGTATATTGGCCACTTTGATCACATTTTATTTCTTAAACCAAAGGAAAAATGCTTAGTTTTTCTTTTCTTTTCTTTTTCATATATTTGTTGACAAGGTTTCAATTGTGCTAATAACGATTGTAGGCAGTTACTACAATGAGCTCTGGATTGTTGTTGATGGCAGTCATGGGCCTATTGTTCCCTGCTGTCCTCCATGCTACTCATACTGAGTTGCATTTTGGGAAGTCTGAATTGGCCCTTTCAAGGTTTAGTAGCTGTATCATGCTTGTGGCATATGCTGCCTATATATTTTTCCAGCTGAAGAGCCAGAATAATCTATATGAACCTATTAATGAGGTTAGTTACTGTCATTTTGGAGATAATCACTGTTGTGGCTTATGCATTATGTTACTTTGGAGATAATCCCTGCTGTTCTTGATATCTGCACTAGAATAGCATATTATTCACCTTTATCTCAATCAAATAAGTGTGCCCATTTCTGAATGCATAATTAGTGTGTTGATACTAACAGGAAATGAGTATTACTTGTAGCAAATAATTTCCGTTTAACTTAAGGATTACCTAAATCGTCAGGACTTGTTGTTTATCAAATGCCTTTTGGTAGGTCAGTTATACACTTATACAACAATGTAGAGGAAAATAATCAGCATGGTGATGATTTTAAGCTAATTGGTCACATATTTTGGAGAAATGGTAGAAGCTACATAGTGTTGTTCAGAAGCATAGACAATGAAAACAATTAAATGATGGAGGATAGAGATTAGGAAGCTTTGTCTCTAAGCTCAGTTTGTATCCGCTTACTATATACATTCTTAGAAAATTATTATATTTTTGCTCCATTTTTCATATGTTATTTATGGTTTGTATGATAAATGGCTTACAACTCAGGGACAGGGAGAGACTCCGAGTGGAGAGAGTTCAAACGGCGAAGAAGTTCCTGTGATATCAAAGTGGGAATCAATAATATGGCTAACTGTTTTCACTGCATGGATTTCTATCCTCTCAGAATTGTTGGTCGATGCCATTGAGGTAAAATTTTCTTGTAAATATATCCCATCCTCTATTGTGTAATAAATTACATGGCATTCCCTCCAATGTATCTTCTAACGAGATAGTGACTACGATATTCTTTGAGGAGGGAAGTCCAAATATGTTGTCATGAGCACTCAAACACTTTGCCAATTTTGTCTTATCCAACTTTTTATCTTCTTGTCTTTGGTCAGCAAGAAATCATTTGCTTGGTTTTTATTTTCTTAAAAATTTATATTTATCCACCTACCTTGCAAGGGATATGACATTGTGATATTATGTTTGAAAGTTTTCTCGTGGGATTTGTCGACTAAGATATATGTTTTACCGTGCGTATGATTATTTTTTCAGGGAGCATCCGATGCTTTGAAAATACCAATAGCATTTATTAGTGTTATCCTACTCCCAATTGTTGGTAATGCAGCAGAGCATGCTGGTGCTGTTATGTTTGCAGTTAAAGACAAGCTTGTAAGTGCTTAATCTTCTTATGTTGTATAATAACTAATCGCAGTTAATTGGCATTTGAGAATTATTTAATATGTTGTGTAGGACATATCTCTGGGAGTGGCAATAGGTTCCTCAACGCAGATAGCTATGTTTGGGGTAAGGAGAGAGCTTTATATGGCTTTGTACTGCCCTTATTATGTTCTTGCTCTTACGTCTTTGCTTCCTGACATATAGTCTATATTTTTTGTATGTTTCTTTTACCACATATCCACTGGGGACAATTAATTTGGATTATTAGTCACCTGACCACCCTTGGTAAATTTTGTTTATGATTCCAGATTCCCTTTTGCGTAATTATAGGGTGGATCATGGGGTGCCCTATGGACTTAAATTTTCAACTCTTTGAGACAGCCACACTTTTCATAACTGTTCTAGTGGTAGCCTTTATGCTACAGGTTAGCAAATTTATTTAATTATAGACATACTAGTTTATTTGTCTGTATATTGTCTCTATTTTATCATAGACCGTTGTTCTCATATTTGCTCTGTTTCTTTCAGGAGGGAACTTCGAATTACTTTAAAGGACTAATGCTCATTCTTTGCTATGTAATAGTTGCTGCAAGTTTCTTTGTACATACTGACCCGGCTTCATTGCGTAAGTTGTCACTCCCTTTCCCAGCCAAGTGGCGATTTCATCTTTGAATAATGGCACTTAACCACTTTCGTTTATCTTTTATGTTTATAGCTTTAATTAGTATATATTTTCCCAGTTTTTACATTGTCATCTAGCATATGTAAAGAGTCCTTTTTGCTTGTAATGGCAGTTGAAAGAGTGTGCTTCTACATTTTTTTAGTATTATTTTTTGTATGACTCCATTTTTAGTTTTGTTAGGTTCTTGTTCGTAGCAGTTTCATGCTAGAGGATAAGGTTGTGGATTCAAATGCAATTTAGAACAGAATGAATAGTTTTTCTTTCTCCTTTTATAAACAATGACACAATGCTTGTCGACAGTGTATGATTACGATTTGGGGTCCTTTAATAGTCTCTAGCTATATAACAAATTAGATCTTCGTTTTGCAGAAGATAAACCAACGAAACATGGTTGACTAAAGACGTTGGATTCATCATTCTTGTGCTGACTGGCTGTAGCTCAAGTTGCCATTTTACACACCGGCAAAATTGTTTTTCAGAGAACTCCCTGTAACTTATTCGACCTAGAGCTAAAGCTTCCATGAAGTTATTATATGCTGATCCAAGTTTAGGATTTATTTGTTGCCATAAAGCTTCTAAACTATACTACCCAATGTACCTATTACAACCGCTTGTATATTGTTCATGTTAGCTCTACCTCTTTTTGTAAGGCAGCCATTACATACTTTCTTGTATCTAGCCACTTTCGTACATTGGAAGATGGCTGCCTGTAGGTCTAGCTTTCGTATGAAATTTAGAGACTAAGAATCCATTTAAGTAAAAGAATGTCAAAAACATATACGCATGTTTCTTTTGTGTACTAGTCAAGTTACATGATCATTTATGAAGCATATATCATTGAACCTCTTTTCCACAAATTGTTCATATCATTGTGACATCTTTATCATTTACATGTTCTGTTTAGTTTACGATACTATGACCAAAACTTCAAGTTTCCCGTAAAACAGACTCGTTTGATTTAGTGCTCTTGAAATGCCTTTGTGATTGTGTCCGCAATGTGATTGAATTCATATTGTTACCTGTTTACGGAATATAGGTGATAGCGCGCATGACCGTCTCCATGAATTTTTTTAGAGCATCCAATGTTCTTAGAAAATATTCAAATTGATGTAATTGAATGATTTCATGCTCCTAAGACTCAATAGGAATCTCATTTTCTTGTTCTTCTGGAATATCCAGAAGAAGAGTTGTGATGGTACAGTTTTTGATCATGAAACTGCAACCCATTATAATTTTTTGCCGGCTCTCGACAAGGATATAGACAAATGAATGCGCAATTGAATCATCATAATTTTTTTTTTCAGGACCGTTTGACTAGGGAATTATTAATGTATATATATATCTTCATCAGATTGCTCATTGATATGCTTTAAACAAAAAAGAGTTTCTGTCGTCTTGTTTTTGGACGTGAACGATAGAAACAAAGACTACATATCAAAATGAGAATATGTGAAACTTTTCTTCTTCACGTTGCCGTCAAACCACTGACGAAAGATAAATGTTGAAGAAGGAAGCTTTTAGGATCCGGTCAACGGTTCTAGAGACTAATGAATTGCTTGATACTTATACCGGGTAAGATGTTGACCAAATAAATGAATAAATAAAATCAAGCTTACCAAAAGAGATCGAAAGGGAAGAAGAATCGTAGTATAATTCTCAACCTCGAAGAAAACACGTTATAATCTCTTGGTCTTTGGAGGAGCTATCCAAAGCTCGAAGGTCGGTTCTTGATGCTCCTCACAAATGTTTGAATTTGATGCAGGGTGATGTTCTATGGTCGGATCCTTCAATGAAAAATGGTCTTTCTCCAAATAAAGGAGATGCATTGGTCTATTGTGGGTAGTTCCAGCCACGGTTCGGTTTCGATTTGGAACCGTCGGTTACGATTCCATGGCAAAGTCAAACAGTATTCGTAACCGGCCTAGCCGGTTTGGCTTACGGTTAGTAACCGTCTGTTTGGCGATTTAGTTACAGTTCCGGTTTGATTATATGGGCGCTTCTTATTGGTTTTTTTTTTTTTTTTTTATGAAAATTGACCGTTAAATCGTGGTTAAACTGCCAGTTTTTTTTTCAAAAACCCTGCCACATGGCAGCTTTTAATAATTTGTTTTTAGAAAAATTAAGGCTGATTTGGCATTGTAGCTTTTAAAATAATTACTGTTGGTTGTGCCGAAGAAATAATCTACTACGAAATTAATCAGACATTTGTTTGGTTAATGTTGCTATTGAAACTACTATGGATTTAAAAGCAGTATTCATATGTTTGGTAAACTTTATCTTTAACATAATGACTAAAACAGATAATGACAGCACCAAGTCTAAAAAAAATGGATAATTCTTCTTTTACTCTTTTATTTTCTTTTTTTGACATGCGGATACCTGTATTATAACAATTCAATCTTTTATCACTTTTTTATAGATATATTTTTTATTGATTATATTTTTTGATGAGTTGGTGATGATAAAGAAGAAAAATGGTTGAAGAAGAAATAGATGACGAAAAAGATAAGTTTTAGGATTTTGTTATAAGTTCTAAGTTTGGGTGTTTGTTCAGTAATTGGGTTGAGAAGATGAACAAATTATTTTTAAAAATCTTTTAATTAATCTTATATTTAATCAATGAAGAACAAATAAAATTGAAACATATGAAATTAAACATAAGATATATTTGTATTTATGTTAAGTCAATATGAATATTTTAATCTTTAAAAAGATTCATTAAATCAAACAACAAATTCTATCATAATCACTTTGTAAAAGTAACCCTCACATGCTTCTTAAAATTGCTGTCAAATCAACCCATATTCTCAAATAATCACTTTTGGAAATTTTACAAAACATTTTTTTATTTCAAAATTATGAAATAATCAGCTTTTAATTTTTCAAAAGCAATACCAAACATGACCTAAATGAAACCGACGGTTTTTTTTTAAATAGTAACAATAACCAAACAGTGTCAGAACCGGTTTCCAACTGATTTTATAACCGACGGTTACGATTACGGTTTTGGTTTGAAATCATTGGTTTAATCGAATCATAATTACCTCTAATTATGGGGTCCCGATACATATTATTATAATTATTTTATAATTAAGGATACATTGATTAAAATATTGGGAGACCAATTCTACTGTCCCTACTTCTAACCAAACAAACAAAAAATAAGGTTGGATTTTTTTATCGGAGTTGGATTTGTTGGCAACAAAATCAAAGTCCTTGGAGGTTTGTTGGAGTTGATTTTATATTTCATGGATTTTTGTGTTTTTAGATATGCGAGATTTAGAGTATTTACGAACGAGACGAGACATGTTTCTCTCAAAAGGAGTATATAAGGAAATTAATGCTATGCAAATGAGAAACTCAAGGAAACAATAACATTGTTAGTCTGGAACTGTTGCCTACGTGTCCTTTTAAGTTGCATGAAATCTTATCTATGTGTTACTTCTTATTCTGTGTTGTCAAAATATTTGTGACGTTAATAATCCATGACAATGCTTATTTTATTTCTCTAAATAATACGGATGGCATTTAAAGCACTCAAGAAAACTCTCAATAAAGAAAAAACTTCACACCACTATATTCGTAGCTTTCTCTTGCTCGGACTTTATTTACTATATACACTGCTGAGATGTTACTATTTTTTTTTCCTTTTTTAATTGCAGGAACTAAAAGGAAATATTCAGATGTTCTGTCAAGTGCGTCCTTTATTACTAAATAACGGTGCTGGTCAGGAAGCATTTGTAATTTCTTATCCTACATGGAATCGATCTTTTACAAACTGGTATGGATATATTATGTCCCGTTCTACAGCTGTTTTTAGTCCGTTTTCGTTTTTATTTTCTAAAAACGATATCGAAAACGCGTTCGTTAACCGTTTTTCATTTTATCTTCAAAAAACGAAAAATAAAATTAAAAACAAAACCAGTATTAAAAGTGAAAAATTTGAAAAACATAAAATACTTGTTTTTCGTTTTTCGTTTTTCGTTTTTGTTTTTCATTTTGTTTTTCACCTTTTTATATATAAAAAAATCATTTTGATTTTCATTTTGTTTCATTTAGTTCTATTATTTGTTTCATATGACTAGGATAAGACGAGACAATATTTTTAAATGACCAAAGTGCCCATATATATACTCCAGAATAATTTATTTCCAATTAGAACTAAAAACATTCATGTAATTATAATTATTATATATATTATAAAATATAATATATATATATATATATATAAAATATAAAATATTATATATTTATATAGTATTACGTTATAATATAAAAATATATTATTAAATTGTATATATATATATATATATATATATATTGTAATTATTTATTTATTATTTAAGAGTTTAGTTTTGATTAATTCATTTTTTGATATGTTTTTTTGAATTAATTTTTAACATATTATTTTTTTTTAATTTAAAAATTACAATACAAAAAATATATTGGTTAATTATGTAATCAATTTTTGATAGTTTTCAGTTAACCTACCAGACGCGTTTTTTTCGTTTTCATTTTCAAAATACAGCTTTCAATATATGCTACCAGACGCGTTTTCGGAATTCGAAATTGAAACAAAAAATATTGTTTTCATTTTCATTTTTATTTTCGAAAAACAACAACTGAAAAACGTTTACAGGACGGGCCCTTAGTTTCTCACTTATTTCTTATTTAAACTTACATTCTATAATGCTTTTAAATTATTCATTACATAGATAATGCTTTCTATATACAGCTGGAGGAAAGATTTGATGCTTTATTTAATGCTATTTTGTTGTCAATATATAAAATATTTCTATTTATATTTGATAAGGTTTTAGTTATGAGGCTTCTTAGTATGATGTGTATGTAGAAATATCATAACTGGTACAGAGTGTCTTGGATAACGATAAGGTGATCATGTTACTCATTGCTTTTGGAAATTTTAAAAGCAATGTTTGCACACTAAAATTTTGATCCTACCTTAGCAGTTGAAATGTTTGTTTATAAAGTGCTGATGTGTTGTATTTTTTATAGATTTGCATATTTACTTATGGTCAGACAGAATCAGGGAAAACATATACCATGATAGGTAGACCAGAAGCCCCATAGCAGAAAGGGTCGATATCTCGTTCTTTGGAACAAAAATATAATTATTGTAAGGTAGTCAAAATTATAAATAATAAATTATTTTATGTGAGTCATATTGGATTTTGCTTCTATGGTTTCGTTTTTCTTTTCTTTTCCATGGTTGGATTTTGTTGTCAGCGGGTCATAAAATTCCATTTAGATTTTACAAGATTTTTAGTCATGAGGCTTCCTAACAAGATTTGTTGGTAGAAATATCATAGTTGGTACAGAGTGCTTTGGATGACTATAAAGTGATCATGTTACCTATTGCTCGGTATTTTTTAGAGTAGCAAGTTTTTACACACTATAACATGGCCCAAGTTTGGTGACATCAAATGTTTGTAAATTGAGGAACTTGTTTATTTAGCTTATTTATGACACTAATTTTTTGTTCCTACCTTGTCAATTGAAATGTTTGTTTATGAAATATTGATGTGTTGTATTTTTGGCAACTCTGCATATTTCTTACGGTCAGATAGGTTCAGGGAAAACATATACGATGATAGGTAGACCATGAGCCCCATAGCAGAAAGGGTAAATACCTCGTTCTTTTGTAAGATGTTAAAATTTTAAATAATTAATTGTTTCATATGAGCCATGTTGGGTTTTGCTTCTATGGGGGCATTTTTTTTTCTATTCTATGGTTGGATTTTGTTCTCAGCCGGTCATAAATTTCCATTTATATTTGACAAGGTTTTTAGTCATGAGGCTTCCAGCAAGATGTGTTTGTAGAAATATCAGAGTTGGTACAGAGTGTCCTGGATAACTATAAGGTGATTATGTTACCTATTGCCTTTGTTTTTTTTTTAAACGACAACTTTATTGATAAGAGTCATTGGAGGCTGAAAGCATGGAATAAAACGGGGCCGAACACACGGTCATAGCAAGGACCTAAAAACAAGTTACAACAAGCAACTCATACCCACCACAAAACGCTACCCAACAAGCTCAAACTATATCAACACACAAGAGAAAACACAACACAACAGAACAACAACAAACAACAAAAAATACTAGTCTTTATCATCATCTCTCCCTTTGTCCATTCGGTCTACCAACGCATCGTCAACAACACTTAAATTGTAACCATGATCCCCACTATGAATCTTCATCCTATGGATTATTGAAGGAAAAAATATCCGTTTTTCCCCGCCTTTTATCGGAAGAATACAAAGTATTTCTAAAAGCCACCACATTCTCATTTCGAGGAAAAAGATCCAAATCCCCAAGATTAATATAAAGATTGATAGCTGAACCAACTGAACTTAAGTCGGATCTTAACAAACCTCCACCCTTCTCAAAATTAATAAAAACCACTTGATCACCTGAAACTGAATCTCCCCCACTAGAACACCGAAGATTTTAATACTCTTACTACTCCCCAAACTCTCACTTCTTTGAATACCTGTCTTGTTCACCCCGTTGTTCTCACCTTAAACAATACATTTCTACCACATTTTCCAATACCAACTTGTCCAACACAAGGACCCATCAAACCTTCACTTGCACCATTATGACTCAACTCTTCCATTTTACACACCGAAATATGGCCTAAGTTCGGTGACACCTAATGTTTTTACATTTAGTAACTTGTTTTTTAAGCTGATTGATGCCACTAGATATATTTGTTAGGCTTTGTTTTTGTGCATGAAATTCTAATCCTACCTTACCAGTTGAAATGCTTATTTATGAAATGTTGATGTGTTTTATTTTTGGAAAGTCTGCATATTTACTTACGGTCTGACATGTTCAGGGAAAACATATACCATGATGGGTAGACCAAAAACGTCATAGTAGAAAGGGTTGATACCTCGTTTTTTGGAATAAAATATGATTATTGTATGATGTTAAGGTTATAAAAAAATAATTATTTCATGTGATTCAAGTTAAATTTTATCCTTCTATGGTTTCGTTTTTTTTCCCTCTTCTATGGTTGGATTTTATTATCAGTCGGTCATGAATTTCCATTTATATTTGACAAGGTTTTTAGTCATGAGGCTTCTCAGCAAGATGTGTTTATAGAAATATCATAGCTGGTACAGAGTGCCTTGGATAACTATATGGTGATCATGTTACCTATTGTTTTTGGAATTTTTTAGTTTAGCTTATAATGCCACTAGATATGTTTGTTAGGATTTGCTTTTGTACATGAAATTATGATCCTACCTTGCCAGCTGAAATGCTTGTTTAAGAACGGGACATGTTATTCAGGAACGTTTATGTCAACTTGATGAAACTGGGACCCAAAACGGGCAACTCTTTACCTTTGTTAACAAAGAGGTTTCCACCAATCGTGGTTGACGTGATGTTATGCGTCTGTTTGCAGACTGTGGTGTTCTGTTAATGTGTTGGAGAAGCAATACTGTGAGGAGTATTGTTATTACTGTGATATATTTATTGCCATTCCTTTTGGCAAGGAGTCAACTATGGTTTCCCAGATGTTGGCTCACATAGGTTTTCTTGAGTAGGAGTTAATTGTAGATGCTCAATCTTTCGAGGAGATGCTGGATCACAACCGTTTCCTTATGTTGTGAGTTGTTATTGCACACGTTGTATGGCATCTTGGATATCGTTGTCCTAAGATCGAAGACATTTTGTTGGATTATTTGAACATAATGGATAGTCGTCCTTGATTATTTGCGTTTAATGGATAAGCTCATGAGGCATGGATAGTCTATAGGATACACTATAGATTTTGGGATACACTACTGGTGAACTATGGTTTATTTTAATTTATCCAGAGAACGTAACAAAAAGGGTAAACATTAAGCCAAAAAAAAAAATAAAGATCTTGCTTTTGGTTTTAGGCGTTGATTTGTGAGTTGAAATCCTATCAAGTTTTGTTTTACTTTGTTGTTTGAAGTCTAATTTCCATTATTAAAGGAATATTGAAAGAAGTTTAGGTGATGAAGAATAAGAATTAATTGATAAAAAAAAAGTGTTGATGTGTTGTATTTTTGGCAAGTCTACATATTTGCTTATGGTCAGATATGTTCATGGAAAACATATACCATGATGTACCATGGTGGGTTTGACCAGAATAACCATACCAGAAAGTAGGGGTGGACATGGGTCGGTTCGGTTCGGTTTTGGTCAAAACCGTATTGACGCAACTTATATTCGGTTTTTAAAAATATAAATCGGTTGTCAAAACTTCTCCAAAATCAATGGTCTATATGCAACACACTGATATAACTTATATCAGTGCGAACTGATAAAAAAGCCACTATATATACATGTGATATTTATAACATTGGTTGATCAGATTTAATAAGTAAACACGTACATCTCTTTACCTGCAATATGCAGATAAATAACTCTGATGTCATATCATTAACCACTTAATTATGACGCTTTTAGCAATAACATTTTTAAAACGATTGAATTACGTTAAGAACCATATGACTTACTGATAGATATATATATATATATATAAGGGCCAGACTTCTTCAAACCTTAAAAATGTTAGGAAAATTATCTGATATATATTTTATATTTAGAAGAGATATTATGTATATAACAATTTACTTTTTTTTTGTATTTCAAGATTATAACTAGTATTAATTTTAGGACTTGTTTACATGAGTTACACACGTGTAGGACAAATCCTCTTATTGTATATGTACATCGTTTGACATCAGTGAATATTATTCAGTTAAATTGTCTTCTTTTCATGGTATCAGAGCGAGGTTAAAATCTAGACACATTTATTGTTGCACTCTGTTTTCTCGTGTAGCTTCTCTTCATTCTTTTCACTGTTATGGCCAAAGATCAAACACTTATTGATAAAACTCATTCCGCTTCTGGCACATCCAAGCCATAAAATTCAATCCCCTATACAGATGTCTTGAAAGCAGATCCCTCCAATTCCTATTTCACTCATCATTCAGATCATCCAGGTTTGGTGTTAGTTTCCAAACCTTTGAATGGAGACAACTATTCAGTATGGAAAAGAACTATTCAGTATGGAAAAGGGCTATGTCAATGACTTTAAATTCCAAAAATAAGTTACGCTTTGTCAATGGTAAAATCTTGGCACCTTCAGAAGAAACTAATCCTAATGGTTATGCAACTTGGTCGCGTTGTAATGATATGGTCCACTCTTGGATCATCAATGTTCTCAGTTCAGAAATCTCAGACAATGTGATTTACTATATTACGGCATGTGAAGTTTGGGAAGATCTTCGTGAACGATTCTCTCAAAGCAATGCACCACACATCTTTGAAATTCAGCGAGATATTGCCTATCATAAACAGGAACAACTCTCAGTCTCCACTTATTACACAAAGCTGAAAGGCTTATGGGATTAATTAGCTTTTTACTGCGATGCATCATATGGAGCGCAACAAGCTCAATAAAAATTGATGTAGTTTTTGATGGGTTTGAATGAATTCTACAGTACTGTCCATGGACAAATCCCCTTGTTGAACCCTCTTCCTTCTGTTCGCCAAGCATGTTCTGCCGTTTCTCAGGAAAAAAAACAGAGACTTCTCGCCACACATGCAACTCCGGACTCTAGTGGGAGTGCAACCATGGCTGTAAGAAACAGTAGCAAATCAAATCAGTTTACAACAACAGGAAAAATGGAGCGATCGGACCGTCCCCATAATGGTCCACAAGAGAACCGACGCTATGATCAAGACACACGGCGCACATGTTTGTTTCGAGGTAGATCAAAGTGCACCCATTGTGGGGATATGGGACATTTCATCGAAAAATGTTATCAGCTGCATGGATACCCACTAGGCCACCCAAAGGCAAAGCAGAACTCAAATTCAAATCGCTTCAAGAATACTCCTGCAGTAAATCATGTCTCTGAAGGGTCAATTAAAGATAAAGAAACATCGATGGTGACCGGAATTTTGGAAACACAGCTTCAACAACTCTTGTCTCTATTAAGTGACAAAAATAGACCTATTGGTTCACAGGCTCATGTCGCCATATCAAAGCCAGGTTTGTCTAAGGTTGTTTCTTGCAATTGGATAATTGACAGCGGGGCAGCATATCACGTCTCTTCATCTCCTCATCTCCTAAATTATTATTGCATAAGAATAAAAATTGTTTGTTATCTTCAGTGTTATTACCTAGTGGAGAAAAGGCTAATATTGTTACAAAAAGATCATTGCCTCTGCATTCTGTATATTACTTATGTGATGTGTTGTGTGTGCCTACATTCAAAGTTGATTTATTATCGGTTAGTCGTTTGACAAGAAATTTGAATTGTTCAGTGACTTTTTTCCATATTTGTGTATTTTACAGGATCTGGTTACGAGGAGAACGATTGGTTTGGGTGAGCAGTGTGATGGATAGTATTACTTGGAGGCGTTAGCAAAAAAAATAAATAAATCCATAAACAGCCCACTTCCTTCCTCAAACAATCAATCAATATGCAATCTCACCACAACATCCACCGATCTCTAACATAACCGATTAGGGCATTTATCTTCCTCTCGTTTAAGTTTTATTCCTAAAAATTTTCTACATATTTCAATTCAATCCAATAATGAATGTCATGTTTGTCCTATGGCTAAGCAATGTCGTTTGTCTTTTAGTTATAATTCAATTTCTTCTGTAAAAGCATTTGATACTATTTATTGTGATATTTGGGGTCGTTATAAGCATCCTTCACTTTCTGATGCCAATTATTTTCTTACTATCGTGGATGATTATACACGTTTCACTTGAATTTTTTTAATAAGCACAAAGATGAAGCACCGTCAATTTTAAAACAAATCTTTAGCTATGTTTTCACTCAATTCACATCTCGTATTAAAAATTTTCACAGTGATAATGATGGTGAATTCCTTTCACTCCGAACTTTTTTCAATGGAAATGGTGTTATTTTTCAACATTCTTGTGTTTACACACCCTAACAAAATGGGGTTGTAGAACGCAAACATCGTCACATTTTGCAAGTGCCCCACACTTTAAAATTTCATGCTCATCTTCCTACCCAATTTTGGAGGGAGTGTGTTATTACTGCGGTACACATCATTAATTGACTAGTTACACTCGTCCTTTCCTTCAAAACTCCTTTTGAACGTCTATACTTAAAACCTCATCCGTTCCATCATCTTCGTGTTTTTGGATGTTTACCTTATGCTACCAATGTTCATACTTCACACCAATTCGATTTTCGTGCCATGACTTGTATTTTCATAGGCTATCATGTCGGTCAAAAAGCTTACAAACTGTATAATCTGTCAAATAAAAAGGTCTTCACAAGCAGAGATGTTTTTAATGAAAATGTTTTTCCATATGATATAAAGAGATATGCATCTGGCAACCCACATCATCCAACACCACAACCCACATAATCCAACACCACAACCCAATCCCTATTTGGTCCATTCCCACGGCCCAATCCCTTATCCAGTAAATGATCCAGCCTCATTCCTTGACCTCGATTTTAACACACCAGACATCACAGTTGTTTCCTCTTTTTCCCAATCCACATCACCAGAACCCATCACCCTCTCTCATACAACACTGGCTTCACCAGACCCACTCATACAACCGTCACCCTCCACCAGCAACTCCGATCTCCAGGCATCATCGTCTCTGATGGGTATTCCACCAGAAACCCTTCATTTCCCCCACCTGATTTGACTACAACCTTACCTGAACCAGAGCCTCTTCGTCGCTCCAGCCGTCCTCATAATCCACCTGTGAAATTACAGGATTATATATGCTCTCACATCACCCATGCTTGCTTTGACCATTCCAATTCCTTACTTCCAGGTCCAACTATAGGTACACGTTATCCCTCGGCTAATTATGTTTCATATCATCGATACAAGCCTGCATATCGTTCTTTCATTGCTCAAATCACTCAAGTTATAGAGCCCCAAACCTATTTCGTTGTTGTTGTTCATTCTGAATGGCAGAAGACGATGCGGTCTAAATTGCAAGCTCTCCAAGACAATGGTACTTGGACTCTCACGTTTCTTCCGGTAGGTAAAACATCGATAGAATGTTGGTGGGTCTATAGGATTAAACACCGCTCCGATGGATCCATTGAGAGATACAAAACAAGATTAGTTGCTAAGGGATTCACACAATTGAAGGGTGTCAATTATTAGGATATGTTCTCTCCCACTGTCAAAATCGTCACGGTTCGTTGTATCCTTGCCTTGGTCGCAACTCAAGGGTGGTCCATTCACCAATTAGACGTCAATAACGTCTTCCTTCACGATGACCTTAATGTAGAAATTTACATGTCTCTTCCGCCAGGGCTTCAATGACAGGTGGAGGAAAACTTGGTGTATCGGCTTCATAAGTCACTGTATGGTTTGAAGCAAGCATCTCGACAACGGTTTTCAAAGTTCTCAGCAGCTATTCAAGCTGCAGGTTATTTTCAATCTCGAGCTGATTACTCGTTATTCACCAAAACACAAGGCAAGTCCTTCATTGCACTCTTGATATATTTTGATGATATTTTTGAATACTGGAAATGATTCTATGAGTATTGATGCAATTAAAAAAATTCCTGCATAGTCAATTTCGTCTTAAGGATCTTGGTGATTTGAAATTTTTCCTTGGCACTGAGGTATCTTCTTCTAAAAATGAGATTTTTATTTCTCAACGCAAGTATGCTTTAGAAATCATTGAGGATGCATGATTATCGGGTGCGGCACATATTGATACTCCTATGGAGCAAGACTTGAAATTGGCTGATAATACTGATTTACTCAAGGATCTGGGTTGTTATAGGAGGTTGATTGGTAGATTGATATATCTTACTGTCTCGAGGTCGGATATTACATATTATGGACATGTATTAAGCATGTTTATGCATCAGCCTTGTAAGCTGCATATGGAGGTAGCACTACGTGTTGTGCGTTATCTTAAGAACTCACCTAGCCAAGGTTTGTTTTTTTTCTTCAAACAACGATTTCAGGTTGCGAGCCTATTGTGATTCAGATTGGACAGGTTGTCAAATCACTAGAAGGTCTGCAACATGTTACTATGTCTTCCTTGGCTCCTCATTGATCTCATGGAGATCGAAGCGTCAGAAAACAATGTCACTCTCTTCAGCTGAAACAGAATATCGTGCTATGACAGGTGCTTACTGTGAGTTAACTTGGTTGAGATATCTTCTCAAAGACTTGAGAGTGTTACCTCGAGAACCTGGATTGTTATACTGCGACAACAAAGCTGCATTGTATATTGCAGCAAATCCAATCTTTCATGAACGGACTAGACACATCAAAATGGATTGTCATTACATCTGAGATAAGATTCAAGATGGATCCGTTGTTACACGTTTTGTGGATCAATTAGCAAATGTTTTGACTAAAGCTTTGGGAAAAGAAATCTTTGTTTCTATGATTCGTAAGTTAGGAAATCTTTGTTTCTATGATTCGTAAGTTAGGAGTACAGAACATCCACTCTCCAACTTGAGGGGAGTGTCAGAAAAATTATATGATATATATTTTATATTTAGAAGAGATACAATGTATATAACAGTTTACTTTTTTATATTCCTAGATTGGAGTTAGTATTATCTTTAGAACTTGTTTATAGGAGTTACAGACGTGTAGAACAAATCCTCTTATTGTATATGTACATCATTTGACATCAAAGAATATTATTCAGCTAAATTGTCTTCTTTTAAAAAACTGTGATATGTTCTGGTCAAATATAATGAGATTGAGAAAATGAATTGTTTTTTTTTTTATATTTTATTCACCTCACAATAAAGGTGTATAAAGAAGATTCCATGAATACAGTTCACTTATGTCTCATATTCTCTAGCACACGTATAATAGGTAAGTACTATCTACGGTATAACTACAATATATTATATTCCTAATATTATGTCATTACTCATGCTAACATGATGTTCAAACACACTACATGTTAATTAAATCATAAACTTTGACTCTAATAATGTTTTCAATGTCTTTTTTTTTTATATATATATATATATATATATATATATATATATATATATATAAACAATGAAGATACAATGCAAAGATTATTTAATATTTATGTTATTTTCACAGGAGACCATGAAGCAGTTACCAGGAAGTTATCTCCTCCGTACACAGCTACTTGGAGAGCCCTATAAATACAAGTCATGAATTCTAATGCTTTATGTCACATAAAAAATAAAAATAAAGAATGGCTAGAATCTTCTTGTTGACATCAGCTCCAGAGGGTACTAGGTTTTTTATTAGCAGTTTTGTTGGTGGTCTTCTGTTGGTTTTTCAATTATTTATAGTGGTTTCGATCATGACAATGGTAATGTTTGCATGTGTGGAGGGTCCTCCGGATAAAGATGAGGAAGGGAAAGAGAAGCAGAAGTCCCAGGTAGAGATAGACGTTGCGGAGGTGGCAGAGGCCGGAGGACATGTTGTGGGTTGTTGCGGATGCGGTGGTGGTGGTGGTGATGGTGATGGCGGTGGCGGCGGTGGCTGCGGTGGTGGAGATTGACTGCATGCACCCATCACTCAGTCCATCAACTTAGCAGCCACCATTACTATATATGCTTGTGTGCAATTGTTACTGTTCTCGTGAGCTTAATTTATATTTATTACTCGAATATTTTCTAGTTAAAATGGTTATGATTTTAATTTTCGTGTGTAACATATTGTTAATTTGTTGTCCAATATGTTTTGTTCATTATTGGATAAGTTTATAAATTTGTTATTTTTCTACTCCTATTTTTAATTAATTTCTTAGATTGCAATGTACGTAGAAGAATTTAAAATTAAATTTCATTTGTTGTTGATCTTTATATATAAAAAAAAAACCGTCACGACATAAATACCACTTATTGTATACATAAAACTACGTGGTGGCGGTGATGCTATCCAATCAAAGGTTTATTTTTATTTTTTTAAAAAAATCCCCAACAAATAACATAAATATTTGGCCAAGATTAGGTTGATGTTTGAGAAATTTTATGCAATTTACCATTTTATGTGTTAATGTATAATAATTTTATTAAATTAATGTGTTCTTTTTATGGATGAAAAAATAATATATAATCTGAATCCACTCTCAAAATCCATACAAATCGAAAATAATAATCGTATATATCATATCATAATAAATCATCATTACAAAGAAAAATTATACACTTGAAGATTCAAAAATCATAGACACGTAAATTTAATTATGTTAACTTTATTTTGTTTTATAATTAATAATATAATCAACTTTCTATTAATAAACAAAATAGATTAATTGGCGTTGGACCCCCTAAATTGTACAATATTTTTTGTAAACGTTAAACTCTTTGAACTATTAAAAATTGATACAAAATGACGAAATAGAGACAGAACCCCTTTATACTTAGGGATAGGTTGCAATAGTTTTTATAAATTTTCAACGGTCTGAGGGTTAACAATTTTACATAAGTCTAATATCAATTAGTCAAAAAAATATATAATACAGGCCCAAATGCCTGTAAATACTTTAATATGGGCCGAGCCCAATAACAGCCCATAGGTTCAAGTATATTGAAAGAGCACTAAACGGTGACGTTTTATTATACTAAATAAACCCCACTTTGTTTTTTGTTAATAAAAAAAAAATTGTTTTATGCGGAAATTCTGGATAAAACTATTGATTTTTTTTATTTTATTTTTCGATTTATTTCTTCTTCACAATTATTAGTTATAATTACATCCAGATTTTTGTTAAAAAAAAAACAAAAAACAAAAAACAAAAAACAATAATCACAACTCAAGAGTCGATCCCAATCCAAAACCCTAAAAAAGCTTCAATTTTTCTTTTCTTTTCTCATAAGTTTCTAGTTGAGTAATCGAAGAGCAGCTAACAATCGACTCGAATCTCTGTTACAATTCACAATATGGTGAGCTGTTCTTCTTCTTCTTCGAATAATTACTTTTGTTTTTGTATTGACTTTTGTTTGAACTTTTGAAATTTATTGAAGCAGTCCGGAAGAGGAGGCGGAGGAGGAGAGAGAGATCGGTACCGTCCGAGATACGAAGACAAATCGCGCGGCGGCGGAGGCGGCGGTGGTAGATCCAACGCGCCGCCGAGCAGGCACTTGTGGGTGGGGAACCTGTCTCATAGCATCGAAGAGGCGGATTTGACGGATCAGTTGATGAGGTTCGGGGAACTGGAGAACGTAGCGTTTCAGCCCGGTAGAAGCTACGCTTTCGTGAATTTCC
The DNA here is from genome assembly GCA_032871835.1 of Dipteronia dyeriana. Taxonomy (NCBI): domain Eukaryota; kingdom Viridiplantae; phylum Streptophyta; class Magnoliopsida; order Sapindales; family Sapindaceae; genus Dipteronia; species Dipteronia dyeriana. The sequence continues at coordinate 1,067,851 of CM065299.1, read as the reverse complement.
AAAGCGAAGAGGATGCGATTGCTTCGATGAAGGCGCTGCAAGGTTTTCCTCTCGCGGGCAATCCGCTTAGGATCGAGTTTGCCAAGGCGGTTAGTCTTAATTATTACTTATTTTCATTCTTTGATTTTGATTTTGTTTTCGTTATCTTTGCAGAGTATCTGTTGATGTGTATTTGTATTTTTAATTTGCTCGAATTCTATTCGTTATATGAAAAAACTTCTATAGTTCTATTAGTGCAATCCCAATTCCAAATCACTATGCGAGATTATTAACAGATAATTTACAGGAAAAAACGAATTCTATTCCATTCAAAGAAAAAGCAATGCAAGAAAACATACTCCAATATACATAGCTGAAACAAAACAGTGAAGAATCGTGTGATTCTACAGAAGTTCCATAATACATAGCTACTAATGTATCTATATTTGATACAATCTTTTCATAACAACTGGTGTCCTTGTCCACACTCCGCAGCACAATTGCTCCTCATAAAAACTAATGATTTCTTTCTAATAATGGTAAATTGAAATAAATTTATGCAACTAACCATACAGATCATGTATCTTATAATTAAGGAATGTGAATTTAATGGGTTCCTTGTCTGCATTCAGGGGATGCACTTTATTTGGCTTTGATGATTTTGTTTCCTGAGTTTCCAACTTAGCCTGGAATTTGCAGTAATCTCGATGCCATAAAAATCAAACTAAGTGATTGCAAATTGTTCTTTTTATTCAAAGCTATAAGATAATGTAATGGGTGAGTGTAAGCATACGGGGAGAGATATTGGTTCAAGTTACACTGTAAGTGAAAGGAGAACATTTGGCGTCCCAGACTGATTGATTGCTAGCATAAACTAATTAAATATGGGAGTAATTTGATGACATTATAAACATTTAAAGAATGTAAGATATATTCTGCTCAATGAGGTGGTTCTTACCAACTGTTGAATTTTGATAATTTAATTTCCATCCAAATACACCACACCCAGTTTATTCTTGGTTGGCAGATACTAGTTACTAAGTGTCAATAAAATAGTTAATAACACAAAATATTATTACCTAGTGTCAACTTGATACTTTGTAGAATTGACAGAAACTAGCTTGTCATGAGTTTTAAAACATTGATCAACTAGTTGTTTTGATAAGTTTGTAATCCATTGTCATAAGTGAACTTAATGGTTTTAATTTTCTTCTTCCAAGTTATCCATCCATCACTTGTCTCATACAATGCCTCACTGCACCCTTCTCATGCAATGGTTATTTGTAACCAGAAAAGATCTTTTCATGCTTGTGCTTTATGACGATGTAGTAGCATCTCCTGAATATTTATTGTAATCATCTGATGTGAAATAAGTCATTCCATTTGGTCATAAATGCTTAAAACACTACTTTGAGACCATATTTAAAGGGAATCAGGTTGGTATAGATCAAAGTAACATAATTATTTTGTTCCAAACATTGAGAATAGGCTCAACGTGCAACCCCATGCAGGTGATTTTAATTAAAGAAATGATTTATTGTTAGCCTTAAGAAGATAACTAAGAGAATTTACCATCCATCTCCATTTATAATAATAATAATACGTAACAAAGTTAATGAGTTAAGCTACATGTACCTGGTCAACAGTTTACTTAATTTTGTTATCGTTGATTGTAGAGAAAGCTCAACATTGTCTAGAGAAATGCCAAGTTATACAGCAACAGCTAACACTGTTTAAATTTTTGTGATCTTTTGTGCTTGTTAATGTCCTTCATCAGAAAAAACTCATTTGATCATTTCTATGTGTCTTATAATTAACATAAACACGGACTATCGCACATGATTAGCTTATATTTACAGTTTGACCCCCTAAAATTCCTCAAGACCATGTGTCCATATGTGTTATTCACTTATTTGTCTAAACTTCCTGTTAATATGATTGCAATCTGAATCTCTCCATGTAAAAGTAGAAAATTAATATAGAGACCCCCTTTTTCACCAACAGCAAGCATATCTCTATTATTGCTATTCGTTCAACCTTGAGTACTTCTCATTCGCTCACGTACATATGCTGCTAAATTAGGATGTAGTTTATTATTTTAGCTAAAGGCATTTAAATTTCACATTACAACTTGAAGCAAATCCTTGAGTTCACAGGATCATGTTGTAGGGATCAAGTAGACGATTGGTGAAAACAGAACATGAACAGTTATTAGTAATTTATTACTGGAAATACAGATTTATACTATTCCTGGGTTACTGGGTAAGAAACAACCTGACTGAAATTTCTAAACAAATGACCTCATTGATGAGAAGAACTAGAAAGGGGGTTCCTTGTGGAAGGGAAGTAGTGAAGTTGGATTCGAGAGATAAAGAGGCGATACCGATGAAAGAACAAAGAATTAAGAGTTAAAAGTTTCCATATATAAGGTTCATATGTGTATGTGAGCTCTCTCTTTGCTTTTCACCTTCAAATACTTAAATCTTGGAGTCTTATAGAAATTGGACCTTTTTGGAAGCAAAAGATCACATAGTTACCATCTATCATTTGACAACAGTTGTCTTGGATCTTCTAATTTTCAGCAATTCAACTATAAAAACCATGTTGTTGCCTTCCATAACAACTTAATGTGAGCAATCACAGAAAAACGTAAATCACAAGGCTACCTATAAAAGCAATCAACTCAGTACTGATTTTCACCAATGCTTACAGGAGCTGAAGAAATAAACATACCGTTATCAGCATAATCCCCACAAATCTTCGACATTCTCATGATAGATTCATATATTTAAGGATAATAAGTTAAATTTCTAACTAGCTGGATTTGAAAAACCAAAACATACTATTGATAGATCTCTTAGACTGGTAATAGTATCTGGTTGAAGTAATGCATATTGGACTTCAGATAGCAGTGTTGTGTTACCTCAATGATTTGCAAAGGGTCCACTTATCCCCGTATAGCTTATTTCTTTCTTTACTCATAGATGTGTATGTGTATATATATATATATCTTTAAACAATCAAGGTGGTTTCAGTCCAAGAAATCCTTTTGCCTGCCAAATTTTGGGATATAAGATTGAAAGAGAGAATTTTCTATTATGGTTAAGAAGTATGCTTTATTTAAATCTGCATGAAGTAATTATTTCAAGTTTCAATGTTACCGTTGGTTATTTTAATGTTCATTTGTTAAAGTGTGGATGTGAGTTGTGCCTGGCAGGTGAGCCGTTATGTTTATAGAATTCTAATAGATCTTAATATTTGCTTTGAATCATGATCAGTCTGCTTTGTTAGCTGATTGGTAGTTCTTGTTACCATGCTGTAGTTTCCGCATTCTATTTTTCCTTCTCTTCTTCTTCTTCTTTCTCTTTCTTCTCTTTAATAATGGCAAGATAAAAACAGAAAGTGAAATATAAGGAAAGATGGTAATATAAAATGACCAGCTTGGATGCTTGGTAGCTTTTTGCAAATGTCTGCAATTATTTCCATTCCATTTAAGTCATAATAAAGTATTTCTCAGGTTAACTAGAGTGTTTATTTTGAAACTGAAAGTCTAATAGAATGAGTGCCTTGAATTCACATAAGTGAAAAGGTGCAAAAACTATATCAACACTTCATCTAGGGACCAATGTTTTAAAAATCGGTTGAGGCAGCCGCCTTGAGGCGAGCCTCAATCAACCTGCCTCGGCCATCCTCCATGTTGAGGTGAAAGCCTGAAGCACTTCAAACCTTAGAACCACCTTGAGGCAGTGGGGCGACCACCTTCCGTCCGATTCAAACTGAGGCGGTTAGGTGAGGAGGTGAAGCAGCCGAAGTGAAATAGCCAAAATGACGAGTTTTAAAACCTGTGACTTGAAAGGAAATAGGCAAAACGCTGAGTTTTAGGGGATGTGACCTGAAGGGCTTTTTTTGTCCAAAAGAAATTAGTTTAAATAAAATGCTAAACGATAACAACTAAATTTAAACCCTAAATGAAAAAAACTAAACTCACAGCTCCCAACAAGTGCAACAAAGGCAACCCTGTAAAGGTATTTTTTTCTTGTCTTCTTCTCCAGCCACCTACCAGAGTCGCTGATTTACAATTTTTTATTCAATGCCATTAACATAACATGAAATCATTTTTTTTTTCTCCTGATGCATCTATGATGTGAAAAGACTGGCCAACTTTTTTTTTTTTTTTTTTTTCATTATTTAACATTTTTAAATTAAGATGACCGCCTTGTCTCATTAGGACAAAACACCTCAGCTTGCCTTACACTTTTTAAAACATTGCTTTGGACCCCTGTGATGGGGAGCCCCCTTTACCTCGACTGCAAATTTATCACCACTCAACACCAGGTCTAATTTGAGGGAAACTCACAGGTTTCTTTGCATTGATGATCACTACTCATCAGAGATGCATGTTCCCAAGATTTAAGTGTTCAGTAATGGCAATAGTTGCATGTTGTAATTCTGATGTGGTTACTACATTGCACTTTGTAGAGTAATTAAATTTATTGGCAAGTAATTGAATTTATTGGTGAACAAGGTGAAAGATATGGAGAATATCTTCATGGGAACATCTTAGAATAAAAGTTATTGTTTGTTGTTGATCTATTTATGCTAATTAACTGTATTCTATTTTTCCATTTTCACCTTTTTTTTTACATTTTGTAAGTTTGATGGAAAAGGAATGTCATTTTTTATGTATAACAATCTAGTACCATTTTGGATGATTGACAATAAAATTCTTCTTGTTCACCTCTCCCTTGTATTCCTTTTCTAGAATATATTTGGTTTCTGATAAAAAAAAAGAGAGAAGATTTATTCAAGATGTTTATTATTGTATATTGTGAGGAAGAAGGTTGGAACCATCGATGTGTTTTTTAAGTGAGGAAGAAGGTTTAAATCATCATGTGATTTTGAAGTGCCTTATTGCTAATTTAAGTTGAGTGATGGTATTCTCTAACTGGTTAGTTTAATGTTGTTAATAATTCTTGATGTCCCAAATTAAGACTTTACTGGGCTGAAACTTCATCATGAAAAAAACAAAGTGGAGATACTATTTTATGGTTGAGGATCTGGTGACTTAAGGGATGTAAATTTAGGTAGAGTCAATTGAGTTGCATCTGTTTCTGTGCTCCAAGATTTTAGCATGATCTTCAATCTGTTTTTTGTTGTTTTGGTTCACTCTTCTTTTTATGTACTTTGTACAGATTGTACAAGGAATTTTTTAACAGAATTCATTATATTCTTTCAAGGGGAAATAAATGCAAATATGGGGCTTTGACAATATAAGGTTATGTGAGGTTCGCCGTCTCGAGTGTTAGAGATGTTCTGAAACAAAGATGGGGCAAATACTACACTCCGTTGCCTTGTCATCTGACCATTTTGCTTTAAATTGCTGTGCAAGTGATCATTCACATATACAAAAATGATGGTTTACATATTCTGTCATCATTATACTTTAGACGTACTGCTTTCTAGTAGATCTACATCATTATTTCTTTTTTTCTTTTTTGAAAGTACATATTATTTCTTTTTAATCTTTTTAGACTATCAAATTGATATCATATCCATTTGATTCTATAAGGGTTAGCTTTCCCCTTATGTGTATGAGATTCTTAATCACAGGATAAGTCATCAACACCGTCACATGATGGAGACCATTTGCTGCATCGAGATGAGCAACGCTCAGCATTAAGAGGATCTCCTTTCTCACAAAGGGACTCTAGACCACGTCATGCCAGTCCTACTGACCCTCTTTACTCGGACAAATCCAAGATGAGTGATAAAAGTGCAGATCCTAGTGAGGTTTTATGGATAGGATTTCCAGCTTTATTGAAGGTTGATGAAGTGATCTTAAGGAAGGCCTTTGCCCCATTTGGTGAGATAGAAAAGATTACAGTATTTCCAGGACGCAGTTATGCTTTTGTTCGGTTTAGGAACATAACATCAGCCTGCAGGGCAAAAGAAACTCTGCAGGGGAAATTGTTTGGAAATCCTCGTGTACATATTTGTTTTGCAAGGAGTGACGGTGGCTCCTCAAACAATGCAAGGGGGGGTTCACTAAATGCTTCTCCTTCCCCACATTTTAAGTTAAATGGTCGTTCTGGATCTTCTGAGCACTATCGGCCAGATAGGAATTTGGAGAGCTTTCCAGGAGATCACAGCATTAGATCTTCTCAATTTTCAGATAATTTAGATTCTGAAGATGCTGATGCCTATAATTTTAACAGGAAGGGGTCTTTATTGAGCGGTGGAAACAACACTTATGAACCATTGAGGTTTGGAGAAATGGGTTCTGAACCAGAACCATCACAAGATATGTATGAACATCGCAGGAGTCCCCCTGGAGAAAGGACCGTTCACTTCCATGATTTTCCTCAAAAAGATCCACGCTATGAAGATCATTGGGACTCGCCAGATGATGACTATTACCATCCTGGAGCCAAGAAATTAAAGATTGGCTCCTTTCCTCCTGATAAGGAGCTGCCAGAGTATCCATTCTCAGATCTAGAGCAAGAGAAGCACGCTTTTTCAAGGACATTCTCTGATTTTCCTCAACCAGAGGCCTTCAATAAGAACTTTGATGCTGGACCGCTTGGGTATAAACAGATTCCCGATCACCGAATGAATCAAGCTCTACCTCAAAGAGAAAAGAATGATCACTGGAAAGCACCTTATGATAGTTTTCAGGCTGGTTCTGGTTCTCTACCACCACATCCTGTTGATAGGAAAAGATTCACTCCTGAGTCCAACCAGCGATCTTTGAAAGATTGGAAATGGGAGGGAACTATAGCAAAGGGAGGAACTCCTGTCTGTCGTGCTCGCTGCTTTCCGGTGGGAAAAGTCATGGACATGATGTTGTAAGTAGTACTTTCCTTATTCACAAGACTATTCTTTTACCTTTTGCTGCCTTTTTGCTTAGTCATGGAAAAGTTAAGGATGTAAAAAAAAGGGTTTCTAGCTGCCTGTTTCTTGTTCTCTTGCAGCTTCTATATGTGGTTATCGATTTCATCCTTCTTCCCATTTCATTATCCACACTACACCTCATTCTCGTTATGATGCTTTCTAAAAATCAAACTCAATCAATTAGAATTAAGATACTCTATCATGAAAAACCTTACAGATAGAAATTCAGTTGACACCTGACGTAATTCTGGAAATTATTCCATTTTTTTGGTCCTTAGTGTTTGAGAGCTTGATTCCTCTAGTTGGTTAAAGCAACTTAGTCGTGGCAAGATTCCCTATTCAGGCTAAGAATTGGTTACCCTATTAACTGTTATTGTTATTGTTTGACCGTGTTCCTGAATTTTAAATTATGTCTGAAGTTCTAGGATTTTAAGTGAATTTTTACCTACTTTAGTTGAATTTGCCAAATTTACCTGAATCACATCTGATTTAGAATTTCATTCTGATTTTATTCCTACATCAGGTACAAAGTTAATTTTTCAGGATATTTACAAACATTTGTGCTCTGCATATTCATGTTAAGATTTTCAAATTATGTGAAGAGATTTTGATGGTTTTCGGATACTTTGTTAAACACATAGTTGCACAGGAATTTTTTTGTTAAGGAAGATAGTTTGTGATATGTTTACATATTCAATGGGGCATTCAATTGCACTTTTCGAAGTTAATAATGTGTATAACACAAATCATACATGTTCAATTTATTTTTCAATCTCCTGAATTTAGTATTCTGAAGCCACTGTTTGATCCCAATTTTTTGTTGCAGACCCGAGTTCTTAGATTGTACTGCAAGGACTAGTCTAGACATGCTTGCAAAGCATTACTATCAAGCATCCGGTGCTTGGGTTGTCTTTTTTGTCCCTGGAAGTGATGCTGATATGGGATCTTACAATGAATTTATGCATTATCTCGAGGAGAAGCAGCGAGCAGCAGTCGCTAAATTGGATGACAGCAACACCTTGTTTCTTGTACCCCCATCAGATTTTTCTGAGAAAGTACTGAAAGTACCGGGAAAAATGAGCATTTCTGGTGTTGTTTTGAGGTTGGAGCATCCTGGTTCCAGTCAAGGGTCTTTGCACTATCCAAATGAGGTCAAAGATACAAATTTGTTACCCTTCAATGCAGATGCCGCGTACCCGAACCCCTCAGCGCCATCAGGACATTTTCCTTCGCCTTTTCCAGATATTGGTAAATCAGGAATCAGCAATCTATCATATGCAGGGGATGTATCTATATCAGCTCCACCTGGATCATATGGCGGTTCATTTCAAGCTATGGGAAGTGTATCTGACCAATACGGTGAAAACAGGCATGAATATCCTATCCATCAGCGAAACAGCACATTGGGACCAAACCGGTCTCCTCACCATCCGCAGAACAACCCGGTCCCTCTTACCAGAAATATACCATCATATGCATCCAATAGTTCTGTTGATTCAGTCTTTCAGGGGTATCTCTCAGTTGGGCCGCCAAAGGTGGTGCAAGAAACAAGCTCTAGTCATTATACAGGGGGAATTCCTGGCATCCCGTTACCTGAAAACAAGTTGTCGCATCAGGAAACTAAACCTTCAGTTTCTTTACCGGGACCAATTGCTTCCCTGCAACCAGATCAACTTGCACAACTGGCATCGACTCTTCTTGGCCAGCAGAGGCAGACAGCGAACTCTCTAAACTCATCTATGGGTGAAAGTAATAGGCAGACGAGCACAGGACTTCAGTGCGCGGACAACCAATATAGACCGTCACAGAATTATGCAATGCAAAGCAGTAACCAGACGACTCCGGAGTTTTCAACTTCTCAATTCGGTCAAGTGCAACAGTTGCAGATGCAGATGCAGCAGCAGACATCAGGCATGCCTACCACAATGTCTCCTCAAGTTCAGCCGGTGGTTCAGGGGAGTCAACAGCCACAAAATATCAGTAGTAACCAGGAAGCTGACGGAGATCCGCAAAAACGCTTGCAAGCAACATTACAGCTCGCAGCTGCCCTCCTTCAACAAATCCAACGAGGAAAAGGGAATTGAACTGCATACACACAATTCATATTCGTTTTCTCGATCTCATCCATTAACACACATTACCTCTGCTAGAGTGGTCGACTAGATTGGAGTTCATCGGTTCGAAATGGAGCATCTTTGTTTAAAGATCCTGTCGTGTACCTTCTTTTTTTTTGTCTCAGTTGACAAGTTGTGGATCTAAATTTAAAGTTGTGAAGATCAGAAAACTTTCTTGGACCACTCTCAGTGATATCTTTTTTTTTTTTTCTTTTGAAACACTCAGTGATATCTTTTATAGTGTTGTCATTAGACTTTAAATCATCTTCTTTTACTTTTTGTACACAGAATATTTCATTAGTTTTCTTCCTTAACTTATAAAATCAGTCTCAAGGATTTCTGATTTCAGAAATTTCAATATTTCAACGATTCTCGTGTTAGGCTGTTAACATCTTCTAGTATTAGGTGTTGTTTGAATTTTTTCATTTAATACTCGATGGTATTTAATGTATTTTATTAAGTTATTTTGTTTGGTTTTTTAACAATAAAAATCATTTAAATAACCCTTAAAACCACTTATTTAGAAAATGAAAAAATTTCACTTTTCAATTAATAAAAGTTCACAATTTTTTACTTCAAAAACTATCCTCATAAAGTCTAATTAGTTTTCAATTTTATTTCCTGTCAAATTGCTATTCATAATAATAATATTTTTTTCCCTTCTCACCGTAAACAACTAATTAGAACCGGTTTTCCTACCATATCTCGGTTTTCGGTAAAGAGTCAATTTTTTTTCTCATAATTTGATAATTAGTTTTATTTTAGAGCTTGATTGTATCTAAATAATATTATTAAAATAAATTTAATAACTGAATAATTTTGTTTTACAATTATTAAGTTATTTGTTATATTTATCCTTAATATATTAAAATTTAAATATATAAGAAATAGTTAGAAGGGCATAAATGTAAAAGTATTAATTTTCAGATATTTATAATTTTAAAAAAAAAATATCTTATCACTTATATTCAGTTTTCAGTAAAAAAAAAAACACACAATTGTTTTTCAGTTTTCAGTCTTCCGTCATTATTTAGTTTTCAGTAGCATTCAACACTGTTCAGTCAGTTTTAAGATAAAAAATCAAACGGGACCTTACTCATATAAAAATGGATTGTATTTCACTAATTATTGACATGCCAATAATTTTAAGTGACTTGCTTCCTACGTAATTTATTAATGGCTTATCTAGTTATTTTATTATTTATTCTTTTTTATTTTATCTTTAACTAGATGAATATTTTAACGGCTTTTGAATATTAATCTCCAATACTAAGTCCGACTAGAAAATAGTTATCTAACTGAACATTTGAAAATAGATATTCGTAACGATGACTGTATTGAAAATATATATTTGAATACAATATCTATTTGTCCTATGTGGTATATAATTTTTTCACAATTCATTATAATATCGGAGATACTCTTGTTACAGACCTCTAAACTGGGTTAGGTGCGACCATCTAACTTAACACATTGTAAATAAAAAACAATGCTTTTTGATAAAAAAAAAGAAAAAGAAATTGAAGTTGCAGATATTACTGATACATTCAATATAGATCGGATATTATTCTAGAGACAAGATAATAACAAAGAAACCCAATCAAATTACAACAGTAAAAAGTATCGAACTCTATCTCTTGAAACTCTATATAATGAACTAAAATGAACCATTGGAATTGATTCAAGACTGTGAAGTTTTAGTTACTTGGTTTAAAAAATGATCAAAGTAGGAGTAGTTGCCATTATGTTGTTATTTCTTGTTCAACCATCATGTTCATATTTGCCGCTGCCGCGGCCACCCCATGAAAGACTGCCGCCATGGTACAGCCATTATGATCCTCAATGACCCTATCATACTTCATTATTATCGGAGCCGCACTGTTTTGAAAATCAAGGAGAAATGCTGCAAAGGCCATTCGAAAACTCGATAAAGATTGCTCCTCGATCGTGTTTGATCGTTTCAACAATCCATTTTTACGACTTACGTTGCTAGAAAATTGTTCTAACAATGCTGCTGCACCAGCACCAGCACCAAAAGCATGATTGTTTCTTATGAATTATTCATAATAGAGTCAATATCTAGACTGGAGTAGTATTTTAGTTAGATATGTTATGTTATGTTCTCTTCATTTGTAATCTTAGGAGATTTCTTGATACAATCAATAAAAGGAATTCTTATAATATATACATTTTTCTCATTGTTTTTATAGATCTTAATATTTTTCTTTATATCACACACACACACACAAAGAGCAAGAAGAGTACCTTCAAATGCAAAGCTCAATCATATTAATTCATTCCAAGAAGTTACACTAGAAATAACAAAATTTCTTGACCTTTATTGCTATATTTGAAAAAAATTGTTACAAACAACTGATTTTCTTTGTAATCAAACGTGTACAAAAAAGAATATTATGATTTATGAAACCTATGTACTGAAAATCCAATTACTTTTACACCTATGCAGTAATATATGCATGCATACACCATCCATGATCAAACCATGAAAACTGGCACACCTGAAGGTCATCAACTAGACATAGAAGTATGAAGATGTGTCTGTTGCATTTGTTGTATCTTTGCAAAGAATTGATCGAGCTTCGACTACTGATCGAGGGGGCTCTAGATCTTTTTCTTGCAGAGAATTTCCTTGCAACCGCTGCATGTGGGATGCGAATGTGTCGTCTAATATCTGCAATATGAAGTTTATTAGTAATTATACATGAGAATAAATCACATCAAAAGTAAACAAAAACATAGAGGAGAGGCAAAGTACTTACACCAAGAGCATAATAAGATCCGTTATACCAAACTCGATTCTCTTTTCTTCCTTCAAGAAACCTCAGAACAATCTAGTATAATAAATTGAATTGTATTAGAATCATGAAGACGCTATATAAAATGACAATGTTTTATAAAATATATCATATCTTTAGTCTCCTATCACCTGTCCCATTCTGTCCCAGAATCCGCGGCAAGTTGCAATGAATATCCGACTAGCGAAGACTTCATGCACGTTGGACATAGTATCAATGAGTTGTGAGCTCAACATCTGCATTTTTTCTCGGATATCAGCCTCTCCATCTTCTTCCTTTATTTCCTCCAGAATCCTTTTAAGCCTTGTATTCCTATTAGTTTGCACCTGAAACATGGCATAAATATTTATTTTATTTGGGTTAAGTTTTTTCACATGTTTGAAGCCAAAGATCGTACATATAAGTATTTGACATTCAAGACTGGGTGAGTAGAATTCATTCCACAGGATTTTAATATCCAAAATGTGACTTGGCCATTAAATTTTGGGCTATTCTAAGTCTAATTGACCAATTTTACGAAGCACAATACCATATTGGCTACCTCAAGACTGACATCTGCAAGACTTAATTTGAAACGGTGAGTAAATTTACGAATAGAGCTTACATTGATAACTAGCTTCTCCACTGTTGCCTGCAAGTAATTTTTGTATTTTGTTCTCAAGAGAACCGTTACTCCATTCATCTGCTCACCAAATGGTGACTTCTTATCCCCAATGACAGGTAAGTAGGAAGCCCAAGATTTTAAGATATCCTCCACTCTACAGTGTAAGATGTCAAGAATTCTCTTGATGGTGTTCAAAAAAGTTCCCAACTAACAAAAATAAAAATATTGGTAAGCTAACATATATATAAGAAGAAATATATGCATTATTAACAATAAAATAAATGTTGGTTCAACAATTCAGGGATCTTATCAAAATCCAGGTTATGAATATATGCATGTGGTGAGCTTACTTGACTAGGAACCGAATAAAGTGTCGTTGACTGCCTTCTTGTAAGCTTTTGAACTTGCATATTAAGCCTCTTTGGAATGCTATCTTTCAAAGGAGTCAAGATGTCATTGTACTGCTTCTCCAGTGCCTTTATGATTGCTCTTTCCATATTGGCAACGGCCTTTGAGAAGAATAGTAAAGCAAATTACAGTGTCAGAAGACATGAATTCTATAATTAGTCTAAATGTCCGTAAAATTCACAAGTGCATACACACCATAAAAATTCACAAGTGCATACACACACACTTCAGTACAAGAACTATCAAGGAAAAAATAAGTTTAGTACTTACATTTTCCAATATCAATGAGTACTGAGGCCAGCGATTGATGACTACTTCATACTCAATAAGAGAGTTTTTAATTTTCTCATACATTTCCTCTGCGAATGGTGACGTGGAATGATTTGTTGCAACTCCAGACCATGGGACCTGTAAAAACTAACTTCTGATGAGACGGATGATAAATTCTCCCACAGAATAGACTACACTTTTGTGCATGCTTGAGCGTTTTAGAATTGGGGGAACAGATAAGGGGCAAATATAAACATATACATGATTTATGAATCAAAATCAGTGCGTCGAGACCACACATTGCTGGAGTATTCATAATTTTTTGGGACTCCTACCTTTTCCATTTTGCAAAGGTCATGTAACTTAAGTTGCATATCCTCTACCCAAAGCATTATGTAATCGTGAAACAGACCTCTTGAGTCTACCCCACCTGGCACTGGACTGAAGTGAGAAAATAACATATTGTGTCAGGCCGAAGGCTTCAACATTTCTAGATGGTCATAACTCATAAGCAGCTTTAATAGGATATTATTGATATACTGTCTGTTGGCAATATAATTTGACAAACCTGATATTCCATGACTCGAGATCCCGTTCAAAATCAGCAACTGCTACTAGAAGTTCATTAACATGTGACAATGGGCTGGATGCAGGCCATGCAGCAAGGAAACTTCTAAGCCTGTTGCACAACTCAGTGCTATAAACAGCAGCAGCAATGTTTGACAGGTCAATTGAGCTGAAAGTACGTAGAACGGGTTAGAAGATAAAGGATATGATCAATTAAGGACTTCACAGAATGAAACAATAGCTGTCATTAGCAGTAACATTAGAATTGCATAGATAAGAGTTGACACAATACCTTGGGAGTATGTGCTGGTTGTGTATCTCAATGTCTGAATGAATTTCATTGCGTATGTTTATACACAGGTTCTTCACCTTTAAATAAGCTGTTGAGATAGTAATGGAGTCCATGAGGAATCCCTCAGAGCTGCTTGATACAAACTCATCAGTCTCAACCATGTGCTTCCGACACCTTTTCTTTGCTGCCGTCTGTAGACAGTTGGAATTTCAAATTTGATTGAAATGTTTATTATGCTTAATTCTTTGAAACAAAGAACAAAGAAAAGAAAGAGAGAATCAAACAGGAAGGCTATTATTAAATCACATTATAGAAAAAAATTACATGTTCTTCAATTCTTGAAAGTGCGTTAAATGTATCAACATATATTATTAAGACTAACAAATATAACTTACTTGTAAGTAGTTTTTCAGCACTGTCTGTGCATCTTGAGATAGTATATCATGAAGGAGGGTGCAGACTTGGACAGCAGGAGCTAGGGCCGGCGCAACAGATGCTTTTGGTGGACCGAACAAGTCTGCCAGCCCTGTTGGAGAATTTTCATCTAAGGACTTGTAATTCTGAAAAACACTTTCCAGGAGACTCTCGATTTGTGTTTCACAATCTAACAACATACTTTTCTGCAAGGGAGAAAGTTCAAAATATAAATGTATCTGAAGCCATGTTCATAGGATACCATTATTTTCAACATATGCATGATTTTATAGGCAAAGAATTCCTTCTATTTTTCAATCACAGCATGCTAAACCATTGAATGTTATATTAGTTGTTAGTTTCTGAGACTATTATGAAGGAAAATGGTGTAATGTATGTATTTGGAAAAGCCTACCTCCTGCCTCGTTAAACTTCTTTCACTCCTCGCCTTTAGAATGGGTACAAGTAACTCGTTCACCAGCTCAAGGCAGTCTTTTGTTGGAGTTGCCACATTCATCACATGTAAAAGATATCTACAAAGAAACCAATAGTATTAATATTGCAGGGAAATCATTAAGGGAAGGGCAAAATATGAACTTTTGGTTATATGACAAAAATTGGGTCTATAAGCACACCTGAGCTTCGTATATGAATCAGAAACTCCATAGTAATCTGCAAATTCAGCCAACAGCCACTTCCAAGGTCCTTGTAACCTCAAATTTCGGGAATGAAAATGTTGTGCACGCATTGCAGCCTCCAACAGTATATCATAGGCTAAAGTTTCTACAACAGGTCCACTCTGTAATATGTAAATACAAAAAAAAACAAAAAGCATATTACCCTGACTTTACACTGTGCAGACTCACACCTACATGCATGCTCCCAATAAAAAAAATGAAACTGTTAGGATATTTTTCCTCACTAGGCCTACCAGTGATCATGGATTATATAACTAGTAATTGATTTCCAGTTTCCAGTTTCCTAATGTAACGCAACTATCAATAACATATTAACATTACTAGCCATCGCTCAGTTGAAAACATTTCTACACACAGAGAAAGAAAGACAAATGCTGAATCACAATCTGATTAGTTAGAAACTTAGAATCCAACCATATAACAAACATCTGATTAAAAGCACTATTATTAATAACATGAAAACCAACCTTGATTAGCTTCTGTTCAACAAAGCAAAAAACTAAATGGTCTAACTTAAATAGGGAAAAAAATCTGTAACACCCCCAAGTGTTAGAATTGAAAATTTTCATCAGCCAAGATGGATTGGTAAAAAAATGTACCTTTATATTATTAGTCTCGCCAGATGTGATTGTCCTACCAATAGATAGCTGAATCTTCCCAACGCATTCTTGATCATCATGGTATATGGGCCACCATCGAACTCGATCATTCTGCATAACATAGATAATCATATCCAATCATAAGTGAATGGTAGAAAATGATGGTATGCATTTCTATAACATGATACTGAAGATAGATCATACAGGGTTATCGGTCAGGGATGAAACTGGAATTGTAGCTCGACCCTGCACTGATTTCTTTTTATCCTGCAATTCTACCAAAAGTGCATCCGCTTCTGTCTCAGGAAAACTGAAAATACATGCACACATGAATTTTAGTAATAAAAAATTCTAACATACAAAAATATAAAAAGAATCCCTTTTAAGGGGTTGAGCTATGGTTTGATTTCGGAACTACATGACAGAATATGAAGAAAGGTTTTTCTTAGATCACACATACCAAAGACCCTATGGCAAAATCTTTACTTATTAATACCGTCACACTTTAGAAATTTATAGCATAATGTTCCAATCTTAGAAGCCTTATGATGTGATAAATGATTTAAAGCTTTCCAACAAGGAAAAGTTTTTGTTGCAAAGTAAGATAGCACTTACAAGACATGATAATCACCATTTCCAGGAAGCAAGCATATAGCAGAGCTTTGCTCGACTTGAGCATCTTCTGTAGCACTCTTCAATTGGAATAAGCATGATAATGGTTCTGCAAACATATTTGATAATAAAAAAACTAAAATAACAATGTCAAAAGACAGGGGATGCAAGCCTAGTACACTAGTATATACTTTAGATATGTGTAATTTGAACCTCGATATCCAAAGCAATATAACATTGAAAGCTCTTCATTTGTAATATCCAACAAATACATTTCATGTACTATGTCAAGAAGTACATTTTTCCAGACATATAAATGAACCATATAGACTCAGAGAATATGGTGAAGTGATTCCAAACCTTCTGGTTGCACTGGAAATGAAGCGATTTTAAGAGAATTTATGCCGGTTTTCACTAGAGTTGAAACATGTCGAACATATTGTGCCCCTGTTTGCATGTACATTGCACTCCGGAGTGAGTATGTGCTCTTAAGTTTCCGCCTTGGTATTATTCGAAGTTTCCTCACTGTCATCATCCACAGCCATACTTTTAGTTTAAACCAAACAAACAAAGCAATAAATAAAGTTTGTTCTTTAATATTTACTCTAGACATTACCTTCCACTCTTATCTTCCCCATGACCTTCTTTGCCTTCAAAGAGCACACTTGTTCTGCACTCTTAGTGGTCCTTACTTCTATTGGTTGTACACCTCGAGGTTGTAACAAATATTTGTGTAGCCTACATTGTCAGATGAACATTGAGATATACCAACAATCAGACTTAAAAAATAACTGAAACTGACAAGAAATAAGAAATGTCTAATGGTCAAATTAAAAATTCACAAGAACATGAGCAGTAGATAACCTACCCAAATGCACTACGAAGAACCAGGCACTCATCACGCAGAAACTCAGGTGCCTCTGTGCAACCTTTTGCCCAGGCACATAGGCATAAGCGGATGCAAGCATCATATGCTACTAGAGTTTGCCAGGCATATTGAACACTGCAGTGATAATTATAGATTTAAGAGAGGCATTTTGTATATCAAATGCTGATACTGATTGCATATCCATATAACAAAAAGTTTCTTCACAAAGTATTCCTCTCAAACACAAAACCATATTGATTGGGATGATTTTCAGCTACATAAAGCTCTACACTATAAATTGAGGCTTATAAAAATGGCACAAATTCAGGACGGAGCTTCTTCTTTGGGAAAACCGACTTGTGTCAAATGTAATCCAGAATCAAACAAGATTCAATATGGATTGTACCTGGTGTTATAATGAGGTGAGTTGTCCAATGAGCTGGTTTGCCAATATGGTAACTTTTCTTCCTTTTCTCCTGTTATAGTATTGTTGACTCTGCATAATACAATGTCAAAAGACTCAATTTATATGGACCAAATAAGCACACCATTTACAAACGAATTGCCAAATGAAGTTAACAATTGACAATACCTTTCGTCTACCTCACCACCGTTTTGAGGTTCTGGTTTCCAGTCTGCGAAACCTTCTTCTTGATTGCCATCAAAACTCTCCGATTCTATTGATTTGTAAATTTCATTTGCGGTGCCCTCCATTTCTGGATCAACCTCAAGACTCTTTCCTTCTGTTCCTACTTCCATAATAGGAGGTGCACTTGGTGTTCCCATATCATCATCTACCCCCTTGAACATGGTTTTTCCTAAACTTGTAGCACTCTACAATCGCCATCAACATTAAATTAACTTTCTAAAAAACTTGCTCTTTCAACACAATCACACAAATTTATACCTTAAATCAACATCATATATAAAAAAAAAATTATTTCCTCTTTTAACACACAACCCCACAAGATATAAAATGAAAAAACCATTATGAACATCAAACTGAGGCTATAAAACTAGCTCTTTTAACACTGTCCCTCAATTCTAAACCCTATTTATAAAAAAAATTCCTTTTTAACACAACCCCCTAAAGCTATGAAAATGATAACAACATCAACAACATTAGAATTAACATTACAAAACTTGCTGTTTCAACACAATCACACAATTCCAAACCCTAAAATCAACATTTCAAAAAAAGTTTCCTTTTTAAACACAACCCTACAAGCTATAAAATTGAGAACAACATTACATTATTCTGACCTGTGCATTCCTCAATTGAACTCGTTCTCGAAGCAGACTGCTGATGCTACTGCCACCACCACCACCACCACCACCACTACCACATGGGGTCGAAAACATCCGGGAAGAATTTCTAGTACCCGATTCACCATCCGTGAATCTTCTGTTACCGCAATTAGGCACCTCAATCTTCAAATTGTTCATCAACCCTTTATTCAACTTTATACCATAACCATTCTTATAACCCAAAACCTCCTCCTCCTCTTCTTCACTATAGATTCTCTCAACTGGGTTATTCTCTGAGAAATCAACCCCACTAGACCTCAAATCATCATCATCACCGTAATCTTCTTCATTATCAGAATTGGTGTCCATATTTTCCGAAACAGAAGCTACACTCTCGTTACCGTCTTCGTCCTCATAATCAACATTTTGATCGAGACGAGGAGCGAGTACAGAGTGAGGTTTGAGGAAGCCAGAGTGGAATTTCAAAGGAGGCAGACCATGAGGAGACATTAGACTAGTGTTGGTGGTTGTGGTGTACAGTATTGGAGATTTGGGGAACAAATCATGTGACAGTCTCTCTGCCAACGGAGAACGGATTTTGGGTTCTGGGTCATGATTCGATTTCTGCAAAAACAAATAATGCTCATGAGCTTAAAAAAAAAAACCAAGTCTTGAAAAAACTCAAAACAGAGAAAACGAGAGAGAGTACTTGTTTGATCCAATTGATTTCAGTTTCATCTAAGCCTTCAGTGAACATTGTCGTGGTAGAGAGAGTGAAAAAGAGAGTAGAGAAGAAGAAAGAAGAAGGAGGGAGCGTGTGCGTGTGCGTGTGAGCTGGGTCTGGTTGGCTTCAATTGAAAATGCTAACGGCTACTTTGACACTAAGGGGAGGGAAGATACCATTATTTTTATTTTTTTTATTTTTTATGTTTTTATTTTTTTTATATAGTTTATATCAACGCGCTAGAGAGTCATTTATTCAAACTTCAAACTCGTTCATTTACCGGCTCGCTTGGAGGTGGAAAGATATTATTATTATTATCATTATCATTATCAGTCATATATATTAAAGTAGATTATAATTTTATTTATTTATTTGGACTAAAGTTATATTAAAGTAGATTATATATCGATCACAACAATAACTTGTTTATTTAATTTAATTTACCCTCCCTCAAAGATGTAACTCAATCGGTAGATAGACGAGTTTAGGGTTTGAATATTAACCAATATTGTACAAACATCTCATGGAATCTGTTAATCAGTGCTAGAGTTGACGTTTTACACTTTTACCGATCCTCATAAGTGACAAAACTACTCCAAATAGCATTTTTAAAATTATAATTGACAAACAAAATTTAAAAATATACAAGAATTCCACCGACAGTGGAGGGGATTCCACCGCTCGAAGGTAAGAGAAGACCAACATGTCATCACTAAAGAGGAAATCGTTGATCTTGACCAATTTACTCCTTCAATATCTAAGGGAGATCGCACAAACCTCTTCCAAATCAAAAGAGGTCGCATAGATCTCCTCTACAGTGAGGACATTCAATCTTCTTCTTCTGTCGGCAGTGGAATCTCCATCGATGAGTTCTTTAATTTTTTTTACTTTTTAAAATTATTTTCACTTTTCAATTTTTAATAGTTTTGGGTCTTCTAATTTTAATTTTTATTTCCATAGTTTGACAATTTTAGAAATGTTGGGGTAGTTTTATAATCTCTTAAAGGTTTAATTATTAATTGTAGTGCAAAAAACAAAGTTAACTTTGATTAGTTAGTCAAACGTTAGTCAATAGGTTACGAGAGATGTTTGCATAATTATAGTAAAAGTTGCCATGCAATGTAATATTGCCTAAACTCGAAGGTGGTTTGCAATTTTCCCAACAAAAATTGAAGAAGAGAGGGTTAATTTGAATTTACAATAATCTAATTCCCGTTACGTTGATATGCATGTCAAAAATTTGAATTTGGATTCTGATCTGATTTTTTTTCTGATATCATATAATCTTATAATACATAAGTATTGTAATAATTGTGTGGTTAAAATATGATTGGTTTCTACAACTATTTTACTAACAATCAAGCATATGCTATAAAAATATTATAAAAAAAAATCAGATCAGTATAATATCTAAATCTCAAAAATTTACCATTTCCTTTTTTGAAAAATAAAAGAATAGAAATAATAGTATATCATATACTTGCCAGGCTGTCATTGTTACAATTTACTTTTCACCTAGACACTCGATTAGTAAACTAGATGGAATAATATTGATCATGTGGTAAATCTTTTATACTTAAAGATAGACTTTTGGACTGGGGTAGAGTGGGCTTGAGCCCACCATAGTTTTTCTAAAAAAAAATCCGAAAAGCTAAAAATAAATAATAAGAATAATATTTTCCTAGTCTAATCGATAAATGAGTAGCTGTGTAGGAGTAGAATTTATAACCAGGATTGTCCTATTGGTACATTTTATATATCTACACCAATAATTCTTCTTCCAATCAAGTATGTCTCCATGAATATTAAATATTTAAATATTTTATTTTGTATTAAAATTTTAGGATTATTATAATTTTTAGTTTATAAAATTTTAGAAGTAATTTAATTATTAGTTATTATAATTTTAAATTTACAAACTAACAATATTGTTTAATGAATTTCTTTTTGTTTTGACTAAATTTAGATATATGTTTGTCAAGTTAATTTTTTTTTTTAGTTTATAATTATTCTTTTGTTTTTAAATTTGTCAGTAAATAGTAATATAAGTTTATATTTATTTCCCTATGTGACATATGAATGTTCCATCATAACTAAATTAATATACTAATCAAATAAATTAGAATTTTTTAGAATTGATAAGTTTGATTTAAAAAAAAATCGAAAAATACAACTTAATTAATATTCGATTGTATTTATATTCATGTTTATTTTATAATTTGTTTTAAACTATTTTTTTTAATAAATGTTGTTAATGTATTTATTTAGAATATATATTTAAAGGGTAAGTCATGATATGTCTTATTGACTAGGTGAATATTTATTATTAATTAATATATTTTTCTCGTATTGTTAATAATTGGTAAAAAAAAATATTTTAGTCTACTCTAGTGTTTAGGTATTTCTTTATTCATATTTATATCACGATATCGTGTATTCAATTAAGTAATACTTAAAAAAATAAAATAAAATAAAACAAAGACTTTCAAAACTCTATTAGTTCACAGAACTAAGACCGAGAGATTGAATAATTGTTTCCTTAGAACGTAGTGTATGTTTAAGTTCTCATTTGTTTATTCATTATTCATCTATTTTATTTATTTACTAAATTCCCATTTTTTATTTGTTCGAGTATGGAAATAAATCCCGAATATAGTCCAAGTAATAAATGCCCAAGTTTCCTTTGGATCCCAATTCCAATATGATCCCCATGCCTCATTAGCCCATACTGCGCCTGAAAGAATACCTATGGTTAAAAAGAGAAATCCTAGACTAATAATATGATAACTCCAATGATCCAATTGTTGAATCAATTGATACCTGTAATAGTTTCTAGCAGAAAAAAAATAAGTATTTAGTAAAACATTGGTTTTTGCATTCATGTATTGTATTTCACCGAAGGAAAATGACTCAGTTACAGTTCCATTTAATAAATTATTGCTTTTACCAAAATTTTATTAATATATTCGATTCTATTATTATATAGAATAGAATATACAGAATATTATTATTCTACTGATTCTATATATCTATTTTTTCTATATCTCTATATTTTTTTTTCTAGATATCTATTTATCTATTTTGAATTCTCAATCAAATCGAGTATTAGCTTCTTATGATACATTATCTAAATTATCCATTCTTTTATTCTAATTCTAAAAAAGGATGCTTTGGCTTTCGACTAAATAATTCGATTTGAATTCGAAATTAATAAAATGATTAGTTATAACTATTATATTAGAAACGATTAATTAATATTTAATTGATTTAAATTTGAGTTATTTTTTGTTATGTTATATTAGGGTCCGCCTTAGCATTAAGTAAAGGATAAGAAAAAAATGAAATTAAAGAAAAAGATGAAATCCAGATAAATGCAATCCAGATAACTGTAATCCAGATTAGAATGAGGGAGTCTAATGATAAATTTCTCCGTTTTTTGTTTTCAACGAAAGAAAAGACGAAAAAAAAGGAATCGACCGTTCGAGTATTCCACCGAATTGCATGAGAAAAATGAGAGTAAGAGACCCGATCCTAGAAAAACTAAAAGAAAATCATGTATTGGTCCAGCCAAATCCATTATATTAAAATAAGAGATAAATAAATCGAAATGTTTTTTCATGACCTTATTGAACCGACCAGGCAATTTTTTTTATGAGGCATTCTCGATTGAATTCAATTCAAATCTAATAGGTGTGAATTGATGCGGGTACAGTTATTGTACCAGCAAAAACATCTCTGAATAAGGTTCTAGCACCATGCCAAATGTGCCCGAAGAAGAAGAGCAGAGCAAAGGAAGCATGTCCAAAAGTAAACCAACCTCTTGGACTGCTACGAAAAACACCATCGGATTTCAAAGTAGCACGATCTAATTCAAAAATTTCACCCAATTGGGCACGTCTAGCATATTTTTTCACAGTTGCAGGATCACTATAACTCACTCCGTTCAGTTCGCCACCATAGAACTCAACGGTTACACCTACTTGTTCGACACTATACTTCGATTCTGCTTGTAGTCTGCACAATATGCAGGCATGGTAAAAATATTGGTAATCAACTATAAAAAGAAAAATTGTAAAAATAAATATTGGCCATCATTTTTTTAATGGCAACATGTTTGCATTCTAAACAGTTGTTCCGAAAAATTGAGCATAACTCGTAAAGAAAAAACCAACGCGAGGGTACCAAATCCATAGTAGAACCAAATGTTTCCTTGTTTGTATGATTGCTAATGAAAACTATCTGTTGACCATGTGTGTAACAAGATTACAAAACTTAATCTGTGGGGTTTGGTTATAAACTTCATTGTCAGATCCAAATCTTATCGCATTTTAAAAGGTGTATTGGATAGAGATTTTAATAAACAATTTTAAAATATCCAAAATTTATGGATTTATATGATTTTAAAAACTATTAACATTATATGTATTAGATTTTTTGGATTCTGAGATTTTAAAAAAGAGTCTTTGAACTTTATTATTTTACTATTTTGAACTTTATTATTTTACTATTATGAGAAACTCAAAATGGCTAGCTGATCTTTGATGAAAAAATCAAAATAAGATGTATTTTTTTAGAACACGATGAAATAACTAGTGTTGATATTTATATCCTAAAAAACTGGCGATATTTATACCTTGAAAAACTGTACGTGCATCCAAAATTAATATATTTTAAAATTTACAATGTTACCCTTAAGTAAAATTATTAAATTGATTAAAATAAATATATATCTCATACAACATTAAAATGATTAAATAAATATTTCTCTATTTTAATATATATGCAGTATGTTGTTTGAATTGCTAGTTCTAAACGGTGCTAAGGTTGGCTCCTTTATTGAACTTCGATCTTCAAGAGACTACAATATCTCAGGTCAATTACATAACATATACTACTATTTTCAATAAAAAATTCAAAAGAAAAAAGAATTCATTAAAAATCAGAAAAGACTATTATATTAAATAGTTCATCCTAATTCTGGGAGGAGGCGGCATAATATACATATTGAGTGAGCGTGAAAAGTCTGATGGGAGAAGACAACAATTCTGGAGTCTTGATATTTATAGTTATCACTAAAAAGTCGAAACAATCCATTTTATTATAAAATCCTATAAATCTTGATCTCATTCCAATACATTAGAAAATTTGCCGTCTCTTGAAAGTCTGGATCCAAAAGATATTATGGATTTAAAAAAAAAAAACTTAAAAGTCTTAAACGAATACCATCATATTTATCTAACTTATTATATAATCTCAATCTAATAACACAAGATTTTTACTTCCCAAAATTTTCTATTAAAATCTCAATCTAATACATCTCTTTTGAACTATCCTTTCGGTTTCAGATCCAAACCTTATCATATTAGGAGTTTGAAGGGATGGATTTTTCATACCCAAAATCTTGAATTTTTATTATTTATTTTTTAATGAATTGGATCCTCGATTTTTTATTTTTGTTGTTTTAATTGGAATTTTCAAAAGGTTGCATGGGGGTGGTCAGTGGTGGATTGTTTTGATTTAAATTTCATGTTACAAACTCCAGGTTTTCGACTCCAGAATGGAGTCTATAATTTCCGACATGCACAGGTTGGTGAGGGCGTGCAAGAACAAACTCTAGGTTTTCGACACCATAATGGAGTCTATAATTTCCAGCCTAGAAATGAATTAGCTCTCGTGATTCAGCCTACACAATATGGTGTTGGGATTCAAGAGCAAACTCCAGGTTTACAGTACCAACATGGAGTATATAATTTTTAGCCGGGAAATGAATTAGCTCCCGTGGTTCAGCCTCCAGAGGTTGGTGTTCCTTCATGCTTATATAACCAGAATGAAGTTTATAATTTCCAGGCAGGAAACGAAAGTCGCATGTTACAGCAGCCTGCACAGGATGATGGAGCTTTTGGAAACATTCAGCAGCAAAACCAGCCCCAGGCTGCAACTGATACAGTTCAAGCTCAAAATGCTACTGCTATTAAGCAGGATAACATGGTGACTACTACGTATGGCCCAGTGGAGGATTTCTTGAAGTTGGACAGTTCAGAACTGGATATTGCAGATTTTGAAACTGTAGATCGACTGTAATTTCGAGGAACCATTTGGATTTGCTGGACAACCTTCGTTATAGAACATGGGATGATCTGTTTTTGTACGTGCTTATAATACATTAGAGCTCAAAACTTCTGTTTTCTTTTTGTTCTTTAATATATATAGTCTAGAGTTACTTCTAAGTTCTAGCTTTTTTGAAATTGATAAAATTACAATTCTAAGTTGGTAAAATTTATCAGGCGCTCCCATTATACACACATATTTGGAATCCCACTCCTAATCAATATATACCGTCTAAATAATGCAAAAAAACAAGAATTTCTGATTCTATTGATTTGCAAATTCCATTCACGGTGTGCTTCATTTCTGGATCGACCTCGAGACTCTTTCCTTCTGCTCCGACTTCCATAATAGGAGGTGCACTTGGTGTTCCCATATCTACATTATCCCCTTGAACATGGTTTTTCCTAAACTCTACAATCGCAATTAACATTATTTCCACTTTTATCACAACCCCACAAGCTATAAAATGAAAATACCATCTTCAAAATCAAATTAACTCTATAAAACTTGCTCTTTCAAGACAATCATAAACCCTAAATCAACATTATTTATCAAAAAGATTTCCTTTTTAAACGCAACCCCACAAGCTATGAAAATGATAACAACATCAACAACAATAGAATTAACATTATAAAACTTGCCCTTACAACACAATCACACAATTCCAAACCCTAAAATCAACACCCTATATCAAAAAAGTTTCCTCTTTTTACACAACCCCGCAAGCTAAAAAACTGAGAACAACATTACATAATTCTGACCTGTGCATTCGTCAATTGAACTCGTTCTCGAAGCAGACTTCTGGTACTACTGCCACCACCACACAGGGTCGAAAACATCCGAGAAGAATTTCTAGAACCCGAATCACCATTAGTGAATCTTCTGTTACCACAATGAGGCACCTCAATCTTTAAATCGTTCATCAACCCTTTATTCAACTTTATACCACATCCATTATTATAACCAAAAACCTCCTCTTATTCACTAAAGAATCTCTCAACTGGGTTCTTACCTCACATCATCATCATCATAATCTTCACAATCATCAGAATTGGTGTCCATATTATCCGAAACAGAAGCTACAATCTCGTTGTCGTCATAATCAACGTTTTGGTCGAGACGAGGATTGAGTACAGAGTGAGGTTTGGGCAAGCTAGAGTGAAATTTCAAAGGAGGCAGGCCATGAGGAGACATTAGAGACTAGTGTTGGTTGTGGTGTAAAGTATTGGAGATTTTGGGAACAAGTCATGTGACAGTCTCTCTGCTAAAGGAGAATGGATTTTGGGTTCTGGGTCCACGTGATCTGATTTCTGAAAAAACAAATAATGCTCATGAGCTTTAAAAAAAAAAAGTCTTGAAAAAACTCAAAACAGAGAAAGAGGGAGATAGAGTACCTGTTTGATCCAGTTGATTAAAGTTTTATCTAAGCCTTCAGTCAACCTTGTCGCTGGATCTTCCTGACACATTCTTGATCATCCTGGTATAAGGGCCACCGTCGAACTCGATCATTCTGCATAACATAGATAATCACATCCAATCATTGGTGAATGGTAGAAAATGAAGAAGAAGAAGAAGAAGAAGATGTACCTTTATATCATTAGTCTCGCCAGATGTGATTGTCCTACCAATAGATATCTGGATCTTCCCGATGCATTCTTGATCATCATGGTCTACGGACCACCAGCGAACTTGATCATTCTGCATAACATAGATGATCACATCCAATCATTGGTGAATGGTAGAAAATGGTATGTATTTCTAGAACAGACATGTGAATTAAACCTCAATATCCAAAGCAATAACATTGAAAGCTTTCAGTTGTAATACCCAACAAAGACATATCATGTACAATGTCAAGAAGTAGATTTTTCCACACATGTAAAAATGAACCATATAGATTCAGAATATGATGAAATGACCCCAAACCTTCTGGTTGCACTGAAAATGAAGCTATTTTAAGAGAATTTATGCCAGTTTTCACTAGAGTTGAAACATGTCGAACATATTGCGCCCCTGTTTGCATGTACATTGAGCTCCAGAGTGAGTATGTGCTCTTAAGTTCAGCCTTGGTATTTTTCAAAGTTTCTTCACTGCCATCATCCAACAACCATACTTTTAGTTTAAACCAAACAAACAAAACAATAAATAAAGTTTGTTCTTTAATATTTACTCTAGACATTACCTTCCACTCTTATCTACCCCATGACCTTCTTTGCCTTCAAGAGCACACTTGTTCTGCACTCTTTGTAGTCCTTACTTCTATTGGTTGCACACCTCGAGTTGTAACAAATATTTGTGTAGCCTACATTGTCAAATGAACATTGAGATATACCACCAATCAGACTTGAAAAATAACTGAAACTGAAAAGAAATATAAAGTGTCTAATGGTCAAAGTAAAAATTCACAAGAACATGAACAGCTACGAAGAACCAGACACTCATCACGCAGAAACTCAGGTGCCTCTGTGCAACCTTTTGCCCGTGCATATAGGCATAAGCAGAGGCAAGCATCATAGGCTACTACAGTTTGCCTGGCATATTGACCACTGCAGTGATAATATATAGATTTTGTATATCAAATGTTGATACTGATTGCATATCCATATAACAAAAGTTTCTTCCCAAAGTATGCCTCTCTAACACAAAACCATATTGATTGGGATTATTTTCAGCTACATAAAGCTCTACACTATTAATTGAGGCTTATAAAAATGACACAAATTCAGGAAGAAGCTTATTATTTGGGAAAATCGACTTATATCAAAATTCAGTATTGATTATACCTGGTGTTATAATGAGGTGAGTTATCCAATGAGCTGGTTTGCCAATATGGTAACTTTTCTTCCTTTTCTCTGGTTCTGCATATACAATGTCAAAAGACTCAACTTATATGGACCAAATAAGCACACCATTTTACAAACAAATTGCCAAATGAAGTTAACAATTGACAATACCTTTCGTCTACCTCACCGCCCTTTTGAGGTTCTGATTTCTAGTCTGCGAAACCTTCTTCTTGGTTGCCATCGAAACTCTCAGATTCTTTTGATTTGCAAACTTCATTCACGGTGCGCTCCATTTCTAGATCAACCTCAAGACTCTTTCCTTCTGCTCCAACTTCCATAATAGGAAGTGCACTTGGTGTTCCCATATCATCATCTAACCCCTTGAACATGGTTTTTCCTAAACTTGTAGCACTCTACAATCGCTATCAACAATAAATTAACATGCTAAAAAACTTGTTCTTTCAACACAATCACACAATTTTAAACCTTAAATCAACATCATAAATCAAAAATATATTATTTCCTCTTTTAACACACAACCCCACAAGCTATAAAACGAAAAAACCATCACTAACATCAAACTAAGGCTATAAAACTTGCTCTTTCAACACAATCCCTCAATTCGAAACCCTATATCAACATTATTTATAAAAAAAATCCTTTTTAACACAACCCCCCAAAGCTATGAAAATGATAACAACATCAACAACATTAGAATAAACAGTATAAAACTTGCTCTTTCAACACAATCACATAATTCCAAACCCTAAAATTAACATCCTAGATCAAAAAAAGTTACCTTTTTAAACACAACCCACAAGCTAAAAAAGTGAGAACAACATTAAATAATTCTGACCTGTGCATTCCTCAATTGAACTCGTTCTCGAAGCAGACTGCTGATGCTACTGCCACCACTACCGCACGTGGTCGAAAACATCTGGGAAGAATTTCTAGTACCCGAATCACCATCCGTGAATCTTCTGTTACCACAATTAGGCACCTCAATCTTCAAATTGTTCACCAACCCTTTATTCAATTTTATACCACAACCATTCTTATAACCCAAAACCTCCTCCTCCTCTTCTTCTTCACTATAGAATCTCTCAACTGGGTTCTTCTCCGGAAATCAACCCCACTAGACCTCTCTTATCCTCATCCTCATCATCATCATAATCTTCTTCATCTTCAGAATTAGTGTCCATATTATCCGAAACAGAAACTACACTCTCGTTGTCGTCATAATCAACGTTTTGCTCGAGATGAGGATTGAGTACAGAGTGAGGTTTGAGCAAGCCAGAGTGAAATTTCAAAGGTGGAAGACCATGAGGAGACATTAGACTAGTGTTGGTGGCATTGTAAAGAATTAGAGATTTGGGGAACATGTCATGTGACAGTCTCTCTGCTAAAGGAGGGCGGATTTTGGTTTCTGGGTCCATATGATCCGATTTCTGTAAAAACAAATAATGCTCCTGAGTTTTTTTTTTAATCAAGTCTTGAAAAAACTCAGAACAGAGAAAAATAGAGAGAGTACTTGTTTGATCCAATTGAGTAATTGATTGGTCCAATTAAGAAAACAAGAAATACAAAGAGAATGCGTAAATAGAAACAATACTATGAGAAAACTCCTCCTAGAGCTCTTTTCCATGATTGGCTCGTTTTTTGTCAAAGACATCTCCTATATCCTTGCAATCTACTCTCAATTGGGTGGATGATGTGTATAGAGGGGTGAGGAGGTGTATGGTGAGCTCCCATGGAGGAAAAATCTCTATAGAAGCTTGAATCACTCACTTATTTGATGAAGAAGATGGAAGAGATGAAGTAGATGGAGAGAGGTTCGGTTTTGGGGTGTGGGGGCTGTGTTTGGGGGGAGAGATGGGGAAGAGAAGTCTCAGAGTGAAGAGAAAAGAGGGTATCTATAGTGTTGAGAGGTTAGGGCAAGAATTGAGTGTGAAAAGACAAGTTGCCTCATCAAAAACAGGCTGAAAATGGTAAATCTGGGCACGTGCGCTGGTGAGGGGTGCGCTGATCGACTAGCGCTTCACCAACACCAACCTACTGATATTTTGCACCGGTGAAGGTGCGCTGGTCGAGTGGCGCTTCACCAGCGCCAGTATTTTCCAACGGCGTACAGCCTCACACCGTTACGAAAATGACCATAACTTCCTCTAGAAAACCATGAATCACGATCCGTAAAATGCGTTAGAAAGAAGACATCTGGGGCTTTCTGAGAAGTGGTAATGAAAAAAGTAGTTCGATCTGAGGAGGAAGATATGGTCCCCAAAATTTGGGTGTTCTGCATAAAGTTCTCAGTCTCTGTCGTGTTTCCAACCTTGCACGCCGTTACGAAAACAAACATATCTCCCTCTAGAAAACCCGAAATTGCGATCCGTAAAAACTGGAAAGAAGACTTCTGGGGCTTTCTAAAAATAGGTGGTATGAAACCTAGTTCACTTTGAGGAGGGAGATATGGATCCCGAAATTTGGGTGTTCTGCACAACCATTTCCATTTCTGCCCATCTAACCTCAAAAACTCTTCAATTAAGTTCAAATACCTTCCGTAGGAAACTTGTACCTATACAAAGCTTACAAACACATCAAATACCAAAATATGCTCGAAAACGAGAACAAAAGATAGGTAATGGGGACCTCAAATAGGTATATAAATCGTTCTGATCATCATCTCCAGCCAAAGCTTCAACAAGGCTCTCCTTCAGCTCGTCTGATTGCTTCTTTGGTTTATTGGTTAGTTGTTGTCTTCTTCAATTCTTCTTCTTTCTTTATTTTTTCATTCGAAGCTTTTTTGTTGTCGATCTTCACTTATTTATTTCTTCAGCTCTTCGCTCTTGATAAAATTGAAGTTACGATCCATAATAAAAATACTAGATTGCGACCATAACAATAATTTACTTTTATATTAAATGTAAGTTTGAAATTTTGTGGTTTCTGCAGCATTGAAATTTGAAGTATTTTGACCATCGTTCTTGGCATTATTCAAGAAGACAAAGTATTAATTAGTTGTAATCTACCCAAACTTTCAACTTCTTCTACTTTTATTTGATAAAGATGCAAAATATATTAATTAAAGAAAGAAATTTGTTCCCCCAGTAGTATATATTTAACTGTAATCACTAATTATTGTTTCTTCAGGAAGTTGGAATTATTTTACTGTCTTTATTTGTTTGATTTGGATTGTAATTTTGATTTGGAGTTTGGATTTGGGTTGTAATTTTTATTTGGAGTTTGAATTTGGATTGTAATAATTATTTGGGGTTTGGATTTGTAATTTAGAGTTTTTATCTTGGAAAATTGAACTGCATGTCACATTGTCACTTGTAAAAATTATAATGTATGACCGTAGTATGTCAATAGTGGCTTCTAGAAAATTGAATTTTAGGTTTTTTCAATTTGTGATTTTTTTTAATGAATGTTAAATTAAATGTCATTAGTTATGTTTGATTTGGGCTTGGGCAGTTGGGCTATTACAATTTATGAAACTTTGGCCCAAAATTAGAATCCAACAAGACAACAACAACAACCCATCATATTTAAAAATATATTAAAAAAGACTCATTAAACCCATAAAGCTAAAAAGACCCATTAGGTCTAAAACAGAAATGAACCGAACCGAATCGAACTCATTCAAATCAATTCAGTTCGGTTCGGTTACCATTTCTTATTCGGTTTAAACCGGTTCAATTTTGGGTGAACCGAATTATTTTCGGTTCAGTTCGGTTTTATCTAAAACCGAACCGTGCCCACCTCTAGTCACACGTAAAGTAGAAAACCTTTTGTAAACTTCAACAAAATTGGAGAAATCCAGTCAAAATTACTCTATATACAATAGAGAGTAATTTTTTAATGATGACTTTTACTATGTATATTTTAAGTACCTTTTGATAAAATTGTATGCAATCAAATGTTTTTCGATGAGATTTTTTATAAGAATCATAAGCAAATTAAAATGCACATTTAGTAAAATTTTAGATTATTTTTTAGATTTGAGAACTATTTTTTTCTTATATTTCCCTTTTGAAATGTTTTAGCTTCAAAAAAATCGGAAAAAATTTAGTTTTTGCACCCGAGTTTTTTTTTTTTTTTTGCATAAATGTATTTCAATGTTTTTACCATCCATACAAAAAATCAAATCAAGATTCAATATATTCTATGCAAAGATGCTTAAAGTGTGCATTGTAAAACGTTGAATCTTAATTTGTTGACAAAAGTAGTTACTATATATTTTATTGATATAAGAAGAGAGGTTTTCTTTTATATACTAATGTTATTGTGGATAAGTGTTCTACCGGACCGAATAAAATTAAACTCTATAAACATATCTTGGAATACAACTCACACT
This sequence comes from Dipteronia dyeriana, assembly GCA_032871835.1. Classification (NCBI taxonomy): domain Eukaryota; kingdom Viridiplantae; phylum Streptophyta; class Magnoliopsida; order Sapindales; family Sapindaceae; genus Dipteronia; species Dipteronia dyeriana. Next base: position 1,035,502 of record CM065299.1, on the reverse strand, counting down.
CTAGAGCGATTATATTTACTAGCTAGGGTTTACACGGGTTTGTTATTGTAATGTTGCAATAACTTTATCGGGACCATATATTATAAAAAAAAAGTTATATATTTAAAATCATATGAATTCAATCATATATACATGAGTTGTTCATAAACATAAGTTGTTTTGGTAGAAAATCTAGACCCAATGGAAAAAATGGGCAGTGCATTTAAGGATTAAAAGAATACGATGAATCTAGAGTTGTACAAGACAAAAAGCGTAGTAATCCTTTGTAACAACTTAAAACCTATATTCAGCAATAATATAAATTGGGGAAAAAAAAAGTAACTTTGGACCGACGATAGTTTAAAATATCTATCCAAATTCATACCCAAACATGTGAGTGTTGTCAAAACATCACGTACCATATATCACCTTACTTTATATGACCCAAACAGATCATTTCTATGTATTGATTTACCATATATTACATCATCTCACATGACCCGACAGATCATTTGGATATATGAATTTACCATATATCATCTCACTTCATATCTGACAGATCATTTTTGACATATAAATTAGAACAATCTATCATTACTTATTATTTAAGAAAAATAGTAATGATACTTCCAAATAAACAATCATCGTACAGTGATACATTCACTGTACATAGAATTACCTTATAAGTTATAAACATGTTCTTATAATTTTCCGATTTAAGAGATAAATTAGTTAACTCGATATCATAATAATCTTTAAAAGAAATAAATTATTAAAATAAGAAAAAATTCCTTCCACGCTTCCGTACACGCACCACCACCCCCTTAATTTGCAAATACCACCACTGCCACGGCCGCTGCCACCCTTCCACGCAGGTTTCTTCCATATATATATATATATATATATATATATATATATTAGTCGGTCTCATCGATCTCCTTATAATTTTTCAGTCTTATCTTCCAATTCCTTATATTCTCTCAAAATACTTCCAAACTAAATAGCTTTTGTGTTGAGTTGCGTTGATAGTGTGAACTATCTTTGGTCCGAATCTGCTGCCTTTTGACTTAAACTGATTTTTTTTTTACTAAACATCCTGTGGACCCCACCACCTCATTGGTCCGAGTGAGCTTATATATCGGGATAGTCTTGGACACTTTAAGAAGGGTCGATCGTGTGGTAGTGCAATTGCAAAAAATAAACCAGAGAGTTCAAAGAGCAAAGGGAGAGAGAGAAAGAGAGCTGAGAGTGAGCTATGTTTTTTGTGGACAATAATAATCTGTTGATAAGAAGCGCTTCTGATCAGAGAAGCCAAAGAGGGAAGGAGAAAGCTGTGCCTGTTGTTGGAGATGATCGTGGTGGCGGTGGTGGTGATTATAATCCAGTACTTATCAATACCACCCAACAGAAAACATCGATTCAAGCATCATTTTCAATCATTAGTACTAATACTAATACTAATACTAATAATTATAATAATCTTGATCACATAATCTCGCAGCAACATAATTTTGTTGGTGGTGGTGATCTGAGGGTGGCTGAAGATCAACAACAGCAGCAGGAGCAGGAGAAGAAGAAGGAGAAGAAGGTGGCTTTGCCTCCTCCTCATCCTGATCTTGAAAACAAGACTAAAACCCCACTTTGTCTCTACACCGACAAAACCAAGCCTCGCATTCGTTGGAGCCAGCAACTTCATGATCATTTTGTTCAAACTATGATGAATCTCGGTGGACCTGATAGTCAGTAACCTTAATTTCATCTTTTTTTTCTTCTTCAAAATATCACCACTTTTTTTGTTTTTCGTAGCTTTCAAGATTTTTTCTTCATCATGATCAGAAGAAGAAGAAGCAAATCTGTGTTTCTTTTGTATGCTTTGCTTGCTTGCATGATTGATTGCTTTGATTTTACTGATGATCACTAGCTAGGTTTTGATGATATGATGTTGATCATGATCTGCATACATGTGATAACAGGGTTTTTTTTTATCTATGTGACAAGAGATTACAAAACTGTTGATGGGGTTTGGTTCTATTATTCTTGAGATCATGAGTTTGATAAGATCCATTCAAAAAAAAAAAAAAAACCCTAGAGAGGGTACCTGACTGATGTGATGATTTTTTTCATACCAAAAAACTTGAATCCTTGAAGGGTGGGATGGGGGGTGGAAGATTGCTCGGGATAGTGTAATTTATTAGATTATTTTGCATTTCAATTTCATGTTAATTGTTGATCAATTACACAAAATTATATCAGTAGAGTTCTTATGTATGTACTATATTCTATCTATAGTCTCGACAATATACTATTCCCTCATGTCCAAACTGTTTATGATATGATCAAATTGTTCTTTTATATATATATATTCTTCCTTTCAACATGTGTTAATCTATTAGTATTTATGATTTAGCGGTTATCTCGGAAGTATGTCTCTCTTGATAATTATAATTGATGAAATCTTTATCGGAAATGAATGGAGTACTTAGTACTTTGATGGTTGTAATTAATTAACGGAATTTTTTACCGGATTGGTAAAACTACATTTATTCCATTATGACGTATCTCAAATATAGGAATAATTAATTTTCTTGCACGTGTTTGCGATCGACCAAGTATGTTTTTTTCTTTCTACTCATTTAATAAACTAATTTGTCGTGTTCAATGTACTTTTTAACGTATTTAGTGTATTCGAAAACATTTTAAGAAAATAGGTATAGGTATCGTTATAATGCTTACATCTCTAACACACATTTTTCGAATGTTAATTAGGTTTTATTAATTGCTGGTTTGTATATGTATACAGCATATGTCCCACTTTGTTTAATGCCATCAAATATGTTATCCAGAAGCTAATTGAGTTATTATTGTTGAAAACATGACATTTTTTGTTTCTTCATTAGCATTCATGTTCAAGCACTAATGCTTTTTTGTTTAAATTACTGATAGTTTATCAAAATGAATATTTACATATTATCAGATAAATCATTGAAATTTCGGTTTTCTTAGTAATTCATCACTTATGTCTATGATAAACAAATTGTTTCATTTCATGTGATCATACATTTGCAGAAGTAACACCTCACACTCTTCACAAAGCAATGAGTGTCTCGGGGCTATCTCGATATCACGTGAAGAGCCGCCTTCAAGTATATATATATACATCTATGCTAATTTTTATCAAACATTTTAAGATTTTAAACCAAATTTATTCGATCATTTTCACTAATTACTGATATTCAATCCAATATTACAGAAATTCCGAAATGGAAAAATTACAGTGAGGAATTGGCGCACGCCAATCAAGTATAATAAGAAGTGGAAGCCAATACTTGACGGTAATAAGAGATTCATTAATACATAGACATTAAATAACAAAGCATTCATATATCTAAGGGATGTAACAAGCGTTACCTCTTCCCTCTTGGAAGAAATCTAATACAACAATGAGATTCAATAACAAATTAGTTATTATTTAAATGCTGATGGAATTTTCATTTTCAATATCTTTGAATTGAATTAGGTCTAAAGTCTGCCGGCAACAATACTGTTTCCACGAACAGCCGAGAGAAAGAAAATGGGTAAGATTAAATTTCTATATGCTTACTGTTATATATCCACAAAACCCAAATTTGGTTGCAATGGTGCAATAATGAAGATTAATTTGTGTTTTGGGATTGCCATGTCTAATAAAAAAAACAGTTCGAATGCCAGGAAAACTTCCAGAGCAAATAAAGGTTGTCAACCAGGATATATTTATGAGAAAATCCAAGTAAGTTCTTTACAATTTCTACTTAGGAATGTCTAATTGTGATTTTGTTTCTGTTTCTTCATACTGGAATCATCACTGTACTGTTACAGGCTGCAACGCTCTTGAAGGAAAAAGAGGAAATGAAACGAAAATTATACGCAGAAATTGCTAGTGGAATTGCACGTAAGAAGCTTAATAATAACGATCAGAACAACACTAGATTTGGAGATAATCAGAATGCTATTGGAGGAAGAATGTTCAAATTAGTAGACCTTTCCGGTTTTGCAAACCTGGAGACAGGATCAATGACAACCCCATTGTATTCTGCCCAGCAGCAGAAGCAGCGACAGACGCAGCCGCAGCAGCAGCAGCCTTCTTACTCCAACTGGAACAATTTAGTGGGGTACAATTCTGTGGAGCGAATACAAAACTGTCTACACAAGAAAATGAATTCCAGTACTGTTTCTTACTACAAAGTATTCAATGCAATGGTGCAAATACAGAACCATCGAGAGTTGTATGATAAATATTGTACAGTTTCTGCTGGTCACCAGCAGCCTTCACAGGTTGATGTTGCTAATCTTTCTGCTGCAAATGGAGGCTGCTTCATGACTTCAAATGGGTACTCAATTCCTGGGACATACAATAATTCAACAAATACTGCTATCAACAATGTGCTGGTTGGCATGCAAGAACAACCTTCAGGTTTTCACAACCTGAATGGAGTCAATAATTTCCAGCCAGGAAATGAATTAGCTCGTGCGGTTCAGCATCAGCCTGCACAATACAGTGTTGGTCTGCAAGAGAAAACTCCAGGTTTACAGTACCCAAATGGAGTCTACAATTTACAGTCTGAAAGTGAAGCTCACGTTGTTCAGCCTGCACAATATGGTGTTGGCTTGCAAGAGAAAACTCAAAATTTACAGGACAAAAATGAAGTTTATAATTTTAAGCCTGGAAATGAAGCTTGTGCAGTTCAGCGTCAGAATGTACAATATAGTGTTGGCCTACAAGAGAAAACTCAGAGTTTACGGTTCCAAAATGGAGTCTATAATTTTCAACATGAAAACGAAGCTCGTGTAGTTCAGCCTGCACAGAACGGTGTTGGCCTGCAAGAGAAAACTCCAGGTTTACAGTACCAGAACGGAGTCTGTAATTTCCAGACTGAAAATGAAGCTCAACTGGCTAAGCCTGCACAATACTGCGTTGGCCTGCATGAGAAAACTCAAGTTTTACAGTACCGGAATGGAGTCAATAATTTCCAGCATGAAAATGAAGCTTGTCCGGTTCAGCCCGCTCAATACTGTGTTGGCTTGCAAGAGAAGACTCAAGGTTTACAGTACGTAAATGAAGTCAATAATTTCCAACCTGTAAATGAAGCTCGCGTGGTTCAGCCTACACAATACAGTGTTGGCCTGCAAGAGAGGACTCAAGGTTTACAGAATCAAAATGGAATCTCTGATTTCCAGCCTGCAAATGAAGCTCCTGCAGTTCAACGTCCGCCTCCACAATACGGTGTTGGCATTCAAGAGCAAACTCCAGGTTTACAATACCAAAATGGAGTGTACAATATCCAACCTGGAAATGAAGGTCGCATGGTTCATCCTGCACAGTACAGTGATAGGTTGCAAGAGCAATCCTCAGGTTTACAGTACCAAAATGGAGTCAACAATTTCCAGTCCGGAAATGAAGCTCACAGGGTTCAACTTCAGCCTGCACAGGGTGGTGTGGACTTGCAAGAGCAATCTCCAGGTAATTTATATAACCAGAATGGAGTCTATAATTTACAGGTTGGAAATGAGGCTCAAAGAATTCAGCCTGCACAGGAAGTTATTGGCTTTCAAGAGCAGCCTCAAGGGTTTCAAAACTTGGAATCACCTGAGCTAGATGTTTCTGATTTTGATTTTGTAGATATTGAGATTGTAGATTCTGAATGTAATTATTTCACTGATCCATTTGGATTTGCTGGACCACCTTGTGAGAGAAACATGTGGGGATTATGTAATTAATGAGGTCTGTTATTGTGGTCGAGCCTTTGTCCAAAACCGAAGTACAGGAGAGCTTGGGAGACAGTTTATGGCGGTGGTGTAGTCTATCTGGGAGTGCCGAAATCTGATGGTTTTTTTATGGAAAGGAGGCGAATTTTCCGCAAACTGTGGACATAATTAAGTTTAGGATTGTTTGGTGGTTCAAACATTGTGGGAGAGGTTCAACCGACCAAATTTCCTTGATGCTTCTCAATATTAAAGACTTGTGTGTTGATTCGGTGGTGACTAAGAGAACCAAAACTGAAGGGTGGAGACCTCCAGCTGCTGGAGTGCTGAAATTCAATGTAGACGGCTCTGCAAAAGGTTTGCCGGGTCCAGCCGGGATGGGTGGAGTGATGAGGGATTCAAGCGGAAAAGTGTTACCCCTTTTTTCCAATTACCTAGGAATTCAAAACTCTAATACGGCAGAAATCAAGGCGATACACAAGGCGTGTATCGAACAGTTTTTGGAGTGGTCGAAATGTGATTTATGATATCCGTAGTTGGCTTAAGGACCTTGGCAACACAATGGTCATTTTTAATTCGCGATCGACGAACTCTTTCTCTGATATATTGGCTAAGAGATGCGCGAGTAATTTGGGTGACTTTATGCGGATAGCATAGAGTTGTTGTTTGTTTTCCTTTGTTTCTCCTCTGTTTCCTCTGTTTTTTCTGCTTCTTCTTTCCCTGTTGTTGGGTTTGTGGGTGCCAGGTAGCTTGTGTTAGGGGAGGCTCGTCCCTGTTTTGCTTTGTGCGTTTTTTCTCCACTGCTTGTTGCTTGTTGCTTGTTTCCTGCGTTTGGCCGGGTCTTGGCCAGATTAATAAAAATTCCCAGCTGTTCAAAAAAAAATAAAAATGTGGTCTGTTATTGTACTTGCTTATAATATTTTACAGTTCAAAAACTACTGCTTTTTTTTTTTTTCCTTTAATGTATAAAATGAATAAATTGATGTTTTAATATTATTTTTAGAAAGATCTCAATTAAATTAGGGAACGATTGTATCAACCCCTAATTTAATTTCACATTCTCTCTTTCTCAGTTTTGCATTCTGGAAATCAAATCAAGACATATTTTGACAGGACCCACCCCGACTCCTCTCTTGAGTACTTACTAGCATGATAAAATGACTTTCTACTGAAATTTACATAGGAAATACTTGCTATTAAACAAATAAAATATAAGGAGAGTGCAAAATGTACATAATTGCAATCTCTTTTCATATATTTTCGTTTTTTACAAAAAGTGTCAAAATTGACCGATCGGACCAAAAACCGACCACTATAAAAACTAAGTAACCAGTCCATCCCGAGTGGGAAACTGAACAGGCCGAGTAAGAAACCCGAGAAGGCTGAGTAGACCGAATAGGCCATGTGGGCCGAGTAGGTCAAGTGGGTCGAGTAGAAATCAGACCATGTTCTGACCATGCCTACCGTCCCGACCATGCCGACCTCATATTTCTAAATATGTACATGAAAATTTAAAATGCATGACTTTTATGCTTCATGATGTCATCGAGTGGTCCACCTCAAAACTTCTGAGTCCGCACAACCGAGCATCTATCTGGATAAATATTTAAGAGTGAAAGGATGAGCGCTAACGCCCAGTGAGTGAATGAAAACTTTTAAAAACACTTTTCTAAACCACTTTACAATAAACATTCAGTAATACATGGTATAAGATAATATATCTACTCTCGTGCTAAATAAACTGAATAAACTGAATGCTTCTCTTTGCTGAACAAGAATAAATACTTTATAAAATCTTAATCTGCACTAAATTCGTACCGGGGATATCCTCAATACGTAAGCCGAAATACTTCGGGAAAACGCAGAGCATGAATAATTTCTGGTCATACCCGTGCAGAGCGACTCAATTACTCTTTCTCTGGTCAATACACATGCAGAGCGACTCATGACATACACATGTGTAGAACGACCCCAAAAGCTAACCATAATCATAACTGGGAAGGTACATACATGGTGCTTTTATAGAAATCAAAATCTCTTCTTGATAATTCATAAAAATAATATACTGTTTCTGAATGCTAATATAAGCATAAAATATATATTTTCGGTTCTTTGTATACTCACCATCAATCATAAAAAGCAATAAAAAGCTTAAAATGATTTGCAGCAATTAAAGTATAAAACTGTAAACTTGAGTTAAAAACAAAATTGAAACTTAATTCACTCACAACTTAGAAGTCAAGCTTAACTCAGACTGAATATGCTAGGTTCCCTTCGTCTTCTTTCCCTATCAATCACAAGATCCAATTAGAAACTGGATATCAAAGAAGAATCAACTGAAATCTATAATCACGAGAGAGAGCTTCACTGACTTCTCATTCTCTTTTCTTTCTTCTGCTGGATTCTACTGCTTTCTAGCTCTCAACGTTTATCCTCCAATATATATATACTTATGGAAGGACACAGCTGAAGTTGTGAGCTAATTAACTAAGCTCACAGCTGCCTGTCAGCCATGCAATCACCTAGGCTTACTCACCTGATACCTTTTCTATTTTACGCTTATCCAATTTTATTTTATTTTAAATTGGGCCTTTCAATTGGGCCTGAAGATTTTACAATTCACCTCTCCATATAAGAATTTCGTCCTCGAAATTTACTCACTTAACCGAAACAGATGGGGATACTGAGCCGGCATCTGATCTTTATGTTCCCAAGTCGCCTCTTCCACTGCATGATTTTTCCATAACACTTTTACAAGAGGAATGACCGTTGTACGTAATACTTGTTCCCTTCTATCTAGAATCTCAATAGGTTCCTCTTCATAAGTTAAATCTTCTCTTAACTTCACTGGTTGTTTGGTTAAAACATGCATAGGGTCGACTATATATTTTCGAAGCATAGAAACATGAAATACATCATGAATTCTTGAAAGTTCTGAAGGCAACGCTAAACGGTATGCCACTACTCCTACTCAGGCAAAGATCTCATACGGACCAATGTATCATGGACTTAACTTACCACGTCTTCCAAATCGAAGTATACCTTTCCAAGGCAAAATTCGTAGGAATACATAGTCACCTACTTTAAATTCAAGTTCCCTTCTCCGCTTATCTGTATAGCTTTTCTGCCTATCTTGAGCAACCTTTAGTCTGTCTCTGATTATTTTAATATTTTCTGTCGTGACTTGAACCAGTTCTGGACCTAACAACTTTCTCTCGCCTACTTCATCCTAACACACTGGTGTTCTGTATTTTCTTCCATACAGAGCTTCATAAGGTGTCATTTCGATGCTAGCCTGATAGCTTTTATTGTAGATAAATTCTATCAAAGGTATATGTACATCCCAACTACCCTTGAAATCCATCACACAAGCTCGAAGCATATCCTTTAATGTCTGAATAGTACGCTCCGATTGACAGTCAGTCTGCGGGTGAAAAACAGTACTAAAATGCAATCTAGTTCCCAAAGCTTCTTGTAAACTGGGCCAAAATCTAGATGTAAACCGAGGATCTCTATCTGATACTATGGATACTGGTGCGCCATGAAGACGAACTATTTCATCCACATAAATTTTGGCTAATCTGTCAAGAGAGTAAGTAATACCGATTGGCATAAAATGTGCAGACTTTGTAAGTCGATCAACGATCACCCATACACTGTCGTGACCACTCTGGCTACGAGGGAGTCTTATCACAAAATCCATGGTAACATGTTCCCATTTCCATTCGGGAATAGGAAGTGGTTGTGATAGTCCTGCTGATTTATGATGTTCTGCCTTGACTTGCTGACAAATCAAACATTTAGAGACGAATTATGCTATCTCTCTTTTCATACCTTGCCACCAGTAATGCTCTTTCAAAGTACGATACAGCTTAGTACTTCCTGGATGCATTGCATAAGCTGAAGAGTGAGCTTTCTCTAAAATTTCATCCTTGAGTTCCTTAATGTTTGGTACACACAGTCTGTTACTTAGAACCAACGTACCATCACTTTTCACTACAAAATCAGCTCGTAAGCTTTTCTGAACTTCTCCCTTTAATTTAACTAAATAAGAATCTTGAGTTTGCAATTCCCGTATACGATCAATCAAAATAAGTCTGGTAGCCAGTAATGCTCCACAATCTCGTGCTTCGAGCTTAACTCTCAACATTCTTAATTCAGTTAATAATGGAAGCTGAAGATGATTTACCTTTCAATTCATCCTCAAATGAGCCATAGAACTTGAAGACTTTCTACTGAGTGCATCTGCTACCACATTTGCCTTACCAGGATGATATTCAATCGTACAGTCATAATCTTTAATCAACTCAATCCATCTTCTTTGTCTTAAATTCAGTTCTTTTTGAGTGAAAAGATATTGTAAGCTTTTATGATCTGTATAAATCTGACAAGTAACTCCATATAAGTAATGCCTCCAAATTTTCAGTGCAAACACCACTGCAGCAAGCTCTAGATCATGGGTTGGGTAATTCTGTTCATGCTTTTTTAATTGTCTTGATGCATAAGCTATCACTTTCCCATGTTGCATCAAAACGCAACCCAAACCATGTTTAGATGCATCACTGTAAACAACAAATCCATCATTTCCGGTTGGAAGAGCAAGTATTGGAGCAGAAGTCAATCTCTCCTTGAGTTTTTGAAAACTCTTTTCACAAGCTTCTGACCACTCAAACTTCATATCCTTTTGAGTCAATCTTGTTAATGGTGAAGCTATTTTAGAAAATTCCTCTCCAAATCTTCGATAGTAACTAGCTAAATCCAATAAACTTCTAATTTTTGTCACATTGATTGGTCGTTCCCAATTCACTATAGCTTCAACCTTTTAAGGATCAACATAAATACCATCACCAGAAATCACATGGCCCAAAAATGTAACCCTATCGAGCCAGAATTGACACTTAATAAATTTGGCATAAAGTTGATTCTCTCTCAAGACCTGTAGAATAATCTCTAAATGCTCTGTATGCTCCACATCATCCTTAGAATAAATCAAAATGTCATCAATGAACACGATAACAAATTTGTCTAGATAAGGATGAAATATCCTATTTATCAAATCCATAAAAGTTGCTGGAGTATTTGTTAATCCAAATGGCATAACTAGAAACTCATAATGCCCATAACGAGTTCTGAAAGCTGTCTTTGGTATATCATAGTTTCTAATCCTCAATTGGTGATAACCTGTTCACAAATCTATTTTGGAGAATACCTTTACTCCCTGAAGCTGATCGAATAAGTCATCAATACGTGGGAGTGGGTATTTATTACGCATCGTTACTTTATTTAATTACCGGTAATCGATGCATAAACGTAACGTTCCATCTTTCTTCTTAACAAACAAAACTGGCGCTCCCCATGGTGACACACTAGGTTTAATAAAATTCTTGTTCACCAATTCTTCTAATTGAATCTTCAACTCTTTCAATTCGGTTGGAGCCATTTTATAAGGTGGAATAGAAATTGGAGTTGTGTCTGGGACCAAATATATCACAAACTCAATGTCTCTATCTGGTGGTAATCCATGAAGATCTCCAGGAAATACATCTAGAAATTTTCTAACCACCGATATATCTTCTAATCTTACCTCACTATCCCGAGTATCAATTATATAAGCCAAATAAGCTGAACATTATTTCCTGAGCAACCGTCGGACAACAATAGCAGAAATAACACAAGAAGGAAGAATCCGACGTTCGCCACAGAAAATAACATCCGACTCTCCTTGAAGTGTAAATTTTACCTCTTTCCGAAAACAATCTACAGTGGCATGGTGTATAGCCAGCCAATTCATTCCCAAAATAACATCAAAATCATGTATATCAAGCGGGATCAAATCAACATGTAGCTCATGCTTACCGACTATGACCTTACTGTTTTTATATATATTCTCAGCCAATAAAGATTCACCAGTAGGTGTAGCCACTACCATACTAGAATCTAATGGTCTTAATTCTACATCCGCATACATCATAAAAGATCGAGATACAAATGAATGAGTAGATCCAGGATCAATGAGAACATGAGCATCGTGCCCAAAAAATTTTAACATACCTGTAACGACATATGGAGTGGTCTCGGTATTTTCCTGAGTCATAGCAAAAACCCTTGCCTGAGTACGAAGTCTACCCGACTGACCTCTTTGTTGGTTGCCTCCAACCCCTGCTGAACTAGCTTGGGTTTTCCCTGTAGTTGTAGATCCTCCTATTTGGGATCCCCTTTGTCCTTGAATCTAACCAGCCCACTTTGCATTGGTTGAAATCCTATCTTTCTTTCTTTCTTCATTGCCTTCCTGAATTAACTCGAGGCAATCCCTTTTTAAATGTCCAGGCTGCCCACATTGATAACAACCTGATCTCCCTAAATAACACTCACCATCATGGTGTTTTCCACAAGTCTTACATAGAGGACGCAAACCTCTACCCATACTAACACTCGGTTGACGACTACCCATTGGTTGTTGGACTGAGGCTTGGCTAGAACCAGGTCCACGACTCTGTTGATAATTACTAGTTTGGCCTGAAAAACTGCCTATTGTCTTAGGCATTTTGCCATAAGAGCCCCCTGCTGACCAGTTACTGCGTTTTTGCTTATGTTGTTCAAATCTGCGAGAGTCACTAAGGCCTCTCTCTACTCTCAATGCAGCTTCAAACAACTTACCAAACTCAACATGTCCAGAAGTAGTCACTATTGTCTTAATTTTCGATCGAAGTCCATCTTCGAATTTTCTACACTTATTTTCTTCATCAGTGACTACATACGGAGCAACCCTCGAAAGTTCTGTAAATTTCTTCTCATACTCTTCTACTGTTATAGATCCCTGTACTAATTTGAAAAATTCCGTTCTTTTCAAATCTTGATAGAAACGGGGATAATTATGATCATTAAACTGCTTCTTAAAATCCTCACAAGTAATTTCTTCAGGAGTTCTTCGTTGAACTGAGGCCCACCAATCATATGCTTTTTCCTTTAGCAAAAACGTAGCAAAAGAAACCTTTTGTTCATCGGTGTACCTTATAACTTCAAATACACGTTCTAGTTCATTCAACCAAGAACTAGCACTATCTGGATCTCCTGTTCCATCAAAATTCGTAGCTCCCAACTTTCGTACACGCTCAATTGAATTTTCAGGCACTCGCGTTTAGTACTGGACCATCGCAGTCAACAGTTCTACAATTCTATCCATTGGTTCTTCCCTAGGTTCCAGTACATGAGGTTGAGCTATAGTTGGTTGAGGGTGTGATTCTATCTCGTTTTCACCTTGGTTACCACTCCTCTCTCCAAGGTCAGCTACCGTTCTTGTGCGTAGGCGGCCAACTCGACGCATGATGCTGTTACAAAATCAAAGTTATGCTTAAATGCATGAAACTAAATGCAAACAATTACTGTGGTCTAAAGAATTATAAACCGTGCTCTGATACCAAGTTGTCATGACCTACCCCGACTCCTCTCTTGAGTACAAGGGAAACCCTATAGGCTCTACATTTACTAGAATGATAAAATGACTTTCTACTGAAATTTCCATAGGAAATACTTGCTATTAAACAAATAAAATGTAAGGAGAGTGCAAAATGTACATAATTGCAATTTCTTTTCATATATTTTCGTTCTTTACAAAAAGTGTTAAAATTGACCGATCGGACCAAAAACCGACAGCTATAAAAACTAAGTAACTAGTCCATCCCGAGTAGAAAACTGAACAGGCCGAGTAAGAAACCTGAGTATGCCGAGTAGACTGAATAGGCCATATGGGCCGAGTAGGTCAAGTGGGCCGAGTAGAAATCCGACCATGTTCTGACCATGCCTACCATCCCGACTATGCCTACCGTCCCGACCATACCTACCGTCCCGACCATGCCGACCTCATATTTCTAAATATGTACATGAAAATTTAAAATGCATGACTTTTATGCTTCATGATGTCATTGAATGCCCCACCTCAAAACTTCTGAGTCCGCACAACCGAGCAGCTACCTGGATAAATATTTAAGAGTGAAAGGATGAGCGCTAACGCCCAGTGAGTGAATGAAAACTTTTAAAAACACTTTTCTAAACCACTTTACAATAAGCATTCAGTAATACATGGTATAAGATAATATATCTACTTTCGTGCTAAATAAACTGAATAAACTGAATAAACTGAATGCTTCTCTTTGCTGAACAAGAATAAATACTTTATAAAATCTTAATCTGCACCAAATTCGTACCGGGTATATCCTCAATACGTAAGCCGAAATACTTTGGGCAAACGCAGAGTCATGAATAACTTCTAGTCATACCCGTGCAGAGCAACTCGATTACTCTTTCTCTGGTCAATACACGTGCAGAGTGACTCATGACATACACATGTGTAGAACGACCCCAAAAGCCAACCATAATCATAACTGGGAAGGTAAATACATGGTGCTTTTATAGAAATCAAAATCTCTTCTTGATAATTCATAAAAATAATATACTGTTTCTGAATGCTAATATAAGCATAAAATATATATTTTCGGTTCTCTGTATACTCATCATCAATCATAAAAAGCAATAAAAAGCTTAAAATGATTTGCAGCAATTAAAGCATAAAACTGTAAACTTGAGTTAAAAACAAAACTGAAACTTAATTCACTCACAACTTAGAAGTCAAGTTTAATTCAGAATGAATATGCTAGGTTCCCTTTGTCTTCTTTCTCTATCAATCACAAGTTCCAATTAGAAACTGGATATCAAAGAAGAATCAACTGAAATCTATAATCACGAGAGAGAGCTTCACTGACTTCTCCTTCTCTTTTCTTTATTCTCTTTCTTCTCTTTCCTTTCTTCTGATGGATTCTACTGCTTTCTAGCTCTCAACGTTTATCCTCCAATATATATATACTTATGGAATGACACAGCTGAAGTTGTGAGCTAATTAACTAAGCTCACAGCTGCCTGTCAGCTATGCAATCACGTAGGCTTACTCACCTGATGCCTTTTCTATTTTACGCTTATCCAATTTATTTTTTTTAAATTGGGCCTAAAAGACATGGGTTTTACATATTTCGAGTGAACAAAGAGAAGCGGTGTAAAGTCCACCGATAATCACACAAATTTTTAGATACTCTCTTCTATTGTAATTGTTTTCTAATTTTTTGTTTTGTTTTTTGTTTTGCTTCAATTATCTTCAGTATTTTGTTCTTATGCTTTTCATTTTTCATTGTTCACATATATTTTTGCCTAAATTTGTAGATATATGATATGTGTGTATTTTTCTTTTGGTTTTCTTGTGTCTTTTTGTCCTTTTATACAATATTCTTTGTTTGGCTGCTAGTAAAGGAAGATGAAATTGTTAGGTTTTTGTTTGTGTTCTTAAAATTTTGTTAGCAGTATGAAGTTGATAGAGAAAAGTAGTTAAGGAAGATGAAATATGAAGTTGAATTTAGAAATTGAAGCTTATGATAATGGATGGAAATTGCAATCAGTTATACTGAATACTAGATTTTACTAGTAAATTTTTAGAAAATGAGGATCGTCTTTTATTTTTTCTCATGGATTTATTTTACAATTTATGTTTCGATTTAGAATATTAGATGTGTGTTACCTAGATAAGAAAGATCCAAAATGCATTTAGAATGCATTTTGGTATGACAAATGTGGGGTTTCAAGATGCTATTACGGCTGAAATTCTAGCAATTGCTAGAGCCTGCGAATTGTGTGATGTAACCAAAACCTCCCTTGACCTGATCACTGAGGTACACAAACTGGAAATATGCTGATTTTTTCCTTCTTTTGTAGGGTGTAATAATGGCTGCAATACAACTTGTTACTGTATAACATCGAGAAACAGCCACCTCTATGCGAGATATGCTGCCAACTTGGTGTAATAATGAAGTGTAGATTTAAATGTTTTCTTATAATGATGCTCTTTTTAGATGTACGTTGTGGCCATTTCTGTTGTTACTCTTGTGCATTGGCAGATGCACTCTTCTTGTTATACTGACAAATATATTTGGATCTGATACATTGGAGAAACTTATAGTCGATAAAGGGGCCTTGTTGCATCTTGCGAATTTGCTGAAGACGCACAAGGATGGAAATGGTTCACGTGCTGTCAATAGTGTCATTAGAAGAGCAGCCGATGCTATTGCCAACCTTGCTCATCAGAATAGCATCATTAAAACCTGTGGCAGGTTTTCTAATATCTCTAGTTCTTAATTTCAATTCTGGTTTATAGTGTTTAGTGTCATATTGATCTCATGGTTATGTGGGCTGGATAAGCAGAATGGAAGGCGGGATTCCACCTGTTGTTGAGTTGCTTGAATTTACTAATACAAAGGTGCAAAGAGTAGTGGCTGGAGCACGGGTCCTTGGCATTTAAAGACGATGAAAATGTTGGAAGTGAAGAGTTTTAAGACTTACCAACTTTTAGGAGGAGAGAAACAAAGAAGAATTTTAATGGAAGAGAACTATTTGTTATTATTTTTCAAATTTTTGGTTTGATACAAAATTAGGAATCTTACCAACCAATGGTTAAGATTATACCACCACACAATTAATTAGTTACAATTAATTGTCTAAAACTCTCTTCTAAAATATCTATGACTCTAAAATATTCTTACAATTATCTCTCAAATAATAATTTAGAACAAACTTCTAGAAACTAGGTCTATTGGGCTTACTAAATTTGGATATTTATTTTAAGTCCAATAATTTTTAGATTAAATCAAGTTTAATTATCCAACTGAATATAAGAATCAGGAACGAGTCTTTTAATTTCTTTGGAAGTTATGTTTTATAAGATTGAGATTAGCATCTACAAATCATAAATGGTGAAAATACTATGATTTTGCAGATTGTGGAATGCAATGCTCTTCCAACCCTTATTCCGATGCTGCCATACATTATGAAGCGGTAGGATCTTGCACGAATGGAGTTTTAATTCTAGTTCTTTTGAAAATCGCATTACTTTGGTTTGTTTGTCTTTTCCATCGGCCTTAGATTGAAATTATTTTTAGTTAGAAATTTTATTGTGGCTTAAAGTTATGTTTTTTTTTTTAGATTAGGTCTGTAAATGTTATATAGTTGTAAGCTATGTAAAATGATATTTGGTAGTAGTCTTTGTAAAATGATATTCTTGGTTACATTATTTTGAGCTTCAAATTTAATGTTAACGACATGTTTTATTTGGATATTTTATTTAGCTTCTCCATTTTTTTTCAATTTAATAATTATTTTCATATGAAATGATTTCTACTCTTTTTTTTTGCCTCAAAACTCATTTTAATACGACATTTTTTGGCTAAAAAACCACGTTTTATACAGCATTTTTTTTTTTGTTGCCTCAAAATAAGTTTTATTTTTATACAGCATTTTTGGATTGCCCCAACACAAGTCTTTTACCGTATTCCTTGGCTGCTCCAAAATGCATTTTTTACGCCATTAGTGACATGTTGTAATAAATTGGCAGTCTTTTACGACTTCCTTCCTAATGACATTTTTGTTGAGTAAATATTAGAGTACACAACTCTAAACTCATTAATATTGGATCCAAACAAGTAAACAAATTACTTGTATTATACCCACCATAAAAGACACTACAATATTTTTCAAAGACCACTCACAATTTGAAGAGAAATACAAACACTTCAAAGAAATTTCACAACTCACACTCAAGACACCTTTCTTAAACTAAGAATACAAAAACTTATTTTTTGGAGGATGTCTAACCCAAATATAAGGAAGGGTATTTATAGTCTTCATCATGCAATCTACATCACATAAATATAAAATTAAGAAATAATCATAACCATACATTATTACCATATTCTATACACTTTTAAAAAATCTCGTTTCTACGTCCTACAATTTTCTTTTAAAAATATATTTCTTCCACATTTGTTGAGAAGCTTCCGTTGTTTTGGACTTAGATAAAATGGATTGAGCTTTGTAAATGGGCTGGGTTGATCTTCAACGATTTTACTAAATATAGTAAAAGAAGTTTTACGGTATGTTTTAGAGCTCGTAAATTCTTGTAGTGATAAGGAAGCCATTTTCCCGAAACTTACTTTTGTACTACTATTCCTTTTGTAACCAAATAAAAGCTCTTTTAATGGCCATTAATTTTTTTGTTTTGTTTTTGTTGTCTAACAATACTAAGGAGAAAGAAAATACAAGAATATAATAACCAAACAGTTACAATTTCTGTAGAACAACTGATATAAACTGGATTACACAATTCAAATAAAGCTCGTAAAACTAGTTAAATGGTAAAAAAAAAAAATAGGGCGCTTGACGATGAAGAACAATGAAAACCCCATCCTTATTTTCCTATTCTGAAAGATGCTTCTAATCAATCTTTACCTAGGAGAAAAGGTGATGAACGGAGTAGAAAGACATGAGGAAGCCTATGGTGCCGATAGACAACATGATCGTGACTGCCATGATCAGTGAATAACCAAGATACAGCATAGCAGACACCTCAAACTCTGCAGGTCAAAGATTAAGGTGGTGTTTGGTTGGATGGAATGGAATGGAAAGAAATTCATTCCATTTGTTTGGTTTGTTAAATTCCAATGGAATGAGCATTCCATTGGAATGGGGATTCCACCATTTTGATAGAATGAGCATTCCATCCAAAAACCAATGGAATGCCCATTCCATTCCATTAACATATTTTCTTTCCAAAAATAACCCTTCATCCCACAACTCAATTCCAAAAATACCCTCATTTCCAAAAATAATATATATATATATATATATATTATAAATATCATACTATTATATGATATTTATTATTATTATATATATATATTATTATCAAAAATATATATTATATTATACTTATTATATTTATATTTAATTTATACTTTTATATTTTATTATTATACTATATTTTCTAATTATTTATATTATATATTATATATTATTATATACATAATAATATATAATATTGTTATATATAATAATATTAATATTAATAATTTATACTTTTATATTTTATTATTGTTATCCAAAATGAACATTATATTTTCTAATTATATATATTATTATTATATATATATACATATACACATTATATAATTATATATAATATTTATATATTTAATAATATTAATATTAATAATATCAATATTTCTAATATATAATAATATATATTAAAATATTTATATATAATATTTATAATATATATTATTATATAATTTATACTTTTATATTTTATTATTATTATCCAAAATGAAAATTATATTTTCTAATTATATATATATATATACACATTATATAATTATATATAATATTTATATATTTAATAATATTAATATTAATAATATCAATATTTCTAATATATAATATATAATAATTATAATATATATAATATTTATATTATATATACTATTATGTAATATATTTATATGATATATATTATATAATATATAATAGTATTAACTAATATATTATATAACATATATTGTAATAATATATATTTTGTATTATAATAATATATAATTATATATATATAATATTTATTATTATTATCCATAATATATAATGTTATTATAAATGTTTTGTAATTAGGGGTATTTTGGTCAAAATAAAGTTGATTCCATTCCATTTAGTTGTTAACCAAACAAAATATTACAGATTCAGATATTGATTCTAAAGTCCCAACCAAACAAAGAAATCAGTTTTCCATTCCTTTCCATTCTAATTCTCATTCTCATTATCATTCCAATTCGCATTCCACCATGGTAACCAAACGCCACCTAAGTAATTGACCAAGTTTAGGAACACATTGAGTGCAATCACAACATAATATATACGTAGAGAAAACTCCATTATATGATAAATTATTACAAATATATACTCCATAATTCTCTCTCACAAATTAACCTCAAAACATACTTACAACGCTCACGAGATCCTCACAAAGAACCCACAATATCCCTTAGTCTTTCCTGAATATCATCAACGGGTCTCTTACTTGATCCACTGATATTCTTTTAGTTCCCTCCACGAATATTCCCACGGATCTTTCACCCGGATCACACTACTCTCTGATGTTACATGGTATTTCTTTTTTGCTCCAAACAAAATAACCTAGATATAAGGTTCTGTTTATACTAGTTATAGGGAATTTAAGATAAAAGGGAATCCTACTCTTAAACATACAATAATTACTTGTTCTATATAAATATTATTTCCTATTTATGACAAGTCTTCTTGTTAAGGAGAAATCTTTTTCCTTTAAGTACATGTCTTTCTTATTTTTTATGAAAACAAACTTTTTT
The DNA here is from genome assembly GCA_032871835.1 of Dipteronia dyeriana. Classification (NCBI taxonomy): domain Eukaryota; kingdom Viridiplantae; phylum Streptophyta; class Magnoliopsida; order Sapindales; family Sapindaceae; genus Dipteronia; species Dipteronia dyeriana. The sequence goes on along the minus strand of CM065299.1, from coordinate 1,015,538 downwards.
TTTCGATAAGCACAAGAACTTCTCCGAAGAAAACCTTTCCATTTTCATGCAACTTCCAGTAGCTGTACAAAATACGCTGTCAACGTGGTCTGAGTCACGGTTAGCCACTGGCACCCTCCACCGTGGAATACTTTTGAAAACGACCCCTCAGTAAACCGCAATCTGCGTCTCTTGCCTCTGCCGCGGTCCACACCGCACTATACTCACCGGAATCGACCGCTCCATGTGTCGCGGTCCATGCGTCTTGTTCATTCCACGGTTCTTTTCGGAATCCATTTCTTTAGTTCTTCTTCGGTCTTCAAACATCGCTCAAACACTATCTCCAACTTTCAAACGTTATCCCACGTCTTTAGAAAGTTTCATATCAGTTGAGTATCATTTAGTTAACTTTGAATTCACTTGAGAATACAAGTCAAAACTTAACAATTCACATATGATATTTAATTGGTTTAGCCTGAGTGCCATATATATCAACTCACAATCTCATATGAACCTGACACATCATTTCCACATGAATTTGAAGTTCCAAATATCGATGAATTTGAACAATCCACAGTATTATTCATTACATTAGAAAAATAATGATGATACTTCCAAATAACACTCCTCATAACAGTGATACATTCACTGTACATGGAATTCCCACAATCAACATCATTGTAGAGTTTATCGATTTAAATAATAAATTAGCTAACGGGATATCGTAATAATCTTTAAAAGGAAAAAAAATTAATAAAAATAAAATTAAAAGAAGAAAAAAATCCTTCCACGTTTCCTTAATTAAATGCACCAGCACACTCCCTTAAAAGTGCCCAATAGAAACTCTACTCTCTTAATTTGCAAACACACTTGCTCAGTCTTATCTTCCAATTCCATATATACTCTCTTTTTCATCTTATTCCTTACGGGAAAAGAATTTGAATCCTTTATTGATTTATTTTCTGACCTCATCTAATCTCATGATATATAAGCATTATAATAAATGTGTGGTTAAAATGTGATTGATTTCCATAGATATTTTACCAACAACTAATCACATATTTTAAAAAGGTTAGGAAAAATATCAAATCAATAAAAGATTCAAACCCCCGTAACAAAAAAAATAACAAACAAGCTTTTGTGTTGAGTTGCGTCGATAGTGTGACTCCCTCTGTCTTTTGTCCGAATCTGCTACCTTCTGACATAAACTATTATTTTTTTTACAAAACATCCTGTGGACCCCACCAGGCCACCATCGATTTTCTCTGTGGTATTGGTCCGATTGAGCTTATATATCGGGATAGTCTTGGACTCTTAAGAAGGGTTGCAATTACAAAAACAAAACCAGAGAGTTCAAAGAACAAAGAGAGAGAGTGCTGTGAGTAAGCTATGTTTTTTGTGGATAATAATAATCTGATGATCAGAAACGCTTCTGATCAAAGAAGCCAAAAAGGGAAGGAGAAAGTGATTGTTATTGAAGATGATCCGGTGCTTGTCAATACCACCCGACAGAAAACATCGATCCAAGCACCAATTTCAATCATTAATAATAATAATAATAATCTTAATCATCACATCTCGCTGCAACGGGAGTTTGGTAGTGGTGGTGATCTGAGGTTGGCTGAAGAGCAACAACGGCAGCAGGAGCGGCAGAAGAAGCAGAAGCAGAAGGTGGCTTTGCCTCCTGATCTTGAAAACAAGACTAAAACCCCACTTAGTCTCTACACCAACAAAACCAAGCCTCGCATTCGATGGAGCCAGCAACTTCACGATCTTTTTGTTCAAACTATGATGAATCTCGGTGGACCTGATAGTCAGTAACCTTAATTTCTCTACTTTTTTTTTTCCTTAGCTTTCCAGATTTCTTTTGTATGTTTTGCTTGCTTGGCGTGATTTATTGTTTTGGTTTTACTGATGAAGTAGCTAGGTTTTGATGATCATGATCTGCTTACATGTGATAACAGGTTTATTTTTTTTATTTTCTTATGTGACAAGATATTACAAAACTATTAGAGGGGTTTGGTTCTATTATTCTTGAGATCAGTTTGATCAGATCCAAACCCTTGAGAAGGGTACTGATTGATGTGATGATTTTTTTCATGCCCAAAAACTTGAATCCTTGAAGGGTGGGATGGCATGGGGGTGGAAGAATGTTTGGGATAGTGTAGTTAATAAATTAGATTGTTTTGCTTCTCAATTTCATGTTAATTTTAATTTGATTGATTACACAAAATTGTATTAGTAGAGTTCTATATATATATTCTATCTATTTGCTATTATTCCCTCATGGTCAAATTGTTCATATATATGTTCTTCCTTTCAACATGTACTAGTTTGTTAGTGTTAATGATTTAGCGGTAATCTTGGAAGTATGTCTCTATTGATAATTATTATTGATGAAATCTTTATCGGCAATGAATGAAGTACTTGGTACTTTGGTGGTTGTAATTAATTAACGGAATTTTTTGTCGGATTGCTAAATTGGTAAAACCATATATATATATATATATATATAATATCCCATTATGACGTATCTTAAATATAGGAATAATTAATTTTCTTGCACGTGTTTGCTATCAACTAAGTATGTGATCGACTAAGTATGCTTTTCTCTTTCTACTCATTTAATGAACTCATTTGTAGTGTTCGATGTGCTTTTTGATGATTTTTAACTTATTCGAAAATATTTTAAGAAATTAGGTATAGTTATGATATAGTTATTACTTCTCCAATACACATTTTACGAATGTCAATTAGGTTTTTATTAATTGCTGGTTTGTATATGTATATAGCATATGCACATTTTGTTTAATGACATTAAACACATTATCCAGAAGATAATTGGGTGATTATTGTTGAAAACATGACATTTTTTGTTTCTCCATTAGCCTTCATGTTCAAGCACTACCATTTCGTTTAAATTACTAATCGTTTCTCAAAATGAATCATTCCTGATCATCAAATAAATCCAACAATTGAAATTTGGTTTTTCTTTGTAGTTCATCACTTATGTCTAAGATATATGAATTATTTCATTTCATGTGATACATTTGCAGATGTAACACCCCAAACTCTTCACAAAGCAATGGGTGTCTCAAGGCTATCTCAATATCATGTGGAGAGCCACCTTCAGGTATATATATATTAAGATACATATATAAAAATTCTAACATTTTAAGATTTTAAAGCAAATTTGTTTGATTATTTTCACTAACTACCGAAATTCAATCTAATATTACAGAAATTCCAAAATGGAAAAATTACGGTGAAGAATTGGTGTATGCCAATCAAGAATGATAAGAATTGGAAGCCACTACTTGACGGTAATAAGAGATTCATTAATACATAAATATTAAATAACGAAGCATCGATATAATTACGGATGTAACAAGCTTTACCTTTTCGACGAAATATAATACAATATTCAGCTTCAATAACAAATTAGTTGTTATTTAAATGCTGATGAAATTTTCATTTTCAATACCATTGAATTGAATTAGGTCTAAAGTCTGCTGGCAACAATACTGCTTCCACGAGCAGCCGAGAGAAAGAAAATGGGTAAGATTAAATTTCTATGTGCTTACTGTTATATATCCACAAAACCCTAATTTGCTTGTAATGGTGCAATAATGAAGATTAATTTGTGTTGTCAGGATTGTCATGTCTAATAAAAAAAACAGTTTCAATGCCACGAAAAGTTCCAGAGCGAATAAAAGTTGTCAACCAGGATATATTTATGAGAAAATCCAAGTAAGTTCCTTAACAATTTCTACATAGAAATGTCTTATTGTGATTTTGTTTCTGTTTCATCATACTGGAATCATCTCTGTACTGTTGCAGGCTGCAACACTCCTGAAGGAAAAAGAGGAAATGAAACGAAAATTATACGCAGAAATTGCTAGTGGATATGCACCTAAGAAGCTTAATAATAACGATCAGAACAACACTAGATTTGGAGATAACCAGAAGGCTATTGTAGGAAGAATGTTCAAGCTAGTAGACCTTTCTGGTTACGCAAACCTGGAGACAGGATCAGTGACAACCCCATTGTATTCTGCCCAGCTGCAGAAGCAGCCACAGACGCAGCCGCAGCCACAGCAGCAGCAGACTTCTTACTCCAACCAGTACAATTCAGTTGAGCGAATACAAAACTGTCTACACAAGAAAATGAAATCCAGTACTGTTTCTTACTCCAAAGTATTCAATGCAATGGAGCAAATACAGAACCATCGAGAGTTGTATGATAAATATTGTACAGTTTCTGCTGGTCACCAGCAGCCTTCACAAGGTGATGTTGCTAATCATTCTGCTGCAAATGGAGGCTGCTTAATGACTTCAAATGGGTACTCAATTCCAGGGCCATACAATAATTCAACAAATACTGCTATCAACAATGTGCTGGTTGGCATGCAAGAACAACCTTCAGGTTTTCACAACCTGAACGGAGTCAATAATTTCCAGCCAGGAAATGAATTAGCTCGTGCGGTTCAGCATCAGCCCGCACAATACAGTGTTGGTCTGCAAGAGAAAACTCCAGGTTTACAGTACCCAAATGGAGTCTACAATTTCCAGTCTGAACGTGAAGCTCACTTTGTTCAGCCTGCACAATATGGTGTTGGCTTGCAAGAGAAAACTCAAAATTTACAGGACCAAAATGAAGTTTATAATTTTAAGCCTGGAAATGAAGCTTGTGCAGTTCAGCGTCAGAATGTACAATATAGTGTTGGCCTACAAGAGAAAACTCAGAGTTTACGGTTCCAAAAAGGAGTTTATAATTTTCAACATGAAAATGAAGCTCGCGTAGTTCATTCTGCACAGTACGGTGTTAGCCTTCAAGAGAAAACTCCAGGTTTACAGTACCAAAATGAAGTCAATAATTTCCAGCTTGAAAATGAAGCTTGCCGGTTTCAGCCCACACAATACTGTGTTGGCCTGCAAGAGAAGTCTCAAGGTTTACAGTACCAAAATGAAGTCAATAATTTCCTACCTGAAATTGAAGCTCGTGTGGTTCAGCCTTCACAATACAGTGTCGGCCTGCAAGAGAGGACTCAAGGTTTACGGTACGAAAATGGAGTCAATAATTTTCAGCTTGGAAATGAAGCTCCCGCCGTTCATAGTCAACATGCACAATACAGTGCGGGCCTGCAAGAGAACACTCAGGGTTTATGGTACCAAAATGGAGTCTATAATTTTAAAGAAAATGAAGCTCGAGTGGTTCAGCCCGCACAAAACGTTGTTGGCCTGCATGAGAAAACTCAAGGTTTACAGTATCAAAATGGAATCTATGACTTCCAGCCTGGAAATGAAGCTCCCGCATTTCAATGTCCGCCTCCTCAATACGTTGTTGGCATTCAAGAGCAAACTCCAGGTTTACAATACCAAAATGGAGTCAATAATTTCCAGCTTGGAAATGAAGCTCATGGGGTTCAACTTCAGCCTACGCAGGATGGTGTGGGCTTGCAAGAGAAATCTCCAGGTAATTTATATAACCAGAACGGAATCTTTAATAATTTACAGGTTGGAAATCAAGCTCAAAGAATTCAGCCTGCACAGGAAGGTGTTGGCTTTCAAGGGCAACCTCAAGGTTTTCAAAACTTGGAATCACCTGAGCTAGATGTTTCTGATTTTGATATTGTAGATATTGAGATTGTAGATTCTGAATGTTATTTCACCGATCCATTTGGATTTGCTGGACCACCTTGTGAGAGAAACATGTGGGGACTATGTAATTAATGTGGTCTGTTATTGTACTTGCTTATAATACTTTGGAGTTCAAAAACAACTTCTTTTTTTTCCTCCTTTAATACATATAGTCTCTGTTAATTCTACTTTTTAAAAATAGATACTAGTAGATTTTTTTTTTCAAAAATGTCTAAGTTAGTTCCAAGAATTTACTGGACAGAATTGAAGATCCAGTTAGCTGCTTTTAGAATCTAACTTTTGACTTCATATTTTTTTATCCAAAAATGGTTTTTTGAATTTGTTATATTGAATCTTGAAAATGACTTTTAATTTTTACAAGTTGTTTCCACTTTCCAAACAAACTAGAGCAACATGTTTCTCTTGATGAAAATCCAGCAATTAGGTGAACAAGGGATGCTATTTTCCCGAAACTTTCGTATATGTATTCCTTTTGTAACAAAATAAAAGCTCTTTTAATGGTCATTAATTTTTTTTTTGTTATCAAACAATGTTAAAGAGAAAGAAAATACAAGAATAGAATAACCAAACAATTACAATTTTTGTAGAACTGGTGTAAACTGGATTACACAATTTAAATGAAGCTCATAAAAGTATAACCTTCCTAGCCAGATGCTTAGAAAGAATGAAGAAAAGTTTGAGGGCTGAAGTATTAGGTAAGTTAGGTGATTGATTAGGGCCTCTAAATTTCTCCAAAATTTAAGGGTCTCGTTTTTCATTTTATTTTTGAATTTTTACCTATAGGCTATAGATAATATTAAATTAAAAGGCCTCCTAATATATAGTTATGAAAATATAAATATCTCTTAAAGTTAAGTATAAAAATTCCTTTTAAATATATATATATATATATAGTTATTTTTCTATGGGTGTGTACTAATGGAAAATGATTGGTTCGCTTTCAATGTCCTTGTAAATTCCATCGGTGCACACTTATATGAAAATTTTCGTATATATATATTAACATCTTTTATACAACAACTTGTTATACGTGTCTTTTTTTTCTTTTAGAAAAAATTACTCTTTATTTAGAATTTAATTATTTCCTCGTTCCAAAAGAACTATTAATATTTACTTACTTTTAAAAGGTCTTGAATAATATAGTAACCAAGAAAAAATTTATTCGTTTAATGATCTTAATACTTCCTTATAACATATGTTTCTTAACGGTATTAAAAAAAACATGCTATTAGGATAAAACTTTTATCTTACATCTATTTTATTCATTTATTTTATTTTCTAATAATTTTGTTTTCACTATCTATATCTCTGTTTTCTCCCTAAATTAGCTCCAAGTTGTTTCAATAACTTCCTTTAAAATCAAATCAACATTCTGAGTTCTTTGAAGGCAGCCTATTAATTTCAATAACTTTTTTTTCAAAATTAAATCTTAATATTTGAGTTCTTTAAAAACAACTTGTTTAGGAGGATCATTCTTTCCACTTTGGTATTTTCTGTGTTCTATAACTAATATTTTTATATCACATAAAGGAAGAAAAATAAATCAAAGTTTTCGTCTATGGCCTCATTCAAAGTTTTCGCCTAGAGCCTCCAATATTGTTGAGCCGGCACTGGATTTCGATGAAGAGGGTTCCAAAGGGAAGGGTTCCTGCACCGAGCACAAGAAGTCATGATGGATATTTGCGAGCATTTTCCCTAGGAATTTGGTTGTTTCACACAGGATATTTAATTGTCTCAGCCCGCTGAGTTCCATGTATATCACCTCACAATCTCACATGATCCTGACATCTGTCATTTCCACATTCGAATTTGAACAATCCAGCATTACTCATTATTTTAGAAAAATAAAGCTTCCAAATAAACACTCCTCATACAGTGATACATTCACTGTACATAGAATTCCCTTATAAACCTCATTGTAGAGTTTATCAATTTAAATGATAAATCAGCTAACCGGATATCATAATAATCTTTAGAAGGAAAAAAATTAATAAAAATAAAATTAAAAGAAGAAAAAAATCCTTCCACGTTTCCTTAATTAAATGCACCCACGCACTCCCTTAAAAGTACCCAATAGAAACTCTATTCTCTTAATTTGCAAACACCCTTGTAACTGTTCAGTCTTATCTTCCAATTCCATTTATTCTGTCTTCTACATCTTATTCCATGGAAAAGAAAATACTTTCAAACTACCTTTTGTGTTGAGTTGTGTTGATAGTGTGACTACTCTCGATCTTTTGTCCGAATCTGCTGCCTTTTGATTTAAACTATTATTTTTTTTACAAGACACCCTGTGGACCCCGCCACCGATTTTATCTGTGAGGTTCTCATTGGTCCGATTGAGCTTATAAATCGGGGATAGTCTTGGTCTCTTGGACTCTAAAGACGGGTTGCAATTGCAAAAACAAAACCAGAGAGTTCAAAGAGAGAGCTGTGAGTGAGCTATGTTTTTTGTGAATAATAATAATCTGTTGATCAGAAGCGCTTCTGATCAGAGAACCCAAAAAGGGAAGGAGAAAGTGCTTGTTGTTGAAGATGATCATGGTGGTGCTGGTGCTGGTGGCGATTATAATCCGGCGCTTGTCAATGCCACTCAACAGAAAACATTGATTCAAGCATCATTTTCATTCATTAATAATAATTATTATAATAATCTTGATGATCACATGATCTCGCTGCAGCAGAATTTTGTTGGTGGTGGTGATCTGAGGGTGGCTGAAGAGGAACAACAGCAGCAGGAGCGGCAGAAGAAGGAGAAGGAGACGGTGGCTGATCTTGAAAACAGAACTGAAACCCCACTTATTCTCTACACCAACAAAACAAAGCCTCGCATTCGATGGAGCCAGCAACTTCATGATCTATTTGTTCAAACTATGATGAATCTCGGTGGACCAGATAGTCAGTAACCTTAATTTCTCTTTTTTTTTATTCAACATATCACAACATTTTTGTTTTTGATTTTCATAGCTTTCAAGATTTTTTCTTCATCATGATCAGAAGAAGAAGAAGAAGCAAATATGTGTTTCTTTTGTATGTTTTGCTTGCTTTGCATGATTGATTGCTTTGATTTTACTTATGATCATGATCTGCTTACATGTGATAACAGGTTTATTTATTTATTTATTTTATGCGACAAGAGATTACAAAACTATTGGTGGGGTTTAGTTCAATTATTCTTGAGATCAGTTTAATCAGATCCAAACCCTTGAGAAGGGTACTGATTGATGTGATGATTTTTTTCGCACCCAAAAACTGAATCCATGAAGGGTGGGATTGGGGTGGAAGATTGTTTGGGATAGTGTAAATAAATTAGATTGTTTTGCTTTTCAATTTCATGTTAATTTTAATTTGGTTGATTACACAAAATTGTATTTAGTAGAGTTCTTTTATATATATATTCTATATGGTCAAATTGTTTAGGCTATGATCAAATTGTTCTTATATATTCTTCCTTTCAACGTACACTGATTTCTTAGTATTAATGATTTAGCGGTAATCTTGGAGTATGTCTCTATTGATAATTATTATTGATGAAATCTTTGTCGGAAATGAATGAAGTACTTGGTACTTTGATGATTGTAATTAATTAACGGAATTTTTTGTCTGATTGGTAAAACTATGAGTAATGCTATGTCTCAATATTTTTTCCTCAAATGACGTGGCACGTGAAGTGTCAGCATCTTATGAATCATGAGATTATACGGTAATTGATATGATATTGACAAGTTATGTACCACATAATTTGAGTCAGAATTTGGAAAAAAAATTGTGACGTCTAGCGTTACTCTAAAACTATATATATAAATTTCAAGTCAATGCGCACTGATATAACTTCAGCAGCGCATTGGATGTAGACCATTAGATTTACATACTTTGACTCAAAGTGTATACACTTATTAAAACTTCTCCATAATAAGTGGTCCACATACAACGCACTAAGTTATATCAGTGCGCATTGAGGAGAAAAAAGACTATATATATATAGTTATATCAATGCGTACTGATATAAATAAGTGCGTTGCATGTGGACCACTAATTATGGAGAGGTTTTGACGAGTGCATACGCTTTGAGTCAAATTATGTAAATCTAATGGTCTACATCCAATACGCTGCTGAAGTTATATCAGTTCGCACTGACTTGAAAATTTATATATATATTCCATTATAACGTATCTCAAATACAGGAATAACTAATTTTCTGCACGTGTTTGCCATCGACTAGTATGTTTTTCTCTTTCTACTCATTTAATGAACTCGTTTGTCTTGTTGAATGTGCTTAGTGATGATTTTTAATGTATTCTAAAATATTTTAAGAAAATAGGTACAATTATGATACATTTATTACTTCTCCGATACACATTTTACTAATGTCAATCATTCGCTGGTTTGTATATGTATATAGTGACAAAAACTTGGGTGCAGCAGGATGCACCATGCATCCCCCACCCAGATATTGCCACATAAGCAAATTTGTTTAAATGGTAACATCTGGGTGGGAGATACATGATGCATCGGATGCATTCTCTCGTATATAGCATATGCACGGTTTGTTTAATGACATTTAACACGTTATCCAGAAGCTGATTGGGTGATTATATTGTTGAAAACATGACATTTTTTTTGTTTGTTCATTAGCTTTCATGTTCAAGCAACACTTTTTTGTTTAAAGTATTGATTGTTTCTCAAAATGAATCATGTACCAGTCATCAGATAAATCCAACAATTGAAAATTCGGTTTTTCTTTGTAATTCGTCACTTATGTCTAAGATACATGAATTATTTCATTTCATGTGATACATTTACAGATGTAACACCCCAAACTCTTCACAAAGCAATGGGTGTCTCGGGGCTATCTCGATATCATGTGAAGAGCCACCTTCAGGTGTATATATATATATACGTTTATGCTAATTTTTATCAAACATTTTACGATTATAAAGCAAATTTGTTTGATTATTTTCACTAACTACTGATATTCAATCTATTATTACAGAAATTCCGAAATGGAAAAATTACAGTGAGGAATTGGCGTACGCCAATCAAGTATAATAGAAAGTGGAAGCCACTGCTTGACGGTAATAAGAGATTCATCAATACATAGATATTAAATAACAAAGCATTCATTAAGGGATGTAACAAGCTTTACCTTTTCGACGAAATATAATACAATATTAAGCTTCAATAACAAATTAGTTGTTATTTAAATGCCGATGAAATTTTCATTTTCAATACCATTGAATTGAATTAGGTCTAAAGTCTGCTGGCAACAATACTGCTTCCACGAGCAGCCGAGAGAAAGAAAATGGGTAAGATTAAATTTCTATGTGCTTACTGTTATATATCCACAAAACCCTAATTTGCTTGTAATGGTGCAATAATGAAGATTAATTTGTGTTGTCAGGATTGCCACGTCTAATAAAAAAAACAGTTCCAATGCCAAGAAAACTTCCAGAGCAAATAAAAGTTGTCAACCAGGATATATTTATGAGAAAATCCAAGTAAGTTCTTTAACAATTTCTACATAGAAATGTCTTATTGTGATTTTGTTTCTGTTTCATCATACTGGAATCATCTCTGTACTGTTGCAGGCTGCAACACTCCTGAAGGAAAAAGAGGAAATGAAACGAAAATTATACGCAGAAATTGCTAGTGGAATTGCACCTAAGAAGCTTAATAATAACGATCAGAACAACACTAGATTTGGAGATAATCAGAATGCTATTGGAGGAAGAATGTTCAAATTAGTAGACCTTTCCGGTTTTGCAAACCTGGAGACAGGATCAATGACAACCCCATTGTATTCTGCCCAGCAACAGAAGCAGCCACAGCCACAGCCGCAGCAGCAGCAGCTTTCTTACTCCAACAGGTACAATTCAGTGGAGCGAATGCAAAACTGTCTAGGCCTGGGTAAGAAACCCGGTACTGTTTCTGATCTTTCAGCTGCAAATGGAGGTTCCTTCATGACTTCAAGTGGATACTCCATTCCAGGGACATACAATAATTCAAAAAGTAGTGCTATCAACAATGTACTGGTTGGCATGCAAGAACAACCTTCAAGTTTTCACAACCTTAATGGAGTCAATAATTTCCCACCAGGAAATGAAGCTCGTGCGGTTCAGCATCAGCTTGCACAGTACGGTGTTGGCCTGCAAGAGAAAACTCCAGGTTTACAGCACCAAAATGGAGTCAATTCTTTCCAGTCTGAAAATGAAGCTCGCTTTGTTCAGCCTGCACAATACGGTGTTTGCTTGCAAGAGAAAACTCAAGATGTAAACTGCCAAAATGGAGTTTATAATTTTCAGCCTGGAATTGAAGCTCGCGCGGTTCAGCATCAGCATATACAATACAGTGTTGGCCTAAAAGAGAAAACTCAGAGTTTACAGTACCAAAATGGAGTCTATGTTTTCCATTCTGAAAATGAAGCTAGCGTCGCTCAGCCTGCCCAATATGGTGTTGGCCTGGAAGAGAAAACTCAAGGTTTAGAACACCAAAACGGACTCAATAATTTCCAGCCTGGAAATGAAGCTCGCACAGTCCAGCGTCAGCCTGCACAATACGGTGTTGGCCTGCAAGAGAAAACTCCAGGTTTACAGTACCAGAATGGAGTCTATAATTTTCAGCAGAGAAATGAATTAGCTCAACCTGCACAATACGGTATTGGGGTGCAAGAGCAAACTCCAGGTTTACGGTACCAAAATGGAGTCCAAATATTCCCGTCTGAAAATGAAGCTCGCCCGGTACAGCCTGCACAATATCGTATTGGTCTCCAAGAGAAAGCTTGTGTGGTTCAGCCTGCTCAATACAGTGTTGACCTGCAAGCGAAAACTCAAGGTTTTTTACAGTACCAAAATGGAGTCAACAATTTTCAACCTGGAAACGAAGCTCGCACTGTTCAGTGTCAACCTGCACAATACAGTGTTGGAGTACTACAAGAGAAAACTCAGGGTTTACTGTACCAAAATGGAGTTTATAATTTCCAACCTGAAAATGAACCTCGGGTGGTTCAGCCTTCACAATACGCCGTTGGCCGGCAAGAGAAAACTCTAGGTTTACATTACCAAATCGGAGTCTATGATTTCCATCCTGGAAATGAAGCTCTTACAGTTCAACGTCAGCAGCTTGAAAAATACGGTATTGGAATTCAAGAGCAAACTCCAGGTTTACAGTACCCAAATGGAGTCAATAATTTCCAGCTTGGAAATGAAGCTCATGGGGTTCAACTTCAGGCTGCACAGGTTAGTGTGGGCTTGCAAGAGAAATTTCCAGGAAATTTATATAATCTGAATAGAATCTTTAATAATTTACAGGTTGGAAATGAAGCTCAAGGAATTCAGCCTGCACAGGAAGGTGTTGGCTTTCAAGAGCAGCCTCAAGGTTTTCAAAACTTGGAATCACCTGATCTAAATGTTTCTGATTTTGATATTGCAGATATTGAGATTGTAGATTCTGAATGTAATTATTTCACTGATCCATTTGGATTTGCTGGACCACCTTGTGAGAGAAACATGTGGGGATTATGTAATTAATGTGGTCTGTTATTGTATTTGCTTATAATATATGTAATTAATGGGTCTGTTATTGTACTTGCTTATAATATTTGGAGTTCTAATGTCATCTCCAATGGTTCTCTAAATATTTCTTCATTTAATTATTTAAGATAATAATTTACTCATTTTTATTTAGTGGTGACCACAGCTCGAATCGGAACCGGTGGTGGTGAACTGAACCAAACCGGTTCCCTCTTTAAAAAAAAAAATCGTTGGATTCAATATTCTAATAAACTTAGTTAACATATCTTTTTATTTTTATATTATTTTTTAATTTATAATTTATAATTTAATTTCAAAAAAAGAATGGAACCATAGAAACCGGAATCGGAATTGGAATCAGAACCAATCCCCTACGGTTCCGGTCCCCTACGGTTCAAGTTCAGATTCCCTACAAAGAATTGAAACCGAACTGAACCGTAGACACTATACTTTTGATTTTCAATGTTTTTTTGTTATATTTTTATGGTAATATTTTAATTTGAAGATATTAATGTTATTATTTTGTTTTACTGAATTATTTAAAGTTAATTATTATGATATATGTTAATTAGATATAATAATTGATGATTTGTAAACATTTGTTTTAAATTAAAATGCCGATGATTTATTGATTAATATTAATAATAAAAGGAATAATAAATAAAAAAATATTAAATTATCGAAATATAGGCAATATTACTCGGTTGAAAGATCCCAACAAAATATTTTCAATGGTATAATTTTCATGGTAATTAAATTTACGAATAAATAGTTATAATAGATTATTTGATTTATGTTGAAAATGTGAAAAGGAAATTAAGGGTAAAAGAGGAATAAAAAAGTGAATAGTGAATTGGAGATTTGGTTCTTGAGTCTCCAAATTTGGAGAACCAAAATTGAATCTCTATTTTTTTTTTGATGAGGATATGAGTTGGAGACTCATCTGAGCTCCCACAATCTCCCTTTTGGATTGTTAGAGACCCATTATAGATGGTCTAAAACTTCTGTTTTTTTTTTTTACTATATATAGTGTCTGTTACTTCTAACTTTAATAAAATAGATACTAGTTTTTTTTTTTTTTTGAAAGAATAAAAATCTCACTATTGACCAGTGATGTCTAACTTAGTGCCAAGAATTTACTGGACAGAATTGAATGGCCAGTACCAGTTTAGCTCTAGAATCTAACTTTTGACTTCATTTTTTTTTTTTTCCGAAAATGGTCTTTGAATGTGTTCTGTTGAATCTTGAAAATGATTTATAATTTTTACAGGGTGTTTCCAAACAAAGTAGAGTTGCATGTTTCTGTTGAAAAATCCAAATAGTAACAACCGAAAAACTAACCTAAACATGCCCGGAAAGTGGATTTAAAGATATGGTCATTAAATATATTTTTTGTCATCAAACAATAAAGAGAAAGAAAATACAAGAATAGAATAACCAACCAATTACAATTTTTGTGGAACAACCGATGTAAACTGGATTACACAATTCAAATGAAGCTCATAAAACTAGTTAAATGGTTAAAAAAAAAAATACAAAATGGTGATATAGAGAGGGTAAGGATTAAGGAAACAGCACATCACAACCTACAAAATCTATTTTAAGTCCTCTTGATGATGAAGAACAATGTAAACTTCCTCCTCTTCCTATTCTGATAGGCAGGTGGCACGGGCTTCTAATCAATCTTTACCGATGAGAAAAGGTAATGAACGAAGTAGAAAGACATGAGGAAGCCAATGGTACCGGTAGACAACATGATCGCGACTGCCATGATCAGTGAATAACCAAGATACAGCATAGCAGACACCGGTCCACTCAAACTCTGCAAGTCAAAGATCAGGTAATTGATCGAGTATAGGAACACGTAGAGTGCAACTGAACCTGATGCGTAAAACGCCTTCCACCACCATCGCCAATCCTCCACACAAAGATGCATGTAGGTGAGGACTACTGATACTTCAGCACACACAATAACCAGTAGTAAGAGAACTATCAGCAGAAAACCGAAGACATAATAGAACCTTCCTAACCAGATGCTCGAAAGAATGAAGAAAAGTTCAATGAAGAGGGTTCCAAAGGGAAGGGTTCCTGCACCGAGCACAAGGAGCCACGATGGATATTTGCGTGCAGGAATTTCCCTAGGAATTTGGTTGGTTCGCACAGGAAATTTAATTGGCTCAGCTCGTGTTCCAAAGTATCCACCCAGGAGAGTGAGCGGCACTGAAATGCAGAACCAGAGGGCCAAAAGCACGAAATACAAGGAAATGGGTATAGCACCAGTACTCTTGCTGCCCCAAAGCATGAAGTTCAATGTTGTTAGGATAACAAAGACGATACCAGGGAAGAAGCACGCAACAGACCAGGATACTGATCTCCATCCTTCAGTAGTTCCCTTAATGGTTACCCACATACGAACAGCTACGTATCCAGCGGCGATACCCAGGAAAAGATAAAGAAATATCATCCCTGTCAAAAGCATTCCCCGTGAAGCTGGTGACATAAAACCAAAGGCTGCAAAAATTATAGTTACAATCGCCATCCATGTAATCTGAATGCCATCACCAACCATCACACAAAGAAGCTTTGGATGATCTGGTTCTCTAAAGACATCACCGACAACAAGCTTCCAACCAGAAAGCTCCTCATTCATCTGTGCTTGAGCTTCTTTATCCAATTCCTCGTACCTTGTCAAGTCCCTTCTCACAGTCCTCAAGAATATGACAAATACTATACCAGCCAAGAAAAATATAACCATCAGTGAATTGAGGATTGAGAACCAGTGGACACGAGCACCTTCCATCTTTAGATAAGCATCCCATCGAGATGGCCATCTTGTATTGCTCTTAACGAATTCAACCTCGTAAGTGAATGACACTCTCTCTTGCTCCCTTATTATTTGAGACTTGTCAATCTCTGCAGGGCACTTCACAGCTGTGATATTGTCATACATGTGCAGTTTTGTCATCACTTCAGGATCATACTTAATACTGCACGGGACAACCTCAAAACCAACAATCTCATACCCAGATGCCTTATTGTTATCAGATTCCGAAATCACACCCATCCCTTCTTCCCCAGTACCAATTATCTCCACACCACTCCCAGCATACTCATGAACAAAAACAGTGAACTTGAGATGATTGATAATGTAATCATCTTTACCATTAGATGGCGAGTACCCAACCGGGAACCCAGTCCACTGAATGGTAACTCCATTCTGCTTCGCAAATCTCATCACAGGCAGATTGTCCAAAATCATATTCACTTGATACAGATCCCGTGTCCTCTGTTTCAAGAGCTTAACCTCATGCTCGCTCAATGGGGTCGTAATGCAAAGAAAAACAGTCTCGTTCACATTCATCCGAAACCTATACGGAGAGTTATCAATCTGATCTCCCATAAGGAGTTCCCCAAGATTCTCCGCACTCTTCTTCACCCCACCAAGTGGTTTACAATAAGGCAAACTATAGTAACTAAACGGAAGCTCGGTTTCAATAGACGTCAATGAATTAACTTTGGCCTCAATATGCTCCCCGTTTGTGTACGTACGCATATAACTTCCCGGCAAATAAAACCCATCACAGACTTGAAATAACAGAACCACAATTAACAAAAACCAATTCATTGCAGGCATCATCTTCGCTTTCGGTTTCGAGGCGAAAAATCCCATCAAAAAATAAAAGCAGACAATCCCAAAAATACTCCTCCGTTTCTCCTAATAAGCTACTTTAACATACACATCCACCATCAAAATCTACACACAACGAAACTCAAAATTCGTCAGCCTCTCAAAAATTTCTCTTTAAAGCTAAAGACCCGATTAAACAAAATATAAACAAACCGACATTGTTCAACTATTCAGACACAGATCCAACCATTAAAACGACTTCATATTCAATCAGATCACAGTAAGTGACATGCATAAGCAAAAGCAGAGAACTTTATATTACCAAAACATAATAAAACAAACAAATCAAGCATCAATGGAGAGCCAACAAAAAAATAATTGAAAATGAAAACAGAAATAAATCAAAGATCTAACAGTACCTGAAGTAGATCTAGAGAAAACAAAATGGAGTCGATGAGAGATCTGGGTCGTATCCGAGCGCGTTAAAAGAAAGCAAAGGATTCTGTTTCTTCTTCTTCTATTTATTTTTTATTTGATGTGATTTTTTCTTGGAGGAGAAATCAGATGGATCGAGTTTTTATATCAAACGTGATTTTGAAATGAATAGTAATAAATAATTAATTTAAAAAAAAATAACAATAATAAATAATTGAAAACAATAGAGAAATTATTATTGTTTTTTTATAAAAATTCTTATTTGGCAATTTTTAACTCGAGTTAGATCTTGTGGTTAACTTCTAACCTTCCAATCCTTTATGTGCCGTGCCATCTCTTAAAAGAGATTTTAAGAAAAAAATAATAATAATAACTAGATTACAAACTATTTATTGTGTTTGTTATCATAATTCATAAATGTTTACATCATCCTTTCTTCATTTATTTTTTAAATTGTATGGGTAAAATGTTACGATTTAAATATATAACGGTAGGATAATAAGTTTTAAGGAAAATAAAGTATCATTATAGTATCGTTACAATATCATCGTATACGTTTACCACTGCTGTATCATAGTATAACAATAATAAAGTTATCATAACCACAATAATTTACTATTACTTGACTCTTAATATAAGCAAGCTATGGATGTTTCTAAAAGTGTGTTACTTTTTCTCAAAATATTGATCGATTATTATTGTCTATCCGAAATATCAAATTCAATTATAACATATCTAATTTTGGTTTAATAGTTGTCTCTCTTCTTCCCTTACTATGATGGAGTCTTAAGCCTCATTTTGCTTGTGAAAAGAGACTTTTGACCCAATTTGGGATTGCTTCACAAGCTGCTTTTGAAGTTAAAAATGCTTTTGAACTTAGCTTGCGATGTTTGGTAAATTTTTTGGAAAGTGTTGATCTCTTTTGGCTTCTCCCACAGTATAAATTGAGAAACTCCCACAGTATAAATTGAGAAACTACAAATTGATATTTTTATAAATCAGCTTCCTAGAAAACAGAAATGAGAACACACTTAATAATCTTATTAATGATTTTTTTCCAAACTTACTATTTTATCCCTCATCTTTTATAAAATTTACCACATAACAAAACACGTATTTAACATTTATTATTTTATTTACAATTTACTATAACATATACTTTGTTATTTACATGTTATCTATTTTAATTGTGTAATCTTATAAATCCTTAAATCAAATTATATTAGTTTTCTTGATATATTCACAATATATGTGACAATAGATAAAAAAAAATATTAAAACAAAATTATATATTTTTTAACAAAATTTATTTATTTATTTTATAACAAATTTATGGTCATACACAAATAAAATAAATTATTTATTTTATAACATGTTTATAGTTATATAAAAATAAAATAAATTATTTATTTTCAAATCACCTTAAATATTCAATTTTGTTTATAGTTACTCGAATGTCTTCTCTGGTAGTATGAGCAGCAGCTGTGGCAGGACGGTGATGAGTTTCGGAGACGGGAACCAGGAAGCGCTGGGTCTGCCGACATCACTGACTGGCATCGGCGGTGATGCCTACCGGTTCCCGGGCTTCCAGCAGATGTCAGCAGCGTCAAGACCGGCCACTACCACTCTCTCGCCGTGACTTCCGGTGGTGGTCTCTGGTGCTCTCTAAAAGAAAACTCCCTCCTCTTCCTATTCTGATAGGTAGGTGGCGCGCTTCTAATCAATCTTTACCGATGAGGAAAGGTAATGAACGAAGTAAAAAGACACGAGGAAGCCAATGGTACCAGTAGACAACATGATCGTGACTGCCAGGATCAGTGAATAACCAAGATACAGCATAGCAGACACCGGTCCGCTCAAACTGTGCAGGTCAAAGATCAGGTAATTGATCAAGTATAGGAACACGTAGAGTGCAACTGAACCTGATGCGTAAAACGCCTTCCACCACCATTGCCAATTCTCCACACAAAGATGCATGTAGGTGAGGACTACTGATACTTCAGCACACACAATAACCAGTAGTAAGAGAACTATCAGCAGAAAACCGAAGTCATAATAGAACCTTCCTAACCAGATGCTCGAAAGAATGAAGAAAAGCTCGATGTAGAGGGTTCCAAAGGGAAGGGTTCCTGCACCGAGCACAAGGAGCCACGATGGATATTTGCGTGCAGGAATTACCCTAGGAATTTGGTTGGTTCGCACAGGAAATTTAATTGGCTCAGCTCGTGTTCCAAAGTATCCACCCAGGAGAGTGAGCGGCACTGAAATGCAGAACAAGAGGGCCAAAAGCACAAAATACAAGGAAATGGGGATAGCAGCAGTACTCTTGCTGCCCCAAAGCATGAAGTTCAATGTTGTTAGGAAAACAAAGACGATACCAGGGAAGAAGCACGCAACAGACCAGGATACTGATCTCCATCCTTCAGTGGTTCCCTTAATGGTTACCCACATACGAACAGCTACGTATCCAGCAGCGATACCCAGGAAAAGATAAAGAAATATCATCCCTGTCAAAAGCATTCCCTGTGAAGCTGGTGACATAAAACCAAAGGCTGCAAAAATTATAGTTACAATCGCCATCCATGTAATCTGAATGCCATCACCAACCATCACACAAAGAAGCTTTGGATGATCTGGTTCTCTAAAGACATCACCGACAACAAGCTTCCAACCAGAAAGCTCCTCATTCATCTGTGCTTGAGCTTCTTTATCCAATTCCTCGTACCTTGTCAAGTCCCTTCTCACAGTCCTCAATATGACAAATACTATACAAGCCAAGTAAAATATAACCATCACTGAATTGAGGATTGAGAACCAGTGGAGACGGGCATCTTCCATCTTTAGATAAGCATCCCATCGAGATGGCCATCTTGTATTGCTCTTAACGAATTCAACCTCGTAAGTGAACGACACTCTCTCTTGCTCCCTTATTATTTGAGACTTGTCAATCTCTGCAGGGCACTTCACAGCTGTGATATTGTCATACATGTGCAGTTTTGTCATCACTTCAGGATCATACGTAATACTACACGGGACAACCTCAAAACCAACAATCTCATACCCAGATGCCTTGTTGTTATCAGATTCCGAAATCACACCCATCCCTTCTTCCCCAGTACCAATTATCTCCACACCACTCCCAGCACACTCATGAACCAAAACAGTGAACTTGAGATGATTGATAATGTAATCATCATAACCATTAGATGGCGAGTACCCAACCGGGAACCCAGTCAAGTGAATGGTAACTCCATTCTGCTTCACAAATCTCATCACAGGCAGATTGTCCAAAATCATATTCACTTGATACAGATCCCGTGTCCTCTGTTTCAAGAGCTTAACCTCATGCTCGCTCAATGGGGTCGTAATGCAAAGAAAAACAGTCTCGTTCACATTCATCCGAAATCTATACGGAGAGTTATCAATCTGATCTCCCATAAGGAGTTCCCCGAGATTCTCTGCACTCTTCTTCACCCCACCGAGTGGTTTACAATAAGGCAAACTATAGTAACTAAATGGAAGCTCGGTTTCAATAGATGTCAATGAATTAACCTTGGCCTCAATATGCTCCCCATTTGTGTACGTACGCATATAACTTCCCGGCAAATAAAACCCATCACACACTTGAAATAACAGAACCACAATTAACAAAAACCAATTCATTGCAGGCATCATCTTCGCTTTCGGTTTCGAGACGAAAAATCCCATCAAAAAATAAAAGCAGACAATCCCAAAAATACTCCTCCGTTTCTCCTAATAAGCTACTTTAACATACACATCCACCATCAAAATCTACACAACGAAACTCAAAATTCGTCAGCCTCTCAAAAATTTCTCTTTAAAGCTAAAGACCCCATTAAACAAAATATAAACAAACCGACATTGTTCAACTATTCAGACACAGATCCAACCATTAAAACGACTTCATATTCAATCAGATCTCAGTAAGTGACAGGCAGAAGCAAAAGCAGAGAACTTTATTACCAAAACATAACAAAACAAACGAATCAAGCATTAATCGAAAGCCAACGAAAAAAAATATTTGAAAATGAAAACAGAAATAAATCAAAGATCTAACAGTACCTGAAGTAGATCTAGAGAAAACAAAATGGAGTCGATGAGAGATCTGGATCGGATCCGAGCACGTTAAAAGAAAGTAAAGGATTCTGTTTCTTCTTCTTCTATTTATTTTTTAGGATAAATCGTATTTTAATTCTGTACTTTATCTTGATCTACGTTTAGTCACGATTTTTTAAAATTATATTTTTTAGTCTTTCTTTAGTAGAATCCGTTAAAAGAACAGATTCTGATTAAATAATGAAAATACTTCTGATGTATGTTGATCCCATTAAAAAAACTATTTTATCCTTACTTTTATCTTTTATATGAGTAATTTACATTTTAACTAAAAAAATATTTAAATTAATTATTTATTAAATGAAAATAAATTAAAACAAAAAACAAAAAACAAGTGATCTCCGCCGTTCATCTCAGATATTTCATTATATATTTTTTATTTAAATTTTAAAACAAAAACAAAAAACAAAAAAAGGATTTAAAAAAAAAAGATTTATATGACTTGATGACTGGATCTCCTCCTACACCATCTTAAACATATTCAACTTTTCCAAAAATATAATTTAGCTCATTTCCGGAAAATTGAACCATACATTAACAGAATCACATCAACCAAAAATCTCCAGAATAAACTCAACAAACAACAACATAATAACATTCATTGTTATTATAAACACAACAAACAACGAACAACAACCCACAAGAACACAAAATCAATTTAACGATCATCAAAATTCAATGTCCCAAAATTTGATTATACAATCATCAAATTACACAAAATCAAAACAGTCCCACGATTTCGAATTTCAATTTAATTCCACTAAAACCAAACCCAACCCACGATTTCTAATCATAAACCAGACAAAATAACATTCGTTTTGGAACAATTAAAATTTATTAATCATAAGAGAACAGAATCATCAATCTTCCAAACACAAAACAGAGACAAAAGAAAACATAGACCGGGGAAAAGAAGAAGAACCATCAGCTTCGTCTCTGCCTCTATCAAATCTGGAACATCTGGAAATCAAGATATCATCTCTAACTCCATCACCAACAACATCAACCAAATCATCACAATTAAGAAAAAAAAAAAGATAAATCTCGAGCGAGCTAGATGTTAGGTTATGAATTTGGAAACATCAGTATCCAAAAATCACTAAGAACAATATATATATAATTTTGTTATTGCAATAAATTTGATCAACATCTGAGTAACAGTACACAAATTGAAAGATAAACAGAAATTTAATCTCGATAACAGTCCACAAAATCGATACAAAATCGGTTTGATTAACCACTAATCAACATCTCAGTACATCTCAGTAACAATACAAAAATTGAAACAAAATCAAAATTCAAAACCCCTTATTACCAGTTTATTTCAAACCGATAAATCTCAAAACCTCGATTTGGTGCAGAGTGAAACCCAAAACCCACGATCTAGTGCAGATGGAACGTCTCAAACCCAGACCAACAGATGTTCGTTCGATCTGTTTTGGCGTAGATCGAGAAAGAAGAAAGGGAAGAGGTTTGTGTTATGGTCGTTAAAGAAGAGCGATGAGAGAATGAGATTGATTTGGCTACCGTTGAGGGTTTGATTCGACTAGCGTTTGGTGTTGGTGTGTTTTGACCGCTGGTGGAGGTTGGGTGGTTTATATGGATTGATTTCTGGGTTGAGGGAGATGAAGCTGAAGAAGAGTGAGAGAGAGAGCAACGAGAAAATAGAGAGAGAGAGAGAGTTAGGGTTTTTACATTTTAGGTTTTTTTGTTTTTACTATTTCACATATGAAATGACAATGATACCCTTCACAAATTAAAGCTTCTAGAAACTGGTTAATGCATTTACCAATTTACCCTCGTTGAGTTAACAGAATTCAGTGAAACCCTAACGGAATTTGACGGTAGGGGTTACAATCCATATTGTCAGAATAACGATGGATTAAAAGTTACAATTCTAAAAACCGTGGACTAAACGCAGATTAAGACAAACCACGATAACTAAAATATGATTTACTCCCTGTTATTTAATGTGATTTTTTCTTGGAGGAGAAATCAGATGAATCGAGTTTTTATATCAAGAGTGAGTTTGAAATGAATAGTGATAAATAATTAAAATTTTCTAAAAAATAACAATAATAAATAATTGAAAACAATAGAGAAATTATTATTGTTTTTTAAAAATAAAATAAAAATTCTTATTTGGCGTTTTTTAACTCGAGTTAGATATTGTGGTTAACTTCTAACCTTCGAATCCTTTATGGGTTTTGCTACCACTTGGGCAGTTGGGCTTGCCATCTCTTTAAAAGAGATTTTAAGAAAACAAAAAAACTAAAAAAAAAACTATATTACAAACTATTTATTGTGTTTGACGAGACTTCATCCTTTCTTCATTTATTTTTTAAATTGTACAGCTAAAATGTTACGGTTTAAATATATTACTGTATCCTAATAAAGTTTTTTAAAAATTAGAGTGTCGTTACAATGTTATCACGTCTGCTACAATATTGATACATGATATAGTATAACAATAATAAAATTATTATAAACACAATAATTTACTATTATTTTGACTCTTAATATAAACAAGCTACCGATGTTTCTAAAAGTGTGCTACTTTTTCTCAAAATATTGATTGATTATTATTATCTATCCAAAACACAAAATTCAATTATAACATATCTAATTTTGGTTTAATAATTGTGCCTCCCTTCTTCCTTTACTATGATGGAGTTTTAAGCCTCATTTTGCTTTTGAAAATAATTAGTGTAAAGAGAATTTTATCTTATACAGTTGAAGTAACTATTCAGAATGCTTGATATTAATAGTTTTTGACAGATCTGTTATCTGATTTAAACTACATTAGTAGTGTTTGATTTTGATGGGTACGGCATGGTTTTGGTAATATGGTGTCAATTTCCAAATAAAAAAATATGTATAATAAAAAAATTAAATGGTTGAAATGTATTTGGGTCCGGCCCGAATCCAATTGGACTAGATCTGTAGTTCTGTACTCGCCGAAACAAACGGGTCGGGCATATCTAGAACATAACTTTGTCAACGTCTCGATCGAACTTTGAAAGATCAAACGGCGGCGGATCGATTTCCCGGCATTGGAGGACACCGTACTCTGCAAAAATGAGACTACTGAGAAGGCCAGTCAGTAGTTACTCAAATGTCTTCTCTCGTAGTATGAGCAGCAGCTGTGGCAGGACGGTGATGAGTTTCGGAGACGGGAACCAGGGAGCGCTGGGTCTGCCGACGTCACTGACTGGCATCGGCGGTGACACCTACGAGCCCACACCGGTTCCCGGGCTTCCCGCAGATGTCAGCAGTGTCAGTGCCGGCCACTACCACTCTCTCGCCGTGACTTCCGGTGGTGCTCTCTGGGCTTG
Organism: Dipteronia dyeriana; assembly: GCA_032871835.1. Lineage (NCBI taxonomy): Eukaryota > Viridiplantae > Streptophyta > Magnoliopsida > Sapindales > Sapindaceae > Dipteronia > Dipteronia dyeriana. The sequence goes on along the minus strand of CM065299.1, from coordinate 990,834 downwards.
GGGACGCAACAACGAAGCCCAGCTCGGTCGTGGCGGCGTTCTCGAATCCAGGTCAAATTTCTGATTTTTTTTGTTTCTCTTTTTAGACTATATATATATATATATATATATATATATATATATATATGTATGTATGTCCTGCCAACTGTTTGCGATTATGTCTAAATGATTCAAAAGCTCACAATTTTTTACTGTGACATTAGAGAAACAATTCATGTTTTGTCCTGGTTTTTAATGGGGAATTCATTTTTAGGTGTTACTGTGTTAGTAGTGATGGATAAGTCAATTATAATTTATTAATGCACGAAAAATTCTCTTGAGCGGACTGTCCACAAAAAGTTTTTTGCGAAACAAATTCATCCTCTGTCTCGAAAAGATTAAATGATTTCATGTGGACATTGGCACTAGAGAAACTTTCCTATAAATGCATATGTAACAAGTCCTTAATGGGTTCTCCTCAGTTGTGATTTTTACTCGAAAGGGTAAGTTACTTACTGGAAAGTTTTGATTATAAGCAGAGATACATGGAATCTACCGAAGAGAGTAGAAGGGCTGGATCAAGTGAATGTTTGCGCAGCATTTGCATCCGGCGTTGTCTCTTCAGCTATTGGAGATGATGGCTCTTTGTGGGTTTGGGGGAAATCTAAGCGGGGACAGCTTGGTCTTGGAAAAGATGTCATGGAGGCCATGGTACCTTCTAGAGTTGAAGCGCTTGCAGGAGAGAAGATAGTCAAGGTGAACTCCTGTGCTTAAGGTAGAATTTATGTAGCAGCACAAATTCCATATAATTCGTAGCATTCTCGAATGCAAATATTATAAGAGATGAGAATTGGGAAATTCATTTTAGTGCAATGTTTCTTTGATAATAGGTGTCGTTTGGTTGGGGTCATGCTATAGCACAGACTGAAGATGGAAAGTTGTTTGGCTGGGGTTATTCAGCTGACGGTAGAATAGGGAAGCTCGGAAAAGCTTTGGAGAGTTCTCCACTAGATTCAAGCATAGATACATCTGAAAGAAACCAAGAAATTTCAACTTCGACAATTGAAGCTGCTGAGAAGCTGGTTTTAGAAGGTATGGAAAAGGAGAAAGATATGCCAATAATCTGGGAGCCTTGTTTAATAGAAGAGCTAAGCGGCGTTGAAGTAGCAGATATTGCGTGTGGGCTCGATCATTCCTTAGTTCTTTGTGGTCAGTAATAGTTGCTCAAAATTAACTTGCTCACACAGTCGTGTAGATATATTCAAACATGTTTATTTTGATTGTTCTGTTTCAGGTAATGGCATCCTCTTAAGTTGCGGAAGCAATGTCTATGGTCAGTTGGGAAGAGAAAAAAAAGACATGGGAATGTTTCCAGTTGACATAAATGTCCGTCCCATTTCTCTAGGATCAGGCCTCGGCCATTCTTTGGTGATCTGTGAAGTGCCATCATCGGATGCTACAGAAGGTGCAACAAGCCTTTTTTCGTGGGGATGGAACCAGAGTTCTCAGCTGGGAAGAGCAGGACCGGAGAATGCCCCACTGTTGGTCGAGAGATTGGAAGGCGAAAGCCTTGTTTCAGTGTCGGGTGGGCGTGTACACTCCATGTCTTTGACATCAGAGGGAGAGGTGTGGATTTGGGGTTGTGGTAAGAATGGCAGGCTTGGGTTAGGAAGTTCCTGTGATGAAACTGAACCAATGTTGCTTGATAGTCTAGAAGGTTGTGAAGTTTTACAAGCAGTTTCAGGTTTCGATCACAATCTTGTCTTGGTGGCCGAATGATTTGGTTTTGTTGTAGTAAAAATGTAAAATAATTCTGATTTTTTGAATCAGGATTTTCATTGTTCCAAGTTTTTAAAGATTTTCAATGTTATTACTTATTAATATGGGCAATTAATATGTTATTAATAATACGTAGTCAATTTGTTTGTTATTCTATTTCTTATCAAGTATCAACAGCTTAATCATTAAATAACCCAAAGAAATGTGCCAAAAATGAATTATTACCGTGTTTAACTAGCAATCAAAATTTCACTTGGGATTAAAAACAAATTTCATATATTTTATGGGGTTATTTTCATAAATTCTCACTAAAATAAAAAGTCATTGTAATATAAGGAATATTATCAAGTGCTGGTTTTCGTACAAATTTTTGTATGAGATCATTGATACCTTGATTATTTCCTTCGTTAATAAGTGATCCCGCATTAGAAAATTATCCGTATTGTAATATATACTCACGAGATGATTGGCGGGTTGATTTGAAAGTAGAGCAACAGCTAGGAACTTATCTGTAATTACTAAAAGCAATGAGAAGGATCAAACTGAAAAGAAATCAAATTAAGGGAACAAATCGTAATATCACCTGACAACTTAACTCAACTCGAAACACAATTATTGAGGTCGAATTTTTTTAATGGAAATGATGAAACTCATCTAAATCAAAGTCAAAATCAAAATCAAAATAAAAAAAACAAATCAAACCCTGGTCTCCAGGTCGTGTAGTGGTCGACTGGTATTTGTTGTCTTCGTTCCTGTAACAAGTACGGTACCCGTACGTCGCAGAGAAGAAGGAAAGATGCTGGAAAACCCTACACAAACTCCACCTGCACCCGCAGCACCAGATTCCGCTCCAGTCGTCGTCAAGCGCTACGCTCATCCCCATCAAAGGTTTTTTTTTTTTTTTTCCTTTAATTGACCTGAGTTTTCTATTGATTGGACGATGATCGCGTCATCGATTTTTTTTTTTTTTGTTGTTTTGGAAAATTTCCAGGAACCGTCTCAGGCGAAAACCATCGGGAGGTTAGTGTGCTTTTCAGGTGTTTATTTATTTATTTTTATTTTTTAAGTGTGAATGATTCGAAGTGACGTCGTTTGGTAGATTATAGCTTTTGATATTCTCGCTTTAAGTGTTTGAAGTATTTTAATTAGCTAAATGAATGCAATTTATGTTTGTTAATTGTTATCTTAGTGATCGTGTTAATGTGTTCTGATTTTTTTTTTTTTTGTTGCTTTCTGGTTGTGTAAATTGTGAACTTTAGTAGAGCATGATTTGATTTGAGTAAGGAGAATTATGTTGGCGATTAGTCTAGGTTTTGTTGTTAAGTTGTTTTCTAAATATATTATTTGGAAAGTGTAGAAGCCAATTGTGACCGGTTGGGTTAGGGTGACCGAAATGTGATATATATTGATTTTGATGGTTCTTTTGCTTTCTTTCTTTTTTTATTTTTATTTTTATTTTTTATGGTTATTGTTGACTAGACATTGGCTCGAAAGGATGGAACAGATGGAATTATGATGAGTTGAGACTTAGTGTCGATATGTTGTGGGCGTTGCATTTACAAGACTTGAAGAGTGGTGATTGCTTCCGATTTGTGGCCTACCAGGCACCTTGCTTGCATTTGTTTACACCAGTAAAGGAAAGGAGAAGATTGATAGAAATTTTGTGGCTGTGGGAGAGGAACAGTTTTGAAGTTGGAGAGAAATGGTTTAGATGAGAGTTTCTATTGTTAAGCTTGTTTTTGCTGATTTGTAGAAAGAACTTTATAGTTTATAGAGCCTTCTTATCTATCGGAAGAACTATTTAACTTTTCTTTAAATATAATATTGAACTATGCGAGCCAAATTTGGTTTGACATAACTAAGATGTGAAGCTCTCATGGACTTCTTATGTCCTTTGTAAACAAAATATACAAAGAACAGAAGTCTACTTCGTGCCACCATTATATTGAATTCATCCCCCAATCCACCGCCTTTTTTCCTGTGAGTAATCAGTTTATTTCATTTTGGTTTATTTTCGGAACGAAATTGTTGATCTGAAATTTTGTTTTCAATTAAATTTTCCAAGTCCCTTTTTTGATTGTTGTGTTGTGTTTGTATCACTTCCCATGGTATGATCCAATGAGGTACTGTTGCTTGTATGGTGTAAATTTGTTCCTCTTACGTGTTTGATCCTCTTGTCTCATTATTAGTAGCATTTATGTGTCATGGCTCATCATCCTCATCTGGTCTTGGAATGCTGTGGCTCATGGTAAATTTAATTTTATATTTAAGTATTGTCTTAGTCTACATTATTGAAAAGTAGAAAAGGTTTTTATGTTGATGAGTTGAGCCTGTATTCATAAACATGCTGTAAATATATGTTTGTTTTGCTTTGAGTAGAAAGTAAACGATTAAGGAATTTTGGCATTTGTTACTGCATCAATGTTATGAAACATAACTTGGATGCACATTTCTGTAATTTTATACTGTTGGACTTACTTAATTAAATTCTGCAGATCGGTTTGATCGGACTACCAATCTTTATGGGAATGATGGAGAGAAGAATCAACTTACCACTCCAAGAAACACTCCTGTTATTAATCATGGGGATACAGCACTGAGGTTAATACATTTGGAAGGGATTAGTAGAAGTGACGCCGCTCAGCTTTTAGATAATCGTATGTTTCTTGAGAGGAATTCTTACATTCATCAAGTTATTGAATTGACTGTCATGCTGGTGTTCTTCCTTATTATTTTCCTCTGTAAATACCAGTTTTTTTTTTTGTCAGCTTACCTGTCTAACAATGTTTTATCCCACGAAGAGGTGGGAAAACTTTGACTGTCTGTGGTGTCTTTTTACAGATACTAGGTGTTTGACACTGACTCAAAGGCAGATTGAACCCAGAATGGGTTTCGCTGCTTGAAGCAACTTTTACCTTGTTGTCTGTCTTTGTCCATCATATGCTATTTTGCCGTAACAGGGGGTTTATGCTATATTCTTAAAACTTAAAAAAGTGAACCATGGATTTTTGGAGATTTTTTTTATAAAAAAAAAAAAAAAAAAAAAAATCAATGTTGCTCTGCAGGATACAGGTTTTGAAAATATGATTTTAGTCTGGAAATCTTGTGCAAAGTAAATTTCCTATCTCTCAATGTCTTCGAACAATTTTAGCCAGTTTCCCTGGTGGTTATTGAACTGTTTTTTTTTTCTCTATTTAATAATTGATGTCATGGTGCCTTTTCTGCACGTACTTGAATATGTAACTTAGTGTGGGTGACTAAGGTATGGTTTTTGTCATGCAGTTAGCTCAATATAGTATTAACTACCTTGTCAGCAGAAATATATAGTAGCTACATACTTTATTCATAAATATAGATTCAAATGCTTGACTCATTTAGACTTTGGGCTGGTGTCATCATTTTGAATGGTGAGGTTGCATGTGTACTATTTTATGACCTGCTGTCTGCATCCTTCTTGTGTTATTAAATGCAGGCTGGAGAACTGCAATGCATAACTACAATGACACATCAATAGATTTATCTGGTGAGTGGAAGAACTTCTATAGTCTTATGTTGTTTGACTGGTGTGAGAATTATTGCATGACATTTTTCGTTTATTTCATTCCACCGTTTGGTTATTGTGTGCATCTTTATTGAGAAACATTGCATTTGTCATATACTCATTTTGGTGCATGTGTCATGGAATCTGTGTGCTTTCATATTTCATACAAGGCGCGAGTCTCCTTCATGCATTAGTCACATGGCTTTGATGAATGATTGGCCTTCTATTTTATCTTTAAAAAGTATATAACTGCAAGAATTTTCTTCATTCAGTGAACTAACATGGAAAAGGTTCAGATTGGCACTTAAATTATCCCCATCTATACCTATATTATATATGTAATATATATTGCTTATAGTGGTCTACTTGTTGAAATCTATATCTGTTTAGTAGAGTCTGGTGGAGTTGGTTGAGTTTAGACCTGTGATTTGCAATTTCTTATCATGGAATAATATTCTTGATGGGTATTTCATAGAGGAATCAACCGTCTTTTACGAGTCCTACTAAAGCATGCATAAATATTGCTGTGAAACTATGTAAAATTGCACATACACTGACAAATACACATACTGTAATTTTACTGATTAAGTTTCATTGATCCATATCTCAGAAAGACCAGTGCTGTACACTAGTGGCACTTCAGCGTGGGGTCAATTTAAACTTCCTCATCAGGTGAAAACCAGAACAAACTTGTTCTCTCTCTCTCTCTCTCTCTCTCTCTCTCATACGATATGTGTTTGTGTTGGTGTTCCAGATGATGGCTCCAGCAAACAGCGTTGGGCCTTTGCTGGGCACGCAGATGGACTTCTTGGCAGAACTGCGCCATAAAATGCATAATGCCGATGCAAATTTTGACAACTGACACTAACATGATAAGAAACGAAAATATCTTTGGATCCGGGCTTGCAAGAAATACTTTCGAAGCTCGTTTCTCAGAAGTAGGTTGTATGTGTTCATTAATTGTCAAAAGGTGCTACTTATTTCTGTGATTTATGTGACAAAAGCATGGTCCTTGGCTCCTTGCTCCTCCTAGACACGCAGTCAGACTATTGAGCTTGCACATGTTAAATGTGATTTATATGAAACAAATACATGATCTGTAATGACAAATGTGTCAAAGAATATATATTTTTTGATGCTTATTTTGGCCTATCTATGTGAGAAAGGATGAATTCGTGTGCTGTCGAAAAAATACATCATCTGTGATTTTGTTGCTTTGTGCTGTGTTGTTTTAAGAAATGGTTGGGCATTTAGTGCCTGGTACAAAAACGAAGAATCGGAAAGTGGGTATTGACTGGGTATTATGAGTCATTGAACAAAAATGTTATACAATGTGTGAATATTATGCAACATTTTGAAATGAATTGAAAACTTTACAAGTGAGTGATCATTCTTTCCACACAGGAATGATTCCTTGTGCTGCTAGGCGCTTTTCGATCCAGAAGACGACATGTCTTGCAGTGATTTTCTTTTCGTCAACGAGAAATGGCTCAACCGTGCTCGCTCCTTGTCCGTAGGAGGATAATGAAAACCCTTTTGGACCTGCACAAACAGAGAATTATAGTGAATTCATACAATGAGAGAATGTGGAGATTTGTTTTTGTTCAAATTGCCATCACAAACTATACCTGTGAGAACTCCAGTTGGGAAGAAAGCCCAAAATGAATAGCCAATGCTGTTCTTTGTAAATGAACCTTCCAACTGTTATTTTAAAAAAAAAAAAAAAAATCAGTGAATATGAATTTAAATGGGAAATAGTGTAACATGTTTGTTAAAATGCGTCAATGAAAAAGAGGAAAGCCCACCGTATTGTCTTGAAAAGATAGCTCAATGTCTGAGAGTTCTTTTTGAGTTTCTAATGTTGCTTTGAGTGAAGGGATCACTTCCTCTTCCATCAACTGAGGTAGCGGCTTGACCGGAGCTTTTGCAGCTCTTGCCGAAGGTTTTGGCTTTACCGGAGGAGCTTCTTTTTCTTCGGCTTTTTCCTCTGTGTTCACCTCCTGTTTATCAGCAGCAACTAATAGGAGACATAACAACAAATACTCCTTGTCAATGTTCAACTCTTCCCATTAATTCTTTGATCACTTTGTCAATAATTTTTGCATATACTAACAAGAGAAAGCAGCAAATTTACCTGCAGAAGTAGATGTTTCTTGCACAGCAGAGCAAGCAATACATCCGCGCGAAGTTGCCGATTTACTAACCATTTGCTGCAGGAAAATTCACTAAACATTTAAGCTAATTTAAACAATTCTTTGGATAAAATTCTCATTTATGTTTAACTTCATTGATGCATTTGGTTTCGATAAAGAACGAGAAGAGAAAATCAACTAAAATGTAACTGATACATAGTATATCATCCGTTACGATCATGTCAAGTGACATGTGTCATAGGCATACTTGATAAAATAATTGCCAACTGAATTCTCTGACTCAACCCAACTAAAATCTATACTCAACCACACAAGATATGTAGATAAATAATATTTTGACTCGATAGTTTTTTCTTAGAGCTGGCTTTCACTTGCTTTTAGAGTATTGATATAACATGCAAAATCATAAGGAGCTACAAAAGCCGACCTCTTTTCATGTATATTTTATTATACATACCAATGAAAATGCTGAGGAGGAGGAGGTGGCTTTGACATGCCTGCCCAAGTATGAAGAAGAAGATGGAAAGCTAGAAACCCCCACAGCTCTTCCTCCCAGTGAAGCTGCCATATCAACCAAAACCAAAAAAGAAAAATTTCTGCTACTACAATTGTTGTGTGTTTGGTTTCTCTTATTCAATCATAAATAAAACAATTTCTTTATGTTCTTTTTTAAAATTTTGAATTGGAAAGTGTTTGATGTCAATTTGAATGTAAAGGGGATGAAGGAAGAAGGCCACTAAAGAAGCTACTGAATGAAATAGAGACAATGAATCTATCTCATCCCCACGAAGTCTAGGAGAATATATGCCACTGATTTTTTTTTTACATTTTCTTTTTCTTTATTTTCCCTTTTTTGAAATTGATTTATATAGGTAGAAATTCAAGTGAATTGGACTGATTTTAGTGGTCCAGTTATAAGCTGCCAATCAAACCCATCTCACATCTCTGATGATGTGACTTCTATTTTAAGGGGTCTTATTTCTTAAAGATGAGTTATGTCAAAATGCCCAATTTTTGGCCTCTCAAAACTAATAAATATTAATCTGTTTAAAAAAATAATGGTAATGGTTACAAAGTTATTGATAATAAAATCATTGAAGTTCTTCAGTTTCTTGAAGGTTTATAGATTGCATATGCAATACTATTAGCTTCACTATTGAGTTTTAAACCGGGCTGTGACTTCTTGAATATTCCCCAAACTGGACTGTTTGCACTCTCTAGATTTGTGTTGTATGCATAGCTTGGAATTTCAGCTTTCAGGCTTGTTTTTTCTTTTTTGCTCCGATGCTTCGTTAATTGATCAACGTAGCGGAAAAGGTTGATACAAAATACACTATGACATGAATGTGCCGCGAGGTAATAGCGCTTACAGGCCATTGCTAGCTGTGAGTACAAAATCAGTAGTGACACCACCTACAGGCCACAGAGAAAGCATAACAGACGCAAATGTGAACATTTGTAATTGTAAGTATAACTGTTATACTACATGAATATCCGATTTTCTAGAAGTAAAAACGAAGAACCTAACCTATCTTAATGCGCCAGAGACAGTTGTCTTAAATTATCGGCAATAGTGTTGAGCTGACAAAAAGACCGATTCAGACAGCAAAAAAGTTCAACTTAAAGACCTATCTTGTTGATTTAGTGAAATGACTCGGGAACATCTTAGTTTCTTGAGCTGGTTCTTTTTCTTGATGGGATGGAATTCATGGTCGACCTTTTCTGCTTGAATTTCTCAACCATAGTGTATACCTGTATTTAAATACAGCTTTTAAGCAGATCAATGATAATGCGAACTCATGGACAGCGAAAAATAAAGAAATAAAACGAGGTATCTAAGATGAAAACATGATACTAATAAAGGGATATGCAAAGTGAAATATTGCTCCCTCGTACTTCTCATCTAAGCACTCTTTAATTGTTCATTAAATCTTATCGTGTAAAATTGTGCAACCACCACATTACCTTCCTTACTCCAGATGTCAACCCCATGTTTGAAAGGGCTTCATTGTCCACACATTTCCATGCCATAGTTCCTTTGTTTTGTTGCTCAAGCCAGTCATTCATCACACCTTCATGCCAACAGAAAACCCGAAAATATTCATCTCACATTTGCAAATATTTCTTGTGCAAATTCATAACTAGTTTGTGTGTGAGAAAAGAGAGAGAGTACTCAAACCTTTAAGACGTAAGACCAACAGCTCCACATAAACCTTAAGACGAATGTGGCTGAAAATATGATCAAATTCCCCAACATCTTCTCTCGAAACTATGCTACAGTTCTTTTTGGAATCGAGACTGAATGATTTCTTCAAAAAGCAATCAACCTCTTTTCTCCTTCTGGTTAAGTCGACTTCTTCATCCAACATGACAGATGGGAACTCCCAAAGACCAGCAAGCAAACCTTCATTTGGCCTCTTTACTAGAAGAAATCTGCTGTCAGGTTGGTTTATTTCAAATCCATCTTGACCTCCCAATATCTCCACAACACAAGCAGCAGAAATATCACGTCTTTGTTTGGTCTTTTCCACCTTGATAGGGTAATCTGTAACCAGTACTGAACTATCATGTTTGGACATTGAAAGTGCACGACATTGACCTGAAACAGGACATGAAGAGCAACTCGGGTTCAATGGAGTGCATACAGTTGCACCAAGTTCCATGAGAGACTGGTTGAAATCCCCAGGCCGGCAAGGATCAACCAGTTGAGCTGCTAGCTTCCTGTTCCAGAGGGTTCAGATGAAAATATGAAATCAGTATACTGAGAGCATTATCATACTCACAGTGAAGAATTTTCCTTTATTAAGTAAAACTAATGTAAATGTGATCAATGTTTCTTCAAATGATCATGTTTAAGTACTATGAATCTTCAATCTTTCCTTTCACAATTAAATAAGTTTCAAAACATGACCTTGATTACAGCATTTTAGAGCTAAGTGAAAAACAAACGATAATAAAAGCAAATGTATGAGGAAACATTGAAACTATTTCAATGAAATGAAAATTTAAAACAATCATGTTGTAGAAACTCGAAAGCTCACCAAAACTTCTTGACAGTCAAAGAGTCTTTTGGATTAGCAGAAATGGCTTTTAGTCTTGCAAGCACCCTTATAACATTCCCATCAACCACGGGCACCGCCTGCAATAAGAAATCTCAGAAAAGTTCCCCAACAAAATTCAAGTAGAAAACTATGCACAGCCTACTAACCTCATTGAATGCTATAGAAGCAATTGCTCCAGCTGTATAATTACCGATTCCTGGAACCTTCAACAGGGCAGAAACTGTGTTAGGGAAGCCACCTCCCTCATCAACAATCATCTTTGCTCCCTAATAATATCATCAAACAAGGAAGAAGCTAGAAAATTCAAGTCAAATTTTAAATTTGTACACATTTGTGCCATTAAACAATCAAGTAATCCACCACTTAAATCAATCTCACAAATGAAATAAGCCAAAAGCTTCAACAAATACATACAACCATGAGAAGTCAAATCCTGACCTCCAACAAAAAACGTGCTCTTCTATAATAACCCAAACCTGCCCACATTTCATTTACCTCCTGCACAATATATGAACACAAGATTTGTATAAAAAGAACACTTTTTTACACATAACAAAAACACCCAACAAGCCAAAAAAAAAACCAAAAAACCAAAAAAAGTAAAATAAAAAGGCAAACTTGTTTTTGTTTGGTACCTCAAGAGAGGCCTGAGAGAGGTGGTTAATGGTGGGCCATTTCTTCATCCAACGGTTGTAATACTCTATCATAGTCTGGACCCTTGTCTGCTGCAACATGATCTCTGAAACCCAAACTCCATAAGCTCTCTTTTCCTCTTCACCACCATCACTTTCGCTTTCACTTCTCTGTCTCCATGGAAGCTCTCTCTGGTTCTCATCGTACCACTCCAGCAACGATACCCTTATCTGTTTTACCTCCTTTTCGCTGAACAAATCTTCAATGTCTTCTTCTGGGTTGGTTATTAGCAGTGTCAATGTCGTTTTCTCTTCTGGTGACTGTCGTTTCTTGTTCTTCTCCCTCGTCTGCCTCTTCTTTGTTGATCCGTCCATTGCTGGAATTGAACTGCGATAATTGTGGGTCCCTAATAAGCTCCTACAAGAGACTAGTTTTGAGAAGATTTCGAGTTCACGACTCAACAAGTACGGACCCAACAATGGTTTATGGGACCAGACAAGAGAAGTCATTAATTTTAGTGGTGTCTCTTGCGGTTCTATTTTAGGATCACGTCACTGATTATTTCAATTTCTTTTTTTACTATTTATTATTTTATTTTTCAAAATTAGAATAATTATTTGTTTCATAATTTTAATTTTTTTAATAATTTTATAAAAATCAAATGGATTTAAAACTATATATGTATTTAAATTATTACTGTAATTCACTAATAACGTAAAATTAACAATGGATATTACAAATAAAATTAAATAAAAATTTGTAATAAATATCGGTAGTTTTGATTTTGATATTACAAATCGAAGAAAATAATATAGTAATATTCAAACCATGTATAATTACTATCTTAAATTTAATACCCAATTAAATCATTTGATAATGTTTTAATCTTCATTATTGAAAGTGATATATTAAAAAAAATTCATACCTAAATTTTGTAAAAGAAATGCTAATGTATACAATACAATTATCTAAATAAATTGAAATTTACACACACAAAAAAAAGGTTATTTACACCGGTCATCTACACCGGTCATCCTGAACTTTACAAGAGTTTGTATTTCACCATCGAGCTTTTTTTCAGACGTTAAACTCTCTGAACTCTTATTAATTAACAAACATTTTGGTTTATTTATAACGAGTTTATTACTCTATGAATGTCTGTTTGAAGGGTATCTACGGTCTAATATTACCAATTAATAAAAATCCAAGGGATTTAATACTTGAAAAGAAAATCAGAAGGAAAATACACACTCGTGTAAGTTCAGGGAGAACCGGTGTCAATAACCCAAATAAAAAAAAAACAAATTATGCAAATATAAAAGTATTAATATATGATTAATTTATACAATATTTTGGTTCTTAATGGACCATGTTGGGATGGACTCCTCATTCAACTGGGTCGGAGTCGGGGGCCCATGCAAGCAATATTACTGAGCACGCGCGCCAACGTTGGACAGAATGGTGACAAAACCGGTGCTGAAGTCTGATTGGATACAGAGTTAAAGCAATCCAGTCTCGAGCTTTGAGTGGACTTCCTCCTAGAATAGTGGAAAACAGACAAACAGGAACAGCAGAGAGAACAGAAGACAACGATACATGACCTAAACAGTCACATGATGACGTGGCTCACATCCATCCGTCCACTTAAAGACAGACAAGTAGATTCCCGCCGTCCCCTAAAATGATCAGATAAACAGGCAAAAGTTTTCTTTTTTCAAGTTTTTTATTAAGTATATCATTTTCTAGCCGAGGTAAGTGGCGATGATGATTATGACCTTCCATTATTTTTGTTTTTGCATTTCTGTGTTATTTTTAATATCTATGACGATGGTTTTTTAGTGGGTGCAACTTTAATATAAAAAAAGTTCTTATTTTTCCATAAATTTGGACTCTGCTAAGAACAGGATCTGAAAAAGCAAGGATCTTTGAAGATTTGTGAGAGTTGAAGAAAATGGAGGTGGGGCTTCTGGGTTTGGGAATTATGGGGAAGGCTATCTCCATGAACTTGCTTCGAAATGGATTCAAAGTCGTTGTTTGGAATAGAACCCTCTCCAAGGTATAGTGTATTTGTGTTCTGAAGTGAAGTATTTACTGTTTTGTAGTAAAAGTTTGGATCTTTTTTGTTGATTTTTGTTGAAACTTGTGTTACACTTTTAGTGTGATGAACTTGTGGCACATGGTGCTACTGTTGGAGGGAGTCCAGCTGAAGTGGTGAAGAAGTGCAAGATTACATTTGGGATGTTGGCTGATCCTCCGGCTGCTCTTTCGGTTTGTACTTCTTTCGAGTTTTTATGGTATTCAGTGATTTGGTTTTTGTGTTTTTAATATTTTTATGTGATTGTTTTTGACTGACTGGAATGTGATGTGTTCTTTTTTTTTTCTTTTTCTTTTTCTTTTTTGTGTTTATTGATTAGGTTGTTTTTGACAAAGGTGGTGTTTTGGAGCAAATTTGCCCAGGAAAAGGGTACATTGATATGTCAACAGTTGATCCTGAAACTTCTGCAAAGATCAGTGAGGTTTGTTTTTTATTTTTCTTCTTCAATTACAGGGTTTTTATTTTGCCCTTGATTGATCAACACTTGAAATGAAATTTAGTGAATATTATGCTTTGAGTTCGGATAATTCTCACACAAGCTTAGTGGTAGTTAGTAGGTGAGAGATACAGGGATGCTCTTTCTGAATTATGACGATTTTTGTGTTAGTAATGGGATTCAACTCAAATGTAATCGTAGATGGAATCGTTTAAGATGTTAGACTTGCTTTCGAATTAAAAACGTTTATGATGATCATCACTTGGTGGTGGTTTACATATATCCAATGATTGAATTTGGTGATGACAGAACAAGGATAACATATTTGACTTCCCCTGAATATCTGCAGGGAGTTACATCAAAAGGTGGTGTGTTCCTTGAAGCTCCAGTTTCGGGTAGCAAACAACCTGCAGAAACTGGTCAACTGATAATTCTTACTGCTGGTGAGAAGGTAAGTGATGTATATGTTTACAATCCTGCAGTTGCTTGTGCTGATATCTCTCATACCAACGGTTCTAGTTCAAGTAAATGAACATAGTGTCAATCAATTATGTCCCGTATATGTGGATTTGTAGAGAGATACAGGGAGGATTGTGAAGAGGATTTGCTGCTTCGGTTAAGAATCTATAACAAAACTTATAATGCAATGCACCGTTTTGCTTGGAAGCTGCATATGCAATTTTGAACTTGTTTGTGGGCTAATTGGATAATGTTACTATTTCTGTATGTAGGCACTATACGATGAAGCAGCTCCAGCGCTGAATGTAATTGGGAAGAAGTCTTTCTTCTTGGGGCAGGTTGGAAATGGAGCAAAAATGAAACTTGTTGTCAACATGATAATGGGCTGGTAATGCTATTTAACAGAACATAGTTCTTGATTTCATGAGCAGCTCCAACTTTCAGTAAAGGAATACATACTTCGGTTATGTTCTAATTTGCTTTGACGTATTGATCATGGTAGTGTGATGAATTCATTTTCTGAAGGACTTGTACTGGCTGAAAAGAGTGGATTGAATCCGCATACTCTTCTTGACGTACTGGTGAGAGACTGTTCAAGCACTTTTGTGTCGACTAGTATATGTCGGTATCAAGCTAACTTTAAATTAATTACTTTTTGACAGGATCTGGGTGCTGTTTCTAGTCCTCTGATTAGAGGAAAAGGCCCTGCCATGCTTCAGAGCAATTACTCCCCTGCTTTTCCACTCAAACATCAGCAGAAGGACATCAGATTGGCTCTTGGCCTCGGGGATGAAAACGCTATATCAATGCCAATAGCAGCAGCTGCTAATGAGGTTAGTTCTTTTCTTTTCTTTCTCTCAATGTAACCATAATCACTTTTTAAGTTAACCTAAGGATCCTTAGCTTCCATTCACAAATTCGTTATTCTGAAAATGAATATTATGACCACATATTAGAAGGTGGCTCGATAGTCTTATTAATATTGCTAGATTGGCTATGAATTAATGGAACAATTCTGCTTTAAGTTGGTTTGGTCTCTCCAACATAACATTTCAAATCACTTCAAATGTTTGATAATGGATATCAGAGATTTGTGGGAAGCTCTATGTTAACTAAATCTATTATAAACATAATTTGTTTTGCAGACATTTAAGAAGGCTAGAAGCTTGGGATTAGGAGACCTTGACTTTTCAGCTGTTTTTGAGGCTGTGAAGGATCTTCAACGTTTATCCTGAAATTGTGAATCCGCTTAATAGCTTCTAGTGTAAGATGGCTAAGAATAATAACGCAAGTGATTGTGGAAGCAATGTTTGTATCCGTATTTGTGACTTGAAATTGTTTCAAGTACCCCCTATGACTACATGTAGAACTCATTTGGTAGTGAAATCGGATATGTATTATTATTGGCAGCAATGTTTAAAGTGTGTTTTGGTCTCTTTCTATCTAAGGTATGCTTATTCAGGCAAATTCAGTTGAATCCTGGAAACAGTTTTATCTAAAACCAAACCAGTGATCCATGTAGATCGACTTACTGGTAATCCTTGCCCATCTACAGTCTCAGCAAAAGAAATTATTTCATTGTTTGATGAACACATTTATTTCATTCCTTAGAATTAGGTCATAAATCTGTGTATACGACAATGGGGCTCCTCACATTGTGGACGCCATCGGACCAAACCAGTGATGCAGAAACCATTGAATTTTCCGGCAATGATTTTCCAGCTACTGTCACAGCAAAAGACTTCTTCTCATCCAAGGACGTGAAGGACAGAGTGCTTGGTTCCACACTAGCTTTAACTTCCTTAGAAGTACTACTAGTCAATATTGTTGCTTTGTAGGTAGAATGGGAGAGACCAACATTTGTAACAGTTCTTGGGAATTTAATTTCGAAAGCCTGGCCTGGATGGACTTGGACTGCCATTGATGGGTAATTTAGATCCTTAGGAGAGCCTAATTTGATATGCTTGGGGCATTTACCAAAAAATGTGTGGTTCATGCTGCACATCATTGCTAGATAATCTTCTTTAGTGGTTTCATATACTAGACCAGGGTCTGTAGCTTTAACTGGATTGAGATGGCCTGCACCATAAGCAAATTCGCGGTCTGGATGTTTTGTTTCATTCATAGACCAAGCTGTAGTAGTAGCAGCAGCAGCAAAGAGCAAATTTAAGTAATTAGTAACATATATAAACTTATATTTGTATCCGAAAATTGTAGGTTAATTATTAATTACCGGTTGTCATGAGAGCGGATTTGATAGCAGAAGGAGACCAATCCGGGTGGAAAGTCTTAACATAAGCAGCAGCACCAGTAACATGGGGGCAAGCCATGGAGGTTCCAGCCATTATGTTGAATTTTGTTCTTCTTTTATCGTAAAGGCTACTTGAAGGTGTGAAATTCGGGACAAATGCAGCCAGGATATCTAATCCAGGAGCAGCTATATCCGGCTGTAATACATATTTCAAAAAAACGATACATAAAAACTTAATAAATATCACCTAATCAATATGTAGTACAGAGATTCGAGTAACAGATGTCAAATAAACCTTTAAAATTTCAGGCGCAACCCTATTAGGCCCTCGCGAAGAGAAGTAAGCGATTAATGGAGCATCACTATCTTTTATAGCTTCACTTTTCAATATGGTTGCTTCAGGATTCCTGTATTTACAAATAAAACATTTATACATATATATATATATATATATATACATAAATGAAAACACACCAAACAATCAACATGTTAGAAATCTGAATTAATTACTTGGTAGAATTGTAGTAGGACATCACTGCATCAAAGTCTTGGATGTTCCATAGAGTGGATGCAGGTAAAGGATCAACTGAAAACGAAGATAAGTCGTTTACTTCTGGATTCGTCGTTATCAACCCGGTTGCACCAGCTGCATATGCTTCAGAGTAAGGTTCCCAAAGCTTATTGTGATCGCATAGCACAATCTTGCCCTTCACTTTTTTCCTGTCCAGACAATCTGCGCTGCAATTTCTGAGTACAATGACATAGAAAATGTATGTAGTTTAGTTAAACAGGATACTGAAACTAGTCAGGATCATCTTGTAATCCGCTATGGTTCTAGCAGAAACTCACCGGGCACTTCCCCCATCAAAGCATCCTGGTGACTGGTCTCCGTATGTTAAAGGAAATTTAGTTCCATTCAATTCGAAAGAATTAATACCCTTTCCCTGATTATATATATAAAAAATAAAAATAAAAACTCGTCAATATTAAGGACATTAGACACATATATTATAAACAAATATTATAAACAAGTACTTACGATGAACGTTTTCCCGTTTCCTAAAACAATCTTGTCGATGATATGACGATCAGTGCTGCTGGCTGCCACGGAGAATAGCCATGGCGCTGTGCTGGGCATTGTTCCCTTTGCTGGACCAGCATTTCCAGCACCATTCACAGTGAGTATCCCGTTCTCCATGGCGTGGAACGCTCCAATGAATAGTGTCTCTTGTTCCCATGGTCTTTCAAAGTCGTTACCTACGAAGGAACACGAAAGGATGTCAGCACCATCAGCGATAGCATCGTCAAAACCTGCGAGGACCGCACTCTCTGGACATCCTCCTTGCATATCATCACAGACTTTGTAGGCAGCAATCCTTGCTGAGGGGACACCTCCTCTTGCATTTCCCTTTGCAATTCCATAGAAGCTCGCTCCTGGTACTTTGTTGCCGGCTGCAATCGAGGAAGTGTGACAACCATGACCAAAGTCGTCCCTTGCATCAGCACCAATATACACACGAGCTCCAATCACCTTCCTGAAATAAAAACAAAGTTGTGCACACATAGATTAAAACTACTTATAGCTTCCTTAAATATAAACGACAAAGAATATATTATTTGTTAAAAAATTGGCCATTGAGCCCCTCCGGGCCTATGGGTGGTGTGGTCACTGAACAGAAGCGAAAACAATAGTGAAAAAGGTTAATTACCTGTTGCAAGTGAAGTTGTTGCCGCCTGCGCACTCACCCTTCCATTTTTTGGGTGGAGGACTGAAACCTTCATCGGTGAAACTAGGTAACTCGGGCCAAATTCCTTCGTCAAGCATTCCGATAATCACATCACTCTCAACACTGGGATTTCGCTTTGCGTTTTCAGTGACCCCCATGAAGTCCCAAGATCTTGTTGTTTGAAGTTTCATCATTTTGCTTGGGTATACAGACACCACCCCATGCATTCCTGCATGTTGTTGCATACACAACTTGTTATATACGTACATATATATATCGAAAATTATCAGGATTCCGTAGGAATTCTAAATAAATGTTAGCATCTATTGAATTAGAATCCCACATGAAAAAATGTACAAGGATCTCAATAAATATTAGCATCTATTGCATTAGAATTCTGTATGAAAAACCGTAAGGATCTTGTTCTTGATCAATGATCAGTACTCCATATAAATATATAAACTAATTATATATATCAAAACTTATTTATATATAACGAATTCCAAGTCAAGGAAAATTAAGGGCAAGCATATTTATATAAGCACTTGCGAGAGATTTTTGCTGCCTCTTCACCGGTGAGTTTGGCTGCAAATCCATTGAAACTTCTCTTATAGCTTCTAACAAGCGAATCTGTTGCAGATCTGCCATGGACAACTTCTTGAAGAATACTGATATGGTGAGATTGAGGTGAGTATTCAATCTGGGCCGGCAATGAACCCATGTACACAATATAAACCTGCATCAATCACCACCATCATCACCATATTACTATATTAGTCATTGTATGTTACCATGATACATACATGTATATACAGTACCAATCATGTACAGGATCCTGTACTTTTTTTTTTTTTTCTAGATTTCAAATAGATACCGGTATTATCTATTGAATTAACACCGGTATTTATTGAAGATCTCACATGAAAAAACGTGTAGGATTTCATATAAATTCAAAAACGTCGTCCGACTAATTATTACCTGCTTATTATCACCATCAGTGGCAGCAGCAACAGCTAGTGCTGCCAAGAAAATGTATTGCAAAGTAATTAGCAAACTAGATGATGCAGCCATTGTTGGATATAGCAGAAATTATAGAGAAATGAACTGTTATTTATATCTGCAGTACTGAGGATAGAAAATGGGTAGGTTCATTTTCAGTTGTTGATTTCCTTTTAAATCAGATTTTTAACAACTCAAGTTTAATTGGCACTGGATAAGAAATTGAACCCAGTTATAAAATATTTGGACAAATTTGCATATTATAAATATATATTTTTTAAGCACTATCATTACTTTTCTACAACTGGGATGTTTATAAGGCAAGTCCAAGCAAGCATATGGAGTCAATATGTATATCTACTTATCTAGAGACTAGACTGTCTTATCTGTGCACTACTAAGTAAATCTACCCAATTAAATATTGTTACCATTATAGGGTGATGTGTGGAAGCAATATGCTAAATATTTACATTCCATGTATTCCTCCAGTAAATATTGGAGAGAGAAAAAAAAAGAAATTTAGATCAATGTATTACTTAAATATGATGATATTATTGGTTGGTCTCATTGAAAACTTCCATGATACATCTTCGTAACATAATACGTGTGATAGTAACCGACAGACTCAAAAGCTTAAACCGATAGGAAAGAGCATTCATGATAACCATTTATGTACCACAAAACCTTCTCGAAAGTATATCAATGCAGTGCTTGCTGCTACAATATGAAATTACTGAAATTTGCCCTTGTACAGTAACATTTGATGATTGAAAGAGTAAACAATTAAGGAACTCTGCTCTGTACAAACTTTTGTATTTTGTCTTTAATCCTATTATAAGTGTCAAGATGATTTTCTTCAACCAAAATCCGGTGAAGCTTTGAAAAGTATATGGCTAGCATAGGATGACAGAGACAATGACTATGTCTCTGTCGATGCTTCCATATGCAGATGTAAAAACCAATTGCCTAAGTTGAGCTATTGATTAATATTATGCTTACCAACGCTAACTAATATTAACCGACACTAGCTCAAACCTGTAAAGTTTATTTTTGGTTAGATTTAGATTAAACAATATTCAATTTATCTTATCAGTTGTTTATAGTAATTTTCAAACTCCATTTCCAACATTTATGTAACTTATTAGCTAATAGAAAATCAATGAACCGGCCATAACTAACATAATTGCTTATAGTGGCCCCGGTCTTACGGTCATTTTTCAGTTTGTTTTCGTTTTTGTTCTCCAAATACAATTTCGAATTCATATTTGTTAACCGTTTTTCATTTATTTTCACAAAACAAAAAATAAAATGAAAAACAAACCGGTGTTAACAGTGAAATATTTAAAAAACATGAAATACTTGTTTTGTTTTTGTTTTTTATATTGTTTTTCACTTTTTTTATATATAAAAAAAAACAATTTTGTTTTACTTTTCTTCTTCTTGGACGATGTCATCTTCTTGTTTTTCATTTTTTTTATTAAAAAAAAAATCACTTCTTCTTCACCTCCTCCTCATCCTCTTTTTTTTTTTAATTTTTTCCTATAATTTATATTTATTAAAATAAATATTTATTTATAATTTAAGAGTTTACTTTTGATTAATTGATTTTTTGATATGTTTTTTTTTGAAGTCACACTTTTGTTTAATTTATAAATTACAATATAAAAATCATATTAGTTAATTATTTAATCAGTCAATTTATAATTGTTATAGTATTAAACAAAATATAAAAATTGATATTTCAAATTTCGATAGTTTTCGAATAACCTACCAGACACGTTTTTTTTCGTTTTTTTTTTTCAAAATACAAACGCGTTTTCAGATTTCGAAACTGAAACCTAAAATATTGTTTTCATTTTCATTTTCATTTTCATTTTTCTTTTCGAAAACGGCAAACGTAAAACTCTTACGGAATAGACCCTAATCTTCCAACTACATTTCCGACCATATTTAACTTCTTAGGTTTTTGAAAATAGTTAACCGCCTCTAATCCATATTTGCTAAAACTTGTACGGTTTCTGATTTTTTGTTAGATTTAGACTTAAACGAATTTAAATGTAGCTTTTCATTTGTTTATAGTAATCTTCGGACTCCATTTTCAATATTTATATGACTTCTTAGACAATTCGAAAATCGTTAAACCGAACGTAACCGACATTTGCTTAGATGTATAAGTTTTCATATATTTTGTTACTCAAGTTTTTTTTCTAAGGGTCAGTTTGGTATTATTGTAACTTTTTTAATAATCACCGTTAGCTATACTGAAGAAATAATCAGCTGTGAAGTTAATCAGTAGATGTTAACCTTAATCAGCAGATGTTTAGTATAAGTATGTTTGGTAAATTTATTGTAAAAGTGTTTAGATTAGTTACAATGACTAAAATGTGCATAGTTTAGGAGTTAGAACTCTATTTCATTTTTTTTTTCATTAATTACATATATTAAATCAATATTTAAGTAGAATATTTAAATTTAAAAAAAATCCATAAGAACAATACAAATATTTTTAAAAGATTTTATAAATCAAATCAATATTTAAATAAAATATTTAATTTTGAGATGAAATAAGGTATATAAATGATTTTAACTTAAAATAAGGATAATAATTCTATTTTAAAAGATGTATTAAATATTGAAATAGATTATTCCATATTTTAACTTTTTAAAAGATATACTAATTAGACCCTAAGTGGCTCTTTAATCCACAAGTGACCACAACTGTAATAAAGCCTCAATCCACATCTATACTGACTGTATCTATTTTTGGACAAAACATTTATTCTTTTATTAACAATGGCAAGTTGCATTGAAGCATCAACATCATCACTAGTATCCATATTGATAAATAATCAATAAGATCGAAAACTCTAAATGAAAATGATCATGAAGGTGTTTATTTAGTTCCTAAATCTGTGTATACAGCAATGGGGCTCCTCATAGTGGTCCGGTATCTGAGTATACAGTAATGGGGCTCCTCACATTGTGTGTGCCATCAGACCAAACCAGTGATGCAGAAACCAAAGCACCTAAATTCCTAAATTTTCCGGCTACAGTCACAACAAAAGATTTCTTCTCATCTAAGGACTTGAAAGACAGAATTCTTGGTTCCACACTAGCTTTAAGTACATCATAATAGGGATTAGTAGTATTACTTATCAATAATGTTGCTTTGTAGGTAGAGTTCGAGAGACCAACATTTGTAACGGTTCTTGGGAATTTGATTTCGAAATCCTTGCCTGATTTGACTTGGACAGTCATTGCAGGGTAATTTAGATCCTTTGGAGAGCCTAATTTGATATGCTTGGGGCATTTACCAAAAAATGTGAGGTTCATGCTGCACATCATTGCTAGAAAATCATCTTTAGTGGCTTCATATACTAGACCAGGGTCCGTAGCTTTAACCGGATTGAGATTGCCTGCACCGTAAGCGAATTCGTGGTCCCGTACTCCGTAAACATCATAGGCACCTTGTGTTTCTTTCATAGGCCAAGCTGAAGTAGCAAAGATCGAGCAAACATAAGCTTACATAATTCGTATCCAAAAATTGGCTGTGAATAAGATTTACCTGTTGTCATGAGAGCAGATTTGATAGCGGAAGGAGACCAATCTGGGTGGAAAGTTTTAACATAAGCAGCAGCACCAGCAACATGGGAAGCAGACATGGAAGTTCCAGACATTATGAAGTAATTCGATCTTCTTTTATCGAAATCGTAACCTGAAAGTGTAATCTCTGGGCAAAATGCAGCCAAAATATCTATTCCTGGAGCGGTTATATCCGGCTGCAATACATATTTTTAAAACTCAATAAAGATCACCTTAATAGTAAAAAAAAATAAAAAAAAATTCGAATAATAGATCATGCCAGACCTTTAAAATTTCCGGTGCAACCAAATTGGGTCCTCGGGAAGAGAAGGTAGTCAATGTTGGAGCTTCACTATCTATTGTAGATTCACTTTTCAATATAGTTCCTTCAGGATTACTGTATACATGAATACAACATATATGTATATACAGATTTATAAATGACAAAACCAAACTAATATATAGATCATCAAAAATTATTCATTGTTAGAAATCTATAAATCAATTACTTGGTAGAAAAGAAGTAGAGCTGCATTTTTGTGTACTCTGCATCGTATCGAATACTGGATGCAGGGAAGGGTGCAATTGACGATGTGTTTCTTGTTCCCAATAATATCGCCCCGGCAGCACCAGCTCGAAGTGCTTCATCTATTCGATTATTAGAGTTGGGGTTATTGTCACATACCACAATCTTGCCCTTCACTTTTTCCTCATCCAAACAAAATGGATCGCATTCTCTGCATACAATGAAATACAAATTATGTAAATTAGTTTAGTTAACTTTCTTACCGGTTTATTGTTGGACCTTTTTCCGTCGGCTTAACTAACATGATATCAGTATCGGATCCTCCCAGGAATCTTGCTTTATAATAGGGTATTTAAACCGGTCCGGATATATACTTACCTAGCACTACCCCCATTACACAATGTTGGAAAGGGTCCGAAGTCGCTATCCCATAATAAAGGCAACTTAGTTCCGTTCGATATGAAAGAATTAATACCGCTTCCCTGAATATATAGAAATATATATATATGAGACATACATGATAATCGAAAATAAAATAGATTGTACGTGAGACAATTAGAGCAACGTTAAAGTGGTTACTCACGGTGACCACCGTTGTCCCATTTCCTAAAACAAACTTATCGACGATAGAACGATCAGTGTTGGTGGCTGCTACAGTGATCAACCACGGCACTGTGCTAGCTATTGTTGTTATGCTTGGGCCACGGTTTCCAGCAGAATGCACTGTGAGTATACTGTTCTCCATGGCGTGGAACGTTCCAATGGCTACAGGGTCTTCTAACCAGTGCAAATCGTATAGTTCAGTACCCAACGGACACATAATGATGTCAACACCATCAGCGATAGCATCGTCAAAACCTGCGAGGAAATCGTCCCATTGACATCCTCCTCGTGCATCACAGACTTTGTACACAGAAATCCTGGCTGAAGGGACACCTCCTGTTGCAATTCCCTCAGCAATTCCGAAGAAGCTCGCACTCGGTACTCTGTTGCCTGCTGCAATTGAGGCAGTGTGAACACCGTGACCATACCCGTCCCTTGCACTAGTATCATTTTGTGCATAGAATCGAGCTCCAATGAGCTTCCTAAAATTAAAAACATTTTTATCTGAATTTACATCCATATTTGACAAGATCAATAAGTGATTAAATGGGCTTAATTACCTGTTACAAGTGAAGTTGTCACCACCTGCACACTCACCCTTCCAATTTTTGGGTAGGGGACCAAAACCTTCATCGCTGAAACTAGGTGACTCGGGACAAATTCCAGAATCAATAACGCCGATAATCACATCACTCTCAACACTGGGATTTCGCTTCACGTTTTTAGTGACCCCCAAGAAGTCCCAAGATCTTGTTGTGTGAAGATGCAACGATCTACTGCGAAATACAGACACCACCCCAGGAAGTCCTGCATATTGTTGCATACAGTACTTGTTATATATATATATATATTGAAAATTATTAAGTACAGGATCTTGTACGTATTTTTATAAGAAATTCCTAATAGATAATTCAACATATACATGTGTTCGTGCATTGTCAAGTAACTAATCCGTACTCCATATATATATATATATATATATATATATCAAAAATTATTTATATATAATGAATTCCAGATCAAGCAAGATTAAAAGACAAGCATATATACAAACACTTACCTATGCATAAAAAGAAAAAAAAAACATGCAAGATCCCGTATATGATTTGTACTCCATATATATAAACATCAAGACTTAGTAATATATAATGAATTTCAAGTAAAGCAACACTTGCCAGAGATTTTTGCTGCCTCTACAAAGGTGAGTTTGGCTGAAAATCCATTGAAACTTCTCTTATAGCTTCTAACAAGCGAATCAGATGCTGATCTGCCACTGATAACTTCTTGAAGAATACTGATATGGTGAGAATGAGGTGAGTATTCAATCTCGTCCGGCAATGAACCCATGTACACAATATAAACAACCTGCATCAATCATCATCATCATTATATTAGTCGCAATATTTTATAAAAAAAAAAAAAATCCGACACCATATGGGTCTATTAGAACCTATCGAGATCAAACACTACATGCTCTCTGATAGGTTACCTTCTTATCATCGTAAATTGAACCGGGCAGAGTGCTGCAGGCTGCAACAACTAGTACTGCCAAGAAAATGTACCGCAAAGTAGATGATGTAGCCATTGTTGGATATGTAGAAAAATTATAGGCATATGAACTGTTTATGTATAGTTGAAGTAAGGATGCTTTTGGTTGAAGTAAGGATGCCTATAAATCAGGTTTTAATGACTATGGATTTTATTTTGAACCTCGTTAAAGTATCTTCAATGTAGTGTCAAATTAGTGTATTAATATTAAAATTTAGTATAGAATGTAAAAGTCTTCCTCTAATATAATATCAAATATTGTGCCAAATTTGACAATTCTATAATGTGTCAAATCAAATATTATGCTAAATTTGACATATGTTATACTGTGTGTCAAACCAAATACTTGGCACACAGTATAGTATATGTCAAATTTGGTACAGCAATAAATATATATATTTTAATTATAAAAATACCATTATATATATTTTTAAAATATTTAAAATAATTTAAATTTAATATACATTAATGATATCTCAATCAAAATCTATTTCATCCAACCATTCTTCAGTATTTTAATAAATACATTAAATGTTGACTTTTATAATTGTAATTAATAAAATAATAAAAATAACATGTTAAATACAACTGTGTATTGAAACACAATACTAAATTGTTATGTCAAATATAGCATTTTATACTTTTTTTATGTCAAATTTAACATTGACAATAAAATATTTAACATTGACAATAAAATATATATCGAAGATGGTCTTACGGAATATCCGGGGAAACTTGCTTATTAAAGAGATTTCTTTTAGGTGCGTTTGGTACCTGGATGGGACAGGACGAGACGGGACAGGACGGGACAATTGTTCCATATTGTGTTTGGAATGTCTGAGACATAACTGTTAATTGTACTAATATACGTTCGGTATGACTGGGATAGGACATGACAAGAGGTACAAATGATTAGAATACCTTTCTTGTTTTGTTAAATATTTGTTACCACATAATAGTGACATATATGATATTAGCTCATAATAAATCGATATTTATTTCATTTTTATAATATTGTAATTGAAAAATACTTTTGTATGTCATTGGTTGGATTTTACAAGTAATTGTTTGAAATTTAATGGATTTGCAAAAAAAAAATAGAAAAATAATGAAAAATAAATAAATACATATATTTATTTTTTTTGAAGATCTGAAACCCAGTCTTCCAAAAAAAAATTCTCAAGAGATAAAATTAAAGTAAGAAATTGAAAGTCAATTGAAAAAGTTTACTGAAATTGAAAAAATTGGAAATTGTAATATTTTTCATTTCTCCTAAAAGTGTCGCTCAGATTGCCCAAAACAGCTACTGTTGTCTTCTTTTTTTCTTTTCTTTTTTCTAAATATCGATCTACACCTCAATTCTAATTTCTTCACCAAAGTCTTCAAAAACTCCATTAATTGGAATTCTTTCTTCACAAAAACTGCAACCTAACAAAAAAAAATCTCAAGGCCACCGGTTGGAGCGGCAACCGTGGCAGAGAGAGGGGTTGTGAGGCGTCTAAGGAGAGAGAGATCTTAATAACACCAAATCAATTCCACAAAAATCATCCTAATAATTACTTTGTTCTTAAATCAATTCAATACAAAAAAATCTAGAAAACAAACAGAAGAAATAAAAAATCTGGAAAAATTGATCTCCCACAAATCATCATCATCGACGGTCAACACCAAACAAAACTATGAAAACAAATCAAAAACCCAACCATTGATTTCATGGTGGGATTTTGGGTGTTGTTTTGGTGGTGGCAGTTCTCCGGTGGGAAGATCGCCGTGATTCCGCGGTGTTCGCGTGCGCCGGCAAACCAAGTCGACGACGAGCTGAGTTGCGGCAGTTTGGAGAGAAGACCGGTGATCGGATTAGAGAGCAGAGAGAAGAGAGGAGAGATGAGAGAAAAGAGGAAATTGGAAAGATGAGAGAGGGGTTTTAATTTATATAGTTGTAATTTTTGGAAGTTTTGAGGGTAAAATTGTCTTTTTGGTGTTTTGTCCCATGCATAAGACAAGTCTGGCCGAGGGTCTGAGGTGAGACAATATTTCATGGTTTTTGTACCACCTTGCCCTGTCCCGTCCCACGCTAATAGCGTGTCAAACGTGAGACAAGAGAAAGTTATCTCGTCCTGTCTCGTCCCGTCCCGTCTCGTCCCGCGTACCAAACGCACCCTAAAGGTTTTAGGCTCTATAAATCAAGTTAATTACCAGGTCAACCATAATGTGATTTTTTTATTTTATTTTATTTTATTTTGGAAATGAATACTCTTTCCTGCAAGTCACATTGTGATGGACTACATCATACAGCATATGCATATCATTCTATTCCATATATGCTTTGTGTACACATTTCGACTTTGAAGGACATCGTAATATCGTATCGATCTTTATTGTAGAAAAATAAAATAAAATTAAGAGAGCTTCTCTTTACAATCTATAAATTATCTATTTATATTTTTGTATTTTTTTATTAATAACAATTTTAATTAATCTGAATTAAAATTACTAAACAATACCAACAAATTCTGAAGAAACTCCAAACTAATTAAATTATATAAAAAAAAATCTTCTAAATCTTTATATTAAATATTACTTATTAAACTCTCTATCCTAAATCAGTTATTACCATCTTTCAAAAAAAAAATATTATTAACATATTAAACACTCTCTACTGATTACTCTTTTTCCTAAATCTGTTACTAACACTATCTCTTAATTACTCTCTCTCTCTCTCTCCATATTACTTTCTCTCTCTCTTCATTTCTAGAAAGAATGGAGATAGAAAATTAAAGATATGTATTGGATGATAGATAGTTTAATATGATAATTAAATATTTAGAAGAGAGTGTTTAATATATAATATTTAATCTAATGATTAAGAAGATATATTTTCTTCTTTTAGAATAGGAGTGCCGATAGATAAAAATGATAATCTTGGAACAAAAAAAAAGTGTCTTTAGATTTTTTTTTAATTCAAAATTTATGAATGGAGTATCTTTAGAAAAGAAGTGTAAAAAGAAAAAAATAGACCGTTAAAAGAAGCTCTCTAAAATTAAATGGGACAAACATTTCACGTCAATATGTTTATGAATAGGGTGTCAATATTGACATTCATAAAGCTTATTAATACACTCATATTTTACTAAAAAATCTAATTACAAAAATATCTCAATATTAAAAATAAATCAAATACTATATACACTCATTAATTACACACAGTTCTTCAACTATATTTCTATATTAAAAAAAAGCTTACAATAAACCATAACATATGATAAACCCTAACATATGACAAACCCTAATTGTTATAATAAATCCTAATTAAACTCTATTTTTTGTTCAAATATTAAATTTTCTCATCATCACATGATTATCAAATTATTTTTACGTTTTTTTAAGTATAATTATGAACTCTATCAATAAACAAAATATATATTTTTTAACGATAAATGTAGATATCAACAAAAAAAAAATTTAGATAACCGTAGATATCAATAATTTTTTTTTTAACAAAACTGTATAAATAAGAGAATTCCAGAATAAAAATCTGGAGACCCCAAATACGGTTCCACATATTCTCATTTATAAGGCACCTACATTCAAGATATTTTCAAAAGTAAATTGGGTTATCATTAAAAGAGGATTTGATACCAAAAATAATATGATTTTTTTTATAAATTGTGTGTGATAATAATATTTATTAAAATGACTATATTTATTTCAATGAGGGTACTATTAACATTATGATAGGTGTTTATAGTAATATTTATTTTTTAAAATTTTAGATATAGATGTACTTATAAAAATGAGTGTACTAATAAGTTTTACGAGTGTCAATATTTGTCCCTTTGTAAATATCGTAGCATTTAATTATATCGACATACTACATAGCATGATTGATGTTGGTGAAGTAGAAAAAGTGAAATGTTAGGAATTTTGTGGAAATAACGCAACTGAATCACTCACGTTGTACCCGCGGAATCACTCAACGCGACCAAATCGATAGCTTGATTCATAGGAAGACTCACTCCAACTCTAAGATTATAAAAAAAAATGAGGGTAATGTTAACATTTAGTAAAGGTTAACAATTAGAAATTTACTATAACAGGAAATTCAATAAAGGTATAAGAGTATCTCCAACATCCTCATTGAAGACATCCCTTAGCTTAATTAAGGGAGTATGTGTGTTTTTCCAGCTCCAACGGCTCCCTAAATGACTCCCTTAATGGTGTTTAAGAGCAATTCACTCTCTTAATTAATGGGTGTTTTCAGACCCCTTAAATGGGCTATACCCATTTAATGTTATTTTATTTCCTTGAAAATCTCCATGTATTTAGTTTATCTAATATCTATTAAAGACAAACATTATCTAATATCTATTAAAGACAATATCTAACATTTAAATAAATAAAAAAATATTACATGGGTCATTTAGGGTAGATTTGGTAGGAAGGAAAGAAAATATGATGGTTAGAAAGATTTGGAGGGATAAAAAAGATTAGGGAAAGAAATGAAAATAATTTTCCCTTGAGCTGTTTGGTAAACAGAAAGGAAAGAGTATTGGATGGAAAATCTTTTTTATCAATTTTACTATTTTACCCTTACATTATAGTTTATATAATATATATTTTTATATTTAATAAGTAAATATAATTTAAATAATATTGAATCCGACTTTTTTTTTTTACAAAATGACTTCAACTTTGTAAACTATTATATATATAAATTAATACATGTGTTATAAAATTATTTTCAAAAATAAAATTTTAAGTACATTGAAAAGGAACAAATTTATAATTTTAGTTAACTCAAAAACCAATATTCTTTTCCTCCCATTTTTAGGTGGATCAAAACTCGTGTGTCCTACCATCCCATTTTTCATTCTATTTTTCGCTCCATACCAAACACACATTTTTCCTTTTTCTTCTCCCTTTTCCCTCCACCTTTTTCTTTTATCTCCCTTTTCCTTCCTACCAAACATACCCTTAAGGGAGTATTGTTGGAACACATACTCCCTTAATGGTCCCTTGTAATAACATACACCCTCAAATAAGAGTTTCCAAGTGAGACTATTGAAGATATTCTAAATAGAGACAAGATAATTAATACCATAATTGTACATTTATTGGATTTCCTGTTATTAACATACGTTAACACTACCCAAAAAAAAATATAATCAAATTAAACTCAACTCTATTGTAATCCTATGCAGATTTTCCAATAATATAAATAGGAATTAATCACCATTTTCAACACCATTAAAACTAAACAAGCGGTCATATTCTAGTCAAAAAAACCTTTACATTTTCCTAGATAATTGCAAGTCACAAAGCATTGAAACGAAACTCAAAATAAACAAACAATTTAAAAACACACACCAGAAATTAGTGCCCATAATAACTGCATCATTCTCCTCTTCCTGAAAAGAACTCGAATTAAATTGATCCGTACATCTTCAAAATCAACAAATAATTTATAGCAACTTTTATTAAAGCTGAGACTCTTGACTGCATCAGAATTTAGTGGAGTAAAAATGGACTGGCCTGGTTCATTAGGCACGGCTTGGTTCATTAGGTACGGCCTGGTCAGTCCATTTCTGGAAACAGACCTGGTTATGTCTGGCACGCGACGGTGTCGCGGGCCGGCCCTGACCGGCCTGTTTGGGAGTGTCATTTGGACTATGTTGAAACATTGCCACACATCTAATGTTAATTTTCTGGGACGTGATGTTGGTGTAACGTTGGAACCAGAAGGTCCCGCTTGAGTATGGGTCGGTTCTGAAATATCAAATTCATCGTTGAGCATATTCAAACCGTCCAGAAAATAAGGTTGCTGGTTATGATCCATTATCTGAATAAAAAATATGAGCACTATAGTAGTTAATAGTCAAATTAAAAATCAATATTTACTAACAGTAATCTTAATTTACTAACAATAATTACTATAACTAATACGACACTTACAATAATTAATTTACTTTAAAAACAAATTAAATAAACAAAAAAATCATAATCTACTAACAAAAAATTTTAAATTCACTAGTTCACTACTACAAATAAAATTGATAAATTTACTAACATAATATACTAACATAAAATTGATGATTTGAATCACTACTCTTAAATTTACTAACATAATCTACAAATTAAAAATTTTAATTTATGAAAAAAAAAACAATATCAAACGTAATTACTACACTTAACATTCATCATTTACTTATTACAAAAAGTAATTTCAGTAATACAAATTAACTTTCTAAATTTATTAATAACAAATATTAAAATTACTACTAAACTTGAAAATCTTAATAAACTAAACAAATAATATTAACATTAAAGCCCAAAAATTGATAAACTAACTAACTAATTAGATAATATTTTCATTAAGTAACTCAAATCTAAACATAAACATATAAATTTACTATGAGAATATGTTAGACCAAAAGTAATAACAAAATTGTACCTTTAAAATTTGGTTTGTTGGTGGAAAATGTATAGAATTTTGTAGAGAGAGTAATAACCAAATTGAATGAAAAAGTTTAGAGAATTGGAGAATATATTAGAGAATGAGATTTGAGAGAATGAGAGATTGAAAGAATGATAGAGAGAGTTAATGGAAAATGAAATGGATGGAAGTATTTATAGAAAAAATTGATTTGTGGGTCAAAATGTAATTTAAAAGATTTTATAGGGGGTTTTGGTAAAAAAAAAATTCTCCAACGGCTAGAAAAAAATTCCAGCCATTGGAGGATTTTTGAAAAAAAAAAAATTGGACCGAACGGACCGGCGGATAGGTCAGGCCGGACCGACCGGCCTGGCACGCCGGATTGGCATGCCTGTCGGGCCTCCTCCCAGTGCCCCAGCACGCGGCCTGGCCCTCTTCCTTCACGGGCCCTTCCCAACATGGCCCGTGAACTTCCTGGGCCGGCCGGCCTTACACCACTATCAGAATTATTGGCCTGTCATTGAAAACTACTCTTATATTTGTTTCTTTCTTCATACATTTATAAATCTCTTCTAAATTGTTATGGCTGGCTAAGCTTATTGAACATGCTAGAAGTCTGAAATGTCACAAAGTGTGGAGAAACTACCATCCACCATTCATGCATCAAATATATGGTGCATCTTCTGCTTGGATTTCCTGGCATGATGTTCTTCCGTATGGATTTCACAGCTAAATTCAACGGAAGATGCACCATACGGAAGATGCACCATACAGCATGACTCAAACGGACTTGTTAATCCACATCTGTAATAAAGCCTCAGAATCTCTGTATCAACTCAAAGAAAAACATAAGAAATACCGAAGTTACCTTCCATATCTATCTATATTAACATTTATCAACAATGATAAATAGTCAAGTTTACACCAACAAAATTTGATTCCACAAAACATATAAAAAAACAATACCACCGGGAATGAGCAATATTATTATCTACAACAGACAAAAGAAATTGAGGTTATATTTGCAACCAAGGGCACTCATGGTAACCATTTATGTTCCTCAAAACTTTCCTGAAAGTATATCAATGCAGTGCTTGCTGTACAATATGTAATTACTAAATTTTGCCCTTGTACAGCAACATTTGAAGATTGGAAGAGTAAAAAAATTAAAGAACTCTGCTCTGTACAAACTTTTGTGTATTGTCTTTATTCCTATTATAAGTGTCAAGATGATTTTCTTCAACCAAAATCCAGTGAAGCTTTGAAAAGTATTTGGCTAGCATAGGATGGCAGAGACAATGTCTATGTCTATGTCGATGCTTCCATATGCAGATGTGAAAACCCCTTGCCTAAGTTGAGCTATTGATCAATAGCACGCTTGCCTGGAAGATGACAGAACGTTTACGAGTCAATCGAAAGCTAATATATCATAGAACTGTTAAATATCTAGAAAATAGGGAAATCAAAGGACATACCTCTACTCCTAGTCCTGATTTCCTTCTGCTTTTCAGAATTGACCCTTTCCAAATGTGGAGCTATCAAGGCATCCAATTGCACCAACCATAATGCAAGTGCAGATGATGTCTGGGGCATTGATGGAAAGCATGCAATGACTTCTCCAATAACAGTATCAACCTCTCGTTCGGTTTTCAATTGGCGTACCCAATCCTCATTGATTCCACTGACAAAATCAGCAACAACCTGCAAAAGTGATTCAAGATATGCATTGAGATAATGATTGACATAAGAGATACAAGTTACAGCTAAAAAGATGACATAAAATAACCTGCAAAAGCTCTGCCAAAGATGAGGTGCGCCTAAGTCGTTTGATCCATAATCTATGGGCAGACTTCGTCCAAGCACCCACCAATGCATCTTCAGGCATAACGGACTGCACATCAAGCAGAAAAATGCAAGACTATTATAGTTGTAACTCCTAAACATCAGCTCTTTCATCAAAAGATTGAAAAATATGTGAATGCATCGGTTGAATCTATTCCCTCAGAATCAAAAGTTCATGCAGAGCATGGTGCTCTGCAAAAAAAGAGTTCGGAGAGTGCTGAGAAACTTTTCTAATAGTGTATAGACACTATATGGAATGAAACTACATCCCCTCAAGAATTAATAAAATACCAATTCTGCAATAGCTCTTAATGTCACATCTCTTACTAACAATATTTAGATAAATAAGCCTTTAAAAATATCATATGCATGATTATTCCATATTAATTTCAGAAATATAAAAATGAATCTAACCTATGTTCACTCTTATACAAATATACACATAAATATGGCAAAGTGCTCCAAAGCCAATAGCCAAATGACCTCACCTCAATGGCATGAACTGCAGCTTTGAGTGACTGCAATTGTGATGATAGAATCTTGTGCTTTGCAGATGTGTTATTGTCTCCTTTCCCTCTACATGTAGCAGCATGGATTGCATATCTTTCTTCTAGATCAAAGTCGAGCTCAAATGTGGTATGGCATATCTTACAGTGCTTCTCATCTCTCCAGTATAAGTCATGACAACTTTCACATCTAGTAAGGGAATCAAGATAAGACCTTTTACCATTTTTTACTGCATTAAGATTCAAGTAAAAGAAATTCCATATCCACACATCAAATTCTTGAAGACGGCTCCTCTTTCGGTTTTGTTCTTCTCCTTTCTTCCCCAATTCAAGAACTATAGCACCTAGTGGAGGTAAAGAATCGTTCGCGATCTCAGACAGGTTTAGGTTGTTGTCCACATCCGACACCGGAGAAGAACTGTCTTCTCTTATATCTGATTCAGACCGAGCAGATTCCCTCATTCCAGAGTCATTTACCTGACTACTTGACATAGCCTGACAGAGGAAAGCTTCCCGCTTCTCCAAGGATTCAATAAGAAGAGCTTCCCGTCTACCCCTGTCATCCAGAACTGACAACAAGGCACGCAATGCCTGCACTCGGACAAACCAACAAACAAGCAAATATGGAAAAGAACCAAATTAGACAAGCATTATCTATTTATTGGGATTATTCAAACATAACCCAGAGAAAAATAAATAAATAATTCAGCGAGTACAAGACTCCAAGCATCATAATAAAGGCAGAGGGAGTTACCTCTTCTGTATCAATCACTTCCCAGTGACCATCTTCAGAAGATTCAAAATAAACCCTCTTATGGCCAGGATCATAAACATTACAAGGGCCCAAGAAAAGCCAGAATCTATTGTATCTACGATCAGACCCCAAATACACAGATTGCATTGGATGTAAATCAACAGAGACTCCCATCTCTTTTGCATTTTTCTCATTACTTGAAAATTTCTCCTTTGAAGGGTTTGATATTATTGAAGAAGAATCAACAGGGTGGAACTCAGATGATGTCTGTGTTCCTTTTACACCATCTTGTCCAAGATGAACCCAAGATGGCCGAGGCAAATTATGTTGGTTTGACAATGATCTTTTTATTTTTGCTCCAGAACCATAATGAACACTGGGAACGCTCTCAACAATGGCTTTTGCCGGATCCTTAAAAATAATATTAGCATATTAGGGCGAAAATAATCAATCTTAAACCAAATCAAAAATCAAGATGTTGATACAACAGATGCAAAGCGTATATGTAATATCAGAATACAGTCATCATAATTTGCTCATGAAATAACTCTTGTTGGATTCGAAATGAAAATCTAATTAGAAGATAGAATGCAATCAAGATTAAAGTACTATACCATCATACCGTAATGACTTCTAGAGAATTATTTACTATTGTAAATTGAATTAAAATTCACTTCTAAACAAGGTCATCCTAGAACAGGCAACAAGACTTATGGGAGGCAGGGGGGAAGTTTCAGATATGAACTACGAAAAGATGCAAATTGATTACCTCCATTCTGATACTGGATCCAGCACTAACAAGATCAATTAAAGCCACCAAGGCATTCAACTTCTCTTCAATGCTTAGATCTGAATATTCCCCTTCATTAAGTCCTAGTAACCACACCTCTCCTGGATGGCTCTCATCAATTTCATTGTGTACTGTCAACATTTTATTTTTACTTTTACGACAGTTTACATGTTTAAGTCTTCTTCGACAGTGGTTTTCTGAATCACATTCTGAATCATCACTACTGCTGCATGTGCCAGCATCATTGGAGTTATCTTCAACACTGCCAGAGTCCTCAGTATCTGAATCAAAATCATCAGCTTCCTTTGAAGAGATAACACGTAGACGATATGCAGACGAAGAGATCTTTTCAAATAAAGTAATATCACTTGAAAGACTAGAACATATCAAAGATTCAAGCTCCTCTGTCGTGCCCGCAAGGTTCAATTCAGCAATCTTCACAGCAATTAGCAATAACAAACATTCATTATCAAAATATGTTCCACATCCTTTCTTGATTGGTGCAGCATAATAAGAGGCAGTAACAATGAACAGTCTACTTAAAAATAAATCCCTTTATTCCAATAACTTACCTGTGACGACTTTGCCAGTTGAGAAACTTTCAACCCATTATTACCTTGCTCCAATAAAACTCTGAACAGTTCACCTTTCAATGTATCAGGACGTAGGGCATACTTTACCATGAGGCTCATTTCCTAAACAATGTAAAAATGAAAATTAAATTTCAACATCTAAGCTTCACATCTGGTGACAAATAAAGAATGGCGCTTTCAGAGATAAAAAGGATAATCAGAAAACAGGAAAAAAAAAAAAAGAACAAAAAACTTTTTCCAAGTATCTACAGCATTTGAATAAAGTATATCCCATGAAAAACAAAGAAATAATAAAATCACGTGTATAGTCTTAAGAGATACTCAAAGGACACGGGAACCAAGAGAATAAAGAACATTTATAACCTTACAATTGCATTGCCTTTGTTTCCTAACTTTCATAGACTATGAACTCATATTATATGTTTGATCATGGAAGTATCATTCATATTATTTGTCACATTCAGATTACAACAATCTTTAACAAATGAAGCAAATTATTAAAGCAGGTACTAATAATAAGTACCTTGCTCAGAGTTGCTCTTCGCAGTGATCCTTGCTTTGAACCAAAACCAGCTGCAACCAATACTTGACGCAATATTTCTGTCCATGTTAGAGGGTTTAGAGATTCATTCCAGAACTCCACAAAGAATTCTTGATCTTCGACCTGACAAATCAACAGGATTAATAATACAAAAACGACTTTCTTGTCATGCTCTAGGAATTATGTTGATTTTACAAGCAAACAATTGCCTTGTTCTAGATACCCCTAACATCATAGATTTTAGAGATGAAAAAGATAACAGGCTAAAGTTTAAAATGTGACTTCACATCACTTGCCAGTTGATTACTGTCATCATATTGCATAAAAGTACAATAAATACAACAATGGTGGGATACACTTTGCATGATAATTACACTGACCGAGTGAAGCAAAGCAAGAAACTTGCATGATAAACTCAAATGTAGCAAACGTCCCCTGCTAAGCTCTGTTTTAACATCAGATAAAAGAACTTTGAGGAGAGCCACATGAATTTTTCCAAGTAAAAATGAATCCTGAGGAACATATATAAAAAAGAAATAAATATTGGGGAAAATAGAACAACTAATCCAAGCTGACTAAAAGAACTCGATAAGTTTCAAAGTTAGCTTAGGGAAGAGAAATTACCTTATCATGAAATGCTTGAGCAAACTCATCAAGGGTGAATGAGCATACATCAACTGTAGCTGAGTATGTATAAAGGAAATGGAAGACCTGCTCAAGACAGCAGAAATGACATTTAAAATGAAGTATCAGACCAATTTAGGGTGTTTAACTAACTAAGTCTGACACAATTGGCCACCAAGCAGTGACAAAATAAGCTTTTAACATAATTGTGTTTGAAAGACATAACATCACCTGATTCACTCTTACCCAAAATATGGACATTACCGAACCTATTTAATATAACATATGAAAAACAGATACTTATTCAAAATAAATTAAAAGATCATTAATAAATCAATTTTCGCGCTGCAAACCTTGAACAATTTCTTAACAGTCTCTGGAGAAGAATCCCAAGGTTGTGTAGCAAATGGTTGTTTCATTTTAACAGAATTTGGAGGAAACTTGGCCAGCAAATCTGAAAAATCAACACAGATTCCTGATAAAGAAACTCCAAAACACCTTATTCATGCACAGAATACACATATTACAGATCTTGATGAAAGTAAATTTTAAAAAAGATGGATACCAACCTCTGCAAAGGGAACAACTATGCAGTCCATTGGTTGAAATATGATCACAACATGTTGATGGATTCGATCCTGCTTCTAATTCTCTTAGTTCCAGCTCTTCATCATCCACAAGCATGGCAATTTGATCAAGGCAGTCTTGAGATACTGAGCCTTCCAGAGCCAGTTCACATTTCTCTTTTCGTGGCTGTGTCGGATTCGCATTCTTGCTCAATATCACCTGGCATAAAACAAGCAAGTAAATTTTGGAACAATACTTATCCTAAATTGTGCATGTGTAATAGTAAAAATGTAAAATCATAATTACCTGTCTCTTTTTCATGGGAGGCTTCCTCTTATCCTGCAATTTTTGTCTTCTCTGTTTCTGAAAAAGGCATTGTACTGTCAGCAAAGTTTCTTGAATATAACATTATCGATTAAAAAATTAATCTGTCTCTAGACATTTGCTCATACTTTTCAAGGGTAACAAGCAAGCAACCAACAAAAGAAATCGTTACTAATTTCAGAATAGAATACTAACCAACAAAGATACGAGTGGTTGAG
This sequence comes from Dipteronia dyeriana, assembly GCA_032871835.1. Lineage (NCBI taxonomy): Eukaryota > Viridiplantae > Streptophyta > Magnoliopsida > Sapindales > Sapindaceae > Dipteronia > Dipteronia dyeriana. The sequence goes on along the minus strand of CM065299.1, from coordinate 952,269 downwards.
CTCTTTTCTTTCGAAGTGGTGGTTTTCTTGATACAGGGATTGCTCTCTGAGGTACATCAGTGTCTTGTCTGTCGGCCAAATCAATGCCAGTAGGAAACCTACCACCACTGGGATTTACCACCCGCCAAACTGTCATCAAACCTTTTCCAATGCCATGCTTCTTCACAGGATTACTCTTCATACCATTGTCCTGACAATCTAGCTTGCCATGCTTGGAAACCTTAAATGGAAGAGAAATATAGAAATATGTCAAAAACAACTACAGAAAACAAAAAAAGGTAGAAGAAGCAAAAAGTTGACACAGGTGAAGAAAATTACATAACTATTTAACAAGGCTATAAAGAAATAGTTTCTCAGTACCTTTCTCCTTTTTAATGCTCTTTGGTTCTCTTGGAGATTAGTATCAGAATTTCCAGAATCTAAACATGAAACAGGAGTATGAGTAAATCTAATTCTTCAAATATGACTACAACATGCTATAAACAAATAAACTATTAGATATATCAAACAAGCCAAATTAACAAACACCACACACCTATGTGAGGTAAACAATGTAAATTATATGCAAATAAAAAAAAATAACATAAAGCATAACTTTGACTATAACCCCTTTGAATAACTGCACCAACTGTTGACAGATTTAATAACATATAAATTATCTAGCAAAGGAACATTTGAGCAACCATCTTGTAGTGTACCTTTACAACCGCAAAATGATCGAGGAGAGTCAAATTCAGACCCAAGTGGAGGACCATCCTTGCGAAACACCTTCTTCAGAATGTAATCCGGAGTCAACAAATCTTGAAGAATAATATTTTTTTGCCTTCTCCTGCCAATCCCATTCTCAACTGTTGATGACATGGGTTTATATTTTAAAGAAGTTGAAGGGGTCTTTATCAGTCTATTACAGATTGAGGAGTCTCGTCCTTTAACTATCTTTGTTGCAGCAACAATTCCCACCCCATTTCTTCCAGTGGGATGTGGAAGTTTCTTGTTTGGAGGGGATGGTAAATCTATTCCGTTATCACTTTTCTCTCTCCTCCTCTTCTCAACAAACCATGTCCTGACCTGCTTGAATGTCAAATCCAGAGACTCAGCAAGGTCTTCCATTTCCGTTTTTGAGGGATAACTCTCTTCTGCTTCACACAATAACACCAAACTAGAAAATAAATAATTTGAACAATAAATTAATTGAACCAATACAGTGCTCAATTTGATTTCCAAAGAATACTGCAAAAGGTTCAACTTGTTCCTTCGAAAATAAACTAAAGTACTAAAATTTAACTATCTTAACTACCAAAATCAATGAAAACGCTTCCACGGAAAAAGAAAAAGCATCCCATTAAACTTAATTCGAAGAATAATATAGAACACAACAATCTTATATACTACCTCCTAATTGGGAATTCACAGAATTTTGAATATTCAACGAAAAACCACACAATCACATAAACCCACAAAAGCTACAACACATAACATAACTAACCTTCATAGAATCTCTGAAGTGCTTCAACCTGGAGCGGTGTCTTCCTCCTTGTCTCCATACTCTCTCTCAAATCGTGCTTTTAATTTCCCATTATCTGCACACAGACATTAAAAACCCATCACGAAAATGATTCCATTGCTTCCCATTATAAACTCACCACAATTCATCAAAACATACAAAACCAATCATTGACACGACCCAAAACAAAAACCCCAAACCCAAAAAGCTCCCCATCAAAAAAATAATCAAACCCATAAAGATTTCCTTCAAAAAAAACAAAAACCAGTAGCAGTCAGGCTCACAGCACATGCAACACGCAAAATTCAGTGCAGGGTCAGAGAGATGAGATGAGATGAGAAGAGACTCACTTGTGTTTAAATGAGAGAGTGACAGTACAGTACAACAGTCCAGTGAATACTCAGAAGGTGAGAAAACGCAGAGGAATAGAGATGGGGGTTTTGCAAATGAGTAGGGTTTTGGGTTTTATCATCTGTTTTTATATATGGGTCCTCCAAAATGTTTGAGGTTTTACATTTTTTTCCATTTTTTTTTTCCATTTTTTTTCTGACGAAAATATCTTCAACGTTTGATTAGGTTGGGCTGGGCTTTTTTATTTTTTATTTTTGTGTATGGGTTGAGATTGTTATATTATGTTGTACTGGGCTGGGCTTTGGTGTATTGAATAGTGAAATAAATATCTATTTCGGATGACATATTGGGATCCAAATTTATGAATATTCAGATGAAATTATCAGAAATATTGCCAAAAATACAATATTTCAATGAATATTTGATATCGATATCCTAAAAAAAGTATAGAATATCGAGAATATTATCAATATTATATTCACGTTCCTTTAAAATTGTATATGAATTTATGTTTATTTTTTTTATCAATAAAGCTATTTTACCCAGATTTAGTATCCAAATGATATGGTATTATTGTAATACATTCATTTAAATTGTATTAAATTTGTATGATTTAAATGGATGGATTACGGTATTGACATATTATTTGGAAACCAGATTTAAGTACCAAATTTAGATAACGTTACTTTTTATATATATACCATCGGCGACTCAAAAGTCAAACCTAGAACACTGTTAGAGGGAATGAGAGTGTTTCACCACCTATGGCCGTATTCGATGGTAGTCGATTACAAACTGTTTGGGCCTAGGTTTGGGCCTAGGGTTGGGCCTAGATTTGGGCCCAACAGTGAAATTGGCCCAAGCCCATTTCTAAGGCGCCAACCGCCAAGAAAAATAATATAGGGTAAATTTGGGACGCGAAATTGTTTAATTTCATTTCTCTCACTCTCTCTTCGGTTTCTTTTTCTTCTCTCAAATTTTGCTTCCACGAGAAGCTTTTTCGATGGAGGACGACAAGCCAGTTGCAGCTCAAAAGCAACCTTCTCTCAAACCCAACTTGCGTTTTAACAATCACCCGAATTGGAAAGCAAAGGTTTGTCATCTCTCTTCCAAGTTATCATTTTTCTATTAAAAAAATGCAGATAATGATTGTTGTTTGTATTAATTTCACGAGTTATGGTGTTTAATTGTTGAATTGTCATGAATTTGATATGGGTTCGATGTGGTTTTGACTTTTTATTGTTTTTTTAAAGAGGTTTCTCTGAAACTGTAAATGTGATTGATGATTGTGATGGGTTTCTGTTGTTTGATGAAAGTGTAGCTGAGAGAGAACTGTTACAAGAGGGTACGAGAAGACCGGAACCGTCTACTTTGGAAAATGAGGATGCCCACTGCTCAATCTCTCACTAACAAGGTCTTTTTTTTTTTTACTTCACTGATTATATTTTCAAATTATGCTGTATATGAAAGGTTGTGTGAAGCATATGTATGCTATTTGTATATAGCTGTTTATTAGGTTTATCGGGTTCTCATTTTTTTTTTCTTTTTTGGGTAAATTGTGTGATGGGCTTGATTGAAATATTGATACTAAGAAAATCAAATGAAGATCTTAATTTGTATTTGATGAAAAGGATAACGAGCAGTGTTTTTATTCCCTGGAGCTCCTGTTAATCAGTTGAACGATGACTGATTTTGTTTCCGGGATGATTATAGTTGTGTATCTTGTGGACTTATTTTATGTCTCCATGAGGTAGCATGATTTCCTTTATTAGATTTGTAGATGTTAATTTCATTCTCTTTTTTCGTGGTTTCAGTATCTGATCAAATCAGCTTTTCAAGATATAGTTTCTGATGAACTTAAAAAAATTAAGAACTTGTCATCAGATGATTCTTTAAACACATCTAGTCCTGCCCCTGCCCCTGCCCCTGAAGCGGATGATATGTTATGGGAATATGATGGTCTTCGTAGTGCTTATCAAGGTGACTGTGAAGAGATATTATTACAAATGCAAATGATCTTTTATGAGGACCTCCTGGCTGAACCAGCTAGAAAAGGTGAACTTATGTTGCTCTTTTACAAATTTTGCATGAAAATGTACTAGTTATCAATACTGGTAGGAATTAATGTAAATAAAATTTAAGTGAAAACTTCTCTGGATGTTATCATGTTATTAGTTAGAATTCCAGAATTATATAAATATCTTTTGCATCTTTATTTGTATTACAATTTTGCCTCATTGTTTTTCTGAAGTTACAATGCCTGCAATAGTTTTTTCCAAGTCTTTGGTGTGGTGTGGTGTAATGTGTCTTAGGAATTTGTACTTATTTAAATAATCTTTTGAGCTTGAAAGTTTACATTAGCCCTTGGCAGAAAGTGATATTGAAATATGGGAAGATCAAGAAGATGAGTACTTGGCGCGTGCAGTTTACGAGAATATGCAATTGAATGATCAGGTACTATTCCCATTGTGTTGTGTGTGTCAATTGTGTGGACACAGATAGATAAAGTAATTATTTTTCAAAGCTGTGGTATCTGGTTTAATATTAATGTTAATCCTGTTGGAAACCGAGTGTCTGAATGCAGAGGGTGAAAAATTGATTGATAAAGGCAGGACTTAGCATTGTTATGTCCTGCCACCATGTAGTGTAATAAGCTGAGATTAAACAGCTTGGGGAAAAGCTCAGATCGGTTAGATTGAGAATTTGAATTTCGTAGCTATTCCAGTATGTCGAAAGTGATTTTAAGATAAATATCACCACACATTCTTCATATTTTAATATAAAGCATTTAAAGTATAATAGGCAACTAACATTTAAAGTATAGTAAAGAGCTAAATTATAATATTAAACAATTAAAGTATATTAAACAAATAAAGTACTTCTAAAGTACATCATTCTTTTGTTCAAGTATAAAACAAATAAAAGCAAATATAAACTATTAATATATATAACTAAGTTAGCAGAAAATTACGAAGCTTTTGATAAAATTTATCTTAGTACTAGAGAAAGCTACCCAATTTTTGAAAAAGATTTACTAATTTAGAAACTTTAAAAATAAATAGTAAAAACAAAGTACAAGAAAGAGTATAGCAAAGCTTCATCATCAACATCTAAAGCGTCTAGTTCATTTAATGAATCAGAGTAATACAGAAAAAGATCATATTATACAAAAGTTAAGTTTTTGTAAAGATAGAATAGATCAGGTAAATAGATTATTAGAAGAAGCTCAGTCAGAAAAAGAAAGTTATAATCTAAGAGCTAGACTAAGTGGTTTAAAACTAGGAAAAAAGAATTGGGAAGAAAAATTATATACTATATATAGGATGCGTGAGGAATGAGTTATATATATTATTTGTTTTCTTTTGTTTTTATTTGTTTTTATTTGTTTTATACTTGAACGAAAGAATGATGTACTTTAAAAGTACTTTATTTGTTTAATATACTTTAAATGTTTTATATTAAAATATGAAATCTATGGAGTTCGTAAGATTTATAACACTCATGCTTTAAAGAGTTTTAAATTTAAAAGTACATAATAGAAAATTAATATCAACATGATAATATTCAATATAAAATTCAACAAGATATATATAATTTATCTACATCTCACAACATTGGATGAAAGGGAGGGAAAGGGAAACTGAAAAACGAAAAACATACTACGTCTATGGTATTAGGCATATATATACATACATATAAGCTTAACAACTTGTATTCCTATTTCAATAGATTAATGTAATAACAATTTGCTTTTCTTATGCATCCATGTAGTCTATAGTCTGTATTTACTATCATTTCATTAAGCAGGAAACCTTTAAGTGTCAAAAAGCTTCCTTTTCATACCATTTCTTCTACACATTTTGCATTTTGACAGAAATAAAAATGATAAGGTTTTTGATTTTGGTGCTAGGTGTGCAAAGAGACTTGGTGTCCTATCTGTAAGCAAGGAGAGTTACTTGAAAATCACCAACGTATTTATTGCAACCGTTGTGAACTTAAGCTCAGCAAAGATGATGAGGTCCACTGCTCATATATATACATATTGTTATGGGATTCCTACATACCTGTGGAACATTTTTTACAACAGAGAATTATTTATGCGTTAACTGAAAATGGAGTAAACCGAAAAAGAGAAGGAACAATTGGGAGTGCAGATGATGAACTGCTGATCAACAATTGTAAGACTTATTCAAGTGACTCATTTCCATTTCATTGTCTGACCTTGCAGGTTAACTTGGACAAATTGCGGATTCGACTAGCAGATGCACATGCAGAACATCTCGATCGAGGCTGCAGACTGAGACCCAAGTTCTGCATTCAGACAAGATTTGGTTTAACCGCATTGTACATTTCTTGTCAGGATTGCAATACTTTCGAAGTTGTGATGTAACTTCATTAGTTTGCTTACATTATTTAATCAAATCATTTACCAATCATGTCGGGTAAATTTTGATACCAAAATGATGGTTGTGTCATTATTTACATGTATAACTTTCATTATATTTCACTTACACATCAAATTTTGATCCCACATCGAGTTTTTTTCAACACGAATGAAATATCAGACTATCTATGGAGTTGATTTAATATTCATGACAATTATGCCCTGAAAATTGATAGAAGCCACACTACTAATGGAAAAAATATATTATATATATATATCAAATGTACTGCTCAGAGTACAGTTCTCAGCTCAACAATCATCAACATACAGCCAGTTTGATAGTATAATGAACATCATTTGGTGTTTTCACTCAATATACCACCAAGCTCTCTGTTTTTTTGCCAAAAAAAAGAACCCCCCACAAAAATAATAATTATGATGAAAAGAATTAACACAGACCAAAAAAAGAAAAACCAAAATAATACAAACCTCGTCTCTCTCTCATATCGTCTCATGACGTGAGATGATGGCCACGAGATGATGAAACAACTTGGCATGCATCATTTTTTTTTTTACTCTACACCAAGAAGATATTACATTTTGTTTATACAGCAACCCGAATAAAATGAGTAGTTGAACCTATACGCCATCTCAGAATCTGTGTCGGAGAAGCCCACCTCGAGCCTTACCCTTTCTATCAGCTGATATCATGCTATGTTAATTGCGTAGAAGCAGAAAATGATCACATCGAAGCATGCATCTCTGCTGGAACTGTCATGTGGTTCCACTCCCACAGACTTGTGTAATCATAGAATCAAGAAGTTACAAGCAAAAAATATCACCACCGGAGTTTTAGAACAGCTCCTCTGAATTAAACTTGTTCCACGCTTCCTGTTTTAACACAGCAACAGAGAAGTGAGAACAGGAATAGTGGATCTCCGAATAGGAAATTCTGGGTGTTAATATCAAAAACCAAGACCCCATATATTAAATTCAACATAACTGTTGATATGCATATAAACAAAAATGCCTAATATTTTCATCGCGTGAACGAGATAAAACATCAAGTAATCCTTAGTATGAGTGAGACATTGTCCAAGGTCTGATAGCCTGAAACAGTTGCGATGTATTTTACCTTTAGCATGTCGAAAACCTTCTCAGCGATGTATTTCTGTTGAAGATTGGCTCCTTTTTGTTGCACTTTATCGGGATGGATGCATAAAGTTGCTTTTCTGTATGCTTTTTTAACTGAAGCACCGGTTATCAAATCAGTCAAAGAAACAGGCTGCCAACCGCATTCAGGCCAGAGCACCTGATCATAGCACAAAAGATTAACAAGACCAATAGGTGAAAACAGTGACAAGATTATAATCAGGAACAATAGACAATAGATTAATCAAAAATTAAAGATAAGGCAATGGCTTTCAATTTGCATAGATGTACAATAGCAACCAAAGAATACATGCAAGATATGAAAATAACGTACATATTGCAATGTTGCTAACAGAGCACGTAAATTTCCTTCTTTCCCTGCAGCCCAGCGCTTAATCTCAACATCAAGTGATTCGGAGATCCTCTGAAATCAGCACAGATCAATATTAGGCACATGTTGTGAAATGCTGTCAAATTAAAATGTTTTTTATTAACTCTTATGCTTGAGCTCCAACAGTCAGTATCCTAGGTAAAACTGTAACTTCAATTGATACAAAATGACAACCAACTCACAAAACAGAAAGAAATTTTACTTTCTTTCAATTGTGGTTAAAAGTGAGAACATATGAACCAAAAAGGATAAATATAGTTCAGAGAATCAGTTCAGTGAGTAAATAAATCGTGCAAAAAAAAAAAAAGCAACCACATCTGTACATACATTTTCATGACCCAAACTTAAAAGACTTGGACCTACTTCATTCATTTCTAGATTTAAATTTGAGAACCAAACACAGTATATCAAGTTCAAAGCTAAAAGAAAATTAGGTAAAATGTAATAGATAGTAAACATAAATAAAAACTTTTTAAGACACGTATACAAATTCAAACTATGAACACAACAGTATAATATAATAACAACATGATGGATCTCTCACAACTAAGTTATGCTGGTATTTAAACCAACCAAATCCTGCTCTCGAGTTAAAGCAACCACAACCCAATGGGCTTCTTAGACATTGGATTGGTCATTTACTGAGCACATGAATATAAACCAGAGTTGTTTCTACTCTACACAATATTGATCTGAACTAAATTCAATGACAGCTGCAAACTAATTTGCAAAGAACTTCCCCAACCCAATGCCACAACCACAGATAAAATAAAAAATCCTAGCTAAGCAAAGAAAGAAACCAAGAAAATTGATGCACCAATGAAAGCCTTACAGCACCAAAACACCCAGGCAGGTTCTGTAGCAGTTGGGTTTGGTGGAAGGGAGAATTATAAGACAGTGATGATAATTCAAATCAACTTGATTGCAACCACTTACATGTCTTTCAGCTTGTTCCCTTTGAGCTAGAAGGTCACGTTCATTCTTCTCAGCAAGAGCTTTTGCCTAGACATAAAAATTCAAAAAAAATTGAACTGTATCGCGTAACTAATAAAGAATGGGAACAAGCATGTCATATAACTCACCAAATGTTTTTCAGTTTAACAAATTCTTCTACAAAGTGAAATTCTTAATTCCAAGCAACATAGAATACATACCGCACGCTCCTGAGTCCGCTGGTGGCGCTCCAACCTGGCTCTTCGTCTTTCTTCAGTTTCCCCATCAACGTCTTGGAAATCTCCGGCTTGTGATGCAGATGCTTTTGCAAGGAAAGTATTTCAGTCAATTAGCACTATATGAGATATTGAGATATAACTGTAGTATTACCTCCAAAAATTGAACTAAGATCATCAACAATATTTGTGGTTGAAGAAGCTTTCTTCATGTTAGATGAAGCTCCAACAGATGTCCTCCTACCTACTTCAGGTCCTCCCTTACTCTGAGCATCAAACATGGGATCCTGCAATACAGTTTCAAGAATGAGATTGATCATTATAATAAATCAGAACATAAACACAGATTTTATATTCAGGTTCTCACCGAAGAGTTGGCCCTTGGCCTAGGTGCACTGCTTGGTCGAGAACCCATACTAAAGAAGGATTCAAGATCATTGTCATTCCTTTGTTGGTTTTGGTTTGCCCTTGCCACAGCAGCAGCCCTTTCTCTAGCCTCTGCAGCAGATCTTTCGCGGGCCTCTTTCGCAGCCCTTTCTACAGCTGCTCGCTCAGCTCTAAGCCGTACTTCAGCTTCAGCCTTTGCAAGAGCAGCTGCTCTATCCCTTGCTTCTGCATTTGTCCTTTCCCTGGCTTCTGTGGCAGCCTTTTCTGCCCTTTCTCTTGCATCTGCCGCTGCCCTTTCACGAGCTTCAGCTTGTGCTCTCTGGACTGCAGCCCTTTCTGCACGTTCTCTGGCAGCAGCATTTGCTTTACCAACAGCAGCCCTCTCAGCTCTTTGGCGAGCATCAGCAGCTGCTCTTTCCCGTGCTTCTCTAGTAGCTCTTTCCACAGCTTGTCTGCCCTTTTCTCTCTCCCCAATCTCCCTTGCTCGCTCTCTCTCGTTCTCAAGTCTCCTCTGTTCTCTCTCCTTTTCCTCCCTTTCTCTCTCAATTTCACGTGCTCTCTCCCTCTCTCTCTCAAATCTTCTCTGTTCTCTCTCTTCCTCCTCACTTTCTCTCTGTTGCCTCTGTTGCCTTTCTCTGAATTCTTTCTCCTGAGAATCTTGCATGCTTCTCTCATCTCTATCTAGTTGAACAGATTCTTTATTCCTTGCAGCCTTTAAAGACTCCCTCTCCCTCATTTCCTTAGCATGGCGGAATTTAGCCTCTGCTCTATCCATTGCATCCTTCATGGCAGCAGCAGCAGCAACAGAGCTCTCCATATCTTCACCAGAAGGAACTTCTGCAAATTCATTGACATTATTCTGAGCCCTACCCATGGCAAAATCCTCAAGTTCATCTATTTGAGATGCCACTGGACCCGTTGGAGCAGCATGGGCTGAACTTTGGCTATGAGAATACTGATTGGAATTTGAGAAAGAAGAAAACTCATTAACCTGCTTTCTTACATTAGTGGAAGAAAACGAACCAGCCTCAAACCGTGAACCGCGCGTTGGTCTTGGAGGTGGGGGCCTTGAAGGTGGAGGAGCGCTTGTGGGTTGGGTAGAAAGGGGAATCTCAGAAACTGTGAGCCAGTAATCATCAGATGATTCAAAGATATCTTCAGATTTTGGAGTTGTATTGACCTGGGAAGCCTCTCTAGGACTAGTACTAGCGTATGACGGGGGAGAAGTAGCTCTGGTACTCATGTATGATGGGGGAGAAGTAGCTCTGGCACTCATGTATGATGGGGGAGAAGTAGCTCGACCAGCAGATCTATGAGAAAATGTTGAAGCACTTGGCATGTCAAAAGGGTTTTCATGAGATTCAGAAAAGTTGTCAACAGATATCCTATTCTGCGAGTGGCCTTCAGAATCTTCCACAGGAGATCTGTCAGCTGATTCTTTACTGTGATGACTTTGTGTACTGCTCATGCTTCCAGTTCTTAAAGGAATCTTATCCTTCCCTCTCTTATTGACCTGAGTTGAAACTGGAGGCACAGATTTCCCAAGACTATCGAGTGAATCTAAATCATCAAACACTCCCCCACTTACAGATGAACCGTTCACTCCTGAGGTCCTAGAAATAGAACCTCCTAAGTTACCAATTTCATCCAGTGGGTCCGGGAACACCCCTGAGGATGAACCCACATGGGTTGAAGTTGATTCTATGACTACAAAGGGATCTTCCATCACACTGGAGGCTGTCTTAGTTGAATTAGAAGGTGGCTTTTGGGACCGAGTCGACTCTGAATTTGACCTGTGCAGGACGAATACGGGTCTAAGACATACATGTTGATTGATATTTTGTTACAATTTTCTCAATTACCTCGGACGAGATATATTGATGTTAAGTATGGCATTGATTAAGAAACAAAAGGCATAAAATAATAGGTCAGGAAAATGACAGCAAAAGTGATAAAAACAATTTCAAACAAAACATTGCAATTTCTTCAAACTATCAACAAAAATTGAATGCCTACAAGAATTTCCTATTAGAATGTCTGTCAAATACTAGCAGAAAACAGCACAATTTTTGCTGCAATTCAACTTTCACGATTGGGGATGTTTCCCAACAATATAGATTTAAATCTATCTCCACATATTCTATAACTTGATTGACTGTGATTTTGGTGTGCTCATTGTCATAACAATAACCTTATCCTAGCCTGCAATTCCAAATGTGTAACACCATGAACAATTCCAAAATGCCAAATCGAAAGTAAATGAAACAATAATAGAGTGACATTTTCGAGACTGGGTTATCTTAAATTAAAGATTTATGTTGTGAAGTTATGTGTTTTTAATTGTTCTTATATAACAATATGGATTTTAAATTTTAATAAAGTCTACCAATTCGAACTTCTAAGACAATAGCCTACATTCTTATTAGATCACACTTGCAAACATCATTCTTATTAGATCACACTTGCAAAAATCTCACTTTTAACACTTCAATTGCCACTACTCCAAATGTCAATCGAACCAAACAATTATCACTGAATTTTGTAAAAACACAATACCTGTTACTACTAGGAGAGCTACTGCGACCGAAACCAGGAAGCAAATCGTCAAAAACCGAAGCGTCGTTCTCCGATTTCATTCTCGATTCGGTCCCTTTCTTGCCCAAGTTTCCCAACAGATCGTCAAAAGGCGAGCTCTCTCTGGCGCCCCGCTGCTGCTGCTGTTGTCTGGGCGGCGACCCCGAGATCGACGCAAAAACGTTGTCGAACTTAGGAGCCGTCGCGGGTGCCACCGTAGGCATCGAGGAGCTCTTCACACCAGGCAAACCTTCAAAGATGTCGTCGTCGTAGACCGGCTTATCGTACACCGGCATCGCATTCGAATTCGACTTCAGATTCTGCGATTGCGCGGTAGCGTTGTTGCTCTGACTATCCTTAAATATCGAATCGTAATCAAATGCAGTACTACCACCGCCGCGGGAATCGACAGCCGATGTCGACGAGTACTTAGGCGGACCACCGAAGACATCATTGAACATGAGCCCGTCGCCGGTGCGATCGTGATCGTCGAAGACGGCGCTGGTGGAATTCAAAGACGAGGACTTTGTGAAATCGGATCCGAATCCGAAACCCGAAGATGATGTGTTGTTGGTGGCGTTGCGAGGAGGTGCCATGGGCGCGGATTTGCCTTGCGGTTTGAACCCGAAATCTCTCGCGAGAAGACCCGGAAAATCGTCCATTAGATTTCGGAAAAATCAATCTCGGCAAGATCGACGGTGGAGATGAATCGGGAATTTTGAAACTTTTTTTTTTAGATCTGAAGAAGAAGAATAATACAAGAGAGAGAGAAAAGAGAATCGCAAATCAAAAAAAGAGAAACAATTTGGAGGGTAAATAGTCAATTTATTAATCAAATGATTAACTTTTTTTTAATTCAAAAAAAAAAAATTAAAAGAGAGAGATTTATTTTTATTTTTAATTTTCTTTTTGGTGTTCTTCTTCTTCTTCCTCTCTTTGGTGGTTTCTGTGTCTGAGTCCGACTACGAACGAGACACTTTTTGTGTTTTTTCGTTTTTTTCGTTTTTTTTTTTTTTTATGATTGATTTTTTTTTATGTTTCTTTGTTTTTTTGTGGAGATCCCTAAAGATTTGTGAATTTCTTGAATAGATTGGGTATTTGTATCTATTTGCGATTACATCCTTGTATTTATGTAAGGTTTCTAAATCGAAAACTTACATAAATCAAACGTTATTGTTACGAGCACATATGTAGATTATCAACTCCTGCAAATGAGAGAATTTTTTTTCACACTTAAACTGTTATGGGTGAGCTAAAACTTAGAATCCGTAAATGATCGTATCTACAATTGATTTGAGAGAATGGATACTAACAACTTGTAAAACTAATGTAGTGATTGATGACTTGGGTAACCGAAGTGGTACTTGGCAAACTCCGACACTTAAGTCAATGGACAACTCAAAAGTATAACAAAGCATAAACTTAATGAATGTAATAGTGATGTAGGACAAAGAAGAAGGAACTGCGGCTCATGTTAAACAATTTCTTTATTTTCGTATTTTATTAATTTTGGTATTTTCTTATTTATGAAGTTTATTTATTTTAGTTTAATTAGGAATTAAATTTAGGTTTTGGAAATAAATCAAACTTACATTTTGGGTAAGATTTGAAATTTGTTTACCAATCAAGTTAGGAGTCATAAATCTTAGAAAATTCTGATTAGTTTTGATTTTTTCTTGTTTTAGTCTTTTTTTAAAAGAATGTCTTATTCGAGAATGGATACTAACAACTTGTAAAACTAATGTAGTGATCGATGACTTGGGTAACCGAGGTGGTACTTGGCAAACTCTGACACTTAAATCGATGGACAACTCAAAAGTGTAACAAAACATAAACTTAACGAATGTAATAGGGATCAAACCGTGAGTTTGACACATGTTGTAGAGTGATGAATGTATGACCAACTCTGGTTCTAGGATATTTAGGGTAAAGGTTGGCGGGCTATGAGAGATATTCGAGTGCAAAGTGCCAGAAGAATCTTGATTGACTCAATGAAGTTGAGACAACCATTAAAGGTTGATCGTATGGTTGCGTCAATAATGTGATCTTTGGGATCACGGATCGAGATCATGGACTGACACCTCGATTCTTGATAAAGGTATAACATTATCGACTTATGGTCAGTTTGGTAATGCAATTAAAAGTTTAAATTAGTTTATTTTATAATTTGGACAAAAAATGATATTTAGTCAAACTTATAAAAATGATTAATTGATAATTTAGTAAGTTTTATCCGTGGTTTTGAAAATATATTTTTAAAAGTGATTATATAATAATATATTTTAGTGTTTAATAAATCTTTTATAATATCATTATTATTCTTATAAAATCAAGTTAAAATCATGTATACACCTTATTTTATCATAAAATTAAATATTCTTAAATTTTGATTTGATGTTCTTATGGATTATTTTTTTTCTAATTTAAATGTTATACTTAAATATTGATTTAATATATATAATTAATGGGGAAAATAGGGTTTTTAAATCATGTATATTTTAGGGGTTTGGCTAACTTACTGGTTTGTGCAATGTTACCGGGTGTTTTAATAACCATTGGATGTCTTGGACATAATCTAATTGTTTAAACTAAAGAATCTTTATTAAATTTAATCAAAAAAAAATTACTTGAAACCTGTTATGTTATACCTGTTGTACTGTAGAAAAATAAGAAAAGAATTAACTGATTATAAAAAAAAAAAAACATGTGAATGACCATGGTTATATAGATGCTTTACATATCATAAATTTGCTATTATTATAATTATGGTGTTTTCTTTAATTAAATTTTGTCATCTATAAAATTAATTTAAAAAACTCATTCAATAAATATACCTATCCAAAAAATAATTTAAATTTTACTTTGTGCATCTCGAGAATAACCATCCCATTCTTTCAATTTACCTTTTTCATTCATACTCTTAAAATAATTCAACATCCAATGGTTTTTTTTTTGTCTATGAAGAAAAAAAATAAACTTAACCTCTAGGATTTTCTTTGTACATTTCTTTCTTCATATTCGTGTTCTTTTCTTAAACTTAAGGCAACTTGGCAATGATAAAAAATTTCTTGCTTTCTCTGTGATTTTTTTAAAAAAATATTCATATACGAGTTTAAACGACTATAACGTCAAAATTGCAACATTATATTAACTTGTAACTTTTATGTCCGTATGATTAATAATTATGTAATAATCGTAAATTCAACGTTTTACCTACAACATCATGTTCAAATTAGAATAATGCTTCTCAGTAGGAACTCATTTTTTATTGATATGTTCCAATGTCATACCCATTTTGAAACCTTGGTTATACATCTTGTTTTATTCTGACCAAAGAATATCAAACAAATATGTACTTGATAGTTTAATTTCTCTTTTAGTAATCAATGTTTCCCTCATTATTATTGCATCCAACGTGGCCAAAGCCAGCAGATACATGACAAAAAAATAATAAATAAATATTTAAATAAAAAAAATAGAAAAATAAATAAAATATATATTAAAAAAAGCACAATACTCACTCTTATTTCCTTGGTGTATGATTTGGGTCAAATCCATAGACCAGTGTGAACATCGTCAAAAATGACTACTGGGCCTGAGCCTAGAGGAGACTTCTGTTGACTCGGGACAGGACCTGGAGAGATATTAGTTAATATATGAATACATTAATATGAAAGAAAATGCTAACTTCTTTTTTTTTAAACACACAAAGATTGATTTCCACATAAAGGGATCAACATTTTATTGAATATTTTTAAAAAAATCATAAATGTACCATAGACTGAAGAAAAAGTTTCCGATTAATAAAAATTTTCTCAAGGATTGCCCACCCCAGTATGATAGGGAGATCCTCAATTAATTTTCTAAGTGACTATTGTTGTATGGTAGATAAAACCTAGCAATCTGACATAAAAGCCAAAAGATAAAAAAGAATTTGAAAAAAAAAAAGAATTTTGAAGTAGAGATGGACACAAGAAACCCAATTTTCTTGTACAGAAGTGATCCAACTTCACCCAATAGAGAGCAAACATTAATCACACCTCAAATGCATATTATAATGCAATATATATATTAAGAAATAAGAATCCCTCTATTCTTCATAGGACCGCCAACATATTAGTTAATATATGAATACATTCATATACAAGAAAATGTTGACTTTTTTTTAACACACAAATATACGTATTCTAATAAATATTGAGCATTTGGTTCCAAAGGATTTATAAACACAAGTTCATTTATTTTAATATTTTTGTTCGAAACTAGATTTTTAGTGTTCTTTGTAATACAGTAAAACAGATGTAACAATAATTTTGATGGGTGACAATAGAGCGACGCCTTTATTTTAAGTTAAATTTGTAAATATTTAAATGAACTTATTACATAATATGTTGAAGTAGTTATGTCTGATACGAGTTTAAACCCCTAACATCTATACTACGAAGTTGCGGGTTCAAGTAAAAAAAAACCTCGAATTAATGTAATACTTAAAAAAAATACAAGTTTAAACAGCTGTAACGTCGAAATTGCAACATCATAATGTTGAAGTAGTTATGTCTAATAATTATGTAATAATCGTAAATTCAACGTTTTACTTACAACATCATGTTCAAATTGGAATAATGCTCCCCAGTAGGAACTCTTTTTTTCTTGACATGTTCCAATATCACACCCACTTTGAAACCTTGGATATACATCTTGTTTTCTCCTGACCAAAGAACATCAAGCAAATATGTACTCGATAGTTTGATTTCTCTTTTTGTAATCAATTTTTCCATCATTGTATTGCATCCAACGTGGCCAAAGCCCAGCAAATATGTGACAAAAAAATTATTTAAATAAAAATAAAATAGGAAAAATAAAGAAATTAAAAAAAAAACTCAATACTCACTCATTTCCTTGGTGTATGACTTGGGTCAAATCCATAGATCTCTAATCAGTGTGAACATCGTCATAAATGACTACTGAGCTTGAGCCTAGAGGAGACTTCTGTTGACTCGGGTCAGGGTCTGGAGATAGATATTAGTTAATATATGAATACATTCATATGAAATAAAATGCTGACTTCTTTTTTTTAGCACACAAAGATTGATTTCCACGTTAAGGGATCAACATTTTATTGAATATTTAAAAAAAATCATAAATGTACCAAAGACTGAAGAAAAAGTTTCCGATTAATATAATTTCTGTCTAGGATTGGCCACCCCAGTACGAAAGGGAGATTCCTCAATTAATTTTCTAAGTGACTGGTGCTGTATGATAGATAGAACCTGACAATATGGCTTAAAAGCCAAAAGATAAAAATTGTAAGAAAAAAAAGAATTTTGAAGTAGAAATAGATACAAGGAACCTAACCTTCTTATATATAAGTTATCCAACTTCATCCAATAGAGGGCAAGTCAAGCGTATGAAACATTTTCTGTGCAAGGACTTGCTATTCAGTTAGCATACGTCTTAACAAATATATAGTGAGCATTTGGTTCAAAAGGATTTCTAAACATAAATTCACTTATTTTAATAATTTTTTTCGAAACTAGATTTGTAGTGTTTTTTGTAATACAGTAAAACAAATGTAACAATAATTTTTATGGGTGGCAATAAAGCGACGCCTTCATTTTAAGTTAAATTTTTAAATGTTCAAATGAACTTCTTACATAATATGTTGAAGTAGTTATATCTTATACGAGTTTAAACCCCTAACATCTGTACCACGAAGTTGCAGGTTCGAGTAAAAAAAAACCTCAAATTAATGTAATACTTTAAAAAATAAATACAAGTTTAAACATCTGTAACGTCGAAATAGAAATATCATAATGTTGAAGTAGTTATGTCTAATACGAGTTTAAACAACTATAACGTTAAAATTGCAACATCATATTAACATGTAACTTTTATGTCCGTATGATTAATAATTATGTAATAATTATGTAATAATCGTAATTTTAACGTTTTACCTACAACATCATGTTCAAATTGGAATAATGTTCCTCAGTAGGAACTCATTTTTTCTTGATATGTTCCAATGTCACACCCACTTTGAAACCTTGGTTATACATCTTGTTTTCTTCTGGTCAAAGAACATCAAACAAATATGTACTTGATAGTTTGATTTCTCTTTTAGTAATCAATATTTCCCTCATTGTTATTGCATCCAACTTGGGCAGGGCCTGGAGATAGATATTAGTTAATATATGAATACATTCATATGAAAGAAAATGATGACTTTTTTTTAACACACAAAGATTGATTTCAACGTAAAGATAGCAACATTTTATTGAATATTGTTAAAAAATCATAAATGTACCAAAGACTGAAGAAAAAGTTTCCGATTAATAAAAAAATTCTCAAGGATTGGCTACCCCAGTACGAAAGGGAGATTCCTCAATTAATTTTCTAAGTGACTGGTGTTGTATGATAAATATAACCTGGCAATCTAACATAAAAGGTAAAAGATAAAAAAATTAAGAAAAAAAAGAATTTTGAAGTAAAGATAGACAAGGAACCCAACATTCTTGTATAGAAGTGATCCAACTTCACCCGATAGAGGGCAAACATTAATCACACCTCAAAGGCATATTATAATGCAATATATATATATATATATATATCAAAAAATAAGAATCTCTATCTTCTTCTTAGGACCACCAACATATTAGTTAATATATGAATACATTTATATGCAAGAAAAGACTGACTTTTTTTTTTAACACACGAAGATATGTATTCTGAGTGTGCGAGATTATCAAAGTCAAGTGTATGAAATATTTTATGTGCAAGGACTTGTTATTCAGTTAGCATATGCCTTAAAAAATATATATTGACCATTTGGTTCCAAAGGATTTATAAACACAAATTTACTTATTTTAATATTTTTGTTCGAAACTAGATTTTTAGTGTTCTTTGTAATATAGTAAAACAAATGTAACAATAATTTTTATAGGTGGCAATAGAGCAACGCCTTCATTTTAAGTTAAATTTGTAAATGTTCAAATGAACTTCTTATATAATATGTTGAAGTAGTTATGTCTGATACGAGTTTAAACCCCTAACATCTGTACCACAAAGTTACGAGGTCAAGTTAAGTAAAAAAAAACATCGAATTAATGTAATACTTAAAAAAAAAATACAAGTTTAAACAGCTGTAACGTCGAAATTGCAATATCATAATGTTGAAGTAGTTATGTCTAATACAAGTTTAACAACTACAACGTCAAAATTACAACATCATATTAATTTGTAACTTTTATGTCCGTATGATTAATAATTATGTAATAATCGTAAATTCAACGTTTTACCTACAACATCATGTTCACTTCTTTTTTTTCGAAACTAGATTTCCTGTTTTTTTTTTTAGTTATGGTATTTTGAAGGGTGAAGTAAGTAAAAAAATATGATTTTTTTTGATAGAGGTGTAAAAAGTAAAATATGTGCAACTAGATTTTTTATGGGTAACATTAGAGACAATCCTACATTTTAAGTTAAATTTGTAATGTTAAAATGACTTTGTTACATACGACGTTTGAGTGGTTATGTCTATTACGAGTTTAAGTAACTATAATGCCGAAATATTAACATTATGTTGACTTGCAACTTTTATATTTGTATGATTTAAAACTATGTGATAATTGAAAATTCAACATTTTACTTGCAATGGTTATGATCTACGTTATGAGTACGTTGAATGTTTTACTTGCTACGTAATATTAAATTGCAATATTATTTCCACTTGTAACATTTATGTCTATTTGATTAAAACTCAACATTTTTTCAACTCCTTTCCATATATTTATTTTTTATTGTTTTGGGTGGATGTTGTGACTTCTTGTCTTCCTCTATTTTGTTGTCGTGTAGTGTGTTTTGTGATTTTGCTTCTTTGCCTCTTCGCTCTAGTTGGTTTGAGGCGTGGCCAGTCTCGATTTATCAATAAATTTTTCGTTTAAAAAAAAGAGAGACTAAAACCCAACATTTAATTTGCAGCATCATATTAACTTGTAATATTTACTTTTGAATGGTTAGGGCTACGTCATATTAGGTATATTTTGAATTAAGATTTTAAATGTTAAAATGAACTTGTTACATACTACGTTTGAGTGGTTATGTCTATTACGAATTTAAGTAATTGTAACTTCAAAATTACATCACAATAACTTGCAACTTTTATGTCTATATGATTAATAACCATGTGATAATCGTAAATTTAATATTTTACTAGCAACATCGTGTTAACTTGCAACATTTATATTGCAATGGTTACGATCTACAATATAATGAGTATATTTAACATTTTATTTGCAACATAATATTAACTTACAATATTACTTCTACTTGTAACATTTATATATATTTGAAGACTACTTACGTCATAATAGGAAAACCCAACGTTTAATTTACAATTTTACATCAACTTGTAATATTTATGTTTGAGTTGTTAGGATTACGTCATACTAGGTACGTTTTGAATTAAAGTTTTAAATGTTAAAATGAACTTGTTATATACTACATTTGAGTGGTTATATCTATTATGAGTTTAAGTAACTATAATGTCGAAATTGCAACATTACATTAACTTGCAACTTTTATGTCTGAATGATTAATAACTATGTGATAATCGTAAATTCAACATTTTACTTGTAACATTAAGTTAACTTATAACATATACATTACAATGGTTATGATCAACGTCACAATAAGTAAAATGAAATGAAATTGTTTTTTTTTAAACAGTTAAAATGAAATTGTTACATGTTACATCATAATAACAACATATAACGAAATTGTGGGTATATATAATGTCAAAGTTGTAATATTACCTTGACTTGTAATATTTATATTGGAATAATTAATAGATTTACATCTTAATTGTTATTTTCTACATTTAATTGTTAAGTTGTTTTTTATTTTTATTCTTTTTTATCCGTAATATAAAAAATATTTATAAATTTAATACTCTCAAAACATTTTTAAAAATTTAATATAATTTTTAAATGTTATTACCTGTTGCAATAGGTTACTACCTATTAATTATTAAAGTTTGGCTACCACATAACAGATAAATAGTGTTTATTTGACCAAGTAATGTTATTGGGAATAGAATCCCGGTAACATAGTCAATCCCATATTTTAGTCATTATAACTAATCTCAGTACTTTAGTAATAAAATTTTCAAACACATATATACTGCTTTTGAACTATATATTAGTTTTAAAAGTACAATAACTAAATATCAATCGATTAACTTCACAACCGATTATTCAATTAATATAAGATTATAAGAAAAGTTAAAACAATATTCAATTGACTCTTAACCGGTGATGGTGGCGGTTTGGCTTGTTTTACCAAGTTTGACTTAAACTTCTTTCACCGATTGGGTCAGAAACTTGGGCTTTCATTTGGATCATGGTAATTGTATCATAAATGGACCCTGCTTTCTTTCCGAGTCATAGACCAATGATGGATTTCTGCTTTCAATAAATGGGTTTATTTAGCTTTTTTTGGTTGCTACAAAATACATCTATCAAATTTGAGGGGACGTGCATAACCAAGTTAATTAAAAAATTATGTACAAAAATTGATTTAAATATATGAATTTGAATATTTCAAAATTGCTCTTGGAATTTAATCAAATTTGAAACACGGTCAATCAATTTCCGAATTTGAATAAAATGTTTAGATAAAAGTATCGGTATTTGATAATCAAGTTTTGAACCGTGTGATTATTTTTAGATTTTGGAAATAATAAATTAAAACAGTATATCATACCATTTTTTTCAATACGTGTTGGTTTAAAACTTATAATCAAATGGTAAATAACATTAATTAAAGCTTTTATTTATTCATTGCTATTTTATTGTAAACTACATGTTGTTATATTCTACATGTTACCAATAACCAGGGGGGGGTCCTGCCCAAAGAAAAAAAAAATTATAGTTAAGAAATTTGTACTTATTATTTGGTTCCCTTAAATCTATTATTCTTACTATTTGATCTCTCAAATTTTGCTAGTTTAGTTTTGCCCCTACCAATAATCGTCTTGTCACCGTGCCATCACAGGAAAGCACAACACCATAATTAACCAAAACTTCCCTACCAATTTTTTTTTTTTTTTTTTTTTTTTTACTTTACAAATTTACCATAATATAATAATATATGGTGTAAACATAGATATCAATTTTGACCATGTCATGGACTCATCAAAGACCCAATTTGATTATCTGGTCCAATCTTATTTTTGTATCAAATTTGACCCAGCATGTTCATTATTAATTTTTAATTTATTCATTTATATACATACTTTTTTTTTGACCTTGTATAAACTTAATTTTTAATGCTTTATATTAACATTTGCAAAAACGAGTATTAAAGTTAATATATCGTATCGATAAGTAACGTAAAGACAATTTTATAGCTTGTGTAAGTTTGAGAGATCAATTATCCATAAGTTTTTAAGAGTCCAAATTAGGTTACAGAGAATCATAATTTTCAATTATATCAAACTTAAGTATCTATCTACTTTTTTTCTCTATGTTTCCCTATCAAATTCAAGTATCTATATCATGCTTGAAACTTCAAATCTACGAAATGTATTTGTATACTTAACACGAGAAACATTAAGGATCATTAGTATTAGATTAGTTGAGCTAATTAAAGTTGTAAACTTAGAGTAAAAAAAAACATGTGAAAATGTTGGGTATGATTGGGTCATAGAGTAGAATTATTATCAATTTTTTATTTAGTTTAATATTATAGTCTAATATTGCAACTCAAAAGAGGATTTGGCTTGAACGTGTCCTCACGAATTCTGGTAAAGAAAAGCTTTCTTCAACCTTGATATTCTTAATTTTTCTCCCTTAGTTTCAATATTTGCTTAATTTATTCCAATATATCAAGTGTTTCATATTTAAAAGCTAACACGGAGTTTGTACAACGTGCAGACCCACAACCCCATATATATATATTTTAAATGTGACTCGAATACTTGTTACGTATAATTATGAAGAGAAAAGTAAATGACCGTTCAACTAAGAGTGGATGTACATATTTTCTTCTATTGAATTCTAAAATTAAGGTGTTTAAGTTTTAGTTAAAAGAATTATTTTCAAATTGTACATTAAATTCAAATTGCGTATCAATCTCAAATTGTTAATTTCAAACGGAGACTTTAACATACAAAAACCTAGATCTCAATTGTCAGTTTGTTATATTCAACAAATAAAAATGTTTTAACTTTTATTTAATTGTTTTTCGTAGATCTATGGCATGTCTGAATCCTTTTTTTTTTTTTTTTTTTAATTTTGTTTTGGATAGTCTATAACCTTATACATCTCACAATTTTATAATTTTTTTTATATAACCTTATACATCTCACAATTTCATAATTTTTTTTTTAAATATAACTACTGTCGGGATCTAACAAAATTAATTAATTATACGAGTACGGTCCGGAATACTACTTCCACTATCTGGAAGAATGTTATATATGGAATACAACTCTAACAATCGGAGAAAGGGTTACTCTCATAAATTAGGAGAAAACTTCTCACACATATTTGTAAAATACACATGACACAACCATCTTTAGTAAGAGATGATGTGTACAATTTCATCATTTGAATATCAAAATTTTAAAATAAAAAATGTGATATACCATGTTACGTGCTGTCAATTTTAATTAGTTAATTATTAACAATGTTATAGGGTGAAGACTTGAAATTTGGAACAAGTCAACTGTTTTTTTTTTTTTTTTGGTTTGAGCTAATTAGACTCTTGTGAATTGTCTGAATTATAATCAGATCCCATTTTTGCGCTCATTAGGGAATCGCCGCCACCATTACCACATGACAACCTCTCTTTAAGCCGGCACTAAGCTAATGTCTTCTTTGTTTTCTCGTTGTTTCAATAGAGTAGTTATGTCCTCGATCATAGTGAAAACTAATATCTGTACATATTATATATATATAGGTTCGAACTAATATAATCGTAGACAATTAAATTTAAAAGATGTTTTGACAAACGTATACAGTCAAGTCAAAATATTTAAAAGATACTTTAACAAGTATATATAACTAAATCAAAGCATTTAAAACTGATATATCTTATATTAGTTCGAACCGATAATATAATTTCTGATATATATAAAAGATTTGTCATTGTAGTGTTTGATCAAAACAGGACACGACCTTCCTGTTAGAGTCAATGTTGTTATAATATGTGGAAATGGTGAGAAATGTCACATTTTTTTTGATGAGTTGTAGTGATGTCACCGGTTTAATAAGTTAAGTTTAAAATGCACATATTATGGTGAATTATCCATATTGCTCTTAAATAATCAATTTTTAATTCTCTTTGTACTTCCATTTCTACATTTTGATAACTGAAAGTAATAAATTCTCTCTCTCAAAAACTTGTCTAAAAATCGATCTACAAATTGTCTAAACATATCCAGTTTTTTTGATAAGTTTACGAGCTATTGTATATTTTTGTTACATTGGTTCGAGCTTTTTTTGATATGTTTACGAGCTATTTTGTAATTGGTCTGAGTATTTTTTTTTTAATTTGTCTAAGTTTTTTTACATTGGTACAAACATTTTTAAACTGCTGCAAACAAGTTATAATCTTGTGCAAAAAAGCTCAAACCTCTAAGAAAAAAGCTTGAACCCTTAATAAAAAAACTCGATCTCTTTAAAAAAAAGCTCAACCCTTTTAAAAAAAACTCGATCATGTTAAAAAAAAAAACTCGATCCTTAACAAAAAAAGTTCGATCTCTTAAAAAAAAGCTCGATCATGTTGAAAAAAAAACTCGATTCTTAACAAAAAAAGCTCGACCAATTACAAAAAAAGCTCGATTATGTACAAAAAAGCTCGATTTCTTTAAAAAAAGCTCGATTCCTCATAAAAAAACTGGATCCCTTACAAAAAAGCTCGATCATGTAAAAAAAAAGCTCGATCAAAAAGCTCGATCCCCTTAAAAAAAAGCTCGATCCCCTTAAAAAAAAAGCTCGATCCATCTTAAAAAAGCTCGATCACTTACAAAAAAAACTAGATTATGTAAAAAAAAAAAGCTCGATCCTGAAAAAAAAACTCGATCATTGACAAAAAAAGCTCGATCCTTTAAAAAAAAACTCGGTCATGTACAAAAAAAGCTCGATCATATACAAAAAAATTCGATCCTCTTAAAAAAAGCTCGATCCATCATAAAAAAACTCGATCACTTACAAAAAAAACTCGATTATGTTAAAAAAAAGCTCGATCCTTAACAAAAAAAACTCGATTCCTTAAAAAAAAAAACTCGATCATGTACAAAAAAGCTCGATCTCTTAAAAAAAAACTCAATCCCTTTAACAAAAACAACTCGGAAATGTTTCAAAAGTCTAAAAAACCAAGATATTCATCTTCGTCAATACACAACAGATCAAATTAAAAAAAGCTCCGGGGGCGCAGCTCGACCCCCGAATACGTCTGCGTAGCGCCACTCCGTCGTCTTTCGAGTGATTGTCTGAGTTTCAACGAGATTTTCTCTCTCTACTTTAAAACTATCACTGTAAAAATAAATGAAAGAAATCTGATGTGGAACAACTATTGAGGGTATTTTTTTCTGTTCACTATAATAGGTGTCTTTTAAAAATAAATTATTAAAACATTGACAGCATTAAAATGCTACCTCCAAAAAGTGCTATTTATTTTTTGACCCCTTATAATATTTGAACTACACAGGTATCATTCCCATTATAAGAGTCCACATTAGTTATTGTAATGTTTGATCTACGTAAGTCTCATCCCTCTTGTAAAAACAGATATTCAAATTGAGCACACTTATGTAATGCTTTACCTAGACCAATTAAGATATCCTAACTTTTTTATTTTATTTAATTACAACATATACAACTCCAACCCGAGCTATTATCCATCCGATTATCCGAACGTGTATCGTCCTTTTTATAAGAGTCAATATCACTGTAGTGTTTAATCTAGATATGTCTCATCCCTCTTATAAAAGTAAATATTCAAGTGGAGCTCACTAATATAATACTTTACCTTCAGTAGTTAAAGATAGAATCCTAACTTGTTTTTTTACGACATACGATTCCAACCCGAACTATTGTCCGACTTTAACCTGAACCATTGTGCATCCGAATGAGTGTCATTCGAATTATATTAGGTGGTGGTGACGTAATTCAAACCTTGATTTCAGCCCTCCAAAATGAAAAGAAAAAAAAAATACAAAGAATATTCAATCACTGTCAAGCTGATCACTGATGTAATACTTTGCATAGAACAGTTGAGATAGAATCCTAACTTCTTCTTTTTTTTAACCCGAGCTATTGTCCGTTTGAATGAGTATCATTCAATAGTAAATTATATTATGCGGTGGTGACATAATTCAAACCTTGATTTCAGCTCTCCAAAAAGAAAAGAAAAGAAAATACAAAAGAATATTCAATCACTGTCAACTGCTCCCTTTAAAAATACATCACCAACCACTTCCTTGCCTATTAGAGCTAGCTATTCAACACCAAATCATCATTTGACTATACACACGAAGAGAGGGAGAGAGATGACGATGATGAAGAACAAGGCATCTCCTGTTTCAATTGTTTTCTTCATCACAACAATATTTTTCAGACTTGTGAATTCACAGACAGATTCATGCAGCTCCAATCTCAACATCGCTGGCCTCCCCTTTGATTCAACCTCTCTCAGTTGCGCCCCCGTTTGGGCTCCTAACAATTTCATCCTCAGAGTAATTAAGCCTCATCGTCTTTTTTTCTTTTTCGGGTTTTCGAGTTCCAGAACTGGAAACTCGGGTTATCTGAATTTGTTATGTGTTTATGTCTGAAGACTTAA
Organism: Dipteronia dyeriana; assembly: GCA_032871835.1. NCBI lineage: Eukaryota > Viridiplantae > Streptophyta > Magnoliopsida > Sapindales > Sapindaceae > Dipteronia > Dipteronia dyeriana. The sequence goes on along the minus strand of CM065299.1, from coordinate 925,516 downwards.
TTATCATAATTTTATTGTTTGATTTACAGTACTCACAGACCTCATCAAACCTATGGAGCTTCGTTCTATCAACGCCGGCGGTGAATTCATACGTGGCGATGGGGTTTTCATCCAACGGCGAGATGGTTGGGTCTAGCGCGATCGTAGGGTGGATATCGTCCGGCCAAACGGGGACCATCAAGCAGTATTTGCTCAGCGGACGGACACCAAATCAAGTGTTGCCTGACCGGGGAAATTTGAACATCAGCTCTTCTATGGTGATCTCTCAATCTTCACGTATCTACTTGATCTTCCAGCTCAACACGGCTGCTCAGCCAACATCACGGTTGATTTACGCGGTCGGTCCCGACGGCTTCATACCGTCGGCGACCACCTCCACGTTGACCGAGCACCTTGACAAGGCCACCACCACCTTGAATTATGTTACAGGTCAGTCATATATTTATATAATATAAAGTTTTATTTATTTATTTAATTAAAGAGTGCAAGTTGTTTGTTAATGACTTCATGTGATGATGATAACGAGGATTTTTATTGTACCGACCACTGTGAAAGAACATATCAAAGAAGATTAATTTAATTTAATTTAATTTAAATTAGTGGATTTTAGTTATTATAATCTTTTGACCATATTTTTTACTTGTTTGTTGGTAATGATGGGGACTGGGGTGTAGGTAAATTTCAAAAAAATAAAATGGTGGGGTATAGGTGGGGTGTGGTTTTAATATTTATTTAATTAGTTTATACAAATTTATAACTTTTTGGTGGGACAGAAAAATATTATAATAAACTGATTTTGGATCAATATATAAAAAGAGATATATAGAAATAAAGAAACCCAATTTAAGATGTTATTAATTTCTCTAAGGAGGTTTATTATTTGGCTCCAAATTTATCTAATTTTCCTTATCTCGTTTGGTTTTATTTATTTTCTTAAAGATTAGTAGATTACTATATAATCTTCTAATTAATTTTAAAATATTCTTTCAGTTTATCAATTATTTATTTCTTTTGAAAGCTTCAAAACATCAATTTAGTTAAATGTATTAAATATTCACAGTTCATTTATAGTCAAGATAAATAAATAAAGTTTCTCTCTTGTTCAACCGATAAATTCAAAGGAATAATAATTTATTTGTGTAAATGAATTACCAGGTCAAACTCGAACACAAGGTACTCCATATACAAGACTAAGGAAGAGCCATGGATTGTTGAACATGCTTGGTTGGGGGATTTTGATGATAATTGGAGCCATAGTTGCTCGACACTTGAAGCATATGGATCCACTTTGGTTCTATTGTCACATTTCGATTCAGTCACTCGGATTTTTGCTCGGATTATCAGGCGTAATCACTGGACTTGTCTTGAATAATAAACTCGATAATGATGTCTCTACTCACAAATCTCTTGGGATCCTCATACTTGTGCTTGGCTGCCTTCAGGTACTTTACTACATTCTTTGTTAATTTACTTACATCTACAAAATAGGGTTAAAACTTAATTTGTTACGTTGGGATAGTTTATGTTCCAATCAATAGTATCATGCACATAAAGTGTGAATATTTTATGTGAATTGTCACTCACATCACATAATATGATATTAGTAAACTAGAAGTGATATGTTTGATACATGGAAGAATCTCGTATTAATTAGTTGTCGTTGTACATCTACTTTAATAGAGTTAAAGCTTTATAATTAAGTCGGACATTTACATTTGAATCAGTAGTATCATGTCCATATAATATGAATTGTCACTCATATCACATACCATATATGATATTAGTAGACAAGGCATGATATACATTGAAGAATCTCTCGTTAATTAATTGTCAAAGTCTTCTATTAAATAGGGTTAAAGCTTATTAAATGTTGTGGTACATCTATTAATTAAATAGGGTTAAAGCTTTGTTATCTCCAAACATTTACATCCGAATCAATAGTGTCATACTATCATACCATACAATGTGAGTGTTTTATGTAATTGGCCACTCACGTTATATGAATGATATTGTGTCCGATACATGAAAGAATCTCTCGTTAAATTGTTGTGGCATACATCTATTAATTAAATAGGATTAAAGCTTTGTTACGTATTTACATTTGAATCAATAGTGTCATGTATACAATGTAATGTTTTACATAATAGGGATCACTCCCGTCATATGCTTGATAATGCGTCCGACACATGGAAGAATCTCCCATTATTAAAAATTGAGACATTTCATAATCTTCATCCTACGTAATTATGCACGACTATATATTCATTTACTATTCCTTTTATCACACCTCAGTTCATAATCCAAGATTAACGGTTTTGCAAAATCGTGCTAGTAGTGTCTAATACTGTTAAATACAAACATTAATCGTTTGATATACATATGTTTACAGGTAATGGCATTTTTGGCTCGACCAAACAAGGAATCGAAAGTGAGAATATACTGGAACTGGTACCATTACACTGTGGGGAGGATTTTGATCATATTTGCAATATCAAATGTTTTCTACGGAATTCATTTGGGTGAAAAAGGAACTGGATGGAGAGCTGGTTATGCAGTTGTCATTTCTTTCTTGTTTTTGATTGCTATTATTTTAGAGATAAGGATGCGGATGAGAAAATAGAATTTGTATCACATTTTTATGATCTAGTTTGTGTACTTTTTCTTTTTAATTATATTTTTTGTGTTCTTTATATATTAAAGATTACTTTTGCTAGTTCATGATTAATTTATTTTGTATTTATACTCTCACTCTCTTTGGAGTATGTAATTAAAGTATATATATAAAGATTTTAGTATTTAATTTATTGATGGATATATAATCCCCCAATGTTCCTAACTTATTCGTTTATTATTTTTAAAAGATATATTTCTAAATACCTGTTCATTTATACTGTAATATTTTATATGAAATAGTCGCAATATATATGTGATTGGATAAACACAATCATATGTCCATCTATATACCGCGTATGCCCCGTCTATAATTTTCTTATGGGTATGATATATTTATGATATAAAAAAAAAACCCTAAAGAAAATGTTGAACGGAGTGATAAAATTAAATTTTAATTACACTTTTAATCAATGATTAATTTTAATTTTTATAAAAAAATGATTAGTTCTACTTTTGGGATAGTATTTAGAGCCGAGTAGCAGACCATGGTCCAGGCTGGATGTTATATATATATAGATTTAGATCCTATATTCACTTCATTTTTTTCTCAATTTATCATTTACTAAATGAATGATCTTAATTAATTTTATTTTTTAATAAAGTAAAGATAAAAAATTTAATAGAGGTAATATAGACCATTAATTTATTATATTCAACACGTCATTAGAAAAAATCAAATAATTTGTCAAATCAAATCAAAGTCAGCTGTTTTGACTGTAGTACAATCGTAGCAAAACAAAACCCTAGCTCCCATCAACCCCACCGTATGGGTCCCAGTCCCAGTACTAAACCAACATGACATCAGCAAACATTTCAGCATAAAGATGTCATCCTCGTCTCAGTAGTCACATTTCAGTTTTGTCCAAAATCTTGAATCTATCCACCAAGTCTCTTCGTTGTCAAAACTTTTTCAAGAATAATTTTATGAACAGCCAGGGATTCTTTCTTGTCTTAAAATCCCACTCTCAGCTGTTTTCAGTCTCTGAAATCTCTCACTCTCTGTGTCTCTGTAATAAAAAATCCAAGTCAAACCGTAAGTTGCAAATCTCTCATGTACAAGCTAAGAAAACATTGACTGTGAATCTAGGGTTTATAATATCCTTCATTTTCGGAGGTGTTTTTGTTGGTAATGTGATATATCTGATTTTGTTAAACTGACTTGTTCTTAGATATTGGATTTAAAACTATATATTGTATGAGAATTATTTTTATTTTGTCTTTTGATCTAAATGTAATTGGATATGGGGTTTTCATTTCTTTGACCTAACTAGTTGTTATGATCTAAGGTTTTTTATTTTCTTTTCAGATATGGATAAGGGAAAGAAACCATTAATCGATGAAGAAGAAGATTTCTCATCATTTTTCAATGATTTTGATGCTAATAGTGACCCCCCCATAAAACTCGATGATATTTTTAATGGAAATTTACCAGGTAACGAACCCTGACTATGGTTTATTTAATTTAATTATTATTATCATTTTTTTTTTTTTTGCAGATATAAGTAAAGCCGTGATGGACAACAATGTTTTATTGTATTTAAATGACATTGAGGTTAATGATTTTCCCAATCCTTTAGATGATAAAGGAACTTCAGGTAATTAACCAACCCTATCCATCTATATAGCAAATTATGAAAATGTTGTAAGGAATAAAAATCTTAATATGGTTTTTTGATATGGTTCTGGTTCAGGTTTTGGTCAAGGTACTACAGGCATGGACAAAGAAGCTACAATTGGGGCTGAAATAGGAGGCCAAACTGATAATTTCTTTTCAGAATTGAATAACGTAGCTATATTGAATTCGTTCGAAGTAAACGAGTTGGCAGAAAAGAATTCAATGTCAAAAATTTCACCAAAAGACTCTCTAGTAATCCCAGCAGGCCAGGTTGCTGCTGCTGCTGCTGATGATGATGATGATCAGGGCATGTCCACACTGCTGGAAGCATTGCCGACGGCTGCTACTGAAGGCGGTGATAATCCACCAGCTTTTGTATACAAGAAACATACGTCTGCTGAAGAGCTTGCATTTCTGGAAAAATATAACCCGAGACGGGCTAAAAGGTACAGCAAACACATACTGTTTATACGTGATCAATTGTATTATCGTAAAACTATATAAAATGTTCTTGTTGATATTACCTATATTAAATTTCCTTTTTCCTCTTTAATTTGACTAATTAATTTGTAAATGCTATATATGATCTCCCTTTACTAACTATGTTGATTCTCTCCACTGAATTTGCTACAGAATCATTGACAAACGGAAATCCGCTAGGATGGCGAAGGAGAAGAAGAGGTTGCAGGCATCCAAAGATAGAGAAAGGCACCAAATGTTGAAATCTAAAGCAATTCATCTGTCCAATGAATTGAGCTCAAAGGAGGTAAATTAATTTACATTGATCAATGTGTGCTCGACAACTTAATTAATTAGCGAGTAATTATAATGACTTTATTTATAAAATACATACGTGATCTTCGTAATTTAACATCCGTGATCAAAGAAAAGATTAATTGCATGTGTCTGTATTACAGAGAACTTTTTCCTCATTTTGTTTCAATAAAGATCGGTATATATAATATTTTATGTTTTTTTTTTAAATTAACATGAAATGCATTGTGTTCAAGTGACAAGACCCACCCCGACTCCTCTATCTTGAGTACGAGGGAGGCCCTGTGGGCTGCCCCGACTCCTCTCTTGAGTACAAGGATAACCATATGGGCTCTACATTCTCTAACATAATAAAAAGACTTTCTGCTGAAATCTCCATTCGGAAATACTTGTTTGAATCAAATAAAATGTGAGGAGAATACTGGAGAGTACAAAATGTACATAATTATAATTTCTTTACATATATTTTCGTCCGTTACAAAAAGTTTATCAAAAATGACCGTTCGGACCAAAAACCGACAACTTTAAAAACTAAGTAAATCCCGAGTGGGAGATGAAACAGGCCGAGTAAGAAAACCGAGTAGGCCGAGTAGACCGAATAGGCCATGTGGGCGGAGTAGGTCAAGTGGGCCGAGTAGGCCGAACAGACCGAGTAGAAATCCGACCACATTCTGACCATGCTTACCATCCCGACCATGCCTACCCTCCCGACCATGCCGACCTCATATTTTTAAATATGTACATGAAAATTTAAAATGCATGACTTTTATGCTTCATGATGTCATCGAGTGGCCCACCTCACAACTTCTGAGTCCGCACAAACTACCTGGATAAATATTTAAAAGTGAAAGGATGAGCGCTAACGTCCAGTGAGTGAATGAAAACTTTTAAAAACACTTTTCTAAACCTCTTTACAATAAGCATTCAGTAATAATGATATAAGATAATATATCTACTTTCGTGCTGAATAAACTGAATAAACTGAATACTTCTCTTTACTGAACAAGAATAATTACTTTATAAAATCTTAATCTTCACCAAATTCGTACTGGGGATATCCTCCATACGTAAGCCGAAATACTTTGGGCAAACGCAATCATGAATAACTTCTGGTCATACCTGAACAGAGCGACTCAATTACTCTTTCTCTGGTCATGCTCGGGCAGAGCGACTCTCTGGTCATACAAGTGCAGAGCGACTCTATTACTCTTTCTCTGGTCATGCACATGCAGAGCGACTCATGACATACACATGTGTAGAACGGCCCCAAAAGCCAACCATAATCATAACTGGGGAAGGGTACATGGTGCTTTTATGGAAATCATAATCTCTTCTTGATAATTCATAAAAATAATATACTGTTTCTAAATGCTAATATAAGCATAAATATATATTTTTGGTTCTCTGTACACTCACCATCAATCATAAAAAGCAATAAAAACCTTAAAATGATTTGCAGCAATTAAAGCATAAAACTGTAAACTTGAGTTAAAAACAAAACTGAAACTTAATTCATTCACAACTTAGACGTCAAGCTTATCTTAGACTGAGTATGCTAGGTTCCCTTCGTCTTCTTTCCCTATCAATCACAAGATCCAATTAGAAACTGGATATCAAAGAAGAATCAACTGAAATCTGAAATTACGAGAGCTTCACTGACTTTTCTCTTTTCTTCTCTTTCCTTTCTTCCGTTTGATTCTACTGCTTTCTAGCTCTCACAACATTTATCCTCATATATATACTCATGGAAGGACACAGCTGAAGTTGTGAGCTAATTAAGCAAGCTCACAGCTGTCTGTCAGCCATGCAGTTCACTTGACTTACTCACCTGATGCCTTTTCTGCTTCACGCTTATCCCATTTTTTTTTTCAAATTGGGCCTGAAAAACTGGGTGTTACAATTCACTCCTCCATATAAAAATTTCGTCCTCGAAATTTACTTACTTAGCCGAAACAGATGGGGATACTGAGTCTGCATCTGATCTTTATGTTCCCAAGTCGCCTCTTCCACTGCATGATTTCTCCATAACACTTTTATAAGAGGAATGACCTTTGTACGTAATACTTGTTCCCTTCTATCTAGAATCTCAATAGGTTCCTTTTCATAAGTTAAATATTCTCTTAGCTTCACTGGTTGCTTGGTTAAAACATGCGTAGGGTCGACTATATATTTTCGAAGCATAGAAACATGAAATACAATATGAATTCTTGAAAGTTCTGAAGGCAATGCTAAACGGTATGCCACTACTCCTACTCGGGCAATGATCTCATACGGACCAATGTATCGTGGACTTAACTTACCACGTCTTCCAAATCGAAGTATACCTTTCCAAGACGAAATTCGTAGGAATACATAGTCACCTACTTTAAATTCAAGTTCCCTTCTCCGTTTATCTGTATAGCTTTTCTGTCTATCTTGAACAACCTTTAGTCTATCTCTGATTATTTTGTTCTTTTCTGTTGTGACTTGAACAAGTTCTGGACCGAACAACTTTCTCTCGCCTACTTCATCCCAACACACCGGTGTTCTGCATTTTCTCCCATACAGAGCTTCATAAGGTGCCATTTCGATGCTAGCTTGATAACTATTATTGTAGGCAAATTCTATCAAAGGTATATGTACATCCCAACTACCTTTGAAATCCATTACACAAGCCCGAAGCATATCCTCTAATGTCTGAATAGTACGTTCCGATTGACCATCAGTTTGCGGATGAAAAGCGGTACTAAAATGAAATCTAGTTCCCAAAGCTTCTCGTAGACTAAGCCAAAATCTAGATGTAAACCGAGGATCTCTATCTGACACTATGGATACTGGTGCGCCATGAAGACGAACTATTTTATTTACATAAATTTTGGCTAATCTGTTAAGAGAGTAAGTAATACCGATTGGCAGAAAGTGTGCAGACTTTGTAAGTCGGTCAACGATCACCCATATACTGTCGTGACCACTTTGACTACGAGGGAGTCCTACCACAAAATCCATGGTAACATGTTCCCATTTCCATTCGGGAATAGGAAGTGGTTGTGATAGTCCTGCTGGTTTCTGATGTTCTGCCTTGACTTGCTGACAAATCAAATATTTAGAGACGAATTCTGCTATCTCTCTTTTCATACCTTGCCACCAGTAATGCTCTTTTAAAGTACGATACAACTTAGTACTTCCTGGATGCATTGCATAAGCTGAAGAGTGAGCTTCCTCTAAAATTTCATTCTTGATTTCCTTAATGTTTGGCACACACAGTCTGTTACCTAGAACTAATGTACCATCACTTCTCACTATAAAATCAACTCGTAAGCTTTTCTGTACTTCTTCCTTCAACTTAACTAAATAAGAGTCTTGAGTTTGCAATTCCCGTATACGATCAATCAAAATAGGTCTAATCTGAAAGGTAGCCAGTAATGCTCCACAATCTCGTGCTTGTAGCTTAACTCTCAACATTCTTAATTCAGCTAATAATGGAAACTGAAGATGATTTACCTTCCAATTCATCCTCAAATGAGCCATAGAACTTGAAGACTTTCTACTGAGTGCATCTGCCACCACATTTGCCTTACCAGGATGATATTCAATCGTACAGTCATAATCTTTAATCAACTTAATCCATCTTCTTTGTCTCAAATTTAGTTCCTTATGAGTGAAAAGATACTGCAAGCTTTTATGATCTGTATAAATCTGACAAGTGACCCCATATAAGTAATGCCTCCAAATTTTTAATGCAAACACCACTGCAGCAAGTTCTAGATCATGGGTTGGGTAATTTTGTTCATGCTTCTTTAATTGTCTTGATGTATAAACTATCACTTTCACATGTTGCATCAAAACGCAACCCAAACCATGTTTAGATGCATCACTGTAAACCATAAATCCATCACTTCCGGTTGGAAGAGCAATTATTAGAGCAGAAGTCAATCTCTCCTTGAGTTCTTGAAAACTCTTTTCATAAGCTTCTGACCACTCAAACTGTACATCCTTCTGAGTTAATCTTGTTAATGGTGAAGCTATTTTAGAAATTTCCTCTACAAATCTTCGATAGTAACTTGCTAAACCCAAGAAACTTCTAATTTCAGTCACACTAACTGGTCGTTCCCAATTCACTATAGCTTCAACTTTTTGAGGATCAACATAAATACCATTACCAGAAATCACATGACCCAAAAATGTAACTCTATCGAGCCAGAATTGACACTTGCTAAATTTGGCATAAAGTTGATTCTCTCTCAAGGCTTGTAGAATAATCTCTAAATGCTCTGTATGCTCCACATCATCCTTAGAATAGATCAAAATGTCATCAATGAACACGATAACAAATTTGTCTAGATAAGGATGAAATACCCTATTCATCAAATCCATAAAAACTGCTGGAGCATTTGTTAATCCAAAAGGCATAACTAGAAACTCATAATGCCCATAACGAGTTCTGAAAGCGGTCTTTGGTATATCACAGTTTCTAATCCTCAATTGGTGATAACCTGTTTGCAAATCTATTTTAGAGAATACCTTTGCTCCCTGAAGTTGATCGAATAAGTCATCAATACGTGGAATGGGGTATCTATTACGCACCGTTGCTTTATTCAATTGTCGGTAATCAATGCATAAACGAAATGTTCCATCTTTCTTCTTAACAAACAGAACTGGCGCTCCCCATGGTGACACACTAGGTTTAATAAAATTCTTGTTCACCAATTCTTCTAATTGAATCTTCAACTCTTTCAATTCGGTTGGAGCCATTCTATAAGGTGGAATAGAAATCGGAGTTGTGCCTGTGACCAAATCTATCACAAACTCAATATCTCTATCTGGTGGTAATCCATGAAGATCTTCAGGAAATACATCTGGAAATTTCCTTACCACCGATATATCTTCTAGTTTTACCTCAATATCCCGAGTATCAATTACATAAGCCAGATAAGCTGAACATTGTTTCCTGAGCAACCGTCTGACAGTAATAGCAGATATAACACAAGAAAGAAGAATCCGACGTTCACCACAGAAAATAACATCCGATTCTCCTTGAAGTGTAAATTTTACCTATTTTCGAAAACAATCTACAGTAGCATGATGTATAGCCAGCCAATCCATTCCCAAGATAACATCAAAATCATGTATATCAAGCGGAATTAAATAAATATGTAGCTCATGCTTACCGACTATGACCTTACTGTTTCTATATATATTCTCAGCCAATAAAGATTCATCAGTAAGCGTAGCCACTACCATACTCGAATCTAATGGTCTTAATTCTACATCCGCATACACCATAAAAGATCGAGATACAAATGAATGAGTAGATCTAGGATCAATGAGAACATGAGCATCGTGGCCAAAAATTGTTAACATACCTGTAATGACATCTGGAGTGGTCTCGGCATCTTGCTGAGTCATAGCAAAAACCCTTGCCTGAGTACGAGGTCTACCCGACTGACCTCTCTATTGGTTGACTTCAACCCCTGCTGCGATAGCTTGGGTTTTCCCTGTAGTTGTAGATCCTCCTACTCGAGATCCTCTTTGTCCTTGCATCTGACTAGCACCACTTTGCATTGGTTGAAAACCTATTTTCCTCTCTTCATTGCCTATCTGGACTAACTCGGGGCAATTTCTTTTTAAATGTCCAGGTTGCCCACATTGATAACAACCTGATCTCCTCAAATAACACTCAACATCATAGTGCTTTCCACAAGTCGAACATAGAGGACGCCAACTTCTACCCGTACTAACACTCGGTTGCCGACTGCCCATTGGCTGTTGTACTGAGACTTGGCTAGAACCAGGTCCACGACTCTGTTGATAATTACTAGTCTGACCTGAACAACTGCCTATTACCTTAGGCATTTTGTTATAAGAGCCTCGTACTGACCAGTTACTGCGCTTTTGCTTATGTTCAAATCTGCGAGAGTCATTAAGGCCTCTCTCCACTCTCAATGCAGCTTCAAGCAACTTACCAAACTCAACATGTCCAGAAGTAGTCACTATTGTCTTAATTTCCGATCTAAGTCCATCTTCGAATTTTCTACACTTATTTTCTTTATCAGCGACTACATAAGGAGCAACCCTCGAAAGTTCTGTAAATTTCTTCTCATACTCTTCTACTGTTATAGATCCCTGTACTAGTTTGAAAAATTCAGCTCTTTTCAAATCTTGATAGAAACGGGGGTAATAATGATCATTAAATTGCTTCTTAAAATCCTCCCAAGTAATTCCTTCAGGAGTTCTCCGTTGAAATGAGGCCCACCAATCATATGCTTTCTCTTTTAGCAAAAACGTAGCAAAAGAGACCTTTTGCTCATCGGTACACCTCATAACTTCAAATACACGTTCTAGTTCATTCAACCAAGAACTAGCACTATCTGGATCTTCTGTTCCATCAAAATTCGTAGCTCCCAATTTTCGTACACGCTCAATAGAATTCTCGGACACTCACGTTTGGTACTGGACCATCACAGTTAATAGTTCTGCAATTCTATCTATTGGTTCCTCCCTAGGTTCTGGTACATGAGGTTGAGCTATAGGTGGTTGAGGGTGTGATTCTATCTCGTTTTCACCTTGGTTACCACTCCTCTCTCCAAGGTCAGCTATCGGTCTTGTGCGTAGGCGGCCAACTCGACGCATGATGCTGTTACAAATTCAAAATTATGCTTAAATGCATGAAACTAAATGTAAACAATTATTCTATGGTCTAAGGAATTATAAACCATGAACTCTGATACCAAGTTGACAAGACCCACCCCGACTCCTCTCTCTTAAGTACGAGGGAGGCCCTGTGGGCTGTCCCGACTCCTCTCTTGAGTACAAGGGAAACCCTATGGGCTCTACATTCTCTAGCATAATAAAAGGACTTTCTGCTGAAATCTCCATTCAGAAATACTTGTTTGAATCAAATAAAATGTGAGGAGAATACTGGAGAGTACAAAATGTACATAATTATAATTTCTTTACATATATTTTCGTCCGTTACAAAAAGTTTATCAAAAATGACCGTTCGGACAAAAAACTGACAACTTTAAAAACTAAGTAACCAGTCATCCCGAGTGGGAGATGAAACATGCAGAGTAAGAAAACAGAGTAGGCCGAGTAGACCGAATAGGCCATGTGGGCCGAGTAGGTCAAGTGGCCGAGTAGGCCGAACAGACCGAGTAGAAATCCGACCACGTTCCGACCATGCCTACCGTCCCGACCATGCCGACCTCATATTTTTAAATATGTACATGAAAATTTAAAATGCATGACTTTTATGCTTCATGATGTCATCGAGTGGCCCACCTCAAAACTTCTGAGTCCGTACAACCGAGCAGCTACCTGGATAAATATTTAAAAGTGAAAGGATGAGCGCTAACGCCCAGTGAGTGAATGAAAACTTTTAAAAACACTTTTCTAAACCTCTTTACAATAAGCATTCAGTAATAATGGTATAAGATAATATATCTACTTTCGTGCTGAATAAACTGAATAAACTGAATGCTTCTCTTTGCTGAACAAGAATAAATACTTTATAAAATCTTAATCTTCACCAAATTCGTACTGGGGATATCCTCCATACGTAAACCGAAATACTTTGGGCAAACGCAATCATGAATAACTTCTGGTCATACCCGAACAGAGCGACTCAATTACTCTTTCTCTGGTCATGTTCGGGCAGAGCGACTCTCTGGTCATACAAGTGCAGAGCGACTCTATTACTCTTTCTCTGGTCATGCACATGCAGAGCGACTCATGACATACACATGTGTAGAACGGCCCCAAAAGCCAACCATAATCATAACTGGGGAAGGGTACATGGTGCTTTTATAGAAATCATAATCTCTTCTTGATAATTCATAAAAATAATATACTGTTTCTAAATGCTAATATAAGCATAAATATATATTTTTGGTTCTCTGGACACTCACCATCAATCATAAAAAGCAATAAAAAGTTTAAAATGATTTGCAGCAATTAAAGCATAAAACTGTAAACTTGAGTTAAAAACAAAACTGAAACTTAATTCACTCACAACTTAGACGTCAAGCTTATCTTAGACTGAGTATGCTAGGTTCCCTTCGTCTTCTTTCCCTATCAATCACAAGATCCAATTAGAAACTGGATATCAAAGAAGAATCAACTGAAATCTGAAATCTGAAATTACGAGAGCTTCACTGACTTTTCTCTTTTCTTCTCTTTCCTTTCTTCTGCTTGATTCTACTGATTTCTAGCTCTCACAACATTTATCCTCATATATATACTCATGGAAGGACACAGCTGAAGTTGGGAGCTAATTAAGCAAGCTCACAGCTGTCTGTCAGCCATGCAGTTCACTTGGCTTACTCATCTGATGCCTTTTCTGCTTCACGCTTATCCCATTTTTTTTCTTTTCAAATTGGACCTTTCAATTGGGTTTGAAAAACTGGGTGTTACATCAAGTCTCTATTGAAATTCTTCTTTTGGCTAATTAACAAAATCAGGAAGAAATCAAAAGCTTGAGATCTGAAATCGTAGATTGGAATAATCGAATGGACGCGGTTGTTCAACAGAAGCTCTTGAGTAGATGTAAGTAATTTAATATCTTTCAACTCTTTAATTCGATATATATACAGGGTTTGGCTACGTTGTTAATAGATGATTGATTTATTTTTATATCTTTACATTTTATACATTTTGGATACGACCGGAAACCATCCAGTAACATTGCTATTAATAGTAAGTTAGTGACTTATCCAAACCTATATATAATATCTTTTTTATTTATTTGATATACATATATTTATTTTTTTGCCTTTCAATTTTATTATTGCACTAAAAAAAACTAATTTTATTAGATGTATCTATCTACATATGCATATTTTGTTTGATTGTTATACATATTTTTTTGTTAATGCCAAAACTTTTATTAGATTTCTACTGATCATATATATAATCATATATATATTCTCGAAGAACTCCAGGTTGTGACCCGTTTTATTGAACACTATTTTGTTATTCCTTGAAGAATTCTCATCATATTTTTCAGTACAACAACGAGAGTGTTTACTGAATGCACAATTATATACTAATGGTTTTCTGACAGCGATGAACAGTCAATTGAGACATGAAAACGAGCAGTTGAGGCTGCAGACTGGACTAAATCAATTGAGATATGAAAACGAGCAACTGAGGCTGCAGACTCGACTAATTCCTCAGAATATTGGTGGAACTGGAATAAAATTTAATCATTACACTCAGACAACCGGACAAATTCCACCACCGTATGGTGGAACTGGAACCAGCTATGATCTTCACACTCAGAAGACCGGACCAATTCCACAAAATGGTGGAACCGGAACCAGCTATGATCTTTACACTCAGATGACCGGACAAATTCCACCAAATGGTGGTACCGGAACTAATTATGATCTTTATACTCAGATGGCCAGACAAATTCCACCAAATGGCAGTACCGAAACCGGTTATGATCTTTATACTCAGACGACCGGACAAATTCCACCAAATGGTGGAACCGGAACCAACAATGATCTTCATAGTCAGACGATAAGACAAATTCCACCAAATGGCGGTACCAGAACCGGCTATAATCTTTATACTCAGATGGCCAGACAAATTCCACCAAATGGTAGTTCCAGAATCAACTATGATCTTTATACTCAGACTGTCGAACAAATTCCACCAAATGGCAGTGTCGGATCAGGCTATGATCTTTATACTCAAACGGACGGACAAATTCCACCAAATGGCTGTACCGGAATCGGTTATGATCTTTATACTCAGACGACCGGACAAATTCCACCAAATGACAGTAACGGAACCTACCAACTATGATCTTTATACTCAGATAGCCACACAAATTCCACCAAATGGTGGAAATGGAACCAGTTATGATCTTTATACTTAGAAGACCGGACAAATTCCACCAAATGGTGGAACTAGAATTAGCAATGATTTTTATACTCAGCAGACAACGGGACAGATTCCACCAAATGGTGGAACTGGAACCTATGATCTTCATCATCCTCCATTAATTAAAGCCATGGCACCACCACCAGCACCACCACCAGCACCTCCTCCTCCTCCACTTCCTCCTAGAACCTATGATCCCAAAACCGGCCAATTTCAACCATTTTAGAGATAAGGATATGGATGAAATAGAATTTCTATCTCATTTTTTGATGTGTACTTGTTTCCTTCCTATTTTGTTCATTATAATAAAGAATACCCTTGATAGTTCATGATTAGTTTGTTTTGCGTTTATATATACCTTCTCACACTCGTTGGAGTATTCAGTTTATTATTATTATTTATTAGGGGTGAATTCATACAAAACCAAAAAATTTATTGGTTTTATTGTTTTTAACCATTATTTTATATTTTATTGTTTTTATCATTTTTGACCGGTATTTTTGGATAAAATTATCCCTAAATTTTACTTTACAATTTGCTCTTCTTCCTTTGGTTGTGTTTTAGCTGGTTGGCTTGTTGGATCAGTTTTTGCAAGCTCTGTGATCGGGGATTTTGCTTCTGCTGTTGTTTCTGCTTGCTTGCTTTCTTGATCGTCTTTGTCCTTGTGTTTTGTTTTCTTGGGCGTGTGTTTGTAGGCTTTTGGGCGGGGTCTGTTCCCCTTTTGTCTTGTATTTGTTGTGTTTTTACGCTTTCTTCCCTAATAAAGTTTTCCGTTAAAAAAATAAATTAATTAAATGCTATCAAATATGTTAATATAACACATGCGGCAACAGTGACTTGAAATATTCAATATTATTATTATTGGGATTAACAAGCAGATTTCATTGAAATACAACTGTTTTTTTTTATCGATTTTATTAAATATAATCATAAAATGATGCGAAAATTGGATAAATGTAACGAACTTTAGAACTTATTGAACAATGAACTTTGTCTCTATAACGAAAATAACATACTTTAGAACTTATTGAACATTATTGAACTCGGTCCCTACAATGAAAATAACAAATAACAATCACTTTTCTTAAATTATTTGAATCTAAACAACCTGATCTTAAAAAGATGTTCTATATCACCAAGACACCATTACAATTCATTACATGCCACAAAATTGATTCGTTAGTACTATATTTCTACTTTCTTCTCGACTATCGATTACAGGGTTTTAATAATTTCCTCGTGACATAGCTAAGTTATGAAACCTTAGAATACTTTGCCAAACCCTAACTTTGTCAAAAAACCATAAATGCTCTCCATTAACTGTCTGTAAATGTCACAACAAAAAGTACCAAACGACTAATAGAACAATATAATGACCTAATTAAACATGCTAGAAAACAAAAACTAGAAAGATTTACCTCTTCTCAAAGTCAAAATTAAAACTGTTTGTTTAAATTTATATTTTGATAATTTTATTTTGCAGGTTTGGAAAAATCAAGTAGCATATAAACTATTGATTTAGCATCTTTTATAAGCCTTGCAAGGCCACTAATATGTCAACAACAAAACATTAGCCTTAATCATGAGTTTTCAAAATCAAATTGTTCATAAAGCACAAAAAATTATAGTGAAAAGACTAAACATACCTCTTTTAACAATTTTAGTTTCTGGATTGATATATACAATGAGATACAAACTTCCCCTGACAAGAAATAAATAAGTTACTTTTTTAGGTTAGGTCGATCCTGAATGATATTCAGGCTTGCGATGGTGCAAGACATGCAACGCAAATCTTCCGAAGAACTTCTATGGACTGAAAATTCGAAAGTCGAAATAGAGGCTATGAATTTCTCTAATGATACCTCCATTTCACAGCATATTTGGTGTCTCTCAATGTGAGAATCTGATGGATTATAGGATTCGTAAAATTGGTAAGCCGATCAACTTTTGGATGATGATCAACCTGTATTGAACCTCCATTTTTTTTAAGCACAGTAAGGTTGTGTTTTGATCTCACTCTGCGACAATTATTTTTATGTACGTCCATAAAGAATTGGAATACCATGGTCCAATACATTGGAATTAATATCCAGTTATCCACGATAAACAAACAAGACACAAAATCAAGAAAATTCATCGAGCTCTAAAACCTTCCAAATTCACTTTTCAGAAAAGAGAAGGAAAAAGAAAAACCCCTTCAAAATTCCAATTCCATAATAGCAATATCAGAATATTATAATTATTTTATTGTTTATTTGGTTACTACTATAATAATTCATGGAAATATGGAATGAGGTTCCATTACATGGAACTCTTGATCTCTTGATATTCGATGAAAATAGGAATATTTTTATTGGTACTAGTTGATGCGAATGTCGATACTTTTATATGGATTTTGGTTATCATAATTTTTTTTTGGATATGCAAATGTAGATATCGAAGAATTAAATCCCCCAAGTCTTGTAATTTATTACATTTGTATAATTGTATTCAAAAAGTGCACTTGATTCACATGCATTCTATTATGGAGATGAAAAGTACTATTCAAACCTGACACAGATTTAAATCCAACAAATCCAAAGAAGTGTTGCAGAGTGAGATAAATTAAACAGTCTTATGGACGGTCGGGTTAAGCATATTAAAGTAGTTGATCGGCTTAATTAGCAACTTACGGGAGCTTATAATCTATCACATTCTCTCCTTGATGGACACCAAATACGTTGTACGGACTTGCGTCCTGTCTGGGCTTCACTTTTTTGTCTCCTAATGCTAGCTACGTCTTATAAATTTGTGATTGATGGTCAACAAGAAATATAGTTGTAAAGAATCAAATATCAAGCCTGTAATGAATTATAATGGTGTGTGTGTGACATTTTAACAATTGTTTGTGTTTAATTTTAACTTAAAATTTATAGTATTAATAATTTTCTTTAATTATTCTGCTTATTGTACTCATGTCATTAATACATCATGTTAGGATCATTATTTATAATAGTACATATTACATTTTAGTCTTACATTTTACTTGTTTCCATTTTGTGCCACCCTAGGTAGGTTGATAAAACCGAATCCTTAACTTAGGAGTAAAGATAAACCGAATTCATTTGCATGCTCAGCGTGATATCCTTTACATTCGATCGGAAAGTTGAGATATCACTAGACTGGCTTGTAAAGCTCGTGTGTGTCCCACAGTCCTTAATGGATTCATGCTTATGTATGGATGCAATTTCTATGCACTCAAGAGAGGGTAGAGATTAGTTAAGGGGACACGAGCATATAACATATGTGTTATATAGGTATCTCGTATTCTTAATGCTTTCACTTAGTTATCATCCCGTATTTGGTTAGCTTCGTGGTGATTTATTGGATGTAGTATGGCCGAAGCGGTTGGGCATTACATGTCAAACTAAACATCCTGTGTTTATGATTAGAAAGTTGAGAGATCACTAGGCTGACATACATGGTTTTTTTGTGTGTTTCATAGCACTTAAAGAATCCATACTTTGTGTGGATGTGATTTCTAAGGCATTGAGTTGCAATCGAGTTTTTTGCAAAGCGAATGAAATATCAGACTATCTATAGAATTTTTAATATAAGCATTTCCTTATCATATAATATGGCAATAAGCTCCAAAATAACAAACCTTGAGTCAAATTAGTGACATTTTATAATTAAAACAACAAATTAAAGAGAATAAATAAATTAATTAAGATTCATGTTTTCCATAGTTGATGTGGGCTTGTTCTCAGGAAAAGCTTCATTATCAAGTCTCACTGTAGTGCTCGAAGTTAGTAAATTGCAGTCACACAACTTGAAAGTAACCTTCCTCCCCATCACGACTTGAAAGTAATGGATGGATTTTCACATTTCTTGTATTCAGCAACCTGCCATATGAACTTATAGAAACCCTTCAACCCACCTAATTTAACCATCTTGTAGCTATTTATTTACTCTTTTTTGGACCTGATCTCGATCCCTAGGATAGCAAGGTATTCTTTCCCTTCAGTTTTAATAGTCATTAATAATTCACCCTCTTCGTAGTCTACTCCTCTCCATTGAAAAATTCATCCAATTCACTTTCCACCCACCCATCTTCTCTCTTTTTTGGGTAGAAACCATCATCGTCTCCATCTTGATGCAACTGGTGAAAATAAATAGTTTGGCTTTGGCCATTGCTACTCCCAACAAATCCAACAGACTTCTACCGGATCATCATCTACATTACGAACACTGATTTTACCGAACACAAGGTAAGTTACGTAAATTGTCATCGGAGACAGAAGTGAAATAGAGTTGAATGAATAATTATGACAATTATGCACTGAAAATTGTTAGCAGCCAAACTATGAATGGACAAAAAATATTATATATATAAATATATCAAATGTACTGCTCAAGGTACTATTCTCAGCTCAACAATCATCTAACATACAGCCAGTTTGATAGTATAATGAACATCATTTGGTATTTTCACTCAATATGCCACCAAGCTCTCTGTTTTTTTTTGCCCAAAAAAGAACCCCCCACAAAAATAATAATTATGAAGAAAAGAATTAACACAGACCAAAAGAAGAAAAATCAAAATAATACAAACCTCTTCTCTCTCTCATATCGTCTCATAGAGTCATGACACGAGATGATGAATCAACTTGGCGTGCATCAATTTTTTTGTACTCTACACCAACAAGATATTACATTTTGTTTACAGCAACCCCAATATAGTTGAACCTATATACGCCATCTCAGATTCTGTGTCGGAGAAGCCCAACTCGAGCCTTACCCTTTTTATCAGCTGATATCATGCCATGTCAATTGCATTGAAGTGGAAAATGATTAGATCGAAGAATGCATCTCTGCTGGAAATGTTATGTGGTTCCACTCCCAAGACTTGTGGTTCCACTCCCAGTTATCAAACCAAGAAGTTTTAAGCAAAAAAATATCACCACCGGAGTTTTAGAACAGCTCCTCTGAATTAAACTTGTTCCACGCTTCCTGTTTTAATACAGCAACAGAGAAGTGAGAACAGGAATAATGGATCTCCGAATAGGATTTTCTGGGTGTTAATATCAAAACACCAAGACCCCCATAGATTAAATTCAACATAACAGTTAATATGCATATAAACAAAAATGCCTAATATTTTCATCACGTGAACAAGATAAAACTTCGAGTAATCCTTAGTATGAGTGAGACATTTTCCAAGGTCTGATAGCCTGAGACAGTTGCGATGTATTTTACCTTTAGCATGTTGAAAACCTTCTCAGCGATATATTTCTGTTGAAGATTGGCTCCTTTTTGTCGCACTTTATCGGGATGGATGCAGAAAGTTGCTTTTCTGTATGCTTTTTCAACTGAAGCACCAGTTATCAAATCAGTCAAAGAAACAGGCTGCCAACCGCATTCAGGCCAGAGCACCTGATCATCTCACAAAAGATTAACAAGACCAATCGGTGAAAACAGTGACAAGATTATAATCAGGAACAATAGACAATAGATTAATCAGAAATTAAAGATAAGACAACGGCTTTCAATTTGCATAGATGTACAATAGCAACCAAAGAATACATGCAAGATATGAAAATAACGTACATATTGCAATGTTGCTAACAGAGCACGTAAATTTCCTTCTTTCCCTGCAGCCCAGCGCTTAATCTCAACATCAAGTGATTCGGAGATCCTCTGAAATCAGCACAGATCAATATTAGGCACATGTTGTGAAATGCTGTCAAATTAAAATGTTTTTTATAAACTCTTATGCTTGAGCTCCAACAGTCAGTATCCTAGGTAAAACTGTAACTTCAATTGATACAAAATGACAACCAACTCACAAAACATAAAGAAATTTTACTTTCTTTCAATTGTGGTTAAAAGTGAGAACATATGAACCAAAGGGATAAATATAGTTCAAAGAATCAGTTCAGCGAGTAAATCAATCGTGCAAAAAAAAAAAAAATAGCAAACACATCTGTACATACAATTTCATGACCCAAACTTAAAAGACTTGGACCTACTTCATTCATTTCTAGATTTAAATTTGAGAACCCAACACAGTATATCAAGTTCAAAGCTGAAAGAAAATTAGGTAAAATGTAAAAGATATTAAACATAAAAAAAAACTTTTTAAGACACACATAGACAAATTCATACTATGAACACAACTGTATAATATAATAACAACATGATGGATCTCTCACAACTAAGTTATGCTGGTATTTAAACCAACCAAATCCTGCTCTCGAGTTAAAGCAACCACTACCCAATGGGCTTCTTAGACATTGGATTGGTCATTTACTGAGCACATGAATACAAACCAGAGTTGTTTCTACTCTACACAATATTGATCTGAACTAAAATCAATGAGAGCTGCAAACTAATTTGCAAAGAACTTCCCCAGCCCAATGCCACAACCACAGATAAAATAAAAAATCCTAGCTGAGCAAAGAAAGAAACCTAGAAAATGGATGCAAAAATGAAAGCCTTACAGCACCAAAACAACCAGGCAGGTTCTGAATGGCAGTTGGGGTTGGTGGAAGGGAGAATTATAAGACAGTGATGATAATTCAAATCAACTTGATTGCAACCACTTACATGTCTTTCAGCTTGTTCCCTTTGAGCTAGAAGGTCACGTTCATTCTTCTCAGCAAGAGCTTTTACCTAGAAATAAAAATTCAAAAAAAATTGAATTGTATAGCGTAACTAATAAAGAATGGGAACAAGCATGTCACAAATTCTTCTACAAAGTGAAATTCTTAATTCCAAGCAACATAGAATACATACCGCTCGCTCCTGAGTCCGCTGGTGGCGCTACAACCTGGCTCTTCGTCTTTCTTCAGTTTCCCCATCAACATCTTGGAAATCTCCAGCTTGTGATGCAGATGCTTTTGCAAGGAAAGTATTTCAGTCAATTAGCAATATATGAGATATTGAGATATAACTGTAGTATTACCTCCAAAAATTGAACTAAGATCATCAACAATATTTGTGGTTGAAGAAGCTTTCTTCATGTTAGATGAAGCTCCAACAGATGTCCTCCTACCTACTTCAGGTCCTCCCTTACTCTGAGCATCAAACATGGGATCCTGCAATACAGATTCAAGAACGAGATTGCTCATTATAATAAATCAGAACATAAACACAGATTTTATATTCAGGTTCTCACCGAAGAGTTGGCCCTTGGCCTAGGTGCACTGATTGGTCGAGAACCCATGCTAAAGAAGGATTCAAGATCATTGTCATTCCTTTGTTGGTTTTGGTTTGCCCTTGCCACAGCAGCAGATCTTTCGCGGGCCTCTTTCGCAGCCCTTTCTACAGCAGCTCGCTCAGCTCTAAGCCGTACTTCAGCTTCAGCCTTTGCAAGAGCAGCTGCTCTATCCCTTGCTTCTGCATTTGTCCTTTCCCTGGCTTCTGTGGCAGCCTTTTCTGCCCTTTCTCTTGCATCTGCCGCTGCCCTTTCACGAGCTTCAGCTTGTGCTCTCTGGACTGCAGCCCTTTCCGCACGTTCTCTAGCAGCAGCATTTGCTTTATCAAAAGCAGCCCTCTCAGCTCTTTGGTGAGCATCAGCAGCTGCTCTTTCCCGTGCTTCTCTAGTAGCTCTTTCCACAGCTTGTCTGCCCTTTTCTCTCTCCCCAATCTCCCTTGCTTGCTCCCTCTCTCTCTCAAGTCTCCTCTGTTCTCTCTCCTTTTCCTCCCTCTCTCTCTCAAATCTTCTCTGTTCTCTCTCTTCCTCCTCCCTTTCTCTCTGTTGCCTCTGTTGTCTTTCTCTGAATTCTTTCTCCTGAGAATCTTGCATACTTCTCTCACATAGGAATTTTTTTTTGGTACTGGTTGATGTCTATGTCGATACTTTTATATGGATTTTGGTTATCATAAAAATTTAGGGAAAGCAAACAATAATACTAATAAAAAAATTTGGAAATGCAAATGTAGATATCGAAGAATATAAATTAAACAGGTTCCAACACTAAAATTATTCAATTTGAATAAGGAATTAAATCCCCCAAGTCTTGTAATTTATTACATTTGTATAATTGTATTCAAAAAGTGCACTTGATTCACATGCATTCTATTCTGGGATGAAAAGTACTATTCAAACCAGACAGATTTAAATCCAACAGATCCAAAGAAGTGTTGCAGAGTGAGATAAATTAAACAGTCTTGGACGGTCGGGTTAAGCATTAGCAAATTACCGGAGCTTATAATCTATCACATTCTCTCCTTGATGGACACCAAATACGCTGTACGGACTTGCATCTTGTCTGGGACCTCACTTTTTTGTCTCCTAATGTAAGCTACGTCTTATAAATTTGTGATTGATGGTCAAGAAGAAAGAAGAAATATACTAGTAAAGAATCAAATATCAAGCCTGTAATTAATTGTAATGGTGTCTGTGTGACATTGTAACAATTGCTTGTGTTTAATTTTAACTTAAAATTTATAGTTTTAATAATTTTCTTTAATTATTCTGCGTATTGTACTCATTTCGTTAATACATTATGTTAGGATCATTATTTATAATAGTACATATTACATTTTAGTCTTGCATTATCTGAATCCGTATGAACATCATGTACCACCAAAATATTAATTCAATTAATAATATTCAAACAAGATTGAATTAGATTGACTGAAACAGATGGTCAATTACAATACTGTAGCAAGTAGCAACCAAACTAATACCAAAGATGTTCACCATGATAAAAATTTTGTGACACAATTGCAATTCTTATATTAAACATCTTTCTAATATCAAGTTCTTTAGTTTAAAAAAAAATACCAGGTCCCGATTAATAGATATTGTAAAAAAAAAAAAAATCTTTAGTTTCAAATAATTCCAGAAGAGATCATGAATGTTATTTTCATTGTATGGACTGAGTTTCAAAACCAAATGAGTTAATTTCATTAATGCAATCATAATCCAGTAATTAATTTGAAGAGTACACAGAGTTTGATACCAGTAAATCGTCAAGGTAAGTTTCAAACTCTTCAACACCATGTACTGACGGAAGATTGTTACTCAGGGGGTTTATCATAGCGAGTATTCCAAGCCTTCTCTCCATCAAAAGCCCAGAAATGCACGGTCTCAACCTAATACAAAACACAATAATATATGCCAAATCAGAATTGCAAAATACATTACATAACACCAAATCTCTTCATGATATTAGAAACAACAAATAGTCAATGTTCTGTTATTATCATAGTTTTAAAATTCGAACTGAGGCGGCCGCCTCAAGGCCGCCTCAGCCCGCCTCGCTCAGTTTTCGCGCTGAGGCGACCGCACCATCACTGAAGAGGGAAAATCCCGCCTCCCACGCCCTGAGGCGTCCGCCTCTGACCGCCTTCCTTATTAACCATTATCATAATTTTTAACTTTTTTTTAATTCTTTTTAAATTATTTTCCCATTTTCTGACCGAGGCTGCCGCCTCGATCGCCTCGAGGCAACCGCCTGGCCTCACGAAGGCCTTCCCGCCTCGCACTGCCTTTCGAGTTTTAAAACTATGGTTATTATATAGGTATTATATAGTGCAGTCAGGTGGAAATCCTAAGGAAATGCAATTTAATAATGAATGAGAAGCATGCCCTTAATAGAGATTAGTTTTTTAATCTGTAAATTCCTCAAAACAGATTTCAATCACCTATAATTATGATCCTTGAAATATATTATTCCAAGTATAGTAGTTACCTCGTCCATCTCCGAAACTGTAGTTGTTGCATGGCCAGAAATCTGATACGAGATAAGTTTCCCCTGACAAGTTATACAAAATCAAACATGTTAAATAATCAGGGTGCTGTAATATAAAGTTTTTTATTTTTATTTTTATATACCACCAAACCACATTGGGATGTGGTGTGATGCAAACTATTGTTCTTGCGACTAAAAATTGACAAATACATGTTTACCTTAGAAAAATTGAATGATAGTGGTCTGACTGTTTTTGAACCATAATACGATCCAACACAGCATGACAGTTCCCAAAAATACTCTTGCTTCCAATCAACTGATTCTTTCCATGTGAGTACAAAGCAAGAGTTTTTCTCATCTTCTTCTGGCTTTTTGATACGAAGATTCATCTTTCTGAGAAGTGAACATTTATAGATCCTTATATCTTCAATGCACATCACTTTCAAGTCCAATAATTCAAGCCTCGGCGTAGATATCACAAAAGGCACGTAATATGGAGGGTAGAGAGATGATATTTTCAAATAAACCACACTCAAAAAGTCTGGTGAAGTTTTCGATATCTATTTTTTCGGAGTCTGGTGATGTAGAACATCTTTCTACTATCAGGTTCTTCAGATTCAAATAATTTGGGAAGAGATCATGATTGTTATTTTATTGGATAGAATGAGTTGCGAAATTTTTAAAGTCGACAGTGATCCAAAACCGAATGAGCAAATACTATGGATATCGTAATCAAGATTATATAAATTGAGCGTCACCAGAGTTTGACACCCATTAAAGCACTGAGGAAAATTATCAAGATCAGTTTTGAGCTCTTCAACACTGTGCGATACGGCATACTGGAAGATCTTTTTAATGTACGGTGGAGGCTTCGATGGGTCTCCACAATGAAAACTGAGCCGGTGAAGATTAAAGGGCTTCCGATTACGCAAGACATGGAGGACGAATTTTCCAAAAGCAACCATTTTAGAGAAGGAACAGAAGTCGAGGTTGAGACTATGAATATGAGTCCAGAGATGGCTCCATTTTTTGGACAAGACATAAGTTTGGACTGAATATTTGGTGTTCATTAAGGAGAGGATGTGGTGAATTATTGGATCTGGCAAATTGGTCAGTCTATCAGAATTCCTTTTGATCACTTTGGTTCAGTAATTCAGTACCTAAGAAGATACTCCAAGCACTTAGATATATATGCTCCAAACAAAGAAGTTGCCTGAGAAATCTGCCACTTTTAGCAGCGACGAGAGCAGCACAAACCAGTTAAGTTTTCACTTAAGGCATACTTGTAACTGAAATGAAATACAAGAAAAATTAATAAAGGAAATCAAAACCATCCAATAAGATTCTCTATAATGTACATATTTTCCATTCTCTGACAAACTTTACAAGTTTAGATCATCAAGCCTACAACAAATTTGTACACTTACACCCTGACAAGTATTCCACTAATACACCTATTGTGTATTAATAAGACTTTTTCATCCCTACTTAAAACAGAAGACTTTTTCATCCCCATTGATCACAAGATACAGAGCCAGAATTCTACAATACAAATAACAATGCAAAAGGTTTTTTTTTTTTTTTTAATAAAGGTAAACACATCTAATTGGTTAGCTTAACTAAATTTAGGCAAATAAGCATTAGTAGCAATTATGAATATCACTTCCATCACTAGTTCACTAAATCCAATCAATAAGGTCAAATGTACCTTAGACCAACAAATTCAAGTTGACAAGGTAACAGATTATTAGTATAAGCTAACCCACCAGAGCTAGACCTGTTTCAGTTGACATTTATTAGAATTAACAGTATAATCAATATGATCAAGTTTAAATAATGAGAAACTATCAGGTGTAAGGTTTCATCAAAGTCTGCCCACTATTTTATAAGAATTGGATTCCAGCTCAAACTAATATTCACAATCCTGATTTAAAAATCAGATTCAATAATGCAATTAGCCATATTGAACATTCAAAATTAAAAAAAAAAAATCAAAATCAAATCAAACTATGTAAGATTGAGTTTCTAATGCTTCGTCTTCTACTACATATTCTTCCAATTGAAAGACCATGTCATCATCGGATTCAAAAAGACTACAACACAAAATAGAGAGCTGAGAAAAACAGTGCACAACAAACAAAAGCAAAACAACAAGGCAAACCCAATCTGCCACCAGCAAAGCAAAAAGAAAAGAAAAAAAATAATATAGGCCAAGGACATGGCCACAACCACAACAAACCAAAACCACCACATACAAAAACGAGACCAGAAACAAAGCCAATTATATCTGTGAGGACGCAATTCATAGAATCTTACAAAGATGACAACTGAAAACTAAACTCTTATTGTAAAAAATTAAAAATGTATCCAATGAAACTAATTATTATCAAATAAGTAAATAACTGACAAAATATTAAAATGCATTTGATCAAATACCAGGTATATCCGTATATGTATCAAAGAGAAATAAAGACGGATTGGAAATGTCTTCCAGTGAAGTCAATTGGAAAACAATTTCTAAGTAACCATTGTTACTTATTTTGGGCAATGTAAAATGACCCAATTAGTTGAAATCGGGTTTTTGTCTTTTTGATGATCTAACGTGGTTTTCAAACAAATTAGAACAAAGTCACAAACCCATCTGAGGATAGATGTTCTAAATTTCTGCAAATGGTTCATCATTATTGACTCACAGACAAGTTGAAGACTAATTAAAATGAAGATAAAGTGTTAGCTCGAGTAATTTACCTTGGAATTTCAACTGATTTGTTGGGTACTTGGGTTTAAGTCTCAACTGAGAGAGCTTTACGCTTCTTCGGTTGACCGGCGACGAGTGGTGAATGGCGACGACGACGAGTGAAGACCGGCGAGTGGCGACGACGAATGGAGATTCAGTTGCAGAACGAGCTTTGCGCTTCGATTTGGCGAGTGGCGACGACGAGTGACGACCGGCGACGGCGGCCGCTTCTGGGTTCTGAGTTCCGGCGGCGATGAGAGGTGGTGGTCGGCGACGACACAGGCTGTTGGTTTTGATCTAGGTAGAAGTGATTTGTGAGGGAATTTGGATGAGAATCAGTTGAGAAAATATCAATATATATATCAATTCAAAAACGGTGCCGTTTAGGACCGATTTTTTTTTATAAAAAAAACAGCCTAGACGGATCGGGCTGGCTTCAAAAAAATCGGTAAACTCGGCAGACTTGTTATCCAACCGTCTGAATTGGCTGTATTTGACTGTTTCGGAACGGCAGCTGCTGTCTAGCATCCAAGTGGCCGTCTGGACACTTTTTTGGAACTATATATAGGGTTATTATTGTTTTCATCCTTATTGTTTATCGTATTAGCCATTTTGGTCCCTGTCATTTCAATATTGATCGGTTTGACCTTGATAATGTCTATTTTTACACTTTGTGTAGCCTAATATCTACTTATTTTATGCTTGTTTTTTGGGTAAAACCGGGTATTTAACGTTGCATTTAAGTGGTTCAGGTTATTTTCTATCAGAAGGACTAAAGTATAAAAATGAAATTTTTTAAGGCAAATGTGCAAATTTTTGAAAGTTTGGTTGTCAAGTTTCGTTTGAACGTTGAGCAAAACCTCAAGCAAAAATGCCTTGGGCTGTGTAGAAGTGAGATTTTGCTATAAGTTTCGCCCCTTCGTCGAGCGAAACCGCGAGCAAAAATGTAACCTCCAGCTTTCGATGTCTGAAATCTTGAGCTCCGAAAATTCGGGATTTGGTGTCCCATTTCTGAGTAGGAGTCATTTCTCTTCTCTTTTCTCCCACCTTCATCATTCCTAACTTTCCCACACTCCACCTCCCACCAATCACCACACATGTATTCTCTACACACCCCGCCACACTCATTCTCTACATCTCCCACTCACAATTCATTCATTGAATTCAATACACACAATTCATTTTCTCCTACTCTCACAACCAAAAACCTCTTTTCTCTCTTCCATTTTCTTTTCTTTTCTTCATCTTCTCCACCAAATAAGTGAGAGTTTCCTCCATGGGAGCTCACCATACACCTCCACCACCATTTTTAACACTTCCTCCACTATCTTAGAATAGATTGTAAGGAGCTTGGAGTGGTCTTTGGACCGATTTCGCGCTAGGAAAGCATGAAGCATCTTTAGAGGAGTTGTTATTCAAGGGTTGTATCTCGTTTTACTCTTTCCTTGTATATCTTGTTTTTTTTATGTAATCACCAATTTGGGAATTTTGTAAATCTACATTTATGTAATATATGTATGATTATTCTTAAATTCATTTTGGTTTTGTTCTACTCTTTGACTATGCATGATTAAATCTCTTGTTGTGAAATTCATGTGTGTTGAAGGTCAAATTGACATGCATGCATGATTGAGATTAGGAGTAAAGTAATTTAGAGTAGAAGTAGTATAATTTAGCATCCCTTGTTTGTTTATATATTGGTTGATGAGCCAAAATACCATGTTTCCAATGACTTGAGTGCTAGAGATTTATCTCTAAAGAGTGCGAAAGGTTTGGTTGGTGCATTTGTATGCTTAATAAAGCTTGGTTCAATATCCTTATGCTTAATGGGTCTTTGCATTAAGACACAATTGCTCTCCTATGGCTTGGGTTGAGTGATGAATTGATTTTGATGAATTTCTTAATCAAGAGAATGAACACTAGACTAAAATCAAATGGTTTAAATGAATAATAAGGCAACTTTGTTGCATATTGTTCTTTGGTGAACTTGTCTCCATTTTGTGTCACCCTAGATGGGTTGATAAAACCGAATCCTTAACTTAGAAGTAAAGATAAACCGAATTCCTCTTGTGCTAGTATTGCAATATGGATGTTCAGTGCACTCAATGCTTTCACTCTGTTAGCCACATTGTGGATGTCATTTAGGTTGTGTGTTATATATCGTGTGGTTCACATTTGCATGCTCAGCGTAATATCCTCTACATTCGACCAAAAAGTAGAGATATCACTAGGCTGGTGTGTGGAGCTCGTGTGTGTGTCCCACAGTCCTTAATGAATTTATGCTTATGCATGGATGCAAATTCTATGCACTCGAGAGAGGGTGGAGATTAGTTAAGGGGACACGAGCATATAACATACGTGTTATATAGGTATCTCGTATTCTTAATGCTTTAACTTAGTTGTCATCCCGTATTTGGTTAGCTTCATGGATGATTCATTAGATGTTGTATGATCGACGCGGTTGTGCATTACATGTCCAACTAAACGTCATGTGTATATGATAAGAAGGTTGAGAGATCACTAGGCTGACATACATGGCTTTTTTTGTGTGTTCCATGGCACGTAATGAATCCATGCTTTGTGTGGATGTGATCTCTAAGGTAATGAGAGAGATTAGAGATTAATTAAGGGGACACAAGCCTATGATATACTTGAATATTTGAGAAACTAGGCGAGTCAAACACTTAATTAGGAGGATTGTCCCTATTGAGTCATTTCCCTAGCGTAACCACATTTTATGCATCTCTCCATTCCATTATATCTTTGTACATATTATTTATTTATATAGTTTGTTAGGTTATTTTAGCATTTACTTTTCCATATTCTTTCTGCACACACAACACACGAGTTCACTCGGAGTGTTGACATAATAGTTAGAACTAGAGACGGTCGGTGAATCCCATCTCCTTATGGAACGATACCCTCACTTGCCGCTTTACTAGTTTTTTGCTTGTTTAGAACACATTGCGTATGAACTTTTTATGATAAGAAATTGACAACGACAGAATAAAGAAAATGAATCGAAAAATATGGTAAAATAAATAAGATATTAAAAAAATGAAAAAATGAATCGGAAAAGATGATAAAATAAATAAAACATAAAAAGATAGGACTTAAACCAAGGACCTTTAGTTTAAAAAGGAAGATCACTACCAACTATATTAACTATTGTTGGTTGATAACTATTCTCAGTAAATATGTATATATACAATATACATAAAATCATTTTTTTAAGAAAAATTGAGGTTGGGTACGGACCCTAGCTGGTCTCTACGTGGATCCGCCCCTAACTTAGCTCTATATTGTTCATCACTTTCAAGTCGAATAATTTGAGTCTCAGGGCAGATAATATTACAATCTTTGTGCCCTTTGAATGGGAGAGAGAGATGATATTTTTAAATAAACCACACTTGAAGAGACTATAATGAAGTTCTCGGACGAGGCTGATGATATAGAACAACTTTTTACTATCAGGTTCTTTAGATTCAAATAGTTTGAGAAGGGATCACGATTGTTATTTTCACTTGATAGATAGAGTACATCAAGTTCAATTTTTTTTTTTTTGAAATAACATCTTTATTAAAGGGAGAGAGACCTTACCAAGAACAAGACAACCAAGAACCAAAAACGAAAGCAGAATGAGGGTTTGGAGGAAAATGATGAGACACTTCACATGCAGATTGAGGATTTGAAAGGAAAATGATAAGACAACACATAAGCAGAATGAGGGTTTGGTTTCTTACAATTTAAGGTCTCAAGTTAACTGGCCTAATAAATTTGGGTATGAAAAACAACCCCCACTATATAGGGACTGCAAACTTGAAACTGTGAGTTAGTTATATTTTTTCTTGATTTCCCGACAACTCATAATGTGGGTGTAGTGGTGGATTGAAATTTATATAGTTGATCTTATGTTGTTGTTCAGGATATATTAACTTTAGTTGTCAGGAAATCTAAAAAATATATAACTAACTCAAAGTTTCACGTTTGCAGTCCCTATGTAGTGAGGGTTGTTATTCATACCCAAATTTATTAGACGGGTTAACTTGAGAACTTAAATTGTAAGAAACCAAACCCTCGTTTTACTTGTGTGTTGTCTCATCATTTTCCTCCAAATCCTCGGTATGCATATGATGTGTCTCATTCTAAAGTTGACAATGCTCCAAAACCAAATGAGCAGATTTTATTTGTACAAGTAGGGTATTGTTTTGAATAATTGCGACGATGATAATAATACTGATATTTGAGAGTCCTTAGAGTTTGACACCCCGTAAATGCAAGGAGGAAATTCGAAAAGCTCAGTTTTGAGCTCTTTAACACCGTGCGATATGGCATACTCGAAGATCTTTTTAATGTACGGTAGAGACTTACTTGAGGAGTATCCGTAACCGTGATGAAATCTGAGCCTTTGAAGATTAAAGGGCTTACGATGATGTAAGATACGAAGCACAAAATTTCCAAATGCGGCCCTTGCAGAGAAGGATGAGAAGTCGAGATTGAGACTATGAATATGAGTCCAATGGTGCCTCCATTTTTTGGACAAGACACAAGTTTAGAATGCATATTTGGTGTTCATAAAGGAGAGAATGCGATAAATTATTGGTTCAGGCAAATTGCTCAGCCTATTCCTCCTTTTGATCACTTTGGTTGTCGGCCTCTCAGTCTTGTCTCTCTATTCTCACTTCAATTAGATATATAGTAAAATAAAATAAAATAGTAAGTGCTAGAAAGAGATAAATGTCGCAGGTTTCAACATTCTCTTGATGATGTGAAGAGTCATCCTGAGAATTAGAGTTAATATAGATACGTTTGGTTAGGATGTATTGAAGAATGAAGAGTACTCTATTCATTTTTATGAACAGTAATCATGAGAGAAGGTTCATTCATAATAATTAGCTATAGTACCGAGACTCGAACCATCAAGAAATCAATGAATTTTAATTAACAAAAAAAGAATCAACCCATTAAGAGTTTAGTTATAGTACAGTAAATGTATAGTTGTTGGAATAAAAACTAAATATTGGATTTTAAGTCAAGGGTACATAAAATTCTAAGGCTTAAAAAATAAAAATAAATAAATAAACGATTATTTTCTTTTGATAACTACTCATTAATAATACATTTATGTACCGTAGCTAAACTCATAAGTTAATTATATACTCCGTGACTCTGTTAAGGAATACATCCATGATGAAACCTTTGTACTATCATCTACATATATACACTCAAATGAAATAAAATTCTAACTCACTAAATTCATAATGTAAGTAATAATATAATTGATGAGATGAGATTGGTTCGGTGGTAAACTTCTCACACGTACATTTGTATTATGAGGATATTGGTTTGAGTCTTTCCCCTCGCACAAAAACCCTGAATTTATATAATACCTCAAAATAATAATAATAATAAAATCGTAAATATTTATTATCATCAAATTAAATCTAAATATGACCTACTTAAATGCCACCAAAATAGACAAATAAAGTCATAAATCAAATTTAGCAGTCGAAATTTAGGAAATTATAAAAATAGAATGACAATAAATAATAAAATCCGTGTGATATCCTGTTATTTAATATACAATATCATCCCAACAATCATAGGTCAAATGGTCCTCTCAATATGATTCAAAAAACTAATGAAAGAACTCATATTAATTATTTCAATATTAAATCAATACACAAATTAAACAAATATGAGCATTTTTTTTTTCCATCAACACGGTAGTAAGTTGAAAAAAAAGAACAATATTTATACGTATATGTCCTAATAACACACTACCACGATCCATATATATCCTAATAATAACACGTACATTATAAGTACATGCTAATAAGATTTATGATAATATCCTGATAAAAAAAAAAGACAGATCGACTGAAAAAAAATTGTGACAATATAGCAGCTATCAAAGCAAATCTTCAATGCACCATTGATTGAAATAATGTGTGACACTTCTGAGACAGTTTCTTGTCACATACGTGTCTTTGGTGGCCGGGTGAAGATTTTCTCTTACCAAAGATGCACACCATTATATTCACAATTCTGCGACACAATCTTGGACTGTGAAGTGAACTCATTTACCGTTACATGACACCGGACCTTGACATTCATGGTCCAAGTTTGGACAGAACCAACTTTAAATTTCACCGGAGCTCTCAGATTCAAATTCAACGGCACCCTTCCGTCCTTTTCCGCGGCAACCAATTTGTCGTGCACCGAACTGGTGATCTCCATTGCGGAGCTTCCCTCCAACACTGCCTTGAACACGGTTACATTTTTGCTGGGCTGGTAAAACTGGGGCAAAACACCGTCAAACAGATGGACATTCTTGTAGAAAACCTGAACAGAACTGCCTTCCTCCTCGTAGTTGATGCCGATTTTATTGCTAGGGTTTTTGGCTATGAAATTGATGTGGAACTC
The DNA here is from genome assembly GCA_032871835.1 of Dipteronia dyeriana. Taxonomy (NCBI): domain Eukaryota; kingdom Viridiplantae; phylum Streptophyta; class Magnoliopsida; order Sapindales; family Sapindaceae; genus Dipteronia; species Dipteronia dyeriana. Next base: position 891,741 of record CM065299.1, on the reverse strand, counting down.
CGGCGTAATGGGAAGAGGAGATGGAGTGGACGATGATTGAGACATTAGGGTAGTGAGATTGAAAAATCTGATGGAAACATTTTTGACCGTGTAATTGGGAGACTTTGGACGGAAAACAACGTAAAAAGCAGCAGCTGATAAGGCAGCCATGATCACGAAGAAGAGTAAAAGAGAGAAGAAGATCATACAGCAAATTCTGCTTGAAGATTTAGGGCGAGAGAGATGTACGAAGCGAAGAGCAGCTTCGCGTGATGTGAATCGGTTGGTTTGGTTCCTGGGAAGCTTTACGATACAGGTACCGGATGGCGGATACAGAGGGGGTAGTGTAACACGATTTCCTGAAGGTGGTGGAACACCATTTTCCGGGGACGGTGTCTTTTTCAATTGAGCTTTGTCAGCCTTATAAGAATCAGGAGACGGAGACAGACGAGATGTAACACGTTTTCCTGAAGGGGGTTCGACACGTTTTTCATGGGATGGTGTCCGTGGAAGAGGAGGTTTTTCTGAGTACGATTTCCGTGGAAGAGGAGGTTTTTCTGAGAACGGTATCGTTTTCTGGTGATCTTTATCAGCCATGTGTAGGTATGACAATGAAAAAAAAAAAAATGAAGAGCAAGAATGAGAAAAAATAAAATAAAATTGTGAGGGGTTTAATTTCATTACTTATTACATGAGTATTTATAAAGAGATTCCCCGGTGTGAAATTAAATCGTGAGAGGATTGCAATCTGATTCACTCGGATTGATATTCTAAATTTGCTGATTATTATTTTAAGTGTTTGAGGTGAGGAAGATCTGAATCCGATTCACTCCCACTTTTTCACTTAATTAAAATCTTTACAATATAATAATTATATATATATTTTTTTTTGAATTTTTTTTTTTGCATGGAAGCTATCAAAAATTGGAAAGGTATTAAAATGATTTGGAATACAATGATTGATTGAGTTGGAAATTAAGTCAATGATATGTTTAAATAGAAGCTATATTTAGAAACATATCTTTTTATATATATATTTTTATTAGTCATATCCAACTATCCAAGTCAGCAATACGTACTAATATGGGAAAAAATAATTAAAATCTTTATAATATGGACAAAAACAAATTCTTTTTGACTATCACGGATTAGAAACAAAACACAATCACAATGTCCAAATAAAATGGCGATTGTCTTCTCATTTTATGAAAGTAATCGAAATTCAATAATTATATTTTTAATTATTTATAACAAAATTCTTTCAAGAGGTTTGAATCACTGGCTGTGTTCACTACAATCTAGTTACATGAATTTATATGTTAAAAACATATATCTACTACCCGATCACCGTTTTTAACATTAACGATGTGATATTTCATTGTTGTAAAATAATACTAAAGAAAATTAGTAAAAAAAATAAAAAATACGAAGAGTTGAGTTTGCTCTTGCCGCATCGCACGTTCACTAGTGATGTTGTACAGGGACAAAATTTATCAAATTAAACAAATACAAGCCACTTAAGAAAAAAAACAAGGAAAAAATGTTTGGTAAAGTTTAATTGATTATGGAAAATGATTAAAATGGATATAATTGTTGAAATGTAATATATTATTCAATTTTTTTTACTACTTATTATTATTATTTTTAGATTAAAAATACAAATATAAATCATAGAATATATATATATATATTATAAAACTATTTCTACCGAGTCAACTCACTCACTCAATACTAATTTACTGAGTCAACTCGCTATTCTCAATACTGAGTCAACTCACTCACTCAAACTTCATCTTCATTAATGGAACTCTGCAACTCTTGTCGATACTTGTCCAAATCCGCCACCGTCTCCCGCTCTACCGAGAGCGTCGCCAACCTTCATCCCTCACCACCGACATCTTCTTCCTCGCCTCCAAAGACAAGTTTTGAAATCACGAAATTGATGAGAGATTCAAATCTAAATTGATGAGTTTTTGAAGGGCCAATCACTCGAAGTTCAATGAGATATATATCGTTGCCGATATCGTCTTCCTCGCCGCAGATATCTTCTCCCTCGCCGATGATGGAGGAGGTCCGTTTTTGCCACGAATCTGAGACAAAATCACAAGTTTAATCGCGAAACAGAGGAGCCAAATGCTGCCTCTGCCATTGCCGGAGTAGGACCGGTTTCCTTCAACGTCGTCGGAGGTAGACGTCCGTCCTTCGTTCTCCATTGTCGGTCGTGTCCACCACCAGCAAGCAAAGGGCACCACTGTACATTCTTAACCATATTTATTATTTTTTAGTTTTTTAATATATTATTAATTCAATAAAAGGGTGTTATTGTCTTTATATTAAAATAGTAAGGTTATTATAGACAATACAACGATAAGAAGCCAGCTTCTTTAAAAATCTTCCAAAAGTTACCCCCAACCAACTTCTCAAAAGTTGATTATTGGAAGAGCAGATTATGAAATAAGTTGATTATGGAGTTTTTACCAAATATCTCATGGGTTCTAGATTATGAAATAAGTGATTATTTCTTAAGTTTAAACAATCTCAAATATAGTAGAAAACTATGATATTTACACCGAAACTTGAATTCTTCGACTTCAATGGGATGTATATACATCGGTGATCTAATTTAATCCATGTTCGTTTCTTAACATGGTTGATATTCATATCTCTTGACCCAAATCTTAGTGAAATGAATATTTGTGATCTTATCAAAATGGGTGATGGACTCTCTCAAGCTAAATCCCATACAATATAATGGAATTGTTTACAGGTAATTATATTAGTTCAATTGATTTATTACATACAGTCTATTTCCACCGGTGAATAACTCAAATGGTTGATTATAACTTATCGGGGGGAGTTCACGTTGTACTGCAACAACCCTGAAGAAAAAATTAAAATAATTAAACAAGGTCAGTTATTGTTTTTTCAAGACTTTATCATGTTCATCTAAATTAGAAGAGAAATGAATACAAATTAATGTATTTTTTTAGTAATACTATATATCAGATCTAAAATCACAACTTTTCTATCACAAGACATTTGACAGCTGACAATTTATGAGTGGATATAAAGATAAGTGAGATATATAAATCATTATTAATGTATATCTACTTATAAATTGACACCTCAACTGTCATATATAGTGTGATTTTAGGTGTGATATGTAGTATTTTTTTTTAATAATAATTAATGTATTTTCTTAAACTTATTCAATAATAATAAAAACTATACTGCTGTTCTACAGAAAAATTGCAGCAAAAATAAGTTAAATGAGAAGCAGTTATTTTTGGGCTCAAGAGTCAAGACCAAAATTTACAGATAAAGTCCGTCAGGCCCAAACAAACACTACCATTAAATAAAAAGTAATGCAATTTTGACCGAGAGTGGATAAACTGACACCCTTTAAAATATGTATATACACATTTCGTAATAACAATCGTACAATTTTAAAAAATATATAATTTATAAATAAACTCTATTTAATATCAAAAATATTATTTTTAAAATTATATTATATTAGTTTGTTTTAAGTACACATCCCTTACACTTATTATTATTTATAATTCTATCATATTTTCATTCCACAAAATCAGACTCTATTTTGTTTTTTTTCCCTCTCATCATGTTAAACAACTCTGTCCGTTTCTTATTGATTGTTTTCTGTCCAAAAATCACTACGATTTGAGATTTTTCAATTGAAGATCTATTTTCTATTTGTGAATGTGGCAGGGATGCAAGGTTTGTGTCATATCCCAACTGATTTGCAAGCAAAATTGTTTTTTTTGATGGAATTGAAAAACAATTGATATTGATAACAAAAAAAAAAACTAAAGAGATTTTGATTTTGAAACTAAAAATAATTAATTTAAAACTTTCACAATCAATTTTGAATGATTTTGATTCATTCTCCATATTTAACAATCAATTTGTATTTCCTTAAAAGAATTTGAAAATATATTTGAAATTAGTATTTAAAAAAAAATCTAGGGTTTTAAAAAATGGAAAGAGTTTTTAATGATATATGTTAATATATAATTATTAATAGAAAACTTCTTTTTTTGTTCACAAAAGATTAAAATGGGATACTAATTGATAATTATTAGTGGGTGTACTTACAAACTATTTAGTGTTTTTGGTAATTTTATTCAAGGGTATTATTGGATTTTCAAAAACATATTAATTTAAGGTGTATATACAGTTTTTGAGGGATGCAAATATCGCCACTATCTGACCAAATTTGAAGCCCAAATGATGGGGCATCACTAAAACCCAATAATTTCAAACATCCAATTATAATATAGAAAAATCAAGAATCCACGTCATTTGGACACCAAATTTGGATAAATTAGTATTATTAAAAAAAAAAAGGACTATGAGTGGGAATGTCAAACGATGTAGCCGACTTGACTGATTCCGTTTGGAAGAGCTTCTCAAGTTTATAATAGATCTTTTAGGAGTAGAGTTTTTTAATGAAAGTCGTTGGTCATTTAATTGTCAATTCAAAAAGATCTTTTTTAATAAGGGTAGCGTTATCGTAGTGTTAATAACCACATTATTTTCATTGAAGAAAATAAAAATACAGATCAATTAGTGTATTTATTGTCTTGCAGTGTTTTTATTTACTTTAATGGAAATAAAGGGGTTGTTATTATAACACATGTTAACACTATCCTTTTAATAATATGATTATTAAAGCACTCAAACAAATAATGAATTATAAGGCTATATTAATAATAAATTATATGGCTTGATTGATCTGAACTAATTTTTTCATTGCAGAATTATTTTATCTACATTTTATGATAATAGCTTCGTTAAGATTTTTATTTTTATTTTTATTTAAATTATTATCTTGTGCTACTCAAACCTGGAAAATTATCACTTTGATTTTGACCAGTCCCAATTGGATTTGTTTTTTTTTTTGAAATATTAAAATAAATCGAGGTTTTATGGTGGAAGAGGTAGACACACTTAAACATACAACCTCGTGATATGAGTGTGGGGGACTTTATGACCAACCTCACATTGACCCAAAATAGATTTGTTTTTGTATAATTGTATTTAATATAGGTATAGATTTGCCTTCCCTTTTTGGATAATAAGATCCAACTCATTTAAAAAAGGATATTATTTGGGTCCCGACCGATCAGTATTCAGCTATATTGACCCCCCAATGAGATATTGTCACGTGATAAAAACTCTTTCACTTTTTACTATTTTCTTCTAACTTTGGATTACGTGTCAACCAACCATTGGTTGGTCAGTATAAGGATACTGACCGGTCAGTACCCAAACTTTTTCCTTTAAAAAATGCACTATGTAGTTAATGTAATGAAATTCAACCAAATCTCTTCTCATAACTCCATCGTCCATAAAAATCAAAATCAAATCTCAATCTCTCTATCTTTCTTCAAGACTAATATTCTCTCTGCTCCTCCATTGGCAGACAGACATGGTTGTTGACAAAGTTCAACCGAAACCTGAAAAACCTGTTACAGTACCCCATCTGTCTCCGCCTCCCGGTACTTACATCATAAAGATCCCTAAGGAACAAATCTTACGAGTCCCAACTCCCGAAAACGCCCTTCTCTTCGAACAACTCTCTCGTCGTAATAAAAAATATTCCGGCTGTTGCTTATGCGCTATTGCACTCAACTTCTTCTTCCTCCACTTGGTCTCCGCAGCCGTTATCTCTTACTTTGTTATCCATCCAAAGTCTCCCAATTACACCTTAAACAATGTTTCGATCACCACCGTAACTTCTCCATTGCTTCCTCCTCACGTTTCACCTGAGTTCGACCTCACTATCACCGCCGTCAACCCCAACAACAAGATCGGAATCCAATACGAGAAAGGCAGTTATGTTCAGGTTTTTTACAAGAACGTCAATCTGTTTGACGGCGTTTTGCCTCAGTTTTTCCAGCCCAGCAAGAATGTAACGGTGTTCAAGTTGGTGTTAAAGGGTAATTCTGCTATGGCGGAGATGATCACCAGCCCTGTGCATGACGAATTGGTTGCCGTTGAGAAGACCGGAACGGTGCCGTTGATGGTGATTGTGAGAGCTCCCATGAAATTCAAATTGGGTTCGGTCAAGACTTGGACCATAAACGCTATGGTGCGGTGTGATGTAACGGTGTACAAGTTAACGGCAAAACTCAAAATTCAGTCAAAGAATTGTCATTATGGTGTGAATTTTTGGTAAATGTTTGGTTTTCGTTATTAATTTATTTTCAGTCAAATTATCATATACTTTTATTAGGGTTCGTTTGGAATAGTTCTCCTTCTGGATCTTGATATTATAGAAGTAAAGCTTTTGGTTGTCAATAAAAGAAACCCTCTTTTAATGGGTTGATTTGTTTGATTATTTATTAATTTTAAAAACTCTTTTAAACAATAGTCGATAGACAAGTTGGGGTGGTATGATAGTAAACTCATCACACATGTATCACGAGATTGTGGGTTCGAGTTTATCCTTTAAAAAAAACTTTGAATTTATGTAATACTTAAAAAAAAAACATCTTATTTTTTTTTGAATAATTACAATAATTTTGGATTTGAGGGAGATAAACATGACTTGAACCTACAATTCTAATGGTTTAATTGTGTAGATATGGAGAGCATACCATCAAGCCAACTTTATGTTATCAGTTCTTAAACAATTTAATGATATCCAATTTGAGCATAATTTCAATGTCTTACTTCAAATTCAATTATCCATTTATCGGTAACATTGATTTGTATCTCAATTGCAACATGTCATATAAGTCTAATTACTATATTATTGATTGGGGTTGTAAGTAGAATACAAAAGTTGGAATGTCTAACATTATAGTTCAATTAAATATGTCCTCATAATCTATAATCATGCTTTCATCTATAAGTATGGCACCAATACAATATAATTAAAACAATAAAAGAAAAGAATTAGAAATTAAAAAAATGTTATAAATCATCATAATTTAACTTTACACTTAAAAAATAGTAATACAAAAATTAAAAATTAAAAATATAATAAGAAAATAAATAAAAATCAAATAATTACATTCATGATAACATTATATACTTGAGAGTACCGACTGGTATTTCCTAATAAATTTAGAAAACAAGAAAACATAAAATAATAATAATAATAATACTGTTGCAATGCTAGCTAAAGTATCTAATAAAATATTACTGGATAAGAAACTCTCCATCCTGTATCCTTTGACAGAAATCTATTCACCACACTCCTGCATATTAATAAAACATTGAATTGCTTAAAATAATTATAATAATAATAAAACATTGAATCAAACTATTACTATTCTAAATTCTTTCACCTATTAATGACTAGTCTGCGTAGATTTGTTTTGAAATATGAAAATGTGAAATAAGAAACTTAATACTAAATATATAGTAAAAAAAAATAAAAAATAAAAAATATATATACCTCATTGAACTCCACCAACTTAATTTCCCCACCAAGAGTGTCTCGGCTCAATAATATTTTTCCCTGAAAAAACAATATAAAAATAATTAGTCTAAATTTATTATAATACTTAAAAAAAATACTACAAACAAATAAAATTAGTACTAACTGTAAAGTAATTCCACGAGATCATCAGAGAAATTGCATGAGAGAGCCTTTCAGCGATATCCATCATTTACAAATATTTCTTATCTGATTCGATATAAATTTTCACTTCAAGAGCCGGACATTTTTCTATACACAAGTCAATGGGAGGATAGAGGCTTGAAAACTCAAAATATTCTAGTGTGGGTGCTGATATTACAAGCACGTCATTGTAACTCAAATCACGTATATTTAATTTAAGGGGGCGTATTGGTTCAAGATTTTATTAGACAATTTGGAGAAGTAAAATCTAACGGTATTGGATTGAGACTTTTTTACAACTTAGATAAGTCGGGTGGTATTCGATCAAGACTTTTAAGATTTAAAAAAAAAATCTATATTGTCTTGTGGTATTAGGTCTAGACTTTTAAGATATTTTTAAAAAAATCATATTGTCTTGTGGTATTGGATCTAGACTTTTAAGGGACAACAAATTGTCTGGTGGTATTGAATTGAGATCAAGATTTTTAGTATTTTATGACAAAATAGATTTTCCAGACTTTTTAGTGATATTTATAAATAACTTGAACCCAAATTGTCTTATCATTTCCCTCAATACTTTCTAGACTTTTCTCCCTAGCTAAAAATCATTTTCAGCTTCCTCAACCCCCATCAAATTTTCATCATAAATTTTCAGTTTCCTCAACTTCCATACATTATCAGATCTTCCATAGCCCATCAGATCTTCAGCTTGGACGAGTTGTGGTCCACATATGAGTGATTGGTGATCGGAGATTGGAGATAGGATGGCGGAGTAGTGCAACATTTTTTTTTTCATAGAACAGATGTTGAATAATAATTCAAAATCGTGACGTCTTTATTATTGTTCATGCTCTTTTGATATGTGTAAATAATGGTTTATTTATACATAAATTGTAATGACTAGTGTGAATAAAAATATAGTTTTTTTACTAATATATATCAATGTTCTAGTAAGTGTTAGACGCTAGTCGAACGGAGATCCAGCGCCTAGTGCCTAGGCCGATTAGTCGGTGATTAATCGGAAAACACAATTATATACAAATTCCAATTATCAAATCCTAAGAAAATTCTTTCCAAATCCACAAATGCCTGATTAGTAAATTATCAATCAAATTCAATCATAAACCAATCAAAATCTTCTGACACCCATCGAAATGCAATCACAAACCAATTCCAATCCAAACATAAACAAGTTAACAAACTAATTGATAAAAATGACAAATTGTAAATTCTAACAAACATCAACAAGTTAACAAACTAATTGATAAAAATTAAAAGCTAACAATTTTAGTATATATTTTCTAAATTTCTTTCATTACGTTTGACAATTTCCAAATCAAAGTTTGATTCTTCAATTTATGTCATTGATCACGTACTCAAGCCGAAGAAGCATGACGTGTCGGTGTCACCAACTAGCAACTACTAGCTACTTCATTTGTTACCAATTTTTAATTTTACCCAATCAAATTATCCAATTGAAGATAAAGGAAACAAATTGGTTTTGGTTTGTGACAATTTTTAATTATCCAATTGAAGATGAAGGGAACAATTTGGTTTTGGTTTGTAAGTTGTAAGAACTTAGAAGTAAGGCTTTGAAATTAAAAACAATGTTTTTTTTTTAACTGGCTAGTCTTGGTCAATGGCTTTGACTCTGTCTTGCTGCCTAGCCGATTAGTCGCCGCCTTACACGATTAGTCAGAGATCGTGGAATGATGTCGATTTTGGCCAATTCTCCTCGGTATCCAGCTGTCTAAAGGAATTGAGACCATTAATTGGCCGTCTAGACCGATTTCTAGAATAATGATATATATATATATAATGGTTTTCTAGTAAGGACGTCTTGAAATTATAAGTTTAGAGCATTCAATCACAGCCACATATATTGGGTGTGGGTATTTGTTAATGTGTAGAGAAAATTGAATACTACAATCGACTCTTAAATATTCATATTTATATAAGTCCAAAAAATCTTGAAATAAAGTCAAGATAATCATAATAGTCTATAAATAAAGTCCAAAGACTCTTTCAGAATTCTAAAAGTCTAGTCCATATAATTATAATAATCCTAAAAGTATAATCCTAATTATCCTAATAATCCCAATAGTCTTGCAAATCTATAAAATCCTTTCACCCTAAAATTGTCTATTAAAATCCCAATCCAATACACCCCCTAAGTAATTTAGGAGCACTAATGTAGAAAGTCTTTAAATTTGACACCCAAAAACATTTGTTCAACTCCAAATTCTCCAAATTCAAACAACCGCAGAAAAGATCATGAGAGCTGTTCTTGTCATCGCTGTCGAAAATCTGAACTTCATAGAGTATCAAAATTTTCAAGAATTGAAACCCTAATGAGTACTTTGGCGACACTAAATTGTTTAATCTACAAGGTAGCGAAAGTTTGAGTATTTTCACGCTTCGACACATTAAAAGATTTAAAGGGAAACGAAAGAAATCGACTTCAAGCTCTTCGATTTTGTGTGAAATAGCATACTCTAATACATTATCAAATACAGACTGATCGATTAGGTCAGAGTGAAAAAACCTGAGTCGACTGACATTGATGGAGGGCTTGTGATGCTTGAGTACATAAAGGATAAAATTTTTGAAGGCGGTCGGTGCTTTTTCATAGTTTTGGCCATCGAAACTGAGACAATGAGAGTATTTGGACAAGACACTAGTCTTGATGGCATCTCCGTGTCCAAACACGACAAGATGTCATGGATTATAGATTCCGGCAAGTAGCTCAACCTGTCGATTTTTTCCATATCACGAACATCAGGACATTTGTGTTTTGTTTCTAATCAGCATATGCTATAGAATTGTTCAATTCTAATTTTAAGCAATTCTCATCGAAATACTTGGATGGATTTTTTTTTTTATAATTGTTTTATTTTTGATATCACTATTGACTTGGATATGATCACTAGGAAAAGAAATACCAAATAGGAAAGTATTAATTGTGTTTGACAGAGGAGATATAATTTGCTTCTCAATTTAGTGTCTATTAACTGGTATAAATGATTTAATTTCCAATTACGAGGTCATATTCCCTTATATACATATGGTTTTATTATTATAATTATGTTTAGAAGATATTATATCGATATTAATTGTTTGTATTCCAACTCAGTCCACCGTGTTGGCGTGTTATGTATATTTTTGACACATTTTCAATTTTTGTTTCCTTATAAAGAATAAGAAATATTATTGAAGATCGACTTAATTTATAATTATTATTTAGAGAACTTACTTAATTTTTGGTAAGACTCAAATTTTCTTTCTTTGTCCAAACGTTTGATGATTTGATACCGCTTTAAATGTATGTAGACAAGTGTAGCTAGCTTCCATGTTGGAATTGATATCGCAAGGAAAAGATGGGAATTTGCCATGAGAATCAAAGTTATATAATAATTAATAAACAAATGTGTTAAATACCTAATTAATCAAGACAGAAATACAAAATCAATCATGCCTACGCGAAGAAAAAAAAAAAGGAAAAAACCATTGAAAACTGAATATTCCAATCCAATATGTGGCATCTGATAGCAAAATTTATACAAGGCAGTAAACTAGTAGAATATTATACTAACAAATATGCTTCAACATTCTAGAAAACATTTTCAATTAACCAGAAATCCTGAATTTCTTCTTATTCTACGACGACGACGTTGGATCAAACTTGTATATAGTAGCTAGCTAGTAACTCCACCAAAATAGAATGAACGCTTTTCCACCACCTTCTATATAAAATATCAATCACACAAAATAAGTGCTTAATAAGAAAAACAACTGCTTGCAATAAGTGCTTAATTACTATCAATAAAAATGATTTAGATCCTAGGAATCGTACCCTGTTGAGATTCAAAGCATTATCGGAATTGATATTATACGAAACGAATTTTCCCAAAAAAATAGTCAGGGTCATTTGTAGAATTTATTAGGTATGAGTTGAAACAAAAGCAGAATCTATTACCTCCGAAAAATTGAACGATATGGTGATTGCATTAGAGACCTTTTTTGAATCCCGGTCAGGTCGAAGATGTAACCTATCCTGCAATCAATATCCTCTAGCCAAGTCACAGCTATAGACGTTCTAATATTCATCTTCTCAAGAGTTGGACATTCATGTATTCTCAAATTCATGTGAGTGGATAATTAGCAGCCCTACAAGATGACAAGCTATTGATATACAAGTATTTCAGTCTTTGAGCAGAACTCAAACTTTCCTATCTGTACATTTCTCTATTTGCATCAATGATGCAGATTTATTTAGATGCAGATGCAAATTAGCCATCAATTTTTAATGAAGCTCCATTAATATAATCACCAGCCAATTTAAGAGTCTTGAGTTTTAATTTCTACAATTGCCAAGGATTTCTGGGAAATATGTTAAGAATGAATAGGTCACATTCAAGCTCTTCAAGATGAAAACTAACTTGATGAAAAAACATTTCCAAAAACTTCCATTCATCATAATGGCTGAACAGATAAATCTTGATGGTACAGAACCCAGAAGACAACAAGCAGCAATTGATATGGCACAATTCATAGATAAACTTCGAGTGCCATATCACATGTGGTGTAAAGAAAAAAATAAGAGCATTAGGTTTGAGTGCCACCATCACAGATGGTAAGAAGAAAAACAAAAAACGCATTTAATTTCTCTAGTGGAATTCATACGGCACAATGTGAATTTGCACTGAGAATTAAAGTTATATTAATCAACAGATATGATTTTCTATGCCAATGAATTTGAAGAATGCACTTCAATATAACTAAAAAGTTGTCCTGAAATTTTTTACAGACTGATCAATCTCTCAGCAGCTAGCTAGGCTTCAATGTTTTGATATGCCGTAACTCCATCAAAAAACCGTAATCGCCTTTTCTCGACTCCCTACACAAATCAATTTACAACATATGTACCAAATTAGAGGAGGAAAAAATAAAAGAGAAAGCCAATAATATTATATACAAGTAATGGAAGATTGATTAATGCATATTTATATTTATGAACAACTCACCAGTAAATTGTCACTCTAATTAACCATTTTATGTGCCCCTTTTTTGATACTCGTAGTATTCCAACAGCCAATAAAACTAACTAATTTAAAATTAATAAATGACTTATTATACCTTAATGAACTCCACAACTTCAGTTTCTACACCAGAATCGATATGGTATGATTTGAACTTCCCCTAACAAGTTGTAAAATGAGTGAGTTAAAATTTAGTATGATCAGTATTGTTACTCGCAGAGATTTATATATAAAATGAAAGATTATTTACCTTTGAAAACTTGAACGATATGTCGATTGATTTTGCACGATGAGACCCTTCAGTGAGACAGAGAAGATCAAACATGTACCGTTGTTCCCAATTATATGCTTCTCGCCAAGCCACCAGTGGGAATACTCTAACATTCATTTTCTCAAGGCTTGAACATTTTTCTATGCTCAATGTTTGACGATACGTTAAGGGACGCCCGTAGCCTACCTAGACATGAAAGAAGAATCTCGCCTAATCTACGCTACCCCCAGTAAGTGCCCACAAGGCCATCCCAAGCTTCTGAGACCATAGGTAAAGCATGTATCTACCTCGCTCTACAAAACTGCTAACTTGAAGACCTCTATGAAGAATCATGCAATGAATACACACCAGATCATATTTACGTTATAACGAACATTAAATGCTGCATACGTGTAATACAAGAATTTGATTCTAAAGAGGAAACACACTTATCTCCTCCAACGATAATCTTGAGTTCGTAATATACTCGAAATCAACGACTTTCAAATAGAGGATCCCGTCCGATAAGAAGGGAACATATTCATAAAATCGTGGCGGGCGATTCACGAGTTTAAACCTACTTGGAGCATGTATAAATAGGTCCAATCATGATGTAGAAAGGAGAAACGGAAATAGAGTAAAAAAAGAAAGAGGACTACGCCGGGCCTAAATTATGTGAACAAAACACGTCAATCATTGTATCTACTATTCGACAAGTACGAAGTTGCCACCCACCTATGCCCTAGAGAGATTGTGAGTGTATGTGAGAGATTTCTGTATACCAAGAGTGATCAATAATAAGGATCTCATTCGCTATCACATTATCATTCAAATATTTGTTTTTATCTTAACAGGTAAGATATCTGAGGTACTGACCCCGGCCAGCACCTCCGTGGTAGTGATCTCGAGAGTGTTAATTGGAATTTCTCATCTTGAGCAAATTTTTAGCTAATACTTTCTGGTGTCGTCTGTGGGGACAACTTCCACACCATCATTTTTATATTCATAAGTTTGTTATTTAACAGTAATCATGAGGCTATGCTCTTCCCAAGGACACCCAGGCGTATCGGAACAACCTTTAACTGTGTCGACATAGAAGATCCCAAAGAAAGGAAGAAGATCCAGGCTTCGTGGCCAGGTCCAGATCAACCAGCCACGATGCGGGCTTTGGATCCTCCTATGGGAAGCTAGGTCGCGCTTGACCAACAAACGACGACTTTCATGGGAAACATCCGTCTTCGGCTGCTCGCTAAGGGTATTACCGTCCAGCAAGCAAACCTCTGCAACCAAGGAGAACCAAGCAAGCCTGTGACTCGGCAGCCCGCCTTTGATCGCCTGGGACTTACCCCTCCGGAGCCAGCTCATAATGGAACTAGACCTAGGCCCTCGATCCGGGATAGGTTAGGGTCTATGCCCCCCGTTCCTGAAGTGCTGCCACGTTACCAAGCCAGGAAAGTTAAGTCAGCGGTGGATGTCCTTCCCCGGGAACGGCGAGAGTTTCTTCACCCAACGACTTCAAGGAGGGAGGCCCGAGCTAGAGAGGAAGAAAGCCAGCAAAGCCCCCAAACAGATCCCATCCGAAGAAGGAATTGGGTAGAGGTTGCCAACTCGTCAAAAGGGTTTGACAGTGAGGAGTTCGATATTAAATCAAGGAAACTTGAGAGCAAGCACCCGAGAGACCAGGTGGCAGAGCTTCAGAAAGAGCTCCAGCAGATGAAGAAGGGGAAGTACAAGGAAGACAAGAAAGATCCTCTAAGTGAGATGAATGCTCCCTTTACTAGAAGGATCCGGGAGGCGGAGCTCCAGCCAAAATTCAAAATGCAAACTGATAGATTTTCCGGGACTGAGGATCCCTTGAGCCACTTGGAGAGCTTCGTTCAACAGATGGAATTCTAGAACACGACCAGGGCCGCTATGTGTCGGATGTTCCCAACTATGCTGACGGATTACGCTAAGACCTAGTTCAGAAAGCTACCCGCTGGCAGTGTGGATTCCTTCACAAAACTGTCAACTAATTTCTTCTCACAATTCCAGGGAGTTAAGCCCCGACTGAAGGATCCAATCCATCTATAGTACGTTATCCAGGAGAGAGGGGAAACCCTCTGGGCTTATGTGGAGCGTTTCTACAAGGAAGTCATCCAGATAGGGGTCTTCATCGAGAAAGAAACCCTCATCAATTTCAAGAGGAACTTATGGGCGGGCAAGTTTTTCCGGTCTTTTACCAAGCGGTCTCCAGAGACCTACCAAGAAGCCTATGATCGGGCTTTGGAGCAAATTGAAATCGACGAATAGATCAAGGTCAAGATGGAAGACGACGATATGAGAGCTGTAAAGCTACAGAAGAATGAAGCTTCCAAACTAGAGCAAGCTCAGAAATGCCAGAACAAACCCCCCAACAGGTCGACGTATCGCCTCTCCATTTCTTTACCCCTATCAGAAAGGTATCCAGCAAAACGAACTCCTTTGTGGGCTTCGCCTCCTCCTAGGACAATAGCTTCAATATCTTGAGATGAGAGAGGATATAATCATTACACCCCCTGAAATGTATCCCGTGAAATAATCTATCTCGCCATACGGGACAAAGGGTTACTACAGAAGCCCGTATCCATGAAAGCCCCCATCGATAAGAGGAATCGTTATAAATATTGTGATTTTCACGAAGACGTGGGACACAACACTTTAGAATGCTAAAACCTGTGAAACCAGATCGAGGCTTTAATAAGGGGATGATGTTTGGTAGAATTCTTACAGTAGGTCAGGGATAACATTCAGACTGGAAAAGAAGTGCAAGCCGAGATCCGCGAGCACGCTGAGAAGAGAAAGGGAGAGCATGCAAATCTTATGCAGTAAATCCAGATAATACATACCATCAGTGGAGGATCTACTCTAACTGGTACCTCCAATAATTTCAGGAAAAACCACGCGAAGAAAATCCCTCGTGTGGACGAAGGGCGGGGTATCTACAAGGTCGACTAGAGCCCTTATCAGATGTCACAAATCATTTTCACCGATCGAATGTCTATAACACCGTGCAACCCCGTGACTATCCCATGGTGATCACGGTACAAATTTCCAACTGCATGGTACACCGTGTGCTCGTCGACACAGGTAGCAGCGTCGACGTCCTATTTGAAGACACTTGGAAAAGATGAACTTGAAACAGTGGTGTTACAATAGTTACACTACCCCGCTGTATGGGTTCACTGGGGACTCAATCATACCCGTGGGTTTAAAAATCCTGCCAGTAATCATTGGAGACACATTTCTCCAGCAGAATGTCATGACAGACTTCGTGGTGGTGGATACCCCATCGACCTACATGCAATATTAAGTAGGCCATTTTTATCATCCTTGAAAGGGGTCATATCCATCTACCACAACGTTCTGAATTTTCCAGTAGGAGACAAGGTGGGGGAAGTACGGGTGACCAGCAAACAACCAAGAGGTGTTATGCAGTGCCTACCAACCTAACAGCTCTAGCAAGACAGTTTGCCTAGGTAACAACGACCCAGGATGGGGCAACACCTGTATTGACCCTGGAAGATAAGGAAGCCATAAGTCACCCAGGGATGACCCCGTAGTGCCATACAAGGAGGTGCAGAGAAGGGAATGGGCCAGCGGCCATTCAGTGGATAAGCTAGAAGAGATTCCCATCCGAATGGGCAATCCCTTGTAGGTCGTTAAAGTCGGAGCCGCCATTGAGCCGAAAGTAAAAGAGGGTTTGATCGGGCTCCTCAAAGAGTTAAATGACATCTTCGCTTGGAGTAACGACGAGATGCCTAGAATCCCGATATCTTTGTCTGCTCACAGATTGGCAGTGGATCCGACCTTCAAGCCCGTCAAATAGAAAAAGGCTTAACTTTAACGCTGAAAGAAATGCTGCGGTTTTGGAAGAGGTGAACAAATTGACCCAAGTGAGCTTCATCAGAGAATCACGTTACCCTGAATGGATCGCCAACATGGTCACGGTCACAAAGGTGAATGGGAAGTGGCGTATGTGCATCGATTATACTAACCTCAACCGGACATGTCTGAAAGACAGTTTCCCTCTACCAAAAATTGATCAGTTGGTTGGCTCCACCTCTGAAAACAAGCTCCTGAGTTTCATGGACTCGTTTTCAGGATACAACCAAATTACGATGTACCCCACCGACCAGGAAAATACCAGTTTCATCACCAGACAAGGTCTGTATTGCTATAAGGTGATACCGTTTGGGCTTTAAAACGAAGGGGATACATATCAACGGTTGGTCAATAGGTTGTTCAAACCCGAAATAGAAAGATCAATGAAAGTATAGATCGACGATATGATCACTAAGTCCTCAACTGTTGAAAGCCATCTGGACGACCTTCACAGAACTTTCATGATCTTAAGGGAGAGCCAGATGAGATTGAACCCTTCCAAATGCACATTTGGGGTAACTGCGGGGAAGTTTATAGGCTTCATGGTTCATGAGAGAGGCATAGAGGCTAACCCGAAAAAGATTAAAGCTATCCTGGATCTAGAGTCCCCCGTGTCACTTAAATAGGTTCAAGTCTTGACCGGGCAGGTAGCAGCGCTCAACAGGTTCATTTCTCGGTTTACCGACAAATGTCTCTCATTCTTCAAAGCCATCAAGCAGTGAAGAAACATGAAATGGGACCAGAAGAGTGAACAAGCCTTTCAAGCCTTGAAGAAATATCTGCCAAGCCCTCCGTTACTGGTCAAGCCAAGTCCTGGAGAAGAGCTGCAAATCTACTTGGTCGTTTCAGAGACTACAGTAAGTGGGGCCCTGGTTAAAGATTGTGAAGATAGGGTTCATCGGCCTATCTACTACGTGAGTCATGCTATAATTGGCAGTATCTTCTTCCTATCCCAGTTAGCAATAATTAACAGGTCGAAAGGGGAGGGAAGGGCCTTAGCAACTTGGTAGGAGGCATCGAAGTATCCTTCACTGAAGGAGGAATCCACCTCAACCTGAAGCCTGGCGACTTGGGCTTGAAGATCATGATTCTCAGCATATAGCGCCTTCGTTTCTTTCTTCCAGTCATCCCGCTGGCTGGCTCGTCGTTTAGACCGAAGAGTTTCCTGGTCAAAAGATCGCTTCAGCCTCTCATGGTCGCATTAAAGCCCAACCAGTTGTGTTTCCATTTCCCTTTGGCTGGAAGTCATCTCCCGGACCAAGGATTGAGCTTACTCCAGTAATCCTAAGGCCCGTTCAGCCTCAACTTCAGCCCTAGCTGCCCGATCCAGGAGAAAGGATACCTGGTGGCCCATTGCTACATTGAACTTGAAAGCCTGCAAAGAATGAGACAAAGGTTAGAAAGCAGTAAAAACTCACAATCACATGAAATAAAGGCAGTGACTACCTCAGCCAGAAGAGCAGACCCCTTGGTAACCAAAAAATCCACGGGCATGGAAGCCATCCTAGAGAGCCCACCACCCGGGCATGAGGCAACTGATTGCTTCAAAACCTTATCCTGGCCAACCGAGCCCGGTTGATGGTGGGGATAAGAAGAGGGAATCTCATGAATACCAACTTCGGGATCCCCTGGAGCCTGAGTTACCAGGGACGCAATTGGATCAATGGAAAGAGGGGGTAATATAGCTAGGGAAGCAACAACTGTAGCGGGAGCCACTGATGGTGGAGCAGAGGTGGATGTATCAGTGGCCTGGTGAGCGGGCCCTCCTCGGTTTAAAGCCTTAGCTGAGGTAGACGAAGCAACAACCATAAGGATTGGCTACCCTTTCTCTGAGGTAGCCAAGAAGGATCTCGGGGACGTCTCCGAGGTAGCCAAGAAGGTTCCCGGGGATGATCTGGAAGGAAGGGGAGGGGTCTGAGCTTGCCGGGCTTTGCGAGAAGCTAGAGCAATAACAAAAACTATTAAAAAAGGGGTTAAAACCATCAGAATTGAACCATTCAACAACCTAAAGGCTTGATGGTGCAAGATACTTACGATAAGTAGCGTCAGATATCCGAAGATAGCGGTTTACCCGATGCGGATCAAAAGGGTCAGCAGTCGGGAACTTTAGATTCAAGTAGTTCCTGGCAAGGATGACCTTTAACACCATCTTAGATTCGACGGGCAAGGAGTCTTGGTCCCATGGGGGCTTATCATTAAAGGTGGTTAGAACTGTGAACTCATTCCCACCTATAAAATCGAGCTCCCCCAATCATTGCCAGCCAATACCCATTCTTCCTTCCAGGCTTGGTCCTTCCTTGAAGCCCTAGGGATGATGAAATTAAACTTATTCTTGGCCTTAGTGTAAAATTGACCTCGGGGGCTCCCAATCTGGAAAAGGAAAGCAAGCTCCTCTGCCCCGGGCTATCTAGTTATCTTGCTGAGCTAGCACTCCTTCCTTCATAGCATGAGGAAGCCGACAAGGTGCCTTCAGAAGCAGGGTGTTTGTTGGAGGGGAGCCAGTTGAAGGGCGTTGAGAGCCTGCCGAAGGGTAGGATGAAGAAGGAGCCTTACCCCGCTCTCGAAGGCTGCACACCGATAGGGAGTATGCCTTTGGGGGGGCTGAAGACATCGTAATTTCTGTGGGAGACTATGAGAGAGATGGTGTCAGGGATGCCGTATTTGGTTCTCAGGTGACCGAGTGACTTTGGGTCAATAGTGGAATCTGGAATTACCCTGAAGTCATATGGAGGATGTCTCTCCAGCGAATGACCGACGATTGTGACCCGGTCCACTCCAGCGACACCAACCCTATTCTCTTAGTCAACCAAGTTCAGAGGATTGTCCGATTGGTTAGAAAACCCAGCCCCGATGGCTACATTCTGATTCGATCGATGATGTTACGGGAACGGAGGGGAGTCGTCCCCGTCTAGGTCTCTTCGATCCCTTTTCCCGTGGGCAAGACTTGAGACCTCTGTGCCCTCGACAAGGGAGTCAATAGAGTCATGACTGGCCTTCGACATGGTAGAATAGGTTTTGGGGCTTGAGAAGAAAGGGAAATCGACAGAGGATAGCAAGAGAGAAGAAATCTGTAAATTCGAAATTGAGAGAAAGTGTGAAGAAACGGGTAAAGAGTTTGATTTTAAATAGAGGTTAGGGGTGTAAAGTTGTCAGCGATATCCTCAGGAAGATCACCTCGAGCCACGGAGAGAGCCGTAACGCAGCCAATTTTCCTCGAAGAACACATCAATTCGAGTTCGACACATCATTGGGTAATTAATGAGAAGATTTCATTCGAGATTCTCAATAATTATCTTGTAACAGAAATTTTTTTCAATTAAACAGGGAATCTGACTCCAACCCCAACTCTACCCCCAGTGTTCAAGTCAGAGGGGACTTCTGTTAATAATAAAATTTGGCTAGAGGTCAAAGAGAAATTTTCCACTCTCCCAGCCCAAATCGAGGCCCGAAGTCGACATTCATGAAACCCTGGATGTACCATAAAACTACTCCGTGGAAGTGTGGAGGGATCGTCGGGATTCAAAACTATTAGGAAATAAGCTAGACACGACCAGGACGAGCCCCCACGCGAACACTGGAATCTGGGCTTCTCGAGGCCATCTATCTGGGAACCTCGGTTCCTGGGGTCAGGTTCTTCAACCACCCCGTGAAAGCCAGGAGGTTGCCAAGCTCAAGAAACATTCGAAAGAAGCCCGACAAGCAAAGTAAGCCCCCACCGGGTTAAGACTTTCAGAGGTCAAACGTAATTCATAGCCTGAACGAGAAGCCTACCAACCTCTTTAGAAGCCTGTTGTCTCCTCCGTGATACGATGAGGAAGAGAGCCCTACCCCCCAGGAATGCCTACCAGAACGTCCATTCCAAGCTTCCAAGAATAAAACCAAAGCATAGATCTGCCTCACTCTACGAAGACTACAAGCAGCTAGTCCAGTGACCTCCATGAAGAATCATGCCATGAGTACACACAGGACCGTATCCATGTAATAGCCAACATTTACGTACAAGTTAAGAGTTTGATCCCTAAAAGGAAACAAACTTATCACCGTCAACGATATCATCGAATCCAGTAACAAGTCAAATTCAAATGACGAATCCCGCCCGATAAGGGGAGAACGGATTCATGGGATCGTGGTAGAATATTTGTGAAATTAAAACCTACTTGGACCATATATAAGTAAGGTCAAGCATGGTAGAAAAGATATAGAAAAAACAGAGTAGAAAAAGAGAGACGACATATAGACGATAAGAAAAAGAGGAAAGGAGGGCCTAAATTATGTAATCAGAACACGGCCGCCGTTGTTTCCACTATTCGACAAGTACAAAGCGACCACCTTCCTACGTCCCAGATAATGTATGAGAGAGAATTTTGTATACCAAAGTGATCGATAATAAAGCTCCCGTTTTTCATTATTATACAAATCTTCATTCTTATCTAAGCGGGTTAGGTATCAAAGGTACCGACCTCGGCCACCACCTCCGTGGTAATGGTCTCGAGGATGTTAGCAGGAATTTCTCATCCTGAGCAACTTTCCCATTAACAATATTAATGAGATGATCAACGCCATTAATGAGATGATCAACGCCATTAATGAGAGAATATTCAATTCTTTAATAGGCTACCATTAGTAAAAGAGTCCAAAGAGGAAACAAATACCTTTGCCTCTAAGATATCCTCCACAACTATTATTGGGAGTCAACTACAACAGAAAATCCAACATATCAATGAAGGAGGAGTCCGAAGAGGAAACAAACACATATTCTCCAAGATATTAGATACAATCCGATCAACTACATTAAATGAAGAATTGTGTTCAATAAGGAAAGAAGAACAATTCAAGAGTCCTGGACTTGTGCGCCAAGGTAGTTACACCATGTATAAATACACTTGTAATAGCATCGATTAGGGGGGTCATATGATAACAGGCGTCAAATCCCTAATCCCAAAATCGACCGACCCGAGGCAAGTCGATATACTTCGAATAAGTTCTCTCTAATCATCGTTACATGTACTACCTCTTAAGGAAGGGTATTTCTCCTTCCTCCGGATACTGCCTCGGGATTTTTCAGCATGTGATCATTCGTGATGCTTTTTCCCCCTTTGTCAGTCCACCTCTTTCTACATAAGACTTGTGTTCCTCTTATATGACCCATGTATTATGTATGTATGTATATATGTGTACAAGCTAGATTCCTACCCCACTGGACCTAGTGTTTTTATCCTCACATCTACATGTCAAAGTCGCACATCAATATGGGGGAGAAACCACCCAGACAAGCTTGAAGGGAGTCGATGTGCTCTCCTGCATCCTTGATACGGAAGAAATTGAGCTCTCCGACACTGGAGCTAGATAAGCCCCCCTTCTTACTTGCTATATAGGTCGGAAAACTACAGGAAAGAATCGGGCTCCAGAACCGGGCTCTAGGTACCAAGACGGGCTCCGACCTTGACCGAGGACTAGGACCAAGATCAACCCCTTCATACCAGCAAGGGAACCTCGAGTTCCCTTCATCTCTTACCTACCACGAAGCCCAACAGGTGGGATGACTCCACTCCTACCTAACGCCAAGCCCAATGAGTGGGATGACTCCTCTCCTACCTACTGCTCCATACTCCATATTCATACAAGATCTCTCCAAGGTACAAGGTACCAACCCTGACCACCACCTGCGTGGTAGTGGTCTCGAGGGTGTTAGCTGTAATTCCTCACCCTGAGCGATTTTTTGGTTAACAAAAGGATTTAAGATTGAGTAGGTACCTCGACAACAGAATCCTCAAGCTGACGTCCTAGCCAAGATAGATACGAATGGTGGTCAGACCTTACCCCAGTGGTCCCCTCTCTAAGTGATCCCTCTACCCAACACAGTAGCAGGTAAGAAGACTTATACCCTGGATCGACAGCCATGCTGGATGGACCCAATAGTGGATTATCTCCAAGAAGAGAGGCTTCCCGAGGAATCTGACCAAGCTAGGAAAATCAAGAGGCTCTCAGTCTGGAATTGATTGATAGATAGGTAATTATACAGGAGGGGCGAGTTCCTTCCTCTGATTCGATGTTTACATTCTGATATTGCCAAATGAGCATTGAGAGAGGTAATCAGAACGATTTATATACCTATTTGTGGTCCCCATTACCTAGCTTTTGTTATTGTTTTTTAGTATATTTTGGTATTTGATGTGTTTGTGAGCCTTGTGTAGCTACATGTTCCCTACGGAAGGTATTTGAGCTTAATTGAAGAGTTTTGGAGGTTAAAGGGCAGAATTTGGAATATCTTGAGCAGACACCCCAACTTCGGAAAGTCATATCTCTCTCCTCTGATTGAACTACATCTCCCTTAACCACCTTTCGGAAAGACCCATAGGTCTTCTTTCCAACACACTTTACAGATCACGATTCCGAGGTTTGTAGAGAAAGTTATGACCGTTTTCGTAATTGTACGCAGAGGTACGGTACGCGTACCGCGCGAGACCAATTTTCGTACCGCACTTCGTACCGCGTTTTTTGGCAGTAGGTTCCAAAAGTGATGTGCGGTACGCCTGTTGATGCGTACAGCGTGACGTACCATATATATGGGCGGAAATTCATTTTTTAGTCATTTTTTGAAGGGTATTCTTGTCTTTTCACCCCAATATTTTACCCTAACTTCCCATCCTATAAATAACCCACTTTCTCTCCTCTTTTCATACCTCTCTTCCCCTATTTTCCCCTTCTCACACCTCTTCTCTTCTTCTTCCATTTTCTTTCATCTCTTGCTCCCATTGAGGTTTTTCCTCCATGGGAGCTCACCATACACCTCCATCTCACCACTATATACTTCCTCCATTCATCTTAGAGTAGATTACAAAGGAATTAGGAGCCAAATTCGAGCTAGGAAGGCTAGGACCATTTTTGGAGGACTTGTCTTCAAGGGTTTGCTCTTATTTACTCATTTATTTGTATTTCTTGTTTTCTTTGATGTATTCCACCAATTTGGAGATATTGTAAACCTACACTTGTGTAATAAATGTATTGATTGTACTTAAATTCATTTGAGTTTTGTTTTGCTATTTGATATATGTGTTTTTATGCTCTTAATATGATATGTATGTGTATGAATTGTTAGAAATCAATATTTGTCCATGATTGGGTTTATGAGTAGTTGTAATTTATAGTAGAAATTAGATAACCATGATTGTTGATTGATTGATTGATGGATGACTTGAAATTCCATGTATTAAGTAATTTGAGTAATAGGGATTTTAGCCCCAAAGAGTAGAAAAGGTTTCAGTTCAAGCTTTTAGTTGCTAAATTGACATTGGTTCATATCCTTGTTCTTAATGGGTCTTTGTATTAAGACACGATTATCCATCCACGTGACAGGATTGGGTGATGAATTGATTGTGGGAAAATTCCCTAATCAAGAGGATGAACCTTTAACCTAAATTGAATGTTCTTAATGATATAACAATCACATTGTTGCATGTAGTTGTTAGGTAAACTTGTTTCCCATGTTTAGCCATCTTAAGGAGTTGACTAAACCGAATCTTTGACATAGAAGTAAAGACCACCGACATTTTTCTTGTGCTTGTGTTGTTATATGGATGTTTTGAGTACTTAAAGCCTTTGCTTAATTGATCACTTTGTAATTGATCCATGGTTAGATGCTATGTACTGAGAGGAGACGCATTTGACAATGCTTAGATAAACATTCACTATGCTTGACTAGAAAGTGCTAGAACCACTAGGCTAGCGTATAGGGTTCGATTTGTATTCCACGTGCTTAATGGGTTCATATATATTGTCTGGATTGCTCGAGAGAGATTTTGGGTATATATGGATACTATCTCTAAGACATCGAGAGAGATTAGAGAGTAATGAAGGGGATACGAGCCTATGTATACTTGCACATTTGAGGATTAGGTGAGTCTATAATGTAATTATGAGGATTGTCACGGTTGAGTTGTTTCCCTAGTGTAACCACATTTCATGCATATCTTCATTCCACCTATCATTGTATATATCATTTAAATAAGTTATTTAGTTATATTATTATTCACTTTTCCGTACACGCAACACACGAGTCCGCTTGGAGTGTTGTAATAATAGCTAGAATTAGAGACGGTCGGTGAATCCCACCTCCCTGTGGATCGATCCCTTGCTTGTCGTTGTGCTAGTCTCTGTGACTTGCGCCCTTACGAGGCCGAACTTAAATGTTCATATTTGATGACACTGTAACAACGTGTCACCATCAAGAGGTCCACTCCGGGTAATGCGGGAACCATATTGGTGAGGAAGCTCTGGCATATCAAGTACTTCGCATGGGGTATTATTGGCCAACCATCCATCAAGATGCAAAGAACTTAGTAAGATCCTACGAAGCATGCCAGAAGACCGTAAACTTGAGTCACCTCCCGCCGGAGCGGTTGACATCCCTTAGCTTACCTTACCCCTTTACTTTGTAAGGAGTCGACTTGATTGGACCGCTCCCAACTGCTCATGGTCAAGCCAAGCATGCTATCGTGGCGATTGACTATTTCATGAGATGGGTCGAAGTTGGACCGCTCTCCCAGATATCAAAAGAAAATACAACAAGATTCATAAAAAATAATGTAATTTGCAGGTTCAGGACCCCTCTTGTCATTGTAGCTTACCTCGGTAAACAGTTTGATAACTATCGGTTCAGGGACTTTTGCGAGGACTTAGGAATCGATCTTAGATTCGCCTCAGTATCCCACCCTCAGACTAACGGGCTGGTAGAATCCATCAATAAGACTATAAAGAAGCTGTTGAAAAAGAAGCTACAGCAAGGGCAGATGGGATGAGAAGTTTCCTGAGATCCTCTGGGATTACCGCACTACGAGAAGAACGACCACTGGAGAAACACCTTATTCTTTAGCCTTCGGAGTTGAAGAAGTTCTTCCCAGTGAGCACAAACTGACCTCCGTCAGAGTTCAACATTTTTAACAGGGAAGTAACAAGGACAAGCTTCCAGCTAGATTAGATCTCTTAGAAGAAAAACAAGATCAGGTAGCTGAGAATGTAGCAATTTACCAGAGCAAGATTGCTAGATACTTTAACAAGAAGGTTAAAGCCCGAAACTTTAAGGAAGGGGACCTAGTTCTCAGGAAAGTGACATTGAATACCGGGAAGATGTCAGACGGGTTCTGGGGACCCAATTGGGAAGGACCTTATTTGGTAAAGGTGGTGGTCCGCAACGGGGAGTACAAGCTTGAGGACATGAATGGCAGACTCATCGATCATACTTGGAATGCATATCACCTGAGAAAATTCTACCCCTAAATAGGGAACTCGTGACAGGCTACCTCCTCTTAGTTTTTAGTCACCATCAGTAATGTACTCCGTTCTTTTTCCTTATGAATAAAGCTTGTTTTCTTCATCTTCAACTATGTTCTACAGTGATTTGGTTCTACATGGGAAAATTCGACATTATCATCTCAAGACCAGGGTTTAGCCGGGGAAGCCCCATCGCTATCTTGAGGCCTTGACTGTGCAATACCCCCCTCCAAGAAGAGTCTGAGTGTAAGAGCATAGTTATGGTCGGGCTACAACATCAGAAGGATCTGAGTATAAGAGCATAGTTGCCAACCAGATCTCGAGACCAGGAAATAGTTAGATAGCCCTCATGATGCCTTGGTCGGACTACAACTCCCAAGAAGGATCTGAGTATAAGAGCATAGTTGCCAACTAGATCTTGAGACCAAAGTATAGCTAGATAGCCTTCCTGATACCTTGGTCGGGCTACCGCCCCCAAGAAGGACTCGAGTTTAAGAGAACGATTACCATCCTGATCTCAAGGCTAGGAGATGGCTAGATAGCTCTCCCTGATGCCTCACTCGGGCTATAACCCTCTAGAGGGGCTCGAGAATCGTAAGCTCTTTTACTTAAAACTCAAATATCCTAATTATTACTAGTCACTAATTCCCCATGTACATGTGGTTGCTTATTGTGACAGGTGCGGACCAGCTTGCAATCACGCAAGGGGACTATTTACTAAAATCACCAAGCTACAAGTTTATGTTGAGAGTTGAAAGCTCGAGCTAGCTGTCTAATTTCACACTTAAGCAGTTTTTCCATCTTGTTACTTTTTCCAAGTTGAGTTAAGTCAAGAGGCTGCACCCAGATCAAGATCAGAAATGAAGCAAGTACATGCTAACCAAGTCAAAATTCATTGACGAAAACGCGAACAGGACCTAAAGTCAGTTTTCATTAACGGAATAGGGAGCATATCCCCTATTAAGGCTATAATAATCAAGAAGGGAGCCAAACCCAGATTCCGGGCTACAAAAAAAATGATAGATGACGATAGTCTGGCTTAAGTAGAGTGGGGAGCCCACCCTCATTTTTTAGACATTCAGAACAAGTCATTAAAAGACGGATTCAAACTTTTGCATCCTCCTATTCTCCTCCAGCTCCCCCACCCTCAGGATGGCCTTCGTGTAACACCCAGTTTTTCAGGTCCAATTGAAAGGCCCAATTTGAAAAAAAAATTAAAAAAAAAATGGGATAAGCGTGAAGCAGAAAAGGCATCAGGTGAGTAAGCCAAGTGAAATGCATGGCTGACAGGCAACTGTGAGCTTGGTTAATTAGCTCACAATTTCAGTTGTGTCCTTCCATAAGTATATATATATATGAGGATAAATGTTGTGAGAGCTAGAAAGCAGTAGAATCAAGCGGAAGAAAGGAAAGAGCAGAAAAGAGAAAAGTCAGTGAAGCTCTCGTGATTACAGATTTCAGTTGATTCTTATTTAATATCCAGTTTCTAATTGGATTTTGTGATTGATAGGGAAAGAAGACGAATGGAACCTAGCATACTCAGTCTAAGATAAGCTTGACGACTAAGTTGTGAGTGAATTAAGTTTCAGTTTTGTTTTTAACTCAAGTTTACAGTTTTACGCTTTAATTGCTGCAAATCATTTTAAGCTTTTTATTGCTTTTTATGATTGATGGTGAGTAAACAGAGAACTGAATATATATATTTATGCTTATATTAGCATTCAGAAATAGTATATTATTTTTATGAATTATCAAGAAGAGATTATGATTTCTATAAAAACACCATGTACCCTTCCCCAATTATGATTAAAGTTAGCTTTTGGGGCCGTTCTACACATGTGTATGTCATGAGTCGCTCTGCATGTGCATGACCAGAGAAAAAATAATAGAGTCGTTCTGCACTTGTATGACCAGAGAGTTGCTCTGCCCGAGCATGACCAGAGAAAGAGTAATTAAGTCGCTCTGTTCGGGTATGACCAGAAATTATTCATGACTGCGTTTGCCTGAATATATTTCGGCTTACGTATGGAGGATATTCCTGGTACAAATTTGGTGAAGATTAAGATTTTATAAAGCATTTATTCTTATTCAGCAAAGAGAAGCATTCAGTTTATTCAGTTTATTCAGTTTATTCAGTACAAAGTAGATATATTATCTTATACCATGTATTGCTGAATGCTTATTGTAAAGTGGTTTAGAAAAGTGTTTTTAAGAGTTTTCATTCACTCACTGGGCGTTAGCGCTCATCCTTTCACTCTTTAATATTTATCCAGGTAGCTGCTCGGTTGTACGGACTCAGAAGTTTTGAGGTGGGCCACTCGATGAAATCATGAAGCATAAAAGTCATGCATTTTAAATTTTCATGTACATATTTAAAAATATGAGGTCGGCATGGTCGGGACGGTAGGCATGGTTGGGATGGTAGGCATGGTCAGGATGGTATGCATGGTCGGGATTGTAGCATGGTCAGAACGTGGTCGGATTTTTACTCGGTCTGTTCGGCCTACTCGACCCACTTGACCTACTCGGCCCACATGGCCTATTCGGCCTACTCGGCCTGTTTCATCTCCCACTCAGGATGACTGGTTACTTAGTTTTTAAAGTTGTCGTTTTTTGGTCCGAACGGTCATTTTTGATAAACTTTTAGTAACGGACGAAAATATATGTAAATAAATTATAATTATGTACATTTTGTACTCTCCAGTATTCTCCTCACATTTTATTTGATTCAAACAAGTATTTCTGAATAGAGATTTCAGTAGAAAGTCCTTTTATTATGGTAGAGAATGTAGAGCCCATATGGTTTCCCTTGTACTCAAGAGAGGAGTCGGGGCAGCCCACAGGGCCTCCCTCGTACTCAAGAGAGGAGTCGGGGTGGGTCCTGTCACTTCGCCTTCCGCCCCTCTTTCTAGTGATTGCTCATCTTGGTTAGCTGCCTCTGCCACCTCTTCTTGAGGATGCCCATCGATTTCCAGTTGCTCAGCTGGGTCCTTATCCAAGACCTCATTGACCACCACCATGACCTCAGGTGGTATGTCTGCATCAAGAAGGTTGGGTATTGACTCTGGCATGATCTCTCCCACTGTTGGCTCCTCCCTTGAAAGCACCTTAGAGGGATCTCGGGCTTCGGTAAGGCCTCCTTCTGGCTCTGTGGGTTGAACCCCTATCGAGGATTCTTTGAGACCTGACGCTGGGAAGGTCGGGACAGGAGGAGGCAAATCTGGTATTTCAGACCGCTTCCCAGCTTCATCCCCAGAAGAAGGACCCGTTTTGTCATTTTTAGGGTGAGACATCTCTACAGCCCGAGACATAATTTCCTCCATATCCCAGCCAACGATACTGGAGAGGTCAAATGGGAGGGGGAGTGCTTCCGTGACCTGGAAAGAGGCATAGAAATACCCCTAGCTATAAGAGGTTTCCACTTCAGCCTGAAGCTTGGCAACTTGGGCCTGCAGATCTTGGTTCTCAACATCCAGTGCCTTTGCTTCTTCCTTTCAGTTATCCCGTTGACTGGCTTGACGCTGAGACCGAATGGGTTTCTTGATCAAAATACTGTTTCAACCTCTCATGGTCGCACTGAAGCTCGGTTAGTTGTGCTTCCATTTCCTTATGGCTAGTGGTCATCTCTTGTACCAAGGCTTGAGCCCTCACCAATAATTCCATGGCCCACTCAGCTTTAGCTTCAACTCTGGATGCTCGGTCACTGAGAGAAGATACCTAGTGACCCAAGGCTACTTAGAACTTGAAGGTCTGTAAAGGGAATTCAAGTTAGGAAATGACGAATCAAATTATTACATGAGAAAATAAAAGACGATGACTACCTCAGTCAAGAGGGCAGAACCCTTGGTAATTAGAATATCCATAGGCATTAAAGCCATCCTAGAAAGCCCAACACCCTGGCAGGACGTAACGAACTGCTTCAAAACCTCATCCTGACCAACCGACCTTGACTGATGGTGGAGGCGAGTAGGGGGAACCTCAGGGATACCAGCCTCGAGATCCCCTGAAGCCTGAACTGCTTAGGGCACAGATGGAACAGTTGAGGTAATGGGTAATGTGACTGAAGGAGCAGTAGCTGTAGCAGGTGCCACAGATAAAGAGGCGGAGATGGTCGTATTAGCGGCTTGGGGAGTGGGCCCTCCTCAATTTAGAGCTCTAGTAGCCCGCGATGCAAGAATAGTCATCTTAGAGCTCACCGGGGAAGGTGATGGAACTGAAGCAGGCGAAACCCTAGCTGGATTAGTAGGTCCACTTTTCTCCAAGGTGGCCAAGAGGGATTCCCTGGGAAGTTTAGCATGAGGTGAAGAGGTACGAGCTTGCTGAGCTTCACGGGAAGCTGGAGCAACAACAAAAACTGTTAAAAAAAATAAGAGCTAAAGCCATCATAACTGAACCATTCAACGACTCAAAGCTTGATGGTTCAAGGTACTTACGAGGAGTAGCATCGGATATTCGTAGATAGCGGTTTACTCGACGAGGATCAAAGGGTCAGCAGTCGGGAACTTCAGGTTCAAATAGTTCTTGACAAGAATGACCTTCAGTACCGCCTCAGATTCGGCGGGTAAGGAATCTCGGCCCTACGAGGGCTTATCATTGAAGGTGGTTGGAACCGCAAACTCATGCCCGCTTATGAAGGTCGAGCTCCCCCAATCCTTGCCAGCTAGTATCCACTCATCTTTCCAAGCAGGATCTTTTCTCGAGGCACCAGGGATGATAAAGTTGAGTTTGTTCTTTGCTTTGACATAGAAATGGCCTCGAAGAACCACAGACAAGCTCCCTATCTGAAAGAAGAAAGCTAGCTCCTCAGCTCCGGGCCCCGGGTGACCTTACTTAACTCGTATTGTTCCCTCCACAACACGAGGAAGTCAATCAGATGCCTCCAGAAGCCTGGTGTCAACTGGAGGGGAGCTAGTTGTATGGCGATGAGAGCCCGCCGAAGGGTAGGATGAAGGGGGAGCCTCACCCCGTTCTCGAAGACCGTGATATGGATGGGGAACACTCCTTTTGGTGGATTAAAGATATCGTAGTTCTTGTGAGGAAATGTGAGGGAGACGCCGTCAGGAATGCCATATTTGGACCTCATGCGGCTGATCGACTGCGGGTCAACGGTGGAATCTAGAATGACTTTCAAGTCATAAGGGAGACTCATCTCCAGAGCATGACCGACAACCGTGACCTGGACCTTTCCAGCAACATCATCCTTGTTTTCCTCGCCAGAGTCCTCATCAACCAAGCTCAGAGGGTTATCTGGTCGATTAGAAAACCCAGTCCCGATTGCCACATTCATGTTCTATCGACGACGTTGCGGGGATGGAGGAGAATCGTCCCCATCTAGGTCTCGTCGAGCCCTCTTCCCTTGGGCAAGACTAGAAACCTTTGTACCGTCAACAAGGGAGTCGACAGAATCATGGCTAACTTTCGACATAATGAATAGGGCTTGAAGGTGGAGGAAAAGAGCTTGAAGTTAAATGAAAAATAGTGACGTAGCTGGAGAAGATAGCGAGAGAGAAGAAGTCTGAAAATTCGAAATTGAAAGAACGCGTGAGGAAGAGGCAGTGAGTTTGAATATAAATAAAGGTTAGGATGGTAGTGACGTCAACAAAAACCTCGGGAAGATTACCTCGAACCATAGAGAGGGCCGTAACATAACCGAATTTCTTCAAGGAGTACACCAGTCTGTGCTCGCCACATCACTTGAGAAATTAATGAGAAGCTTTCATTCGAGATCCTCAGTAATGATTTGGTAACGGAAAATTTTCCAATTTAAAAATAAGGAATCTGACTCCAACCCCAACTCTACCACCGGTGTTCAAGTCAGAGGGGACTTCTGTTAATAGCAAAATTTGGCTAGGGGATCAAAGAGAAATTTTCCACTATCCGAGCTCGAATCAAAGCCAGAATTCGCCATTCATGGGACCCTGGACAAACCATAAAACTACCCCACAGAAGCAAGGAATGATCATCGGGCTTCAAAATTATCAGAGATGAAGGTAGGCACAACCGGGTCGAGCCATCACTCGAACACTGAAATCCTGGCTTCTCGAGATCACCTATCCAGGAACCTCGGTTCTTGGGGTCGGGCTCCAAAACCACCCCGTGAAGCCCGGCACAAACAAAAGTGAGCTCCTTCCAGATCAAGGCTTCCTGAGGTTGAATCTAACTCGTAACCTAAATCGGAAGCTCACCAACCTCTCTAGAAGCCGGCTGTCCCCACCAGATACAAAGAGAGAGCCTCTAAGTGGAACAGGTTCATGCTATAGCTAATTTGCTAAGGGACGCCCGTAGCCTACCTAGACATGAAAGAAAAATCTCACCTAATCTATTCTACCCCCAGTAAGTGCCTATAAGGCCATCCCAAGCTTCTGAGACCAAAACTAAAGCATGGATCTACCTCACTCTACAAAACGGCTAACTCGAAGACCTTCATAAAGAATCATGCCATGAATATACATAAGATCATGTCTATGTTATAACGAACATTAAATGTTGCATACGTGTAAGACAAGAATTTGATTCTAAAGAGGAAACAAACTTATCTCCTCCAACGATAATCTTGAGTCCGTAATATACTCGAAGTCATTGATTTTCAAATAGAGAATCCCACCTGATAAGGAGGGAGCGGATTCATAAAATCGTGGCGGGCGATTCACGAGTTTAAACCTACTTGGAGCATGTATAAATAGGTCCAAGCATGATGTAGAAAGGAGAAACGGAAATAGAGTTAAAAAGAAAGAGGATTACGTCGGGCCTAAATTCTGTTAACAGAACACGACCATCATTGTATCTACTATTCGACAAGTAGGAAGTTGCCACCCACCTATGTCCAATAGAGATTATGAGTGTATGTGAGAGATTTCTGTATACCACGAGTGATCAATAATAAAGCTTTCATTCGCTATCACATTATCATTCAAATATTTGTTTCTATCTTAACATGTCAGATATCTGAGGTACTGACCCCGGCCATCACCTCCGTGGTAGTGGTTTCGAGGGTGTTAATTGTAATTTCTCATCTTGAGCAAATTTCCCGCTAATAACATCTTTAATATAATCTACATTCGGCCCGTAAAGTTGGAGATTTGAAATGTTCAAGTTAACCAGACTTGGTGTAGAAATCACTATCTCCTTCTTGATGATATTGTGCAATCTAAAATCTAAAATACTCGAGTTTATTAGCCTTGGTGTGGATATTTCGAAAATTTATCTTCCAAACGACCAACAATTGATTAAAATCAAATTCTCCAAATTCAAGCATGTAGAAAAGATATCAAAGCTGTTGTTGTGAGTTTGAGAAAATGAGGTTCCAGAGAGTTGAAGGTTGTCAATGAAGCGAAATCAAAAGAGTTTTTTACATATACGATGGAGCAAGTGGTAAGTTTGAGAGGCTTAAGACTGACATCGAACAATGCTTTCAGGAAACTTGCTGTATAAATCAGTTTCAAGCTCTTCGAGTCCGCCATATGATGCCGCATAATCGAAAACCTTTTTCTTATACTTATTTGATAATTAATGTATAAACCTTTTTTTTACAATAATTAATGTATTTTCTTAAACTTATTTAATAATAATAAAAACTATACCGCTGTACTACAGAAAAATTGCAGCAAAAATAAGTTAAATGAGAAGCAGTTGTTTTTGGGCTCAAGAGTCAAGACCACAATAAATTGTGTCAAAATTTACAGATAAAGTCCGTAAGGCCCAAACAAACACTGCTAGTAAAAAAAAAATTACAGTAAAGCAGTTGTTTGGTTGTTATTATTTTATTTTTCAGTCAAATTATCACATAATTTTATTAGGGTTCGTTTGGAATAGTTCTCCTTCTAGATCTTGATATTATAGAAGTAAAGCTTTTGGTTGTCAATAAAAAAAACCCTCTTTTAATGGGTTGATTTGTTTGGCTATATATTAATTTTAAAAACTCTTTTAAACGATAGACTTGTTGAGGTCGTCTGATAGTAAACACATCACACCTACATCACGAGATTGTGAGTTCGATTTTATCCCTTTAAAAAAAACCTTGAATTTATGTAATACTTAAAAAAACATCTTTTTTATTTTTGAATAATTACAATAATTTTGGATTTGAGGGAGATAAACATGACTTGAACTTACAATTCCAATGGTTTAATTGTGTAGATCTAGAGAGCATACCATCGAGCCAACATTATGTTATCACGTAAACAACTTAATGATATCCAGTTTGAGCATAATTTCAATGTCTTACTTCAAATTCAATTATCCGTAACATTGATTTGTATCGCAATTGCAACATGTCATATAGGTCTAATTACTATATTATTGATTGGGGTTGTAAGTAGAATACAAAAGTTAGAATGTCTAACATTATTGTTCAATTAAATATGTCCTCATAATCTATAATCATGCTTTCATCTATAAGTATGGCACCAATACAATATAATTAAAACAATAAAAGAAAAGAATTAGAAAATAAAAAATTGTTATAAATCAACATAATTTAACTTTACACATAAAAAATAGTAATACAAAAATTAAAATTAAAAAAATATAATAAGAAAATAAATAAAAATCAAATAATTACATTGACCGGTATTTCCTAATAAATTTAGAAAACAAGAAAACATAAAAAAAAAAAAAAAATAATAATAATAATAATACTGTTGCAATGTCTAGTCTAGCTAAAGTATCTAATAAGATATTACTGGTTAAGAAACTCTCCATCCTGTATCCTTTGACAGAAATCTATTCACCACACTCCTGCATATTAATAAAACATTGAATTGCTTAAAATACTTATAATAATAATAAAACATTGAATCAAACTATTACAATTCTAAATTCTTTCACCTATTGGTAGATTTGTTTTGAAATATGAAAATGTGAAATAAGAAACTTAATACTAAATATATAGTCAATATATATACCTCATGGAACTCCACCCACTTAATTTCCCCACCAAGAGTGTCTCGACTCAATAATATTTTTCCCTGACAAAACAATATAAAAATAATTAGTCAAAATTTATTATAATACTTAAAAAAAAATACTACAAACAAATAAAATTAGTACTAACCATAAAGTAATTCCACGAGATCATCAGAGAAATTGCATGAGAGAGCCTTTCAGTGATATCCATCATTTGCAAATAATTCCTATCTGATTCGATATAAATTTTCACTTCAAGAGCCGGACATTTTTCTATACACAAGTCAATGGGAGGATAGAAGCTTGAAAACTCAAAATATTCTAGTGTGGGTGCTGATATTACAAGCATGTCATTGTAACTCAAATCACATATAATCAATTTAAGTAATTTAGGAGCACTAATGTAGAAAGTCGTTAAATTTGACGCCCAAAAACATTTGTTCAACTCCAAATTCTCCAAATTCAAACAACCGGAGAAAAGATCATGAGAGCTGTTCTTGTCATCATTGTCGGAAATCCAAACTTCATTGAGTATCAAATTTTTCAAGAATTGAAACCCTATTGAGTACTTTGGCGACACTAAATTGTCTAATCTACAAGGTAGCCAAAGTTTGAGTGTTTTCAAGCTTCGACACATTAAAAGATTTAGAGGGAAACGAAAGAAATCGACTTCAAGCTCTTTGACTTTGTGTGAAACAACATACTCTAATACGTTATCAACTACAGACTGATCGATAAGGTCAGAGCAAAAAAACCTGAGTCGACTGACATTGAAGGAGGGCTTGTGATGCTCGAGTACATGAAGGATAAAGTTTTTGAAGGCGGTTGGTGATTTTTCGAAGTTTTGGCCATTGAAACTGAGACAATGAGAGTAGATCCATTGACTGTTCCAGGTTTTGGACAAGACACAAGTCTTGATGGCATCTCTCGTGTCCAAACACGACAAGATGTCATGGATTATAGATTCCGGCAAGTAGCTCAACCTGTCGATTTTTTCCATATCACGAATATCAGACAATCGTGTTTTATTTCTAGTCAGCATATGCTATGGAATTGTTCAATTCTAATTTTTAGCAATTCTCATCGAAATACTTGGATGGATTTTTATTTTTTTTATAAATGTTTTATTTTTGATATCACTACTGACTTGGATATGATCACTAGGAAAAGAAATACCAAATAGGAAAGTGTTAATTGTGTTTGACACAGCCACACAGGAGATATAATTTGCTTCTCAATTTAGTGTCTATTAACTGGTATAAAATATTTAATTTCCAATTACGAGGTCATATTCCCTTATATACATATAGTTTTATTATTATAATTATGTTTAGAAGATATTATATCGATATTAATTGTTTGTATTCCAGCTCAATCCACCGTGTTATGTATATTTTTGACACCTTTTTGATTTTTGTTTCCTTAAAAAGAATAAGAAATATTATTGAAGATCGACTTAATTTATAATTATTATTTAGAGAACTTATTTAATTTTTGGAAAGACTCAAATTTTCTTTCTTTTTCCAAACGTTTGATGATTTGATACCGCTTTAAATTTATGTAGACAATTCTAGCTAGCTTCCACGTTGGAATTGATATCGCAAGGAAAAGATGCGAATTTGCCATGAGAATCAAAGTTATGTAATAATTAATAAACAAATGTGTTAGATACCAAATTAATCAAGACAGAAATTTGGGGCGGATGGCCTTTCCCGCACCGAACCCTATTTATTTTTTAAAAACCCATTCCATTATAAACCCCCACCATAGATGTAACAGGTTGGAACGAAACGGGTTACAACAGGGAGTGCTTTCCCCATCCCCACCCATTTACTCCATTTATAATTTTATTTATTTATTAAAATTACAAATGTATAACCATTGAATATGATAAATTATATAAAGTAGTAAATAATTCGATGAAACTATTAAAAAAACATCTCGTAAACATAATTCTCATAAGTAAATTCTATCATTCTCAAACATAAACATAAAGTATAAAGTCAAAATGTTCAAAAATCGTAACGTTATCATCTAATAGTTGTATCTATTTCTCTTGTTCTCTCTTCATAATATCAACTTCATCTGGCATCTCCTCAAGATGTTGACACCCACTCACATGGTTTCTGTAACATTCTGAACCAACAAAAAAAATTGTATTCAATCTGATTTGAATATCTATAACTTAATTTGATTTAATATGCATGATTTATTTTACCTTATTAAAATTTGGTTCTTCAAAACATGTGAAACACTCAGTTGTAGTAGAAGAACATCATAAGATAAAAAACTTACTGTATTTAAGGTTAAAGTTGAATGTTGAACTTTGTGTTGTTTATGGAATAAAGATTTAGAGTTACAGTTAGCGGTTAGGGTTTTTTTAATTGTATTTTGTATTGTCACCTTATGTTAAATATCGACAAATAGATGTAAAGTTAGGGTTAATGTATTTATATATATATATATATATATATTTAGATATATTTTTTTAGATATATTTATTTTCTTTGAAACTACGTAGTTTAACTAAATATTATTTTAAGCGGGGTGAGGAGTATAAAACCCATCCCCACCCCATACCCATTGCGGGTTAGGCTATCTACCCCCATCATCGTCTCATTTCCACTAAATTGAAACCCGTCCCCACCCTAAAAGTGCGAATCCCCGTGGGTAATTTTGTCATCCCTAACAGAAATACAAAATCAATCATGCCTACGAGAAGAAAAAAAAAAGAAGGAAAAAACCTTTGAATATTTAAATCCAATATGTGGCATCTGATAGCAAAATATATACAAATCAGTAAACTAGTAGAATATTATAATAACAAATATGCATCAACATAGTAGAAAACATTTTCAATTAACCAGAAATCCTGAATTTCTTCTCATTCTACGACGACGTTGGATCAAACTTGTATATAGTAGCTAGCTAGTAACTCCACCAAAATAGAATGAATGCTTTTCCACCACCTTCTATATTAAATATCAATCACACAAAATAAGTGCTTAATAAGAAAAACAACTGCT
Source organism: Dipteronia dyeriana (assembly GCA_032871835.1). Taxonomy (NCBI): domain Eukaryota; kingdom Viridiplantae; phylum Streptophyta; class Magnoliopsida; order Sapindales; family Sapindaceae; genus Dipteronia; species Dipteronia dyeriana. Next base: position 853,776 of record CM065299.1, on the reverse strand, counting down.
TGCAATAAGTGCTTAATTACTATCAATAAAAATGATTTAGTTCCTAGGAATCGTACCCTGTTGAGATTCAAAGCATTATCGGAATTGATATTATATGATACGAATTTTCCCTAAAAAATAGTCACGGTCATTTGTAGAATTTATTAGGTATGAATTGAAACAAAAGCAGAAGCTATTACCTCCAAAAAATTGAACTATATGGTGATTGCATTAGAGACCTTTTTTGAATCCCGGTCAGGTCGAAGGTGTAACCTATCCTGCAATCAATATCCTCTAGCCAAGTCACAGCTATAGACACTCTAATATTCATCTTCTCAAGGGTTGGACATTCATGTATTCTCAAATTCTTAGGAGACATTATTGATATACAAGTATTTCAGTCTTTGAGCAGAACTCAAACTTTCCTATCTGTACATCTCTCTATTTGCATCAATGATGCAGATTTATTTAGATGCAGATGCAAATTAGCCATCAATTTTAATGAAGCTCCATTAATATAATCACCAGCCAATTTAAGAGTCTTGAGTTTTAATTTCTACAACTGCCAAGGATTTCTGGGAAATAATATGTTAAGAATGAATAGGTCACATTCAAGCTCTTCAAGATGAAAACTAACTTGATGAAAAAACATTTTCAAAAACTTCCAATCATCATAATGGCTGCATAGATAAAGCTTGATGGTACAGAACCCAGAAGACAACAAGCAGCAATTGATATAGCACAATTCATAGATAAACTTCGAGTGCCATATCACATGTGGTGTAAAGAAAAAAAAAAGAGCATTAGGTTTGAGTGCCACCATCACAGATGGTAAGAAGAGAAACAAAAAAAACATTTAATTTCTCTAGTGGAATTCATACGGCACAATGTGAATTTGCACTGAGAATTAAAGTTTAATTAATCAACAGATATGATTTTCTATGCCAATCAATTTGAAGAATGCAGTTCAATATAACTAGAAAGTTGTCCTGAATTTTTTTACAGACTGATCAATCTCTCAGCAGCTGGCTAGGGTATACCGTAACTCCATCAAAAAACCATAATCGCCTTTTCCCGACTTCCTACACAAATTAATTTACAACATATGTACCAAATTAGAGGAGGAAAAAATAAAAGCGAAAGCCAATAATATTATATACAAGTAATGGAAGATTGATTAATACATATTTATATTTATGAACAACTCACCAGTAGATTGTCACTCTAATTAACCATTTTATGTGCCCGTTTTTTGATACTCGTAGTATTCCAACAGCCAATAAAAGTAACTAATTTAAAAATAATAAATGACATTATACCTTAATGAACTCCACAACTTCAGTTTCTGCACCAGAATCGACATGGTATGATTTGAACTTCCCCTAACAAGTTGTAAAATGAGTGAGTAAAAATTTAGTATGATCAGTATTGTTACTCATAGAGATTTTTGTATATATATATAAAATTAAAGATTAATTACCTTTGAAAATTTGAACGATATGTCGATTGATTTTGCACGATGAGACCCTTCAGTGAGACAGAGAAGATCAAACATGTACCCTTGTTCCCAATTATATGCTTCTCGCCAAGCCACCGGTGGGAATACTCTTAACATTCATTTTCTCTAGGCTTGAACATTTTTCTATGCTCAATTTTTGACGATACGTTGCCCGGAAGTTGAAGAATTTGAGTCTTGGTGCGGATATCACAACAACATCCTTAATATAATCTACATTCGACCCCCAAACTTCGAGATTTGAAATGTTCAAGTTAACCAGACTTGGTGCAGAAATCACTATCTTCTTACCGATGATATTGTGCAATTCAGAATCTAATATACTCAAGTTTATGAGCCTTGGTGAGGATAAATGGAAAATTTCTGCTCCATCCAAGGAACAATTGATTAAAATTAAATTCTCCAAATTCAAGCATGTAGAAGAGATATCAAAGCTCTTATTGTGAGTTTCAGAAAATGAGGTTCCAGTGATTTGTAAGGTTGTCAATGATGCTAAATCAAAAGAGTCTTGAAAATCTTCGTTGGAGCGATAAGTGGAAAGTTTGAGAGTCTTAAGACTTTGACATTGAACAACGCATTCAGAAAACTTGCTGTAAAAATTAGTTTCAAGCTCTTCCAATCCTCCATATGATGCCGCATATTCGAAAACCTTTTTCTCCACAGAAGAATTTCTACTGTTGGCTCTGTACTTATAACCAATTAGGAACTTGAGTCTACTGACACCAAAGGGCCTGCGGCGACGCAAGACGTGAAAGACGAAATTCCTAAAAGTGGAGACTTTGGTGAAGGTGTTGGTGTCGAAATGGAGACTATGAATATACCTCCAATGAAACAACCAGTTTTTGGACAAAACACAAGTTTGAACTGCATATTTGGTGTCCATTAACGAAAGAATGTTGTAGATGATAGGGTTTGGCAGGTTGCTTAGCCGATCCCTAGCCCTCTTCATTTTCATTATAAAAATTTCTGTTTTGCAGATTCTTCAATTACACTTCTTCATTGTTATAACTTATATATATATATATATATATATATAAATATCAGGTGCAGAATTTAAATAGACACCTATGTTAATGAAATATTTTTCAATTAATACTGTTATCTATTTGGTTCCCGTTTGAACCCATATCTAATCGGTGCAAATATATGTTTCAACTTTTGAGGCACTTTTTTAATTAGCCATTTCAAAAGTTTTTCAATAGATGGATTAACTGGATATTCTTTTTTATTAAGTGTTACCAGCCTCCACGTGTTCTTGTAAAATATATAATGTGAGATTTCAACCCTTAACAATTTATATGGAAGGGTCGTAATACTTTACTAAGAGATTATGTGCGACTGCATATACATTATTAGCATGGGTCAGTTGGGGAGAAAAATCAAATAAATTTTGATCCAAACATATAAAAATGTTAATATACAGTAAAAATCTAACAATGCATATTGATATTTATTATTCTTAAGAGAAAATCTTCAGTGCACCGGATGTACACGACCAAATAAACACGTGGAACAAAAATCATATATGGCATAGATGTGACACTTATTTCTTACCACATGTCTGTTCTCCGATGGTCGGGTGCACCACTCAACAATGCACCGAAGATTTTCTCTATTCGCGGATATGAAAAATATACAATGATATTTTGAGAAAATTAATATATTATATCTTTTTTTTAAGTATATATTATATTTGATTATTAGCTTAATTATTATATTATTTCTAACGTTATATATTCTTCAACTAGTGCCTTACAATCCTTTAATTATAGCCAAATTAAATTAAAGCCTGTTTACTTTCCAGATCTAAGGAAATTCTACCGCTGTGTATTAATTAGTGTGAACACGAATTTATGATTATGCATTTGAAGTCATTGATATTTTATCTTTTGGTGAAATTCTAAAGTTTCATGCTTAGGGTGCATTTGACACTATGTAGATTTTTACTGAGTACAGTTTTTTTAAAAAACTTTGATATTGTTTAGTATTCAATAAACTAAAAAAGAAATTTTAATTTATTTAGATTGTTTGACGGTCTATTTTTAAAAAAGCTTTTGTTGTTATGAAATATTAAAAAAATATTTGTACTGATAAGGTTTAATGTGAAATATCTAAAATTCATATAGATAAAGAGCTTCTACGGCAGCAATAAATTAATACCAAATACATTTTATATATATATATATATAAAGAGAAACCAATGAATAATAACAGAACAATGATGTATAAGATAGATGTATATTTGAGTCATGTCACCTAACTTTTTCAAAACTCCAAATTTATATAATATTTTTAATATAAAAAAATTACCAATAAATGAATGATTATTATCTATAAGTAAACATTAGCCGGTAGGAGTTTACATGATCCGATCCAATCCAAAACGATCCACTAATAAATCCATCAAATTTATTAGATTGGATATGAGGACATGATTAAATCTAATTGGATACATTAACCTATTAAAATCCGCCAATCCTCCGAAGCTATCAAAAATATAATATCTAATTTTTATTAGGTCAATTTTGGATGCTAATGTATTTTATTATCGACAAATGATTATGTTTGTGTTTGTAACTTATGTTATAATTTGTTAATTTTTTTGAATTTTAAAGTAATAATTATGTATTGGTATTGTTTTATATTCGTACATAGTAACTAGCTTGTTAATTCAAATTTCAAAAAATAATATTAGTTTGTTAATGTTATTTGAAGCACCTTATGAATTAATAATTTGTTTTTGATAATTTAAGAGTGTTTTAACTTTTACATATTAATATTTGCTTTTAAAAAATATAGCTCATTAGATCAGATTTATGTATTTTACAATTGGATTAGATCAGATCAGATTTAATAGTTGGATCGGATCGGGACGGATTCCGTTCTTAGATCGGATAGAGTCGGATTGTAGTATATTTGATTGGATCGAATTGTAATATTTTTGATTCAATCGGGACTAGATATTGGTAAATCCAGTGGATCCGATCCGCTGTACACCCCTAATAGCTGGCAACAAAAATATTCAAAATGTTCTACGCAGTAAGATTATAATTTCCTGAAGTAATTATACATGTAAACATTTCATCACAGCATTATTGCAGCTAAAGTTGAAGACTTCGCCAGACCATTGCTCCATCAAAAAACCTTAAACGCTTTCCCCCTATCTTCTAGGATTCAGCTACTCTACTGTACCTGCATAGTTGCAGAGGTAGTTATATAAAACGGAATACCTTGTTGAACTATACAATTACTTTGGTTTCTGTATATGTAGTAATACTGATATATACTAAGCTAATTTCCCTTGACAAGAAATAAACAATAGACTTGTGAATGCATGTGAGTAGATCCTATTAAAAATGGCACATGTAATTTTACCTTAAGAAAATTCAAAATTCCTGTGATTGATTTTGCAGAGAAATACTCATCATTGCAAATAACTGGATCGAAAATATACCCTTTGTCCCTCTCATAATTTGTTTCTCGTCAAGCAAATGATGTAGGCATATATATGAACATTTATCGATGCTTAACTCTATAATGCTTGTCGCGTTGAATTCTCGGAATTTGAGCCTCGGTGAAGATAATCACAATCTTATTAATCTTTTGATTGCTATATAATAACTTGATATCAGGTGCACAATTGATATCGCAATTACATAATTTGAGAATTCTCAGACTATGATATTCATTGGAGCCTTTCAGAAAAAAAAAAAAATATTAATATTAGTTAATTTAAAATTTTTATCCAAGTTTCAATCCAAATGATGTGACGAGTGATTTTTCCATTTACCATATCATCTCATGTTTTGCGTGGTGACGATAACTCATTTGCCACATCATTTGGATTGAAATTTAGATTAAATTTTTAAATTGTCTAAGAGCATCTCAAATACAATGTTATTTGAATATACTAATACTATAATTTAGTATAAAATAAAAAACACATCCTCCAATATAATGCCAAATATTGTGTTAAATTTGACGTATGTTATTCTTTGTGTCAAATTTGGTACAAAGAATAACATATGTTAAATTTAGTACAAAGAATAACATATGTGAAATTTCACACAACAATAAATGCTATTTTTTTAATTATAAAAATACCATTATATAATTACATTGAACGTATTAATTGTTGTCTTTTATAATTTGAAACAATAAAAAAAATATAAATTGAATGTATTAATTATATTTATTGATTTCTATAATTTTAAATAATAAAAAAATAAAAATAACATTTTAAATGAAATTATATATTATGATACAATACTAAAATGATGTGCTAAATATGATATTTTATTATTTTTTATATTAAATTTAACATTCATATTGTTATATACATCGAAGATAGTATAACACTAGTACACTACTCAAGTTAAATGTCCGTTTCAGAAAAAAAAAAGAAAAAAAAAAAAAAAACGGTTTCAGGCACCTCTTACACTTCAAAACAATTATAATTATTAAGCATTTAATAAGACAACTTTTTAAATTACTCGATTTAATGATAGCCAATTTGAAGCCTGATTAATATTCCAGTTCCTTACTACAAATTCAATGATGTTGTTCACTGAGCTGAGTAACAGTAACGTTTCATATTGTTATCAAAATCAAACTTAACTCTGCCACCACAACCACCACCGTGCTCAACCTCATTTCCCGGCAGCCACCGCAATCTCTGCAGTGTTTACTAACTTACAGACAACCACACAAGGTTAGAAAAAAACATTCACTAACACAATCCAATTTAACAGAAATATATGTAAAAAAGAAAAAGAAAACTTGATAACTGAAGATTAAAATCCCATATGCGGCTTTTGATAGCAATAAATACAGATGTAACAGACAGTAGACCAGTAGAAAATAAAACTGACAACTATGCTTCAACATACTACTAAACATTTTCAATTAACCAAAATCTTGAATTTCTTCCCATTTTAATATGTTGGATCAAAGTTGTGTACAGTAGCTAGATCTTAACTCCACCAAAATACCACGAACGCTTCTCCACCGCGTCCTATATAAAATATTAGTCAAACAAAATCTACTTAATTTAGAAAAACCCCACTAATATTTCAAAAAATAAACAATAAAACTGATTTAGATCCTAGTAATCATACCTTGTTGAGATTCAGGGACGCATCGAAATTGATATGATGCACACAATTTTTCCCTGACAAGTTGCATATGATTGAGTTCAATTTCCATATATTCAACATTATCATCCATATAATTTAGGGATAATTACCTCGGTGGCCAGCAACTCTTGCCACCACTATCAAAATGGTCACCGGATGAAGAATTGATTTCAAAATGATCATTTTTAGTAAACAATATTACACTAATGATCATTCTATCCAATAAGTGGCATTTTGGTAAATAAGGGGATATCATTTATTTATTTTAGATATTTTTTAGAAATCAATTTTTATTTTATTTTTTTAAACAAATAATTATATTTAGTTTATATATATATGTATAACATATATATCAAACATATATATATATATATATATATATATATATATATATATATATATATATATGTTTCTTTATCGAGAAGATTAAAGTTACAAAATCTAAAAATTCTAAAAAATATATTTGAGATAAGTTGAATATATATATATATATATATATATATATATATATATATATATATATATATATATATATATATATCTTTTCTACTTATCTCAAATACACTTTTTAGAATTTTAATCTTCTAAAAAAAGAAAAAAAATATATATATATATCTTTTTAACTTTTTTCAAGTATGTTTTTTAGAATTTTTCGAATTTTAAGACTTAATCTTTTCATATATATATATATATGTGATATAATATACGTATATACACATATTAAATATAATTATTTATTTTAAAAATCAAAAGAAAAAATTGATTTCTAAAAAATATCTAAAATAAATTAATGATATTCCCTTATTTACCGAAATGTCACTTATTGGATGGAATTAGATGGAAATTGATGGAATTGGATGGAATGACCATTAGTGTAACATTGTTTACAAAAAATGACTATTTTGAAACCAATTCCCCATCTGGTGGTCATTTTGATAGTGGTGGCAAAAGTTGATGGTCACCGGGGTAATTATCCCTATAATTTAACTAGTATGCGATTGAAACAAAAGCATAAGCTATTTATTACCTCCAAAAAATCGAATGATACGGTGACTGCACAAGAGATCTTTTCTAGATCCCCTATAAGACGGAAGCTGTAACGTCCTATCCTGTAATCAATTTCCCCCCAGCCAAGTCACAACTGTATATGCTCTAACATTCATCTTCTCAAGGGTTGGTCATTGTTGTATTCTCAAGATTTTCAGTCTCTGAGCAGATATAAAAACCTCCATTGGTGGACGTCTACAATTGAAATTTTTTATTGTACACTTAATCAGCTGAGCCGCTGAGGTGTACAAATTTTAAATTCATCTTCGGATGTCACGACAGAGTCAATCAGCACTAAGTTCTCCAAATTCAATAGACTTGAGAAGAGATCATGGTTTTTATTATGAAAAGCCGATGATAATATGACTCCTGAGAGTTGCAAAGTAGTCAACGATCCAAATTTATTTAATTGTGTAGGCAAATGTAAGATCAATGTTGATGAAGCTCTATTAATATGATCACCGACTAATTTAAGAGTCTTGAGTTTTGTACAGTTGCCAAGGTTTGCCGGCATATATGATAATAGGTCACATTCAAGCTCTTCAAGGTGAAAACTATTGGTGGGATGGTATGGTTGAGGTCACTTGTGGGGCACCTCTGAGAGAGATTTCGAAAACAAACACAATTAATGGAGAAGTTTTGTTTTTACATCTCTCTAGATTTCTTACATCACTCCACACTCTTACATCACTCCACACTCTTACAACACAAACTTCATCCCTTTATATAGGGAAATGAGATGAGCTAAAAAACAAAAAACAATAACTCCATAATAGTTTACTGATGATAGTTGGGAGATGGTTGGAGGTTGAAGTTGGATGGTGGTTAGAGCCATAACAATGGCCGGTTTCTAGAAGGGTGGTGGGAAGTCAAAGTTTAATTTTCAACATCCCCCCTTAAACTTGACTCTCTGTGCTTCATCATACCTAGCATTGTCTTTAGTCTTGAAAACATATCATGTTTGAGTGGCTTGATGAAAATATCAGCAACTTGATCATATGTCCTGCAAGAGACTAGTTCCACTTCCATATTCTTCACATGCTCTCTGATGAAATGATACCGCGTATCAATATGTTTGCTTCTTTCATGGAATACTGGATTCTTTGCTAGTGCAATCGCTGACCGATTATCGATGTAGACCTCTATGGAATTATCTTGTGGAAATCTTAAGTACTGCAACACATTTCTAATCCAGATACCATGACAAACATCTAAGCAGGCAACAATGTACTCTGCTTCACATGATGACAGTGTCACAATGGCTTACTTTTTGGATGACCATGTGAACGCTGTATCTCCCATAAAAAAAATGTAAAGCCTGTCGTGCTTTTACGTTCATCCAGATCTCTTCTCCAATCACTATCTGAATAGCCAATCAACCTGCAATCTTCACATTTGGTATAAAATATACCATCATCAATTGTACCTTTTATGTAGTGAAGTATCCTCTTTGCAGCATTTAGGTGAGGCTGGTCAGGAGTCTCCATGTATCTGCTGACTAGTCCAACTCCATAAAGTATATCTGGCCTGGTACATGTCAAGTATCTCAGGCTTCCAACCAAGGTCTTGAAATAGGTTGGATCAACATCTCTTCTTTCATTCTTTCTTAACTCCAATCCTATTTCTATTAGAGTTGTGATAGGATTTTATTTTTCCATACCAAATTTCTTTAGAATTTCTTTTGCATAGATACTCTGGGAGATGAAGATACCTTTTTCGCTTTGCACAACTTCAATACCAAGAAAATGAGTCATTATACCAATGTCAATCATCTCAAAAAATTTCACCATTCTCCGTTTGAAATCTTCAAACATAGCTCGATTGTTGCCGGTGAAGATCAAGTCATCAACATATAGGCATGCATATAGCAGGCTTCCATCAGTCTCATTCTTCAAATAAAGTGCATGCTCATACGGACATTTCTCGAATCCATTCTCTTGGAAGTAATCATCAATCCTCATGTTCCATGCACGAGGTGCTTGCTTCAAACCATATAAAGCTTTCTTCAGTCTTCAAACTTTATCTTCATTGTCTTTCTGCACATATCCAGGTGGTTGTTCCACATAGATTTCTCCTTCAAGAAAGTCATTCATAAATGCTGACTTTACGTCAAGTTGGTAAATTTTCCAATTCTTCTGGGCTGCTAATGATATTAGCAATCTGATAGTCTCTAGTTTGGAAACTGGGGCAAAGACTTCTCCGTAATCAACTCCTTTTTTCTGTTTGTGGCCTTTTGCTACAAGTCTTGCCTTGTATCTCTGTACTTCTCCTTTCGCATTCCTTTTGGTCTTGTAGACCCATTTCACTCCGATGGTTTTTCGACCTTTTGGGAGATTAGTTAACTCCCGTATCTTGTTCTTTTCAATGGATCGAATCTCTTCGTCCATTGCACTTCTCCATTTTCCTTCTTGGTTAGCCTTTTCAAAACTAACTGGATCACTTGTCATCAACAGACAATACAAAGTAATGTCTTCTTCTACCTGTTCTGTATTTTCATACAGATCTTCTAGGCTACGTGTCCCTCTAGGCATCATATCTGAAAAATCATGTTCAATTGATGATGGAGAATCATACCTTTATGGTGAAGGGGAACCACGTTGAGGAGTCTGCTGAATTCTGGTTATTTGTGGCTCTGTAGCCACTTTTATTGTCTCTTCTTCAGATATCAACTTTGCACTTCTGGAAGCTTTGTTCTGATCCTAATTCCAGGATACATTTTCTTTAAAAATGACATCCCTACTGAAGATCACTTTCTTGGTGATGGGGTTGTATAGCCGGTAACCCATAGTTCTATCACCGTATCCAACCAGGATACATTTTTCTCCTTTATCTTCAAGCTTCGTTCTTCTTTCTTCTGGTACCTTGATGTAGACAATGGAGCTAAAAACTCTAAGGTGACTCACACTTGGTTTGTGAGTGCTCCATGCTTCTTGCGGTATCTTTATATCAAGACTCTTTGTAGGACATCTGTTTTGTAGATATATCGCACACAAGACTGCTCAGCCCAAAAACTCTTAGGCATGTTTTTATCCTTTAACATGCTTCTGATCATGTTAAGGATTGTTCGATTCTTCCTTTCAGCTACACCGTTTAACTGAGGAGTATAAGCTGGTGTAAATTGATGTCTGATTCCTTGTTGCTTAAGAAATTCCTGGAAAGCACTTGCAGTGTATTCTCCGCCTTAATCTGATCTCAGTGTTTTGATGTAGTAGCCACTTTGCTTCTCCAAAAGATTTTTGAACTCTTTAAAGTAATCAAATACTTCAGACTTCTTTTTCAGGAAATAAACCCAAGTCTTTCTGCTGTAGTCGTCACTGAAGGTGAGAAAGTATTGATTATGTCCATTTTTGATACTGGTGTCAATAGACCACACACATCTGTGTGAACGAGCTCAAGTGGCATGGTTGCTTTTCAATTTAACTCTTTTTCGAAGCTATTTCTGTGTTGTTTACTAAGAACACAACTTTTACACATCTCATTTGGGTGATGGATGTTTGATAATCCTTTCACCATCTTCTTACTTCCTAGTTGCTTTAAACTTTCAAAATTGAGATGTCCATACCTTAGATGCCACAACCAGCCTTTGTCATCGATGATGGTTGTCAAACACCTTGGCGCATCATGATGAATTACGAGAGGGAACATCCTATTCTTCGTCATCTGGACTTGGGTAACCAACTTTCCTCAAGCATCTGTGATGGTGAGTTATATATTTTGAAGGCTAATGTGGTAGCCTTTCTCCAACATTTGTCCGAGACTTAGGATGTTTGTCTTCATGTCTGGAACATAATAGACATTTGAGATGAAAGCATGATCTCCATTATTTTGCTTGATCATGACATCTCTTTTTCCTTGGACAGGGATTTTAGAGAGGTCGCCAAATGAGATTTCTCCGTGAACTTTCTCATCAAGTTCAGTGAATAAGTCTTTTCTGCCAGTCATATGGTTGTTGGCTCCAGAATCAACCAAACATTTTGGTTTTGATATATTGAGTTGTGTGCCATCAACATCAACATCAACGATTCTGCTTTAACTTGCTCTTTCTTTGCAAAGTTAGAATTTTCATTTACCTCATTTGGCGGGCTTCTGCACTCGTTGCTATAGTGCCCATATTTGTGGTAGTTATAGCATTGAACATTTCTTTTGTCAATGTTCGGACGGTTGTTGTACCCGTCTCTTCTTCCTCGTCCTCTTCCTCGTGGGACATAGTTTTGTTGTCCACGTCCTCCTCTGTTTGCGTCTCTTCCTCCCCTGCCTCTACTCCTGGTTTCAGCATTTTTTGAACCTCTTCCACGAGATCCTCTACCTCGTTCTCTTCTTTGTTGTGAGGTCCCCCCTTGCTCATATCTTTTTTCATTGAGGGAGAGCTTTGACTGGAGAGCTTTGACTGGAGAGCTTGCTCCAACACTCTATCGTCACTTCTTCTTGTGACTTTCTGCTCATGGGCTTGCAATGATCCCACAAGTTCTTCAACAGTCATTCTCCAGATCTTTTATCTCTTCTAGGGCCACAACTATAGTCAAACTTTAGATATAATGATCGTAAAATTTTCTCTGAAATTCTCATGTCTGTGAGAATTTCTCCATTTCTTTTTAGCTGATTCACAATGACCATAACTCGTGTATAGAACTCAGCAATAGATTCATTAGATTTCATTCGTAGGGATTCGAACTCACCTCGTAGAGTTTGAAGATGGATCCTTTTCACTTTATCAGCACCTTTGTAAGTTTTGAGAATGGTGTCACAGACTTCTTTCTACAACTTAGCGGATGCTATGATCTCGAACGTTGCTTCGTCTAGCCCTTGATAGATTATGGACTTTGCTTTACAATCCCTCTTTCGATCGGCTTTGAGAGTCAATAATTGAGTATCTATCATGGTTCCTTCAGCTTCTTTGGATTCGGCTTCTGTATATCCATAACATCTTGAGAGCCTAGTAGAGCTCTCATTTGTATGCACCAATTGTCATAGTTGTCTTTGGTGAGCTTCGAGATGACAACATATGCGTTACCGTTGGCCATCAAGACTTGAAGTGCGTAGATCACAAATTTAGAGTCCGAATTTGCAAAAATGGAAAGCACGATTGCGTCCAGAATGGTCCAAAACCTTGGAAACTAGTCCGAGTTTGTCAAAAACCGAGTTTGGAAGCTTCCGAAATGAGCAGTCAAACTTTTTTAAAAAGTCAACCAAAGATAACGGAATATTCCCTTTGATTGACGGAATATTTCAGCCTTTGTAACGGCGTTAATGACGTCAGCAACCCGTGAATAGTACCATATCTTTGGTCGGATTCCGGGTCGGGTCAGTTAATCGGATATAGGGTCGAGTCGGATCTTGTACCGGGTTTACAGATCGAACTTCGGACCGGATCCTGTAAATGAGCGAGGAAAACGATCGGCGCGTGTTGGTGATGCGCCAGGAAATGGGCTGCGTGTGGACGGCGCGTGACTTCACGCTCCAACTTCAGGCGGCGCATGCGGCTTCTCTGGTGCTCGGATTTGAGTGGCGTTTTCACTGTTGAACTCCTGACGATGAGTAGAACACTATGGTGTGATCAAAAATGGATTTTGAACACTTTGATTTCTGGGCCAATTCGACTTTGACATCTGTTCTTCGAGTTTTTGGTTCTCCTGAGCTCTGATACCACTGTTGGTGGGATGGTATGGTTAAGGTCACTTTTGGTGCACCTCTGAGAGAGATTTCGAACACAAACACAATGAAAGGAGAAGTGTTTTTATATATCTTTCTAGATTTCTTACACCACTCCACACTCTTACAACACAAACTTTATCCCTTTATATAGAGAAATGAGATGAGCTAAAAAAACAAAAAACAAAAAACAACTCCATAATAGTTGGCTGATGATAGTTGGGAGATGGTTGGAGGTTGAAGTTGGATGTTGGTTAGAGCCATATCAATGACTGGTTTCTAGAAAGGTGGTGGGAAGTCAAAGTTTAATTTTCAATAAAAACTAACCTGATGAAAAAGCATTTTCACAAACTTCCATTCCTTGTAGTGGCTTCTTAGATAAAACTTGATGGTACGGAACACAGTAGACAACAAGCAGCAATTGAGCGAGAATTGAAGGTAAAAGTTGTTAAAAGCATGCCGACTCCTGAAACTGTACCGGTCCAAATTGAGACTGTGGACACATTTCCACTTATGCCTCCACATTTTTGACAAAACAGAGGTCTGTATCAATTAAAGACGGAATGTGATGAATTATAGGGTCAGGCAAGCTGCTGGGCCTATCGGTCTCCATCCGATGATGACCCTTCTTGGAGGAATTGCTATCACACATTGTTTCTGACACTTAATTGGTTAATGAAATACTTAAGAGTTTAAACATCGGCTGGCTTAAAGGAGATCGTATTAGACAAATGAGTTAAAGATATATAGGTCGCTGGTTTTCAAGCTCTTCTCTTTGTAATATAAAGAGTCTCAGTAAAAAACTATCATTAATTATTAGGTCCATTAAAATATCAGGTATTTTATGAATTTCATTAATAAGCATCTATTTGCTGATACTTGAACTATCAGAAACTGGAAACATATGAATTTAAAGTAATAAATTCAATAAGCACAAATGCATGAATTTGCATTTAATAATGATGGAACGAATCATATTATTAACCTCTGCATTTTACCAATAAATGCAAAATTCTGAAACGTTCATATTCACATCTCAGCACACTTAATTGTTCTAACCTGATATTAGAGACTATTTGATAACATTTAGGTAAATTTTGCAGACCCATGTAACCTTATTTCCTGTATACATTTATAAGTCATCATTTGCCGTATTCCTTTTGTGAATCACGTAATTATTACGGTATATTGGTCATGTACCATATGCAGTATTCATAATTTAACTACACACATCAAAAACAGCAATCACTTTGCAAGGTTAAGATCTTCTTGCCAAAGTTATCAACTAATTAATATTGCTGGTTAAGAAACTCTCTCCATCATTAATCCGTTGATGGAATCTAAACACCACACTCCTGCATGAAACATTGAATCAAAGACTATATGTTTATGCAACGCAACACAATCAAAACCTTTTCAAAATCAATCACAGCCATCACAACCACCACAGTGGACAGCCTATCTCACGGTTGCTGTGGCAACCACACTCTCTGCCATGTTTTCTAACCTACAGACGACAACAGAAGTGCTTCCAATTCAACAAAATATATATATACATAAATAAAAATAATAATGACCGAATATTCAAGTCCCATATCTGGCTTCTGGTAGCAATAGAGACTGCAGTAAACTAGTAAAATATTATACATACAAATATGATTCAACATAGGACAAAATATTCAATTAAAAGCATAATGTACGGTAACCAAAAATCCTTAATATCTTCACATCATATGTTGGATCAAACTTATATATAGTAGCTAATTTGTATCTCCACCAAAATCCCATGAACGTTTTTCCACCACCTCCTATATAAATGTCAAAAACACAAAATGAACCTAAAACTTCCTGAATTTATTGTAATGTTTCAAAAAGGAAAACAATGATCAAAATGATTTAGAACCTAGGAATCGTACCTTGTTGCGATCCAAAGCAAACCAAAAATCCTTAATATCTTCACATCATATGTTGGATCAAACTTATATATAGTAGCTAATTTGTAACTCCACCAAAATCGCATGAACGATTTTCCACCACCTCCTATATAAATGTCAAAAACACAAAATGTACCGAAAACTTCCTGAATTTATTGTAATGTTTCAAAAAGGAAAACAATGATCAAAATGATTTAGAACCTAGGAATCGTACCTTGTTGCGATCCAAAGCAGCACCGGAATTGATATGATATGATATGATTTTGCCCTTGAAAAAATTTCATATGATTAAGTGAGTACGATTTCTATATACATTCAACATTGGCATACATAGAATTTAAGTGGTATGTACGAGACAAACAAAAGCAGAACCTATATATTATTAATTACCTCCGAAAATTTGAAAGATACATTGATTGTACTTGAGACCTCAGTTGAATCCCCTGTCAATAGAAGATGTAACCTATCCTGCAATCAATTTCGTCTAGCAAAGTTACAGCTGTAGACGCTCTAACATTCATCTTCTCAAGGGTTGGACATTGTCGTATTTCGAAATTCAGAGTCATCATATTATTGATATCCAAGAATTTCAGTCTTGGAGCAGATATAAGAACCTTCAGCTTCGGTGAAGCTCTAGAATCGAATTTCTTATGGTACACTTAACCAACCGAGGTGTATATATTTTAAGTATTTCTCCAGAAGTCACGGCAAAGTCAATCAACACCAAGTTCTCCAAATTCAATAAACTTGTGAAGAGACCATGGTTTACATAATAAGTATTCAATAATCAAAGTCCTGAGAGTTGCAAAGTTGTCAACGATCCAAATTTCATTGATCGTGGACGCAAACATGAGATCAATGATGATGACACTCTATTATTATGATCACTACCGACCAATGAAATAGTCTTGAGTTTTCTACAATAGCCAAGGTTCACTGGGAAGTATCTTAATAGGTCACATTCAAGCTCTTCAAAGTGAAAACTGACCCGATGAAAAAACGATTCCACAAACTGGGCCTTATAATGGCTTCTTAGATAAAACTTGATGGTACGGAAACCAGAAGACAACAAACAGCGATTGAGTGAGAATTGAAGGTAAAAAAAATTTAAATCTTGCCAACCCCTGATGCTGGACCAGTCCAAATTGAGAATGTGGACACATTTCCACTTATGCCTCCACATTTTAGACAGAAGAGAGGTCTGAACAGCACATTTCGTATCTGTTAGAGACAGAATGTGATAAATTATAGGGTCGGGCAAGTTGCTCAGCCGATCAGTTTCCATTTGATGACAACCCTTCTTGGAGGAGTTGCTATTGCACAACATATTGTTGCAGACACTTAATTGGTTGCGTTCTATGTAAACAAAGACTAGATCAACTAAGTTACACAAATTAAGACAAAAAATATAGATCAAATCATCAAGGAAACACATTGCATTTATCAGTTAAACAACAAAACAAAAGATTAGTATCCGAACAACCAATGTACAGAGATACCTATATATATATATTGATAGGATAAAACGCACAAATAACAATCACAAACAATATTTATCCTCTCTTGTGTGAACCTAATAGGAAGCAAATAAAATAGAGCAGCAAATAACACAACCACAAGCTCAATCACAAACACAAGAACACCAAGAATTTTACGTGGAAAACCTCCCCGAATTGAGGAGTAAAAACCACGGGTCCTCCGAAATCTCCACTATCAAAATATAATGGGCATACACATAATTCTCTCTAGCTGAACTAGAGGCATATAACACAATAATCTAAAGATTAACTAATCTTGGCAACAAATGCAATATTAGCAAGTAAAACAAGAGAGATAGGATTTAACAAACTCGAATCCTCTGTTTTGGGTGTGAAATTTTCTGCAGAAATTTCCGATCAACGATCCAACCGTCCAGATCGTAGAAACACGAGAGAAGAAGAATCTGTACGAATTTCAGATCAATCGGACCACAAAACAAAGAGATATCTCCCTTTGAAGAAAACTGCGCAACAGCTCCCCTGTTTTCTGTCCAGCCCTTTTCCGAACCGCAAAACTCACAACAGGAAACTCCGATTGACAATTCCACAGACCAGAGTGTAGTACCGTGTGTGGTGAACACGTCTGCAAAATTTGAGCTTGATCGGAGAACGAATCGACCTCCAAACAGCCCTCTGAAAAAAACCTGGACAGCAGCCTCCAGCCCAGAATTCTGCACTTTTTCTCTTTCACTCTTCTCTCTCTTGCACACCGATTTTCTCCACTCTTTCACTCTCACAAACCCCTAATTCAAGAAGGGTTTCTTATACTACATGTAAAGTGACTAAAAAGTCCTTGGACCATCCACATATATTATGTGGGCTTTACCATGAATGCATGGTAAACTCTTTTTGGGTCATCTCCACATTTGGAGGAAACCCAACCCAACAAATCTCCCCCTTTCCGAATATGTGGAGGGATTCGCCATCCCGGCGATCGAACAACAAGCTTTAAGCTTCTCTCTCGATAGTGCCTTTGTCAACATATCAGAGCCATTGTGATCGGTATGGATTTTCTCAAGTTCAAACAATTTGTCATTAATAGCATCTCTTATCCAATGATACCTCACATCAATGTGCTTGATCTTGCATGAAAAGAAGAATTCTTACCAAGGTGAATTGCGCTTTGACTATCGCAAAATACTATATATCTCTGTTGCTTGAAACCAAGCTCTTGTAGAAACCTCTTCATCCACAACAACTCTTTACAAGCTTCGGTTGCTGCAATGAATTCCGCTTCGGTTGACGAAAGTGCAATACATTTCTGTAACCTTGATTGCCAAGCAACAGCTCCCCCTGCAAAAGTAATCAAGAAACCAGAAGTAGACTTACGAGTGTCCACATCTCCTGTCATATCTGCATCTGTATAGCCAACTAGCAATGACTTATCATTGCCAAAACCAAGTCTCAAACCGGAAGTACCCCGTAGATATCTCATAATCCACTTAACTGCATTCCAATGCTCTCTCCCGGGATTTGACAAGAACCGGCTAACAACACCAACAACATAGGCTATGTCTGGCCTTGTACATACCATTGCATACATCAAACTTCCCACTGTTGAAGCATATGGAACCCTTTCCATGTCTTTCTTCCCTACATCTGTAGAGGGACACTGATCAGTATTTAGCTTAAATTGGGTAGCAAGAGGAGAGCTAACCGCTTTAGCTTTGTCCATATTGAACCTCTGAAGTACCTTTTCAATGTACTTCTCTTGTGACATATAACTTCTTGGCATTCCTCTCACGATGAATTCTTATGCCAAGAATTTGCTTTGCTGGCCCTAAATCCTTCATAGCAAAGGCTTTACTCAACTGCTTCTTCAACCTGTCAATCCTTGAAGAATTTCTACCAATAATCAACATGTCATCAACATAAAGCAATAGTATAATAAAATCATCATCAGAGAATTTCTGTACAAAAACACAATGATCAGAAGTTGTTTTCCGGTAGCCTTGCTCCCCCATAACTGACTCAAACTTCTTATACCATTGTCTTGGTGCTTGCTTCAAACCATAAAGGCTTTTCCTCAGCTTGCACACATAATCCTCTTTTCCTTTTACCTCGAAACCCTCTGGCTGCTCCATATAAATTTCCTTATCTAAGTCACCGTGGAGAAAAGCAGTCTTCACATCCATCTGCTCAATCTCCAAATCAAGACGCTGCTAGACCCAAAACCACACGAATAGATGACATTTTAACAACTGGAGAAAAAATCTCATCAAAATCAATACCTTTCTTCTGACTGAATCCCTTGACGACCAATCTAGCTTTGTATCGTGGTTGTGCAGTATGTTGTTCTTGCTTCACCCTGTAAACCCACTTGTTCTTCAAAGCTATTTTGCCTTTAGGCAACTTTACCAACTCAAATGTATGATTTTCATGCAGTGACTTCATCTCATCTTGCATGGCATCAACCCACTCCTTTTTGTGTTCATCTTCCATGGCTTCTGCATAACATTCGGGCTCTCCCCCGTCAGTCAGTAACACATTCTCATCAATAGAATACCGTGTGGAAGGTTGGCGGTCTCTGGTAGACCTACTGAGTGGAACATCTGGTGAAACTTCTGGTACTGGTGACTGCTCATGAATGTCATCATCAATCTCAACTTGTGTCTGAGTATCAACATCAACTGTACCATTCTGGTCATCCTAAACTTCATCTCTAACATGTACTGGCACATCTGTCAGAGGAACTGGATCCAAGTCTATCAAATCATCATCATATTGAGAATCTGTTTTATCTGTCTTCTCAATATCATGTATGGTTTGGTCTTCCATAAACACAACATCTCGGCTTCTTACAAGCTTTTTCTGCACTGGATCATAAACCCTGTAGCCGAACTCATCTTGGCCATAACCAATAAATACACACTGCCTTGTCTTGACATCAAGCTTAGACCTTTCATCTTTGGGAATATGCACAAAAGCCTTACATCCAAAGACACGCAAGTGACTATAGGAAACATCCTTTCCCGACTAAACTCTGTCTGGAACATCAAAATTCAAAGGAACACATGGTGTGAGATTTAACATGTGTACAACGGTACTCAAAGCCTCACCCCAAAAGGATCCTGGCAACTGTGCTTGTGAAAGAAAACATCTCACCCTTTCAACTAGTGTTCTGTTCATCCTCTCAGCTAGCCCATTCAACTGAGGAGTCTTCGGAGGTGTCTGTTGATGCCTAATACCCAGCTGTTTACAATATTCATCAAAAGGACCACAATACTCTCCCCCATTATCAGTTCTAATACACTTTAACTTCTTCCCAGTCTGTCTCTCAACTGAAGCCTGAAACTGTTTGAACACAACTAACACTTGATCTTTTGTCTTCAAGGTATAAACCCACAACTTTCTTGAATGATCATCTATAAAAGTAACAAAATAGAGTGCACCACCAAGAGTTTTTAATTTCATAGGACCACAAACATCAGAATATACTAAATCAAGTATACCTGGCTTTCTTGAAGGAGGGGACGTTTTAAAGGCAACCCTGGTTTGCTTTCCTGCCAAGCAATGAGCACACTTCTTCAATGGAGCATTCTTCATTCCAGAAAGAAGATTTTTCTTGACCAAAACCATCAAACCTTTCTCACTCATGTGACCCAGTCTTCTATGCCATAACTCTGTTGTACTTTCATTCTCCATTGTATTGATAATACAATCAGAAACTTTTGCCTGCATAAAGTACAATGAGGAGCACTTCTTGCCCCTAGCCACAATCATAGAACCTTTAATGAGCTTCCAATGACCATCACTAAAGGTGTTGCAAGACCCCTCATCATCAAGCTTACCTGCTGAAATTAAATTCAAACGAATATCAGGGATATGTTTAACATTTTTCAGAAGCAACATCGTACCATTATTGGTCTCTAAGCACACATCTCCCATGCCCACAGCTTTAGCCAAGCCATTGTTACCCATCTTAACATCCCTAAAGTCTCCGGATGTATAAGATGTAAAGAAATCTCGTCGCGATGTAGCATGAATGGAGGCACCACTATCAATCACCCAACTAGTCTCATGGTATGCAAGGTTGACAACATCATCATCATACACCACAAGGAAATCATCTGTGACGGCAGAAACTCTATCAACATCATTGCTATCATTAGTTTTCTTTTCTTTCCCTTTATCATTTTTGTTGTCTCTTTTGAGTTGTCGACAATACTTCTTTATATGCCCCTTTTGACCAGAGTGATAACACTCAACATTGGTAAACCTGTTGGACTTTCTTTTGCTTCAGTCTCTATTCTTCGGACCTCTACTCTTACTCATTCCCCTCTTTTCTGTGACTAAGACCTCTGACTGTGAAGAACCCTGTGACTTTCTTCTCATCTCTTCATTAAGAACACTACTCTTAGCCAAATCCATAGTAACAACACCATTTGGTGCTGAGTTAGATACCGACGTTCTAAACGTCTCCCACGAGTCCGGTAATGTACCTAGAAGCCATAACCCTTGTACCTCATCTTCAAACTTGATATTCATACCAACCAACTGATTAAGAATTCCCTGGTAAGCATTCAAGTGATCTGATAAAGGAGTACCATCCTTGTATTTCAAACCTATCAACTTCTTTATTAGAAACAATTTATTGTTCCCAGACTTCCGAGCATACAGTTGTTCAAGCTTGTTCCATAAGGAACGTGCATGTTTTTCCTCACTGACATGGTTCAAAACATTATCATCTATCCACTGCCTGATATACCCACACACCTGAGGATGAATCAAAGCCCATTCAGTATCACTTTTATCTTCGGGTTTCTGTTCCGCAAACACAGGCAAGTAATAATCTTTAACATATAGAAGGTCTTCCATTTTTCCCTTCCACACATGATAATTGGAACCATTCAAATTAATCATTCTACTTTTATTAACTTCCATTGTTCAACACAAGGCACAAGATTACTAGAACCAGGCTCTGATACCACTTGTAAGAAGTACGAACCCACATTCTCCACATTGGTATGATATTGTCCGCTTTGGGTCAAGCCCGCACGGATTTACTCTAGGGTCTCTACCCAAAAGGCCTCATACCAATGGAGATTATTTCCATACTTATATACCCAAGATCATCCCCATGTCTAGCCAATGTGGGACTTTGGTTGCACACCCAACATATATATATATATATATATATATATATATATATATTATATATAGCAAAATTGCATACAAGTTTATTGAAACTGAACAGTGTTGAAATTGAAAGCTTGAGGTCTTAGCTTGCTGATTCAATAGGTATAAAGTGCAATTGTACAACAAGAACAGTCTCTCTCACTGATTTAAATTAATTGCAGTAGAGAGCACAGTTTGTGTAAGATAATTTGACAAAGTTATTAAAACAAATTACTTTGATTCTTGATTTTTGAGAAGAAAAACAGTTACTCAGAAAACATAAAACATGGTGTGTTTTGATTTGAAGAATACATACTTGCAGTTGATGAAAGAACAAAAAATAACACATCTAAATAAATAAATAAATAAAAACATTTGATAAAGTCTAATTACATAGTTAAAGAAGAAGAGTAGTACCTTAACGGAAGCAGAGATTTTGTTGTAGCTCTTGGATCCAAGTCCTAAACAGCACAAAAGAAATAGAGAAAAAAAAGGTGAAATTCAAAGAAGAACAAAAAAATGCGCAAAAGAGAAGTACAATATCTAAAGTGACTTACTTATATATATATAAAAAAAAGATGATAACTTTTTCGGCAACGACGAGGAAGAGAGAAAAGCAGTGTTTAAACCCATATATTAAACATCTTCAACTGGAGAGGGACAGCAGACTCACTGAAGTAAGCATCAATTTGAAGAAAATTTATGACAGAAAAATTTCTTGTGCATTGAGAAATCTTGATTGTATCGGATGCACTGAACCAACAACTTGAGATTGGACATATACTAAGAAAATATTTATGGTGGCATGAAGCTGCCACATGTCCTATTTTGAGTAGCCAGTGCACCATAGCTCACTGCACTGCATAACACACACAAAATTAACAAAGAGAGAATCAGATAGAGTATAGTCTCTGTGCAGAGTTTTTCTCCGCTGTGTAGAGTAGCTTTTTGCAGGCAAATTTCAATTCACCAGACACCAGTCACCTCAACCAACGTAACTTGACTTGACAGCCAAATAAATATATACATATTTAAACCAGCAAAAGTTTTCTACTTTTCAAAGCAAAATAAACTAAAAACTCAAACAGAATTTGGATTTTTTAAAAAAAAAAAAAAATATTATAAATATTACAATAATTTAGAATCAAACGTAGATTCTAACAGCACTTCATTGTGTAGCTCAGTAGCTGTGACTCTGTGAGTAATAAACCCGAATTCGGATTTGTATATGCAAGTATTTAAACATTTTTTACTTTTGGTTTTTTTTCCTAAATTAACCTATTAAACTTGCATTCATTTTAGGTAGCTTATTATGAGAATTGGAGTTTCGATGGTTTTGGTTTTAACCAATCCATAGAAACCCCAACAAAAGTTCTTAATTCTTATACAGAATTTTATTTTATTTTTCATTTTATCGGTTTTATTGTTCATATTTACATTAAATTTGAGTTTTTAATTCCATTTATTCTCATCGATTTGAGTATTAACGGTTTTAACAAATTCGACATACTGCATCTAAGAAAACCACAAAAATGAATTCGTTAATTATATTCACGTTTCATAGATATTTTTTCATTTAATAATTTTTGTTATTTATATTAACATTAAACTATTAATCTTAGTTCAATTAATACTTATTTTTTAAACTTTTAACTTTGATAATGAAACCAAATCCATCAAAACCAACCGAATAGGTTATTTTATACAAATATTATAGCCATTTTTCACTCGATTGTTCTGTTTCCTATATGTACATTAATCTTTCATTCATAATCCAATATTGGTGCCATGATTGCTGGGTCTTAATTCTTAAATGTGTATGGTTTTGGTCACACTTTGCATTTCACAGATACTAGATTATATTAAATATATAAAAAAAAAACATGACAAATTGATATTCAAATCCCATACATGGCTTCTGAATTTTATGATAGCAATATATAGAGCAGTAAACTAGTAGAATATTGTACTAACAAATATGCTTCAGCACAGAACAAAACATTTTCAATTAAAAGCAACATTAACCAAAAATCCTGAATTTCTTTTCATCAACATAATATAGTAGTTAGCTGGTGGCTCCACCAAAATAACATGAACGCTTTTCCACCACCTCCTACATAAAATGTCAAATCACACAAAATATACTACAATCAGAAAAACTAAAACCAGATAACTCCACAGGCAGATTACAGTTTTTTTTTTATGAGATTCAATAAGATATATTCAACTACATACAAAATATATCTATCCATAATAATTGATATCAAATAACATTCTAAACTTTTTGGCTTGTTGGACATGAAGTATATATCAAAAATCACAATTAATTAAAAGCAATGAGTTTTCAATAACAAGTGCAAAAAATAATTTAAAATATATATGATTTAATAGTAATGTTATATATCCAATCTACGATCTCACTATTTTCATCGTAACACGTGTGGTAGTTGAGGTGTCACTTGGTGTGTGAATAAACATTAATCGGTGAACGAATACATGAGTAAAAGAGATAAATATCAATTAATATGTGTTACTCACCAAATAACACCTCAACTGCCACATATGTTAGGATAAAAATATGGAATTGTAGATGAGATGTTTAATATTATTCATGATTTAGATACTAATTAAGAAACATACCTTGTTGAGATCCAAAGCAGAATTAGAATGTGATCAATTATAGATTTATAGGGTCAGGCAAGCTGCTGAGCCTATCGGTCTCCATTAGATGATCACCCTTCTTGGAGGAGTTGGTATCACGCGTATTGTTGGAGACACTTAATTGGTGGCGTTCTATGCAAACAAAGACTAGATCAAAAGTAACACAAATTAAGATAAAACTATAGATCAAATCATTAAGGAAACACATTGCATTTATGTGTTAAACAACAAAACAAAAGATTAGTTTTTGAACAACCAATATACCGAGATACATAGATCAGCAAAATTGATCAACCTACATACAAGTTTATAGAAACTGAACAGTGTTGAAATTTGAAAACTTGTGATGAGATAATTAAATTTATTCAGCCAATCAGTTTCTCTGTGTTGAGTGAGTCCTGATGGAACCCTAGTTTACTACTGGGTTCACAGATTCAAGGGCTTAAAATAAAAACAAAGAAGAAGAAGAAGAAGAGCAGAACCTTGAAGAAAACAGAGATTTTGTTGAAGCTATTGGATTCAAATACCTATACAGCAAAAAATGGTGAAATTCAAAGAAGAACAAAAAAAAAAATGCACAAAAAGCAAGAACAGCTAATGTGACCTACTTGAAAATAAAAAATGATGACTTTTCCGGCAAGGAAGACGATCTTACAGAGGAAGGACAACGGATCCGAGAGAGGCACGGTGTTTAAACATGTTCAACTGGACAGTGAGAGCAGAGATTAAACTCCTCCATTTTCTTTGATTCAAGCGGAGACCAAACACAACTCTGTTTACGATGATATAGTTCCAACTCGATTGCTTTTTATTTACAGCCAAATAAAATCTAAAAACTCAGACATTGATGACACGTCAGAGGATGGCCCGCACTGATTTTGTTTACGTGTGCAAACAGACCCGAATCAAAAGAGCAACTCTTCTGGGCAATGCTCCGCTGATTCAAGGGTGGTTCTTGAAGAGCTACCAAGATTATGAGAAAAATTATTGGAGATTGGAGGGTGGTGGTGACAGCACTGCTGTAAAAATCATTTTTTGGAATTGGGATTCATATTTATGATTTGTTCCTTCCATAAACAAAAGTTAAGTGATTAATGCCCAGCTTGACATTGCTTCCCAGCTGTTTTTGGGACTAAAAGTGATTCCGGACCAAAGTCAGAGTGTTTTGGTAAAATTGTAGGGAAGTGCTTTTGGTTACCTTTAGTTTCTCCCAACTGAGTTTTTGTGAAGCTACAAATAGAAAACGCGTTACAGTGATATTAAATGAAATTTTACTAACTTTCCAACTTTGTCCTTACCTTTAACGAAATTTACAAAAAAAAAATGGCTTACATAATTACAAAAAAAAAAAATTGTTGTCATAACTGTATATAAAAAATGTAACTAATTAATTCAATAAAGTAGAATAAAAAAAAGAAATAAAGTATAATAAAAAATGAGGCTAATTAATTCAATAAATTACCGTAATTATATAACACTTAACACTAAATACAAATAAACAAGAAAAATATGAAGTATAACACATTAGAACCATTTAGATGTCTATGTTCTTTTAGTAATTTTACACACTCACAACACTTTTTATTTCAGTTTACCAAATACATTGAAATTGTTTTTAGTTCTCACAACACTTCTGAAAATCAGTTTACCAAACACTTATCCGATTTTTCCCATAGTAATTCCAAAAGAAATACCCCCACAACAATTTCAAAAGTACTTCACCCCACAACACAATAATACCAAACTAGGTCTATGTTTGTCAAGCACTCATTTGGTAAAACTATTGTTCTTATCGTTTATGTAGATGATATAATACTTACTAGTGACTGTGTACACGAAATACAGGGCTTGAAATTTTTTATGGCAAAAGAGATTGAGATAATGGATTTAGGGAGCTTAAAATATTTTTTGGGCATGGAAGTGGACGGTTCAAAAAAGGAATTGTGGTTTCTCAACATATGTACATTCTGGACTTATTAAAAGAAACAAAAATTTCTGATCGTAAGTTTGTAGAGACACTTATGGATTATACGGTTAAATTTGGTTTAATTGAAGGGAGTGTACCTATGAATAAAGAAAGATATTAGAGGTTTGTTAGTAAGCTAATTTATCTCTCTCACTAGACCTGATATGGGTTCTTTGGTGAGTGCACTAAGTCAATTTATGAATAGACAAATATAAGAGCATATGAATGCGGTCTACCGAATTTTGAGGTACTTGAAATTTACATATGGAAAATGATTGTTTTTAAGAAATATGCTAGCCGGAATATTAAAATCTAAGATGCAGATTGGATGTAGGATTACATCAGGGTACTGCACATATGTGTGAGGCAATTTGGTTACATGGAGGAGCAAAAAGCATCGGTAATGTCTAGAAGTAGCATAGTTTAAGGCAATGACACAGGTATTTGGTTGAAAAGAGTGTTGTCAGAATTAAGGATGTCAATGGTGCTATGAGACTGTTTTGTGATAACCAAACAACAATTCGTACAGTTAAAAATTTTATCTATCGGGACAGAACAAAACATATAGAAATAAGTAGGCATTTTATCAAGGAAACGGTTGAAGAAAAGGGCATTAATTTGGTCAGAACACTGTGGGTATATGGTTGATATCTGCCTTTTTTTTTTGGGAGGGTCAAAACACTGTTGGTATGGTCGATAAATCATAATTTTTTTTTAGGGGGGTATTGAAAATAAAAAAACCAAATGGGATACCATTAAGAAACCTAACTTCAGTAGGCCATCAAAACAATTTGTATAATACTCATATAATACCTCAAAGACTTTAAACCAACAGAGCCGTATGGCCATTCCACTTCCAAATAGGGGAGCATGAGAGATATGAAAACCATAAATTCAAGTTTGGTTTGATGCAAGAAGTTATTGATAAATAGGAAGTTTAGAAGAATCATAACAATCATAGGAGGGTGCTACGTGTTCTTTATTCAATAAAGAACGCGTAGCAGAATGAAATTGATCACCTGAAGCCAAAGATTAACTAATTGAATAACAAAAAAGAAATACTCTAAAATAGAAAGGGATCAAATTAATGCCTAAACTATATATCTAAAGCATCTCAACAATTCCATGAGCAAAAAGCAACGTATGAATAAAAAAAAACGAGTTAATTTATCTTCTGGGGATTTCCAACCAATGCTTTGTGCATAGGTATGCTTCTCTTATGTCAGATCTATCTCCTTAGAATAAACAACATCCATTATGTCAGATCTCAAGGTAGGATTTGTAAGAGCAGTTGAATAAGGTATTGCTAAGAAATCCTTAGCCATCCTTGCGAGTGTCGGAAATTTCTGATTTCTATCACCCCACCACCTTAATAAGTCAAAATATCCAACCGAAGGAAACTTTGATTGTTTCAAATACAAAGATAGTTCGTATTTAACCTCAGCAGGCCTGCGTTTGTACATTCTCCAACTCCTCCTCGAGGGTTCTGGCATTTTGTCCGAAGATGATTTGGTATACTTGGGATCGGTTGCATATTTTTCATAAATATCATTAATATCATTAATGAGTTTTGTGAGGTGCACCTCCGTATCATCACCATATATCTTCTGGTACCAGCATTTAACCACAACAATATTGCACTGAGGGTCAAGAATCACTGGAATCGCCAAACCCAAACTCAAATGTCTCCAGTATTCTTCAAAAAATTCCTCTGTCATATCAAATGCAATATCATGACCATTCCGGTAGTCACTTTTTTTCCATTTAAATAATTGCATAAATATGTCACAAACCTTAGGGAAATACACATTTGCGGTGTGATTTTTGCTCCCACCAAAGTTATTATCAGCATCATCTAATAGTTCAAACCACCGGCATATGGCAGTTGCCTCATCCCATTCCTTTTCTGTTAAGTTAATTGACTTGAAACAGGGATCCTTCCGCTCTAGCTCACAAAATTCTTCCTTCAACCCCACTGCACTATCAAGCAGTTTGAAGTCAGAAATACCTTGAGAGGTTACTTTATAACCCAGAGACTTGACTTTATCTAATAGTACTGCAACTTGAAATTTATGGTCATCGGCTGATGTCTTGTGTACATAATCAAGAGATTGCTTAACCTTCTGAAACACATCAGCTTCGAGCTCTTCTCTAGCACAGGCAGCGTATTCAAGAAAATCAACTAAGTGACCAACATCTAGCAGATTCCCTCCAAAAGGAAGGGAATCCCGACTTATAAGCCAGCTTCTTAACTCATCTTCTACACCAATATCTACTGTGACTAAACAGGGTATATTCATGTCGATGTTCCAATCCAAAAGAAAGCTTTTAAAAGATTCTAGAAGATCCCCTTCACATTTTATTAACCCGAGAATCTTCTTACTCAGTTTCGGAAAGCAACTATTAGTAAGAAAGTGAACCGTCAAACAATAATATGAATGCTCACCAGAAACTGTACTGTTGAGATGATCAATTGATAAAGTAAAACGATATGAGAGTGTACTGAAATATCTGTGGAGTCTGTCTTTCTCTTCGTTGTAAACATGGAGTATGCCATACTTCATGGGGTTCAGAGATGTGATACAGCGCTTTAACATCAAGCGGATCACATCACAGGAACTCAAATTTTGAACATTCAGAGGTTCTGTTTCGGTAACAGCAGGAATTGTTAAATCATCAACTCCATATCCATCACTCCTCCTACTTTGACACCTTATCAAACAACTTTTGTTCGAATCTTTAGACTTGTCCTTTGGGATCACCACCCTCTTTGGAACAAACTCAAGAGCATCACCGGTTCGTTTTCTGATATGGGTAGTTTCCTGTCAACAAGCAGAAAAGTACAAGCGATTAGCATAGGTAGACATGATGAATCCTAAGAGTATACGGCATACCTGTAACAGAAGTGGAGGATTACAAGGATATAATAATTCTATTTCAATCATATTTCTATTAATATTTCTGTTTTTAAGTTATCGATTAGAGAGAGAGTAAATTTGCTATCTGGTTTGTTGATTTATTTGATAGTGGTGAACTTTACAGTGCACCATACCGGTTTATTGAGCCAATCTTCAAAGCCCAATGCGAATGATTCCTCTTGAAAGGTAAAGTGTATATATGTACATAGCAAAAGCAGATCAAATTACAATGTCATATCAAACAATCCTGATATGTTTTCACCAGACACATGATTTCAAATTAGCAATGAATTATGCAAAGCGTTTCAATCAATAAACAGACAAGAAGTAGAATATATCTTTATCGCCGTGAACAACCATTCCTACTAAGAAAAAGAAAACGAAGAATATATCATCATCGTTTAATTAAAGTAGGGAGAGATACCTGTGAACAATGCTCGGGTGGTTTGGATTCATCATCGCTATGAACAACCATTCCTACTAAGAAAAAGAAAAACAATTATCAAATACCAACCGAATCTTCGACGATTAATGTCGAGTGTGACAAAAACAGTTTAAAGGTTACCTGACTGAGAGACGAATTAGAGATTCTTCTTTTTTTTTGGGGACGATGATTGATGACCAATTTTTATTCCTAATCAAATCTGACCAAGCTTTTTTTCTTTTTTGAAACAGGGTCCCTAACTTTTTATGTTGTGTCAATTTCATCCCTAGGTTAAGGGGATTTTAGTTTTTGTAATGAAGTGTATTTAGATTTTTTAAAATTTTTGGACGAAGTGTTTTAGAAACAAATATCTAAAATCTAAAATTATATTTATTTATTTTTTGACAACATGTAAAATTGAATCGTAGAATGCAAATCTCAAAATGGGTGTGTGAAAAGTGTTTGTTTGGATGGCAAAAAATCCACCCTAATTATTAACCCTATTATAATACTAATAATAATAATAATAATCATGTAAAATTGAATCGTAGAGAACAAATCTCAAAATGGGTGTGTGAAAAGTGTTTGTTTGGATGATAATAAACCCATCATAATTATTATTATTATTATTATTATTATTATTATTATTATTAAACTTTTAAAATAGTAAAAAAAAAATCACTTTTAAAAAAACACCTTAAATTTTGACTTCAATTTCGGTAATGTTATTGCCCCTGTAACTAGGACAAGAGATTATTGGTTTTAGTCTATCCCTCATACCTATGATAAAATATTAAGTGATATTTTAGTCTTTATAACGAAGTATATTTACATTTAAAAAAAAAATTACATTCTTAGGATGAAGTGTTTTTAGAAAATGAGTCAATTTTATATTTTAAATTTGTATATTATGCCAATTTCATCCTAAGTTAAGGGGTATTTCAGTCTTATAATAAAGTGTTTTTAGACAAAAAATAATAATTTTAAATTTTAAATTTTAAAATGAGAGCTTCTCTTTACATTCCATAAAATATCTATTTAAACTCCATTTTCTTTTATTAATGACAGTTTTAATCTAAATTAAACTTACTATACAAAACAAAAAAAAATCTAAAGACACTCCAAACTAATTAAATTGTAAAAAAAAAAAAAATCTTTCCTAAATCATTAGATAAAATATTACGTATTACGATCCCTCTCTTAAATCTAAGAACAAAAAGAAGCGTCTTTATTTTTTTTTTAATTTAATATTTGAGAATGAAGTATCTTTAGAAAAACTGTATTAATATTTTCAAAAAAAAAATAGTGTAAAATGAAAAAATTGGATTGTCAAAAGAAGCTCTCTTTTAAAATTCCATCATTAACTTTTTATGTTATGTCAATTTCATCCCTTAGTGTTTTTAATTATTACTATTATTATTTTTAAACCTATATAGTAGTAAAAACTAAAAAAAACCCTTTAAGAAACATCTTTAATTTTGACTTAAATTTCGAATTTTCAATTATGTCATTGCCAATCACACCTACAATAAGAAATTATGGGTTCGAGTCGGTTCTCAAATTTCGAAATCTCAAATTAATATAATATATTTTTTGAAAAAGATAGATAATATCATTTATTATTATTATTATTATTTCTAATTGTCTTCGGTCGAGTAGTGATTTTTTTTTAATTATTTGGAGACGATGAAGACCAACTTTTATTCCTAATCAACTCCTAGAAAAAAGAAAAATTCCTAAACAACTATACATTCTCCTTGTATATACTTATTTTACAATTCCAACTATTTTAATACTTTTATAAACATGACCAAATTGGTTCTTAGCATTTTATATTGTCAATCTTTTATTCTTTTCCCTAGAGTTAAATTTCAGTAAAGGAATTTTATCCTTTTTAACTTGTATAAATAAAATTGAAAAAAAAAATAGAATTAAAAACTAAAATCATTTTAATATAATGAAGAAATAATTAAAAAACAATTCACATAACTAGAAGGAGATGGACAAGGTTGGGGATTTTGAAGATACAAGGCTTTGATTATTGCCTTGCAATTCACACAACTATCATCATTTCCGATCTTAGCTTTGAGGCTTTTCTCATAAAACACAACACAATTTAAGAACTTGAGCCTATTCAAACTTGACATTCTCAGAATTGGGAATTGAACATTTTCAGATATCATCGGTGGAATTGAACTTCAGGCACTTCCTCAGCTGTTCGGGCCTGTTAACTATTCCAATTTCCAAATGCTCCATAAAATAACACAAAAAATGAATTGAGAACATGGGTCAAAACATCACATGGCACATGAGAAGAACAAGAGGTGATAAAATTCCACTAATCACAACTACACCAAATATCATGAACACAATCACATGAAAAAAGTGCATGGAAGGTGAGCTCGGGTTCGTAATTACAAACGGCACACCAAAGAGGAACAGAAACCTTTATTTAGAGAGGGAAAAGCATTCAAAGACCACAACAACTTTCACCAGTTTTTCACAGAAGTGCCATCCCTTAACAAAGTAAACACTTGACTTCTCATAAAACAGCAAGCGAACTACATGTATACTATAAATCAGAGATGAATCAACTCTAGCAGTATTCCAACCACACCCTGATCGATCGAGGACCAAAGACTTCGATTTAGATGATGTAATTTTATCTTTAAAAATAACAAAATTTCTAATTACCTCTAACGACTAATGAAAGTTGGCCCAGTCATGAACCAGGACAACCTCAAATTTATCTCGATATTTAAAAAAAAAAACAAAGGATATCTAGTTGTTATAATCTTTTATTATAGTAGGTAAATACTTTTTTCTCATCTTATCAGCATCGGTGTTGATTTTAAATTGTCAAACCTAACTTGTGAGTGATAATAAGAGAACAAACTTATTGAGCGAAACATCAAACATAATAGATTTCGAAGAGCATTGTAAACCCAACAAAACAAATCAACAACCATAGTTTTGTGCCAAGAAAATTAGGGATTAAAATATCCAAAGAACATAGGTATAACTACAACTGATAGTCTTATGGTATGACAACATGAAGAAAGTTCAACACTATCTGAATGACAACAAGAAAAAAGAGAAGCTAAAACTCCTAGAAACTTGTCACTATCTGCATGACAACAAGAAAAAAGAGAAGTAGCTTATCTGTACTCAGTTTTTTAGCCAGCTCTTTACGCAAATATATGCCTCTAAAATATCGAAATCTATCTCTGTTGCACCCATTGCAGAATTAATTTCTTGCTCCAGCTCACTGCCCAAATGCGTAAGGGTGGTATAAAATGGTATGCTGAAGATATCCTGTGCCATCCTTGCAAATGTTGGGAATCTTTCGGCCTTGACATTCCACCATATTAGAATATCTAAATTTGGTGTTTGAATCAAATCTCGGTCTGTCATGTATTCTCTATATTCGGAACTAGTTGAGTCGATATCTCCACTGCCTCCATATTCTTTGTAACACTGAAACAAGTTGTCAAAAAATTGTTCGAGGTGTGCATCAACATTATCCCTACCAAAAATCTCCCCAAACCACTGTCCCAAGGTATCACGGTCAAACCGAGGGTCAAGAAAGGCGGCTATGGCCAAGACCACTCCGTACTTTTCCCAAAATGAATCCCTTATTTTTGTCACCGAGTCTAAATCCTCAGGGTTCGCCAATACGAGCTTCATATATATCTCACAAATAATTTGGATGTAAATATTAGGAGTAAGAAATCTATCCTCTGAATTTGCAAGCTTGCAACACTTTAACACATCCAATATCTTTCCTGCCATACTGTACTCCCGATCCGTCAAAATCAAATTCACATCGAAATCATCATTAATTTCTTTTAGCCGATCAAATGCTCGTCTGAATTTCAATGCTGCCTCAAGCATTATTATTTTGTTATCAGTACGCTTCTTAGGCATGCTTCCATCATCTTCCAAGCCCAATTCTTGAACTGCATATCTGAAGGAAGATTTAACGGGTGGCTCATTTACACAAGCAACACAGCTACCTATCTTTTCCACCAGAGTGTCTGCCTGCCCTTGTACAATAGAAGTCCATTCGGAGAGCATATGGTTTAAGGAACCATCATATATCAAATGGCCTCCGGGAGGAAGTGAATCTTGAACATTGTCCCAACTTTGTATATCCCCTAGTTTATCTTTATTGTTATCATCTATTACTGAAATTAACTTCCTATCAATCATCCATTCCGAGAGCACACCTTTGACAGTTTCTACATAATCTGAACCGGAATCTATTTTTCTAAATCCGAGCATTTTATTCTTCAATGACCAATGGTTGTTAATCACATCAATGTAGCTCACAGTAATCCATATGTAGGCATCATCACTCATAGCGGTATCATCACTTATAGCCTTCTCTTCAATGGCCAAACTAAACCGAACCGGAAGTTTCTCTAAATAATTGCAAAACTTTTCTTTCTCTTCTCTGTAAACTTCAAGAAGCACACTCTTTTTAGAAGCCAATGATCTAATCCCACGTGTAATCATAAGCCGTATTAAATCCAAATCGTTCAATTGTTGATCGATTAAAGCAAGTTGATCTGCCGTATGATATCCTCCGATTTGTTCATCTCTAGAAACAGGTAAATCTTCTCCACCTCCACCTCTATTTCTGTTGCTTGCACAAGTATTCATATGCCTACGAAGGTGTGAGGTTTGCTTTGTGCTAACATATCTCTTGAAACAATAACTGCAAAGCATCCATTCCTTCCCATTTCCTTCTACGCGCTTTTCAAAATGCTGCAAAATATCTGGCCCCAATATTGTTTGTGCGCCGGAAGGGTTTCCCACATTTGTGTTTGTCTAAATAAAATACAATTCTTTAGTATATATACACATAGACTAAGGTAAATCTGACTTAAAAAATTCTGACCGACATCTTATAATACATTTGATATGCATGTATGCAATATAATCCTTCCAATATTTGATGCAAAAGTTGTGGTTTATGGTGATGGAAATTATCGATACCAAGATGCTACAACAGAGTGTCTCTATTTGTTGTAAATCAGAATTACAAGTTACAACCACAACAACATTATATGTATATATATTTATAAACCAGAAGCAATTGCAATAACAAAATCTTAAGAAACCGCAGGTGAAATTGCAATTTAATCACTAAAACAAAAGCTATAGGATACAACTTTCTATCCAATTGTACACAATATCATGTAAATATGTAACTGATTTGATTGCAAAAACCAAATTACGCAAGTTATAAAGAAATGTATCTTGGGCTCATGGCTATACAAATACAAATACAATCCCTTACCAGTCTACCGTGTCTGCTTGGTCCTGCTCCATCATCATCACCATAACTTGGGTTCTCCATGTCAAAGGTTCAATCTGAACAGAATAAGAAGCAATTGGTGAAACCCCAAATTGAAAAATTAAACGGAGAATCATATCATGAGCAGAAGTAGAAATCAACAAAAATCCACATACATTCGTATTTCGAACACCATACCTTGAAGAGAAAATCTCCTTTGAAATTATCAGCGACTCGAGTTGAATCTAAAGAAAGTGAGAGAAACACGAGTGAATTCGCGGGTTTAGAGTTTTGGAGATTGTGATTTTCTATTTCTCAAAAACACGATTTCGAGTTAATTCTGTTTTCAGTAGGAATGCCGAATGGGTGAGTGGTTTCTTTAAGCGGGAAGTTTACTTTGATCACGTGGGAAATTAGTATTAAAAAATCAATTTTATGAAAAAAAAAATCTTTTTTAATGTTTAGAAATACATGATTAATAAAGGAAAATTAAAGGAAAATCTCTTTGTTTTATGAATTTTACATTTTTACCTAAAAATAAAAATAAAAATAAAAATAATAATAAAAGAAAATTATCTTATACGTAGCAAAGAATCTGGATCCTCTACTTCTTTATCCTAACCCATGTATTTTATTTTATTTATTTATTTTAATTTTATTATTTCTTTAGATCATAAAAGATATTAGTATAACATAGGATTCTGATCCGTTAGCTAAATGGTTCACCAATCACCACCCTTCACTTTTGTGATACATAAGGACTCGAATATTATATTTATTTATTAAATTGTAAAGTGTGGAAAGACACCCTCCGATGAGAGTTGTATTTCGAACGGTATATATAGTTGTTAATCCAATAATTATAATTACAAAGAATATACATTCACCATTAACTCAAATGGTGTACGATTCTTCATTGTTTAGATATTCACCTACAGAACCCCCCTAATATAACCATATATACAAACCTAATCGTCCACATTTGAATCAAAATTCAAAGGATGTTGTGTAAGTAAGGTGCGTTTGGTACTCGGGACGGGATGGGATGAGACAAATTTTTGTTGTCCGATGTTTGGTGCGCCATTAACATG
The DNA here is from genome assembly GCA_032871835.1 of Dipteronia dyeriana. Lineage (NCBI taxonomy): Eukaryota > Viridiplantae > Streptophyta > Magnoliopsida > Sapindales > Sapindaceae > Dipteronia > Dipteronia dyeriana. The sequence continues at coordinate 817,498 of CM065299.1, read as the reverse complement.
GGACGGGACAGAACAGCATGGGACAAAAACCATGAAAACTTGTCCCACCTCACACCCTAGGCCAGACTTGTCCCATGCATGGGACAAGTATGGAAAAGATATTTTTACCCTCAAAACTACCAAAAATTACAACTATATAAATTAAAACCCCTCTCTCCCTACTGTCCTCTCTTCTCTCTAACCCGATCACCGGTCTTCTCTCCAAACCGCTGCTACTCGTCGCCGACTTGCTTTGGCACAATGTGTTATAGAAGAGACTGGAAGAAACGAGAGTGAAATTTGAGTGAGTTTCGGATAGAGAGATTGCTTGTTGAAGAATGAGGGATGAAAATCGGCGCCATCAAGACTTAGAAGCCGAAGTCAACCGCTCAAATGACAATTACGACGATCCTTTTTACACCCCCAGTACCAAGAATGCTCCGATCAGCGTCCTCAGACGTTGGAGGGTAATTTTATTTATTTTTAATTCGATTATGTTTCTCCATTTGCTAGATTCGTCTTCTTATTCCTAATTTTTTGCCTCTTCGATCTGTCGTTAATGGTTTCTATTTTTGTTCTAATATCTTTGATGTTTTTATTTTTTGTTTTTATTATAAGAAATGTTAATTTTACTGAAAATTGAATAAAATTAGTAAAGGATTGTTACTAATATATGTAATTTATCATCTGTGATGTTCTTCAGTATATTTCAAGTTATATATTTGCTTTGTAATTGACATGCTTTTCTGTTTTAGGCTGCATATCGTTTCCAAGAAGCTGAACAACAATTAAAAGGTACTTCTTCTTTCTCTAATGCTTAGCTTACTGTTAGGATTGTGTACTTATGCATATGACTTATATGATATTGCAATTGGTGTCGAGTTCTGTGGTTGTTTTTCACCTCTCTAATATTTGATGATTATTCTGCAATTTTGAGATTTACAATTTGTTTGAAAAACATATTGTCGTGCTATACTTATGAATAACTTGGTGCTTTTAATTTTTCAGGTCCCACTGAATTTCCTATTGGACATGAACAGCTTTCTTCAATGACATGAGATCATAATATTAATGCTCTGGAACAATATGTGGTTAAAGGGCTGCCAGATTTGTTAAAAACAAATTCAGACAAGGGGATCAGTGGTGATGATGCTGACTTACTGAAACAGAGAAATGCATTTGGATCAAACACATATTCTCAGAAAAAAGGAAGGAGTTTTTGGGTAAATTTTATGATGCAATTTTAATTGTACACACACACTTGTTCTGAATTCATTTTTTTGTTTTACCATTAATTGAATATATGCTATAAGCCTATATATAATATGTCATACTTAGTTGTTGTGCTTTACCATGTATATGTTCCTCTGGGAAGCTTGGCAAGACCTTACTTTGATTATATTGATGCTAGCTGCAGTGGCTTCTTGGGCGCTTGGTATAAAGACAGAGGTAAGCCAGAGGTAGAAGAGTTGAGGTTTCAATATATGATCTCGTTGTTGGTGATGTAGTGCCCCTCAACAATGGTGATCAGGTAAATTGCTTGGAAACTTCATTTCAATGTCTATTACATCTGCATTATTTAGTGACTGACTTTGTTTTCTCTAGGTCCCTGCTGATGGAGTTGTAATTTATGGTCACTCTCTTTCAATTGATGAATCTAGCATGACTGGAGAGAGCAGGATTGTAAGTTCTTGTATTTACTGTTTTAGAATCATTATATATATTTATTTCTTTTGTTGTAGCTAAGAATCGTTGCATGTAGGTTCACAAAGACTCCAAGAACCCATTTCTAATGTCTGGATGTAAAGTCGCCGATGGTAGTGGCACCATGCTTGTAAGAATAAGATATTCCTTCTTTCCTTTTTACTCTTTGCATACTGCTTAATATATTATTCACAGCAGCCATATTGGCACCTTCTTTTCAATTCATGCATTCTTTATTTATATTTCTTTTCTTGTCCTTCAGAAATTTTCATTGTTGGTTTTTTCTTCTTGAGCTGCGCTGTTTTCGTGGGAGTTTATTAATTTCTCATGTTATTACAATTCTATGAGTCAGTATGTGAAATTTTAGAGTGGCACTACCTAGCTAATTACATACACTAACTGGCTATTGGAAATTGTCTTGTACTACATGTTTTATTTTTATCAACTGCATTGGGAATAATAATATTAATATGTATATTAATATATTAATATTATTCTTTTAGTTAATCATTATTTTAGACTAAGTGTGGGAAGTTGTATTGTGCTTAGATATTAGGTACTTTATTATGTAATTAGCGACTATTTTATTTGTTTAAAATTATGACACTCCTTGTATTGTTGAATTAGCTTTATTTGTTTGAATATGAGAGAATGCGTGTATATATATATTTATGTATATATATATTTATATATATATATATTATTATTTTAGCGGAAGAGAAAAATGAATGTCAGTTTAACAACAGAAGAAATCACCAAAGTCTTTGAAAAAAGCATGGAAAGAGCATCTGCGAATATTGCTAAGTTGACTAAGACAATTACGGGAGGGGATGCAATGACCCGTTTAGGTGTTGAGCTAGATGCCATTCTAGAGGAGTGAACATGTTTGATATTGTAAACATGTTTGAAACTTATATTTTGTTGGAATTGTGAACATATTTGAAACTTATATTTTGTTGGAATTGTGAACATGTTTGGGTTATGGATTTTGTTATTAGGTTCGTGAACAAATATATTACATTAACTTTTTTGTTGGATCATGTTATTAAGTATTATCCGTAATTTACTATTATGTGAAAAGAAAAGATGTGTTGTTGAATAATTAAAACTTCTAAAATATATTTTTCTTTTCTATTATTCACAATTACGAGCATGTAAAATTGAATAATAATTTTATTTAAAAAAATTGAGGAAATAATATTATTAATTGATATTATTATTCAAAAAAATAAGGGAATGATCATAATAATATTATTATTATTTGAAAAAAAAAATCACATGTCTTTCAAAAAAATTATTAATTAAACTATTTTTTAATTACAATATTATTATTTTTATGAAATATGATATATATAAATATTTTTTTAATAAAATAAAATAAATATTGACTTGTTTTCTTCCAAATATGATATATAAAAACATTTATCACTATCATGTGGTAACAAACATTGGATAGGACAAGAAGGGTGCTCTGGTCATTTGAACCTCTTGTCCCGTCCTGTCTCAGTCATACCAAACATACAACAGTACAGTGAACAGTTCTGTCCCAGGTCTACTAAACACAATATAGAACAGTCCGTCCTGTTCCGTCCTGTACCGTCCCGTCCCACCTTATTCTATCCTATATCCGTTCCAAACGCACCCATAGTAGGCCAGGAGAGAGAATACACAACATCCCTTATATATTTTGATCCGAATGCTAACAATTTGGTGTATTCCCATTGGCATCGTCTTTGATGAAATTTAATATATTTTGTTGGGGTTTTCTGCAGCATCAGAAGAGAAATAAAATAATGTGTTAAAATTTTGACTTTTTTTTTAATTTGAGAACTACTTTTTCCAATGTTTCTCTCATATTTAATGTTTTATGTTTCAAAAGTCGAAAAAAGTAGTTCTCGTATCCGAACAAATCAAAAAAAAAAAAGAGTTTTTTTTTTGGTACAAAGGAGGTCTACTACTAAATGAAAATCTCTTTGTTTTATGAATTTTACATTTTTACCTTAAAATAAAAATAAAAATAAAAATTAAGGAAAAATATCTTATATGCAACCATCCTTAGTTAAGAAAGAATTTACATTGCCAACAGGGACGTAGTTTAGCTGGTAGATGTACGAGTTTGGGGATTGGAAAAATGACTCCCAAGTCAGCGACTCGAATCCTACGAATAGCGAAAGCTTCCAAATTAATTAATAAATATTGTCAAAAAAAAAATTAGATTCTCTACTGAGCTAATCTTTATCCTAACCTGTGATTATAATTTATTTCAATTTTATTATTTCTTTAGATCAGGAAAGAGATCAACCCAACATAGGATCCTGATCCGTTAACAGAATGTTTGGTCAGTCACCTCCCTTATCTTATGTGATATCTAAGGATTCAAATATCACATTTATTTATTAAATTATAAAGTATGGGAAGACACCATCTGGTGGGAGTTGCATTTCGAACGATATTTATAGTTGTTAATCCAATAATTATAATTACAAAGAATATACATTCACCATTCACTCAAGTGGTGTACCACTCTTTATTGTTTAGATATTCACTTACAAACCCCCTCGATATAAACTTATATACAAACCAAATTGCCCACCTTTGAATCAAAATTCAATGGATGTTGTGTAAGTAATAGGCCATGAGAGAGAATACACAACATCACTTGCATTTTGATCCAAATGTTAACAATTTGGTATATTCCCATTAGCGTCTTTAATGAAATTTAATATATTTTGTTGATGTTTTATATAGCATCACAAGAGAAATAAAATATACGTGTTAATTATTATTATTATTATTATTTTGAATTTGAGAATTATTTTTTCCAGTGTTTCTCTATTTATTTAATATTTTGTGTTTTAAAAAGTAAAAAAAAAAAAAAATAGTTCGTGTATCAGAAAAGTTTTCAATTTTTTTTTCCACAATTGTATTTTTTTTTTGGGTACAAAGTAGGGCTACAGCCTAGAAAAAGAAACTAACGAAGAGAAGAGGTAGGGGCAGCACACTGCCCAGCAAGAGTTAAGCCTCTACAGTCATCATCAAAGATGCTAGAAACCTCAGGAACAAGGTCTTCAAAGATTGAAATATCAGTATTCATACTGTACCCCATGTGAGCTAAGCCATCAACAAGCCTATTGCCTTCTTTATAAACATGATTCACAATGCAGTTCCATTCAGCATCCGGTGCGAGTGGGTGACTCGCCTAACATGCTTGAGTGGGTCTGTTGTTAACACGTGTACACACCATAAGGTGACATGTGGTGTTGATTTGTCATTTGTGACATGTGGCCTAATCCTTGAGCGACACGTGACATCGTGGGTTGGAGAAGAGTTCATTCGTTGACTCAATTCGTAGCATGGATGTGGTATTCGTATTTTAAAATTAACCAATAAATAGTAAGCTCTAACTTAGGAAGATAAAAAATAAAATATGTTATACAAAAGGGAAACAAAAATTTTAAGGACTTGGCTAGTGGCTCAATCAAGATGGACAAAGTAATGGAGCTTGCTTATCATCTAGGAGATTCTAGCAGCTAGATAGATGATGAGAAACTAATGGAAGCATCACCCCCTTCAAGTAAGGCAAAGGGCAAGAAAGTCAAGAATTCTCCTAAGACCAATCCTCTCAAAGCAAAAGGTAAAAAGAAAGAAAATGTGTCAATCTAAACTCCCACCGGTGCTTCTTCAAATCATACGGAACTGATTATAAGGGGACCTTCGCACCGGTGGTGAATTTAAATACAATCAAAGTTCCTTTGTCTGTAGCTATTAATATAAAAAATAAGTTTTAAAAGGGGGAGCTAGAAGAGGAGTTATACAAGATTTTTCCTCCAAGACTGCCTAAATACATTGACAACAGGCAGGTTTGCAAATTGAAAACAATCCTTGTATGGGCTCAAATAGTCTCCACTGACCTAGTTTGAGAGGTTCACAAGAGCTGTGAAACAGTATATCTTTACACAGTGCCCGTCAGACCACACTATGACCCAATTTGACATTGTTTCTCAGCTACTTTTGGGGTCAAAGTGATTTCGGACCAAAGACAGGGGTGTTTGGTAAAATCGCAGAAAAGTGCTTTTTGTCACTTTTAGCTTCTTCCAACTGAGTTTTTGAGAAACTACAAATACATTTTTTTGGATTTTGATTTCTGCTTTTAGAAAATATGTTACAGATGATAGTAAATGAAATTTTATTAACTTTCTAACTTGTTCCTTGCCTTTAACGAAATTTATTAAAAAAAAATTGGGCTTAAATTATCGTAAAAAAAATTGTTGCCATAACTGTATAAAAAAAGTAGGGCTAATTAATTCAATAAAGTAGAGTAAACAATAAATAAAGAAATAAAGTAGAATAAATAAAGAAATAAAGAAATAAAGAAATGAGACTAATTAATTCAATAGAGTAGAATAAAAAACAGGGTTAATTAATTCAACAAAGTACTGTAATTATATAACACTTAACATTAAATACAAATAAACAAGAAAAATATAAAGTATAACACATTAGCACCATTTAAATGTCTATGTCCTTATAATAATTTTACACACACACACGACACTTTTTACTTCAGTTTACCAAACACATTGAAATTGTTTTTAGTTCTCACAACACTTTTGAAAATCAGTTTACTAAACACTCAGCTGATTCTTCCCATAACAATTCTAAAAGCAATCCTCCCACAGCAATTTCAAAAACATTTCTCCCCACAACACAACACAACAACACCAAACTGGACCTAATAGTAAATAAGAAATTCATATGTATATATAAACTTGAACGATAATCATAAGTTCATAACAGACATAGTAAGGCCCTACATCTGTTGCTGCTATGCAGTATATTAATGATGAAATTCATAAAATGATCCGTAGTTCTGAAGCTTCCACAGTCAAAACTAGGACTGCTTGTGAACTGTATAGTACGTCAAGGATTTCTACCCGGACACGGTTAAGCGGTTTCATATTCAAATCCTTCTAACAGAAATAAATAACATTTCGAATATGCTTCAACATAGTACAAAACATTCAATTAAAAGCATAGTGTACATTAACCAAATATTGGGTGCGAAGTGTCAAAGGATTGATACCAGACGTGGTTTCATATTCAAATCCTTCTATTAGAAATATATAACATTTCAAATAATCTTCAACATAGTGCAAAACATTCTATTAAAAACATAATGTATATAAACTAAAATTCAGGTGAGAACCGTCAAGGATTGATACCGGTCGCAGTTTCGTATTCAAATCCTTCTAATAGAAATATATAACATTTCAAATAGAACAATGCTTATTAGTATCTATACTAACCCTACCAATAGGAATGCAATACGTGATCCAATTTGTGAGTAAATATAAAAAGAAAAAAAAAACCACTTGTTACGCTACCATTAATCTATTTTGGGTACTGACTTGTTATACCACTTTGGTTCAAACTTATAAAGTTATATAGTAGCTAGCTCGAAACTCCACCCAAATACCATTTTCTCCCTTCCACGTCCTCCTATATAATTGTCATCACAAAAAATATACTTAAATCAGAAAAACAAAACCAGATATTTCCCTAGGCAGATTACAGTTTTTGAAGAGATTCAACAAGCTACATTCAACTACATATCTATACTATTTGATATTAAATAACAATCCCATCTTTTTGTCTTGGTGGAATCATCACATAAAGGGTGAAAAATCACAATTAATTAAAAGCAAAAAGTGTTCAGTTGCCAGAAATGAAAATGATTTAGATGCTTAGAATCGTACCATGTTGAGATCCAAAGAAACATTGGAATTGATCATATTATTTGATACGAATTTTCCCTAAAATTTTGTCATATCATCAAGTGAGAACAATCTCTTTATATTCAACATTGTCATGCATAGAATTTAATTGGGGTATGAGATTGAAAAAAAAAAAAGAGGAACCTATTATTACCTCTGAAAAATCGAACGATACGGTGATCACACTGGAGACCTTTTTTGGATCCCCAGTCACATGGAAGATGTAACCTTTCCTACAAACATTTTCCTCTAGCCAAGTCATTGCTGTAGACGCTCTAACATTCATCTTCTCAAGAGTTGAACATTCATGAATTCTCAAATTCAGAAGAGACATGTTATTGATATCCAATAATTGATTCTTTGCGCTGCAGATATCAAATTAGAATCTTTGAAGATTTACAAGTGAAATTTTTTATGGAACACTTAGATATTTTGAATATGTTTCCGCGTGTCACGGCAAACTTGATGGTACGGAAATTGAACGAGAACCGAAGGTCAAAGCTTTTCGAAGCAAGGAAACTCCCGAATCTCGAGCAGTCCAAATTGAGACTGGACACATTTCCACATATATATCCACATTTTAAACAAAACGGAGGTCTGAACAACGTATTTTGTATCTATTAGAGACAAAATGTGATGAATTATAGGGTCAGGCAAGCCACTGAGCCTATCGGTCTCCATTTGATGATTGGGAGTTGGTATTGCACATATTGTTGCAGACACTTAATTGGATGCGTTCTATGTAAACAGAGACTAAGATCAACAAGTTATTACACAAATTAAGACAAAACTATAGATTAAATCATCAAGGAAACACATTGCAAAATTATCAGTTGAAAGAAAAAACAAATTAGATAAGTATCTGAACAAAACAACCAATATATATATCAGCAAAATTGCTAGCTGGTTACCTACATACAAGTTTATAGAAACTGAACAGTGTTGAAATTTGAAGAAGAGACTCTCTCCTGATTTAATTTAATCACAGTTCGTGTATGATAACTTTGACACAAGTTATTGAATATAACAGATTACTTTGATTCTTGCAGTAACTTGATGGAAGCCGATATTTTGTTGAAGCTCTTGGATCCAAATCCTAAACAGGACAAAAGAAATACAAAAAATAAAGTGATATTATCATTTTAGTCCCTAAGTTTTGGTGAGATCTCAACTTTTTAAACATGTTTGTTTTTTTAGGACCCTTGGTCCCTCTTTTTTTTTTTTTTAAATACATCAAATCTTTTCATCCGTTAGTCAATCGTTGGTCCAACTTAACAGTTCTAAAGGTATTTTTATCTTTAAACATAAAACATATCACTTGTCAATTTTTTATTTATTGATATATAAAACTTTAAATTAAAAATACAAACATTATTATACCCTTTTATATCTCTTTTTTATTTTTTATAAAATCTTTTGAAATGTTATCATTCCGTATCTCTTCAAAAAATAAAAATTCTCATCTGCACTCATCACTTTATACTTCTCTCTACAGTCATCACTTTAGATTTCTCAAAACAAAAGCTTTTGAATTGATATCATTCACTATCATCACTCATCTCCAACGATCCAAATCCAAATCACATTCGTCTCCCTCAATCTCATCTCTCTCGATCCGCCATCATCACCAAATCACCATTAATTATCATCTCTCTCTCTCTTATCTCTCTTTCTTATTGTCGGCGGCCACCGTAAAAACAATCCCAACCACCACATCCCTGTAAAAACTTCCTTGATCAATTTGCTGTCAGTTGTTTTGACCTGAGTCTGATTTGGGTTTGAAAAACCAAAGAGGAGAGCGGTGGGGAGAGAAAGAGAAGAAGAAAATCAGCAGTGGTCCTCTGTTGGTTCGGTCGACGACGTTCGCCCAGTTCCCGATCACATCGTCGGATTCTGGACATAGCTGTGAGGCTCTAGTTGAGAACTCCTGACTCCGCCATGCACAAGCATCACTGCCGCTTGAATTTGGGACTTGGGAGATTCGCTTTTTTGAAAGAGAAATTGAAATAAAAATATTTTGTTCGTTTTCAATATATCTCCATTTTTTTTTAATTATCTCTTTTAAAATCCAGCTTGGGTTCGTGGAATTGATTTTTGGTTTTTGTTCCTAGAATTTGGTTGAAGAAATTTGGATTGTGTTTGGGTGGTGAGAAAATGTAAGAAAGATATTTGGATTGTGTTTGGATATCTGGGTTTGGTTTTTTAGGAACGGTCGAAGAAGAAGAAATAAGGAGATGAAATCTGGGTTGGGTTCGGTTTGGTTGGATTGGATGGTTTTAATTAATTAATTATATCTAATTACAATTTATATCTAATGATTTGTTTTAAAGTTTTTTCAGGTATATTTTTTATGTTCTCTATATTTTTTTTTTCATATTCTTTATAAAGAAATTTAGTTTTTCATTTTTATTTAACCATTTTAGAAATTAAATCTTTAAAATGTTGGTAACACGTGTTATATTTTGATTGGATTACAAATCAGATTAAATTGTAAAAACTATAAATCTAAGGGGTAAAATCATACTTTTAAATAATTTAATTTAAGTTAAGGGTAAAAACATCAATTTATATATTCAGTCACTTTTGACCGTTAAATTTCTGATTAAATAGGTCAATTTGATATATTTTCAAAAGTAGTCAAATGGACCAATTAGATGTATTTTCAAAAGCAAGATCAAGGGTTCTAACAAAAACAAATACATTTAAAAAGTTGAGTTTCTACCCAAACTTATGGACTAAAATAATAATATCCAAAATAAAATTGTGAAATTCAAAGATTAAAAAAAAAAACAATATTTCACAAAGAGAAGAGCTCCACAAACCACAATAGCTAATGTGGCTCACTTGTAAAAAAAATAAAAATGATGATGACTTTTCCGGCAACGCGACGATCTTAGGGGACACGGTCGAGAAAGAAAAGTGTTTGAAAAAAATTTGAGAGAGAAAAGTGTTTTGGAAATTGTCGAGTCACTGCCCTGAGATTTCAACTCAATTCAGAGTTACTGACTTGGACAAGTTGACTCATGAGTGGTGAGTTTGCTGAGTGAGTGGACTGGCTGACACGTCAATGAGATGGCCCACACATATTTTATCAGGTGGCGGAAAAAGGATTATTGGACGCACTGAGACACCAAAATAGTAGTGTAGTATTTTATTTATTAAATGTACATTATTCTATTGATTGAAAATGTTTTTTACCATATATTACATATATTTGTACTCTCTCTCTATATATATATATATAATTTACGGGTATAACAATTCGAATATAATATATTGTCATATTGAATAAGTACTTTTTACCGTCAAGTTATGACCCTGTTTAGAATAGCTTTTAGAGGTGTCAAAAGCTCTTTTGAAACTTAAAAGTTGCTTATGAGAGTGTTTAGATGAACTGATGAAAGTAATTTCTACCTTTGAAAGCTCTTCCAAGAGAAGCCATACTTCTTCTCTGGCTTTTGTGGGAAGAGCTTCCATCAAAACGTGTTACAAATTTCTTTAATGATTTTTTTGTTTTTTTCAATTTTATCCTTCCATCGATCAAAATCAAAATAGAAATTCCACCCGTATCCCCTCTTTCTCACCTTCTCTGCGACCATGTTCTAGCACATCTCCATCAGAAAATTTTACAAACATTCAAACAAACACAAAAATCAATTAAACCTAGAAGCAGATTAAACAAAACTACATGATAAAACAAGAAATTGATGAAGTAAATAAGTGGTGAGAGGATTCGTTGGTGAACAGTGATGGGTTCACTGAGATTTGAGAGGGAGTTGTGTCAAACTTTGAGAATTCCAGAATGATGAAAAAGACATGACAAAGATCTGAAGAGGAAATAATAAAAGAAAATTAAAAGAAAAAAGTGGTGGAACTTGAGAACCTGTTCAATCTTTAATTGGAGCTCTGATGTGGTTGCTGTGGGTGGGTGGGTGTTGGTTGCTGATTATGCTCCGATGGTTTGACGGCCACCGTTAGCACTTAGTAAAGCAAATCAAATATTTAGGTTTTGGTTGTTTAGCAAAAAAAATTTCTTACCTGGTCACCTGATCGAGCAGATGAAGGATAAAGACAGATTTATATTGTTTTTTTTTTTGTTTGTTTATATTTGTTGACTTATCAATGCTTTTTTTTATTAATTATATTATCATTTTTATTTTTATTTTTTAAAATACATTTATCATTTCAGTTGTAACTATTGAGTTTATTTTAACAAAATTAGTGTTATTCTAATGGTGGTATTATGGTATATTCAACTTGAGACAATTTTAAATGTTTTATTCAAACAGTCTGAAAAGCTCTTTTGAAAATAAAAGATTTTCTAAAATCCATTATCCAAACAGCAATGGAAAAGTTCAGGCTTTTACTTTTCTTATTCTACTGACAAAAGCCAAAATTAAAAATTATCTCAAACGAGCCCTATATTAAGCTGTGGTATTGATCGACTGTAATGTGATAGATTTTGAGATATTTAAAAGATATAAGGAACGTCGAGATGAGATTGGTTAGGTAACAAACCATTCACACCTGCACCATGAGGTTACTGGTTTGAGTCCTCTCCCTCTCCAAAGAACCCCGAATTTATGTAATAGTGTAATATTTTAAAGATACTAAGGGTATGCAATGGATTAGATTGAGTTTATCATGATCTATGATTCGATCCGATCCGATTGGATCGAAAAAATTAAAGAGTGACGATATTGACACCCCTAAAAAATTGAATATACACCTCTTTCGTAAATACACCTCTAAAATATTTTAAAAATCTAAATTTCGTAAATAAACCCCACTTAATATCAAAAATACACTTTCTTTAATTTTATTATATTATATTTTTGTATTTTTGTTATCTAGTTAGATTTATTTAAAATTTTAAAATTTTAAATCTTTTTATTAAAATAAATAATTTCTCTTTAAAAAACATTCTTACTGCTATAAAAACATTTGATGTCACTAAAAAATACTTTGAAAAAAATTCTTTAATTTTTTTAAGTTTAAAATTCTTTAATTCCGACGAATTGAAAAACTACTAGCGCTCAACACACAACAGTATATCTCAATTCCTCTGTTCCTAAGAAAGTTTATTATAATTTTTTTTTACAATAGAAAGTGTATTGTTTGTATTGATTTTTTGTTTCACTAAATTATAGAAGTAAATTATTGGTCAACTCAATCAATTTGTATTCCTTTTAAGAAATTGAAATTAGTATTTAAAATTGAAGTCAAGGTTTGATAAAATAGAAAAGTATTTATTATCATATCAAACAATTAATTGAAAACTGTTTTTTTCTTTTTCAAAGGATTGATATAAAGCCAAACAATAATTATTGGTGTGCAATTACAAACTATTTAGTCATTTAAGTAATTTTACTCAAGGGTAATATTAGATTTTAAAAAATATACTAAATTGGGGGTGTAAATACAGTTTTTGAGGGGTGTAAATATCGACACTCAAAATTAAAATCCAATCCAATCTTAGAGCGAAATCCCATCCGATCCTATTACAATTAGTTCCAATCCGATCCGATCCAATTGTAAAATACTTAAATCCGATCCAATAGATTGGATTCAAATTAAGCAATTCTTAATATATAAAATTTATAACATTCCTAAAATTAACAAAATCAAATTATTAATTCATACACTACTTCAAACAAAATTAACATAAAAGCAATATATAATTACATAATTTAAAGTTCAAAAAGTCCAACAAATTAGAAACATTTAACACAATTATAACAAAATATAATAACACCCAAAATTTGCTCAAAGTTCATATGTATAAAACAAAATAAATTGACTCAAAATAAATTAAGCATTATTTATAAGGAAATCTAATATCAGATTCGATCGAATGGATTTTAGATTTTAGAATCTAATCCAATCCATTCATTTTTTCATATCCAATCCAAAACTATGAGAGAAAAATTCCAATATAATTAAGAAAAATTCTAATTATTTCTTCTAACTAGTATCAGCTACTTGATTTATTTCCATGTATACAGATTTAATATTATCATAATTTTGTGGTCACAGCTAGATGATGACCTGTAATGTATAGCAAGATTTGCATACAATGATATATGTACATTCCTTAAATAAGAAAAAAAAAGTATTTGATTTCCAAGTAAAGAAATTTTGAAGATTATAATAAATCTTTGTCAACAGCTAGATAATGCAGGTAATACAGGTGATATTACCATTTGAATACAATTACAATCCTTATATATATTGGATTGTGTTCATCCTAAAAATAAATTCTCTAATTCTTTTTTTTTTTTAAATACAAATGTGAGTTAACTTCTTGTTTTCCTCTAAACTGTATTCAAAGCAAACGATTTGAACGGAATTTATGTATTAAAAAAAAATCTCAAACAAGCTCATTGATATAAGTTGGCGGATTTGAGCTAAATCTCTCTCCCAAACCCCAAATTGTAATCGTTCAAAATACAACAAATAAATAAAAACAGCTGAATTATTTCCTAATTAAATGTCTAATTATTGCAAGTTTGTAACACTAGTGTAGCCAACTCCGTACCCTTTTGTTCCAAGTTTTCTTCTAATTCGTCTGCCAACTGATTGGAACCAAGACCACGAACAATTAACAAAACCACTGGAAGCCATTCCTCTTCAGTCCCCTAAAAACACCACAGCACGCAAAATAAAAAATAAAACTTATCTTCATTCCCAAATCAATTTAATTTAATAATAATAATAATAATAACAATAATAATAATAACAATAATAATAATAATAATAATATTGGTCGAAGTAAGTACGTACCTTAAGATCTACAAATTTTACTTCAATGACATGAGAGTTTCGGTACAATAAAAATTTCCCCTAATCACAAATAATTATAATCAATCAACCAGAGTTCAATTTCTAATTCAATTTCCAATATACTTGTCCTAATTTTTCTAATAAACACAACAATTTTTTTTATGGAAATAAGCATAACAAATTAAAAAAAGAAAAAGAAAAAGAAATAACTAACATGAACTCACCTTGGAAGAGAATGTAAACGTTACTCTTAGTGAATTTGTGTGACACAGTCCTTTGGTCATACGTTTCAGATGGAAAATGTGTACTTCCTTTAATATTTGTTTTCTTGCATTTTCTTCCGGTGGTTGAAACAAATCAATCTTCACCTCTTCAAGAGCTTGGTGGCAATTCTTCATAGACAACCATAGAGGGTTCCCATTCAAGTTGAACAACTTGAGTGACGGTGCAGATATCTCAAGCCGCATCATATCGCATATGTCGAAATCTGAGATTGTCAATGAAGTCATCCTCGGACCAGATATGTTGAAGATCAGACTGTTGTCCAGTTTCATACTACATCCGATTAAGAGTAGGTTCTCTAGACTTGAGAAATTCGAGAAGAGATTCATATCATTCCGATAATTATCAAACTCGACTTTGTAGAGTTGTAGAGTTGTCAACGATGGAAAGTGACCACTCATCGGGTTGCAATATATATTTCTACAGAACGCGAAGCATTCACTGGGTGACGAGGTGACATAGCTTGAGATGCAGCAAGGACCTAGTTTGAGAGTCTTCAGCTGAGTTTGACACTCCTCGTCGAGGCATGGAGGAAAATTTGTGGTGGCATTTGTATCAAACTCTTTAGCAATGCAATGTGTTATGGCATACTTAGAAATTGCTATGTTTAAAGGAGTATTGATGTGTTTTGAATGAAACCTCACGCTATTTAGATCGGAGGGGATGCGCAGTCTCAATACATTAGTGACAAAGTTTTTGAAACCCCGCAAATCTTCATCTGTGCCAGAGTCAAAATTGAGACTATGAATATGTCTCCAATGAAACATCCATTCCTTTGAAAGAATAGACGTTCTTACCGCGTATTTGGTGTCCATAAAAGAGAGAATGCGATGGATTATAGGATCCGGCAAATTGCTAAGCCGATCAATCCCCATTGGTGACCTAAAAAACAGAAAACACTATTAGGAGAGTCAACCACTATACTTTGCTGCTATACACGTTAGGAGGGTCGACCACTATACTCTACCACTAAACAGGTTAGGAGCACCGACCACTCTACTGAGCCACCACTTCGCCAACCACTGTATTCTTTCGTTGAAGTCGATATTAATCTAGAGAGATAGGTTTTTTTTTTGTTTTGAACTTGGAATGTATATAATGGAATTTATTGAAAGGCTGACCTTTTAGGGAAGAAAATCTGTCAAGATAGTCGACACTTGAGTGCTAATAGGCCACATTTAATTGCGTGAACAAATGGACCCTTGTCAGCATATGTTTAGGTGTCAACATCTAGAACAAAGTTAAGAATTAAAAAAAAAAAAGAACATAAAAGAGAAAATCTTGATTCCTCGGGTAAACAAAAATGAATTATTATACGTGTGTTCAACAAATTAAAACACATTCACCATTAAGGTTGTCCACTGTAGATGTCTAATCCTAACTGTAACTGCATGATTTGTTGATGTGATGCGGTTTGCAATTGATCCAGCACATGATATCCTGTCATTTTATTAATCCTTAATTAATAAATGGGAAGATGCTCACCCCTTTTAAGGAGAAGAGTGAACAAAAATAGAGTTCTTTTTTGTTCACCCTCTTAAGGGAATAAACATTGTTCACTTCCGGTATGGATGGTATGTATTTAGAAAAAGATAAATTTATCCTAAAAATTGACAATGTTTAGATAAAATTATCCTTTCATAGCTACGTGTCATCCATATAAAAGGGGTTGAGTATATCATTACGAGGGCGATATTAATGGTGAATGGTTTTTAATTAGTTGACCATGACGCATGTTCAATCAGCGTATTTGGAGTTCATAAGGGAATGAATTTGATGGATTAAAGGGTTTGGCAAATTGCTGACACTAAAGTCGCGGGAAAAAAATTTGCTTTAATTGAGCTCCAAAATTCTTGTTTTTCTAGGATAACTAAAGAGAGCGAAAAGTTCATAGAGATCATCAAAGGCTGCAACTTATTTTAATTTAAGTTGATTAAATTTTATTAATATATAAATGTTTTGGGATTACAAAGAAAGTTTTTGATGAAACAAAAGCTATAGATCAGATCCTCAAACCCACAAGAAGAATTTGCTCAAATGGAACTATTTTTATTAAGGGTTAATAGCAATGATGATCCCTATATTTATAGTGAAGTTGTATAGTGTTTTATAAATTTTTTTTCTTGGCATTTAACCCCCTAAACTTCCATAAATTTACAAAAACTGACAGAAGTGAAACGGACTTCAGTGAAAAATTACACTGACATACCATGAATATATGAATAATTGTATTAAAGCTAGAAAAATATAATAATATCATACAAATACCCTTTGACCTGTTTGACTGATATCCAAAAAAAAATAAATAAAACAAATCAATAAATAACAAATTTAAATTAAAAATGAAAAAACAAAATAAAATCTAATCTCTCATCAGTTTCTCTTTCCTCTCTCACAATCTCTCAACTATTTCTCTGATCTCTCTCTCATCTGTTCATCTAAACCGATCACTTTCTCTCTTCTTCTTCTTCTTATCCTTCTGGTGATTGGGTTTGGTTTCTTCTTCTGTTTTCGTCAATTGGGTTTGGGTGTGGGTTTTCTTTTTCCGTCGATTGGGTTTGGGTTTAGGTGTAAGTGGTGAGTGAGTTGAATACAAGATGAGAGAGGGGCGAACGGTGGTGGTGGTGATAGCGGTGTGAGAGGTCAGTAAGGGTCTGTTCTTTGCGGTTTGCTGTTGATCTTCGATTTGGGTATGGGTTTTTTTTTTTCTGGTATAGGTTTTATGAGGGTTTGTTTTTTGAGCTTTGGTGTTGGTTTGGATCTTTAATCCTACGATCTGGTATGGATTTTTTGTTTGGATGAACTAGGTTTGTGAGGTTTGGGTTTATTTTGGTGATGATGTCGATGGGGGGGGGGGGGGGGGGGGGGGGGGGGGGGTGGTTAGGGTGTTTTTGGCTTATATTAGGATGTTATGAAACAAATGAAAAAAAAATAGGTTTGATTTTGGGTTTGTGATTGATGGAAATTTTGATGAAGTCTGGTGTTGATGGAAATTTTAATTTCTGGAAAATTTGATGAAGATGAAGAATAGATGGGTTTTTAGATCAAATTTTTGAAAATTTTGATTTCTGGAAACTTGGGTTTTTCGATCAAGTTTTTTTTTATTTTTTTTTATTTTTTGATGTTGAAGAAGATAAAAAAAATGAAATCTTTGGTGGTGGTGAAGAAAGGGGGTTCGATCTGGGTTTAGGTTTGGGTTTTTGGGTTTTTGATTATGATGGTTCTGGGTTTTTGATGATGATGGTTCTGGGTTTTTGTTAACTAAAGAGAGATCTGGTGGTGGTGAAGAAAGGGGGTTGGATCTGGGTTTGGGTTTCTGGGTTGTTGATGATGATGGTTCTAGGTTTTTGTTTGTTTTAAATTAATTAATAATTAATTTGTAATTAGATTTTTATATTTATTACATTAGTTACCATTTTACCCTTGGCACTTGGACGAAATCTTTACGAACTCTAACATAATTGGATGGTAGAGACTTAAATTGAGGTTTTTTAAAAATGTAGGGACCTGTCATAAGAAAGCTCAAAACCGAGAGACCAATTTGTGTATTAAGTCAAACTAGAAGGACTAAAATGGAATTCACCCTTATTATTATTAATTATTTTTAAAAAAATAATTAATGTTATTAATATTTTTATTTTGATTTTTTTGGATATTAGTCAAACATGTCAAAGGGTATTTGTTTGATATTGTTATATTTTTTCAGTTTTAATACAATTATTCATATATTCAGGATATGTAAGTGCAATTTGCCACTGACGTCCGTTTCACTTCTATCAATTTTTACAAATTTATTGAAGTTCAGAGGGTTAAGTGTCAAGAAAAAAATTTCAGGGGGCACTATGCAACTGCACTATAAATTCTATAGTCTATAATCGTATTAATATTATAATTCTAAAAGAGTGGCGATAATGATACCCCTTAAAAATTGTTTGTAGACTCTTTTCAAAATCACACCTATCAATTTTTTTTTTAAAATTTATAGTTTGTAAATAAAACTCACATAATACCAATAATATCCTTTCTTTAATTATATTGTATTGTATTGTATTTTTATAAATACACACCACCGGCATATATTATTATGTTATTTAATTAATTTTATTATTATTTAAAATTTTGTTATTGTCTTTAATTCTTTTAATTATATATATTTCAAAAAATAAATAAATTATATCACTGTTCTTTAAAAAAAAATCTATCATTGTTCTTTCTCTAACATCAAAATCACTCCAATTTAAGCTTTTACCGGTTGAAGATTCATTTTCCGTTTGTAAAAATTGTAGGAATACAATGTTAATGTCATGTATCAATTGATTTGGAAGTAGAAAAATGTTTAATGAAATTGAAGAACAACTAATATTGATAAAAAAAAAAAAACAAAGTCTAAAGTGTGTTTGAAAGAAATTTTTTTTATAGAGAAAACGGTTTCTAATGATTTTGTTTTTCTAATAAAAAATAATTTAAAACTTGTTTTTTTTTACAATCAACTTTGGAAAGTTTTTATTCATTCTCTAGTAGTCAATTAGTATTTCCTTAAAAGAAATTTAAAAATATTTAATATTATATTTTAAAAGAGAATCTAGGACTTAAGAAAATGGAAAGAATTTTTAATGACATGTTAATATCAAAATCAAATCATCAAAAGGAAACTTTTTTTTTTCACAAAATATTAAAATTGGAAACTAATTAATAATTATTGACGGGTATACTTATAAATTATTTAGTCTTATTAGTTATTTTACTAAAGGGTATTATTGGATTTTCAAAAAATATATTAATTTAATGTGTACATACCGTTTTTAAAAGGTACAAATATCCCCACACCTCTAAAATTAGCCATTTTGAGACCCCGACTTTTGTTAATATCATTAAATAGATCGGGTCCCGAAATGTCTTAAAACCGTCCCAACTAATGTAGTTAAAAATAGTACACTCCAATTATATAAACTATGCAAATACTGAATCAATTGACTATTTCCTTATTTAAATTGCAGCTTACAGCCCTATAGAAGCCAGCTCCCAATGTTTTTTTTTTTTGAAAAGCCGGTTCCCATTGATTTTTTGAAATAACACATGGTGGCGGTTCAAACGTGCTACATTGTTACACTGAATGTGTGCTCTTACCACCATCGTACCACCAAACCACTCATAGTATTTCTTCCAATATGGTTGTCAATTGATTCAGGCCAAAACCACGAACCATAGGCAAAGCAAAGGACAACCAATCCTCCTCAGTCTCCTAAAATGACACAGTAGAAGACACAAAATATTATCATTAAAAAAAAACTTGCAGTCACTTGAAAGTATTACGAAAATCAATCCATTTAAAGAAGAAATAATCAAGTACCTTGAGTTCCTCATATATCATTTCTGCTTCATGATCAGAGTTCTGACGATACAATAAAAATTTCCCCTGGTCACAAATTAATAATAATCATTTTCAACTTAGCCGAATTTCTAATTCCATATAGGAATTTTAATTTAGGATAACTAAAAAAGTTAACTAGTACTTACCTTGGTAAATGCCAATGATACTCTTAGCGATTTTGAGTAACATAGTCCTTTGACCATACGATTAAGATACGAAATATAGGATTGCTTATGATGTTTTATTTCTCTCGAGATGGGAGGTGGAAACAGATTGATGTTCACTTTTTCGAGAGTTTGGCTTTTGTTCATGACGAAAACTAAATGGTGAGTCCCGTTCAAGTTGAGGATTTTCAGTGACGGTGCAGAAGCCACAAGCCAAAGTCCACGAAACTCGAGACACGAGATGGCCAAATGAACAAGCCGCGGATGAGATATGTTGAAGCTCATCTTGCTATCTGACACAAGGCATTTGATCAAGGATAGGTTTTCTAGATTTGGAAAAGATGAGAAGAGACCGTTGTTGTTGTCGTCGTTAACGTTGTTGGTTATGTAATAAGAAAACAAGACTTTATAGGGTTGTAAAGTTGTCAACGACAAGAAATGACCAAACGGTGAGTCCGGAAAACTTTGAATGGTGCACGAACCCAATTTGAGAGTCTTCAAACACTCAAAGAGCCTTGCAGGAAAGGTATTAGCGATGATGGCATTAGTTTCGAGCTCTTCAACTCCGTGTGATAGGGCATAGCTAGAAATTTTTCTCAAGAGATGCACGTTTCTCATGCCATTTAAATGAAGCCTCAGGCCGATCAAAGTTGAGGGTTTGCGATGTTGCAAGATATTAAGGACGAAATTTTTGAAACTAGTAAAATTCGTGAACGTTGTGAAATCGAAATTGAGACTATGAATATGAACCCAATGGTACCTCCACTCCTTCGACAGAAGAGACGTATGGACGACTTATCTGGTGTCCATAAGCGAGAGAATGTGATGGATTATAGGGTGTGGCAAGTTGCTAAGCCGATCAGTTTCCTCCATTGCAAGTACGAGTGGCGGCTGCAGAGTCCTATATAAAAAATATATATATCTAGGTTAATTAATGACTTTATTTAAAAATATATTATGAAATATTGATCTGCATTTGATTAGAAAAAAATTTCAATTTCTGTTGTGGAAATTTAAAACTACGCGTCTAGTAAAAGTGGTAGGAAAAAAGAGAGAGTTTAAAAACTTCCTAGATGATGGAGGATAATGTGCAAAATATCATTTAATTTTTTTTTCTTCCTATACCCATATTAAAAAATTAAAATTATTAATTTTACTCTCTACACTCTTTAAAATACCAAAACTATCCTTTAAGTATTTTTTAAAATTTTAAACATATTTAAACAAATATTATAGAATTTACTGAAATAAAAAAAAATATCATATTCAAATTAAACTCTACAACTAAAATTTTACTTGGGAGAAAATAAAACACGATTCTATTTTTTTCGTTGTTACTTACGGAATCAATCTACTGAATTATATAAAAATCCATGAAATGATAATGATTTATACACTTAATTATCGTCATAGAAAACAACAATAATAATTAAACAAACAAAAATATGCAACTTCTTTAGTCTTAAAAAAAATCAATTTATTTCTTTTTTTATTTTTATTTTTAATTAATCCGATACATTTTTTCGGTTTACAAACCAATAAAATTATAAGAATTTGTAGATGAGTTAAAGTAAAGTGAGTGAGTGAATTTTGTTGTGTTTAAGAACAATATAGATTTGATCTAATTCTACAACTGCATTAAAAAAAAAAGTTATACAATACTACAACTATGATAATTTTTAATTCAATCACAACACAATAAAAAAAAAATTGAAAGTAAATATACCTAAATGCATTCGGAATCCATGAAATCAATTCTTTGTTCATCAATTCCATGACTAAAAGCTATATATTTTAAGTAATTAAATGTAATGGGATTTTAGAAAAAACAAAATTTCATTAAAACATAGGTGTATGAAGATTTTTTGTGCTTGGTAGTAGAGTCACTCTTTAATTTTTTTTAAATAACATAAATCACTTATCTAATCACCAATTGTTTTCCTTTTAAAAATAAAATAAAAAAAATAACTACCCATAATTATAAAGTGGTTTAAATAAACCATTAAGGTTGCTGGCCAGGTCAAAACTCTTGTTGAGGGGGGTGCATTTGTTGTTGGATGTTTTGCCTTCTGGCTTTTGGTTTGTGTGCCTTGTGTGTTTTCCTGGTCGTTTTTCGACTATTAATAAATTGTAGTTTAAAATAAATAAATAAGAGAGGAAATAAAAAATAGCCATGAAAAATATTAAACTTTCGTTTATAACCACTTTTAAAGTTTTATTTGTTAATAGCATTTTTTTAAAAAAAAAATCAGTGTATATCTATATATTACAAAAATACCTCTGGATTTGATTTTTTCTTTAAAACTGAAAGCAAACTTAAAATCATGACTAAAATCTGGAACCAAACTTGAAATAACGACTAGAAATTTGAAACTTAAAATCTTGTTTAAAAAAAAATGAAATTTTGAAACTTGAAATCTTGACTAAATTGAAATGTTGAAACTTGAAATGTTCTGGGTTTCTAGTATTTTATTTTCTTCCCTTTTTTTTCAGTAGATCTAATCACTATCGGAGGGGGAGCTTAACGGCGTTGCTGGACGGTCGTGAAGCCCAGGCAACGGCACTCCGGCAAGCCGTTGACGACGTGTAAGAGAAAAGGGAAGGTGAGATAAAGAGAGTTGAGTGAAAGAGAGAGAGAAAGAAGAGAGAGAGAGCTGTGGGGAGAGAGAAACAGGGGTTCGGTGAGAGAGAGAGAGGAGGCCGACGATGGTTCACCGGCCTTCGCAAGGACACCGGCACACCGCCGACGGGAGAGAGAGATCGGGGGGAGAGAGAGAGGAAAGGAGAGAAAAAAAAAGAAAAGAGAGAGAAAATGTTTGAGAGTGGTTTTTATATGAGGGCATTCAAGTAATTTCTCACAAAATTGACTATTAACGAATAAATTTTCATATGTGGTTAAAAAACAAAATTTTTTTCATATTAGTTGTGGCTATTTTTAACAATTTTCACGATAAAATAAACCTTAACTTTGGCATACCACATGTTTAGTTCTAAAAAAACAAATAAAAAATAAAGTGTTTCAAATAAACCTAAATTCGTAGAGAAATTTTACAAGTTAAACTTGATTAATTTACACACTTCTATTTACAAAATACATACATGCTGAAATTTAGTACACAATCCTCTAATTTAAATTGTGAAGATATACCTCTTCTTATCCATCATTTTACTTGCACAGAACTCTAAAACATTTTAATAAAATTTAGATATTTTGATTTAATATAAGTTTATTGTATTACTTCAATTCCTTCAAATAATTATGTATATACATATAATTGACACCGATTAAGAAAACAAAAACCCAAATCTATCTATAAGAACTCCAAATTTCGTTTCCGAAAACTTCATTTGGAGACTAACAACAATTTGTCACACAAAATGGCTGCTTGAAAGACAAATTATGTCGTCTCCGAATGTCCACCCAAATCAAATGCTTTATACGAAAATAAAAACTCAAATCTATGGAGTTGAACACCAAATTTCATTCCCGAAAGCTTCATTTGGAGACCAACAATCAATTTGTCTCGCAATGTATAGTGTCTAATACTCAAATTTCTTGTAGTGGTTATTAGGGGTGGGCAAAAAACCAATGAACTGAACCGAATCGAACCAGTGGATCAAACCTGTCCAATTGATTTTTTACTGGCTTTGATTGGGTGATCGGTTCGGTTCGGTTCTAATTAAAAAAAAACCGGTTGGATCGGTTTTTGTCCGATTTAGTTCCAAAAGCCGGTTAACCGAACCGGTACCCGACTATAAATTAAAAAAAAAAAAACTAATTCTAACTTCCACTCTTCACTCTTCACTTATTAGGTATATTTTATTGGATTTTAAAATGTAATTTGACTTTGTTTGATATTGACTATTGTATTAGCTATCAACAAAAAAATTGACTGACATGTATTTTGAAATGTGTTTACTGTTTTGTATTGGATTTTGTAATTTTTTAATATGTTTTTATTGTGATGTAAATAAATTTGGTCCAATAGGTTCAAAAAAATGAACTAAATATGTAATAAATGAAATTTAGAATTTTGGCCCATCAGGCTCAAAACCAAAAAAACCGAACCGAACTGAACCGGTCCAATTCGGTTGGTTTTTTATCGGTTAGCAAATATCAATTTGATTGAATCGGTTCACTTTTTTAAAAACCGGATTTTATCGGTTCTATGAAAAACCGAACCGATCCAATCAACGCCCACCCCTAGTGGTTACTCATCTAGATTAAACATTATAAAAGCGATGAACATAATAGTTACTCCAAAAAACTGCATTCCCAAAATCTTAAATGATGTATCAATTGATTTATAACTACTATATCATCAACACCAATAATCAACAAGATGTTATAATCATCTTTGTAACTTCACTTAACAAATATTTGAACAAAGTTTATGAAAATCTCAAATCATATTGTAGGATTTGTAGCAGTAAATAACATGATCCATAAAGAATATTTAGAAGAAGAAAGGAAACGATTTATAACAAATTTAACAGAGGTTTTTTTTTTTTCCTTTTGAAAGAACAAAATTAACAGAGTTGATTAGCTATATTAATATCTCCAAAACAAAGCAACTGTTTCTATGAAGCACATTCTCATTGCAAAATTAAAGTTTCAGTGAGACAAAAATCCTTGAATTGTTTCCTTAAAATGTATGTTTAGCTGCAATTTCATCAGAGAGAGCTTCAATTGTTTTGTAATAAAGCGGGAAGCCGAGTTTTAAGTACAAAACCACCCATCAGAAATTCGCAGCAAAACCAACCAACCATGTGCTTCCAATCTCTTGTAGACAAGAGAGATCAAATTACAATAGTATGCAAACAAACAGTCTATGTAAAGACAGATTTCCACAATTTTCGGAAACATAACTGGCAACTTTACCGTTGATATAATTGGATGCTTTTCTACTTTTTCTGTTAACATGTATCTCAATCCATTGAGGTCGCAATCTTGAACCATAGGACCATAGGCAAATCTAACAGTAGTAGTTCCTTTCTGGTCTCCTATAAAAAGGCACATTGATGCAGCGGGGTATAGCGAAAAATAAGAATGATCACTTTGTCGAACCCTGAGGCACACTCAGACGAACCTTGACGCAGCGACCGGTAGTTACCAAAGCATGGACCGCCATGCAGGGGCCATCATTCCCTAATCTTCGTTAGAAAATGGTGCTCTCGAATCCTCAAAGAGCATGTCGAATCCACGACAGATAAATGTTCCAAAGGAACGATTTTATTAAAATCAATCAAAGGTTTAAAAGTTACAAGAATTTATTAATTGGTTGAAAGAAGTTGAAGAATATTTTACATATCAGAAAACTGAAGAAAGTCTGAAAGTCTGAAAGTTTTACTTATAGAAATTTATTTGAAAAACGATGCATTAATTTGGTGGGAAGACTTTCAGAGGGATCGGAAAAGATTTGGAATGGATAGGATCCAATCATGGCCTGTGATGAAACATGTAATGCGGGAGGAATATCTTCCAATTGATTATTTTAAAGATTTTTGTCATATAGAAGATACAGTTGAAGATATTTCGTATGAAATAGAAATTGTCGAAGTAATTGAAGATAAGTCTTGTATCTTAGAAGTTGAAGACTGCGATCCAACCATTGATATTGATTGCACTTTAGATGTGGTTGAAGCAAAACTGGAAGCTAAATCAATTTCTATTGATAAAGTTTCCAAGGGTGGTAACTTATTTGAAAATCCACATAATTTTTATTGGGGTAATTTGAAGATTATTTTTCCTGATTTGGATTTTGAAGATCCAACATTGTTCTTGCCATCTGAAGTATATTTGTTCAAGCCAGTGATTGACAAGATGGTACATTTGAAGTATAATCCACCCAAACAAAATCTTGCTAAACCCGAGGACGAGTTTATTATAAGAGGAGGAGAATACTATGTGAGATGGGAAGAGCTAGCAACGAGGAATCGCTATTGTCCAAACCTCTACAGGTGCCCAGCGGTCCAAGCCGCAACCAATAGGCATCGTCAGTGGCGAATAGCTTGGACATCTTCTGCATTTCGTTGGACAATTGTTGTGTTGCCGTTGTGGATTTGGGATAAACTATAGAGAGTTTTTTCAGTTGGCGTTTACCACTCCCACAAGACAGTATATGGGTTTTTCTTTGTTTACCTGTCTTTCTGCGTATTTCAACCGAACTCGAGGACGTGTTCTTTTTAAGAAGGGGTGACTGATGTAGGACAAAGATGAAGGAACCGCGGCCCATGTCGAACAAGAAAATACCCAAATTAACAAAATAAGAAAATAAAGAAATTGTTCGACATGGGCCGCGGTTCCTTCATCTTTGTCCTACATCACACATTACAAAAGTACAACTTATCATAAGAAAGAACGAAAAATGATCTTATGAGTTCACAAGAAAATCTTCAAAAAAATGATACCATACGGAGTTCTACAACTTCAGTTTCAGCATCAGCGGTGTTATCATACAATACGAATTCCCCCCGACAAGTTATGATCATTCAACAAGTCATGTATCGATTCCACATTTCAATTTTCATACTAAATGAGTCATGTGTGTAATCTAAGATCATAGTAATTAAAAAAGAATGTGAAAAGTTAGTTACCTTAGAATGATGCACAAATGTAAATGAGTTTACACGGTAGAGACCTCTACCCATGAGTATCATTCCCCAATCGTATTTTTGCATCCAAAGTTTTTCGATTTCGAACTCAGGCATCATATCATCATCAGCTGGGGACATTTGAATATTCACCTTCTCAAGACTCGAATATGAGACCATACTTACAAACAGAGGATAAGTTCCCTTCAAGTTAAAGAATTTTAGTCTAGGCACGTTTATCATAATTATTTCATCAAACAATAAACCTGAAATTTGTAAATTAACTAGCCGCGGAGCAGATATGGAAAACTCCTTCATGACTGGTTCCGTGCCTTCTAGCTCCGTGCATTCTCTTAAAAGTAAATTTTCTAGGTTCAAACAACCTGAGAGGGTATCATTTTCCAGATCAATTTCAATCCAATGGAGTTGCAAAGTGGTCAATGTTGCAAAACTAGATAACTCAGTTAAAAATTTTGTTGGCTGCACCAATTTGAGTGTCTTCAAAGTTTGATATTTGAAAAGGGTCTGAGGAAAGTTGTCCACAAGATCAGTTTCGAGCTCTTTGAATCTACGAGATATTGCATACTCGAAAACTGTACTCGTAAGTGTCCCTATGATTGCATTGCTATCTGACGACTGCTCGAGACCACCATCAAAGCAATAGAACTCAAGTTTAACCATATTCAAGTCCTTGTAATGGTGTAAAACATGAGTCACAAAACCCTGAAAAGCAATCCAACTGGGAAAGCTACCGCAACAAAAATAGAGGCTGTGGATATTAGTCCAAGAGTACCTCCAATTCTTGGACAAAACACAGGTCCTAACAGCATACCTGGTGTCCATAAGAGAGGGTATGTGATAGATTATATGTCCAGGTAAATAGCTAAGCCGATCAATCTTTCTCATCTTACTAGTGTGTGAGAGAACCTCCATGTTCTTATAGTTATGGATTCTAGGATTATTTATCTAACTCCAAAAGTTTTTGCATAATATAATAAAAACAAAAATCCAAATAATTTTGACCAAAATCTCTGATGCAAATCTTTGAAAGAAATAAGAATACAAAAGAAATTTAAAAACCTGGTGAACTGGGAGATCTCTGGTGTGGCAGCTTGTTTGTCTTGCAAAACCGATGGGGTTTCATTGTCTTTGATTGAAAGCTGGAAACAGGATTTTAAAGGTTTGCTTGAAATCTCTAATTAGCGTTTAATATTGACCTGTTTAGGGTTTGGTAAATTGGATCGGCTTGGGCCTTGTTGGATTTATAAATTTTAAGTTTTAACCCAATAATTACATGGAGTTTACTGATCAGGAGTAAAAAAGACAACTTGATTACTGATTTATAATCCCTTTAGAAAGAATGATGGACCACAGAGAAGCATAGTGTGGTGGCCACTGATAAGGCATGGCTATTTTTAAGCAGTTCACCCATCACTGTCCAAACTGCCTGATGTTTGCAGGCACGCAGTGTCATAGGCTCATAGCTCAAAACCTGCAAGTCTGACTTGATTGTGATATATCCTTGAGAATCTAATCAACGGACAAGGAAAAAAATCAAAAAATACAGTCACCACCCTCAACTCAGAAAAAGACACACACTTGCATTGCACTGTAACTGTACTACTAAGTTAAAAAGGAGAAACACGTGCAGAGCATAACATATTGTACGTAAGTATATAACATTAGGAGATGAGATAAAATAAAAAAAACTTTCTTTTTTGTTTTTTCATGTAATGCTATAGCTATTAGCTAATCTATGTTCTAATAATTTAGTAGTATACGCGAGTGCAGAGATGTTGTCCATATTCCCTCTGCATGATAAACCTAGAAAGATGCGTCCTTGTGCTAACATGTCTTCATATGACACCTGTCTTGTGTCAATTAATGCCTTATTGAGATTCGGTACCCAACAAACACCAAACCCTTTTCCATTTCTCTCAATCTCTATGCTGTCTTTGTACTTGCAGCAATATCACATGGCTTCATTAACTACGGGAGTGCTTTCTAAGCTTCTGGACAATGCCGGCAACACCAACTTCAAAGTCACGGGACAGCACCGTTCTGCTCTTCTTCAGGTCATCGAGATTGTTCCCTCCCTCGACGACGACCCCTTTCGCACCAGAGGCTTCTTCTTGAAGCTCTCTGACTCTCTCCATTCCGCTTATGTTTCCATCTCTCCCCAAGACCGTGACTTGATTTTCAGTGGCAAGATTCAACTGGGGCAGTTCCTCTACTTCTCTCGCTTTGATTTGGGGACCCCTGTGCCGGTTGTTTCTGGGTTAAAGGTAGTGCCTAAGAAGGCCTTGTGTTGGAACTCCTAAGGATTTGGTGTCAAGTGATTTGCTGCAACTTGGGGCAACTTTGAATTTTAAGAATGCCAAGAAAATGGCTTGGTTAAGAGGACAGCGGATTCAAAGACCAAGTCCAAGAGAGTGAGCAAGGATGATAAAGTTGGAAATAAGAAAACAGAGAGTTTGGATTTGGGGTTGAGGAGATTTGAGTTTGGATTCTGCTAGAAGAGCTTGGGATCACAGTCCTACCCCCAAACCCACTTCCAAGATTACTTCTTCTTCCAAGCCAAAACAAAGTTTCAACAAGTCCCCGCATAATGCACTTTCTGTAAGTTGCAACATCTCATTTTGCTTTACTTTTGTTTATTATTCTCTCTGAGCTTTCCGATATTTGTTCTGTTGCTTGGTCTACTGCTGTATTTCTTCTTACCTGCATTTCAAGGCTCTTTTTCCAGTGCAGATAAGTGGTTGTTTGAAAATGCACTCTTAAACATATGTTTTTATTGGGTCAATCTCTGTTTATAAACTTAATATATTAGCATTGCATGATATGTTTAGGTAATACGGAGATTTTGACAAAATAACTGAAACAGATATGAATGCCAGTTTTTATGCTTCACATTTTAGTATTTTACTGATCTTCCTTTGATTATGAGATTGTGAGAGCTCTTTGGCTTTGTTATCTATCAGAGAGTGGTAGTTGCAGATTTACACTCCCGTAGGTTACATGCTAATTATTGTGATTGCAACAACCATTCTCAACCTACATTATGAAAATTTTGAAGTTAACTTTTGCAACTTGGTACTCTTTGTGCATGTCTCTTATGTAAAGTGGATGTTGCTGCAGCTTGATTCTGATAAAAAAGATTCTTCTAAGAATGTTTCATCAATGAAGTGCCTAAGTTTTAGACTTTTAGTATTTCACCACTGACCAACAAAAATGATAAATATTCACCGAAGTCAATGAAAATGCCTTCAAAAGAAGACCTCAAACCCTCAACTAAGATAAACGTCCCAGACCATCTTTTAATATAAACTTAATATATTAGCATTGCATGATATGTTTAGGTAATCCGAAGATTTTGACAAAATAACTGAAACAGATATGAATGCCAGTTTTTATGCTCCACATTTTAGTATTTTACTGATCTTCCTTTGATTATGAGGTTGTGAGAGCTCTTTGGCTTTGTTATCTATCAAAGAGTGGTAGTTGCAGATTTACACTCCCGTAGGTTACATGCTAATTATTGTGATTGCAACAACCATTCTCAACCTACATTATGAAAATTTTGAAGTTAACTTTTGCAACTTGGTACTCTTTGTGCATGTCTCTTATGTAAAGTGGATGTTGCTGCAGCTTGATTCTGATAAAAAAGATTCTTCTAAGAATGTTTCATCAATGAAGTGCCTAAGTTTTAGACTTTTAGTATTTCACCACTGACCAACAAAAATGATAAATATTCACCGAAGTCAATGAAAATGCCTTCAAAAGAAGACCTCAAACCCTCAACTAAGATAAACGTCCCAGACCATCTTATAATATAAACTTAATATATTAGCATTGCATGATATGTTTAGGTAATCCGGAGATTTTGACAAAATAACTGAAACAGATATGAATGCCAGTTTTTATGCTCCACATTTTAGTATTTTACTGATCTTTGATTATGAGGTTGTGAGAGCTCTTTGGCTTTGTTATCTATCAGAGAGTGGTAGTTGCAGATTTACACTCATGCAGGTTACATGCTAATTATTGTGATTGCAACAACCATTCTCAACCTACATTATGAAAATTTTGAAGTTAATTTTTGCAACTTGGTACTCTGTGCATGTCTCTTATGTAAAGTGGATGTTGCTGCAGCTTGATTCTGATAAAAAATATTCTTCTAAGAATGTTTCATCAATGAAGTGCTTAAGTTTTAGACTTAGTATTTCACCACTTACCAACAAAAATGATAAATATTCACCGAAGTCAATGAAAATGCCTTCAAAAGAAGACCTCAAACCCTCAACTAATATAAACGTCCCAGGCCATCGTATAATATAAACTTAATATATTAGCATTGCATGATATGTTTAGGTAATCCGGAGATTTTGACAAAATAATTGAAACACATATGAATGCCAGTTTTTATGCTCACATTTTAGTATTTTACTGATCTTTCTTTGATTATGAGGTTGTGAGAGCTCTTTGGCTTTGTTATCTATCAGAGTGGTAGTTGCAGATTTACACTTTTTGCAGGTTACATGCTAATTATTGTGATTGCAACAACCATTCTCAACCTACATTATGAAAATTTTGAAGTTAATTTTTGCAACTTGGTACTCTTTGTGCATGTCTCTTATGTAAAGTGGATGAAGATTGTTTCATCAATGAAGCGCCTAAGTTTTAGTATTTCACCACTGACCAACAAAAATGATAAATATTCATCGAAGTCAATGAAAATGCCTTCAAAAGAAGACCTCAAACCCTCAACTAAGATAAACGTCCCAGACCATCTTGTGAAGGTGCCCCTAAATTTCAAAACTTGATCTAATCAGAGAATTTCATTGGGTGTGTTGCCTCCTGCCATTCAGGACCTTGGAAAGGTGCAATTAAATCCATTTGTTGGTAATGTGTTATTTCATGCGATGCCATATTCTTAGTTTGACTTCATTTGCTCTTGATGCTTTCAGGAAGCTGTGTTTCACAGTAATGTTGCTTTGCTGGCTTCCATACGTGCAATAAAATAAGCATCAACTCTGGAGGCTGTTATTTGTTGCTTACAAATAATATGTAATGCTAAGTTGAGGATTCAAACGGATGATGTACTTCTAAATGTTTACATAAAAAAAATCAAAATATAATAAATCAAAATGCTAGGTTGTCAGTCCTAACAAAATCAAAATAAATCGCTAATGGTTTTGATTCAGATTCACATTATGATAAACATTCACTATTAAAACTTTATCTACAGAATCTACTAAATATGACTCCCAAATTTTTTTTATGTCTTCTAAAATTAAAACACTTATCAAATCAAATACACGAAACATAGAAAACTGTAAACTTTTCAACATTTGTTGACGATAATAATTGATTTACATCTACCTTAACATATAACATCAGATGAATTACCAATCAACCATTCCTTACGACAAGCAACATGGAGATTTGAAACCGCTCAACATTTAATATTTACCATGTCGGGGTGATTTCAAACTGCTCAACCTTGAAGAATCACCACAGTGGGTGATTTCAAACTGCTCAACTTAGATAGTTTATCACGCCGTAAAGACATCTCTGGCTGCTGAAACGTCCATTTTTCAAGGTCCTTAACATCGTTGGCGAATTTTGGTGCGTTCAAAGACTGAATGATCAAAGAAGAATCAGGTGAGATATTGATAAACATAAGGGTTTTGCAATCTTTGCCTAGAAAAGGCTGTTCAAAACACTAATTCATGTTAAAATGATGTCCACTGATTCGAAAATAAACTTCGAATAAAATTGAAAATGTATTTGATGGATAGTATGGACGATTATCTTAACAAGATGTGTTAACTTTGAGTTTCTAAAAGGAACATAGTTCTGCTTTATTACCAAGGTTTTCATGACAGCATGCAAAGTTAACAAACTTAAATTTATTGCCTGATTATAAAAAAAAGTCGACATGATCGGATGAAATGCACAAAACCCTAAGATTGATGATATGAAATGCTGAGTTGAAGATTCAAATAGATAATGCACTTCTAAATGGTTACTTAAAAAAAACACCTTACTTTCCTTATGCTGATCACTTTGGTGTGCCAACTCATTTCTATCTAAATCAATTAAGTTTAAAGCTCTTTGCACTTGTTGTCTAGTGCTCTGACAAAGCAAAAGAATGTCAACATAAAAACGTTCGAGAGTGTAATAAAACACGCATGTGTTGTATTTTTGGCAGGCCTGTATATTTCTTATAGTCAGACAGGCTTTAGGAAAACATATACAATGATCGATGGACCAGAAGGCTCAGAGCAAAAAGGGGTGATACCTCGGTCTCTTTTACAGATATTCTAGACTACCCAGTCTCTTTGAGAACATATGGTTAGAATTTTGATCAGCACAACGAAAAATAACCAAATAGTAGGATAGTGGTTACCTACAGTTTGAATTCCCAACCCAGTGAAGAAAGGGACTGGGTAGTCTAAAATATCTGTAAAAGAGATCGATGTATCACCCCTTTCTGCTCTGAGCCTTCTGGTTCACCTATCATTGTATATGTTTTCCTAGAGCCTGTCTGACCATAAGAAATATACAGGCCTGCCAAAAATACAACACACGCATGTTTTATTACACTCTCGAACGTTTTTATGTGACATTCTCTTGCTTTGTCAGAGCACTAGACAACAATTGCAAGGAGCTTTAAACTTATTTGATTTAGGTGGAAATGAGTTGGCACACCAAAGTGATCAGCATAAGGAGAGTAATGTGTCTTTTTTTTTTTAAGTAACCATTTAGAAGTGCATTATCTATTTGAATCTTCAACTTAGCATTTCATATCATCAATCTTCGGGTTTTGTGCATTTCATACGATCATGTCGACTTTTTTTTTATAATCAGACAATAAATTTGAGTTTGTTAACTTTGCGTGCTATCATGAAAACCTTGGTAATAAAGCAGAACCATGTTTCTTTTAGAAATTCAAAGTTAACACATCTTGTTAAGATAATCTTTTAATATAATAGTCCATACTATCCTTAAAATACATTTTCTATTTTATTCGAAGTTTATTTTCGAATCAGTGAACATCATTTTAACATGAATTAGTTTTTTGAACAGCCTTTTCTAGGCAAAGACTGCAAAACCCTTTTGTTTTTCAAAATCTCACCTGATCCTTCTTTGATCATTCAGTCTTTGAACGCAATAAAATTCGCCAACGATGTTAAGGACCGAGAAAATTGGACGTTTCAGCATCCCTAGAAGTCTTTACGGCGTGATAAACTATCTAAGTTGAGCGGTTTGAAATCACCCACCGTGGTGATTCTTCAAGGTTGAGTAGTTTGAAATCGCCTCGGCATGGTATTTCTTCGATGTTGAGCGGTTTCTAATCTCCACGTTGCTTGTCGTAAGGGATGGTTAATTGGTAATTGTTCTGATGTTATATTTTAATGTAGACGTAAATCCACCATTTTCGTGAACAAATGTTGAAAAGTTTTCTTCTTCTATTATGTTTCGTGTCTTTGATTTGATAAGTGTTTGAATTTTGGGAGAATTAATGGATTCTGTGGATAAAGTCTTAATAATGAATGTATATCATAATGTGAATCTGAATCAAAACCATTAGCGCTTTATTTTGATTTCGTTAGGACTGACAGCCTAAGCTCAAGTTCTCATCTTTAAGAGTGATTCTTGCTGGGAAATTCTACTCATTTTGACAATGGGAATATCTGTTGTATTCTGCATATTATTTATATCGTTACTGATCAAAGGTGCACAATTGGCACATCAGTGCACATTTTACGAGGCAAAGTAAAAATACAACTTAAAAAACCAGTTGTGCACTTTTAGGTTTTTTTTCTTTGCCTTGTAATATGTGCACTGATGTGCCCATTGCACACCTTTAAGCTGTAACAATATAGATAATATGCAGAATACAACAGATGTACCCGTTGTAAAAGCGACTAGAAGTTCCCCACTCGAAAAGATTAGAGCTTGAGCTTAGGTTGTCAGTCCTAACAAAATCAAAATAAATCACTAATGGTTTTGATTCAGAGGCACATTATGATTTACATTCACTACTAAGGTTTTATCTAAAGAATCCGTTAATTCTAAATCAAAAAAACCTGTTATATGTGTCGAAAAATTAAAGCGCTTATCAAATCAAAAGACACGAAGCATAAGAGAAAACAGTACACTTTTCAACATCCGTTGACGATAATAATGGATTTACATCTACCTTAACATTTAACATCCGATGAATTACCAATCAACCATCCCTTACGACAAGCAACTTGCAGATTTGAAACTGCTCAACATCAAATATTTACCATGCCGGGGCGATTTTAAACTACTTAACCTTGAAGAATCACCACGTAGGGTGATTTCAAACCGTTCAACTTAGATAGTTTATCACGCCGTAAAGACATCTCTGGCTGCTGAAACGTCCATTTTACACGGTCCTTAACATCGTTGGCGAATTTTAGTCGTTCAAAGATTGAATGATCAAAGAAGGATGAGGTGAGATTTTGATAAACATAAGGATTTTTGCAGTCCTAGCCTAGAAAAGGCTGTTCAAAAAATTAATTGATGTTAAAATGATGTCCACTTATTCGAAAATAAACTTCGAGTAAAATAGAAAATGTATGTGAAGGTTAATGTGGACGACTTTATTAAAAGTTTACCTTAAGAAGATGTGTTAACTTTGAGTTCCTAACAGGAACACGGTTCTGCTTCGTTAGCAAGGTTTTCATGACAGCACACAAAGTTAACAAACTCAAATTTATTGCCTGATTATTAAAAAAAAGTCAACACGATCATATGAAATACACAAAACCTGAAGATTGATGATATAAAATGTTGAGTTGAAGATTCAAACGGATGATGCACTTCCAAATGGTTACTTAAAAAAAAGACACCTTACTTTCCTTATACTGATCACTCTTGTGTGCCAACACATTTCCAGCTAAATCAATCAAGTTTAGAGCTCCTTGCAATTGTTGTTTAATGCTCTGACAAAGCAAGAGAATGTCAACATAAAAACGTTCGAGAGTGTAATAAATCACTCATGTGTTGTATTTTTGGCAGGCCTGTATATTTCTTATGGTCAGACAGGTTTTAGGAATACATATACAATGACAGGTGGACCAGAAGGCTCAGAGCAGAAATGGGTGATACTTCGGTCTCTTGAACAGATATTCTAGACTACGAGTCTCTTTCTTCACTGGGTTGGGAATTCAAACTGCAGGTAACCATTGTCCTACTATTTTTTTTATTTTTCGTTGTGCTGATCAAACTTCTAACCATATGTTCTCAAACTTTGTAGGCATCAGTGTTGGAAATATACAATGAGGAGATCCGTAATTTGTTGACCCCTGCTTCAAACTCGGAGCGAAAACACTCATTGCGAAAGCAGGAGTGCGAAATCAAAAGTGATTCAAATGGGAACCATTACGTCACTAACCTCAGGATTGTTGATGTTCCCAGTATAGAAGATATTTCTAGGGTTTTAAGGCAGGCTGCTTAAGCAAGGTAATCAGATAATAAATTTGAGTTTGTTAACTTTGCGTTTTATCATGAAAGCCTTGGTAACGAAGCAGAACCATGTTCCTTTTAGGAACTCAAAGTTAACACATCTTCTTGAGGTAAACTTTTTATAGAGCCGTCCATGCTAACATTCACATACATTTTCTATTTAACTCTAAGTTCATTTTCGAATATGTGGACATCATTTGAACATCAATTAATTTTTTAAACAACCTTTTCTGGGCAATGACTGCAAAACCTTTATGTTTATTAATATCTTACTCGATTCTTCTTCGACCATTCAGTCTCTAAATTCACTAAAATTCGCCAACGATGTTAAGGACCATGACAAAAAGACGTTTTCACAGCTAGATATGTCATTAAGGCGTGATAAACTATCGAAGTAGAGCAGTTTGAAATCAGCCCACCGTGGTGATTCTTTAAGGTTGAGTAGTTTGAAATCGCCCCGGTGTGGTATTTCTTCGATGTTGAGCAGGTTTAAATCACCACGGTACTTGTCGTAAGGGATGGTTGATAGGTAATTCTTATGATGTATATGTTAAGGTAGACGTAAATCCACCATTTTGTGAACAAATGTTAAAAAGTTTTCTATTTCTATTATGTTTCGTGTCTTTGATTTGATAAGTGTTTTAATTTTGGGAGACATAAAAAGTTTTTGGGAGTCAATATTAGCGGATTCTGTGGATAAAGTCTTTATAATAAATGTATATCATAATGTGAATCTGAATCAAAACCATCAGCAATTTATTTTGATTTTGTTAGGACTGACAGCCTAAGCTTAAGCTCTCATCTTTAAGAGTGATTCTTGCTGGGAAATTTACACACTTTAATAATAAGTATATCTATTGTATTCTGCATATTATCTATATTGTTACAGATCAAAGGTGTATAATGGGCACATCAGTGCACATTTTACAAGGCAAAGTAAAAATACAGCTTATAAAACCAGTTGTGCACTTTTAGGCTATATTTTTTCTTTGCCTTGTAATATGTACACTGATGTGTCCAATGTGCACCTTTGATCTGTAACAATATAGATAATATGCATAATACAACATATATGCCCATTGTCAAAGTGAGTAGAATTTCCCAACAAGAATCACTTTTAAAGATGAGAGCTTGAGTTTAGGCTGTTAGTCCTAACAAAATCAAAATAAATCACTGATGGTTTTGATTCAGATTCACAATATCATAAACATTCACTATTAATACAACACATGCGTGAACAGATATTCTAGACTACCCTGTCCCTTTCTTCACTGGGTTTGGAATTCAAACTTCAGGTAACCACTCTTTTACTATTTGGTTATTTTTTGTTGTGATGATCAAACTTCTAACCATATGTTCTCAAACTTTGTAGGCATCAGTGTTGGAAATATACAACGAGAAAATCCGTGCTTCGTTGACCCCTGTTTCAAACTCGGAGCGAAAACACTCATTGCAAAAACAGGAGTGCGAAATCAAAAGTGATTCAAATGGGAACCATTACTTCACTAACCTCATGATTGTTGATGTTCCTAGTATAGAAGATATTTTCAAGGTTTTACAGCAGGCTACTCAAGCCAGGTAAATGCTACTGTGTTATTTTACATAATCAATGTCATTTTTTGAAAACGAAAGTTTAACTAAGTTTCAATGGAAATAGTCATGTTCAAGATACAAAAGGACACTACATCCTTTTGTATATTGAACAGGACTATCTCCATTTAACCTTAGTTAAACTTTCATTTTCAAAAAATAGCATTGATTATGTAAATTAATGTAGCAGCATTTACCTGGCTTGAGCAGCCTAGCGTAAAACCTTGAAAATATCGTCTATAGTGGGAACATCAACAATCCTGAGGTTAGTGACGTAATGGTTCCAATTTGAATCATTTTTGATTTCGCACTCTTGCCTTCGTACAGAGTGTTTTCGCTCCGAGTTTGAAGCGGGGATTAACAAATCGCAGATTGTCTAGTTGTATATTTCCAACGCTGATGCCTACAAAGTTTGAGAACATATGGTTAGAAGTTTGATCAGCTCAACGAAAAATAACCACATAGTAATATAGTGGTTATCTACAGTTTGAATCCCCTATCCATTGAAGAAAGGGACTATGTAGTCTGGAATATCTCTCAAGAGATTGAGGTGTCACCTTTTTTTGCTCTGAGCCGTCTAGTCAACCCTTTATAGTATATGTTTTCCCAGGGCCTGTCTGACCATAAAAAATATATAGGTCTGCCAAAAATACATCACATGCATGTTTTATTACACTCTTAAATGTTTTTATGTTGAAATTCTCTTGCTTTGTCAGGGCACTAAACAACAAGTGCAAGGAGCAATTAACTTTATTGATTTAGCTAGAAATGAGTTGGCACACCAGAGTGATCATCATAAGGAAACTAAGGTGTCTTTTTTTTTAGTAACCATTTAGAAATGTATCAACTTTTTGAATCTTAAACTCAGCATTTCATATTCTCAATCTTCGGGTTTTGTGTACTTTATACGATCATGCTGACTTTCGATGTTAAGGACCGTGAAAAAAAAAACGTTTTCACAACCAGATATGTCTTTACAGTGAGATAAATTATCGAATTTGAGCGGTTTGAAATCAGCCCACCGTGGTGATTCTTCAAGGATGAGAAGTTTGAAATCTCCCCGACGTGGTATTTCTTAGAGGTTGAGCATGTTTAAATCACCACGTTACTTGTCGTAAGGGATGATTGATTAGCAATTCATCTGATTTTATATGTTAAAGTAGATGTAAATTCACCATAATCGTGAACAAATGTTGAAAAGTTTTCTTTTTCTATTATGTTTCGTGTCTTTGATTTGATAAGTATTTTAATTTTGGAAGATATAAAAGGTTTTTGGGAGTCAGAATTAGCGGATTCTGTGGATAAAGCCTTAATAGTGAACGTATATCATAATGTGAATCTGAATCAAAACCATCAACGATTTATTTTGATTTTGTTAGGACTCACAACCTAACCTCTAGCTCTCATCTTTGCAAGTGATTCTTGTTGGGAACTTTTACTCACTTTGACAATGAGAATATCTGTTGTATTATGCATATTATCTATATTGTTACAGATTAAAGGTGCACACTGGGCACATCAGTGCACATTTTACAAGGCAAAGTAAAACTACATCTTAAAAAAACCAGTTGTGCATCTTTAAGCTGTATTTTTTCTTTGCCTTG
The DNA here is from genome assembly GCA_032871835.1 of Dipteronia dyeriana. Lineage (NCBI taxonomy): Eukaryota > Viridiplantae > Streptophyta > Magnoliopsida > Sapindales > Sapindaceae > Dipteronia > Dipteronia dyeriana. The sequence goes on along the minus strand of CM065299.1, from coordinate 778,149 downwards.
TAAAATGTGCATTGACGTGCCCATTGTGCACCTTTAAACTGTAACAATATAGATAATATGCAGAATACAACAGATATACCCATTGTAAAAGTGACTATAAGTTCCCAACTAAAAGCACTCGAAAAGATGAGAGCTTGGGCTTAGGTTGTCAATCCTAACAAAATCAAAATAAATCACTGATGATTTTGATTCAGAGTCAAATTATGATTTACATTCACTACTAAGGCTTTATCCAAGGAATCCTTTAATTCTTACTCCTAAAAACCTGAACTGCAAACCCTTTTTTATGCCTCAAAAAATTAAAGCACTTATCAAATTAAAAGGCACGAAACATAGTAGAAAACAGTAAACTTTTTAACATTTGTTCAAGAAAATAATGGATTTACATCTACCTTAACATATAATATTAGAAGAATTACCAATCAACAATCCCTTACGACAAGAACCGTGGAGATTTCAAATTGCTCAACCTTGAAGAATCACCACGGTGGGATGATTTTAAACCGCTCAACTTCGATAGTTTATCACGCCGTAAAGACATCTATGGCTGCTGAAACGTCCTTTTTTCACGGTCCTTAACATCATTGGTGAAATTTAGTGCGTTCAGAGACTAAATGATCGAAGAAGGATCAGGTGAGATATTAATAAATATAAGGGTTTTCAGTCTTTGCCTAGAAAAGGTTGTTCAAAAAATTAATTGATGTTAAAAAGATGTCCACTGATTCGAAAATGAACTTCGAGTTAACTAGAAAATGTATGTGAAGGTTAGTATGGATGACTCTATAAAAAAATTACCTCAAGAAGTGTTAACTTTGAGTTCCTAAAAGGAACATGGTTCTGTTTCGTTACCAAGGCTTTCATGACAGCACATAAAGTTAACAAACTCAAATTTGTTGCCTGATTATGTAAAAAAAAAGTCAACATGATCGTTGATAGGAACGATTTATATACATATTTGAGGTCCCCCATTACCTATCTTTTGTTCTCGTTTTCTAGCATATTTTTGTATTTAATGTTTTTGTAAGCCTTGTGTGGTACAAGTTCCCTACGGAAGGTATTTGAGCTTAATTGAAGAGTTTTGGAGGTTAGATGGGTTGAAATAGAAATGGGCTATGCAGAACACCCAAATTTTGGAGTCCATATCTCCCTCCTCAAAGTGAACTGGGTTTCGAACAACCTATTTTTAGAAAACCCCAAAAGTCTTCTTTCCAGCGGTTTTTACGGATTGCAATTTCGGGTTTTCTAGAGGGAGATATGTTTGTTTTCGTAACAGTGCGCAAGACTGGAAACACGAAAGCGGTTGAGAGCTTTATGGGGAATACCCAACTTTCAAGGACCATATCTTCCTCCTCAGATCGAACTAAATTTTCCATTACATTTTTTCAAAAAACCCCGGATGTCTTCTTTCTAACGCACTTTACGGATCGTGATTCCAGGTTTTCTAGAGAAAGTTATAGCCATTTCCGTAACGATGCGCGCCGCTGGCGCTGGTGAAGAGCCACTCGAACCAGCGCAAAAATACCAGTAGGTTGGCGCAGGTGAAGCGCTGGTCGTCCAGCGCATCCCTCACCAGCGCACGTGCCCAGATTTGCCATTTTTAGCCCGTTTTTGAGAGGATAATCTTGTCTTTTCACACCCAATTCTTGCCCTAACCTCCCAACACTATAAATACCCCCATTTCTCACCTCCCATACATCACACACATACCTCCCACACATCTCCCACAACCCACACAAACTTTAATCCATCATCTACATCTTTTCCATCTTCTTCACCAAATAAGTGAGTGATTCAAGCTCCCATGAAGGTTTTTCCTCCATGGGAGCTCACCATACACCTCCACCACCCATTTATACATGTCATCCACCCAATTGAGAGTAGATTGCAAGGATATAGGAGAGGTCTTTCATCAAAAACGAGCCAAGCATGGAAAAGATCTTTAGGAGAAGTTCTCTCCAAGGGTTGTTTCTATTTACTCATTCTCTTTGTATTTCTTGTTTTCTTAATTGTGTATCACAAATTTGGGAATTTGTAAACTTTTCACATGTGTTATATATGTATTTTTGTACTTAAATTCATTTGGGTTTTGTTTTGCTCTTGAAATTATATGTTTTAATACTCTTATTATGATATGTATGTGTATGAATGGCTTGAAATTGATATGTATGCATGATTGGGATTAAGAGTAGTGTAATTTAATGTAGGAGTAGATTAATTTAGTTTTCCATGATTGTTTGTATGTTAATGGATGACCAAAATGCCACGTATTGATTGATTTGAGTGATTAGGTATTATTTTCCCTAAAGAGTGGAAAATGCTAGTTCATGCATTTAGGTGTTAAATTGGCTTTGGTTCATTTCCTTGCACTTAATGGATCTTTTTAGGACACAATTGCCCTTCCTTGGCCGGATTAGGTGGTGAATTGGTTTAGGGATAATTCCCAAATCAAGAGGATGAACCCTTAATTCATATTGAATGTACTTAATATCTTAGCAATTGCATTGATGCACATTAGTGTTAGGTGAACATATTTTCCATTCGTATTCATCCATCTTAGGGAGTCTAGAGAGATTAGGAGAGAGCTCTCTCTTGTTGAAGGGGTTGTGCATTCATGAGATTGGAGAACGCCGTTGTCGTCCAGTGGTGAGGACAACTCGGATTGACACCCGAGAAGACCGGGTGTTCAATTCCCAGTTACTGATGAGGGGTCTCCTTTCTATCTATTTAGTATTTCTTTCCTTGTATCTTTGTCTCTTTTTTGATGTGTACTCTCATTCATTAGGAATTTGATATAAACCTAGTATTGTTGCCTATTACGTTGCATATGCTTGTTACTGGTTGAGTGGCCCTTCGTAATGCTTAAAGCCTTGCGTGGTTAGCCACCCCTTCATTGAACCTAGGTTTTGTGTGATGGACCGAGAGGTGAAGCACTCAACTTGCATTTAGTAGATTGGCCACTACGTGTTGAGTCTGCGTGCGGTTTTACACGTATTGTCACTACATGTGTCTCGTTGTTCTTAATGAATCGAGTGCAGTTGAGGCAACCATCGAGAGATAGGTTGTTGGTGCATTTCGGTATAGTCGATTGTCGCTGGAGTGAGGGCAATTGACGAGGATTAAGTGAGCACGACATTTATCTTGGACTATGCATGTTGTTTGAAATTGTGTGATTGTTATGGTGGAGTCATTTGCTTATTGTAACCATTTACATTCCATATCACTCCATTCCATCCTATCATTGTACATATTGTTTATTTCTATAGTTTGTTAGGCTAGTTTAGCATTTAGTTTTCCATAATTCTTTTGCATACGCAACACACGAGTCCGCTCGGAGTGTTGTAATAATAGCTAGAGTTAGAGACGGTCAGTGAATCCCACCTCCTTGTGGAACGATCCTTGCTTGCCGCTGTGCTAGTCTCAGTGACTCGCACGCTTGCGAGGCTGAACTTAAATGTTTATATTTAACGACGCTGCAACGACGTGTCTGTCAAATTGGCACTGCTGTCGGGGAGGTAGTGCCTTTATTGATTGTTGATAGTTTTAGCTTCCATTTTACTGTTTTTTTATTGATTTGCGGAGTAGATTTTTATGTTGAAAATAAGCACTGCTCTTACTCATGTCTTTCATTGTGTGCACGACGGTGTTTAGGCTGGGTCTGAGAGGTGTTGGTCCTGTTTTTGTTTTCTTATTTTTGTTTAAAGCATATGCATTTGATTGTTTTTGAGTTGTACTTGTGTAAGGAACAAATTTGTTTAGGTTTAATGGATTGCCTGTCTCATGTGGACTAGGTGTGCGCCTATCATACCACAACAACTCTCTAAGTGAAACGGCAGTGCCACAAAGGCCATGTGGCTGCAGCCAAAAGAGGTATTCTCTTTGGTGCTTCAATGTATGTGCTTGTAGAGTAGTTGTCGACTTGGGCGGGAACCGTCCATGCGCTCAATGATAGGAATGCTATGTTTTGTCTTATCTCCCGAATCTTGCTAAGCGTTGTCCATATTTTATAAGTGGAGCAACATTGAGGACAATGTTGAGTTTAGGTTTAGGGGTGTAGACACGTTTCTTTTTATTTTTGTTTAGATCTAAGAGTGGATTTGTGTTGTGCTTAGATCTTAGAGTGTTTGTTTTAGTCAATTTTCAAATCTATGCATAGATCGAACATTTTTTGAAAATCTTGTATTTCTAGTCCATTTTTGTTGAGGTTTTTTTTTGGTGTGCCGGTAGAGACATGCATTGTATGCTTTTAGCTCCGTGCATCATTTAAATTTGCTTGTACAGTGCCAATCTTTTGATGTTGAGGTGTATCGAACTCTTTGCTTGTTTAGCTTAGGAAAATAGTGGAGACCACCCGTGAGCTACACTTAAGCCTAAAAAAAAAAATTTGTGGTTTTGTTTCTACTCTTTAAACACTTTCCGATTTTGTTTTTAACTGTGATCTTATCGTACTTCAAATTTGCATTGATTATCATAGAACTGTATCATGTGAACTGCTTGATGAGATTTGTATTCTCTTGTTAGATGGACTTTTAGAAGTGATTTTGGACTTGAGTATGTTCTTAAACTTCAAAAATATAGCCCAAATACTGCCATGTCCCTATATGTGCTTATATTGTAAAATTTGAGGACAAACACTAAACCTCTATACACCAACATAACCCAAACACAAGCCATACCCTAGTTATTGATCATGTTAAGATGTATAGCTTTAGAGAAGTTGTATTCTGCTCTAAATTTTGTAGAAATGTGTACTTAGGCAAATATGTGTATATGTGCAAAGGCAAAGGCTTATAAAAAAAAAGGAAAAAGAAAAAGAAAAAGGAAATAAGTGTGAATTATAAACACTTTAAGCCTTCAATTCTTCAAATGTAAAGCTACTCAGCAATTTGAGTACAGGTGTAGCACAAATGTGCAATGTAAAGTTTAGTGCCTAGTCACTTGTGTTGTAATGTGTTTTAGAGTGTACGAATGTATTATAATGTAATAACACCTTGGCATGGTTAGTGACTTTATCATTCTCACTCCTACCATATCTTCTATCCCATACACCACCACAAATCACCTTGGCCCCAAATACAAGTAAGGGAAAGTCCATTTGATCTCTTAGGAATTCTATATTGGGAATATGAATTGATGCATGCTCTTTCCACGTCATGGTTATTCAATTCCTTCCATGAGATCTGTTTTCAGAAAAATGTGCTTTCATTGAAAATATTCATATGCAATTATATTTGATTCCATGAACATAACTTCAAAATTGCATGTGTTTGTTAGAGAGTGATCGCCTAGGTTCTGAGTAGAAAAATTTGACTGAAATCCGGTGAGGATTAGAATCGAGATGAATTTTATCTTGAGCATTCGAGTGTAGTTGTTTTGTAAACCGAAAACATCCTAAGTATTGGCATACTTGCATTGTGTGAAGCATTGTAATTGATTGGTATATTTGAGATACTAGCATGCATGTGTTGTCTCTATATGGTATGTTTGGCTTGCATCTCAAATTTCTTACAGAGTAATACGTTTGTGGGTATTCGTATCTGTAAGCCCTCAGAAGACAAAACTTCTCCATCTAGGGATCACCTAGTGGTTGAAAGGCTTGTGGCAGGTGTTAAGTGTCATCGTGTTTCCTACGAAAGTAGACTAGCCTAGCTTAGTTTTTAATTATGTTCATTTTGTTTGATTGTTTTACGTTTTAGTTTTGCTCGAGGACAAGCACAAAATAGGTTTGGGGCTATTGATCGGAACGAATTATGTACCTATTTGAAGTCCCCATTAACTATCTTTTGTTCTCGTTTTCGAGCATATTTTGGTATTTAATGTTTTTGTAAGCCTTGTGTAGGTACAAGTTCCCTACGGAAGGTATTTGAACTTAATTGAAGAGTTTTGGAGGTTAGATGGGCTAAAATGGAAATGGACTGTGCAGAACACCCAAATTTCGGGGTCCATATCTCCCTCAAAGTGAATTGGGTTTCGTACCACCTATTTTTAGAAAGCCCTAGAAGTCTTCTTTCCAGCAGTTTTTACGGATTGCAATTCCGGATTTTCTAAAGGGAGATATGTTTGTTTTCGTAACGGTGCAAAGACTGGAAACACGACAACGGCTGAGAGCTTTATGCGGAATACCTAACTTTCGAGGACCATATCTTCCTCCTTAGATCGAACTAAATTTTCCATTACCACTTTTCGGAAAGCCCAGATGTCTTCTTTCTAACACACTTTACGGATCGTGATTCTGGGTTTTCTAGAGGAAGTTATGGCCATTTCCATAACGGTGCGCGCTGGTGAAGTGCCACTCAAATAGCGCACCCTCACCAGCATAAAAATACCAGTAGGTTGGCGCTGGTGAAGCGCTGGTCATCCAGCGCACCCCTCACCAGCTCATGTGCCTAGATTTGCTATTTTCAGCCCTTTTTCGAGGGGGCAATGTTGTCTTCTCACACCCAATTCTTGCCCTAACCTCCTAATACTATAAATACCCCCATTTCTCACCTCACATACATCACACACACACCTCCCAATAATCTCCCACAAACCACACAAACTCTAATCCATCTTCTTCATCTCTTACATCTTCTTCACCAAATAAGTAAGTGATTCAAGCTCCCATGGAGCCAATAATCTCCCACAAACCACACAAACTCTAATCCATCTTCTTCATCTCTTCCATCTTCTTCACCAAATAAGTGAGTGATTCAAGCTCCCATGGAGGTTTTTCTTCCATGGGCGCTCACCATACACCTCCACCACCCCTTTATACATGTCATCCACCCAATTGAGAGTAGATTGCAAGGATATAGGAGAGGTCTTTGATCAAAAACGAGATAAGCATGGAAACGAGCTTTAGGAGTAGTTTTCTTCAAGGGTTGTTTCTGTTTACTCATTCTCTTTGTATTTCTTGTTTTCTTAATTGTGTATCACGAATTTGGGAATTTGTAAACTTTTCACATGTGTTATATATGTATTTTTGTACTTAAATTCATTTGGGTTTTGTTTTGCTCTTGGAATTATATGTTTTAATGCTCTTATTATGATATGTATGTGTATGATTGGTTTGAAATTGATATGTATGCATGATTGGGATTAAGAGTAGTGTAATTTAATGTAGGAGTAGATTAATTTAGTTTCTCATGATTGTTTGTATGTTAATGGATGACCAAAATGCCATGTATTGATTAATTTGAGTGATTGGGGATTTTTTTTTCCCTAAAGAGTGGAAAAGGTTAGTTCATGCATTTAGGTGCTAACTTGGCTTTGGTTCATTTCCTTGCACTTAATGGGTCTTTTTAGGACACAATTACCCTTCCTTGGCCAGATTGGGTGATGAATTGGTTTAGGGATAATTCCCAAATCAAGAGGATGAACCCTTAATTCATATTGAATGTACTTAATATCTTAGCAATTGCATTGATGCACATTAGTGTTAGGTGAGAATATTTTCCATTCGTATTCATCCATCTTAGGGAGTCTAGAGAGATTAGGAGAGAGCTCTCTCTTGTTGAGGGGGTTGTGCATTCATGAGATTGGAGAACACCGTAGTCGTCCAGTGGTGAGGACAACTCGAATTGACACTCGAGAAGACCTAGTGTTTGATTCCCGGTTACGGATTAGGGGTCTCCTTTCTATCTATTTTGTATTTCTTTCCTTATATCTGTCTCTTTTTTGATATGTACTCTCATTCATTAGGAATTTGATATAAACCTAGTATTGTTGCCTATTTCGTTGCATATGCTTGTTATTGGTTAAGTGACCCTTCGAAATGCTTAAAGCCTTGAGTGGTTAGCCACCCCTTCATTGAACCTAGGTTGTTTGTGATGGACCGAGAGGTGAAGCACTCAACGTGCATTTAGTAGATTGGCCATTACGTGTAGGGCCTGGGCGCGGTTTTACACCTATTGTCGCTACATGTGTCTCATTGTTCTTAATGAACCGAGTGCAGTTGGGGCAACCATCGAGAGATAGGTTGTTGGTGCATTTCAGTATAGTCGATTGTCGTTGGAGTGAGGGCAATTGACGAGGATTAAGTGAGCACAACATTTATCTTGGACTATGCATGTTATATGAAATTGTGTGATTGCTATGGTTGAGTCATTTGCTTAGTGTAACCATTTACATTCCATATCACTCAATTCCTTCCTATCATTGTACATATTGTTTATTTCTGTAGTTTGTTAGGCTAGTTTAGCATTTAGTTTTCCACAACTCTTTTGCATACGCAATACACGAGTCCGCTCGGAGTGTTGTAATAATAGCTAGAACTAGAGGCGGTCGGTGAATCCCACCTCCTTATGGAACGATCTTTGCTTGCCGTTGTGCTAGTCTCTATGACTCACACGCTTGCGAGGCCGAACTTAAATGTTCATATTTGACGACACTGCAACGACGTGTCTGTCAATCGTATAAAATATACAAAACCCGAAGATTGATAATATGAAATACTGAGTTGAAGAATCAAACAGATGATGCACTTCTAAATGGTTACATAAAAAAAAAGACACCTTACTTTACTTATGCTAATCACTCTGGTGTGCCAACTCATTTCCAGCTAAATCAATCAAGTTTAGATCTTCTTGCACTTATTGTTTAGTGCTCTGACAAAGCAAGAGAATGTCAACATAAAAACGTTCAAGAGTGTAATAAAACACGGTGTGTTGTATTTTTAACAGGCCTGTATTTTTCTTATGGTGAGACAGGCTCTGGGAAAACATATACAATGATGGGTGAACCAGAAGGCTAAGAGCAGAAAGAGATGATACCTCGGTCTCTTGAACAGATATTCCAAACTACCCAGTCTCTTTCTTCACTGGGTTGAGAATTCAAACTGCAGGTAATCACTATCCTACTATTTGGTTTTTTTTTTGTGCTAATCAAACTTCTAACCATATGTTCTCAAAATTTGTAGGCATCAACGTTTGAAATATACAACGAGACAATCCGTGATTTGTTGACCCATGCTTCAAACTCAGAGCGAAAACACTCATTGCTAAGGCAGGAGTGCAAAATCGAAAGTAATTCAAATAGGAACAATTACGTCACTAACCTCAGGATTGTTGATGTTTCTGGTATAGAAGATATTTTCAAGGTTTTACGCTAGGCTTCTCAAGCCAGGTAAATGCTACTGCGTTAATTTATATAATCAATGTCATTTTTTGAAAATGAAAGTTTAACTAAGCTTAAATGGACATAGTCCTGTTCAATATACAAAAGGATGTAGTGTGCACTCTTAAACGTTTTTATGTTGAAATTCTCTTGCTTTGTCTGGGCACTAAACAACAAGTGCAAGGAGCAATAAACTTGATTGATTTAGCTGGAAATGAGTTGGCACACCAGAGTGATCAGCATAGGGAAACTAAGGTGTCTTTTTTTTTTTTTGAGTAACCATTTAGAAATGCATCATCTGTTTGAATCTTCAACTCAGCATTTGATATTATCAATCTTCGGGTTTTGTGTAATTTATACGATCATGCTCACTTTTTTTTAACATTATCAGGCAATAAATTTGAGTTTGTCAACTTTGCGTGTTGTCTTGAAAGCCTTGGTAACGAAGCAGAACCATGTCCCTTTGAGAAACTCAAAGTCAACACATCTTCTTGAGGTAAACTTTTTATGGAGCCGTCCATGCTAACCTTCACATACATTTTCTATTTAACTAGAAATTCATTTTCGAGTTTGTGGACATCATTTGAACATCAATTAATTTTTTGAACAACCTTTTCTAGGCAAAGACTGCAAAACCCTTATATTTATCAATATCTTACCCGATCCTTCTTCTGCCATTCAGTCTCTGAATGCACTAAAATTCGCCAACGATGCTAAGGACCGTGAAAAAAAGACGTTTTCACAGCCAGATATGTCTTTACGGAGTGATAAATTATCGAAGTTGAGCGGTTTGAAATCACCTCACCGTGGTAATTCTTCAAGGTTGAGCAGTTTGAAATCGCCCCCACGTGGTAATTTTTCGATATTGAGCAGGTTGAAATCACCACGTTACTTGTAGTAAGGGATGGTTGATTGGTAATTCTTCTAATGTTATATGTTAAGGTAGATGTAAATCCACCATTTTCGTGAACAAATGTTGAAAAGTTTTCTTTTTCTAATATGTTTCGTGTCTTTTATTTGATAAGTGTTTTATTTTTGGGAGACATATAAAAGGTTTTTTGAAGTCAGAATTAGTGGATTATGTGGGTAAAGCCTTAATAGTGAATGTATATCATAATGTGAATCTGAACCAAAACACTCATTGCGAAAGCAGGAGTGTGAAATCAAAACTGATTCGAATGGCAACCATTACGTCACTAACCTCAGGATTGTTCATGCTCCCAGTATAGAAGATATTTCCAAGGTTTTACGGTAGGCTGCCCAAGCCAAGTAAATGCTGCTGCATTAATTTACAAAATCAATGCCATTTTTTGAAAACGAAAGTTTAAATGGAAATAGTCCTGTTCAAGATACAAAACGATGTACTGTGCATGTTAGGGATAGAGGTTGTACAATGTTTTCACAATTAACATAAATCACTGATATTTCTCTAAAATGTGTATAATGGGTACATCAAAAGATTTGGAACAGTAATGCATCACAATTGATTCATTTGGTATCAAATAGACCCTAATTTAATTAGAATTGATTCCATTTGCAATTTTTTCAGGTATGTAGGTAAGACACAAATGAATGAGCAGTCACCAAGGAACCATTTGGTCATCATACTGCAGATATCTAGGGTCAATGAGGTACATGTTTTTGTAATGTTGTGTTTGTGCGTTTTTTATTACACTCTTGACTTTTTTATGTTGACTTTCTTTTGTTTTGTCAGGGCACTAAACAACAAGTGCATGTAGCTCTAAACTTGATTGATTTAGCTAGAAGTGAGTTGGCACAGCAGAGTGATCAGCAAAAGGAAACTAAGGTGTCTTTTGTTTTTTTTTAAGTAACCATTTAGAAGTGCATCATTTGTTTGAATCTTCAACTCAACATTTCATATTATCGATCTTCGGGTTTTTTTTGTATTTTATAAGATTATGCTGACTTTTAGTTTACTTAAGCAAGCAATAATTTGAGTTTTGTCAACTTTACGTGCCGTCATGAAAGCCTTGGTAACAAAACAGAACGTTCCTTTTAGGAACTCAAAGTTAACACATCTTCTTGAGGTAATTTTTTTTAGAGTCGTCCAAGCTAACCTTCACATACATTTTCTATTTAACTCAAAGTTCATTTTCGAATCTGTGGACATCATTTGAACATCAATTAATTTGTTAAACAACCTTTTCTAGGCAAAGACTGCAAAACCCTTATGTTTATCAATATCTCACTCGATCATTCTTCGACCATTCAGTCTCTGAACGTACTAGAATTTGCCAATAATGTTAAAGACTGTGATAAAAGGACATTTTTGTAGCCAGAGATGTCTATACAGCATTATAAATTATCGAAGTTGAGCGGTTTGAAATCACCCCACCGTGGCGATATTCCAAGTTGAGCAATTTGAAATCGCCCCAGCGTGGTAATTATTCGATGTTGAGCAAGTTTAAATCACCACGTTACTGGTCGTAAGGGATGGTTGATTGGTAATTCTTCTGAAGTTATATGTTAAGGTAGATAGATGTAAATCCACCATTTCCGTGAACAAATATTGAAAAGTTTTCTATTTTCTATTATGTTTCGTGTATTTTGATTTGATAAGTGCTTTAATTATTGGTGGCATATAAAAGAGTTTGCAGTTCAGGTTTTTGGGAGTCAGAATTAACGGATTCTTTGGACACATGCCTTGGTAGTGAGTGTATATTATTTTGATTTTGTTAGGACTGACAACCTAAGCTTAAGCTCTCAACTTTGAAGAATCACCAAGGTTGGGTGATTTCAAACCGCTCATCTTCGATAGTTTTTCACGCCGTAAAGACATATTTGGCTGTGAAAACGTCCTTTTTTCACGGTCCTCAACATCGTTGGTGAATTTTTATGCGTCCAGAGTCCGAATGGTCGAAGAAGGATCGGGTGAGATATTGATAAACATAAGGGTTTGCAGTTTTGCCTAGAAAAGGTTGTTCAAAAAATTAATTGATGTTAAAATGATGTCCATTGATTCAAAAATGAACTTCGAGTTAAATAGAAAATGTATGTGAAGACATAAGACTAGCATGAACGACTCTATAAAAAGTTTACCTCAAGAAGATGTGTTAACTTTGAGTTCCTAAAAGGAACATGGTTCTGCTTCATTACCAAGGCTTTCATGACAACACGTAAAGTTGACAAACTCAAATTTATTGCCATATTATGTAAAAAAAAAAGTCAGCATGATCATATAAAATATACAAAACCCGAAGATTGATAATATGAAATGTTGAGCTGAAGATTCAAACAAATAATGCACTTCTAAATGGTTACTTAAAAAAAACACCTTAGTTTCCTTATGTTGATCACTCTGGTGTGCCAACTCACTTCCGACTAAATCAATCAAGTTTAGAGCTCCTTGCACTTGTTGTTTAGTGCCATGACAAAGCAAAAGAATATTAACTTAAAAACTGTCAAGAGTGTAATAAAACACGTATGTGTTGTATTTTTTGCAGGTCTGTATATTTGCTTATGGTCAGACAGACTCTGAAAAAACATATACAATGATGGGTGGATTAGAAGGCTTAGAGCAGAAAGGGTGATACCTCGGTCTCCCATTCTTCATTGGGTTGGGAATTCAAACTGCATGTAACCACTATCCTACTATTTGGTTATTTTTCGTTGTGCTGATCAAACTTCTAACCATATGTTCCCAAACTTTGAAGGCATCAGCGTTGGAAATATACAACGAGACAATCTATGATTTGTTGACCCCTGCTTCAAACTCCGAGCGAAGACACTCTTTGTGAATGCAGGAGTGCGAAATAAAAACTGATTCAAATGGGAACCATTGCGTCACTAACCTCAGGATTGTTAATGTTCCCAGAATAGAATATATTTCCATGGTTTTGCGGCAGGCTACTCAAGCCAGGTAAATGCTGCTGCATTAATTTACATAATCAATACCATTTTTGAAAACGAAAGTTTAACTAAGTTTAAATGGAAATAGTCTTGTTCAAGATACAAAAGGATGTAGTGTGCATGTTATGGATAGGGGTTGTACAATGTTTTTACAACTAACATAAATCACGGATATTTCTCTAAAATTTGTATATTGGGTACACAAAAAGTTTTGGAATAGTAATGCATCACAATAGATTCATTTTGTAACAAATAGACCCCAATTTAATTCGAATTGATTCCATTTGCAATTTTTTCATGTCTGTAGGTAAGACAAATGAATGAGCAGTCATCAAGGAGCCATTTGGTCATCACACTGCAGATATCTGGGGTCAATACATGTTTTTATAATGTTGTATTTGTGCATGTTTTTTTACACTTCTGACTGCTTTTATGTTGACATTCTCTTGCTTTGTCAGGGCACTAAACAACATGTGCAGGGAGCTCTAACCTTGATTGATTTAGCTGGAAGTGAGTTGGCACACCAGAGTGATCGGCATAAGGAAACTAATGTGTTTTTTTTTTAAGTTACCATTTAGAAGTGCATCATCTGTTTGAATCTTTAACTCAACATTTCATATTATCAATCTTCGGGTTTTGTGTATTTTATACGATTATGTTCATTATTTTTTTTAACATAATCAGATAATAAATTTGAGTTTGTCAACTTTATGTGCTGTCATGAAAGCCTTGGTAACGAAACAGAACCATGCTTCTTTTAGGAACTCAAAGTTAACAATCTTCTTGAGGTAAACTTTTTATAGAGCCGTTCATGCTAACCTTCACATACATTTTCTATTTAACTCGAAGTTCATTTTCGAATATGTGGACATCATTTTAACATCAATTAATTTTTTTAACAACCTTTTATAGGCAAAGACTGCAAAAGGAAAATGGCAAATCAATCCTACTAGCCAGGGCGACGAAGTCGGAATGATGTGAAACTTTAACAGTTAATGCGGATCGATGAGATCTTCGAAATTCATAGTCTGTTGTCATGATGCATACCCTTTTTTAGTTTTCCAAATCCGAATTGACTTCCGTCAATTCCGGTTTGCTTAGAATCTTTAGTTTTTTTTTGTTTCCGTATATAACTCAAATTTGCCATTTTTGGTAATTTTTGTTATTTCGGGTTTTTAGGTCGTTTCTCACTTAGCAAGGTTTTAGAATTAGGGTTAGAGTTTGTTTACTTTAAATAGTTTGTTCCTTACACTGCATGTTGATGTTTTTCCGAACGAACACGACTCTCAATTATCCAATTACACACCATTCGTCCGCGAAGGTTGTCGTATTTGAAGCCTAGTGCTATGGCAATCGTGTGCGGATCAACTTCACATTAGTAGGTGATTTCTAATTGTTTCTTACAAGTTTTTCTCGTAGAGCTTTTGTTATACCAGTTGGTATCAGAGTCGTGTTCGTTCAGAACAACATTAACATGCCGTCGAAGAGACGACAACCAAACCAGATACCCAAAGAAGATGTCATCGAACATAACCGTACGACATAGTTGGAGTAGTAGGTTACATAATTAACCGAGCAACTCGCCACGTTAATCGCCAACCAAAATCCCTTCCTGCCTCTAATCCCTCGCAAGAGAAGTGACGAGGAAGAAAGCGATGATGAGAGTTACTAGGAAATAGAGTTTTCGCACATAGACGACCGGCACGAGACCCAGAAGTGAATCAACGGTGGGAGTAGGGGATGAGGACAGAAGTCTTAGAGTTTCAAGGACACCTGCAACCAGAAGAGTTCCTCGAATGGCTCAGAGTTGTAGAATAAATTTTAGAGTTCAAAAAAGTTTCAAAAAATGCAAGAGTGGCATTGGTGGTAACTCGGCTTCGGGGACGGGCAGCCGCATGGTGGCAGCAACTCAAACTCACCCGAAATTGCTCAGGAAAGACTAAGCTCACCGATTGGGAAAAGATGATGAAGAAGAAGATGCGTGTAGAATTTTTACCTCACAATTTTTAAAAATTGATGTATCATAGGTTACAAAAGTTGAGGCAAGGATTGCAAACAGTTGATGGTTATACTGCAGAATTTTATCAGCTGCTAGTGCGTAATGATATTCAAGAAACATAAGATTAGTTGGTAGCCAGATATTACGGAGGGTTACGTTAACAAATCCTAGATGTGGTGAATCTTTTTGACCCGGTCACAGTCTCAGATGCACATCAAAGAGCCTTGCAGATAGAAAAAACCCTGTCACGAAGAAATGGAAGGGGAACGTTTGGTAGAACAGAGGCCAGCAGCAGTAACACGAGCCAGCAACAGCGGACAGTAGCCAGAAGTAGCGGTGGTGTTCCGTGTCCGAACACAAACCAGGCCAAGTCACCTAACAACCAGGTTCCGCCAAGAACAGTGTCTTGTGGGCTACAATGTTTCAGTTGTGGCGAAGCAGAACACTAACAATTGGAATGTCGAAATTTGGGAAAGAGATCAGCATTGTTCAACGAAACAGACGCTGGTGGAGAGGGGGGTGTAAAGTTTGGAGAAGAGGCTCGGTTTGATGAAGGTGTTATCGAATAAGATTTTGTTAGAGGCAATTCTTGTCTGATGTTTGTAGTACGACTCACTTTCTTGACTCTACGAGCTGATGAAAGTGATTGGCTTCGAAACAATGTGTTCCAGTCGACTTGTACTATTTTAGGCAAGGTGTGATGATATATAATCGATGTGGGAAGTTGTGAAAATACTATGGCAACTGAAGAGGTTCAAAAACTGACACAGAAGTCAGAAGATTTCATGGTGTAGCAGCCTTCTATATGCATTTTATCTTATATTTTAACAGCATCATGGCTCCCATAATTGACTGTATAAATAAAGACAAATTCGAATGGACTCCAGAGGCTGAAGAAGCCTTCAAACTCATCAAGTTACGGTTGACAACAACCCCTATATTAATCCTGCTTGATTTTTTGCAGCCTTTCGAACTTCACAGTGATGCATCTAAGCTAGGCATAAGAGCAGTGTTAAGTCAAGCTAGAAACCAGTGACGTTTTTCAGTCAGAAGCTATCAGGGGCAAGATCATGGTATAACACCTACGACATTGAGTTCTACGCAGTGGTCCAAGCCATAAAACATTGGAGACACTACCTTTTTCATCGTGAGTTCATCCTCTTTACAGATCACGAAGCTCTAAAACATCTCCGCAGTCAAGATAAAATTTTGGCTAGACATGCAGCTCGGTCAGCTTATCTACAAAAGTTCACATTCGTCTTGAAACACAAAGCAAGTACTTCTAACAGAGTTGTAGATGCATTGAGTCGGCGAAGTAACTTGTTGTCAACTATGAGTCTCTCGGTACCCGATTTTGAATTATTCCGTGTGACACTTGCTACGGACCCATATTTCTTAGCCATTCTAACAGCTTTACAGTCTAGAGAGAAATCAAATTTTTTATTGCTAAATGGTTTTTTGTTTCGGGGAAATCAGTTGTGCATTCCCGACTGCAGCTTGCGACTGCAATCATTAGGAACTATATGGGGAAGGGCATGTGGGTCGAGATCGTACACTCCAATTAGTCAATGCAAGCTATTTTTGGCCAACGATTCGAAGAGAAGTGGAACGTTGTCGAGTTTGTCAAGTTTAAAAAGGGAAGGCCACTAATGCAGGTCTGTACCCCAGACAGAAGTGAGCATGGATTTCATCCTCGGTTTATAAAGAACTCAACGTGGATTTGATTCGATTTTTGTAGTTGTGGATAGGTTTTCGAAGATGGTTCACTTTATTCCATGCAAAAAGACCACAGACGCAGTTAGTGTTGCTCAACTTTTTTTTTGGGAAGTATATCATTTGCATGAACTGCCTAATTCCATCGTGTCCGATCGAGAGGCGCAGCCTGTGGAAGTTAGTGAACACGCGGCTTGATTTCAACAGTGCATATCACCCACAGACGGATTGATAGACTGAAGTAGTCAACAGGTCATTGGGAAATTTATTGTGAAGCTCAACCAGACAGGCTGAATTTGCACACAATCTCGTGCACATACTCATATACTCAAGTTTAGGATCAAAAGCTCAGCCATGCTGAATTTGCACACAATCACATAATAAATCAGAGCACAAGTTTTAGTCCTTTTCAAGTGATGTACTCGGTCATCCCTCGTGGTCCGCTCACTTACTACCTCTTCCAAACAAGACTCGAATTCGTGGGAAAGCCGAGGATTTCATTCAACATTTGCAGGAAACTCACAAGTAAGTTCATGACAACTTGTTAAAATCTACATCAAAGTACAAAGCCGCAACTGACCGGAAAAGTCGCAGTTGACAGGAAACGCCGCCTGGTGAAGTTTGAGGTGGGGGATTATGTATAGGCTATCTTGACTAAAGACCGTTTTACAGTTTGGGAGTACAACAAACTTATGGCAAAGAAGATCGGTCCACTTGAGGTGCTTGAGAAGATAAATCCAAACGCATACTGATTAAAGTTTCCTAGTCGTATTCCTATAGCTGATGTGTTCAATGTAAAACATCTGGTGCCTTATTTTGGTGATTTTGAGGAGGATGATACGACGTCGAGGTTGACGTTTTTTTACCCTGGAAGGACTGATGCAGCAGCCTTGGCATTGGATTACTTAGAGGGGTGGGATCGGAAAAAGACCAATGAAAAGAGGTAAATCGATCCTACTAGCGGGCGACGGAGTCGGAATGACGTTAAACTTTCACAGTTAATATGGATCGGTGAGATCTTTGAAAATCATGACCTTGGGTTATGAGGTATACCCTATTTTAGTCAAATTCTTTCATTTAGGCTCTGAAATTCTCGTTTTTTCCATTTCAGGAAAGTTTTAATTTCGTAATAATTTTATTTTTCCAAATTTGAATCAACTTCCATCAATTCCGGCTTGCTTAGAATCTTTAGTTTTATTTGTTTCCGTATGTAACTCAAATTTGTCATTTTTGGTAGTTTTTATTATTTCAGGTTTTTAAGTAGTTCTTCGCTCAGCAAGGTTTCAGAATTAGGGTTAGAGTTTGTTTACTTCAAATAGACTTATAAGCCACTTTTGTTGGGTAGTTTTTGATTATTAATAAAATGTCAGAGAATTGTTTCTCGACTATCCAATTACACATCCTTCGTGCACGAAGATTGTCGTATTTGAAACCTAGTGCTCTAGCATCCGTGCGCGGATCAACAGAACATTAGTAGGTTGTTTCTAATTGTTTCTTGTAGGATTTTCTCATAGAGCTTCCGTTACACCAAAAACCCTTATGTTTATCAATATCTCACCCGATCCTCCTTCGACCATTCAGTCTCCGAGCAGGACACTGACAATCGAAATGTCGAAAGTTGGGAAAGAGATCAGCATTGTTCAATGAAACAGACGCTGGTGGAGAGGGGGATGTAGAGGTTGGAGTAGAGGCTCGGTTTGATGAAGAAGGTGTTATCGAATAAGATTTTGTTAGAGGCAATTCTGGTCTGATGTTTGTAGTACGACTCACTTTCTTGACTCTACGAGCTGATGAAAGTGATTGGCTTCGAAACAATGTGTTCCAGTCGACTTGTACTATTTTAGGCAAGGTGTGTTGATATATAATCGATGTGGAAAGTTGTGAAAATACTATGGCAACTGAAGAGGTTCAAAAACTGACACAGAAGTCAGAAGATTTCATGGTGTAGCAGCCTTCTATATGCATTTTATCTTATATTTTAGCAGCATCATGGCTCCCATAATTGACTGTATAAATAAAGACAAATTCGAATGGACTCCAGAGGCTAATGAAACCTTCAAACTCATCAAGTTACGGTTGAAAACAACCCCTATATTAATCCTGCTTGACTTTTCGTAGCCTTTCGAACTTCACAGTGATGCATCTAAGCTAGGCATAAGAGCAGTGTTAAGTCAAGCTAGCAAACCAGTGACGTTTTTCAGTCAGAAGCTATCAGGGGCAAGATCATGGTACAACACCTATGACATTGAGTTCTACGCAGTGGTCCAAGCCGTAAAACATTGGAGACACTACCTGTTTCATCGTGAGTTCATCCTCTTTACTGATCACGAAGCTCTAAAACATCTCCGCAGTCAAGATAAAATTTTGGCTAGACATGCAGCTCGGTCAGCTTATCTACAAAAGTTCACATTCGTCTTGAAACACAAAGCAAGTACTTCTAACAGAGTTGTAGATGCATTGAGTCGGCGAAGTAACTTGTTGTCAACTATGAGTCTCTCGGTACCCGATTTTGAATTATTTCGTGCGACACTTGCTACGGACCCATATTTCTTAGCCATTCTAACAGCTTTACAGTCTAGAGAGAAATCAAATTTTTTATTGCTAAATGGTTTTTTGTTTTGGGGAAATCAGTTGTGCATTCCCGACTGCAGCTTGCGACTGCAATCATTAAGGAACTATATGGGGAAGGGCATGTGGGTCGAGATCGTACACTCCAATTAGTCAATGCAAGCTATTTTTGGCCAACGATTCGAAGAGAAGTGGAATGTTGTTGAGTTTGTCAAGTTTAAAAAGGGAAGGCCACTAATGCAGGTTTGTACCCCAGACAGAAGTGAGCATAGATTTCATCCTCGGTTTACCAAGAACTCAACGTGGATTTGATTCGATTTTTGTAGTCGTGGGTAGGTTTTCGAAGATGGTTCACTTCATTCCATGCAAAAAGACCACAGACGCAGTTAGTGTTGCTCAACTTTTTTTTTGGGAAGTATATCATTTGCATGAACTGCCTAATTCCATCGTGTCCGATCGAGAGGCGCAGCCTGTGGAAGTTAGTGAACACGCGGCTTGATTTCAACAGTGCATATCACCCACAGACGGATTGATAGACTGAAGTAGTCAACAGGTCATTGGGAAATTTATTGTGAAGCTCAACCAGAAAGGCTGAATTTGCACACAATCTCGTGCACATACTCATATACTCAAGTTTAGGATCAAAAGCTCAGCCATGCTGAATTTGCACACAATCACATAATAAATCAGAGCACAAGTTTTAGTCCTTTTCACGTGATGTACTCGGTCATCCCTCGTGGTCCGCTCACTTACTACCTCTTCCAAACAAGACTCGAATTCGTGGGAAAGCCGAGGATTTCATTCAACATTTGCAGGAAACTCACAAGTAAGTTCATGACAACTTGTTAAAATCTACATCAAAGTACAAAGCCGCAGCTGACCGGAAAAGTCGCAGTTGACAGGAAACGCCGCCTGGTGAAGTTTGAGGTGGGGGATTATGTATAGGCTATCTTGACTAAAGACAGTTTTACAGTTTGGGAGTACAACAAACTTATGGCAAAGAAGATCGGTCCACTTGAGGTGCTTGAGAAGATAAATCCAAACGCATACTGATTAAAGTTTCCTAGTCGTATTCCTACAGCTGATGTGTTCAATTTAAAACATCTGGTGCCTTATTTTGGTGATTTTGAGGAGGATGATACGACGTCGAGGTTGACGTTTTTTTACCCTGGAAGGACTGATGCAGCAGCCTTGGCATTGGATTACTTAGAGGGGTGGGATCGGAAAAAGACCAATGAAAAGAGGTAAATCGATCCTACTAGCGGGCGACGGAGTCGGAATGACGTTAAACTTTCACAGTTAATATGGATCGGTGAGATCTTTGAAAATCATGACCTTGGGTTATGAGGTATACCCTATTTTAGTCAAATTCTTTCATTTAGGCTCTGAAATTCTCGTTTTTTCCATTTCAGGAAAGTTTTAATTTCGTAATAATTTTATTTTTCCAAATTTGAATCAACTTCCATCAATTCCGGCTTGCTTAGAATCTTTAGTTTTATTTGTTTCCGTATGTAACTCAAATTTGTCATTTTTGGTAGTTTTTATTATTTCAGGTTTTTAAGTAGTTCTTCGCTCAGCAAGGTTTCAGAATTAGGGTTAGAGTTTGTTTACTTCAAATAGACTTATAAGCCACTTTTGTTGGGTAGTTTTTGATTATTAATAAAATGTCAGAGAATTGTTTCTCGACTATCCAATTACACATCCTTCGTGCACGAAGATTGTCGTATTTGAAACCTAGTGCTCTAGCATCCGTGCGCGGATCAACAGAACATTAGTAGGTTGTTTCTAATTGTTTCTTGTAGGATTTTCTCATAGAGCTTCCGTTACACCAAAAACCCTTATGTTTATCAATATCTCACCCGATCCTCCTTCGACCATTCAGTCTCCGAGCAGGACACTGACAATCGAAATGTCGAAAGTTGGGAAAGAGATCAGCATTGTTCAATGAAACAGACGCTGGTGGAGAGGGGGATGTAGAGGTTGGAGTAGAGGCTCGGTTTGATGAAGAAGGTGTTATCGAATAAGATTTTGTTAGAGGCAATTCTGGTCTGATGTTTGTAGTACGACTCACTTTCTTGACTCTACGAGCTGATGAAAGTGATTGGCTTCGAAACAATGTGTTCCAGTCGACTTGTACTATTTTAGGCAAGGTGTGTTGATATATAATCGATGTGGAAAGTTGTGAAAATACTATGGCAACTGAAGAGGTTCAAAAACTGACACAGAAGTCAGAAGATTTCATGGTGTAGCAGCCTTCTATATGCATTTTATCTTATATTTTAGCAGCATCATGGCTCCCATAATTGACTGTATAAATAAAGACAAATTCGAATGGACTCCAGAGGCTAATGAAACCTTCAAACTCATCAAGTTACGGTTGAAAACAACCCCTATATTAATCCTGCTTGACTTTTCGTAGCCTTTCGAACTTCACAGTGATGCATCTAAGCTAGGCATAAGAGCAGTGTTAAGTCAAGCTAGCAAACCAGTGACGTTTTTCAGTCAGAAGCTATCAGGGGCAAGATCATGGTACAACACCTATGACATTGAGTTCTACGCAGTGGTCCAAGCCGTAAAACATTGGAGACACTACCTGTTTCATCGTGAGTTCATCCTCTTTACTGATCACGAAGCTCTAAAACATCTCCGCAGTCAAGATAAAATTTTGGCTAGACATGCAGCTCGGTCAGCTTATCTACAAAAGTTCACATTCGTCTTGAAACACAAAGCAAGTACTTCTAACAGAGTTGTAGATGCATTGAGTCGGCGAAGTAACTTGTTGTCAACTATGAGTCTCTCGGTACCCGATTTTGAATTATTTCGTGCGACACTTGCTACGGACCCATATTTCTTAGCCATTCTAACAGCTTTACAGTCTAGAGAGAAATCAAATTTTTTATTGCTAAATGGTTTTTTGTTTTGGGGAAATCAGTTGTGCATTCCCGACTGCAGCTTGCGACTGCAATCATTAAGGAACTATATGGGGAAGGGCATGTGGGTCGAGATCGTACACTCCAATTAGTCAATGCAAGCTATTTTTGGCCAACGATTCGAAGAGAAGTGGAATGTTGTTGAGTTTGTCAAGTTTAAAAAGGGAAGGCCACTAATGCAGGTTTGTACCCCAGACAGAAGTGAGCATAGATTTCATCCTCGGTTTACCAAGAACTCAACGTGGATTTGATTCGATTTTTGTAGTCGTGGGTAGGTTTTCGAAGATGGTTCACTTCATTCCATGCAAAAAGACCACAGACGCAGTTAGTGTTGCTCAACTTTTTTTTTCGGGAAGTATATCGTTTACATGGACTGCCTAATTCCATCGTGTCCGATCGAGAGGCGCAGCCTGTGGAAGTTAGTGAACACGCGGCTTGATTTCAACAGTGCATATCACCCACAGATGGATTGATAGACTGAAGTAGTCAACAGGTCACTGGAAAATTTATTGCGAAGCTCTGCCAGGCAGGCCAAATTTGCACACAATAACATGCACATACTCATATACTCGGGTTTGGGATCAAAAGCTCACCATGCCGAATTTGCACACAATCATGTAATAAATCAGAGCACAAGTTTTAGTCATTTTCAAGTGATGTACTCGGTCATCCCTCGTGGTCCACTCACTTAGTACCTCTTCCAAACAAGACTCGGATTCGTGGGAAAGCTGAGGATTTCATTCAACATTTGTAGGAAACTCACAAGTAAGTTCATGACAACTTGTTAAAATCTACAACAAAGTACAAAGCCGCAGCTGACAGGAAACGCCGCATGGTGAAGTTTGAGGTGGGGGATTATGTATGGGCTATCTTGACTAAAGACCGTTTTGCAGTTAGGGAGTACAACAAACTTATGGCAAAGAAGATCGATCCGCTTGAGGTGCTTGAGAAGATAAATCCAAACGCATACCGATTAAAGCTTCCTAGCCATATTCGTACAGCTGATGTGTTCAATGTAAAACATCTGGTGCCTTATTTTAGTGATTTTGAGGAGAAGGATACGACGTCGAGGTTGACGTCGAGGTTGACGTTTTTCTACCATGGAGGGAATGATGCAGTAGCCTTGGCATTGGATTACGGATCGGAAAAAGACCAATGAAAAGAGGTAAATCAATCCTACTAGTTCGGGCGACGGAGTCGGAATGACATGAAACTTTCACAGTTAATACGGATCGGCGAGATCTTCGAACTTCATGACCTTTGGTCATGTGGCATACCCTTTTTTAGTCAAATTCTTTCATTTAGGCTCTGAAATTCTCGTTTTTGCCATTTTAGGAAAGTTTTAATTTCGTAATAATTTTAGTTTTCCAAATCTGAATCGACTTCCATCAATTCTGGCTTGCTTAGAATCTTTAGTTTTATTTGTTTCCGTATGTAACTCAAATTTGTCATTTTTGGTAATTTTTATTATTTCAGGTTTTTAGGTATTTCCTCGCTCAACAAGGTTTCAGAATTAGGGTTAGAGTTTGTTTACTTCAAATAAACTTATAAGCCACTTTTTTTGGGTAGTTTTTGATTATTAATAAAATTTCAGAGAATTGTTTCTCGACTATCCAATTACACATCCTTCGTGTGCGAAGATTGTCGTATTTGAAACCTAGTGCTCTAGCATCCGTGCACGGATCAACAGAATATTAGTAGGTTGTTTCTAATTGTTTCTTGTAGGATTTTCTCGTAGAGCTTCCGTTACACCAAAAACCTTTATGTTTATCAATATCTCACTCGATCCTCCTTCGACCATTCAGTCTCCGAGCGCACTAAAATTCGCCAACGCTGTTAAGGACCGTGAGAAAATGACGTTTTCGAAGCCAAAGATATCTTTACGACATGATAAATTATCGAAGCTGAGTAGTTTGAAATCACCCCACCGTGGTGATTCTTCAAGGTTGAGCAGTTTGAAATCGTACCGGCATGGTAATTCTTTGATGTTGAGCAGGTTGAAATCACCATGTTACTTGTTGTAAGGGATGGTTGATTGGTAATTCTTCTGATGTTATATGTTAAAGTTAATGTAAATCCATCATTGTCGTGAACACATGTTGAAAAGTTTTCTGTTTTCTATTATGTTTTGTGTCTTTTGATTTGATAAGTTGTTTAATTTTGGGAGGCATATAAAAGGGTTTGCACCTCAGGTTTTTGGGAGTCAGAATTAGCGGATTCTTTGGATAAAGCTTTGGTAGTGAATGTATATCATAATGTGACTCTAAATCAAAACCATCAGCGATTTATTTTGATTTTGATAGGACTGACAACCTAAGCTCAAGTTCTCATATTTGCGAGTGATTCTTGTTGGGAACTTCTAGTCACTTTGACAAGGGGTATATATGTTGTATTCTGCATATTATCTATATTGTATTTTACAAGGTAAAATAAAAATACAGCTTAAACAAACCAGTTGTGCACCTTTAATCTCTAACAATATAGATAATATGCAGAATACAATAAATATACCCCTTGTCAAAGTGACTAGAAGTTTCCAGCAAGAATCACTCGGAAAGATGAGAGCTAGAGCTTAGGTTGTCAGTTTTAACAAAATCAAAATAAATCGTTGATGGTTTTGATTCAGAGTCACATTATGATATACATTCACTACCAAGGCTTTATCCAAAGAATGCGTTAATTCTGACTCCCAAAAACCTGAATTGTAAACTCTTTTATATGCCTCCCAAAATTAAAGCACTTATCAAATCAAAAGACATGAAACATAATTGAAAACAGAAAACTTTTCAACATTTGTTCACGAAAATGATGGATTTACATCTACCTTAACATTTAACATTAGAAGAATTACCAATGAACCATCCCTTATGACAAGTAACGCGGTGATTTCAACCTGCTTAACATTGAATAATTACCACGTCAGGGCGGTTTTAAACTGTTCAACCTTGAAGAATCACCATTGTGGGGTTATTTCAAATCACTCAACTTTGATAATTTATCACGCCGTAAAGACATCTCTGGTTGCAAAAACATCCTTTTTTCATGGTCCTCAACATCGTTGGTGAATTTTAGTGCGTTCAGAGACTGAATGGTTGAAGAAGGATCGGGTGAGATATTGATAAACATAAGGGTTTTGCAGTCTTTGCCTAGAATAGGCTGTTCAAAAAATTAATTGATGTTAAAATGATGTCCACTGATTTGAAAATGAACTTCAAGTAAAATAGAAAATGTATGTAAAGGTTAGTATGGACGACTCTATTAAGAGAATGTCAACATAAAAACGGTCAAGAGTGTAATAAAACATTACGAGATTTGTCACCTGTGAAAATACGACTACGTAAGCGACATCAATGATGGCACGGGTATGCAAGAAGAATGAAATGTCGTGCCAAAGTTTTGCCTGTGTATCAGCAATATCCAACGACACAACAACACGATGGCACACGTCTCTATATTGATTTCTCACCCTATTTGGATTCCATATAAATACTCTTTTATAGTGATAGTGAGGAAACATTTGGCCATACAAGAATATCCACCCAACAACCTTTTTACATTCCCATCACCATCCCCACCTACCTTCATACACACTCATACAACTACCAGGAGCTTAGGAGTCAAGAAGAGGAAGCTTACAAGACAAGAAGCCTTAAATGACCAACTTGAGTTTCTTCTTTAACTCTTCTATGTTTTCTTTAGCCTTTTTGATGTGCAACTAAACTCCTAAGCTATGGGATTGATGTGACCAGTTGAACAATTCATGTAATCCTTAATATAATATTTTTACTCAATTCACTATTAGTCTCTTTTATTGAAATATTTGCTTTAATTCCTCATATTCAATTATGACCTCAATGAATTTGTGTGTTGGGTTTAGTTTATACGTGAGGTTGAAGATTAAATATGGGTGACCATCCCATTTATGATTTGACCATAAGCTTAATAATTGAGATAATTTTTATATGCATGACCTTGCTATGTTTAATTAGGCTTAGAGTTTTAATTAAAATTGGTTCTAATCTTTTCTCATTGCATGACCTTATGTGAGTTTAGGGAAAGACCAAGTACTTTACATGTTACTCTCAACAAGCCCTAATAGTTGGATTGAAGAACTTTAATGAGATTTGTGGATTACATTGAATAGTTCGAGTAGGTTACATTGATTTCGTAGTGTTTCTCTCATCATTCATCTCTTGTGTGACCTTTTGTGCTAATTTAGTTATTGGTTCGTAAAAGTTGGTTTCGTTTTTATTTTAAACAAGCATTATGCCATTTACTTTTCACGCATTTAGATTATGATTTAATTAGACTAATTAGTGTTCAACTAGTGGAATCATCGATCCCAGTGAACAAACTTTTCTTTTAAATTGAACATAAGTAAAATACTGCAATCAATTTTAGTGCCGCTGTCGGGGATCGGCGTATATTCTTTAGTTGAGTCTAATTAGTTTGATTTACGTAGTATGTGTCATTTTAATTTTATTAACTAGTTTTATTTTCATTTTGAGTTTCCTTTTACTTCATTGGTATTTTTGTTTTTGGTGTTTCAGGGCCACAAGTGTATGCACAGTCGCCGTTCTCTTGAAAGAAATTTGTTTCCGTTCATCGACAATATAAACCGAGTAGGGCGACTTGCTAGGCTGTTTAAGCGTATAGACATCTTTGTCGATCTAGTGGGTACATCGATTCTGGGAATGAAAGATCAAGAGGGGAATGTAAATGTGGATCCACTAAAGGCACCTACACATTAGGAAAACAAAGGTGTCATAGCTATGAGGGAATCCGGTCAACCTATGATTGAGCATCAACCGTCACCTATAGTGTTGAGTGCGGCGGCTAGGAGCTATGAGCTCAAGGGACTTCACATTGCCATGCTTCATTATTTCAATGGCCACCTGACCGAGGACTGTTTGCAATTCATAAAGGATTATCATTCCATATTGGAGACCATCCTTATAGGCCAACTCACCGAAGAACAATTTAAGATGAGATGTTTTAGGTATTGCCTAAAGGATAGAGCCAATGTGTGGTTTGGTTCTTTGAGGGCGGGATCTTTAACTACATGGGATAAGGTGTGCCAAGTTTTTTTCAATAGGTTATTTTCAACCATGAAAAAAAAGGAAATTCGGATCCAAATTACGAGTTTCACCGAGGAAGTTAATGAGCCTTTTCATGAGGCTTGGGGAAGATATAGGAAACTTTTGGAATAAGTCCCTCCTCACATGGTGACCGATGAGTACAAGGTCTGCACATTCTACGATAGGTTGACAACCTTCACACAAGCTTCAGTTGACAATGCATATGGGGTTTAATCACCAATAAATCGGCCGTTGAGATTTTTGAAATATATGATACGTTGGCTCTCAACTCCCAACATAGAAGTTTAACTTCAGGAAAGGGAGGAAAGCATGAGGTTAGTCAAGACACGAACAAGGCAATACAAATGGCAATGCTAACCAATCAAGTGGAGGCAATAGCAAGAAATATGGGTCGACAACACAATGAGGCAAACTTGTTGCGTGATGTAGATCATCAAGGTAGAGAGATGATACTTTATGAGACGAAGGATGTCCAAGCTCTAAATTATCAAAGGGGAAGAAATGATCCATATTCTATCTCTTACAATCCGGGGTGGTGCAAACATCCAAATTTCTCATGGTCCGACCCAAACAATGCTTTGAACAACCAAAGAGGAAACCAAGGGAATTACAATAGGGGAAACTACCAAGGCTAAGGGTCTAGTGGGCAACGGTGGAACAATTCAGGAAATAGAGACATGGTTTCAGTTCAGCCCCAGAAGTCTTCTTTGGAGGACATTGTGACTACCCTTGCTCAGAGTTCACAACGGACAAACCAAAACTTGAACAATTTCATTCAAGTATGTGGACAGAGGTTCACCAACTTAGAGGCATCGGTAAAGAAGTTGGAGACACAATTAGAGTAAGTAGCTGACACAATGCACAAGAACGAGCCGAGTAGGTTTCCTAGTCAGTCAGAGAAAGTTAAAGCAGTGAAAGTTCTAAGGAGTGCCTGTGTGTTAGATACCTTAGATACAAGTGGAGAGCCTAAGACGAAAGAGGCTAAAGAATCGGAAGAAGAAATCGATGAGACTTTGGTAGAAAAGGAGGTAGTAGTAGTAGAAGAGAAGATTCATGAGAAGACTTCTATTTTACACAAGTCACCCGATCCCTACATTCCACCGGTTCCATTTCCCGGAAGGTTGGAGAAAGTCGTTAACTCAATTGATTGCCTTGCTATGGGTACACTTCAGTCAGAAGACTATTCTAGGAATCCAATTGAGTATTTAAATGAAATCCTAGCACTCATTGAGGACAAGGATGAAGAAGACATTCATGTAAAAGAAACTTGTAAGGAAGATGCATCTTGAGAGACCATTGGGCTTAAGAGTGAACATGTGTACTTAATGAGGGAAGTGGAAACCCTTAGGGAAGAAAGGGATGAAGCAATAAAAAGGGCAGAAGATCTTGCTAAGCTAGTAGAAAAGTAAGAAAAAAACTTTGCCTGAAACACTCGAAAGTTACAATGGCAAATTGAACAAAATGATAAGGAAATCAATGTCGTAAATGAGGAGTTGAGCGAAAAAGAAATTGCCTTAAAGGTAACAAGGGTTAAGGAATGTGACTGCTTAGTGGAGCTTGAAAGGGCCGAATGAAAAATTGAAACCTTAATCATGGACCGAAGCATAGACGAAGCAACTCCACATCATCGAGAGAGATGCAAACCATCCAAGGGCAAGAATTAAGAAGACCGGAGGTAGTTCGTCATATTTTCCTTACAAATATCGTTTTTGCCACACTAGAGGGTCATAAAAAAGTCAAATGTGTTGAATCTATGGAAGTGTGTAAAATGAGATGAAGCATGCCTAAAGGAAGGCCAATGAGGATTCAACAAGTTTGAGCCCGAAAAGACGAACTTCACAAAGCAAGAGACATTATCGAGGATGGGAACCTTGCTCGGTTGGAGGAACTTGAGCTTCGAGACCCTTAGCACCCTCACTACGTCTTGCCTAGACCTTAAATATTGTGCTTGGTGGGAGGCAACCCACCTAGGTATTTTCTTTTCAATAATTTTTAAGTTTAGGTAATAAATGTGAATGGTAGTGACTCTACTTCACCTTCAAGTCTAAATTGATCCATACCTTAATTTTGTAAAAGATTAATTGTGTTGATAGTGCAAGGTGTGGAAAAATATAGGTTTGGGGGTGATTTTCATTTTATTTGCAAGTCTAGTGATTACCAAACTCAACTTCCTCAAGCAAATACCCTTGATGTGTTTTATATTGAAGATGTGTGCAGATGAGACTCATAAGTCAGGTTGACAACCTTAAAACAACAAGTTCCAAGTGTGTCACTCGTGTGTCGCTTGTACATGCGCGACAATAGTAATACGACACTTGAGATGGATTGTTGTCGTCTGTGGGTCGCTCATAACGTCGTTTGGGGAGCTATCCACGACAAGGAAACGAGAACTAAAACGAAGTGTCGCTTCATGGTTGTCGCCTGGAGGGACGCGACACTTTATACACGAAAGTTGTTGTCGCTAGGATGTCGCTTGTGTTGGAACCCGGTTCACCGGTAACGCAACAGAAATGAGTTTTAAAATTTTTTATACATATCGTAATCTATATTTGGGATTGTAATTATTTTCAAAGCTAATACATACAAAATTATTACAATAATAAAATATATGTATATATAGGAAATTGAAATCAAGTTCTGGGAAAAAAAATTTGGGAAAGAGAACTTGATTTCTTTTGTGGGATATAGGAATTAAATTCCCTTTTCCGTAAAAACTTAATTCCTGATTTATGTATAGGAGTCACGTAATTTGATTTGAATTAAGGTCCATAAATTAAATTTCATTTCCCCTATTAAGATTCCTGTTTAGTAAACACGGTTCTAATATGTCGAAATCATGAATTAATTTCATAAACAAAAAACAAAAACAAAAAAATGTCATATAACACAGAAATTATATATTGGCCATACATTTTCAATTCAATCTTGTATGAATCAGCCAAGTTGTATAGCCATTGCCAAATTCTATCCTGTGACACCATTTTATATGTACCTGCACATTGTAATTAAGCACAATAACATTATCAGCAATTTGATTAATCAACATCAACATGGACATAAAAACCTAAAAGTCTAAAAGTATATAAAATACAATAACTGGTCTTGTTGAACGATTCTAATTTGTTTTTCAGGATTGTTGCGGTACAACATGAATTCCCCCTGAAAAGTTATCATCAACATTTTGAGTTTATTCACGGATTGCAAAGTGGTGTGGATGTTCATACAATATACCTCCAATTCTCTGATAAAACACAAGTTCTAACCGCACACTTGATGTTCATAGGAGAGTATGTGCCATAGAAGAGTATGTGATATACTATATGGTTCGATAAATAGCTAAGACGATCAATCTTTCTTGTACTAGTGTGTAAGAGACCCTCCATGTTTTCACTTGTATTATATATATAGCATTCTAGGATTATTAAATCTAACTCAAAAAAAAATCCAAATATTTCTCTCGGAAACAAGTGAAGTTGATTTTCCACCCAAACCTCTGATGCAAATCTTTGAAAGAAATAAGAAAATCAATTAAAAAAAACCCAAGTTCAAATTGAGAGAAAATAAAACCAAACAATAATTGACTAATTAAAATGTAGATAAAATAATTCTACAAGGAAAAAATAATTCAGATCAATCAAATTGGGATAGTTTTACTTTTAAAGGACATTCATGTATTGTGATACCACTGTTTGTAGTTATCGTCTTGGCTTCTCAGGCAATCCATGTTTGGTTGATGAGAAAAGAAATCAACAATTTTTCTACTTCGTCATCAATTCAGAACTCCAAATGATGCCTCTCCCTGTTAAATATTTAAACAATTTAAAGTTGGTAGGTAATTAACAACCGAAAATCAAACACAAAAGCATAACAAAACAAAACAAACTTCGAAACCTAAATTTCTGAGCAACCAAACAAAGTTACTGGCTCCCACTCACAATGTATGACTTTTTAATTTTTTTTTATCTTATTTTTTTATTTTTTAGTATATTTAAAATAAAAATAAATGTTATTTCAGACTTTTTAACCTTTTAACAATGATTAAGAGATCTATTTAGAGATATGGGATATTTATACAACACTTTTTAAATCTTGAAGGAAGTTTGTATATAAATAGTTAGACTGTCATATCCGTGTAATTTTATTAAATCTTGAGAATGTTTGTGCAATTCCCCTTTTCATTTTCCGACTTGTGTTTGAAGAAAAATTGAGAGAGAAAACTTGTGTTTTCGAAATGATCCAGTAATTGCCAGGAGATTTCAACACAATTCAGAGAGCATTTTAAATGGATTCGTATCGATGAGTTAACTCGGTTAAGTTATCAACTTGACAAGTCAACTCGTGAGTGGACTGACCATGTCAGCAATAGACTAATGTCATGCGAAGGCACGTTAATTAGTTAGCATGTGATATTATCCATGTCATCGGACGGCTCACACACATTTTATTTTATTTTTTATTTTTTTAAATAAAACACTCATTTTATAAGATAAGATTGGTGTTGAAGGATTATTATTGGACGCACTAAACACCATACACGTGATAAGCATATGAAAAGCTTAGACAATGTAAAAGCCTAAGAATGTAGAATAAAACAGAGATTGTGATTGGTTACCAATTCTTTAACAGAATATTCATACGTCTAGTGTGTGATATATTTTCTGAGATATATATATATAAGCTCTCCTGTAACAATTCATTATCATCATCTTTAGTTAAATAACAAAAAACCTTTGTGCTCTTAAATCTTCATTAAGGGATTCACTTGAAGCTCTGTTTTTTTCTTTTCTTCTTTTAAGCTTTTCATCGAACACTTTTCTCTTTAATCAAACACCTTGAGTGTTTTACGGCATGCACCAACGAGTCATACATTTCAAATTCCAATCAAAATCAAATCTAATACCACCATGAGTGGCCATATTTTTCGACTGCCGTCGCACCCTCTATTGTGTCTTCTAACTTTCAAATACCCCACCCCCTCTAGGGGTGACCACAGTTTGGTTCGGTTTCGGTTAGAAACCGACGGTTTCGATTTGATTGAAGGGAGAAACTGTAACTGAAACCGTCCAAACCGGTTTTGAAACCGTTGGTTAAACGGTTTCGGTTTCGGTATCGGTTAAACCAACGGTTTGGACCGATTTTGGTAGTTTTTTTTTTTAATATAAACCAGCGGTTAAACTGTCGGTTTTAATAGATGTCAAGATTGCCGTACTTGATGTAGTTAAAAATAGTACACTCCAATTATATATGCAAATACTGAAAATCAATTGATTATTTCCTTATTTAAATTGAAGCTTACAGCCCTATAGACCCGGCTCCCAATGATTTTTAGTTTTGAAATAACATACGGTGGCGGTTCAAACCTGGTTCATTGTCTCACTAAATGTACCACCAAATAGTATTTCTTCCAATATGGTTGTCAATTGATTCAGGCCAAAACCACGAACCATAGGCAAAGCAAAGGACAACCAATCCTCCTCAGTCTCCTAAAATGGCACGGTACAAGACACAAAATATTATCATTAAAAAAAAACTTGCAGTCACTTGAAAGTATTATGAAAATCAATCCATTAAAGAAGAAAAAAAAAATTGTAATCAAGTACCTTGAGTTCCTCAAATATCATTTCTGCATCATGATCAGAGTTCTGACGATACAATAAAAATTTCCCCTGGTCACAAATTAATAATAATCATTTTCAACTTAGCCGAATTTCTAATTCCATATAGGAATTTTAATTTAGGATAACTAAAAAAGTAAACAAGTACTTACCTTGGAAAATGCCAATGATACTCTTAGCGATTTTGAGTAACATAGTCCTCTGGCCATACGATTAAGATACGAAATATAGGATTGCTTATGATGTTTTATTTCTCTCGAGACGGGAGGCAGAAACAGATTGATGTGCACTTTTTCGAGAGTTTGGCGTTTGTTCATGACGAAAACTAGAGGGTGAGTCCCGTTCAAGTTGAGGATTTTCAGTGACGGTGCAGAAACCACAAGCCAAAGTCCACGAAACTCGAGGCACGAGATGGCCAAATGAACAAGCCGCGGATGAGATATGTTAAAGCTCATCTTGCTATCCGACACAAGGCATTTGATCAAGGATAGGTTTTCTAGATTC
Organism: Dipteronia dyeriana; assembly: GCA_032871835.1. Lineage (NCBI taxonomy): Eukaryota > Viridiplantae > Streptophyta > Magnoliopsida > Sapindales > Sapindaceae > Dipteronia > Dipteronia dyeriana. The sequence continues at coordinate 744,758 of CM065299.1, read as the reverse complement.
GGAAAAGACAAGAAGAGACTGTTGTTGTCGTCGTCGTTAACGTTGCTGGTTATGTAATAAGAAAACAAGACTTTATAGAGTTGTAAAGTTGTCAACGACAAGAAATGACCAAATGGTGAGTCCGGAAAACTTTGAATGGTGCACGAACCCAATTTGAGAGTCTTTAAACACTCAAAGAGCCTTGCAGGAAAGGTATTAGCGATGATGGCATTAGTTTCGAGCTCTTCAACTCCGTGTGACAGGGCGTAGCTAGAAATTTTTCTTACGAGATGCGCGCTTCTCATGCCATTTAAATGAAACCTCAGGCCGATCAAAGTTGAGGGTTTGCGATGTTGCAAGATATTAAGTACGAAATTTTTGAAACTAGTAAAATTTATGAACGTTGTGAAATCGAAATTGAGACTATGAATATGAACCCAATGGTACCTCCACTCCTTCGACAGAAGAGACGTATGGACGACGTATCTGGTGTCCATAAGCGAGAGAATGTGATGGATTATAGGGTGTGGCAAGTTGCTAAGCCGATCAGTTTCCTCCATTGCAAGTACGAGTGGCGGCTGCAGAGTCCTATATAAAAAATATATATATCTAGGTTAATTGACTTTATTTAAAAATATATTATGAAATATTGATCTGCATTTGATTAGGAAAAAAAATTCAATTTCTGTTGTGGAAATTTAAAACTACGCGTCTAGTAAATATGGTAGGAAAAAAAAGTGTTTAAAAACTTCCTAGATAATGGAGGATAATGTGCAAAATATCATTTAATTATTTTTTTCTTCCTATACCCATATTAAAAAATTAAAATTTTCAATTTTACTCTCTACACTCTTTAAATACCAAAACTATTCTTTAAGTATTTTTTAAAATTTTAAACATATTTAAACAAATATTATAGAATTTACTGAAATAAAAAATATCATATTCAAATAAAACTCTACAACTAAAATTTTACTTGGTAGAAAATCATTAAAACATAGGTGTATGAAGATATTTTATGGGTGGTAGTAGAGTCACTTTTTTTTTTTTTAAATAACATAAATTACTTATCTAATCACCAATTGTTTTCCTTTAAAAAAAAAAATTAACTACCCATAAATATAAAGTGGTTTAAATAAACCATAACAGTTGCTGGCCGGTTCAGTTGTGTTATGCTCTTTTTGAGGGGGGGTGTGTTTGCTGTTGGATGTTTTGCCTTCTGGCTTGTGGTTTGTGTGCCACACATGTTTTCCAGGTTGCTTTTCGACTATTAATAAATTGTAGTTCAAAATAAATAAATAAACCTTAACTTTGGCATACCATATGTTTAGTTCTAAAAAAAACAAATAAAAAATAAAGTGTTTCAAATAAATCTAAATTCGTTGAGAAATTTTACAAGTTAAACTTGATTAATTTACACACTTCTATTTCCAAAATACATACATGCTGAAATTTAGTACACAATCCTCTAATTTAAATTGTGAAGTTTTACCTCTTCTTATCCATCATTTTACTTACACATAACTCTAAAACATTTTAATAAAATTTATATATTTTGATTTAATATAAGTTTATTGTATTACTTCAATTCCTGCAAATAATTACATATATACATATAATTGACACTGATTAAGAAAACAAAAACCCAAATCTATCTATAAGAACTCCAAATTTCGTTTATGATAACTTCATTTGGAGACTAACAACAATTCATCACATAAAATGCCTGCTTCAGAGACAAATTATGTCATCTCCGAATGTCCACCCAAATCAAATGCTTTATACGAAAATAAAAACTCAAATCTATGGAGTCGAACTCCAAATTTCATTCCCGAAAACTTCATATGGAGACCAACAATCAATTTGTCTCGCAATGTATAGTCTAATACTCAAATTTCTTGTAGTGGTTACTCATTTAGATTAAACACTATAAAAGCGATGACCATAATAGGTACTCCAAAAAACTGCATTCCCAAAATCTTAAATTATGTATCAATTGATTTATAACTACTATATCATCAACACCCATAATCAACAAGCTGTTATAATCATCTTTGTCACTTCACTTGACAAAAATTTGAACAAAGTTTATGAAAATCTCAAATCATATTGTAGGATTTGTAGCAGTATATAACATGATCCATAAAGAATATTTAGAAGAAGAAAGGAAACGATTTATAACAAATTTAACAGAGGTTCTTTTTTTCTTTTGAAAGAACAAAATTAACAGAGTTGATTAGCTATATTAATATCTCCAAAACAAAGCAACTGTTTCTATGAAGCACATTCTCAGTGCAAAATTAAAGCTTCAGTGAGACAAAAATCCTTGAATTGTTTCCTTAAAATGTATGTTTAGCTGCAATTTCATCAGAGAGAGCTTCATCAGTTTTTTTGTAATAAAGCGGGAAGCCGAGTTTTAAGTACAAAACCACCCATCAGAAATTCGGAGCAACACCAACCAACCAAGTGATTTCAAAATCCTGTAGACAAGAGAGATCAAATTACAAGAGTATGCTAACAAACAGTCTATGTAAAGACAGATTTACACAACTTTCGGAAACATTTAACTGGCAACTTTACCGTTGATACAATTGGATCCTTTTCTACTATTTCTTTTAACATGGATCTCAATCCATTGAGGTGGCAACCCGGAACCATTGGCAAAGCTAGCATTGCCTAAAAAAATGGCACATAACAAAATTACAACATATCATAAGAAAGAACGAAAAATATGATCTTTTTAGTTCAAAAGAAAATCTTCAAAAAATGATACCTCAGAGAGCTCCACAACTATAGTTTCAGAATCGGCAGTGTTATCATAGAATACGAATTCCCCCTAACGAGTTATAATCATTCAACAAGTCATGTATCGATTCCACATTTCATATTGAATGAGTCATGTGTGTAATCTAAGAACATAGTAATTAAAAATGAAGGTGAGTAGTTAGTTACTTGAGAAAGATGCTCGAATGTAAACGATTTTACACGGTAGAGACCTTTAGTAATGAGTATCGTTCCCCAAACACATTATTGCATCGAAAGTTCGTCAGTTTCGAACTCAGGCATCATATCCTCATTAGCTGGGTACATCTGAATATTCACCTCCTCAAGACTCGAACATTTGATCATCCATAAGAACAGATCATAAGTTCTGTTCAAATTAAAGAATTTTAGTCTAGGCGCGTTTATCATAATCAACCCATTATGGTGTAAATCTGAAATTCGCAAATTAACTAGCCACGGAGCAGATATGAAAAAGACCTTCATGGCATCTTCTAGTGTACCGTGCATTGTCTTAAAAGTAAATTTTCTAGATTCAAACAACCTGAGAGGGTATCATTTCCCAGATCAATTTCAACCCAATTGAGTTGCAAAGTGGTCAATGTTGCAAAACTAGTTAACTCCTTTAAAATTTTTGTTGGCTGATCGAATTTGAGTCTCTTCAAAGCTTGACATTCGAAAAGGGTCGGAGGAAAGTTGTCCACAACATCAGTTTCGATCTCTTCAAATCTATGAGATATTGCATACTCAAAAACTGCACTCGTAAGTGTCCCTATGATTGCATTGCTATCTAACGACTGGTCGAGACCACCATCAAAGCAATAGAACTCAAGTTTAACCAGATTCAAGTCCTTGCAATGGTGTAAAACATGAGTCACAAAACCCTGAAAAGCAATCCAACTGGGAAAGCTACCGCAACAAAAATAGAGACTGTGGATATTAGTCCAAGAGTACCTCCAATTCTTGGACAAAACACAGGTCCTAACAGCATCCTTGGTGTCCATAAGAGAGAGTATGTGATAGATTATATGTTCAGGTAAATAGCTAAGCCGATCAATCTTTTTCATCTTACCAGTGTGTGAGAGACCCTCCATGTTCTTGTAGTTATGGATTCTAGGATTATTTATCTAACTCCAAAAGTTTTTACATAATATAATAAAAACAAAAACCCAAATATTTTCGCCCAAAATCTCTGATGAATCTTTGAAAGAAATAAGAACACAAAAGAAAGTTAAAACCTGGTGAAGTGGGAAATCTTTGGTGTGGCCTCTTGTTTGTCTTGCAAAACCGATGGGGTTTCATTGTCTTTAATTGAAAGCTGGAAACAGGAATTTTAAAGGTTTGTTTGAAATCTCTTATTTGCGTTTAATATAGACTCATTTAGGGTTTGGTAAATTGGATCGGCTTGGGCCGGTGTGGATTTATCAATTTTAAGTTTTAACCCAATAATTAAATGGAGTTTAGTAGTTTACTGATTTATAATTCCTTTAGGAAAGAGATTATGTGGATTCTATACATAAATTATGAATTAAATTCCTGTTGAAAAGGTTCTTGATTTGATTCCTTTTAATCTTATTCTCGATTTGTAAATACGTCATTATTATAAATGTCATTAATTAGAAGACTAATAAATGTATTTAGTAGACGAAATAAGATTGATACGATGATAAATATCTTAAACTTATGCCACGAGGTTGTGGGTTCAACCCATCTCCTTCTAAAAAAAAAATACCCAGTTTATATAATATTTCAAAAAAATGTCTTTGGTAAAAACCAAAGAAAGATAGATGGATGATATGACTTATCTCAAAACTCAGTCGAGCACACAAGCACAAAAAGCATGCGACTCGATGTCGTTTCAGGGTGATATTGTGTAGTGATATTGTGTACCTTGTAAGTTCTAAGTGACTAAGTGACTAAGTGATAATCACCTTGATCCAGGACACAAGCATCATATTTCAGAGAGTTCTTGCTACTCTTAAAGATTATTATTTCTCTTTAATAGTTAATAGTTAAAGAACTTTGGAAGCAAGTAGGATTCTTCAAAACCTATTAGCTCTGTTGTTTATACATTAATCATTCTCGAGTTTATACATTCATACATACAAATTACACCCCATATCATACTTTTAACTATTGTTTTTTCTTTTTTCTTTTGCAATAATTATCTAACCACGTAACTAGACAGTGATTATCTAACCACATAACTAGATCGGGTATTCAAAATAGAATTCTAAAGAGCTCCGGTCTAAGTTTAATAAATATAGATAGTCAATTTACTATGCTGGCTTGAGATTATGATTATGATGTTAAGTTTTAAGACATGCCTTTGCTTTTCTTTGGAGAATTGGAGCTCCTTTGTCCTCTTAAAGGTAACCTAACTTTTTGTCTCGAAGAATATAATTCTTACCGATGAATAGTCAAATAGATGATATACCAGTTAATTTCAGTATCTCTTTTGTTACTACGATATCATTATCTCTCACAATTATATAACAAACCTTCTTATCATATCATTTGGATGACAGAAAACCATAACAAACTTTTTGGGAAATCTCAAATCATAATATTGTAGCATTATATAACATGATCCATAAAGAATATTGAGAAGAAGAAAGGAAAAAAATTATGACCAAATTAACAGAGTTGATTTTGGGAAATCTCAAATCATAATATTGTAGCATTATATAACATGATCCATAAAGAATATTGAGACGAAGAAAGGAAAAAAATTATGACCAAATTAACAGAGTTGATTAGCAATAAGATCTGTTTTCTATGAAGCACATTCTCAGTGCAAAATGCAAGCTCCAGATAGACAAACTTGAATTGTTTTCCTTAAATTGTATGTTTAGCTGCAGAATTTCATCAGAGAAAGCTTCGGCGGAACCCAATTTTAACGACAAAAGCACCAATCATAGCAAAACCACTCAACCATGTTCTTCCAATTTCCTGTAGGCAAGAGAGGGCAAATTAAAAGAGTATGCAAACAAACAAACAGTTCAAGCACTTTTTTCCTTGTGATTCAAGTCAACGTAAAGACAGATTAGAACAAAATTCCATAGTAAACTTTGGAAACATTTAACTACAACTTTACCAATGATCGAATTGAACACTTTTTTAATGCCATTTCTGGTATTATGTATGCCAATAGATGGGCTTCGAAATCTTGAACCGTAGGCAAAGCAAACAGTAGTTGTACCTCTCTGGTCTCCTAAAGCATATTACAAAATCAAAATATATCATAAAAGTACTTTGAAACCTAATACAGTAGAATCGTGAAAAAATCTTCAAAAATTGATACCTTGTTGAACTCCACAATTTCAGTTTCAGCATCGATAGTATCATAATACAATATGAATTTCCCCTGACAAGTTGAGATCATTCAACGAGTTATATATCGATTCCAACAAATCATGCGTGTAATCGAAGATCATAGCAATTAAAACTGAAGGTGAGTAGTTAGTTACCTTAGAGAGATGCATGAATAATGTAAGTGATTTTACATGGCAGACCTCTTTACCCATGACTACCATTCTCTGAACATATCCTTGCTTCAAACTATTGTCGGTTTCTAACTCTTGCATCATATCATCAGCATTCCGAGAAGAAGTTGATGGGGACATGCGAATATTCACCTTCTCAAGAGCAGGGCATTTGTCCATGCTCAACAACAGGGGATAAGTTCCATTCAAGTTAAAAGAATTTTAGTCTAGGCCCGTTTATCACAAGCCTCCCATGATATAGAAAAACTGAAATTTGCAAATTAACTAGCCGTGGAGCAGATATGGTGTAGAACCCCCGTGACTACTTGTACCGGGTATGCTCGCACCGTGCATTCTATTAAAAGTAAATTTTATAGGTTCAAGCAACAAAAGAACGGATCATTTTTCAGATCAATTATAACCGAAGAGAGTTGCAAAGTTGTCAATGTTGCAAAACCAGATAAGTCCCTCATACATTTTGCTGTCTGCCCCAATTTGAGAGTCTTCAAAGTTTGACATTCAAAAAGGGTTGCAGGAAAGTTGTCCACGATATCAGTTTCGAACTCTTTAAATCTATGAGATATTGCATACTCGAAAACTGTACTCATAAGTGTCTCTATGATATCATCTATGCTATCTAATTCAACATCACTGCAATAAAACTTGAGTTTAACCGGATTAAAGTCCTTGCAATGGTGTAAAACATGAGTCACAAAACCATGAAAAGTAACGGAATTGAGGACGCTACGGTGACACAAATTGAGACTGTGGATGTGAGTCCAAGAATACCTCCAAATCTTGGACAAAAAACAGGTCCTAACAGCATACTTGGTGTCCAAAAGAGAGAGTATGTGATAGATTATATGTTCAAGTAAATAGCTAAGCCTATCAATCTTTCTCATCTTACTAGTGTGTAAGAGACCCTCCATGTTCTTGTAGTTATGGATTCTAGGATTATTAATCTAACTCCAAAAGTTTTTGCATAATATAATAAAAAAAAAATCCAAATATTTTTTACCAGTCTCTGATGCAAATCTTTGAAAGAAATAATTAAGAATACAAAAGAAATTTAAAAACCTGGTGAAGAACTGGGAAATCTCTGGTGTGGCTTCTTGCTTGTCTTGCAAAACCGATAGGGTTTCAATGTCTTTGATTGAAACCTGGAAACAGGAACTTTAAAGGTTAGCTTGAAAACTCTAATTTGTGTTTAATATAGACTCATTTACGGTTTTGTAAATTGGATCGGCTTGGGCTTTTGTGGGTTTAGTAAATGTCAACAAAATAATTCTACCAGGGAAAAATAATTCAGATCAATCAAATTGGGATAGTTTTAGTTCAGGAAAAAATCTGCCAATTTTTCTACTTTATCATCAATTCATCATCACATTCAAGACTCCAAATTAAACAAAAATCAAACAATCAAACACAAAGACATGACAGAACAAAACCCACTTCGAATCCTAATTTTCTGAGCAACCAAACAAAGTTGACTGACTCCCACCCATCGTTGTCAACATCGGATCTTCATCTTCTTCACTTCCATTTTCGAATTTCACATTTTTATTTTTTTAAAACGTTTCGCAGTGAAATATCAACTGAGTGAGCACGTCAAGCGATTTCGCTGGTCTGGAAAACTAATCCGACCTCATGTGACCAGTCACGTTTGCTAAATTAGGTACACGTGTATGGTCATGTGACATGTCACTGAAATTAGTCAAGTTGACTAATAATGCAGCTGATCCAAGCCGAGTCGGCTAAATGGATTGACATGCTCGAAAAGAGTCCATTTTTGTTGTTTTTCGTTTTCAATGTTTGGGCGTTAGTTGAATGTGAAATGGGCCAATAGGCCTGTGTAATAGTAAACTCTACAAGCTTTTATCTGTGAATTTTGGTCCAAACTAGCTATATTTCTGCAACCAAGTAGTAATAGTATGGTTATTATTATTATTATTATTAAATAAATTTGAGAAAATACATTGCATTTGCATTAAATTCTCTTATAATTGATTACGTGTTTACTAATCGAAAATGAAATAATATGGAATCAAGTTCTACAGAAAAAGAAATTGGAAAAGAGAACTTGATTTCTTTTGTGGGAGATGGGAATTAAATTCCCTTTTCCGTAAAAACTTAGTTACCGATTTATGTACATGAGCCACGTAATTTGAGTTGAATTAAGTTAATAAATTAAATTTCATTTCCCCTATTAAGATTCCTATTTAGTAAACACAATTCTAATATGTCGAAATCTAATTTCATAAACAAAAAACAAAAACAAAAAAAAAATGTCATAACACATAAAGAAATTATATATTGTCAATACATTTTCAATTCAATCTTGTATCAATAAGCCAAGTTGTATAGCCATTGCCAATTCTTATCCCGTGACACCATTTTATCTGTACCTACACATTATAATTAAGCACAATAACATTATCAGCAATTTGATTAATCAACATCAACATGGGCATAAAAACCTGAAAGACTAAAAGTATATAAAATACAATAACTGACCTTGTTGAACGATTCTAATTTGTTCTTCAGGATTGTTGCGGTACAACATGAATTCCCTCTGAAAAGATATAATCAACCATTCGAGTTATTCACGGATAAAAATAGATCAGTACAGTATTAAAATCAATCGAACTAGTAAAATTACCTATAGAAAATTCCATGATATTTCATTCTAGGAGCGCAACAAACTTTTTCGGATCCTTGGTGTATGGGAGGGGATTTTAACACGGCTCTTCTTCCGTTGGAAAGAGTAGGGGTCAGGTGTGATATGGGCTCTGTTAGAAGTTTTAATAACTTCATTCTTCAAGTTAATCTTGTTGACATTCCACTTCATGGGATGAAGTTCACTTGGTCTAATAATAGAATAAGAGAAGCATGGGCGATATTAGACCGTTTTCTTTTGTCCCAATCGATCCTTTTGTGGTTTCCGAATCTAGTTCAAAGAGGGCTTCCCCGCAGTCTCTCGGATCACAATCCAATTATGATTGGTGATACGAGTAAGATGTGGGGTCCTCCACCTTTCCAATTTTTTAATTGGTGGCTGGGAGAAAAGGTTGCGATGAAGGAAGGTATGCAAGGGTGGGTGACTTGTCAAGTGTCTGGCACCAAAAGTTTTGTTTTGTTCTCAAAAGTGAAGGCAGCAAAATCTAGACTAAAAATCTGGCATAGGTCGAATAAGACTATTTTGAGCAAGTCTGAGTTGGTAGAAAATAAGTTGAGGTTCCTAGATTCAAAGGCTACGGGGTTCAGTTGGTGGCAGATTTATGGAAATGCTTACGTAGGGAGGAGCAATCATGGAGACAAAAATCTAGGATAAATTGGCTTTTGGAAGGCGATAAGAACTCCAAGTTCTTTCATTGTGTGGCAAATAGTCGAAGGAGGAGAAATGCGATTGAAGAACTGAACTTTCAAGGGGTTAAAATTTTGGATCCCAGTTTGCTTAGCAGTGAAATCTTTAGTTTTTTCAAGAAACACTTCCATAAGTAATCTTGGTAAAGACCGATAATAACTGGGCTTAGATTCAAGAGACTTTCGGAGTCTAAAAAAGTGTTCTTAGAAGAAGCTTTTACTAAGGAAGAGGTGTGGTTGGCGGTCTCAAAATGTGATGGTAATAAGGCTCCAGGTCCAAATGGATTTAGCCTTGATTTCATTAAAAAAACTTTGGGGGGATATAAAAAAGGATTTTATGAACTTTATTTATGAGTTTCACATGAATGCTTCGGTTATTAAGGATCTTAATAGAGTTTTCATTGCTTTAATTCCCAAAGTTCAGTTTCCGGATTCCATCAAAGATTTTAGACCTAATAGTTTGGTTAGTTCGATGTATAAAGTTCTGGCTAAGGTGTTGGCTAGTAGATTGAGAAAAATTACGAATTCCATTATCGGAGAGACCCAAATGGCGTTTATCTCACACCGTCAAATTTTCGATAGCTTCGTTATAGCGGAGGAAACTGTTCACAAATGGAGGAAAGATAAAGAGGGAGGCTTATTAGTTAAACTGGATTTCGAAAAAGCCTATGATAGTGTGGATCACTGCTTCCTTGATTTCATGATGGATGGTATGGGTTTTGGTGCAATTTGGAGAGGCTTGGTTAAAGAGTGCATTTCCTCCTCTTTGATGTCGGTTTTGGTCAATGGAAAACCTTCGCCTCAATTTGGTTTGGAGAGGGGTCTGAGGCAAGGTGATCCGCTTTCCCCATTTTTGTTTAACATAGTGGTTGAAGGCTTGAATTACTTGTTCTCCAAAGCTTTTGAATTAAACTTGGTTGAAGGTGAACGTTTTGACGGGATACATGTTTCTCATCTTCAATTTGCAGACGATACTATTCTTTTTATTAAACCAAGCGTGGAGTATCTTCGTAATGCGAAAAGGGTGCTTTGTTGCTTCGAGTAGGCATCGGGTCTTAAGATCAATTTTCATAAATCTTGTATGGTGAGAGTGGGTCTTGGAAGAATGTCGGAATCGGCCTTTTAGGCTTCAATTTTCAATTGCAAGGAAGCTTCCCTCCCCATTTCCTACCTTGGCTATCCTTTTGGGGGGGGGGGGGGGGGGGGGGGGGGGGGTGGTTAACCGGGTTCTAAAAGTTTTTGGGAACCCTTGATCAATAAAATTGAGAAGAATTGGCATATTTCCAAACCAGCTTCATTTTTTGTTAAGTCGATTCAAAGTCTCTTCAAAGTCGGGTGTCGGTCTGCAAGGGTGATTGAAGATGGTTTTGTTACAGTTGTTGGTAATGGGGCTAGAGCTAAGTTATGGTCAGACATTAAAGTGGAGGGTAGAACTCTTGAGGAGGATTTTCCTAGGTGTTTTGCTTTGGTTATTAATAAAGCTGGGGTTGTTCAAGACTTCAGAGTTAGATCAGGCATGAGTCAAATTTGGGATTGGTCAATTCCCACTAGACGACCTCTTTTCGACTGGGAAATAGATCAATGGAATCTTTTCTTAACTTTTTTGGATTGCCTCCCTAAGTGTAGTTTGATTGCAGACACAATTGCTTGGAGTTTCAATTCCAAAGGTACATTCACCGTTGGTTCCTTTCGTAAAGCTTTAGAAAGCCTGCAGGATTTCTCTATGTCTATGCCGCATTTTCTTTGGAAAGGTTTCTGCCCTCCCAAGTTGGAGGTGTTTTGTTGGCAAATTTGGAAAGGTCGTGTAATGGTGAAAGATGTGATGCGCATATGTGGTATGGACAATTTAGCTGATCTAAATTGCCCTTATGCAGTGAGGATACTGAAACCATTGACCACCTCTTTCTTCATTGTTCTTGGTCCAAGTCGTTGTGGTGGGTTTGCATGGCATGGTGGGATGTGTTGGGCTGCCAGAATAATTCGTTTGCTGAGTGGATGGAAGCTTGGTATGGACTCTGTCCTAAGACTGGTCTTGAGAGGGTATGGTGCTCCCTTTTCATTGCGATCATTTGGACTGATTGAAAGTGTAGGAATCAGCTAGTCTTTGAAGGTAAGGTTCCGTATGTTGAGCTAGCAGCAGACATGGTGAAATTCAGGATTGTTTGGTGGTTTAAGCATCTTGGGAAAGGTTCTCAAGATTCGGTTCAAGCCTTGCTTCTTAATTTTAAAGAGCTTTGTGTGGAGAGTAGTAAGAAGTCTCGACATAGAATTCAAGATTGGATCCCCCCTTCCGGGGACAATCTCAAGTTCAACGTGGATGGGTCGTCGAGAGGGAAGCCTGGGCCCGCAGGCATCGGTGGGGTGTTGAGGGACAGCTATGGAAAAATTCTATGCTTATTCTCTTTTTATGTGGGGATAGCTGATTCGAATTCAACAGAGATTTTGGCAGTCCGGAAAGCGATTGAGCTGGTTACAACGAATATAGACCTTAGAGGCAAGGTTATTTCGGTGGTGGTGATTCTAAGGCTGCTGTTTCGTGGGTGAATGGGGGAGACTTTGGCCATATTTCTCATATTAACTCTATTTATGAGATTCGAGGTAACTTGGATACTTTTAGAGAAATTGAGGTCGTTTTTTATTCTAGAGCCTTCAATTTCTTTGCGGATAGCTTGGCCAAAATGGGGTCTAGCTCGAATGGCGATTTTGTGGAGTGGGGAGATTTATAAGTCTTTGTGTTGGCTGGTCTCTTGGAATGGGGGCTGTGTCTGGGTTGTTCTTTCTGCTGTAGTGTGTTTTCCTTTTGGGCTGGAGTGTGTGCGGTTTGGCTTGTTAGGTAAAAGCTGGAGTAGTTTTGATGGGAGATAGGTTGGAATGGATTATATCGTGAGGCATTTCTGTTTTTGTTCTTCCTCTGGCTGTTTTTTTTTTTCTGTAATCTGCTTGCTGTGCTGCAGCCTGAGGCGTCGCTTTGTGTTTGGTTTTTGCTTCGTTTGTGGTTAGTTCTGTTCTAGGGTTGGTCTTTGCCTTTTTGGCTTGTTAATAAAGTGTTGTTTTAAAAAAAAAAAAGTCCTTACGATGGTGTAAAACAATAGTCACAAAACCATGAAAAGCAACAGAATTGAGGACGCTATGGTGACACAAATTGAGACTGTGGATGTGAGTCCAAGAATACCTCCAATTCTTGGACAAAACACAGGTCCTAACAGCATACTTGGTGTCCATAAGATAGAGTATGTGATAGATTATGTGGTAAGGTAAATAGCTAAGCAGATCAATCTTTCTCATACTAGTGTGTAAGAGACCCTCCATGTTCTTGTAGTTATGGATTCTAGGATTATTAATCTAACTCCAAAAGTTTTTGCATGATATAATAAAAACAAAAATCCAAATATTTTTGACCATAATCTCTGATGCAAATCGTTGAAAGAAATAATTAAGAATACAAAAGAAATTTAAAAACCTGGTGAAGAACTGGGAAATCTCTGGCGTGGCTTCTTACTGGTCTTGCAAAACCGATGGGGTTTCGATGTCTTTGATTGAAACCTGGAAACAGGAATTTTAAAGTTTTGCTTGAAAATTCTAATTTGTTTAATATAGACTCATTTAGGGTTTTGTAAATTGGATCGGCTTGGGCTTTTGGGGGTTTAGTAAATGTCAACAAAATAATTCTACCAGGAAAAAATAATTCTGATCAATCAAATTGGGATAGTTTTAGTTCAGGAAAAAACTGCCAATTTTTCTACTTTATCATCATTTCATCATCACATTCAAGACTCCAAATTAAACAAAAATCAAACTATCAAACACAAAGACATGACAGAACAAAACCCACTTCGAATCCTAATTTTCTGAGCAACCAAACAAAGTTGACTGACTCCCACCCATCGTTGTCCACCTCGGATCTTCATCTTCTTCGCTTCCATTTTCGAATTTCACATTTTTATTTTTTTTTAACGTTTCGCAGTGAAATATCGACCGAGTGAGCACGTCTAGCGATTTCGCTGGTTTGGAAAACTAATCCGACCTCACGTGACCGGTCACGTTTACATGTGTCTGGTCATGTGACATGTCACTGAAATTAGTCAAGTTGACTAATAATGCAGTTGATCCAAGCCGAGTTATCAGCCGAGTCGGCTAAATGGATTGACGTGCTCGAAAAGAGTCCATTTTTGTTGTTTTTCGTTTTCAATGGGCCAATAGGCCTGTGTAATTGTAAACTTTACAAGCTTTTATCTGTGAATTTTGGCCCAAACTAGCTATATTTTGTACAACCAAGTAGTAATAGTATGGTTATTATTATTATTATTAAATAAATTTGAGAAAATTCATTGCATTTGCATTAAATTCTCTTATAATTGATTACGTGTTTACGAATCGGAAATGAAACAATAAGGAATCAAGTTCTGCGGAAAAAGAAATTGGAAAAGAGAACTTGATTTCTTTTGTGGGAGATAGGAATTAAATTCCCTTTTCCGTAAAAACTTAGTTCCTGATTTATGTACAGGAGCCACGCAATTAGTTCAATAAATTAAATTTCATTTCCCCTATTAAGATTCCTATTTAGTAAACACGGTTCTAATATGTCGAAATCATGAATTAATTTCATAAACGAAAAACAAAAAACAAAAAAAATGTTATATAACACATAAAGAAATTATATATTGTCAATACATTTTCAATTCAATCATGTATGAATCAGCCAAGTTGTATAGCCATTGCCAAATCTTATCCTGTGACACCATTTTATCTGTACATGCACATTGTAATGGTGACATTTCTCACCATTTCCACTTGTAGGTTTAAAAAATTAATGACACCATTTAAAGTGTGGAGACGAAAATACTCATGTCATCACTGTCGTTGTGAAGAAAGAGAGAAAAAGAAAAAAGACAAAAGTGAATCGACGGCTTCATTTTTACGGCGACGGTACTTGGAAACCAGTGTCATCTGGATAGTTGAACAGAATATTGCAATCAATCGAGGTTAGTTGAACTAGAATTTGTATCGTTTTGGTTGTTGATTAATTGAATGCAATGTTAGATTAGGTTTTATTTGTGGATCTGAGAATGAAAATGGATCTGAGAATGAAAATGGGTTGGGTTAGGTTAGGGTTTTGTATTTGTTGAAAGTTGTTGAGGAAGATGAAATTGAGCTTCGAGCATTTGTATAAAACCTCGAAGCTTTTACAAAAGCTTGGAGTGAGGTTTTAAAAGCTCGGAGCTTTTGTACAAAAGCTCGATCCGAGCTTTTATAGAAGCTCGATCCGAGCTTTTATAGAAGCTCGATCCGAGCTTTTATAGAAGCTCGATCCGAGCTTTCATCGAGCTTTTATAAAAGGTCGACGCTTTTATAAAAGTTCGGATCGAGCTTTTATCGGATCGAGCTTTTATATTAAAGCTTCAAGCTTTTGAATAAAAGCTCCGAGCTTTTATACAAAAGCTCGGTCCAAGCTTTTACACAAAAGCTCCGAGCTTTTATACAAAAGCTCGGTCCAAGCTTTTACACAAAAGCTCCGAGCTTGAAAATAAAAGCTCAAAGCGAGCTTTTATAAAAGCTCGGTCCGAGCTTTTATCTTCACGCTCCGAGCTTTTGTTAAGGTTAGAGCTTGTTATTTTTGAGGATTTCACAGGGTACATAATTATGTTGTTATTAAATTTCAGATAACGAATCGGTTGAGAGAGTCTCTTAAAACTCCAGAGGAGGGCAAAGTCACTCGCCATCACCATTTTGATGCCCTTGACCAGATTGACGATGCCATTAACTGGGTCTCTGCAAAATGGGCTGAGGAAGACCGACGTCGGTTAAGGGCGTCATGTTTTGGGCATTTATTGACCATGCAGCGGCCAGTGAAGTTTTCGGGTGGTATTATCCAATAGCTACTTCTGCAGGAGGTGCATCATAATAGACCCTCAGACGAGATGTGGTTTATGATAGGGACTCATGAAGTGAGGTTTTTGAAGGTAGAATTCTGGCTGATCACCGGATTGCGGTTTGGTGTACTACCTGATACGAGCCGGTATGTTAGCATTGACAATGGGCTACATCACCGGTACTTTGGTGGTAAGGATGAGATTTCGTCCTTGGAGTTGAGAGATGTCCTGAGGCAAGGTGAGTTTCACTAGGCATACGATAGTGTGAAACTATGCATCGTCTATATGTTGAACTGGATACTTATGGGGTTGGATGAGAGAGTGAAAATTACAGTTTGGCAGTTACGGCTGGTGGATAATCTGGATGGTTTTGATGTGTTCCCGTGGGGTACACACATGTACAGTCATTCGATATCTTCATTCAAGCATGCGCTTGACGAGCGACAGGAGCAGTTACAGAGACTCCAACAAGCAAAGGGACGTGACAAACATATGATAGAGGCGTACAACATTTACGGTTTATCTTACACCTTTTTGGTAAGAGTTTTGTGAATAAATTCATTTACGATTGTAATCGTCTATACAGAATTTGGAAATAATATATATTTATTTGTAGATTTTTACTTTCGAGGTGATCCCCGAGCTTGGGACCCAGTTCTGGACTCGAGTGGCTATCGATATGTCTCCTCGAATTCTGAAGTGAGAGTTTAAGAAACAACCGAGGAGGGATAGATTGTTGAATATATTCACAGATCATGTAAGTGTCTGACTTGTTAATGTTAATAACTAAATTCAATCACACAACGCTTTCAGACATTTTCAAGGACGAAATTGGTGGCCACCCAAGCTGAGAGGGTTGAACCCTATTATGCGGGCATAGCGGAGGCGATACTGGATCCATTGGGTAGCGGACAGGAAGGTATATCAGATCCAGTGAGGGCGAGTCTGAGTGATACAGATGTTATACCGGAGGTAGAGCAACGTCGTGTCAGTGAAGAGATGCATACGGACACAGAGTTGCCCCGTGAGAGGCCCCGGAGGCAACGGCGCATACGATTTATGATGACAGGACACAATGTTGCAGATAGCTCATGAGGAGACACCGTAGGGGGGCACGAGGTATGTTAAAATTGTTGTTCTGTATTTATTTGTTTCAAACTCATGTACGTGTGCATGACTGACATTGTGTACTTGTTTTCAAGACTGGCTGGAGCTTAGAATCCAAGCATTGGAGGTTTCAGTCCTAGCTTTACGGGATGATCTGCGGAGAAATGATGAAGAACGAAACAAGCAGCATCAGCAGCTGATGGACTTAGTCCAAGCTTTGTGGGGATCGACATCACAGACAGCAGGAGAGGGCCCACAGTCCCATGATCGAGATGATTTATACAGAGACTTCGTGGGTGGACGTAGTTCTATCGACGGGATAGGCCTGACCAGAGACGTAGGTGGTATGCAGGGTACCGGACCAGAGACATATGGTACCATACCCGATACAGAGGTGGTCGGACATGATACACAGGGTACCAATATAGACACTTGAGGCACTAGCCGACAACAGGAGACTCGTGCTGATAGTACACCTGAGTTTCCCCTACTTCTAGAGGTACAAGATACTTTGTCTAAACGAAATGGCCGTCTAAGGGGTTCTTCCACCGGACTTGGCTCTGCAGTTACACCACATGAGACCCCTCCTCCTTCCACCGACACATCCAGATCATCCCACGGGATCCCTCATCCTTCCTCCGTCACAGCCAAATCATCCCACGGGATCCCTCTTCCTCCCACCGTCACAGCCGTATCATCCCACAAAATCCCTCCTCCTTCCACCGTCACAGTCGTATCATCCCACGGGATCCCTCCTCTCACTGACACACCCGGATCATCTCATGGGATCCCTCGCAGCCTCTGTATCCCCCGTGCTTGAAAGCTCGGGTGGCAGCTGGTCAACCCGTACACTGACATGACTCGCCCAAAGAGGCCTAGGAAAATGCTGGTAGTATCAGAGCATACATTCAATCCTACAGCGTTGGTAGATGCTGGGTAGTTGGAGGCCTACAAAGCACATAAGAAGAACCGTTCAACAGAGGGTTTGTAAGTATCATATGTGTTACTTTATTTATGCACCAATGTTAATTTGTTTAATTTTTCTGATATTCAGAAAAATGGTTTATACAGGCGCGATGTTGATATCATGGAGCCAGTAAACGTGGGTTGGTTCCACAGATTCGAAGAGAACTACATGGAGTTGTTTAACTCGGTAGGCAACTAAATTTATCTAGGTTTGACTTTTTTGACGCTTGAATTTTAACAGTGTTTTAAAATCCTTTTACAGCATATGGACACATACTTGGCCATCTTACGGAAGCGTCAACGAGTATACCCCACTGTTTATAACCAGTGGATAAGTATTCTGGGAACTTAGTTCCTTGTAAGTGTTTGTTGGTTTGTGTGTACTTATTTATCAATGAATTGATCCTAACTCACAATGACGATTTGTTTGTCTACAACCATTATTGAAGTACCAGTGGGAGAAAATAATGCCTCACGGTGATGATGGTGAAGTCAAGACGCTAGGGTGGAAGGTCTTGCAGTACAGATGGACTGCGGAAGATTTTATAACCGTATGTGGATTTCTCCCGGTAAGAACCCGGCCATGGCACGAGGTTGACATGGTAAGTGTTATAAAATGATTTCCATATTTTGTTTCTCCCATAATTGTGGTCAACATAAGTTGTGTTATCATATGTATATTTCATTGGTACAGATTCTTATTCCTTACAACATCGGAGGCCAGCATTGGCTTGTAGCCAACGTGAACTTGATTGTCGGGATGATACATATCCTAGACCCCTTCAGACAAGAGGTCTCCGTCAGTATAAGGAAACGCCAGGTACGACCACTCAGGTGGTTTCTCCCCTCCATGTTGCATCAGTCTGGGTTTCACGATGACAAACCACCCGGTAGGGAGAAGTTCAAGAGGGAGAATAGGGCTTTTGGGGTGAGCCTGCTGTCGAAAACAGCTCTGCCACAACAACAAAAAAGGTATTATTCTATAATAGTACGTACACACGATCCAGTAAAAATTATTATCTTTGTAACGCGTGTCTATGTCATGCATTGCAGCGGTAACTGTAGGGCGCATACGTTGAGGCTGATAGAGTATATACTGGCAGACATGATCCAGTACGATTGGACAGAAGATGATATGCCCACTATACGGGAGAAGATGACAGTGGAGGTGTTTTGTAACTCCCAACCATAAATCCGAGGATTGAATGTTGTATAGTAGTTGAGTTGTATTAAATTATGTAACAATATTCATTCATTGATAAATGTTGCATATTTTATGACATCGACTATCATTGACAAATTTTATATCCCGTTCTTCAATAGGAAACTAAAAATTAATATCCCTATTTAATCTGAAAATAATAACGTAACATTTTCACATCGTACAATTACAAATTAAAAATATGGTTTATTTCCAAATGTGGTCAGTCATACTATGGTAGGTCCATTATCATGGCACGTCTGTTTGTTGTGTCCAACTGAATGACAGATGTTACACTTGCACCGGTATTCCGACGGAACAATTCTACTCGAACCACCATTAATCAAAGGTGGATTATGACATCGTCTAGCATTATGATCTGATTCTCCACATCTTCTACACGATTGAGTGGTTGTCCGTTCAGAAGACGAGGCATGTCGCCCCCTTCCCCCCCCCCCCCCCCCCCCCCTCTCGGAGGTCCTGATTGCCTCCTCGACAATGGATTTAACACCACACGATCGGCGATGTCAGTGGGGACTATCCATTAAGATGAATGGCCAACATGCATAATAGGAACCGAGTACGCATCGATTAGTGTCTGTCTCTTGTAGAAGTCCGTACATAAAGAAATGTAATTCAAGTTTCTCTCCCTGCAACAACAATTACATGGGGTGTCAAATTCATTTCCAAGTACTCAAAATATATTAAAAAAAAGTACGTGTGAACATGGAAACATGTTCATTTGAAATTTGTTACACGTGCAAGTCTTCCGGGCTAAGTCAACAGTCCACTGCTTCCTGGACCGTTTGACGAAGAATATGTTCCAGTCAACTGGATTGACGGTCATATAAGCACACTTCTCAACAAGTTTGAGGATCACAAGATGTGTTACATCGGTCAACTGATGACGCATGGACTGTGCAGTACGATGGCGATCATAAAACCACCTTTGTAGCATATTCCTAATGAACTCTGCCAGTGTCAGCACAGGCAGTTGCCGTGCGAATTTGAGACATGAGTTTATGCATTCAGCAACATTTGTTGTCATGACCCTATACCTTCTTTCCGGATAATGTACGCGAGACCACTTGTGTGGACCAGCTTCAATGACATCATTGAATGCATTCTGGTGCAGATTACGTAGCTCTTCCATGTGGCGATTATTTTCAACTCAGTGTACGATCTAGCTGCTTTATCCATTATGGCTGCTACATCCTTTCTATGAAATCGCTTCTTCACATTTTCATAAAAGTGCCAGCAACATATTGTATGGGTTGCATCCGAACAAACTTTAGAAATCCCAGCTTCAATGCTTGCATACCGATTGGAAATGAAAACCAGATCATCAATATGGCTTAGGGCACCCTTCAAGTAATCCAAAAACCACTCCCATGAAGGTTGTTTTCTGAGTCACCGTACCCAAAAGTAATTGGATACACTTGTTCGTTCCCATCTTGTACAGTTGCAACAAACATTGTACCCCTGAATCTTCTCTTTAAATGGGTACCATATACTGCAATAACTGGACGCATACACCTCCGGAATCCTATGAGTGAGGCACCCAACGACATGAAAAAATAGAGAAATCTACCATTTTCGTCGCACTGTAAGTCAGTTATTGTCCCTGGATTTTGTTGCTCTAACACGTAGCCAAATGATGTCAGTAGTTTGAAGGTTTCCTCATGTGTTCCATAGGTCTTATAAACGTGTGACATGTAGTCCCAGGAACCATTGATATACATAGTAGATCAACACTGTATTTGTCGACATCATACTTTACAATGGTTTCCACGATCAACACCAACTCTTGGTAAGTCATACTCTTTGACACATACTTTCCTTGATTATCAGCACCTAAAAACCTCTGACTTCCATCGGGTAACTGCTCCCATCGACGTTGTAAGACATGACTATTCTCTCCGATTCATTCTCCTGTCAAAATCAACATCACAAAACATTATTAACATTAACAATATCTAAATTCAATTTCAAATAACAATTAAAAAACCAAATGAATGTTTTAAAAAAGCTCATAAATAATAACAAATGTCGGAAATAAAAAATTTCCTTCCGAACAAAAAAAAACTCGGATAATCAAAGTACAAGCTCGAGCCAATACACTAAAATCTCAAAAAACAAAATAAAATCTCGATCCAATACAATAACATCTCGGATAAGCATAGTAAAAGAGCTCGGACCGAGCTTTTATATAACAGATGCGAGCTTTTATCAAAGCTCGAAGCTGTTATATAAAAGCTCGGACCGAGCTTTTATAAGAGTTTGGATCCAACTTTTAAAAGCTTGCATCTTTTATAAAAGCTCGGATCGAGCTTTTAAAAGCTCGCAGCTGCTATAAAAGCTCGGACCACTTTTATAAAAGCTCAGAACGAGCTTTTTAAAAAAAACCCCGAGCTTTTATAACAAACCTAAAAGCTCGACCTATATTCTCGGAAAGTAAGAAAATAATCCTAGTGCACATTCTGGAGACTAAATGTTCATACATTTGCTGCATACATCTTAAATCACTTGCAAAAGCATGACAAAACATTAGAGAGATCACAAAAATCAGTTACCTACAGATTTGAAAAAAAAAATCTGACAAGCCCTTTAGATCGATTTTCACACTACTTTTTTGGAGAGAGAAATAAACTTCTATTTCTGAAACCGAAGATGAAAGCACAAATAAAACTTTTAAGGGCAATTTTGATAGTTCATCATAATAGGTGCATTTGAAACATAAGTTATTAATATGGTGATATCATCACAACTCATCAAAAAAAAGGTGACATTTCTCATCATTTCCACTTGTAATTAAGCACAATAACATTATCAGCAATTTGAATAATCCAAATCAACATGGGCATAAAAACCTGAAAGACTAAAAGTATATAAAATACAATAACTGACCTTGTTGAACTATTCTAATTTGTTCTTCAGGATTGTTGCGGTACAACATGAATTCCCCACTGAAAAGATATAATCAACCATTCGAGTTATTTGCGGATAGAAATAGATCAGTACAATATTAAAATCAATCGAACTAGTAAAATTACCTGTAGACAATTCCATGATATTTTAATGGATTTTGCCTGAGAGAGTCCGTCAGCCATTCTAACAAGATTAGAAATATTCAATTCACTAAGAATTGGTGAAGATATATGAATTTCACCCTGTTATGAAACGAACACTGATTAAATTTGAATGCCAATGGATACGTTCCATCGAAGTTAGAATTCGAGTTTTGGTGCAGATATCACAAGCTTCGTCAACTCATAATTTGTAGCAAGAGCTACACATTGCAAATCTGATATGACCAAATTAACCAATATTGGAGAAAAAAGTTTTATTGTACAGGTTCTCCAGGGCCAGCCTCCCACCCAAAATTCAATTAATGTCAGGTAATTTTATTTTACCCAAAAGACCACAACTGAATATCTTGGCACCATATAGTGTCACTGTTGTGATCGACGAGCTCGAAATAAACGAGGGAGATTGGAAAAGCCATCCGGATAAAATCCCACATTGGATTCTAGGTTTTCGACCCTGTGAATTATTGCATAATAGAGAACTCTGATCATCAGAGCAGGATCTGAGCCTTTATCGCCATAGTAAAACCTGAGCTTGACAAGATTGAATCGGTGCTTGCGATGGTGCAAAACATTGGTGACAAAATATTCAAAGGAGGACCGATTTCTGAAACCTGAACCATCAAAATTGAGAGCATGAACATTCGTCCAATGATACCTCCATTGTTTGGACAAAACACAAGTCTGGACTACGTATTTGGTGTCCATAATGATATAATGTAATGGATTATAGTGTCCGCAAGTTGCTTAGCCTATCAGTCTTCTTTTGAAATCTGATTCTGATTTTGATTTTCTTACTCCATTTTTTTCCTAGCTATTTTATGTCCATTACTTGCTTTGAACAAAATTTTAAAAAAGATATATAAAGCTAAAAGGTAGAAACCTAATTTGAATAGGATAAGGAATATGGAAATATGAATATCAAAATAAAAAGGGAAAGTCTTTAAAATAATAGTAACAATAATTAAATCCAATTTTTTTGGGACAAAAAAAAACAGCATCACATGCACAAATTCCATATCATCAAGAAATTGCAAAAAATAAAAAACCCTAGTTTGATTCTACTAAAATTGCCTTTGTCATATGTGAATTTTATCGTACGTACACGTCATCTTCAAAATAAATAAATTTCCAGGTGGACATCCGAATAGGTATTTAGAAAATATCCTACAAGACATCACCGAAGAAGAGTAAACCCGAGTAAGGAGATGTTGAACAAAACATGCTCATGGTCAATCGACGCCATATACTACTCGGGATCAGTTAATGACACTCGGGGCTGGCATTTCTACTCGGGTCAAATAAAGTTACTCGGGACCAGCGGGTATTGTCCTTACTCGGGACAAACATGAAAAAAACTAAATAAAAACTCAGCGCATAGCTCACATGGATCAAGTCATTAAAATACGCGAAGATATCCATATCAAAAAAGAATCTCAATAAGAACAAAATATTAAACAGGAAAGGTTCTCAATCAGACAATAACTTTATTTCTTCAAAAAGACTACGCTCTTATAAGGGAATAAGTCCTAATTGGACTACATTACTAGAGTCCCATACGATCTCAATACAAGACTCCGAAACAGGAAAGAAAACAATCAACTTCAAACAAGTAAATAATTGTAATTAAATACAAAGATCTTCTATTACTTGTATAAAGCAGATTAGGGTTCTATAAACATATAAATAGACCCATAATCTCGTAAAAAAAAAAGATACAACAATCATAGAAAAATACAGAGAGAGAAAAGAGAGATCGAGTGCTTGTAATATTATAATTTCATAGTGGATTTTGGCATGGTTGATCATTCAACCACCCATGAACATTTCTCCGGTCATTACAACTTTACCACGTAAAAAACTTGCGTCTGTTTATTTTCTCCTTCTCTTTCTCTTTCTCTTTGAAATCACAACCAAAATCCAATCCTTGTTGGCTTTTCTCATACATCCAGAAATCAACGTCAACAATTGGCGCTAGAAGAAGGGTCTGAACCTCCGATCTCATTGAAGATGATGGCAGGAAGTAGAAGCCGTTCTGGGGATGTCCAAAAATCTCCAGATAATTTCCATGTTGGCAGTAGCTCATGAGATCTCGCTGCAACCACAGAGAACCAACCTACATTCCTGACAAAAATCCAGCAAGTTCCTCCAACCAGTGGAGACCTGACAAAACGCTTCCGAGAGGCGTTGCAACAATTGGTGGCAGATGCAGCAATGGAAGGAGTTGATCTACTGGCTGCAGAGGTACAAACTCTTAACCTCCCACCTGTGAGGCTTCGTTCAGTCGTAGTAGGACCAGAACTAAATGCATTAGAAATCGGAAGAAACTCTGTTCCAATCAATCAGGCTGGACGTGAAACACCTGAAGAAGATGAAGAGGAACGACCACACCAGAAGCAGAACCAGGATCAGACAGCCCGTGCTAGACACCGTAAACATGACCGGTACATGAATCAGTCGTCATCAGAAGATAGTGATCGGCACCATCGCAAGCGTCATCACGAAATCATACATGAAACCTGGCATTAAAGTGAAGAGCCAGAAAGAGGAATGACAATCACCCAGCGGTTTAACCATCAGGGAAGTCCGGTGGGAGATAGAGACTTCATAATCCAGAGCCTAACTCGAGAAGTAGAGAATAATAGGCGTCAAATGGACGCACTGGTCAGACGTTATGGGTATAATGATTTATCAGATGACAATTCTGACAGTCCATTTACCAGGGAAATCTTACAGACCCCATTCCCAGAAAGGTTCAGGATGCCGCACATGGAGCAGTTCAAGAAAGACATAGACCCTAAGGAGCACGTCAGACGTTATAAAAAGTGTCATGGCTCAGTATGCCCACAGTGATTCCTTACTGTGTCTCAACTTTCCATAAACTTTAGGAGACACGGGTTCAAGATGGTTTGGGAGATTGCCCCCAGCAAGCATCAGAAGTTTCAGTGAACTGAGCAGGAGCTTCTAAAGGAAATTTCTAAGCAATGTTCACAGGAAAAATTCAGTGGCTTATCTTTCTCAAATAAAACAAGGGAAAGATGAATCGCTGAGGAAATACCTGGGGAGATTCGGCCAAGCGGTATCAGAAATTGGCAGTGCAAACGATGAAGCAATAATTGCTGCATTCATTAATAACTTACAGAATGGACGGCTATCTTTTGATTTAAGAAGAGCCCGTTTGACCAGATACGCCGATATGATGGATATGGCGAGAGGATATGTATTAGCCGAAGAAGAAGAGTTAGCCACTGAAGGATTCTACACGCATGGAGGAAAACCCGAACAAAAGGATGTCGAGTCCAAGGCGTAGAATCAAAAGGGAAAACAAAAAGGAAACAGTAAAGAAATGAGCAAGGATGGGGGAAATGGCGTAATGCCGAACAAACTACGGAGAAATACCGAGACATATACACCAACTACGCCCCTCTTCGGAAAAAAACAGAAGGAAATCCTAGCCATTCTGGAAGCAAAGAATATGGTACAAGAGTCACGCCGTCAATCTCAGTTTGCTCAGTGAGATACAACCAAATACTACAGATTCCATAACAAAACCGGTCATGAGACTTCCAAGTGCTATCAGCTCAAAGATTACATAGAAACCCTTATCTGGAAAATACATCTACAGGATATGATCTTGAAAAGGGATGAGAAATCAAAAACAGAGAAAGAGATCAAGGCCGATCACAGCTCTGGTCGAAATCAAAAGGCCAGTCCAGAGGCTAATCAAATAATACATACTATCTTTAGAGGACCATCCACTGGGAGAAGTAACCGAGAGCGAACACAGAAAATCAGATAAGCAGTAGAAGCAAGACATAACTTTGACGTAAACTCGGTGGAACCAGACCCGAAAAGGGTAAAGAAAGGATGGGACCCAATAACATTCACAGAAGCAGACTCACATGAGGTCGATGTTCGGCCAAATGTCGCTCTGGTCATAAGTGCCCGGATTGGTCACCTGGAAGTTAGGAGAATCTTGATAGATAATGGAAGTTCTGCTGACATTCTCAATGTAGCCGTCTATGATCAACTCAGGTTGGACCGAAAGGATCTACAACATTTTCATACCCCACTCAAAGGATTCGGAGGAATTGAGGTCAGGTCACTCGGGACGGTAAAGCTACCAGTGAAGATTGGAGTGGCACATTGCTAGAGAACTGTATTGCTCGACTTCGTGGTGGTAGACTTGGATAATTGGCCATATAATGTATTATTGGGACGACCATTCCTAATAAAACTAAGGCCATAACAGCCACCTATGCCTTAATGATCAAGTTTCCGACCGAACAAGAGGTCGGAGTAGTCAAGGCATCCCAAGAGATAGCCCGAAGAGCTAACTTGTCAGTATATAAAGACAAGAATGATGAGCAGGTTTACACTATAACACAGCCGATTCAAAACAAAAAGCCACTATCATTCGAATTCGATCCAAGGGAAGAGCCGAATGAATCAAAAACTGAACCGGTCGAAGAAATCGTCTTGAAAAAAAATGAACTAGACAAAGAGATCAAGATCAGAGCCAACCTGGAAGGAAAAGTCAAAAAAGCCTCATTAATCTACTTAAAGAATACAGGAATGTGTTCGCTTGGAGTCATGAATACATAGTCGGGATAGATGCCCGAATAATATCCCATCATCTCACAGTAGACCCGAATGTAAAAACGGTGATACAAAAGAGAAGATCATTCAATCTCGAGAGAAGTCATGCAATCAAACAGGAAGTAGAGAAGCTACTCATTGTAGGATCGATTGGAGAGGTCAATTACCCTCAATGGGTAGCTAATGTAGTCCTCGTCCAAAATAAGAATGGACAATGGAGGATGTGTGTAGATTTTACAGATCTGAACAAGGCATGTCTGAAAGATAGTTTCCCACTTCCGAGGATAGATCAGTTGGTGGATGCTACATCAGGCCATGAGTTGCTCAGTTTCATAGACGCCTACTCCGAATATAACCAAATCCGGATGAACAAGGCTGACGAAGAAAAAACAGCGTTCATTACTGATCAGGGTTTATACTGTTACACAGTAATACCCTTCGGGCTAAAAAATACAATGGCAACATATCAAAGGCTGGTCAACAGAATCTTTGCACGGTAAATTGGAAGGAACATGGAAGTATACATAGATGACATGCTGACCAAGAGCATCACGGCAGGCAAGCACACTTCAGACCTGCGAGAAACATTTGATGTTTTGAGGAGATACCAAATGAAGCTAAATCCGAACAAGTGTTTATTTGGGGTTCCTTCAGGAAGATTCCTGGGTTTTCAAGTTCACCAAAAAGGAATCGAAGTCAACCCCGAGAAGATCCAGGGCCTACAGAAAATGACTTCACCAAGGACACTCAAAGAAGTACAGCGCCTAACAGGATGCTTAGCTTCTTTGGGTAGATTCATCTCAAAGACCACAGACAGATACGCACCTTTTTTCAAAGTAATTAGAAAAGGGAAAGGACTCGAATGGAATGAAGAGTGGGAGCACGCATTCTTAAAAATTAAAGAATACCTACGGCAGGCTCTCATCCTTTCAAAACCTCATATGAGAGAGACCCTCCAACTGTACTTATCAATTACAAAACTAGCAGCAAGCTCAGTCCTAGTCAAAACAGAAGATGGAGTACAAAATCCAGTATACTATACCAGCAAGACACTTCTACCAGCCGAGACCAGGTATTCACAGGCAAAAAAAATGGCACTAGCATTGGTTTCAGCAGCAAGGAAGCTAAGGTCATACTCTCAGGCTCATACAATCCAGGTTCTCACCGACTGCCTATTGAAACATATTTTACATAAGCCAGAGATTTCAGGGAGATTGACCAAATGGGCAATCGAGCTAAGTGAATTCGATATCAAAGGGCAAGCAGTGGCAGATTTTATAGTAGAGTTCACAGAGCCGAACCTGGAAGCAAAAAAGATGTTGGGTAAAAATTTCCCATGGAAATTGTATGTTGACAGCTCTTCAAACACTCATGGAAGCAGGGCAAGGATCGTAGTATGCACTCCAGAAGGAGATGATGTCGAATGTGCCATGAGGTTTGACTTCAAAGCAACCAACAATCAAGCCGAATACTAGGCGCTACTAGTTGGACTCAAAGTCTGCATAGCTCTCGGGGTAGATGAAGTCGAGATATTCAGCGATTCACAAATAGTTGTCAACCAAGTCTTGGACGAGTACCAAGCCAAGGATGAAAACATGATAGCCTACCGTGACATTGCAAAACAGCTCCTCCAAAAATTTAAAGAATATAAGATTGCCCAGATCCCAGGGAGGAGAATGAAAAGGCAGACGCATTGTCCAAACTAGCGTCAGCAACAACCACAATCAGGCCAAAGACTATTCCGGTTGCACATCTCCTCAAATCGAGCACGGTTGAACTGAGAAACTTAGAAATTTTAGAAATCCGAACACCTCCAGAAGGTTGGATGACTCAACTAAAAAGGTTCCTAGAAGAAGGCGTGCCTCCGAAAGATCCCTTACAAGCAAAACGTATCAGATATAGATCAGCAAGGTACACATTGGTTGGAGGAGAATTATACAGAATGGGGTATTCCCGAACACTCCAAAGATGTGTGTCAGAGGAGGATGCATATCGGATATTATAGGAAATCCATGGAGGAGTTTACGGAAACCACACTGGGGGTAAAAGTTTGGCACACAAGGTACTCAGGTAAGGCTATTATTGGCATACTCTGTTCTCAAATGCACAGTAATGTTTGGAAAGTTGCAATACTTGTCAAAGGATTGCTAATGACATCCGACAACCCCCTGAGCAGCTCAGAAACCTCACATCCCCATGGTCATTTTCCATGTGGGGTTTGGATTTAATCGGCCCAATGCCAGCTGGGACAGAGGGTGGAGCGAAGTATGTTATAGTAGCCGTTGCCTATTTCACGAAGTGGGTAGAAGCTGAAGCATTGGTGCATATCACAGAAGCAAACACCATAAATTTCGTGAAAAAGAATATACTTTATAAGTTTGGAGTCCCTAACACTATAATTATTGACAATGGCACCCAGTTCGATAACCTGAAATTCAGACAGTTGTGCAAAGAGTACCTTATTGCCAATTATTATGCCAAACCTGCCCACCCGCAAACAAATAGGTAGGTTGAAGCATTGAACAAAATCATCAAGCACACAATCAAAGCAAAGCTAGATGCCAAGAAAGGAAGCTGGGTTGAAAAGTTTCTCGAAGTATTATGGGCATATCAGACAACAGCAAGAACGTCAATATGAGAGACTCCATTCACTTGAGCGTTTAGAACAGAAGTTGTTATTCCTATAGAAACGTCATATACGTCACCTCGGGTTAGGCTATATGATGAAGATCAGAATGTTAATATGCTATTACAAAGTCTAGATGAGATAGAAGAGAAAAGGGAGAAGTCTCGAATACGAAATATGGCATATCAACAAAGAGTAGCTCGCCACTACAACTCTCATGTTCGTGTCAAGAAATTCCAGATAGGAGACCTGGTACTCAGGAAGGGGTCATTGAACATAAAAAATAAAGCTGCAGGTTCTCTGACTGACAAGTGGAAATGCCCATATAAATTCGAAGGAATAGCTGGTGATAGAGCATATTGGATTGCACGACCCAATAGAGGGGTCTTACCCCGACCATGCAATGCCCAATATCTGAAGATTTTCTATCCTTAAATTATTTTTTGTTCTTTTTTCTAGTCAGGACAATTTTAGTTAGGTTAGATACTAGTTGTGGAATTTAAAAACTTTGTTGATTTTGCCGTTATGAATAAAAATCAAAGTCGGGATTTCTGAAAAAGCATCAAACTCGGGATTTCTGAAAGAGCATATGATAATAAGAACATATGGAAGACAAGCATGATAATAAGAACATATGGAAGACAAGCATGATAATAAGAACATGCAAATAGAATACTCAGGACCATTAATTCCTAAATGAGCGGAGAAACTCGAAGGAGCATGCCAGCCGAGCAAGGTCAACTGACCTTAGCAAAAAGGCAAACCCGATGCACCAGTTCGGGACGCTATCGGGAAATATTCTGATGAAATACGTAGTTGTGTTAAGCGATTTAAAAAGCTTAACGATTCGGTAAACCCTTGCACATAAAAACTGGGGAGACGTCCTCGGTAATGCGTAAAGACTCGAACATATGATCATGGTGAGCCTTTATGTAATGTTTGGGTAGCAACCATGTATGAAACACAAGTATAAACATACTTGACTGTTTTAAGATGACTCGGTTAATAATAGTGGCTAGTTTAATAAGATACTTGTCATAAAGACAACAGTCAGTTTAATAAAATACTTGGCATTAAAAATTATTCGAGGAACGAAACCGATTTAATAAAATACTCGGTTAAGTTACCCAAACACCAGAAATAGCCAGTTTAATAAGATACTAGGCATAAAGATCGCAAGAGCCAGTTTAATAAGATACTTGGCGTCTAAAGCTATTCGGGTAACAACCGGTTTAATAAGATACTCGGTGAAGTTACCCAAAAATTATAGAGTTTAATAAGTTACTCAGCTACCAGAATCAAATTGAAATTTCGCGAGCAATGAAATCAAACCACCAGGTTCAAAAAAGTTACTCTGAATTTTATTAATATTTCAAAAGAATGGTTACAAAGTTCTTTTACAAAAGAATCATTTCAAAGAATTCTTTACAAATAATTGTTAAAGAGTACAAAAAATTCTATCTACAAAAATCAGGATTGTGAGGATTTGGAGCTTTTGCCAATACTCGGGTTAGGCACCATCTCATATTCACGGAGCATGCTCTCATTAGAAGGCCAATCAATTGTATCGACCGAATCGTCCATCCATTAGCTGTAATCTTCTCCTGGGATCGACCCAACATCAGGCACCACACCCTCTACGACTGACTCTTGACTGGCGTAAAAAGTCGAGATGGAGTGCTCAGATGGAACCTCCAAATGCATAGGATGGGGCTCTTTTCCTCGGCTACGGCAGTAAGTCCTTCACTCCTTCATCTGAGTCTGGAGAGATTCCAAGGACCGATCCACATAATGTTTGATCGACAGCTCCCAGTTGGTTCGGGCCTTCTCAGTCACCCTATTCTTAACTTTGAAGAACTCGCCAGCTGAAACTAGCCCTCGTTGAAACTTCTGAAGGAGAAGGGTGTCGTAGATAGGGGATCTTTTAAAACGATTAACCTTCTGGACTTCGAGTTCCAGCCTAGCCTCTTTAGATAGGGATATGACTGTCAGAGCTTGGCGTTCCAAGTCCTCGATCTTCTGTTCATATGCCGACTTGGACTGCTCCGCTTCCTGCTCGACCTTGAGCATTGATTCTTGGGTAAAATACGATAAGTTTTGAAGTGATATAGCCTTCTCTTCTGCCAAAGAAGCCCTCTCCTAGGCCTCCATCTGTTTCGCCAGACAGTGGTCAGCAAAAACTTGGGCAGAATCAACCTCTTGTTGATAAGCCATTTCAGCCCGAGCACGGTGATGCTCACTTTCCTTCAGATAAGCTTCGAGACGCCTTATTCTATCAGATTGATGTTGCTGCGTTTTAACCAGCTCAGCGAACTCGGCCACCATCTGTAAAGGAGCACAATTAAAAACCTGGCGAACAAGCAAAGAAATTAGAGAAGTTAAGGATAACTTAAGTAAGATGCACCATTGAACAAATTCTGAACGGTCTATCAGAGAGCCATCCCGAAAACAGCTCTAGCGGTCGTCCCCGATGAAAGCCCAACCGGATGACATCTCCCGTAGCATATCATGGGGAGACATACCCTAGGGAGAAGGGTGTGAAGGAACCCCCGAGGGTTCAGCCCCTAGATCTTCGACCTTGAGGGGAGGGGAACCTCTATTCGGCTCTGAAGCCTCTACATCCACCGACGCTCCAACATCAACACTCGGGGGAATCTCAGCCATAATAAATTCATCGCTAGAGTCGATAAATGAGACCACCCAAGGGACTTTGAGAGGGCGAGTTGAAGAGCTTACTATCTTTCGCTTCTCAGCCAGAGAACGGTGAAAGTTGAGATCAGCCGCGGGATCTTCTTGAACATTATCCCGGAAAGACTTAAAAAAATCAGGACCTATGGGTACTTGACCCGCGGAGGTATAACCTCTATCACTGGCATCAGACAGCTCGACAGGCTCTTCACCAGGACCTTCACTCTGCCCTTGCCCATCGCTAAGCAGTTGAGAATCGGTCAGGCCACTAGGATCACTAGTCTCCCCAGTGGTCGGTTGAACGACATCCTCGGAGACATATTCGGGAACTTGCTCTTCGACCATATCAGTTTCCTCATCGGACTTAGGCAGATCGATGCCTTTATTGCTCTGACGAGAAGCTTCTGTTCGGCTCGCCTGAAGAATTGACTTCACTTGGCGAGCCTGAAGATCGCAGATGATGTTCGTATCGTACACTTAGAAGAAAAAAGGAACCGCGTCAGAATTCAAAGCAAAAAATAACAATGAAAAGAAAAAAGGTTGTAAAAATCACTTACATCGCCTACGGTAGCCTGAAATCTGTTTGAAGAAGCCTAGCTCAATCATCTTCGCCTCAACGAAAAGATAAGTCTTGCTCCTCTTCTCCAAAGTTTGAACTGCAGCCCGAGCAAGTCTGGTCAGCTTAGAATCGCTATAATCAATTTTCATCTTGTTTCAAATCTCGGGGGAACAGAAGAAACGGGGGACTTTCAGCACCGTCCGAGTACCCCCCAGTTGAAATAGTAACATCAAGCCCGAGACTCCCTCCGGTGAAAAACCAACTATTCTTCCAGAACTTGTTGGATATAGGGAATCCCCATATAAAACCCCTCTTTTTAAGGTCATCAGAGATGTCAGCTTCCCGACTCACCTTTGTCCCATCGGGGACCCAGCAGTCTGGCAGATTAGACATGAGGAAGTAAGTCCCTGTCTTACCAGACTGCCTCAGCGTGAAAAAGTGCCTGATTTCACTCGGGGAAGGTGGCGACAAGTTCATTCGGCTGTATATATTCCACATGCACATTAAAATTTTATAGATGTCCGGGGGCAGTTGAGCCAGAGCGATCCCTGCTTCAGCCAGAAACCAGGCAATAAATGGATGAAAAGAAAAAGTGACGCCGCAGCAGAGCATGGATCCATAGATTGCCACCATGCCCAGGGGAGGATTCCACGCAGCTCTATCACCTGTTGGAATCAGAGTGACCGAGTTAAGCAGATCGAATCGGAAACGATACTTTTCTATCTCATTCGCCCCGACTACATTCGGGTCGGTATCAAACCCACTCGGACGAGTAACAGAGAAAGAAAGGCGAGATATTCTGAACGCCTCTTCAACATCGTTTTCATTGACAATCTGCTCCCTGGTCCAAATATCGCCTGAGTCGTGCTTACGGACTTCACTTCTGCTTTGATGTTTTCTCATCCTTCGTAGAGGTACCATGTGATTAGAAACATCAGATTTAGAACTAGATGATGAATCAGAACTGGATATAGGACTAAAAGTGACGTCAGGGTGAAGCCCAGAAACATCAACTTTTAAAAAAAGAGGTTCATCAGCAGAGATTTCCCCCAGTAACCTTCTAATGCAGGAAACCAACTGGAAATCCCCACGTTCTAATGCATCAAGCACAATATTACAACGTCGATGATGGGAAGATGGCTCCATTAAAACTAACCTTGAATAAAATTTGATATAAGATCTTCAACGAAGAATTGCAACCTTCTGCTTAAAGAAATCTGGGTTTGAGAAATATTTTCTGCTTAAAATTTTTAGAATGAACCAACGCTCTCTCAGTGAAGAATTTAAAAAGATGATAGCACAAAACCCCTAGGATCTTAAGGCGGGAAAAGACGATGATAAGGTTTGATGATGTAGGCGGCGCACGGGGAAACAAGTAGGTCGTTTCTCATAAATGATATCGAAAAACGAAGAGGCAAGGGACACGTGTCAAAAAGAGAAATGGTTTTCGCCGTCAGAACTCCAAAACGTCACCATCATTAAAGATCTCACGTGAGAAGGCAAATCGAATTTGCATGGTCACCATTAAGACACGTCATTATGACAAGACATTTACTCGGGCAATGAAAAGATATTGAAAAACTAATTAAAATACTTTTGCCCGAAATAAAACCCTGTTTAGCAAAAATATTTTAAGGGGGTATTGTCATATGTGAATTTTATCGTACGTACACGTCATCTTCAAAATGGATAAATTGTCAGGTGGACATCCGAATAGGCATTCAGAAAATATCCTACAAGACATCACCAAAGAAGAGTAAACCCGAGTAAGCAGATGTTGAACAAAACATGCTCAGGGTCAATCGACGTCATATATTACTCAGGATCAGTTAATGACACTCGGGGCTGGCATTTCTACTCGGGTCAAATAACGTTACTCGAGACCAACGGGTATTGTCCTTACTCGGGATAAACATGAAGAAAACTGAATAAAAGCCCAGCATATAGCTCACGTGGATCAAGTCATTAAAATACGCGAAGATATCCATATCAAAAAGGAATCTCAATAAGAACAGAATATTAAACAGGAAATGTTCCCAATCAGGCAACAACTTTATTTCTTCAAAAAGACTACGCTCTTATAAGGGAATAAGTCCTAATTGGACTACATTACTAGAGTCCCATTCGATCTCAGTACAAGACTCCGAAACAGGAAAGAAGACAATCAGCTTCAAACAAGTAAATAATTGTAATTAATACAAAGATCTCTTATTACTTGAACAAAGCAGATTAGGGTTCTACAAACATATAAATAGACCCATAATCTCGTAAAAAAAAAGATACAGCAATCATAGAAGAATACAGAGAGAAAAAAGAGAGATCGAGAGCTTGTAATATTATAATTTCATAGTGGATTTTGGCATGGTTGATCATTCAACCACCCATGGACGTTTCTTCGGTCATCGAAGTTTTACCACATAAAAAACTCGCGTCTGTTTATTTTCTTCTTCTCTTTCTCTTTGAAATCACAGTCGAAATCCAATCCTTGTTAGCTTTTCTCATACATCCAGAAATCAACGTCAACAGCATTCAAATCAACTGCGACGGATCTTTTCAAGCTAACTAGTGATGTCGCAGCGGCAACAAAAATTATAAACTAACTCCACTCCAAATCCGATAAATGGCCATTACATTCCTGCAAAAAATAGAAAATTTGTTTATGTCCAAATACGTCCAACCAATAAAATACTATCATATAATAATAAAATTACAAACACATAAAATTTCATAAATTAAACACCTGTTTGCTCTCTAATAACCTAGTTCCTTCGTCAAAGGAGTAGTGGGACCATTTTATTTCTTCCTGAAGAAAAAAAAATCAATCATAGTCGGTACATATATACCGTTAATTAATTTCTATGTGTTCTACCTACGTACAGAAAATATTATTTATAATTAAAACATTCCATACCGGTTAAACAAACGAAATATTCAATAGTTAAACAAAGGAAATGTTTATTGTTAACAACCTGATAGCATGATTATTGCTGACCAAATGCATGTTTACACACTAATAATTGCTTACACGATTCAAGTAAGAGTATGATTACACGTTACACATGGTCTATTTACATGCTGATATCTATACATGTTTACATGCTTAACAATCTGAATGCTTACACGTTGCACGCTACACGTGTAAGCATAAATTTTAACAGCGTGTAAGCAACATACAGCGTGTAAACAAGTCGAGTTAGCAGTGTGTAATCAATCACATTGTTAACTCGATATATTTACACCATGTTACAATACATGCTTATACGATGAAATCAGGGAATTATTACATGTTGCACATATAATGCATGAATGTATGAATGGTTACAAGCAGGGAAAAAGAATCAAGCATTATACCGCATAAACATTCTGATACACTAATTTTTATGCTTATGTTCATTTTAGAATTTTACTTTCACTTCAAGAACTCCAGAACAACCACTCCTAACTAGTATATGATGATATCACATTTTGCACCTATTTGTAGCCCCTTTTCTCTATCTTTTCGTTCAATTCCCGGGTAAAACCACGGTTTAATGGCTCATTTTAGCATTTCAAAAGTTTTTTCCATTAAAAGGATTTAATTGCAGAAAGTCATTTCAAAATTTCTAGAATATGGGATTCAGTTCGCCCCTTTCTCAAGCAAAGTCAGGCATGAACTAGAGAACATCCCTTTTCATGCCTATGGTTTTCGTGCAATCAGGGAGCGAAGAAGCGAGCGGAGCTTTTGGGCACTAGAATTTTCGTGCCCTCAACCAGCGAATCAAGGAGCGAATTTCTGATCAGCGCTTTTCGCGCATGTGGTGTTCATGCCTTCTTTGCGCGAAAGTGGTAGCGAAATGGAGATCAGCGCTTTTCGCGCCCAATACTTCACGCCTTATTCATATGAATCTTCCAGCGAAATGTGCCCTTGCTGCGTTGAAACCAACTTTTCGCGCCCAACTTCGCCCCTTTGTACAGTGAATCTGGGAGCGAACCACGTCACATCCACCCCTTTTTCTTCTGATTTCTTGATCCCAAAAATTCAGGATTCTCTGATTTCCAATCATTTTTCCTACCTTCTAAGGCCATCATAACCTCCACAGCTGCACTTTTTCTTCCTGCATCCAATCCTCTTTCATGCATTTCCTTCTCTCTTCTCCCTTATGTCTCCCTTATGTTTTGAGCCTTTTATATATGATTAAAGAGAAAGGGAGAAAACAGAGGATCTACCTTATCAGTTTTTCCAGCACAAACCACTACACTTTCTATGCACTTTGGTGACCAATGAAGGAAGCTTGGAGCAGCTAGGAGGGTCTCATCTTGGAAGAGTGGAGCCATTGAAGCCTAGCATTGCAAGAAGAAGTTCTTCAACTAGAGTTTTCTCTTGAACTTCTATCTTTATTATCTTTGTATTTGTTATGGCTTGTGCTCATTTGATGATTTGTATGCTATCTATATGTATTGTGAGCTAAGCATTCCTTAGTGTTAGAACAAGATGAAACCCCACCTTGATTTATGATAAATGACCCCTTGAAATTCTCTACAAGTGCTTGTCAGATTGTATGGATGATTTGCATGCTTAATGCTTTTATTTTGATTGGTCATCATCTTGAATGATCTTTTGATAAGCAATTTGTTCACTATATATGACTAGAAAGATGAGAAATCACTAAGCTAGCATATGGGATTCATGAAAGTTGTTCCATACAGCTTAATGAGTTCATGCATGTGTTATATGTGTGAATGAGATTTCTAAGACATCGAAAGAGATTACAAAATCATTGTAAGGAATAAGAATCTATAATCTTTGCTTACATGCTTGAGAATGGAAAGGGGTTGTGATGTTTAATAAAAAGGGGTGTGGTGGATTCGAGTTTTAGCACATCTGACATCAATATTGTCACTTGTGTTTTGATTTAGAATAGTTGTTGTCGTATTTGGAAAAACACTCTTTAGTAAAGTTTTTAGTGTAAAAATCTGGACATTTTGGTTATTTAATTGTTCAAATAGTATAAAAGCCGATAAAATCCGGTAATCAAACCTTTAGTCCTCGTGGAACGATCCCTACTTGTCACTATACTAGGCTCCGACCTCATGCTATTGCGAGGGTTTTTCTTGTGTAGTCGAAAACCGATCACTACAACAAATACGAGCTAACATTACTAAAAGGAAATTAAACAAAAATATATATATATCTTCTTTAGATAATAAACCCTTGACAGATATGATGATCCTGTGATTACGAAAACCTTACGAGATTTAAGACAATTCTGAGAGGGAAATACTCGTATTTGAGAAATAAAATCTAAGTGAAATAAATGAGAAGGAAATAAAATATTAATATTGTCTGAAAAGTAGATAAGGGTATACTTGTCTAAATATTATTTCTCTTGGATAAGAAAAATAAAACTTATTGGGATGAAACAGTTTCGATAACCGCATTAATTTCTAGATCAAATGACGGGATTTTGCCATCATATTATATCTCTCACAATTATGTAACAAATTTTCTTGTCATATCATTTGGATGATAGAAAATCTGAACAAACTTTTGGGAAATCTCAAATCATAATTTGCAGCATTATATAACATGATCCATAAAGAATATTGAGAAGAAAGGAAAAAATTTATGACCAAATTAACAGAGTTGATTAGCAATATTAACAGCTCCAAAATGATTTCCAAAACAAAGATCTGTTTTCTATGAAGCACATTCTCAGTGCAAAATGTAAGCTCCAGAGTGACAATCTTGAATTGTTTCCTTAAATTGTATGTTTAGCTGCAGAATTTCATCAGAGAAATCTTCGGCGGAACTCAATTTTTAAAGGCAAAGCACCAATCATAGCAAAACCACTCAACCATGTTCTTCCAGTTTCCTGTAGGCAAGAGAGGTCAAATTAGAAGAGTATGCAACCAAACAAACAGTTCAAGCACTTTTTTCCTTGTAATTCAAGTGACCAACGTAAAGACAGATTAGAACAAAATTCCAAAGAAAACTTTGGAAACATTTAACTGCAACTTTACCAATGATAGAATTGAACACTTTTTTAATGCCATTTCTGGTATTATGTATGCCAATAGATGGGATTCAAAATCTTGAACTGTAGGCAAAGCAAACAGTAGTTGTACGTCTCCAGTCTCCTAACAAAATAGCATATTACAAAATCACAACATATCATAAAAGTAGTCTGAAATCTAATACAGTAAAACCGTGAAAAAATCTTCAAAAATTGATACCTTCTTGAACTCCACAATTTTAGTTTCAACATCGATAGTATCATGATACAATATGAATTTCCCCTGACAAGTTGAGATCATTCAACGAGTTACATATCGATTCCAACGAATCATGCGTGCAATCGAAGATCATAGTAATTAAAATTGAGGGCGAGTAGTTAGTTACCTTAAAAAGATGCACGAATAATGTAAGTGGTTTTACATGGCAGACCTCTTTACCCATGAGTACCATTCTCTGAACATATTCTTGCTTCAAACTATTGTCGGTTTCTAACTCTTGCATCATATCATCAGCATTCCGAGAAGCAGTTGATGGGTACATGTGAATATTCACCTTCTCAAGAGCAGGGCATTTGTCCATGCTCAACAGCAAGGGATAAGTTCCATTCAAGTTAAAAGAATTTTAGTCTAGGCCCGTTGTCACAAGCCTCCCATGATATAGAAAGACTGAAATTTGCAAATTAACTAGCCGTGGAGCAGATATGGTGTAGAACCCCGTGACTACTTATATACCGGGTCTGCTCACACCATGCATTCTATTAAAAGTAAATTTTCTATGTTCAAGTAACCAGAGAACGGATCATTTTCCAAATCAATTATAACCGAAGAGAGTTGCAAAGTTGTCAATGTTGCAAAACCAGATCAGTCCCTTAAACATTTTGTTGTCTGCCCCAATTTGAGAGTCTTCAAAGCTTGACATTCGAAAAGGGTTGAAGGAAAGTTGTCCACGATATCAGTTTCGAACTCTTTGAATCTATGAGATATTGCATACTCGAAAACTATACTCATAAGTGTCTCTATGATTTCATCTATGCTATCTAATTCAACATCACTGCAATAGAACTTGAGTTTAACCAGATTCAAGTCCTTGCGATGGTGTAAAACATGAGTCACAAAACCATGAAAAGCAACAGAATTGAGGACGTTGCGGTGACACAAATTGAGACTGTGGATGTGAGTCCAAGAATACCTCCAATTCTTGGACAAAACACAGGTCCTAACAGCATACTTGGTGTCCATAAGATAGAGTATGTGATAGATTATATAGTAAGGTAAATAGCTAAGCCGATCAATCTTTCTCATCTTACTAGTGTGTAAGAGACCTTCCATGTTCTTGTAAGAGACCCTCCATCTTACTAGGATTATTAATCTAACTCCAAAAGTTTTTGCATAATATAATAAAAACAAAAATCCAAATATTTTCGACCATAATCTCTGATGCAAATCTTTGAA
This sequence comes from Dipteronia dyeriana, assembly GCA_032871835.1. NCBI lineage: Eukaryota > Viridiplantae > Streptophyta > Magnoliopsida > Sapindales > Sapindaceae > Dipteronia > Dipteronia dyeriana. The sequence continues at coordinate 705,002 of CM065299.1, read as the reverse complement.
AGAAATAATTAAGAATACAAAAGAAATTTAAAAACCTTGTGAAGAACTGGGAAATCTCTGGTGTGGCTTCTTGCTGGTCGAAACCTGGAAACAGGAATTTTAAAGGTTAGCTTGAAAACTCTAATTTATGTCTAATATAGACTCGTTTAGGGTGTTGTAAATTGGATCGGCTTGGGCTTTGGGGGGGTTTAGTAAATGTCAACAAAATAATTCTACCATGAAAAAATAATTCAGATCAATCAAATTGGGAAAGTTTTAGTTCTGGAAAAAATCTGCCAATTTTTCTACTTTATCATCAATTCATCATCACATTCAAGACTCCAAATTAAACAAAAATCAAACAATCAAACACAAAGACATGACAGAACAAAACCCACTTCGAATCCTAATTTTCTGAGCAACCAAACAAAGTTGACTGACTCCCACCCATCGTTGTCCACCTCGGATCTTCATCTTCTTCGCTTCCATTTTCGAATTTCTTTTTTTTTTTTTTTTTTACGTTTTTCAGTGAAATATCGACCGAGTGAACACGTCAAGCGATTTCGCTGATCTGAAAAACTAATCCGCCCTCACGTGACCGGTCACGTTTGCTAAATTACGTACACGTGTCTGGTGTTGTGACACGTCACTAAAATTAGTCAAATTGACTAATAATGCAGCTGATCCAAGCTGACTTATCAGCCGAGTCGGCTAATCATTGACGTGCTAAAAAAGAGTCCATTTTTATTGTTTTTCGTTTTCAATGTTTGGGCTTTAATTGAATGTACAATGGGCCAATGGGCCTGCATAAAAACTCTCCAAGCTTTATCTGTGAATTTGGCCCAAACTAGCTATATATATATATGCAACCAAGTAGTAATAGTATGGCTATTATTATTATTAAATAAATTTGAGAAAATACATTGCATTTGCATTCGATTCTCTTCTAATTTATTACGCGTTTACTAATCGGAAATGAAACAATAAGGAATCAAGCTCCGTGGAAAAAGAAATTGGAAAGTGAACTTGATTTCTTATGTGGAAGATGGGAATTAAATTCTCTTTTCCGTAAGAACTTAATTTCTGATTATGTACGGAAGCCACATAATTTGATTTGAATTAAATTTCAAGAATTAAGTTTCATTTCCCTTATTAAGATACTTGTTTAGTAAACGTGGTTCTAATATTTAGAAATCATGACTTAATTTCATAAACAAAACATCAAAAACAAAAAAAATGTAATACAACACATAAAAAAAATTATATATTGCCAATACATTTTCAATTCAATCTTGTATAAATCAGCCTAGTTGTATAGCCATTTGCAATTCTTATCCTGTGACACCATTTTATTTATACCTGCACATTGTAATTAAGCACAATAACTTTATCAGCAATTTGATTAAGAGAGAAAATAAAAAATAGACATGGAAAACATTAAACTCTTGTTTGTAACCACTTTTGAAATTTTTTTGTAAATAGCCACTTTTAAAAAAAATCAGTGTATGTCTATAAATTACAAAAATACCCCTATATTTGATTTTTTCTTTAAAACTGAAAGGAAAGTTGAAATCATGACTAAAATCTGGAACCAAATTTGAAATCAGGACTAGAAACTTGAAACTTGAAACTTGAAATCTTGTCTAAAAACATGAAATTTTAAAACTTGAAATCTTGTTTAAATTGAAATGTTGAAACTTGAAATCTTAACTAAATTGAAATGTTGAAACTTGAAATCTTAACTAAATTGAAATGTTGAAACTTGAAATGTTTTGTGTTTTTAAGTTTTTCTTTTTCAAATTTTGAAACTTGAAATCGTGCCTAAATTGAAATGTTTAAACTTGAAATCTTGACTAAATTGAAATGTTAAAACTTGAAATGTTTTGGGTTTTTAGGTATTTCGTTTTCTTCCATTTTCTTCGGCAGATCTACTCACCGGCTGAGGGGGAGCTCGACGGTGTTACTGGACGGTCGTGAAGCCCAAGCGACAACACTCCAGCAAGCCGTCGAAGACATATGAGAGAGAAAGGAAAAAAGAGAGAAAGAGAGGTGAGTGAAAGAGTGAGAGAAATAAGAGAGTGAGAGAGGTGGTCGGGGACGGTTCGCCGGCCTTCGTAGGGACGCCGAAGACGGTTCACCGGCCTTCTTAAGGATGCCGATGACTGTTCGCCGGCACACCATCGACGGGAGAGAGAGATCGGGGAGAGAGAGAGGAAAGGAGAGAAAGAAAAAAGAGAGAGAAAGTGTTTGGGGATGGTTTTTATATGAGGGTATTCAAGTAATTTCTCAAAAAAATGGTTATTAACGAATAAATTTTTGTATGTGGTTAAAAACAAAATTTTCATAATAGTGTTGGTTATTTTTAACAATTTACACTTTGATTAATCAACATCAGCATGGACATAAAAACCTGAAAGATTAAAAGTATATAAAATATAATAACTGATCTTGTTGAACGATTCTAATTTGTTCTTTAGGATTGTTGTGGAACAACATGAATTCCCTCTGAAAAGTTATAATCAACCATTTGAGTTATTCACGGATAGAATTAGATCAGTACAGTATTAAAATCAATCGAACTAGTAAAATTACCTATAGAAAATTCCATGATATTTTAATAGATTTTGTCTGAGAGAGTCCGTCCGCCATTCTAATGAGATTAGAAATATTCAATTCACTAAGAATTGGTGAAAAGATATGAATATTCACCTTGTTAAGAAACGAACACCGATTAAATTTGAACACCAATGGATACATCCCATCAAATTCAAAGAATTCGAGTTTCGGTGCAAATATCACAAGCTTCGTCAACTCATAATTTGTATCAAGAGCTACACATTGCAAATCATATATGACCAAATTAACCAATATTGGAGATGAAACTTCTATTGTATAGGTTCTCCAGGGCCAACCTCCCACCCAACATTCAATTGATGTCAAGTTTTTTATTTTGCAGAACCCCTTCAAAAGAACACAATTGAACCGTAGTGATCGATGAGCTCGAAATAAACGAGGGAGATTGAAAAATCCATCCGGATAAAACCCCCACATTGGATTCCAGGTTTTCTACCCCTTGAAATATGGCATAATAGAGAACTTTGATCATTAGAGCAGGATCTAAACCGTTATCGCCGTAATAAAACCTGAGCTTGACCAGATTGAGTCGGGGCTTGCGATGGTGCAAAACATGTTGGAAATTTTATGACTAACTCTCAATTTGAGAGTAAAAATTGAGTGTGATAAATTCCATAAAATTGGAATATTCAAAATTGAGTCTCAAAATGAACCCACTGTGTAGGGATTAAAATGAATCACACATTGTTTAGGGAAATCATTTATATATAGTTTATAAGTGAATGTATGATATGAGATATCAACATGTGTGGCATAGAGGCTCTCTCTCTCTCTCTCTCTCTCTCTCTCTCTCTCTCTCTCTCTCTCTCTCTCTCTCGCGGGGGAGGGGGGTACAATTCATGGACCCTGAATTTTCAAATGCACGACTCATGTGTGGACACGAATGCCGCTCCGATTGGACTGTGAGAGTCCAGTTGACCTTTTGTCACTTCCCTAAGTCAACGTTTTTTAATTGTGATGAATAAGAAAAACTTTAATTGTTTGGATTCTGATTTCTTACTTGATCATTAAGAATATAAAATCGGGTTTTAATTAGAAGTAAATTTCTTTGGAGAATATTATATAATTAAATTATTTCCTTATTAAATCAAAAATGTAATTTCCCGAATTAATCCCGAATTAATCCCAAAACCCTAGTGTTTCGGTTTAGGTATATAATAACTCTAATATTTTATTCATATTACAGAGGAATATAAAAAATTTAGAGGCAGCCGAATTCTTTTCTTCTGGTGAGTTTAAACTTAATTTGAGTTCGCTGGTAGTGGTGTGCTTAGGCCTACAACGGTTGAACCGTTGTATTCTGGGAGACAATTGCATAATACACATACGGTGTTGTCCGACGAAATTGTCTTAAGGACAACATGTGAAACACGTGTCTCGGTTCTAAAATTGTTTCTAACGTGATTTTGTTGTACTGTTGCTTTCTTATTTCCAGATACCAGCCAGGTTTATTTTGGAATTACGATTTACAAAACATTGGTGACAAAATATACAAAGGCGGACCAATTTCTGAAACCTGAACCATCAAAATTGAGAGCATGAACATTCATCCTATGATACCTCCATTGTCTGGACAAAACACAAGTCTGGACCGTGTATTTGGTGTCCATAAGCGAGAGAATGTGATGGATTATAGTGTCCGGCAAGTTGCTTAGCCTATCAATCTTCTTTCGAAATCTGAATCTGATTTTGATTTTCTCACTACTAGATTGAGCCTCCATTTTTTTCCTAGCTATTTTATGTCCAATACTTGCTTTGAACAAAATTTTAAAAAATATATATAAAGCTAAAAGGTATAAACCTAATTTGACTAGGATAAGGAATATGGAAATATGAATATCAAAATAAAAGGGATATTAAGATTTTAGTCTCTCTAGTTTGCGTTTTTCTAGGTTTTGTCCACTAGTTTTTGAAATCACTAAGTTCAGTCCACTAGTTCTCTAAAATATATATTCCAGTCTCTACCGTCCAATTTCATTGACTTCCGTTAGGTCAACAATGGAAAAAGGGAAATGTGATAAAAGTTTCCAGAAGCTTTTCATATATAAGGGTAAAATTGGTATTTAATAATATACAAATTAAAAAAATAAAGTATAAAATACAATAATTAATATTACAATTTAATTTTAAAAATAAAAAGAAATTAAAACCCACACCGGACCGCCACCAACTCCAATCCACCACCACAACCTCCAACCACCACCAACAAATCCACACCAACTCCACCTCCAACAAACCCATACCAACACCGCCTCCAATCCACCACTACCATCAAATCCACACTCATTCATCATCATCATCATCATCACAACGTGACTTTTCGATCATCATCATCATTCAACCAAACCCATTCAACCACCGCCATCGTTCAACCAAATCCCTTCAACCCACAAACACTGTTCAACCAAACCCATTCAACCAACCACCATCGTTCAACCAAATCCATCATCATCATCATCAAAACTACCACCACCATCAGATCGAAACCCATCACCAACTTCAACACCACCACCACTAGATCGAACTTCATTCGTCCAAATCCACCACCACCACCATCACGATCAGCATCATATCACTACCACCACCAGATCGAAACCCACCACCAAGACCAATTCAACAGCCAAAAACCCTAATCTAAACCCAGAATCAAATCATAGAAACCTAACACCCAAATTAAGAGATCGGTTGAGAGAGATGAGATGGAAAGAGAGAGAGGGAGAGAGAGATGAAGTTTGATTGATTTTTAGGCGGTGAGAAAGAGATGAAGAACAGTCTAGAGGTAGAAGAAGATAAGTGGGTGCATTTATTATTGGGCTGGGGTTGATTAGGATAGGTGAGTGTCATTTAGGCTATGTTTGGTAAGAGGAATAGAGAGTATGAGGGATGGATAAATTAAAGGAGAGAGAGTAGGAGGGATGAAGATGATAACATATATCATTCATGTTGTTTGGTATTGAAAAGAGGATTGAATGAATGGATTGGTATATAATTTATAAATTTACTAAATTGCCCTTATATAAATTAAAGGGTTATAAAAAATTGGAGGTATTATTGGGATGGATTGGTTTTTGTGGGCCCAAAAGAATGACAGCTCCCTCCTCCCCTCCCCTCTCCTCTCCTCTCTTGTCTCTTCAACCAAACAAAGGATTGGAGCTATCCCTCCAACACTCTCCCTCCCTCCATCTCTCCCTCGTACCAAACAAATTGTTAGTATTAGGTTGGGTTGGTGTGAAATCTGATTTGTTATTATTATTTTTATTCATTTTTATAATTTAGTATTGGGTTGGGTTGAGTTGGTGTTAAATTTGATTTGTTATTATTATTTTTATTCATTTTTAAAAAATTTATATTTATTTTAGAATTTATAAAATTGGAGGGCATAAGGGTCTTTTTACAGGTGTCAGCTTTTATCAAGGGCAGAAAGGTCATTTTACACCTTGACATTGTCATTTCACAGAAACCGTTACAGAATGAATGAATTTAGTAATTCCAAAATCTAGTGGACCAAACTCAAATAAACGTAAACTAGAGGAATTAAAATCATAATATCCCCAAGATAAAAAGGGAAATTCTTAAAAATATTAATAACAACAATAATTAAATCCAATTTGTTTGGGACAAAAAACAGCATCCCATGCACAAATTCCATATCATCAAGCAATTGCAAAAAAATAAAAAACCCTAGTTTGATTCTACTAAAATTGCCTTCAAATCCACTGTGATAGATCTTTTCAAGCTAGCTAGTGATGTTGCTGCTGCTACAAAAACTATATACTAACTCCACTCCAAATCCGATAAATGGCCATTACATTCCTGCAAAAAATAGAAAATTTGTTTGTCCAAATACGTCCAACCAATAAAATACTATCATATAATAATAAAATTACAAACACATAAAATTTCATAAATTAAAGAGAGAGTATTAATTTCCCCCTGATGTTTACGTCTGCATCGTTTTACCCTCTCTAGTTTTAGAATTAATCATTCCCTCCCCACCCCACTATTATCTAACCGTTAAACTAGATGGGTTTAGTATTAATTTTAAGGGTATTTTAGTAAATTAATAAAAAATAATAATAAACTAATATATTTTCCTATTTAAAAATTAAACACAACTCTCCTCTCAGTTTTCTCTCTCCTCAGTCAACGCCACACCAACTTAAAAAAAAAATTCCACACCGGTCCCACCACCCACCACCCACCACCTCTCTCACAAATCATCTTCTCCTCCGCCCACCACCAATCATCTCTTTCCTCTAACTTTTTTCTCACTCTCAATCTCTCTCACTAGATCAACAGACCATACCATTTTTTTTTTAAAAGAAAAACACGCCAGTCCATCATCGCTCTCACACCATCTCCTCCACCCCGCCGCCTAGCCGAACCCGCAAATCCCTCCCACCACCCACCATCTCTCACACACATCACCATCCATTTTATCAAAATTAGGGATGGCAGCGGGTCGGGTTCGAGTGGATTTTGTAAAATCCAAACCTCACTCGTAAAAATTTTCCTCACCCACGTCCGTCTTCGAACCCGCGAAGGTAAACGGGTTTACAGTCGGGTTTGAACCCACGGGTTATGGCTACACTCATACCCTCACCTGCGAAACAATGTAGGTTTATGTGTAGATGTTTCACCTGCAGGATATCTACAAACCCGCTACCTACGAACCCGTGAACTCGCGATTTGTCATTTGTAAATTTCCACATGTAATCACCTATTGGATACTTAATTAAATTAAATTTCAATTTCTAATTCTCTACTTGATACATTACAAAACAATAATAACCATGAAAATAAAACAACAAAAAATAATTCAAATGTCTATATATGTTTATATACAAGTATTTTATTTATGCGGATTCGCGGGTCCAACCCGCGGGTTCGTTTTTCCAACCAGTACCTGCCCACAAACCCACCGGGTTTTTCATTAAACGGGTTCGCGGATCCGCGGGTCGTAAATTCACCATCCACACCAGACCCTATAGGGTCGGGTTCGGGCAGGTAGGTGCCCATGGGTGCTGGTCAAATTGCTATCCCCAATCAAAATACTCTTAAACTTAACAGTCAAACCATCCATTTTAACAGTCGGATAATGATAGGGGGAAAATGACTAATTCAGAAATTAGAGGGAGTAAAACGATAATGATGCAAACATCAAGAGGGAAATTAATAATATCCCTAAATTAAATACCTTTTTGCTCTCTACTAACGTAGTTCCTCCGTCAAATGAGTCGCGGAACAATTTTAATTCCTCCTGGAAAAAAAACAATCATAGTCGGTATATATATACTGTTATTTAATTTAGCAACTTTCTAGTATAGGATCCCATACGAATTCATATGGTTTCACTATTTTCAATCGGTTGGAATCAATGAAACTATACGAATTTTTATACGGAATCTTGAACTTGATAATTTTTAATATATACTTACCACATAAAAATTGAATGTCACGCTGAAGAATTTTGCACGCTTTTGCACCAATTTAGCAAGAGAAATGAAATAATCTTGAAATTTTTTCCCGTTGTTTGTATCTCGAGAAAATAGAGGATCTCTCATCTCAAGTTTCGCCTCATTCATATTGCTCCATATTTCCAAAACTAAAGAAGGATTATATAACCACACGAACTCGAATCTTTTAAGTTCCGGCGCAGATATTATAATCAATCCATCATATTGAATATCAGTAATGATTAACTGGACTAGCCGCGGCAAATTGATGTTCAGGATTTCTATGTTGGATACTCGACAGCTTGTTAGCCGTAGATTCTCTAGATTTGAACAACTCGAGAAGAGATCGTTGCAGTCTAAGTCTATATCCACTCCGGTGAGCTGCAAATGTTTCAACAATGCGAAGGTCACGGAATTTGACGGCACATTGAAGAGACCGCTCGGATCACCAAAATTTAAAGTCTCGAGTGTTCGAGACTCCAGAAGGCTTGGAGGGAAACTACACACATCAGTTTCAAGCTGTTCAAGTTGACGCAACATTGCACGATCCAAAACACCATTAATCAAAGACCGGTTTTGCTTGGCTCCCAAGAAAATCCTGAGTTTACGAATATTGATCGAGTGCTGACGACTTTGCAATACATGGAGGACGAATTCTTCAAAAGCCTTTCTAGTCTTGAAGTTTTTGTAATCGAAACTCAGACTATGAACATAAGTCCAGTGATGGGTCCAATTCTTGGACAAAATACAAGTCTTGACCGCTTCTTTGGTGTTGTCAAGACGAGACAGAACTTCATGGATTATAGAATCCGGCAAGTTACTCAACCTGTCGATATGGATGATCGCCATTGTTTTTTTTTTTCTCGTGCTCTCTGTTGTGTTCTTCTTAGAAATTCTTGCTACTCACTTTTATTTCTATTTAAAGAAGAAAAAAAAAAAGCAACTCCATGTAGGAGTTATAATGAAATTGTTTTTTGTTTTTTTAAAAGTAATTACTTAAGTAATTAGAATTCCTTCAAAACTTAGTAGCTTTGGTCTCAAGAAACTGTGTGAATCCAATGACAGACTGGACATTGCTTGACTTTTATAAGTTTATTGCCCAAGCTTCTACTTTTTTTTTCTAATCCCAACATCATCTTTTATATATATATATATATATATTCTTTGGTTTCTTCATTAACAATTACAATTAACTGTTATCTGTTCATATTCAATATGATAATGTTGTATGTTCACATTTACATTCACTGACACAATATACGGTTTTTTTTTGTATCTTAATGTGTTTTTATTTGGATAGCTTCAAATTTCAGGCCTTATTTAATGTATGAACACTTTGTGATCAATGTATATGTTAACTATTCAATTTGATTTAACTTTTTAACTAGACATATTTTCTATAAATTTGATCAATATTGTTTAAATTTTGTAATTGCATCCCGTATCATAATTTTAACTATTGTGTGTGTGTTTTTTTTTATCTATTCTTTAATGTAAAATGTAAATCACAATAGATAGATTTTGATAAGGATTGGTTTCAAATAACAAAAATGGAAACCAATTCAAATTATATGGAAGTAAAAGATTTACTAGGAAAAGAAAGAATGACAAAAATAGAAACTATGAAATAAAATTTAATACAGATTCTTGATATCCACTCTTAATAAAGTAGATGTGCACTTATCATTTACTTTAAGTCCCACATTTACTTATTAAAGACTCGAATTTCATATTTTCTTATTAAATCGTAACATTCGGAGAGTAATTTCATCTCAGTCGTTCCGTCGCAAGCCTGACCCAAAAAATACTTTGACAACTATTACAATAATGCCCAAAGGCCCAAAAAACATTTTAAGACCTTGATGGGCCTTTGATATATATTTTAATTAGAAGCCTAAAAAACTAGCCCAAAATCTGCTTCTTGCCTTCTTCGCATTCATTTGTTTCTACTGCAATTTTCTGCGACAAAGTAGTGAGAAAATTGAAAGAAGAAGAAGAAGAAGATGATGAGAACTCGGTTGCTCTGGTTCACGATGGGTTTTTCTGCGACCGGAGCTGCGGTTGCCCAGTTCGTGTGGAAGGATCTATGGACTGACCGATATGCCGTTTCTGTTGATGTAATTAATTACTCTTCTTCTTCTTCTCTGATATTCGTATTTTATGTTCTTCTTCACTAATTTTTTTTGTTTATATGGACACAATTGTTGATTGGTTTTATTGGGTTTTTGTTTTTTGTTTTGGTTTTTTGGTTTAGACTAAGCAAAAGTTTGATGCCCTTGAAGCCAGAGTGTTGAATCTTGAATCAAATCCGAGTCAGGTAATTGTAATCAATTAATTTTGTGTACTTGTAATTGATTAGTGTTATGATGTTGGTTTTGTGATGTTCTTGGAATTAGTTTAGGAATTGGAAATTTTTGAGTTATTTCAAATTGTTGCGTGACTAATTGGATGTAAAATTGCAAAGATTGAAGCTTGATGTTATTGTTCATATTTGTATGTTTTGCATTGGTCCCATATGGATCCCGGTAGAGATTTCTTGTGAATTTTTACTACTACAATTTACGGAGAATAAGATATCTTTTTAGAGTTTTAGATGTTCATGACTGTAATATCGATTTTTGAGAGTGTGGCTAGATAGAGATAGAATAGAGATGATGAACAGCGTAGCAATTTATAACAAAAACTTCCTTTGTAACAGTGGAAAATGTTAGATGAATCATATTCATAGGTTGGTCATAGTGAAATGCATGTGAATATGTGATCATTGAGCCATGAATTGCTTACTTGGCTACCATTTTGCTAGTTATTCTTCAAATTTTCAATGAATTATATTCTTAGGTTGGACATGGTAAAATGAGCAATGGATGTGATCATTGAACCATGAATTGATCGGTATACAGTTTATACGTTTTTCCGGTTGTTCGCCCACTAGTCGAGGATCCCATTTAATGGATGGAACCCGTGTTTAGATCAAAATTACTGACAAAAGCGTATGATGAAATTGATCTTGCCAAAAAGGGGATCAGTGGCAAATCTAAAGAGACTTCGGTTGGCAATTGGAAATTGTTTATAATGTCACTAGAGACACCCTACATGTCACTTAATTGTGGTTTTATTTTACCATTTTCAGAACAAAATCAAACCTTCCAAAAACATGTTGGCATAGCTTTTCACTTATTAACATTGCTTTCAATAAACCTATCTCCGATATTGTGTGGTAGTATAGTCGGGAAGAGATACCGGATACAGTTTAGCCATTTCAGAATCATTTCCTTGTTAATTCTTTCTAGTTCATCTTGATATATAAGTATTCACTAATCAGCAAATTTAACCTTCTTTTCATGCTTGTAGGTTGAAGGTTAGATGTTATGTGGAGCTCGATAATATTTCAGTTTGGCTTCTTTAGTTTTTCAATGAGTTTTGTGATAATTACTCCACAAAAATTTCTTGTGGAACCCCAAATGTACTGAATCTTCAACTTATATATAATTGTATCTTCATGAATTAAAGGGATAAGATTTCTCTTTTCACTATTTCTTACTCAATTACTCAAGTGGAATTTCTATTAAAAATGAAAAAGATGAGAACTTTTACATATCTTTTATCTGTAAAAAATATAATTCAGCCTGTATTTCTGTACCGAATATGGTTCGGTGGAAAAAAGTGTTTACCCATGATTTGATTGCATAAATGTATTTTTGAGAGAAAATATAGATAATGAAGCACACTGCAAATGATTTTATGGAGAATTATGATTGATTAATTTGAAAAGTTTTGAATTTTGGAATTGTAATTATAATTAAAGGCTGTTCCAATTTAACTGCAGAAGCTTATTTCATGCCTATAATTTAACCAATTTGTTGACATTCACAATTCCCCTTAGATTGACTACATATTTACATACTAAACAGACTAATACATAGTTCCTAAAATCAATCACTGACAACCAAATGAAATTCTGAGGTATTTAAGAAATATAAATATCTTTATGTTCTAAAACATTAGTAACATTTAAAGATCTTCTTTAACCGGCAAAAGAACATGAATCAAGTAAGCAATTTATTCATTTTCAGGATTTGAATTGAACAGCGCAACTTTAAGGCAACTATTGTCCCCAACTATTGTCATATTGCAACTATTGTCCCCAACATAAGCCATCTCAACCCTCAATCAAGAAATCCGGGATTCATTTGGTGGGATGTTCGGGGAAGGATAATGTTTGCGATATCATTCACCTTCACCGGAAGAGGGGGCATCTGCTTCATTATCTTCGGCATGTCATTCAAGCTGCCATAACTTAATCAAATCAGAAGATTGTACGCGATTTTAACATAATATTCAACTTTTGAATATATACAGCAATAGCAGCTGATGCTTTGCAAAAAAAAAATGGCAGTAAATGTTTGAGATGCATGTCACAGTAATTACACAAAAATCCAACAAATGGTATCATTTAACTCAGATCGCAGATATATATTATACACGTACTTATTTAGGACTGCAAAGATGTTGTCCCGAGCCTGGCTTATAAGATCGATACTTTCACGTATCTGCAAGGAAGTAATACAAGAAAATGTTAGCATAGAGCAGCTGCTACCCAACACCACCCCAATTTCCTAATGAAGTCAAATCCATCATCTGCCATCCATTAGCTAAATCACAATAAAATTAATCCAGGCAGTCAAAATGTTGTGTCCAAAGGGTCAGGTATGGCCCGACCAAAAATATCCATGAATATGTCTCGTGTGATATTTATATTACTATAAAAATGTCATCATTAATAAAGTAAGAAATCTCATCTATTGATTTATATTGTTTGAGAATTACAGTTTCAATGGAACATCAGAAAAAAATATGACAACCGAAATCTAACATAAAACTCTAGTGTATCCCCTTTCATTTCACTCACAAATGAAAGTAAATAAACCAATAAGAGGATATTCAATCCTCCACGCAAATTGAACTATCTATCCCATGTTATGAAAAACAATATAAAAATTGAACTTTGCACCATGATGCGGGAAAAATCCAGCAAAAAGGAAATGAGATCCAGTTAAAAGCAATGTTCTCACCAAAACAAGTGCCAAGAGAACCATAAATAAGTGGATATTAAATTGATTCAAAGTTTCAATAATGTCCATGTGCTCCTTTTCTAAAAGAGACAGAAAGGTCACCAGTCATTCTAAAGAATTTGCTAGTTCTATATTTGTAAAACACTGAAAGCAATTTGACAGAAGACAAGCTCAGATGAAAATCATATCGACAGCTAAATTAAAACAATAGCCCAGCTGGAAATAGGGATTAGGGAGCATGAACAGGCACAATTTAATAGAAATCATAGCTGACAACCCTTAGTTCAGAACCAAAACAGTATATGTCACCTGAAATGCTGCAAAATTTGCAGAAATCTGTTGAAACATCTGAGCATTCTCCTCAAGAAGCTCTCCCATCACACCTCCAATGGCTGAAAATGACAAATAGAATCTAAGTATGAAAGAGATAATCATAATTGGAGAAAAAGACCATCTCATGTGTGGGTAGGAGGAGGAGTAGAAGTAATAGTTAAATTGGTTTTTCTTTTTCATTTTTTAAAGTTACTTTGGAAGCAAGTAGGATTCTTCAACACTTATTAGCTCTGTCATTGCTGGACTTTTATTCCCTTCAATTAATTAATCATTATACATTCAAATTACACCCCATATCATACTTTTAAATATTGTTTAAATTTTGTAATTACACCCCATATCATACTTTTAACTATTGTTTTATCTGTTCTTTAATGTAAAAAGTAAAGCACAATAGATAAAATTTGATAAGGACTGGTTTCAATTTTCAAATAACAAAAACCGTAACCAATTCAAATTATATGCAAGTAAAAGATTTACTAGCAGAAGAACGAACGACAAAAATCAGTAGCCATGGAGTAAAATTAAACATTTAACAGAGTTGATTAGTTATATTAATAGCTCCAAAACAAACATCTGTTTTCTATGAAGCACATTCTCAGTGCAAAATTTAAGCTTCAGATAGCAAACAAATCTTGAATTGTTTCCTTAAAATGTATGTTTAGCTTCAGATGGTTGATGGACTTATCTCAAAGCTCAGTCAAGCACACGAGCAAAACAAGCATGTGACTCGATTTCGTGTCAAGGTATATTGTGTACCTCCTAAGCAATAATCATCATCAAACACACAAGAACATATAGCCATAACAGCAACAAATGATATTGGAAACTTTGAAAAAGAAAACCAGAAGAAGAAACCAACCAGAGCAACAAAATGGATGGTGAAAACAAATTAGACAGAAAATTATAGGACCTACATGATCACACATTGTTGCTATAAAGTGTGATCAAGGAAACATCATAAATTAGTGATCAAGGAAACCCTCTTCACATCAACTAAAAAACATCATAACCAAGAAATCAATGATGGGCACAAATAATTACTTCTTATACAAAACGTTTTCATCAAACCATACAGTAATATTGACTAATTAAGATCTCGGTGAAGCTATTCTCATAAAATGTAGATAACATAATTCTACCAGGAAAAAATAATTCAGATCAATCAAATAGGGATAGATTTAGTTCAGGAAAAAATCTACCAATTTTTCTACTTCATCATCACATTCAAAACTCCAAATGATGCCTCTCCCTCCTGTTAAATTGAACAATTTAAAGTCAGTACGTAATTAACAACCAAAAATCAAACACAAACACATAACAGAACGAAACTCACTTCCAACCTAATTTTCTGAGCAAACAAACAAAGTTGACTGACTCCCACTCATCGTTGTCCATCTCGGATCTTCATCTTCTTCGCTTCCATTTTTTTTTTCGTTTTGCAGTGAAATATCGACTGAGCGAGCACGTGAAGCGATTTCGCTGGTCAGGAAAACTAATCCTACCTCACGTGACCGGTCACGTTTGTTAAATGAGGTACACGTGTCTGGTCACGTGACACGTCACTAAGATTAGTCAAATTGATTAATAGTGCAGCTAATCCAAGCCGACTTACTCAATCGAGTCGGTTAAATCGATTGACATGTTCACTCAGAGTCTATTTTTAAGGGTTTTTTGTTTTCAATGTTTGGGCTTTTATTGAATGTGAAATGGACTAATGGGCCTGAGTAAAATTAAACTTTACCGGCTTTATGTGAATTTTGGCCCAAACATATAATCAACTCATTTTTACTGCTATTGTTCTGCAATGAAGCAGTATGGTTTTTATTATTATTAAATAAGTTTTGAGAAAATACATTACATTTGCATTCATTTCTCTTCTAATTTATAAAATGTTTACCAAACGTTTACTAATCGGAAATGAAATGATTATGAATCAAGTTCCTTGAAAAGATAAATCGGGACAGAAAACTTGATTCCTTACGTGGGAAATTGAAGAATTTAATTATTTATCTATGTGTGAAGATCTACATAATTTGATTCGCAAATGAAATCATAAATCAGGAATTAAGTTCTATTTTCCTTATTAGATTCCTGAATTGTAAACGTGGTTATAATACAGGATAATGTAGAAATCATGAATTTCATAAACTCTCATAACACACAAAATTATATATTGTCAATACATTTTCAATCCAATATTTGTATAAATCAGCCAGGTTGTATAGCCTTTGCCAACTATCATCCTGTGATACCATTTTATCTGTAGCAGCACGTTGTAAGCACAATAACATCATCAGGAATTTGATTTAGCAACATCAACATGGACTTAAAACCTGAAGAGAAGAGAGACCTTAGCCGTTTCAGAATCATTTCCTTGTTAATTCTTTTTAGTTCATCTTGATGTTTAAGATTTCACAATTCAGCACATTTAACCTTCTTTTCATGCTTGCAGGTTGTTGGTTAGATGCCAAGTGGAGTCGATCGATCGAGATCTTTAGTTTTTCAATGAGTTTTGTGATAATTACTCCACAAAATGTACTACTGAAGCTTCAAATTATATATAATTGTATCTTCATGAATTAAAGGAAGATTTCTCTTTTCACTATTTCTTTCTCAATTACTCGATGGAATTTCTATTAAAAAGGAAATTTTTTGTCTGTAAAAATATATTTCATAATTCAGTTCGTCTTTCTGATTAAATATGGTTTAATGGCCCTTTATTTAAAGCATTTACTGCTCAAAATTCCCATGATTTTGACTGCATAAATGTGCTACTGTGAGAATAAAAAATAGATTATGAAACACCACACTTCAAATGATTTTATGGAGAAATATGATTGGTTAATAAGTTGAAGAGTTTTGAATTTTGGAATTTTAATTACAATTAAACGCAGTTCCAATTTAACTGCAGAAGCTTATTTCATGCCTATCATTTAACCAATTTGTGGACCATACTTTTACATTCACAATTCCCCCTAGATTGACTACATATTTACATACTAAACAGACTAATACAAAGTTCCTAAAATCAATTACTGACAACCAAAAGAAATTCTGCGGGATTTAAGAAATATAAATATCTTTATGTTCTAAAACATCAGTAACATTTAAAGATCTTCTTTAACCGGCAAAAGAAAATGAACCAAGTAAGCGATTTATTCATTTTCCGGATTTGAATTGAGCAGCACAACTTTAAGGAAAATACTGTCAGTCGCCATCACAACCCCCAGAATCAGGAATTCATTTGGTGGGATGTTCGCGGAAGGATATTGTTTGCGATCTCATCATTCACCTTCACCGGAAGAGGGGGCATCTGCTTCATTATCTCTGGCATGTCATTCAAGCTGCCATAACTTAATCAAATCAGAAGATTGTAAGCGATTTTAACATAATATTCAACTTTTGAATTGATATTGCAATAGCAGCTTATGCTTTGCAAAAAAAAAAAAAAAAAAGGCAGTGAATGTTTGAGATGCATAAGACACAGTAATTACACAAAAATCCAACAAATGGTACCGTTTAACTAAGAATAGCAGATATAAATTATAGAAGTCTGCACGTACTCATTTAGGACTGCAAAGATGTTGTCCCGAGCCTGGCGTAAAAGGTCGATATTTTCACGTATCTGCAAGGAAGTCATACATGAAAATGTTAGCATAGTGCAGCTTCTACTAAGAACCAAGTTATCCAACACCACCCCAATTCCCTAATGAAATTAAATCCATCATCTGCCATCCATTAGCTAGATCACAATAAAATTAATTCAGAGAGTCTAAATGTTGTGTCCAAAGGGTCAGGTATGGTCCTACCAAGAATATCCATGACTTAACTCTTACGAATATGTCTCGTGTGATATTTATATTAATATAAAAATGTCAGCATTAATAAAGTAAGAAATCCCATCTATTGATTTATATTGTTTGAGAATTACAGTTTCAATGGAGCATCAGCAAAAATATACGACAACCGAAATCTAACATAAAAGTCCGGTATATCCCCTTTCATTTCACTCACAAACGAGAGTAAATAAATCTATAAGAGGATATTCAATCCTTCATGTAAATTGAACTAGTCTATCCCATGTTATCAAAAACAATGTAAAAATTCAACTTTGCACCATGATACGGGAAAGATCCAGCAAAAAGGAAATGAGATCCAGTTAAAAGCAATGTTCTCACCAAAACAAGTGCCAAGAGAAACATAAATAAGTGGATGTTAAATTGATTCAAAGTTTCAATAATGTCCATATGCTCCATTTCTAAAAGACACAAAAAGGTCACCGGTCATTCTAAAGAACTCGCTAGTTCTATATTTGTAAAACAAAGAAAGCAATTTGACAGAAGAAAATAGCTCAGATGAAACTTATACTGACAGCTAAATGAAAACAATAGCTCAGATTGATATAGGGAGCATGAACAGGCACAATTTAATAGAAAATCATCAAATGACATCATAGCTGACAACCCTTAGTTCAGAACCAAAACAGTATATGTCACCTGAAAAGCTGCAAAATTTGCAGAAATCTGTTGAAACATCTGAGCATTCTGCTCAAGAAGCTCTCCCGTCACACCTCCAATGGCTGAAAATGACAAACAGAATCTAAGTGTGAAAGAGATAATGATAATCGGAGAAAAAGACTATCTCACGTGTGGCCTACTCTCCGGAATCTATTATTGGCTATCATATAAATAGGACTAATACAATAATCAAGTTATATCAGGCTTGACTGAATTCAACTTATTTCCAAAAAGAAGAAAATGCATAATCGGTACCATAAATATACAAACTTCAACAATCCAAAAAATAATAACTTGTAATTATATAATTTCTCTCTGCCCATAACTACTAATCAGGTTGAACACAAAATCCATCCTTAATAAATGTCTGCACCAACCTGTGTACGAGATGCCATCATCGGCGTCCATAGGGATCATTGGCGGAGCATAAGAAGGACCATTGGGACGGGTTGATAAATGAGATGAAGACTTCGCAGAAGAATCAGTTGCCTTTTCCTATGAACAGACATCAATATCTATCTCAATGTTCCAAAAATCAAGAAACGGGCACAGGAAAAATTTAACAATAGATTGGACCCCGAATCGCTATAGAAACACCACCAGATATTATACTGGCAGCTTTAGTAACTCAAGGATTCACATAACGGAGCCGCATCCATGTTAGACAAGTGCAAGGTGGCAACACATTTCTGACATCTAGGACCTCTTTATTAACGTCTAGGGACATTATAAATTTCAAAGTGATTTTTCTTTATAAAAATTAAGAATAAAAGAAAAGAAACACATAGCTGTCATTTCAAAGCACTCATACCATCATTCATTACTTAATGGACAAATTTGGTATTCCAATTGTAGAGTAAAAGAAGACCTGACCCCCGCACCCTTATTATTATTATTATTATTATTATTGAGGATGGGATGGTACCAAAATATGGCATGCATATCTTTAATTATGACAATGACAACTTATAACCTTTTAAAAAAAAAATTACACTCACAAGGTTAATGTTATTTTTACATATGGATATAGTCAATTGCAAAATTTATTGCCAGCTTTGCATCCTAATTTCCCAAAACACTATATGTCCATATAGTGTTGTATCTGTGTATACGTAGATATGTCATACCATAGCAGCCTAGGGTTAATAGGATGTCATTTCATATACAGAAGAAAACACTATTTGGTAAACCTTATTAACAAAAAAATCTAGAGAGGAACTGTTTTAATCAAAGATCTCTCTTCTGTTCACCTTTAAGAAATTCTATCCCCATACGAACTAAAAACTTTCCCTAAAAGCGTAGCGTATAAACATACAAAAATATATGCAAGCACAAGCATGTGTAATGCACAAGGACAGAGTTTCATTAACATCATAATATGAAATGATATTAGAAGAACATACCTTTCTGTCTTTGCTTTTCCTTGCTGAATTATGATCTTCTTTCCTTCGCTTGCCATTTTCCTTTCTCTGAACATAGATGTAAATCTAATGAGTCAAACTGTTGGGTAACTTTGTATTTAATTCTAATGGGACTAAGTTCATAAAAGTCTATGCTTTTTTTTTTTTTGTAGTGCACAAAAGGTTTTTGAGTTGTGGATATCTTGTTCACCTTTGTTTCCTCTTTCATTAATGAAATCGTTATGGTTTCCTATCAAAAAAACATATGTTTACATACATTTAAAAATTATTAAAAAAAAAAAACAGAATATATTACAATAAATAAGTGAGATCACAGTATAATTTATACAAGCATGACTCAAAATTTTTGAAACCTTTTTAATGAGGATATAATAGATCTACATTTAATATATAAATCCTTAAGTTAAGGATTTCAGCAAAAGGAGATCACTATAGGTATCAAAAGTTCAGCAAAAATAACGAGTTAAAATTAAATATCATATGGAAACTTACATTCATCCATCTACAACGTAGTGCAACATCCCGAACAGTTTTGTCCTTCAACTGCATCGCAATCTTAGCATACCGAGCAAGCATTGGATCCGAGGCATACCTACAACAAGGTTATATCACATATATGTCAATTATGCATTGTTCATTCATCAAATGCAAGAAATTGACAAGCAATAAACGGTATACTAATTGATGTTAAAATAAATCAAAGGCACCCCTAAATAACAACAACCTCCATCATTCTCCACAGGCATGACTACTAATCCTCAAGGTTGAATAAAACTTTAACTAACAGCAAGATACACAGATGTGCACAAATGTGAGATTCACACTTTGATGTACTTCCTTGACGAAATGTTCAAGCACTTGGTTAATTCTATAATGGGTTTAAAAGCATAGAAATAGACTTTGTTGCTTAAAAAAGTTACCGTGCCACCACAAACCAAATCAGGAAAATTAGAATCTTTTAACCAAAATCCAAATTATTCACGAAAGGAAATCAACAATTAAGCGATATCCATTTAAATTTTCCGAAGATGACAAGCAAAACTCCGATAGGTAAAGGAAGTAACATCGGACAGTCAACACGTGGCAACTATACAAACCCTTTACGTATGACTACAATGCTTTCGTATTTATAAAAAGTGCGATAATGAAAAAAAATCAACAAATCGACAACTCATAGCAGGATACTAAACCATAAATCTGATAAGAAAAACAGAAAATAACATCATTGCAGACCATTGTAGAGCATAAATAAGCACCTTTTTTTTTATTTTGCTTAATGTAATCGCATCCAATTGTTTTCGAATTGTAAATCTACAATCATACATGCACTTCATAATATACTTATAATTACACTACAACAGTTATATACCAAAATTTTAATAAAAAAATAAAATTGCAACTTCAGGAAAAAAAATAAACAGAGACATGAAATTTTTTCAAAATTGACAACAAAACCAACAATATACAAAGAGAAAATCACTGACTTAGAGAGCAATTCTTCGAGAGTGGACTGTTCTTCAGGGGTCCACTCGAGAGAGATACCGGAGTTGTGCCTCAACGCAGCAGTCGTCGTCTGCAAGCAATCAGCTCCCGAGGAATTGCCACCGTTGCTGCTCGAATTTACCGAAACTCCATTCGCCGTCGATTTCTGAGACGCCGCCGCCGCCACCGCCGCTGACGACGAGCCTTCCTGATTGTTTCCCACCGGATTCGCGCTCGCGGCCATCAAAACGACACCGATACCACCAGCAGATGTCTCTCGCAATTCTACGATTCCGTTTGTTTTTTTTTTTCGCGAATTGAATCGAAATTGAAAAAATAAAAGTTGAGATTTTTGACAAGTTGTGAAGAGGAAATGAGGAATCTCTGTGGTTTCACTTTACATTCGATTTTGTGTATCCTTTATAAGATGCCTTTTATTATTATTATTTTATTTTAAAAAAAAAATCCTTTTTTGTCTGGTTCTTCGTACTGTATATGGAAATCTTTTTTAGAAAAATTAATATTTATTTTATTTTAATAACTTGATTAGGAATTAGGATGGATTTAATAAATTTTAAAATATTAAGATTGTACAAAAATTATTATTTATTTAAAAAAAATTAACCATATATTATTTTAAAACTTGTATGTATCCAAATTGATTTGATGATTTTGCACGTGGATTATTATAAATAAAAAATTGAAAGAATAAATATATTTTTATTAAGATAATTATAAATGTCTTATATGATAATGAGTATTTCTTTGGTTTGGAATCCTGCATTTTTTTTGTAAGATAGAAATTGATTTTTTTAAAAGAAAATATTAATAATTTTATATGTTTATTAATTGAGAATGAAAAAAAAAAAAGTTAATTTGAAATGTAATTAGATAAAGGAATTTTTTTTTTTTTTAAATAATGATAAGTTGTTTAAATTATTTAACCAAAATCATATCCAAATGAGGTAAAATCTAAGTTATCAAAATCATGTAATGATATTGACAATTCAATGCAATGATATTGATAAAGATAAATAATTTGGATGGTATCATTAATTTTTTTTATTAAAAGGGAATTAAATTCTCTTCCTAAAGTCTAGTGGGACTAGTAAAAGTATCTCAACAAAATCTCGAATCCCAAATTGTCAACACTTGCGATCTAGTCTTACACCCTATAGAATCTCAAATTCCATAACAAAATCTCAAAATTATTATAATACTTTATATATATATTAAAATATTACAATAATTTATATTTATATACGAGTAAGAAGTACTCTACGGATGTCGTGTGAAATAAACTATAACAGTAATCGGAATCGTAGAACCGGTTTCAAAACCGTAACCATAGAACTGAAGGCTCGTTTCGGTTCTCTTCCGAAAAAAAACCGTTCTGGAACCGACTGTTCGATTCCGATTCTGGAATCATCGGTTCCAAAAAATAATTTTATTTATTATTATAAAAAAAAAAAGTGAACCGAACCGGACGAACCGTCAGAACTGAACCGGAACCGAAACCGTAAACTCAGTTTGAAATCAAAACCGAAACTGAACCGAACCGAACCGAACCGAAACGAAACCAAACGTGGCCATGATTATCTACGCATACGAGTGGTATACCGAAATAATAAAAAAAATCGTAGAGAATTATCAATTAAATAATATACTTGGTATATACTATAAGTCGGTCTTACCAGAAGTTAAAAGCATAAAAAAAAAATAACGTAAAAAAATACAATTCTGAGACAATAATAGAGCGGTAAAACTGTAAAATATAATTAAAAAGTAACCGATCTCAAATTGAGCGTATTTGACTGATCTCTATGTCTTTTCTTATGGGTGTTTTTTTATTTCATTGGTACGCGTGATAGATAACATAAACATCTCTAACATCATCGCCGTCCATGGACTCCAATTCTCAACCTGGAGGTTCGTTTTTCTTCATTTGATCTTTCTGTTTAGGAGGAAATTCGATCATCCCAGTTTAGATTTTGTTTGTTTTCTTCAATTAATAAAAAGGGTAGTTACTATTTCTTCTTTAGGTTTTTTTTTTTTTGGGTTCTATCGTTGAATTTCATGTTTTTTTGTGTGTTTATATATGTCTCATGTTGGAATAGCATTGAAAAATCGTGTCTTTTTTGATGGGTTGTCTTCGCTTTTTGTGTTTGTCATCTGTAATGTATTGTGTCGATGGATTGTCGTCAATTTTGTTATATTTTGTGTGTGATCTTGATGGGATCAAGAGATAACTGCAGTATAAATTGTATCATCAATTGCGTGTTATCTTTGTTAATTTAATAGCAAGACAAGTTTTTTGATGTAGAGCAATGTTTATATGGTACCTTTTCCAATTCCTATTTTTTGTGTGACTGCTTCATTTTAGCTAGTGGACCTCCCCGGAAACCTTGGGAAACAACAGGGACCTCTTCAGGTCCTACACCTTTTAAACCACCATCGGGCGGGAGTACCAGCGACGTAGTTGAGGCTTCTGGAACTGCAAGACCAGGCGAAATCGTTTCTGCTGCTGATAGAACTGATGCTGTAAACAGAAACTCTCTAGGGCGGCCTGTGCCCACCAGGCCTTGGGAGCAACAACAAAATTACGGCGGGACCAGCTACGGAGGTATTAATTTGATGTCTTTGTATGTGTGTTTGCGTGGGTGATGAGATTATCGATTGTTATAACAATGATTAACATTTTGGTGTTGTTTTGAAGGATTTTGATAATTTTTATTGTTTGAATGCAGGAGGTTATAATTCAGGTCTAAACTACAATTCGAGTCTCAATTATAACTCAGGGTACGGTTCAGGGATGTATGGTTCTTCATATGGTAGTGGATTGGGTGGTTTGGGAGGTGGATTAGGTGGCGGATTGGGTGGCGGATTATATGGTAACAGCATGTACAGAGGAGGTTATGGTGGTGGTGGTCTGTATGGAGGTTCTAGCATGTATGGTGGTTATGGAGGCCAGATGGGTGGTTATGGAGGCCAGATGGGTGGTTATGGAATGGGCATGGGTCCATATGGTGATCAAGATCCAAATAATCCATATGGTGGTCTACCATCTCCACCAGGATTCTGGATGTCGTTCCTTAGGGTGGTAAGGAAGCACTTGTTTTCTTTCCCTTTTTCTTTGTCCAATGGTTACCTGATACATTGCATTACATGTTTCATGAACTAGAATAAACTCACTTACTGTTCAGGTTTTATCTCTTGAGTCAAGCTTCTTCAACTTTGCCAATTGATGAGTTGGTCATGTGAATGGATATGAAACAGATTTTTAATGGCTAAAATGAGGGATTTTCCTATTTTAAGTGTGGTAAATGGGAATCCGTCTTATAAAATGTTCATGTGTTCCTACACTGACTTACACTGAATACCTTTTTTCTTTCTTATCTATTTGTTTTAGTAGATGATCTCACCTCCTCGTAATGGAGAATATCTCTTAGTTCCATCTTTTTCCTTGTCCATAGATGTTGCATTATTGCATGCTCTTCAGCATCTATTGTCATCAAGTAGTATGCTCGATTGTAGAAGAGTTCATTCAGGATCACCTGACAGGAAATTATTGCAGTTGGATAACAGTTTTTTTTTTCTTCTGGAACTGCATCTTTAGCATTAATCTTAGATCATGGAGAGTAGAACTAAGTTTTGTTAGGTTTAATGAATATGAGCATGATACCATGAAAACGTGGGGTAGGATTACATTATCTTCACTGAAACTGCAAAAATTTCATTGAATTATAGATTTAAATGTTTGTCTTATAAATGGCAGATGCAAGGTGTTGTAAGCTTTTTTGGACGGATATCGATTCTGATAGACCAGAACACCCAAGCTTTTCACATGTTTATGTCTGCACTCCTTCAGGTGCTTCTCCCTCCACATTACAGTTTCCATTTCTTGTCGCCTATATATAGTTTTGAATACATAATTGGCATCTAGTTTGCATTTTATAGATGAAGTAATGATTGGATTAGTTCTTTACATGAGCTGCAGTTAAGCTATGATGTAACTCATTAAGATTTATGACATCTTCACTTGCAGCTTTTTGATCGCTCTGGAGTACTGTATGGAGAGTTGGCTAGATTTGTATTGAGAATACTGGGAGTTAAAACAAAGCCTGGGAAGATTAATCAACAGGGCCCAAATGGACTCCCGGGACCAAATGGGTTCCCAGGCCCCCACAATCCTCAAGGAAATCAGAATTACCTCGAGGGACCCAAGGCTGCCCCAAGCGGTGCATGGGACAATGTATGGGGAGAGAATGGTAGCAGTTAGTTTACTACTTCTCATACCGTGCTGAATTAACCAGGAAACCAACTTGAAATTGAGTGCTTGGCTGTGGTACTGGTAGGAGTACACAGATGGAAGCAGGCTACTCATAACTTCGTTCATTGGACTCGCCAATGAAGATCGCTGTTTGCTTGAAATAAATCTCTCTCTCACCAATGAAGATCGTAGTTTGCTTGAAATAAATCTCTCTCCCGTGCTTGTCTCTCTTTTTTCCTCACTATGAAAAAGATGCCGATATTTTTCTGTAAAATAGGATAGATGTACCAAATTGTTTCTGCATGTGTTGCTTTTGTACCGAAGACATCCTGGTATTGGAAGTAGTAAGTGTAATAACAAACTCAATAATGTTGTAGAATGGGGTGTTAACTGTTAAGGCGTCCTAAGGTTGCCATACTTGAATTGTAAAATTACTCTGAGTACCTTTGTATCGTGAAAATAAAATCATGTGTTTGTTGCCATTTCCATAAGCTTTTTGATTAGTGTCGAAACTCGAAAGTGCTCCTTGATGTTGTGTGTAGTACCAGTGGCCATTGCATTGTAGTTATATTGGCAAACACTGTTGAAGAAGAATGGTGTGAATCATTTGTCATTGATTGTTTTTTATTTGATGTAATTCTACCTGAGAACTTTACCAAGCAATGTTGTGGTCCACATTCCAATATCTTGCAGAAAATGAAGCAAATTGTGACTCGTCCACACAACAAGAGTAAGATTTGTGGGTTCAATTTGTTTATGCAAATATGTAAATTGTAAGAATGAATAAACAGCAAATGCTCATCTGCATTCCATAATAGATTTTCGTAACAAGTGCAAAATGAAAAGAGAATATATAGGTGAAAGACTTCCATAAATGTTCTCATGGAACAAAAACATCTCTGAGAACATCATGTCCAAAACAATTCAGTATTTATCTATCAATGAAACAAACCACCTTACAGATGAAATCAATCTCAACAATTATCAACGAAATTGCAGGTCCATCAATGGTAAGCAAACTGTCAAGTTCAGTCTTTTGGAAGTTCTCTTCTATGTCCCATCATCTAATATATCTAGTGTTCTTTTCAGCTATCATCATCTAAGTAATCCAATTAGGCCCTATACACATTATTTCTTCTTCCTTTATCTCTATGCCGCCTCTGTGCAGTTTAAACAACTCCATTGCAATGCAAGATATCCGAATGTTCTGGTTCATGTACAGGACTAAGAGTCGTTTGCACCCATCTCTCAAAGCCTGCAGCCCACGATCACACAGATTCCGACAGCGATTCACATGAAGTTTCTGCAAACTGTTGCAGTTTACTCCAATAGATTCCCAGCCCGAGATCTTGACTTGATGGCATAATGCTAAGTTCCACTCTTGAAGTAACGGACAGCCCTTCGCAATTGCAATAATAGACTCATCACCAACATTTCTGCACATCCGAAGGTTTAGAATTTTAAGACTTGTTGCAAACCCTGTCCCGATTGCTGCCAATCCACCTCCAGAATACCAAGGTACACCAGAAACATTTAAAAACTCGAGCCCACCTCCACTAACAACCCCCATGACTCCTTCTGGTTCAAGCTTACAAGATTCAGTATCAATATAAGCTAAAGTTGAAGAACATCCTCTGAAGCCGATACCAGTTACACCCCGACAATAAGATACCGTTACTCCTTTAAGCTGACTGCATTTTTGTGAAAGGGCTTCTAATCCATGGTCAGAAATGTGTGAGCAATACGAGAGATTCACACGCATCAAAGTTGAGCAAGCATTAGCCAAGATTTCTAACCCTACATCAGTAATAGTGCATCGATGAAGACTAATACTCGTTATAGATGGACAACCAGTACCAATCAGGGACAGTCCATTATCAGTGATACCGAAACAACAATCCAGATAGAGAAACTGCATTTTTGAGCCGTAAGACTGCAACGGGTTCAAGCCTGAATCAGGTAGTTCAGTGCAACCAGAGAGAGACAACTGCTGTAAATGCTGATAACGAGTGAGCAGTCTGTGGACATGGAACGAAGTGACGCTAAGACTGGTCTGAGATAGCGAAGAACGACTGAGTTGGGTAAGTGAACATTCGAACTGTAAGGATCGTCGACTTAAATTTTGAATAGTAAGCCAGCGATGGCAAGTCAAACCAAATGAATCACGATCAGAGCTACAGTCAAGCCATTGGAAAATAAAACAAAGGCAATCATCAGGCAGGTCGATGATGGTGGTACACCCTCCATCACTCGATGGATCATCCATCTCAATCTTGATGGCACTGTTCCGAAGGCTGTAGAGCTCGGATCTTTATGGTGAACTTTTTATAAGCTGAGCTAGTTGCATTAGGAGAGTCAAAACCACAGAGAGCAGGTGAGTTTCCATATCCATAGCCTATATGAACCCCACATTTACGACATAGGAGTTTAGTTTTTGAACCATAACGTCCGCAAAATACATGAAAGCAATTTACCTCGTCAACTTGTGTGAATCGACTAAGATCAACTGTAAGGAAGGAGATACGGCCTTTCTTTATGGATTTTTGATACTCAGCAGCACCTATGCCAGTGGTGATCCGATTAGAAGACGTTAAGTTTAAAGGGTATCCGCATGACCCACAACTGGAAACCGGAAAATTGTTTAGAAAAATACAAAACAAATCAGTTTCTACATTGCTATAGACCCCAGGAAAGTAACATGCCATGATCATAGGAAGAAATATCAAAATCATATCATACATTTTACACGAAAATCTCAATAGGGATAAGCAAAAATTGGGTTTGATATATAAACTTAAGCTTGCTATTGTCATTACAAAGATTAAAATTTTGTCAAATATATGAAAATTCATGGTAAAAATATATAAATCCAAATGTGTGTCTATAATCTTCATTAACATGCAGTATTGCCTTTTCATTGCCTCCTACGATTTATATATGTTAATGATCTGATCGACTGATACCAACAACTTATTAGATGATCAGATAATACAAAATATCTAATGAACTTTACATAGTTGACCTAAACTAAAAATAACAAAATGTACCAAAACGTTGAATTCAATCAAATCATCAAAGAAAAACCCAGATTCAAAAAATACCTAGAAGTGAAAACATGAAATTAGGCGATGAATTAATAAATAAAAAATGAGAGAATCGAAGATTATACCTGTAAGAGACATCAGCAGCTTGGGACATTCTCTTTCTGTGAAATCAGAGAAAGTTTTTCGATACCATTTGCAATAGAGACGATTCTTGACTCATCAAATCGAGAGATTGTTTGGTGTTTGATGAATTAAATTCAAGCAGAGACAGAGACAAAAGGCAAAACCCATTTGCTTGTCTTGTCACGAATCACGGCTTTGTAGAAGCAGCAAGTGCCGTTGAAGCTTTTGACTTTTTGTGAACTGCTTTGGCGTACTTTTGTTTCAAGTCTTGGCTTTTTTTTATTATTATTGGCTGATTTTTTTTTTTTTTTTTTTTTGTAATTTTACTTTAATAAACAAGTTGCAAGCTTATGTGATTTTCTGATCACTGGTTTTGGTGGCACACTGGCACGTGTGAGTAGTGGTATATGGCTGATTGTTTCCATTCAAATTTTTTTTTGATGGTTCAATATCCGATTAGATTGTATCGAAAAAAATTACAATCCAATTCGATCCAATTTTAAAAAGGAATTTGATTTAATCCAATTATAATTAGATTTGATCCGATCCAATTATAAAATATTTAAATATGATCTGAATCTGATTCATATGAAACAATTTTAAATATATAAATATTAAAACAATCTTAAAATTAACAAATCAGTAATGAATTAATATGGTACCTCAAATAAAATAAAATAAAAAACTGATAATTTGCATAAAACCTATAGTCGTACATTTTTTTTTTTTTGAAGTATGCATTTATTTATTTGAATAATATTATTCATTGAGTGGCATGTAGCAACACCTTGCTATCATTTTTTATATCGGTAACAAATTTCTTGTTGAAGCCAATCGTGACAAAATTGGAGGCAAGAAGCCAATGGTTATGAAATTGGAGCCAAGTAGTGCTTCATAAAACACGGGGGAAATATTCTTGCGAAGGGAATAAAATAATTACTGTCCCAATTATCGTGACAAAATTATCTGCATTGCTTCTCAACTCTATAATACTTGAGTATAAGACGAATGCCGAAACAATAACTATTTGTAGCATCATTCCTAACCCAAGCACGTACGTTCCTTTTTTTTTCCTACAAACAGCTAACGTCGCTAGATTAAGATTAAGGAATATAATCATCTCCTATCTGCTGGATTTGTCATATTAAAAACTTTATCTCCTCTAGTTTTAATAATAGTCGTTCTTTCTTTTTAAAACCAAAATATTATGTATTTTTCTCTTATTACATTTTCCATTAAAAAGCATTAAGAAGACGTTTTTACATTTGAATAATTGAGATTGTTGTGAAAATACATTTATGCCCCTGTATAAATAAAAAAAAAGGCATGGTATTTTAATTTCTATGTTCATCACCATCATCATCAACACCACCACACCACACCAAACCCGGAACATCTCACCACATTGAAATTCATCATCAATACCACCAAACCTAGAACACAACACCGCACTACACCGAAATTCATCATCAGTGCCATCAAACCTAGAATATCATCATCAATACAAAAATTTGCAATCGAAACCGAAACCAAAGTCAAAAATCAAAATCAAAATCAAAACAAACCAGAAAAACCACCACAAACCCAAAAATCATCATTCATTCTCTTCTCTCTCACAGAAAACTCCCAAACACAACAATAAATGGAAGAGAGAAAATCCCATTAATAAAACTAAAGGGGGTAAAATTTCTAATAGAGCAAACCTCGTGGGGGGATAATCCCCTAAATTAAATTAATTGTCACCAGTGAAGCTATGAAGCACGTAGCATCCAAGAAGAGGAAGAAAGAATTCATTGGGTTGCAATACCATGCTCATAGCCTTATTCGGCGCCAGAGACCTGTTTATGTATTATTATTATTTTTTGAAAAGACCTGTTGATGTTGTAATATTAGTAAACTTCTGAAAAAAAGCTGGAACATTCTTTATGTTTTCGGTGTGGATGACATCGTTTGTTGGTCTAGTTTGCCAAAACCTTCCAGGAGGACAGATTATGGCATCAAAGCAACATGTTGCTAACAGTGAACATACTACGATAATCGCACTATGCAAGGTCTCCATCCTATCCCTCCAGGTAAAATTATCACCATTAGAGCCTGCTTTTGCTGGCTTATTTGTTTGTTCATCAGTTGTTTTGATTATCATTCTGTCTCTCTTGACAACGTGTTTGTCATCTGTACATGATTTCATCATATTAGATTATAATTCATATATATATAAGCCTATAAGGTAAATAATCAATCTTATAAATTACTAGCTTACAGACGTACCTGGTTTTGGTTATTGTCACTGTCAATTAATATTATAGTTTGTTTATGATCATCAGCTATTTCATCCTCATTCACTGTCTCTCTTGCCAACATCTTTGTCATCTGTACATGGCTTCATCATATTAGATTTTAATTAATGTTACCTTTCAATACATGTATGGCAAATAATCAATCTTTGTATATAAATATATATCAACAAATTGTAGCCAACCTCTCTTGATGGACGTCCAGAAACAACTTTACCATTAAAAACTGTCGAATGATGTCGCTAGCATAGCTAAAGGAATCGTTATCAATGAAGTAACGAAGCACACAACGTCTGTCCAAATGAAAATATTGAAATAGTAGTACTGATATTCCAATGTGACATAGCCCCCTGGAAGGTCAAGTAAGGAGTCTAGGCAACATATTGTGAAAAGTGAACACACAATTATTACTCCATTTTTCATGGAGGCCAATAAAACCAAATCTCTCTTGTATGATTCAAATTCATATGATTTGATCATCTTGATTTTAGAGGATGGCCATGGTTGAAATTTACCACTACTTGTGCTTCATTTCTTGGAGTGATGAGATTAATCTGACGTTGATGATCATCATCGTGAACTCCATTGATGTCCAAGTTATTATCAGATTCTGAAGAACACATAGATGTAGAAATGTCTGCTGCAGTATGTGCACTAGCATTCACAGCATCCACGTTGACTTTTGCACGGCTCAATAAAAAAATTATAACCTGTATAATGTATATGTAATTATTATAGAATAAAGATCAGAACAAATCAATCATTATTTATATATGCGAGTACAGGCCCGGCCCTAGGGGGACCGTCTAGGACCCTCGATCGGTAAGGATCTCTAAAATAAAATTAAAAAATTGATTTTATATATAACCCTTATATGAACCGATAGATCCATAAAAATGTGTTTTAAAAAGTCCACTGAACATCTAATTTTTTCAAACTAATAAACCCATAAAATGAGTTTAAAATAGGCAAACTAAACATATTTCTTTTTAAGAGACTCATAAATTATAAAACTCAATTATTAGAATGTGTTGAATACTTGAATCATAATCCTAATAATAATTATCTTTTATATATTTAAAATATATATATATATATATATATATTAGAGAGAAAAAACATAATAAACATAAATAAAGTATCGAGGGTCTCATTTTTTGTACTTCGTCTCTCGAGATCGGCCTGCATGTGCCCTTTTGAATTTTATCATGAAATCAAGGTTAAAAGAGGCAAAAAAAATCCAACAATTGGAACAACCTAATGAGATCAACCGCTATAAATACGATCCGAAATATAATACATTTGATACGTAATCTGAAAATAATTACCTGTTGTTGCTTCCTAGCAGCGGTGAGGTGCAAGATCGTATTCCCATCCTTGTCAACGTAATTAATAATCTCATTCGTTAGAACCATCTCGTCGAGAAGTGAAAGCAATGATATCACAACCTCGTAACGGTTGTTGTTCTTCACAACAAGGTGAAGAAGAGTCTCACCATTGAAAGTAGTCTCCTTAGCTGTCCAAGGAGCGCAAAAAACCAACTCACTAACTACATTTAGATTTCCATTAAGGGCTGCACAATGAAGAGGTGTTCTTCCATCTCGATCCTTTGAAAAAAACAACCCTAATTGGTCGATTTTCGATGGATCTTTCGGGCCCTTCAGGATTCAATTGTTTGGATGATTCCTGGAAGTTGCTTGCAGACATTAACATCAGTTTAGCAAACTCAACGTGACCGAGCCAAGCTGCTATGTGTAGTGGAGATTCTGATGAAGAACCTGAAAGAGAAGCTTTGAAGAGAATGAGAGGATCTTCTTGGAGTAATTCCTGTAAAGCTTTAACATCTCCATCACAAGCAGCTTTGTTGAATCTTAGATCCATGTTTCCTGAAGAAGATTACTGCCTACTTCAATGTATGTCAAAATGTGACAATGAGACTCCAGAAATTATATATTCAGGGTTAAAAAATATATGCAAGTTTAAATGATTCAGTGGTAACTCTCAGAGGCGGCCCAAGGGCAGGGCACTAAAGGCACATGTCCGGGTCCATTATACCTAGGGCTCTGAAAATATGATTTCAATGGAAAAACCTAAGTATATATGAAAAAATTTATCATGTCCGAGGTCCATATAATTATTTATAATGAAAAGACCTAATGAAAAAGCAGGGTCTATAATTTACTTTTAATGAAAAGGCCCAAGTGTTAAAGTTGATTAATTTTTTTTAACAAAGGGTCCGATGTCAAGTCGTATTAATATTAAGTCGTATTTAAAAAAAAGTGACGATATTGGTACCCCTTAAAAATTGTATGTACATCCATTTTGTAAATACATTCCTAATTTTTTTTTTAAATCTATGTTTTGTAAATAAACCTCACTTACTACTATAAATACTATTTCTTTAATTTTATTATTTTAAATTTTATTAACACACCTCACTATTTTATTATCTAATCAGATTTATTTAAAATTTTATTATTTTATATCTTTTTATTCGAATAAATAATTTCTCTTTAAAAAAAATTCTAACTCTAACAAAAACATTTAATGTCATTAAAAAATTGTTTGAATTTTTTTTATTATCATTGTAATAAAACTTTTTTTTTAATTCTTTAATTTATTAAGCTCGAAATTCTCTATTTCCATCGAATTAAGTAATTTTACTTAAGGTTAATATTGGATTTTCAAAAATATTCTAAATTGAAGTATACGTACCCTTTTTAAGGAATGTAAATATCGTCACTCTTTACGAAACTATATATATGTATATGTCTAAAGGGTCCATTTTTTTTATGTCACCTCAGAACCTTAGAATAGTCAAGAACGACACCGATAGCTCTGATAATCAAAACGATAATATTGTACGAATCCGAGTCCCATAACTGTTTTAAAGGCTCATTTAAGTTTTTTTTAAGAGGGTGGAATTAAAATATAAGTAGAAGCATGTTAGTGGAAGCATGTTGTGCCGATAGCTCATGGATCTTTTACAAATCTATCTGACATGTTTTGAAAAAATGTTCATTATCATACAAGTAAAGTCAACAATATTGAAATAATCACCATTTTATATCATAAGTTTATTTAAAAAATAAAAATAAATTAAAGTCAGATTATATGTCACGTTTCTATCTATATATAATAATTGGAGTATTGAGCAAATGATGTTTGGACATGATTAATGGGTTGTTAATGTGATCCAACCTCGGCAAATGTGTAATAATAATTTGGGTAATGGTATTCGGTAGTAGTTGCCTAGTTAGTGAGAGAGTAGGTCAGCAACCCCCGTGGAAATTATTGTAAGAAATGTGTCACGATCACTGTGCCATTTTGATTAAGTCAAGTGAATTCGATCAATGTCAATGTCCATTGTGATTCAGTTAGTTCTTGATAATTTTGGGTTTCGGATCATCGTAAATTATTGGTTTGTGCTTGCTGTCCTTGCTCGAAGTGTCATGTTGATCTTCTCTATATCTATGGTTTTCACTACTATATTTGAACAAATTTTAAGTGCCCAATTTTGTGGGTTGGTAATCTTCCATCCGATTTTTCTTGCTAGACTCTAAGTAGATCATCCTTAATAATTACCACATATACTATTTCACCGAAAACGTTTATGAATTTAGTATGTAGTGTATAGCCGATTTGGGTTTTTTTCTTCTTCTTTTATATCTCATCTCAATCGATTCGACGATACCAACAAGTTAAATGAACATTCTTTAACAATATGTTCAATCCGTCTTTCAACAATATATCACAACGGACTATATCCACGTTTAGACTCGGAATATAATCTTGAACTTATTATTTATTCAATAGTTGATAATTAGCCATGATAATGCCACTTTGGGCTTGGAGGGCTAGGCCCAAATTTGTTTAACAAATACAGTTGAATTTTATTTAATTTCTATCTTAATTTTTTTATTTATAGTTTTCTTAAAAAAAAATGTGGCTACCTCTATTTGATATTTTGATGAAGCTGGGTTTGTTTGCCTCTTACTAGAGCAAATAAGTTACTGTTAATGTAAAAGCTTGTTGAAACTTCAGATAATCAATAACAGGATCTTACATGTATAAATCCATTTACAAATTTTACGTGTTAGAAAACAAATCTCACACAAAAGTAACCTTTTTTTTTTCTTCTTACGCTCTTTCAAATTCAGTTCTTATTTCCTAATGGTTTGATTTTTACATATGTGATCAATTGTGGCAAACTTCAATTTCAAACACCATCTATTATTAGTGATTTAATTTACTCATATGAGATTTGTATATTAGTCATTTTCTCTAGGACGAGCTTGACTTTATTAAGGTTGGTTTCTCATCTATCATTAGATACATTTGATTTAATTAATCAATTTTTTATAAATTTCATCTTAATTTTAAAGTTTCTAAATATTTTTATTAAAAAAAAAAAGGCAACAACTAAAATAAGTTATATATATATATATGGGTTAAGCTAAATCAACTTAAATTTGTGATAAAATTTTGACTTCAACATCTCAACCAATCATGTGCTCTTAATCCAATGATTGAAATTTAAATGCATTTACAACTTTTAAATTAGGAACACATTAATAGTTGAAATGTTGAAGTTACAGATTTAAGTTGGTGTAAGTTTTAAATCACAAATTTAAGTTTTAAGATTGTAATATATAAATTATATAAATTATATATTTTTTTTTTTTGACAATATATATTGTAATAGTTTAAAACATTATAGTATAATTTTTTTACAAGACTTGCTCCGTAAGAGGATGTATGTTGAGAATGGGGTGTACAAACTAAAATTTTTTACAAAAATATTTTTTTTTGATATTAAATGGGGATGCTGGTGTACTTAAAAAAAAAAAAAAAAAGAAAAGATGTACAAACAGTTTTTATTGGATACCAATATCTTCATTCAATTTTTAATTGTTGAAGCAGAAACATCCCTAGCTTGCAAAGATGTAAAAATGAGTTGATTAGAGGCAGTTTTATGCTTGGATCAAAATTCAAAGATAAAGCTTGTAAAGTTTAATTTTACACAGGCCCATTAGTCCACTTCACAGTCAACAAAAGCCCAAACATCTAACATTGAAAACAAAAACCCACACAAGAACGAGCACGTCAATCGATTTAGTCGACTCGACTGATTAAGTCGGCTTGGATTAGCTGCATTATTAGTCAGCTTGGCTATTTTTAGTGACGTTTCAAGTGACCAGGCACGTGTATCTCATTTAGCTAACGTGACCGGTCACGTGAGGTCGGATTAGTTTTCCAGACCGGCGAAATCGCTTGACGTGCTCATTCAGTCGATATTTCACTGTAAAAAGAAAAAAAGAATGAAATTCGAAAATGGGAACGAAGAAGATGAAGATCCGAGATGGACAACAGTGAGCGGGAGTCAGTCAACTTTGTTTGGTTGCTCAGAAAATTAGGTTTCGAAGTGAGTTTTGTTTTGTTATGTCTTTGTGTTTGATTTTGGTTGTTAATTACCTACTGACTTTAAATTGTTTAATTTAACAATTAAATCTCCAAAGATTACTCAGATTCAAAAAATACCCAGAAGTGAAGAAATGAAATTAGGCGATGGATTAATAAAAAAAAAAAAGAGAGAATCGAAGATTATACCTGTAAGAGACATCAGCAGCTTGGGACATTCTCTTTCTGAGAAATAAAAGAAAGTTTATCGATTCCATTTGTAATAGAGACGATTCTTTACTTATAAAATCGAGAGATTATTTGGTTTTTGATGTATTAAATTCAAGCAGAGACAGAGAGACAAAAGGAAAAACTCTTTTGCTTGTCTTGTCACGAGTCACGACTTTGGAGAAGCAGCAACTGCCATTGAAGGCTTGAAGCTTTGACTTTTTGTGACCAGCTTCGGTGTACTTTTGTTTCATGTCTTGGCTATTTTATAATTGGTTGAGTATTTTTTATTATTATTATTATTTATGAGAGCAGACATTGCCACCCATATCAGTATAGCAGCACCTATCCATTTTATAAATACAACGAGGGATGGTCTTCGGACACCCAACTCCCCGCTTCCTTAGATAATTTTTTTTTTTGATAAATGGGTGGAAATGGAGATAAAAATCTCCAAATTGATATGACCCCATCCCAACTCCCCACTTCCTTAAATGAAAACCCAAATTGAAATGGAATGAAAGAGCTGCTCCATACCCATTTTCTCCAAATCTTTTATATTTTGATTCGATCAAATCTTACAACAGAATCCGATCCAATCTAATTATAGTTAGATATAGTATGATTTGATCCGATCCAATCCCGTTATAAAATACTTAAATCTAACTTGAAAGATCCAATTCATATGAAACAATTCTGAATATTAAAACAGTTCTAAAATTAACAAATTCAATAATGAATTAACATCGTTGCTCAAGTAAAATTAAGAAACTGATAATTAACATAAAAACTATAATTGTACATAATTATTTATTTATTTGAATAATATTATTCATTGAGTGACATGTTGTTTTAGCAACTTCTTTTGTATCGGTTACAAATTTGTACTAGAAGCTTAGACCCTAGAATAACAAGAAGCCAATCCCAATCCTGAAGAAATCGGAGTCCAGCAGAGCTTAATAAAAACATTAATGATATGGGTGGATTCATTTACTATAAATAGCAGTCCATATTTCTCCACAGACCATATTTCTCCACAGATCATTTCAGGAATAAAGTGTTATTTCTATTTTTTTTTCTCTTGTTTGAGAGAAAGTTTACAATTTTCTCCTAAAATATTATAGAGAAGTTATAATCGTTTTTGGTATATTGAAATCCTTATAGTCTTGTTTTCCTCACATTGAAGGTTTTACCACGTAAATATTTTATCCATTATTTTTATCTCAAATTTTATTCTCAATTCGAATTCAAGCTAGGAATCGAAACACGTAAGTTTCATAACAATTATTCATTGAGTGACATGTTTTAGCAACATCTTGCTATCAAGTATCATCTTTTGATATAGGTTACAAATTTGTACACGAAGGGAAGCCAATCGTGAAAAAATTGGAGTCCAGAAGATCTTCATAAAATACGGGTGAACTTCTTTCAGGAACAGCACGGAGGGAATAAAACTAATTACTGCACAGATCATCACGAAGACCGAACCGGCATTGCTTGTCAACTCTATAATAACTGCGTACAAAAAGATTGCCGAAGAGATAACTAATTGCAACATCACTGCTATCACAACCAGGAGCGTTCCTTCTTTTTTTCTAATGCAAACAGCTGACGTCACTAAATAAATTGTCCACAGTGAAGTTATGAAGCACGTAGCATCGAAGAAGAGGAAGAGAAAGAAATAAGAGGGTTGCAATGCCATGCTCATAGCCTTATTTGGCGCCAGAAGACCTGTTAATGTATATTTTCTTACTTTGAAAAGACTTGTTGATGTACCCAAAAAGACCTTAAAAAAAGGTGCGACATCCGTTATGTTTTCGGCGTGGATGACATCGTTTGATGGTCTAGTTTGCCAAACCCCTCCTGGAGGATTGATTATGGCTTCAAAGCAACATGTTGCTAACATTGAACATAATATGATTATTGCATTATGCAACGACAACAACCTATCCTTCCAGGTCAAATCATGAGCACCATTGGAGCCTCGTGATGGATGATCAGCAGTTATTTCGTGCTTCTGATCAATTGATACAGTCTTTATCATCTGTATTTGATTAATGAAATTAGATTCTAATTCATGTATATATATATATATATATATACAAGGTAAATTATCAATCTATTAAATTATGTACGTACGAATATATATCATATATAACGTACCTGATTTTGGTTATTCTTGTCCATATCTATTAGTACAGCTGTTTGTTGTTTATTTCTTTCATGATCAGTAATTATTTCATCATCATGATTCTGTGTCTCTTTTGACAATATCTTTGTCATCTATATATACATGATTTCATGATGATAGTAGATTTTAATTAAAACATATACAAGCTAGGAAAATTGAATAATCAATCTTATAAATTACGTATATATGTACCTGTTTGTGGTTCCTGGCAATGGCAAGTTGCAATGCAGTTTTTCCATCTTCGCCAACGCGGTCGATAAGTTTGTGCAGCAGATTCAGCTCACGAAGAGACGAAATCAGCAGCACCATAGCCTCCTTTTGGCCATTGCTGACAACAAGGTGTAGGAGGGTTTCACCTTTATCGGTGACCTCCAATATTGCTGATTCAGGACAACAACACATCAAATGGGTGATGACTTCTAGTCTTCCTTTGATAGCTGCACAGTGAAGTGGAGTCCTGCCCTCACAATCCTTTACAAAGCAGAGTCCCTTGTCGAAATTCAGCAACTCGGTCACAATCTGCAAGTGCCCTTTGAACGATGCCAAGTGAATTGGGGTGTGTCCTTGTTGATTCAGCTCTCTCGCTAGTTCCGGGTTTCGAGACATCACTAGCTTGGCAAAATCAGTGTGTCCAAGCATTGCAGCTATGTGTATTGGAGAATCTGATGAAGTAGACATAGTGGCTTTGGAGAGAACAAGAGGATCTTCTTGGAGCAACTCCTGCAAAGCTCCAACATCTCCATTGCAAGCAGCCACATGCAGTCTCGGATCCATAATGTCTATGATCAGCTGATCACCAAGCTCAATTGCTGCATGTTAATGAAAAAATATATTATATAACTTTATAGCCACGTACACAGATAAATAAACAATTCCACATTACCATTACCATTACGAAAATATTAATAAATAAAAAATGGAAGCTAATTAAAAATTGAATTCAAAAGTAAACAACTAAGCGTGTACATAATTAACAAATAGACAACAAAATAAAGAGCAATATTTCTCTAAAATAAATAAACGTCTTTTATCGAGCAAAAAGTAGTAAATATAAAAACAACAAATAGAGAGAGGGAAATTGAAACCTGTGCTTTAATTAGTTTTTGGTGTGAATGAGTAAGAGAAAAAGGATCCAAGAGGCCGAAGTATAAAGACTCAAAGAGAGAAAAAGAGAGAATAGCAACAGGTTGACGAAGCCAAGCAACGCAAGATTTCTTTTTCACAGAGAATAATAAGTTCCTTTAAGTTGAGGTCTAAAATTCTAATCTCCTATTCCACTCCAAAACAAGAAAAAAAAACGTGTGAAAAATTATTAATGCAAATTACAACTTTGGTTTTTTGTTTTGTTTAAAAATCTATTTTGTAAAAACCTTACACTCAAAATCTATTCATAAAAGCTATAGATATTTTTAAAAGTAGTTGCAATAACATAGTACGGTTGTAAATACATCAGTTCAATTAAAAGTTGATGTCTAAAATTTAAAAAAAAAAGAAATTAAAAGAAAAAAAACATTATTTGAGAAATTTTATCTAATTACAAATTAAAATTTGAGAGTATAATAACATAACTCAAACTCACAACTTTATTGACAAGAGTATAAGGTATAACATTAATTTCCATTTTATTAATATTTTTGTAAAGAAGGATATTCTTCTTCTTCTTTTGATAGATCGAGAATTTAGATTTTTAAAAAAAAAAAACAAATATTCTATTTTATTGCCTTCAAGAAAAGAGATGCTAAATAGATAAAGTCGTTGTATTTCACATTTTATTTTGATTTTTGATTTTAACAAATACACCGGAATTTAGGCCTAATTGCTACTAGATGAACCATTTGCAGCCTCACTAGAAGCAACTTACATGAAGATAAGAAAAAAATTGCAAACTTAATAAAATCATTCTTATTAGGGGTGTAAATATGAGTCATGATACGACGGGTCAACACGATACGAACACGATTATTATGGATTTTGGTTGAGGTTAAACAGATCGTATCAATAAACGGATCGTGTCAATAAACGGGTCACGATTATTGTAGTTAATTGTTTTTGTGCACTTTGCCTTATACATACAGGATCACAAGGATAAAATTCTTGTCTAGATAATTTCATCTACTTATCTTTTATGTTCAGGTCTTGCCATGGACTTATTTGGTAAGTACTGCTACTTTTTGGGGGTGTCTCTTAGTTGTCTTTCGAATAGGTTTTGGGTAGTACCAGTTGCAATTAAAGTATTTAAGATATAACTTATCTACTTATTGTAGGAATGCACATAAACAAAGCCCTATACACATTTAGTTACATGTGTGTCACATTGTCACTGCAGGAGCTGTTGGTATCCTCTTTACTGGAATTTTCTATATGGTTGGATATCTAGTTATCTCACAATTCAAACACATTTTAATCACTCTTTTGTAAAATAGTATCTATAGGAAGAGCTCAATTCGCTTATTTTACCCCCTTATGATGGGGAACTTTGGGTTCTTGCAGGTTGATGTGTGTGGATTTAGGCATAGCACTATGGTATTTGAGTGGATAGGACTTCATGCGTTGATGGTTTACATTCTTGCAGTCTGCCAATAGTTCTGCATGCAGGGACGAAGCCAGAATTTTAGTTTTGGGGGGACCAAGACAAAAATATATATTCAAATTAACAGACAAATATAATGGTCAAGAATTGATTGGAATGGACTGACTTTAATATAAGCTCGTTAAAATTCATCATGTTCATTAACGTGATAATATCATATCTATCGATGTAATCCTAGGTCACGCATTTGTTAGAAATTCCTTTGATTGATTTTCATAAGTTGAAATATTAATAATAGATATTGACGAAGATGAACCGGCTTTTGAAGTTTTAATTCTTTTGAAAAATCTATAAATTGTAGATGACTTTCTCATTTGAAAATCGGATAAAATTGATCCAATTAATTTAAATAAAAAACTACTATAATAGATGTAGAAAAATCATATATTTTTTCTTTGAAAGAATAATTAATTAAATAAATTATTTTTTTAGTAGAGATGGTTGTGCATCTACCTTCCACACCTAGTGGTCAAAGGTTTGAATCTCACAATACGCAATATACAAGCTTGTGTGAGGAATTTTATCCCGGTTTGTAGAAACAACCCTATCTCCAGTTGTGAGAGTTGTAGTCCATATGTAACATCTCCCCGATAGTGGGATAATATTCCAAACCGTACTTGTAGAGTCTAATTAATCTTATCAGATCCCGAATAAGAAGAATTTAATTTTGAAATTGTTTTAGTGAAAAAATGAAAATAAAAATAAACAAGCATGTATCTAGGTTAGACTAATTTATGAATCATGATGTATAGAAAACCAAATGCTAAAATGAATATATTTTCTACTCTTGAGTTAAAAAAAAGGATAAAATTGGACTTTTATTATTATTATTATTATTATTTTAATTTAAAACTAATTTATCTAAATAGCTTTTACGTTTTTTTTTAAATCACATTAAAAACCAAGACTCAAAGGAGGAACCCACATATATATATAAACAAAATAAGCTTAAATTCCCCCCCAACCACAAATTCGCCTCTGTCTGCAGGCCTTTATTGGAGGCAGCCGCAAAATAATATTGTGATTTCTTGTTTCCTGCCTCAAAAAATTATTCATTTAATTTGTGACATTGCAATCTAAAAAAAAAATCTTGGCCATGCCCCCTCCCCC
Source organism: Dipteronia dyeriana (assembly GCA_032871835.1). Taxonomy (NCBI): domain Eukaryota; kingdom Viridiplantae; phylum Streptophyta; class Magnoliopsida; order Sapindales; family Sapindaceae; genus Dipteronia; species Dipteronia dyeriana. The sequence goes on along the minus strand of CM065299.1, from coordinate 662,855 downwards.
ACAAGAAATTATTCATTTAATTTGTGACATTGCAATCTAAAAAAATATATCTTGGCCATGCCCCCCACCCCGCCCCCTCCTCTTAAATTCGCCTCTGTCTGTCTGTAGGCCTTTATTGGAGGCAGCCGTAAAATAATATTGTGGATTTCTTATTTCCTACCTCAAGAAATTATTCATTTAATTTGTGACATTGCATTCTAATAAATCTTTCTTCTTTTTTTCTTTTTTTGTTGTTGGTGTGACAGCTTCGGTTAATTTGGATCGGTAAAAAATGAATGGACAGCTCATGGGTTGTTGAATTATAGTTTGTTATGTACGGTTGTAATTTCTCTCCATATAAATTGGAAAAAGTGTATAGTGCAAAATGTTTTATGTGGATTGATAATGTATTTGAATTAGTGTACTGATTATTTTTCCTAATTTTTTTTTTATTAATGTGTATGTTAGTGAAATATTGAAATTAGTATTGAAAGGTTATACGGGTTATCTAAACGGATCATATAACACGACCCATCAAACCTATTTATTAAACGGGTTATTCGTGTCATGTACGGGTTAATCCAAAAATAATCGTGTCGTGTTTAAGTTGAGGGGGTACGACCCCGTTTATTAATCGTGTCGTGTTCGGATTGATTCAAACGCAACCGGCCAACTCGAATTGACACCTCTAATTCTTAGAAAGAATCAAGCTTGCACAGTCCACACTTGTTCATTTACAAAATTATCAACCCAATGCAATTACCATTCCATACGTGCCACTAAAAATTTCAAACATAAATAAATCAAAGTAAGTTATAGTCAAGACTAACCTTAATGAAGGCACAACACAGCCTCCTTCGCTTTTTCTCGTTCCTTCTTTTAACACTCCCTTCATTGGTATTGTTGGGATTTGGGAATGATTGGCTTACCTGGTGTGTATTGTATCCAAGCATGAAATCCTGCAAAAATCATATAAAACTCTAATTTACATACTGATATAAAATCAAAATCAAAAACATAATGTCTATGATCAGCTGATCACCGAGCTCAATTGCTGCATGCATGTTGATGAAAAATGATATTATATTGTACTCCGAAGAAATTGATAATGTGAAAACACGTACTTTCTAATAAACAAATAAATAAACAACTACGTATGTACATAAACAAGTAGAAAACAAAATAAAGAGCAGAGAATATTTCTCTACAATAAACAAACATGCAACTTGATCGAGCAAATTAAAAGCAGTAACTATAAAGATAAATAGAGAGAGGGAAATTGAAACCTGTGCTTTTGTTTTTGGTGTGAATGAGTGAGAGAAGGAGAATCCAGCTATCCAAGAGGCCGAAATATAAAGAGAGAATAGCAAGAAGTTGACGAAGCCAAGCAAAGCAGGATTTCTTTTTCACAGAGAATAACAAGTTTCTATAGGTAAATTGAGGTCTAAAATCTCATATTCCACGCCAAAACAAGAAAAAAAAACATGTGAGAAAAATCATTAATGCAAATTACAACTTTGATTTTTTGTTTAAAAATCTATTTCGTAAACACTATACACTCAAAAATATATTCATAAAAGCTATATATATATTTGAAAAGTAGTTGCAATAACATAGTATGGTTGTAAATACTTAAATTAAAAGTTGATGTATAAAGTTAAAAAAAAAAAAAAATTAAAAGAAAAAGAAAACATTGTTTGAGAAATTATATCAACTTACAAATTTAAAATTTGAGAGTATATAACCATGATTCGAACTCACGATTTTATTGATAGAGTATAAGATATAACATTTTTTATTTTATTTTTGTTATTTTTTTTAAAGAAGGATTTTTCTATAGAGAATTTAGATCTATTTTTTTTATATAAAAAAAAACTCTATTTTATTGCCTTCAAGAAAAGAGACACTAAACAAAGTCCTCGTGTCTCACATTTTGTTTTGATTTTTGTTTTCAACAAATTCACCCGATTTTAGCCCTAATTGCAGCTAGTTGGATCTTTTGCTTGAAATTATACAAGCCTCCCTTCCCATTGGTCGACTTCCGTCAAATATAACTATTGACCAACTCTTAGGTACAAAATGGCTATAATACCCTTAATGAGATAGTTTATTTATCGGGTGTATATATTACCACCCCAAGAAATTATTATACTCATTTCATATGGGTAAATTACATAAATTTATCCTGATTATATAAATAATTATACTAAAACCGATTAAAAAGTCGTAATGACACTAAACTCTCTTTAACCTGTTGACTAACGTCGACTACCGTTAATCAATCATGGAAAGGGACAATGTCCATTTTGCCCTTATTCTAGTATTTCAAAATATTATATTAAATATATTAATAAATTAAAAAAACATGTATATAAAAAATCAAATAATTGTAGAAAAGAAATTAATTTTTTTTTTTAAAAAAGAGATATAAAAATCAAATAATTAAACGAAAGAGGGAGGGAACGGTTCCAAATAGCACATTTTCAAATTTGAGTTGTGCAATTATCACCGCTTTAATAAGTCTTGTTTTATTAACACCTAAAAGTGTGTGCTAACCAAAATACCCCTCCTTTTACTTTTACAACGTTTTCTCTATTTTTCTCTTCTTACAGACGTTCTTCCTCCCTTTTTAAATTTTCTTCAATCGTTCTTCACTCTTTTGACAATTCAATCATCCAACATTTTTCATAATCGATGAATGCCCAGGTTTGAATAGTGGATTCAACCATTAAAACCTTGTTTGGATTATTGGAAGAGTTGATAAGGTAAATTTCCTCCATTCTTCTCACAAGTGTTCTCCCTCTCCTTTCAAATTTTCTTCGGTCGTTCTTCCTCTCCTTTGACAGTTCAATCATCCAATATTTTTTAAAATTGAAGAATGCTCATGTTTGAAGAGTGGATCCAGTAATTAAAACCTTGTTTGGATTATTGGAAGAGTTGATAAGGTAAAATTTTCTCCATAAACTAGTTGAGAAACTGGTTCATTTCAATCTAGAAACTTTCACTTTCAATTTCTTAGATGTATATGTTGAACTAAAGCTAATTCTGCAGTTTGTTCTGGTTTTCTAGAAAACTGTGTGTTTTGTGTATTTGCTAGACTTATTTGGGTAATCAAGACTTAATATTGAGACATGATTGTATTATTTTCGAGACTTATTTATATCAATTTCTAGACTTAATTATGTTATTGTCGAGACTTATTTATATAAATTTCGGGACTTTTTTTATATCATTATCGAGACTCTGAGAGGCCCAGCAAACATAAATGCAAAAAATGCAGAACACGGGGTCACAATTCCAAGCGATGTCCAAATCCAGGCACCAACTCCAATTGTAGTGTGTGCCATTAAATTGGACACAACAAACAAACTTGTCTAAAAATGGATGAAATTGTTGGAGAGAACAGCATGTAATGCTTTCATTTTGTAAGTTGATGGTTAGTAGGTTTTATGTTTACTATTTGTAAAAGCTACATATTTATTGGTTTGTAATTTACAAGTGGATGATTAGTGGGAGTTATGTTTTAATTCTTGAAAAGCTAGAAAGGATTTCTTGGTTTGTAATTTGCATGTGGGTGGGTAATGGGTGTTATGCTGCATTACTGTATAAAGAACTGTATCGGTTAAAAGCTATGTAATAGAAAATATTATTTCGTACCAGTAAGTCCCAATATTAATTTAATAAGTCTTGAATACACCTAATAAGTCTCTAATCCACCAAATAATTCTCGAAAAATGGAAAGATGTCCCGAAATGAACTTAATGTTGGAACCCCGTTCACCGGTCAAGCAGCGGAACTAAGTTTTAAAATTTTTATATACAGATCATAATCTGTATCTGAGACCGGTGAACTTGGGATCATAATTATTATTCGAAACTAATACATACAATATGTAAACACAGGAAATTGAAATCGATATAATCAGAAGAAGAACATACCGACGTTTGGAGGCTCCTTCATTTTACGATGTGCTCATGTCCGAACCACTCGATCTTCCTCGCTATCTCCCGAGATTAGTAACTGCGTGTGGGCACGTCACGGTCTCAGGAACTTAAATAGAGAATGTAGATAAATACTTGAAAAAACTCTTTCTTTTCAATTTGTTGTATTGATTTTATACACACATGAATTGCATCTCATGTAAAAAATATATATTGACTTTTTTTGTTCGCGTGTAACACGTACACCACAAAAAAACCAAAAACCACTTTTTCATCTTAAAAAAAAAAAAAACCCCGCCTGCATCACAAATATATAATATATATCACTTCTACTTGTATTGTGCGTTTGATAAAAAGTCAACTACGTGTTGTTGTTTTTTTCTTTTATATATATATATTATTTGTATCATATACAAACACTTATTTTTTTTATATATATATATATATATATATTTATACATCAATTTATATCCAATGCAATCTCTTATGTTATAATTGATATATATCTTTTAATTATTTTTTTCAAATATATCTAATATATTAAAAGTGATAATAAGTATTTTAAATTTAAACCTAAATTCAAATACTTAGATAAATGATTTAGTAAGATAAAATAATCCTATTATTTTATCTTCACCTAAATCCATATATCAACTAACACCCTCCAATTAATAGTTAATAAATAATTTATAATTATCAATATAATTAAATAATCTAATTATTTAAGTAATTTAACTATTAACATTTATTAATTAAATAATCTCATTATTCAATTAATTCTCAAATAAACACGTGTCACTTTCGTAACACAATTAATTGGGCAATCCAATTAATTAACCGTGACCCTTGTTACCTAAATCGATCAGGGTAGCAAGGGAACCTAATGGACCCACAGTATTTTGAACTCCAATAATCCTCGAAATCATTAATTAAACTCTTTAATTAATATTCCTTGATTATTAACTCCGGTGTTATTCCACTAAAATCTGAAGCTGCACTCTCTCAACTGTAGACGCTTTTACACAGACCGAAACAATTCGGTGTCCATCGATATAGCTATTACACATGGTGTGATCCTCCACAGTAGTTCATAATTAGAGTTGGGTCATAATGTCCGTTATACCTCTCTAATTATATATATCCTTTAAGTACAGTTGATTATATAATGAACAATAAATCATATTTCCTCACGGAATTAAGAGAGTGCTCATATTGTCCAAGCCCCGAATCAATCCTTAAGGGAACTACCATCTACTTCTCACAAGAAGAAGTGGATTCCACTATTGTGTACAAACCTTCCCAACCATAAGCCAAACCGTAATCCCAATATACGGAGTATATTGATCAAGAAATACATCTGACCTCACCCATGGTAAATCAAAGACTACGATTTAACGTGAAGGAGTCGATAAGACACTCAGGATTAAGATCACCCACATATAGCCATCATTAGTTGATATATATGAATCTCATCGGTAAACGGATCTTGGTGAGAGATTCATATAGATCATGGCTCGGTCCTATATGATCACATCATACAATGTGCCTCCATTCCCATATCTCATATGAATGATTCAGGATAGAATCATCGTACATTACGGAATGGACCACATCTATAGATTAACCACAAATAAAGTACCCAACTTTATTTGTTACCTATGGACTCTTTGGATTGCATGTCTCTTACTGTATCCATCCGTATATAACACTCATATATACAGTTCGAGATTACATCTGACAATCTTGAATGTTTAAATATATGTACAAGTTTATAAAATAAATAACATAATAATAATGAATTGAACTTTTCTTTTTATTTATTTCATAAATCCCTTTACAAATTACATCTTTAGGGAATAAACCCCAACACTTAACAAGTCTCGAATTAATTTAATAAGTCTCTAATGCACCAAATAAGTATCGAACATCGAGACTTTCTAGAAATAAGTAATTTCGTTCATATGGACATCCATAATTCATACAAGGATGTAATCAACACGGTTAATATAACCATTCAAAAGTTTATCCATAATTTCATAATTTCATCCATCCCAAATAAACAAAAAAATCCATTAAAAAAAAAACCAACCATCCAATACATCCAAAATATTGTATAACATCCATAACATCCATAACATTCATACTTCACTAGTATGCAACAATGAAGGAGTTTGAAAACACTTCCACAACCATTTTTTGTCGCATATATGACATTTGGTCATCAATCCAAATGAACTTATTTCTCTTTGCCACTGTATGCTCAATCAATGCTAATGTGTGTACTCTACAATTGTCATTGTAAAGACATTAAAAAACTGTTAATTACCTTATAAACAAAATAAGGATTTGAATTATATAATCATTAAATTTGTGGTATTTACCCAATTTTCTGTTGTGGAATGCTATATTTGCTTACTATGACCATATGAAACAGGTTCGGCTTCATTGTTGTGTCCTTCCCTCGTCTCTTTTTGTAAAAACCAATTTGATTTAGCATCAAAGGTAGTGAATACCGTAAACAAGCAACTTGTTCATTTCGGATTTCGTATTGAACCTCATGTTGTCATGGATCACACAGACGGATGGATCATAGTGTTTGCTCCACTCTAACCATTAACCAATGACCGTCTCCATCATATCGGAATCAAGAGTTGGACCCAACACAAACAAAAGAGGATAAATTACTTTAGGAATTTCAATGTGATTGTGGCAAGTAATTGTTCCTTTTATACCAATCCAACTCTGGAGTTTTCAATAGCCTCTTCAAATTCACCATTTGTATATATAATGTTACAAACAAAACATAATATCATAAGGTAACTACACAGCACAAGATAATTGTCTAATGAAAAAAATAATTTTGAAAAATATATTCACCAATAAGTCTCGAATGTACACCATTAAGTTTGGAATCAAAACCATTAAGTCTAACATACATACGAAATAAGTCTCGACAACACATGAATTAAGTCATGATTCTAACTCAATTAAAGTCTATAAACATTTACATAAGTCTCGAAACACAATTAAGTCTATAATATATTCCATTAAGTCCCGAATATATACCATGAATCCCTAATTGTGAACCTATTGTTCAAATTCACCATCTGAATATATGATGCTACAAACTAAAAATACAATCATAACTATACAGCATAAGATAAGTCTTCAATGAAAAAAAATCTGAAAAATATATACACTAATAAGTCTCGAATATACATGAATTAAGTCATCATTAAATCCCATATAAAGACAAAATAAGTCTTACATAAATACACCATTAAGTGTCACATAAAGACGAAATAAGTCCCGACTAAATATGAATTAAGTCACAAATCCATATCAATTAAAGTCCAAAATACATGTTAAATAAGTCTCGAATATACATAATTAAGCCTAGAATATATACCATTAAGTCACGAATATATACCATTAATCCCTAATTGAATAACTACCGTTCATTATCTTCTCCTTCTCTCAATCGAAAAACCATAACCCTCCAACACCACAACTATTGTTCATTATCTTCTCCACTGAACAAAACCCACTGAAATCAAATTCAACAAGCTAAATCCAAATCGACAAAACCACCATTCATATTCAAACCCAAACAAATATAATGAACAGTATTTCGATAACACCATTCATCTTCTCCACTGAAATCAACAACCAAACGAAATTGATAACAAACTAAATTGATAACGTGTCCATTCATATTCAAACAACAAAACATCACCATTGAAATCAGATTCTCAACAAACTAAATCGAAATCAAAACCCAAATCGAAAATTTAACAATATCACATTTGAAAACAAAACCCAAACAAAAATACCTTAATCGACGAGATCTAGTGATGAGATCTCAAATCGACCTGTTGCTGGAGTCTTACGACTGCCGTTGAAGTGCTCACGGTTGTTTACCGGTGACGTACTGTTCGTTGAAGTCTTCCGGTTGCTATCGAAGTTCACGGTTGTCGCTGTTTGCTTGAATATTTTGTTTAAAAAGTTGAAGTAGTCAACGAGGGTAAGAAAATAGTGAAGAGAAAAAGATAAAAGTAAAAGATAAATTCATATGCATGTTGCCCTAATATGAGGGTATTTTTATCCGAAATCAATCTTTAGTGCTATTAAAACAAGACTTATTAATGTGGTGCTACTTGTACAAGATCCATTCCAAAATGTGCTATTTAAGTTTTTGCCCCTTAAAAGAAATCATAAAACTGTTACAAAATCAATATATATATATATATATATATATATATATATATATATATATATGACTTTTTCAAATTTTCATAGAGATCAAATTGAGGAGAACTGGATCTCCACATCTCCATTAATAGAGATTTTGTTTCTAGATATTCCTCCAAAAATGGAGGAGATCCTTTAATATATTTTTGTCAGTTATTTTATTTTTAACAATATCTTTAAAATTTATAAATAAATGTGACCTCTAATAATTTGCCATTTTTGAGGCCCTAAAGCGCATACCTTACTTGCTTATGCCTATAGCTGGCACTGCAAGTAACATCATAGAATATCTGTGCAATGTTAAGCAAAAGGTCCATTTAGCTCTAGTTAGACCTGAAATTAGGGGTATTTTTATAGTTTACCCGTTTTTTTAGTTTATTGTGAGTTTACACGTGGAACAAGTGAGGATTTAAATTTGTATCCTCTAATTTTCCAAAATTTACTATTATAATCTTATTGAATATCAATTAATCCAACATAGGATCAATTTGTATTGTAATTCCAAAGATATAAATCCTGCAAGGCAGTTCTTTCTCAGTTGTTTTCCTACTAAATTCTCTCGTTATTAAATTCCATCAAGAAATGCATCTTCCATTACCAAATTCTAAAATTATACTGATAAAAAATTAAATCTCCACTCGTTACACGTGTAAACTCACAATAAAAGTACAAAAAACAGGTAAATTATACAAATGTCCGGTGACAAAACTCCTTGTGCTTATAAAATTTCTATAATGAGACTCGAACTCACAACCATTAACGTGAAAAGGGATATTCACACTATATGGGCTAAGATAAAAGGTGCAGACAATTTTACTTGTATGAACTTCTGGCAAATATCATTCATGTCTACTTAATTGTAGACATAGGATTCTGATTTAATATCCCAATTAACAAGTAGTGTGCCATTATATACATATATATATATAAGATTGTAATGTATAAATTATATATATTATGATAGTTTTTTTAAAAAAAACATTATAATATAATTTTTTTACAGAACTTGCTCCGTAAGAGGATGTATGTTGAGAAAGTTGTGTACAAACTAAATTTTTTTACAAAAAAAATAAGTATTTTTGATATTAAATAGGGTTGATGGTGTACAATCAGTTTTTATTGGATACCAATATTGTCACTCAATTTTTAATTGTTGTGGCAGAAACATCCCTAGCTTGCATAGATGTAAAAACGAGTTGATTAGAGCCAGCTTTGCGTTTGGGCCAAAATTCACGGATACAGCTTAATTTTACAGAGGCCAGTTAGTCCATTTCACATTCAACAAAAGCCCAAACATTGAAAACATAAAACCACACAAATAGACTCTAAGCGAGCAAGTCAATAGATTTAGGCTTAGTTTGACATTGCTTCCCCAGCTGTTTTTGGGGCCAAAAGTGATTCTGGACCTAAGACAGGGGCTCAGTTTGGTATTGATGTGTTGTGGAGAGAAGTGCTTCTGAAATTGTTGTGGGGGGAATTGCTTTTGGAATTGTTGTGGGAAGAATCAGCTGAGTGTTTGGTAAACTGATTTTCAAAAATGCTGTGAGAACTAAAAGCAATTTCAATGTGTTTGGTAAACTGTTATAAAAAGTGTTGTGAGTGTGTCAAATTACTAAAAGGATAAAGACATCTAAATGGTACTAATTTGCTATACTTTATATTTTTCTTGTTTATTTGTATTTAGTGTTAAGTGTTATATAATTATGGTACTTTATTGAATTAATTAACTCTATTTTTTATTCTACTTTATTTAATTAATTAGTCCTATTTTTTTATTTCTTTATTTTATTCTACTTTATTTTTTATTTCATTTTTATTTTACTTTATTGAATTAATTATGGAAATATTTTTTTTTTGTACAAAATATAAGCCCAATTTTTTTTGTTAAATTTCGTTTTAAAGGCAAGGACAAAGTAGGAAAGTTAGTAAAATTTCATTTAATATCACTGTAGCGCGTTTTCTAAAAGCAGAAGCCAAAATCCAAAAGCATGTATTTGTAGCTTCTCAAAAACTCAGTTGAGAGAAGCTAAAAGTAACAAAAAGCACTTCCCCACGATTTTACCAAACACCCTGTCTGAGGTCCAGAATCACTTTTGACCCCAAAAGCAGCTGAGAAAGCAATGTCAAACTGAGCCAGGGTGTTTGGTAAAATCGCGGGGAAGTGCTTTTGGTCACTTTTAGCTTCTCCCAACTGAGTTTTTGAGAAGGTACAAATACATGCTTTTGGATTTTGGCTTCTGCTTTTAGAAAACGTGCTACAGTGATATTAAATAAAATTTTACTAACTTTCCAACTTTTTCATTGCCTTTAACGAAATTTAACAAAAAAAAATGGACTTATATTTCTATAAAAAAAAAATGTTGCCATAAATGTATATAAAAAATTGGGATAATTAATTCAATAAAATAGAATAAAAATGAAATAAAAAAATAAAGTAGAATGAAATAAAGAAATAAAGAAATAAAGAAATAAAGAAATAAGATTAATTAATTAAATAAAGTAGAATAAAAAATGAGCCTAATTAATTCAATAAAATACCATAATTATATAACACTAAATACAAATAAACAAGAAAAATATAAAGTATAACACATTAGTACCATTTAGATGTCTATGTCCTTTTAGTAATTTTATACACTCACAACACTTTTTATTTCAGTTTACCAAACATATTGAAATTGCTTTTAGTTCTCATTGCACTTTTGAAAATCAGTTTACCAAACACTCAGCTGATTCTTCCCACAGCAATTCCAAAAGCAATTCCCCCCACAACAATTTCAAAAACACTTCTCCCCACAGCACAGCAATACCAAACTGAACCTTAGTCGACTAAACTAATTAAGTCGGCTTCGATTAGCAGCATTATTAGTCAACTTGGCTAATTTTAGTGTCGTTTCAGGTGACCAGACACGTGTATCTCATTTAGCGAACGTTAAGTCACGTGAGGTCGGATTAGTTTTCCAGACGGGCGAGATCGCTTGACGTGCTCACTCAGTCGACATTTCACTGCAAAAAGAAAAAAAGAAAAAATTCGAAAATGGAAACGAAGAAGATGAAGATCCGAGATGGACAACAGTGAGTGGGAGTCAGTCAACTTTGTTTGGTTGCTCAGAAAATTAGGTTTCGAAGTGAGTTTTGTTTTGTTATGTCTTTGTGTTTGATTTTTGGTTGTTAATTACCTACTGACTCTAAATTGTGTAATTTAACAATTAAATCACCAAAGATTACTCAGATTCAAAAAATACCCAGAAGTGAAAACATGAAATTAGGCGATGGATTAATTAAAAAAAATGAGAGAATCGAAGATTATGCCTGTAAGAGACATCAGCAGCTTGGTACATTCTCTTTCTGAGAAATCAGAGAAAGTTTATCGATTCCATTTGAAATAGAGACGATTCTTGACTCATCGAATCGAGAGATTATTTGGTTTTTGATGGAATAAATTCAAACAGGGACAGAGAGACAAAAGGCTAAACTCATTTGCTTGTCTTGTCAAGAGTCACGACTTTGGAGGAGCAGCAACTGCCATTGAAGCTTTGACCTTTTGTGACCAGCTTCGTTGTACTTTTGTTTGATGTCTTGGCTATTTTATAATTGGTTGAGTTTTTTAAAAAATTTAAGTTTGTTTTATAGGAGCAGATATTGCCACCCACAGTAGCATAGCACCGATCATTTTTATAAAGAGAAAGTATCATTTTCCTTCATGAGGTTTACCTTATTGTTAAAATGAGAACAAGATTTAGGCATACCGGTTGTTTTCCCAACTGAAATGGAAAGAATGTATAATATCCCCTTTTATCCATTTTTCTATCCAAAATGACATTAATCATAGTCAAATGATTTTATTATCCTTAAAAATAATCCAAAATGACATCTAAAAAATGAACGATGGATTTTTTTTTGTTTTGTTTAAATTTAAATACATAAATTTAAAATTAAAAAGAATTTAAAAACAAAAAAAAATTAAAATTTTTTTAAAAAAGATTTGGATCTCCACCATATATTATTTTTTATCAATTTTTTTTTAAATAAATCATTCTTCAAGCACACTGATTCAGTTCATCTTCTCCAACACCATTTCAGAAATTAAAAGTAACAAATTTTATTTTTAAAAAAATCTGGTGGATCTCTACCACCAGATCTGGAACATCTGGAAACCCAGATTATCGTCTTCTCCAACACCATCTCATAAATATTCTTCAACCAAATTATTTATAAAAAAAATCTGGATATCAAATTTTCAAACCAGATGGACATTTGAAGATCCAAATATTTGAAATAAAATATTCGTATATGTCACAGTAGACACACAACTCCAACTCAAACACCAATTGAAAATACCACAACAACAATCTCCACTACAACTCCAACTCAAACACAAACCCCAATCGAAAATATCATCTCTCTCTCTCGATTGACATCATCTTAATTTCTCTCGATCTCGTGTCTTTGATTCGGGCGCCCTTGTTTGACAGTGAGGGTGTTTGGTGGGTTTGATATGGGTGGTGGGTTTCAACGGCAACGCTTGTGGTGATTCTTTCTCTCTCAATAGACTTCATCTTAATTTCTCTCGATCTTGATCTCGATCTCGATCTTGTGTCTTTGATTCGGTCGCCATTGTTTGACAGTGGGGGTGTTTGGTGGGTTTGATCTGGGAGGTGGGTTTCAACGGCGGCGATGGTGGTGTGTTTTGATATGGTGGTGTGTTTCGATCTGATGGTGGTGGTAATTTTGATTTTGATGATGATGATGATGATGATGATGTGTTTGGTTGAATGATGGTGGTGGTGGTGGTGGTGGTGGTGGTGGTAATACAGATGGTTTGGTAGTGTTGACGTTGGTGATGTAGCGACGATCTGTTGATGTTGGTGATGTAGTGTTGATGTTTGGTTGAACGATGGTGGTGGTAGTGTTGAATGGGTTTTAATTTTTAATTTTTTAATATGTTGATGTTGGTGTTGTAGTGATGATTTGTTGATGTTGATGATGTAATGTTGATGTTTGGTTCAACGATAGTGGTTGTAGTGTTGAATGGGTTTTAACCTTTTTCTTAAAAAAATAATTTGTTTTTACAATATTGCCCATTTCATTTTACTTTTATTTTTTAAAATTTTTTTGTATTAAACATTCTTTCCATTCTAGAGGGAAGAACGGTTAATATGCTCAAACTCTGTCATCGTATTAACAATAGGGTAAACCTCATGGTGAAAAATGATACTTTCCCTTTTATAAATTCACCAAGGGATGGACATGGATCTTCGGATACTTAAATCCCCACTTCCTTTAAAATAATTTTTTGATGAAAATTGATAAATGGATGGAAATGGAGATGAAAATCATCCCTAAATTGAAATGGGGATGAGAGAGATACCCCTCATTTTCTCCAAACCTTTTATATTATGGTAAATCGTATTTTAGTTATTGTAGTTTACCTTAATCTGCTTTTAGTCTTTTTTTGAATTGTAACTTTTAGTCCATCATTTCCTGACAACAAAGGATTTGAGTCCCTACCATCAAATTCTGTTAGAGTTCCATAAATTCAACGAGTGTAAAAAGATAAAACAACATATGATGTTCTAGAATCTTATTTAACTAAACGGTAAAAATGTCCTTTTACTAATTAAAATTATAAAACATTATTAATATAATACTTAATAAATAATTTATTTTTAAAAAATAATGGATGAAGAAGATCTTATCCCATCCATTTACCTAAGAATCTAGGCCATTGAAAAATAATTTTAAAAACAAAATAATTTTTTCAACAACAAATTAATTTTTTTAAAAAAATCTCTAGAAAAAATAAAATAAAAACATTAATCTCTCTCACCATATTCATAATCTCCAGAAAAAAAAATCTTCATCTTCATATTCATCATCTCTTCATTCTAATTGTCGATCTGGTTCCAGATCGTCCCTTCATCTCTCTCCATTATCTTCATCTTCATTCTTCACCGATTTGGTTCTGGATCTAATCGCCAACGAGATAGAGGTGATAGGCCTAGTTCTAATCACCGCCATTTTGGTTGCTTTGATGGTTGTTTGGTGGTGGTGGTGGTGACGGTGTGGGTTTGGTGAGTGGTTTGAAGGTGGTGTGATGTGGATTTTTTTTCTGGGTTTGTGTTGGTGATTGACAATGGGTATAAGTGGTTTGGTTTGGGTGATTGACAATGTGTTGGTCGAGAGAGAAAGGTGGAGGCAGTCGCCACCCTGTCGTAGATTTGTTCTGTGCTTCGTCGCCGTTACCATTTCTCTGCCTCTATTTCCTCCTGGTCGTGTTCTACATCACTGAAGGTCAAACTTCATTGAGTGGGTTAGCCTTTAGGGGCTTGAAATTGTTTGGTGTGTGATTGTGATTGTTAAAATATATTTTATTTGTGTTTAAGGGGCTTGAAATCTTTTTTTTTTTTAATTTGATTTTTGTGTCACAGTTTGTGAATGGGTTTTTTAGATTTGTGTTTGATGGTGGTGGTGGGGGTTGTGGTGGTGGACTGGTGGGATTCGGTGGATCGTTGGTGGTGGAGAAATTAGACTCTGTTGTTTTTCTGGGTTTGATTGAGATGTGGTGGTGGGGATGAGAAGCAGGTGATTCACGGTGTTGGAAATGGTGGTGGTATGGTGGAGATGATGATGATCTTCAGATGGTAATGATAAAAATATTTTTATTTTTTGTTATTTTTAATTTATGTTTTAAAATGTAAATAAAAATAAAGAAGAGAGATATTGAAAAAGATAAAAAAAATAAGGGTAAAATGGTCATTTTAGAGTGGTCAGATAAGGTCATTTCTAACGTCTGAAATGTCAGAAATTGTACTTTTCACAGTTTATGTTACAAAATGACTAAAAGTTATAATTAAAAAAACCGTAGACTAAACGTAGATTAAGACAAACTATAGATACTAAAATACGATTTACCATTTCTATTATATATATATATGTGTGTGTGTGTGTGTGTGTGTGTGTGTGTGTGTGTGTGTGTGTGTGTGTGTTTAATAGTTTTTATTTGTAATATTTTTGAGTTGTAATGGAATGATTTTTTTTTAGTATTTAATTTTTAATAAATTAGTAAAAATGAGGAATGTGGATGGGGAAGGGGATACCCAAAACTCTCTCATCCCCATTTTTCAGGAGAGGTTTGGATCTGGAAAATGAGGATGGGATGAAGGAACCTTTATCCACCTTCATATCCCCAATGACCATCCCTAAGTATCCTCATGTATAAAATAAATAATAATAATAAAAAAAGAATCATTACTATAAACACATATTATAACGCAAATATTACCCTTATTAAAATAAATATATTTATTTAAATAATTTTTATTTATAAACTCACTTAAATTATTAACACATCAAATTTAAAAAAAACATAATAAGATTGTTGACGACGTTTTCTGGATTATGCCAGAAAATCCAACAATGACTGGATTTTGGCTATCGATTCAAAGAGAAAGAGATGCAGAGAGAGTAACAAAGACAAGGTTTACGTGGTAAAACTCTGATGGTCGGAGAAACATCCACGGGTGGTTGAAAGATCAACCAAGCCAAAATCCACTAAGAAAATAAGATGTTATTACAAGCTCTCGGTCTCCCTTTTTCTCTCTGTATTATTTGTGATTACTGTATGCTATTTTGCCAATATCTTTTTGAACCAGGTTATGGGTCTATTTATATGCTTATAGAACCCTAATCTGCTTTGTACAAGTAATACAAGATATTTGTATTTAATTGTGATTTGGTTACTTACTTGAGGTTGATTTGTCTTCTTTCCTGTTTCGGAGTCTCTTATGGAGATTGAGTGGGATTCTAGTAGTGTAGTTCAATTTTGACTTGTTTCCTTATAAGAATGTAGTCTTCGAAAAGAAATCAAGTTGTTTCCTGATTGGGGGACTCTTTTAACTTAAAGGTCCATTATTTTGGATTCCTTCATGACGGATATCTTTGCGTATTCAACGACTTAACCCGTATGATAAATTCTTATTCGAGTTGTATTTACTCCCGAGTAAGAATAATACCAGATGGTCCCGAGTGGTGCCGTATGAGCCCGAGTGGAAGCGTTGTTTAAACCAGTCCCGAGTGTTGTTAACTGATCCCGAGTAGGTCTTTATTCAGTATATGCTTAATCGGGCTTGCTCCTCTTTAATGATGCCTTGTAGGATATTTCCCGGATGCCCATCTAATCGTACACCTGGCTATTTTTTCCTTCCTGTCAATGACGTGTATGTTTGGTAAAATTTACATACAACCATACCCCCTTAAAATATTTTTGCCGAGAAGATTTTATTTCGGGCAAGAATATTTTAATCATTATGATTTTCTTTCGTCAAAAAAACCGTTTTGCCATAATGATGTATTTTAACGATGACTCTGTAATTTCGATTCGCTTTGTCACACAAGATCTTAAATGATAGCGACGTTTCAAAGTTTTGACGGTTGAGGGCTACTTCTTGTCTTGACACGTGTCCCTTGTCTCTTCATTTTTCAATATTATTTATGAGAAGTGACTTTCGCATTTTTCCAAACGCCGCCCACGTCATCTGGTTTCCTCATAAAACTTTTTCCAGCTTTGAAACCCTAGGGTTTCGTGTCGTCTCGCCTTTAAATCCTTCGTTGAGAGACTGTTGGTTTATTCTAAAAAATTCAGCAGAAATCTCTTTAAACTCAGATTTCTTCATCCAGAAGTTCGTGATTCTCCGCTTTGAAGATCTTGCGTCAGTCTCAATTCAAGGTTAGTTTCAATAGGGCCATCCTCCCGTCATCATCTCTTTAAAATTGCTTTTGATGCATTAGAGTGTGGGGATTTCCAGTTAGTATCTTGCATTAGACGATTACTGGGGGATATCCCAATAGATGAACCCCCATTTTTAGAGGTTGACGTTTTTGGGCTTCACCCTGAAGTCACTTTCAGCCTCGTATAGAGTTCTCCATCTAGTTCTGATTCTGATGTTTCTGATCACAGGGTATCTTCTCGAAGGATGGGTAAACATCAAAGTACTAGCAAGGTATACAAGTACGGCTCGAGCAGCGTTCAGACTGGGGAACAAACTGTTAATGAGGGCGACGCTGGTGTACCCCGGGCGTCTCGCCTTTCGTTTTCTGACACTCGCCTGAGTGGCTTTGATATTGAACCAAATGTGGTCGGGCTAGCCGAGATAGAAAAATACCGATCCCGATTTGATTTGCCCGACTCAGTCACTTTGGTTCCTGGGGGAATAGAGCCGTATGGAATCCTCCTGAGGGGATGATCACGATTTACGGATCGATGCTTTGTTGCGGTGTCACACTTCCCCTTCAACCTTTTATTGCCCGGTTTTTAGCTGAAGCAGGGATAGCCCCAACTCACTTAGTCCCGAATAGTTATAAAGTCTTGATGTGCATGTGGCACATGTTTAGCCGAATGAACCTTTCGCCGCCTTCCCCGAATGAAATCAGACATTTCTTTACACTGAGGCAGGTTAGTAAAACGGGGACCTATTTTCTTGCGTCTACTCTTTCGGACGGTTGAGTCCCTAAAGAAGTGGAGGCGAATCGGGGGGTCGAGGCTTCGGATGACCCGAAAAAGAAAGGCTTTATATGGGGATTCCCCACATCCAACAAGTTCTGGAAGAACAGTTGGTTTTTTACTGGAGGGGCTCTCGGGCTCGACGTTACTGTTCGATTTGGGGATTCCTGGACGGTGCTGAATGTTCCCCGCTTCTTCTGTTCCCCTGAAGCGTGGAATAAGAAAACAATTGATTATAACGATTCAGAGCTGAAGAGGCTGGCCCGGGCTGCTATCTGTACTCTGGAAAAGAGAAGCAAGAGCTATCTTTTCAAAGAGGACGACTTGATCAAGCTCGGCTTCTTTAAACAGGTTTCGGGCCATCGCAGGCGTTGTAAGTAACCCAGCGCCCTTTCTGCTGTGTTTCTCCGTTTTTCCATTTCCTTTTCTAACTTTTTTTTTAAGTGTTCGATACGGACGTTGTCAGCGATCTTCAGGCTTGTCAGGTGAAAGCAATTCTTCAAGCGAGTAGGAAGGAGGCTTCCCGTCAGGGCGATGAGGGTATTGTTTCACCCGAGCCTGATCAGGAAATTGATACTGATGAGCGAATTCCCGACTGCGTTGATCAGGGTGTTCAGCCTTCTGCTTATGATCTCGCTGGCTCAAGTGGCCAATGTGAGCCGACCGTGACACAACTGCCTGAATATAGGGAGAGGCGGTCTGAGAGTCCAAGTGAAGAGCCTGTTGGACTGTTTGAAGCTGGCGATGGCGGTAACGTCTTGACGGATCAAATGCCTGTCATTGCCGAGCTTTTTGAGTCTTTTCAGGATGATTTGCTGGAAGATCTTGCTGCTGATCTCTTCCACCGTTCTCGGGGTGAGAAACAAAAGGCAGTTAGTTCGCCTCCTCGTCTTCTCAAGGTTCATCGGGTAGTCACTTTCATCCACTCCAACGACGAAGATGTTGCGGATGAGATTGCCCCGAGTGTAGGTGATGAAGTATCGGCAGATGTCACTTCAGGTCCAAGTAGGGATTCCTTTACCCCCGAGGTTGGAGATATGGGGGCTGAACCTTCGGGGGTTCCCTCTCCATCCCTAGAGCCAAATAGAGCTTCTCATGTCCCCGAGTTTGGAACTCAACCCTCGGGGGTTCCATTATCCCTATCTCCGAAAGATATGCTCCAAGAGATATTTTCTGGTCGGGCTTTTATCGGGGAAGACCGCTGGAGCGGTTTTAGAGATGGTTCACTACCCGAACATATCAAAAACGTTTTCAACGACGCATCATATGTAAGTTTAGCTAAATCCAATTCCCTTATTGTTTTGCCTTCGTTGGATTTCTAAGTATATTCTTTTACAGATGGTGGCCGAATTTGCTGAGCTTGTTCAGACGTATAATGTCAGGCTGATCGGATAAAGCGTCTGGAGACTCAGCTGAAGGCGAGTGAGGAGGGTCGTGCTCGAGCTGAGCAGGCTTACCAGCAGGAGGTCGGTTTTGTGCAAATATTTGCCGACAATTGCTTGGCAAAGCAGGTTGAAGCTAAAGACAAGGCATCTTTGGCAGATGAGAAGGTTGCATCGCTTCAAAACCTTCTTTCTTCTACTGAAGAGTCTATGCTCAGGGCCGAGCAGGACGCGGAGCAGGCGAAGTCGGCGTATGTCCAAAAAATCTAAGATTTGGAGCGCCAAGTGCTGACAGTTGAATCCCTTTCCCGAGAGGCTAGGTTGGAGTTAGAAGTTCAAGGGGTGGATCGTTTTAAAAGATCCCCTGCTTACGATGCCCTATTTCTTTGGGAATTTCAACGTGGGCTAGTTTCGGCCAACGAATTCTTCAAAGTAAAAAGTAGAGCAATCGAGAAAGCCAGTGCTAACTGAGAGCTGTCAATCAAACACCATGTGGACCGGTCCTTTAAATCTCTTCGGATTCAGATGAAGGAATTGAGAGCCTACTGCCGTAGTCAAGGCAAGGAGCCCCATCCTATGCATTTAGAGATTCCGTCTGAGCACTCTCTCTCGACCTTTTACGCAAGTCAAGAGTCTGTCGAGGGTATAATCCCGGATGTCGGGCCAACCCCGGGTAATGATTACTGCCAGTGGAGGGATGATATCGTTGATGACTTCACTTGGCCATCTAATGAGAGTCTGCTTCATGAATACGAGATGGTGTTAGACCCGAATATTGGCAACGGCTCAAAATCCTCGCAACCTTAATCTTGTAAATTGGTAGAAGATTCTGATAGATTCTTTATTTTTTACTTGTGTAAAGAATCATTTCTTTGAACTGTAACCACCTTTTTTAAGAGCAATAGAATACGATTTTCTGAGTTGAATGGTTTGTCTTTATTTTTGTTGCTGGAGGTTGTATTATACTGGCTGATGGTCGGATAACTTAACCGAGTATCTTATTTAATCGGTTATCCGAATAACTTCAATTGTCAAGTATCTTATTAAACTGGTTGATGGTCGGATAACTTAACCGAGTATCTTATTTAACCGGTTATCCGAATAACTTCAATTGCCAAGTATCTTATTAAACTGGCTGGTGGTCGGGTAACTTAACCGAGTATCTTATTTAACCGGTTATCCGAATAACTTCAATTGCCAAGTATCTTATTAAACTGGCTGGTGGTCGGGTAACTTAACCGAGTATCTTATTAAACCGGTTGTTACCCGAATAACTTCAATTGCCAAGTATCTTATTAAACTGGCTGGTGGTCGGGTAACTTAACCGAGTATCTTATTGAACCGGTTGTTACCCGAATAACTTTAATTGTCAAGTATCTTATTAAACTGGCTGGTGGTCGGGTAACTTAACTGAGTATCTTATTCAACCGGTTGTTACCCGAATAACTTCAATTGCCAAGTATCTTATTAAACTGGCTGGTGGTCGGGTAACTTAACCGAGTATCTTATTAAACCGGTTGTTATCCGAATAACTTCAATTGCCAAGTATCTTATTAAACTGGTTTCTTTATTATTAACCGAGTCATCTTGAAACAGAAAAGTTTGCACTTATGTTTCATACCTGGTTGCTACCCGAGCGTTATATCAAGGCTCACCATGATTATGCGTTCGAGTCCTTACACAATACCAAGGACGTCTCCCTAGTTTTTATGCGCAAGGGTTTGCCGAATCGTTGAGCTCCTTTTTTTTAAAAAAAAAAAGTTGCTTCAACACAGCTACGCATTTCACCGGAATTTCTCCCGATAGCGTCCCCAGCATTTTTCCAGTCTGGTGCATCGGGTTTGCCTTTTTACGAAGGTCATTTTGACCCTGCTCGGCTGACATGCTCCTACGAGCTTCTCCGCCTTTTCGGGATTTGATGGTCCCGAGAATTCTATTTGCATGTTCTTATTATCATGCTCTTCTTCCATTTCTTATTGTCATGCCTTTTGGAAATCTCGAGCTAGGTGCTTTCTTTTTGGAAATTCCTAGTTTTATTTATTACTGCGAAAAATCAACAAAGATTAATATTACAGTTTTAATATTTATTCTGACTAATACAGTCCTGACTAGAAAAAGAATAAAATATTTAATATAAATATATATTTTAAGGATAGAAAATCTTCAGATATTGGGCATTGCACGGTCGGGGTAACACCCCTCCATTGGGTCGAGCAATCCAATAAGCTCTATGGCCAGCTATCCCCTCGATCTTGTATGGACCTTCCCATTTGTCAGCCAGGGATCCCGCGGCTCTATTCTTTGTGTTCAGTGACACCTTTCTGAGCACCAGGTCTCCTAACTGAAATTTTCTGATCCGAACACGAGAGTTGTAGTGACGTGCCACTCTTTGTTGATAAGCTGTATTTCTTATTCGGGACTTTTCTCTTTTTTCTTCTAGCTCATCCAAACTTTGTAGCAGTGTATCAAAGTTTTTTCCTTAATCGTATAACCTGACCCGGGGGGACGCATACGATGTCTCTATGGGGATGACAGCTTCTGTTCCAAATGCTAGGCTGAACGGAGTTTCTCCTGTTGAAGTCCTTGTTGTCGTCCGATATGCCCACAATACTTCAGGAAGCTTTTCAACCCAACTTCCTTTTCTGTCATCTAATTTTGCTTTGATAGTGTGCTTGATAATTTTATTTACTGCTTCTACTTGCCCGTTTGTTTGTGGATGAGCTGGTGTTGCATAGTAGTTAGCAATATGATACTTATCGCACAATTGTCTGAACCTTTGGTTATCTAACTGAGTGCCATTGTCGGTGATTATAGTGTCCAGAATTCCAAACCTGTAAAGTATGTTTTTCTTTACAAAATTTGTGGTGTTGGCTTCCGTGATATGCACCAACGTTTCAGCTTCGTTCCATTTTGTGAAATAATCGACAGCTACTATGGCGTGCTTCGCTCCACCCCCTATTCCAGTTGGCATTGGCCTAATCAGGTCTAGGCCCCACATGGCGAATGGCCACGGGGCAGTGAGATTTCTGAGCTTTTCTGGTGATTGTCGGATATCGTTGGCAATTCTTTGACAGGTATTGCAACTTTCCGACCATTGTTGTGCATCTGAGAAAAGTGTAGGCCAATAATAGCCTTGCCTGAGTACCTTATGCGCCAGACTACTACCCCCAGTGTGGTTTCTGCAAACTCCTCTGTGGATCTCTTGAAGTACTCGATGTGCATCTTCTTCCGGTATACATCTCTAGAGAGCTCGAGAAAACCCCCTTCTGTATAATTCTCCTTCGATCATGGTGTACCTAGTCGATCGATACCTGATGCGCTTTGCTAATACCGGATCTTCCGGGAGTATGCCTTCTTCCAGGAACCTTCTTAGCTAGACCATCCAACCGTCTTGTGGTGTTCGGATTTCTGAAATTTCCAAATGCTTAAGTTCAGCCGTACTCGGTTTAAGAAGGTGTGCAACTGCAATGGTTTTTGGTCTGATTGAGGTTGTTGCTGATGCTAATTTAGATAAAGCGTCTGCCTTTTCATTTTCTTCTCTGGGGATCTAACCGACCATTCCTTCATCTTTAGCCTGGTATTCATCCATAACCTGGTTGACCACCACCTGTGAATCGCTGAATATCTCCACTTCATCTGCCCCAAGAGCTATGCAGACTCTGAGTCCAGGCAACAATGCCTCGTATTCGACCTGATTATTGGTTGCTTTGAAATCAAATCTCATGGCACATTCAACATCATCTCCTTCTGGGGTGCGAACTACGATCCCTGCCCCGCTGCCATGAGTGTTTGAAGAACCATCAACATATAATTTCCATGGGAAATTTTTATCCAACAATCTTTTTGCTTCCAGGTTCGGTTCTGTGAACTCGGCTATGAAGTCTGCCACCGCTTGTCCTTTGAGGGAAGTTCTGGGGATATAATGAATATCGAAGTCACTCAATTCGATTGCCCATTTAGTAAGTCTTCCTGATATCTCTGGTTTTTGTAAGATTTGTCTTAATGGGAAATTGGTGAGAACCTGGATCGTATGAGTCTGAAAGTATGGTCTCAGCTTTTTTGCTGCTGAAACCAATGCCAATGCTATCTTCTCTGCCTGTGAGTATCTGGTCTCAGCCGGTAGAAGTGCCTTGCTTGTATAATACATTGGTTTCTGCACTCCATCTTCTGTCCTGACTAGAACTGAACTTGCTGCGAGCTCGGTTATTGATAGATACAGTTGAAGTATTTCCCCTTTTTGTGGTTTTGAGAGGATGAGAGCTTGCCCCAAGTATTATTTTATTTTTAAGAATGCTTGCTCGCACTCTTTATTCCACTCCAGGCCTTTCCCTTTTTAGATTACTTTGAAGAAAGGCACGCACCTGTCTGTAGCCTTTGAGATGAATCTTCTCAAGGAGGCTAAATCCTGTTAAGCGCTGTACCTCTTTCAATGTTTTAGGTGAATTCATTTGTTGCAAAGCCTGAATCTTCTCTGGATTAACTTCGATTCCTCTTTGATGGACTTGAAAACCCAAGAATCTTCCCGAGTCGACTCTGAATAAACATTTGCTTAGGTTTAATTTCATCTGATATCTTCTCAATACATCAAATGTCTCTCGGAGGTCGCGGGCATGGCCATCAGCTGAGACGCTTTTAGTCAACATATCATTAATGTACACTTCCATGTTCCTTCCCATTTGTCGAGTGAAGATCTTGTTGACCAACCTTTGGTACGTGGCTCCTGTATTTTTTAAACCGAAGGGCATTACTGTGTAGCAATATAAACCCTGATCCGTTGTGAAAGTTGTTTTTTCTTCATCGGCTTTGTTCATCCGAATCTGATTGTATCCTGAGTAAGCATCCATGAAGCTGAGCAATTCATGACCTGCTGTGGCATCCACCAGCTGATCTATTCTTGGGAGTGGGAAGCTGTCATTTGGACATACCTTGTTAAGATCCGTGAAATCTACGAACATCCTCCATTGTCCATTTTTCTTCTGGACGAGAACTACGTTGGCGACCCACTGGGGGTAGCTGACTTCTCTGATTGATCCTGTCGCTAGCATCTTTTCCACCTCTTGTTTGATTGCTTGACTTCTTTCAGGATTGAACGATCTTCTCTTCTGTACTACCGGTTTGGCATTCGGGCTAACTGCGAGGTGGTGGGATATTATTCGGGCATCTATTCCGATCATATCTTCATGACTCCAGGCGAATACATCTTTGTATTCGGAGTAAATTGGTCAATTCTCGCTTAATTTTTTCTTCCAAGTTGGCCCCGATCTTGACTTTCCTGTCCGGTTTGTCTTCTTCGAGTAGTATTTCGACCACTTCTGTCTTGTATTCATTCGAGCCCTCCCATGGATCTAGTTCGAATGACAAGGATTCTTCACACTCATTTGGCTGCATTATGGTGCACACTTGTTCGGCATCATGCTTGTCTCTGTATACCGGCAGGTTTGCTCTTCTGGTCATCTCTTGGGATCCCTTGACTATCTCAACCCCTTGTTCCATTGGGAACTTGATCATTAATGCGTAAGTGGCCGTCATGGCTCTTGTTTTATTCAGGAATGGCCGACCCAATAACGCATTATACGGCTAATTATCCAAATCAACTACCACGAAATCGAGCAGGACAGTCCTCTGGCATGGTGCCGTTCCGATCTTCACAGGTAATTTGGCCGTCCCGAGTGACCTGACTTCTATTCCCCCAAATCCTCTTAATTGAGTATGGAAATGCTGTAAATCTTTTCGGTCCAATCTTAGCTGGTCGTATACGGCCACGCTTAAGATGTTTGCTGAACTTCCATTATCTATTAAAATTCTCCGGACTTCCTTATGGCCAATCCGGGCGCTTATAACCAAAGCGTCATTAGGTCGAACATCGACACCGTGGGAATCTGCCTCTGTGAAGACTATCGGGTCCCATCCTTTCTTTACCCTCTCCGGGTCTGGTTCAACCGAATTCATGTCGAAGTTATTCCTGGCTTCTACTGCTTCTCGGACTTCCTGAGTCCGTTCTCGGTTGCTTCTCCCAGTAGAAGGTCCTCTAAAGATTGTATGTATTACTTGATCGGCTTCGGGGCTGGCTCTTCGGTTTTGACCAGGGTTGTGATCAGCCTTGGCTTTCTTGACTTTTGATCTCTCGTCTTTTTTTAAGACTACATCCCGCAGGTGCCCTTCCCGAATAAGGATTTCTATGTAATCTCTAAGCTGAAAACACTTCGAAGTTTCATGCCTGGTCTCTTTATGAAACCTGTAATACTTGGTTGTATCTCTCCTTCGAACTGTGACTGTCGCCGCGGTTCTTGTACCATATTCTTTTCTCCCAAGATGGCTAGAATTTCTTCTTGTTTCTTCCGAATAGGGTTGTAATTGGTATATCTTCCACGGTATTTCTCTGTGGACCGTTCGGCATTGCGCCCATTACCCTCATCCTTATTTTTCTCCTTGCTGTTCCCTTTCTGTTTTTCTTTTTGATTCTGCCCCTTGGATTCGGTATTTCTCTGTTCGGGCTTTCCTTCATGCATATAGCTTCCTCCTATAGCTAACTCTTCTTCCTCAGCCAGATCGTATCCTCCCGCCATATCCATCATGTCGGCATACCTTGTCAGTCGTGCTCTTCTCAAATCGAAGGATAATCGTCCATTCTGCAAGTTATTGGTGAAGGCAGCAATAATGGCTTCATCATTAGCGCTGCCAATCTCTGATACTGCTTGGTCAAACCGGCCCAAGTATTTTTTTAATGACTCGTCCTTCCCCTGTTTTATTTGAGAGAGGTAGGTCACCGACTTCTTTCTGTGAACGTTGCTCAGGAATTGCCTTGAGAAGCTCCTGCTCAACTCGCTGAAATTTTCGATGCTTGCCGGGGGTAGGCTTCTGAACCATCTTGAGCCTGTGTCCCCAAGTGTTTGTGGAAAGTTGAGACACAACAGGGGGTCACTGCGGGCATATTGAGCCATGTCACTTTTATAGCGTCTAACGTGCTCCTTTGGATCTGTATCATTTTTGAATTGTTCCACATGCGGCATCCTGAATCTTTCTGGGAAAAGGGTCCGTAAAATTTCCCTGGTAAATGGACTGTCGGAGTCATCGTCGGATAGATCGTTGTAACTGTAACGTCTGACAAGTGCCTCCATCTGTCGCCTATTATTCTCTACTTCTCGAGTTAGGCTCTGGATTGTAATATCTCTGTCCCTTACCGGGCTTCCTTGACTATTGAATCGTTGGGTGACTGTCATTCTTTCCTTAGATTCTTCACTCTGATGTCGGAACCCTCATGTGACTCCATGATGACGTTTACGATGGTGTTGATCACTGTCTTCTGATGATGATCATCCTCTGCGCCGATCGTATTTACGATGTTTGACACGTATTGTTTGATTGCGATCCAGCTTTTGGTGATTCTCCTCCTCTAGTGTTTTCTGTCCAACCGGATTGATTGGGGAAGAGTTCCTTCTGGTTTCTGGCATAGTTATTCCTGGTCCTACCACCATTGAACGGAGCCTCGGGGGTGGAGGATTGGGAGTATGCGCTCCTGCGGCCAGTAGGTCAATCCCTTCCTTTGCTGCGTCCGTCACCAATTACTGCAGGGCCTCTTGGAAATGCAGCGTAAGATCTCTGCTGGTTGGAAGAACTTGGTGGATCCCTGCCAGATGCGCAAGTTGGTTTTCTGTGTTTGTTGCAGGATTTTGTGACGTATTGCCAGTATGGAAATCGCCTGGTGATCTTTGGCCATTCCCTGAACTACTTCTGCTTCCATCCATTGCTTTCTAACAAGTTCGGAGGTTCAACCCCTCCGTCTAGCGCCAATTGTTGATGTCGTTTTTTGGATTATGCCAGAAAAGCCAACAAGGACTGGATTTTGGCTATCGATTCAAAGAGAAAGAGATGCAGAGAGAGTAACAAAGACAAGGTTTACGTGGTAAAACTCCGATGGTCGGAGAAACATCCACGGGTGGTTGAAAGATCAATCAAGCCAAAATCCACTAAGAGAATAAGATGTTATTACAAGCTCTCGATCTCCCTTTTTCTCTCTGTATTATTTGTGATTACTGTATGCTATTTTGCCTATATCTTTTTGAACCAGATTATGGGTCTATTTATATGCTTATAGAACCCTAATCTGCTTTGTACAAGTAATACAAGATATTTGTATTTAATTGTGATTTGGTTACTTGCTTGAGGTTGATTTGTCTTCTTTCGTGTTTCGGAGTCTCTTATGGAGATTGAGTGAGATTCTAGTAGTGTAGTTCAATTTTGACTTGTTTCCTTAAAAGAATGTAGTCTTCGAAAAGAAATCAAGTTGTTTCCTGATTGGGGGACTCTTTTAACTTAAAGGTCCATTATTTGGGATTCCTTCATGACGGATATCTTTGCGTATTCAACGACTTAACCCGTATGATAAATTCTTATTCGAGTTGTATTTACTCCCGAGTAAGAATAATACCAGATGATCCCGAGTGGTGCCGTATGAGTCCGAGTGGAAGCGTTGTTTTAACCAGTCCCGAGTGTTGTTAACTGATCCCGAGTAGGTCTTTATTCAGTATATGCTCACTCGGGTTTGCTCCTCTTTAATGATGCCTTATAAGATATTTCCCGGATGCCCATCTAAGCGTACACCTGGCTATTTTTTTCTTCCTATCAATGACGTGTATGCTTGATAAAATTTATATACAACAAAGATAATTATACGTCTTCTCTTTCATAAGTCTTCCACATGGAGACATTTTCTCAAGTCTTAAAAAATTTCTTTTATGGATTTCCCCCTCTTAGATGCACGAAGGTCGGAGGCATATCTTGGTCTTTGCCCAATAAAACTCTGGCACCGGTTAAAAAGTGGTGTCCTAATTCAGTAATTTATATATAACCTATCAAATTGGATCATACGTACACAATTATTTATATTTAATTATTTTAAAAATATATATATACAGTTAAATTTTATTTGGTTAAATATAAATTAGAATACCATTTTTTCCCGGGAGATTTAAATCCTAAAACTTGATTGCTCATATCTATTGACCCCAGCTTACTTAATATAATTTATTTGAAGGCGGTTTATAACGTTATTCTCAACCGTAATTTATTTAACAAATTCATCAAAATCATTGTCGGATGCTATGAGAAATGCAACCCAGAAATGCATATTTATTTTTATCTCCTACAGTACCCAACAAAAGCTGCTGCTACTACTAAAACACATAACTCAGTCTCAGATCAGTATTCACTCAAGTTGACATAGAAGCCCTGTCCTCATCCATCAAAGATGCCTCCATACAAAAAAAAAAAAAAAAAGTTTTGTGGTCGTACGTGGAATCATAAATTTTACCAACGACTTTTTATTAGCCACCTGCTGTTGGACCAAAGAACTATTGAGCATCAGGTTTAATTTGGCTACCGATAGTTCAAAAAATCAAATTTTGATTGGGTATTTTCCGATGAGTAGATTCAGTTTTGATTTTTAAGTATTATCTTATTCCTTATTTTACAACTAGGATTTGTCGTAAATCTTTTCGATCAAAAATATGAATATACTGATCATATTTATGGATAATAATATCGACAGTTTATATGTATTTTATATTTTTTTAATAAACAATAGATGTACGATTATGTGATTTTCTAATCATAACTCATAAAGCTTTTTTGCAATTTTATTGTTTCTTTTTTCATACAAAAATGATAAGTTTACAATTTTATTGAACAGATAAAAAAATTAGCAATTTTCGAAAGAAATTTTATATTGGAAAACCTGTTATTTATGTATATATATAAAAAAAAAATTACACTTCTTATTTTTTAAAAATATTATATCACACTTAACGGGTCAGGCCATGAGATACTTTTGTTAGTTTTAAGTTACAAATTTAAATTTTAAGATTATAAAGTATAAATTATATATATTATAATATTTTTTTTTGACAATATATATTATAATAGTTTAAAACATTATAGGATAAATTCTTTACAAAACCTGCTCCGTAAGAGGATATATGTTGAGAAAGGGGTGTACAAACTATTTTTTTTTTTTACAAAAATGAATATTTTTAGTATTAAATTGGGTTGATCGTGTACTTAAAAAAAAAAATGTACAATAAGTTTTTATTTGGTACCAGTATCATCACTCAATTTTTAATTGTTGTAGCAGACACATCCCTAGCTTTCAAAGATGTAAAAAATCAATTATATGAATTTATTTATTTGTATATTTTGAATGTTTACATAATAAGCCTATATATATATATATATACATTGGGAGAATTGAATCAACAAGAGTGTGTGATGATGGTCTTCGCTGGATTGTTATACCAGATCTAATTGAAGGGGAAGTTGTAGAGACTACAAAAGAAAATAAAGAGGTTTAATAATTCCAAATCTAGACAAGAGAGTAAATTTAATGAATGTATTTTAAATTAGAAGATTATTATTATCAGATTTTAAGCTATTACCTTGATGAACTTCAATTCATGAATGTCACGAAAATTGGCTATTTCAAGGATTTGTCACGAAAATAATTCTGGTTTGTACAATTTCGTGGCAAATCCCGAACATTAATTATTATCGTCCTTTGATTTTATTTTTTTTCTTTTACTTTTTTCTTTTACGTGACAAATGAATTTTTTGTCATTATTTTAGAATATTTTTCACGATTTTGAATTGTTTTCCCCGTTTTTTTTAATTGTCCATGATTTATAAATTATTTTTGTTTCTTTTAAGTTAAGTCGTTATTTTTCACGGTTTCAATTTATCATTAATTCTTTTGTCCAGAAAATTGAATTTTGACCTAGAATTTCTAAATTCAAAGACACAATCAAATAATAAAAAATCATACCTTATAGACGTGGATTATGTAATTAAATGGACTCTAAGCCTAGATTAATCAACATGAACATATAAACTTCTTAGTTGTAACAATATATCATTAAAAAGTGGATGTGGTGAAATTGTTTTTGAATATAACATCTAGTCGTATTTTATTAATTTTCCTTTTATCGTTGTTGATTATACAGTTTGCAAATCAGCTTCAGATCAATACTAATGAGTGATACTAAATTAAATGTTTATTTACATTCACGTTTGGGAAAACTTATTGTCTTTGTGTAGATCCTTTGTTTATGCAACTTCGATTATATCTTATGAGTTGAATATTTTTTTTTTCTTCTTATTTTGTATACATAAGATAAATTTTGATTATTGTTCTTTAAAACATGTTCCATGATATGTGTGAGTACTGGTGTACGCGGATTGTATCCATTTGATT
The DNA here is from genome assembly GCA_032871835.1 of Dipteronia dyeriana. Classification (NCBI taxonomy): domain Eukaryota; kingdom Viridiplantae; phylum Streptophyta; class Magnoliopsida; order Sapindales; family Sapindaceae; genus Dipteronia; species Dipteronia dyeriana. The sequence goes on along the minus strand of CM065299.1, from coordinate 632,558 downwards.
TTTTATGATTCAAATCCGATACGATCAATCCTAACGGAGTGAAAAAAAAAAGGATTGTATCCATTTGATCTTTGACGATTCAAATCCGATCCGATTCCGATGGAATGAAAAAAATTACAATTCGATTCAATCCAATCTTAAAGCAGAATCCGATTTAATCAAATTATAATTAGATCTGATTCGATTCGATAAAGTTGTAAAATAATGTGATTCGATGGATTCAGGAATTGAAGCAATTCTCTATATATATAAATGATAAAACAGTACTAAAATTATAAAAATCTATAATTAATTAATATATTACCTCAAATAAAATTAAAAAACTGATCATTAACATAAAAACGATAATTGTACATTTTTTTTTTGAATAATATTAATCATTGAGTGACCTATTGTTTTAACATCACTTTGCTATCATTGTTTGATATGGGTAACAAATTTCTAGTCAAAGCCAATCCCGAAGTAATTGGAGGCAAGAAGCCAATCTTGAAGAAATTGGAACCAGGCGATACTACTTCGAGCTTATTAGGTTGAAATTTTAAAGAACCTCTCAAGTAGACATTTAAAAAAAAACAAATATAGTTCTATTTGAAAAAGTACTTCCTCGTAAGTTTTTATCTTATAGAGGTTTAAACTCAACTAACCTTAACTCAATTTAAAATAAAGTTTATGAGAAACCCAACCAGACAATACCGTAAAACTCAAATACGGGAACTTAGACTGTAGAAATATCATCGCGAAGTGATAAAATGTAACTACTATCCAGATCATCGAGACGAGCATACAGGCATTGCTTGTCAACTGTACAATAGCCAAGTATAAGTACATTGCCGAAACAAGAACTATTTCCAGCATCACTCTTAACGCAAGCGCATACGCTCCTTTGTTTTTCCCGCAAACAGCTCCCGTCACTAGACTGATTGTCGTCAGTGAAGCAAAGAAGCACGTAGCATCCGAGACGAGGAAGAGAAGGTAATAAAAGGGCTGCAATGTCATGCTCATAGCCTTATTCGGCGCCAGAAGATCTGTTGTTAGAAAGTTCTGAAAAAAAGCTGGTACATTCGTTATGTTTTCGGCTTGGATGACATCGTCTGATGGTCTAGTTTGCCAAACCCCGCCAGGAGGATTGATTATGGCATCAAAGCAACATGTTGCTAACAGTGAACACAGAACGATTATCGCATTTTGCAACGACACCAACTTATCCTTCCAGGACAAATCATGATCACCATCAGTGCTTGATGATGGAACAGCAATGTTGATTGTTTTATGAATATTAATTATTCCTTGCCCATTCTGTGTCTCTCTTGAAAACATCTTTGTCATCTGTGTACATGATATTAGATTTTTACTTAATGATACATTTTAGGGTGCATGAAAGCCAACTTAATTACTGATTTATGAGTTCTTGGATTCGATCTGGGAATCAGTCAATCAGGAACTTGCATGATTCCCCTCCTGATTGTCTTTCCCATCATCCTATTGAACCTTGGTTCCTTTTCATTTTATTCTGCGATTTTAATATCTACAAGGCACATAAGTAATCAATCTTAATTACGTACCTGGCTTTGGTTCCTGGCAATGGCAAGTTGCAATGGAGTTTTTCCATCTTCGTCAACGCGGTCGATAAGTTTGTGCAGCAGATTCAGCTCACAAAGAGAAGAAATCAGCAGCACCATAGCCTCCTTTTGGCCATTGCTGACAACAAGGTGTAGGAGGGTTTCACCTTTATCGGTGACCTCCAATATTGCTGATTCAGGACAACAAGACATCAAATGGGTGATGACTTCTAGTCTTCCTTTGATTGCTGCACAGTGAAGTGGAGTCCTGCCCTCACAATCCTTTACAAAGCAGAGTCCCTTGTCGAAATTCAGCAACTCGGTCACAATCTGCAAGTGCCCTTTGAACGATGCCAAGTGAATTGGGGTGTGTCCTTGTTGATTTAGCTCTCTCGCTAGTTCCGGGTTTCGAGACATCACTAACTTGGCAAAATCAGTGTGTCCAAGCATTGCAGCTATGTGTAATGGAGAATCTGATGAAGTTGACATAGTGGCTTTGGAGAGAACAAGAGGATCTTCTTGGAGCAACTCCTGCAAAGCTCCAACATCTCCATTGCAAGCAGCCACATGCAGTCTCGGATCCATAATGTCTATGATCAGCTGACCACCAAGCTCAATTTCTGCATGCTAATGCTACTCTAGCAAGAGAAATCGAGAGGGAAATTGAAACCTGTGCTTTAGTTTTTGGTGTGAATGAGTGAGAGAAGAAGGATCCAAGAGGCCGAAATATAAAGAGAGAAAAGCACGAGGACGAGGTTGACGTGGCCAAGCAAATCAAGATTTCGTTTTTCACACAGAATAACAGGTTACTCTGCACGTAACTTCTAAGAACTTGGCCACGTCAACCTCGTGCTAAAAGTCTAATCCTTGTCCTCGTGCTAAACGAAATCTTCTAAGAACTTTTCTTGCTCACGCCGTCTAAGAACTTCTAAGAACTTTTTTACCCCTTTGATATCCCTTGTACTAGAGGGATTTGGATCCTCTACTGATCTGATTTTTTTTCTGATATTTTTAAAACATTTGATTGGTTGTTGGTTTTGTTGGTAAAATGGTTATGGAAACCAATCACATCTAAACCATATAAATATTACAATGATTATATGTCGTGAGATTATATGTTTAGAAGTCTAATCTCCCGCTCCACACGAAAACAACAAGAAAAAAAAAACCATGTGAAAACCCATTAATGCAATTTACAACTTTGAATTTTTTGTTTAAAAATCTATTTTGCAAAAACCATTCTCTCAAAAATATATTCATAAAAGCTATATATATTAAGTAGTTGCAATAACACAGTAGTAGTAAATACATCAGTTCAATTAAAAGTTGATGATTAAAATTAAAGAAAAAAAAAATTGTTCAAAAAAATATATCAAAGTACAAATTTAAAATTTGAAAGCAGAACTTAACTCAAACTCACGATTTTATTAATAGAGTATAAGGTATGAAAATTTTTCCTTTTATTATTTCTTTTTAAAACGAAGGATATTTTTGTTGTAAAAATAACGTGTGGATATAAATCCTAGTATCTACCGACTAACACTTGAACCAATACAACTTGATCTATGATATAGAACGACGATCGGATATTGATCAATCAAATCAGTATATAAAATCTGACCTCATTAATGAAAGTGTAGTAGGTAAAGCTTTTTTCATTTACTTTTTACACATACTATACTCCGATGGTCATTACCTAGACACGCGGTCACGCAGTCACGCGTTTGTTTCATGTTTAAGGAAGTGATGCATTTGATTGATGATGCAAACAGTGATGTTAGGCAAGTGGTTAAGTGGAACTTTGGAGGTGATGCAATCGAGGTCTACAAATAATAAGACAAAATTCATTGTAAAGTGCTGCTCACAAAATTCATATACAGATTACAGAGTAAATGTTCTTTCTTGTTTCTCTCTCTTCTCTTTCATCTCTCTCACTTTATTTCATTAATTTATTTCATCCTTCAATCATCAATTTATAACATTTTTTTTATTTTTTTTGATAGATATTAGTAAAAATTTTCGTAAATTTTATTGTTATTGGGTTACGTGAAACTAGAAACAGGTGAAGAAAACAATTCTGGCAGGTGGCGCGGCAGAGACAGTGACCCAGACCACGGTACACACAGCAAAGAATCATAGAGGAGACATGTTGTGCGTACTGCGGCGCAAACAAGTTATACACACCGCGGTCTGTGGAGCGGAGTTTCACATACGTGTTACGCGTTGTGGACCGCAGCGTTGGCATGTGCCCACATAACGGTCCAGACCGCGGTAGAGACGTGTTTCACGAGAAATAGAAAATCCTACGTACACAAGTAATTGGAATAGGAAATAGATTCCAATTGGGACTTTGACTAACCCTAGTGTTCCCATATAAATACCACCATTATTTGTACTAAAAGTGAGAGGAGAATAGAGCAGAAAAATAGTGCGTGTGTGTGAGAAAATTGCTAGAGAGAGAGAGCAATTGTAGAGAGACTGCGATTTAGGAGCTTAAATGATGAAATTTGATCGAAAAAGGTCGTGTCTCAAAACCGAAGGTGTTGATTTCTGAAGATCTCGCTGATTCTCTTCAATTAAAGTCATTTATTCTTGGATTTAGAATGATCTCACAAAGCCATGTAGGATTCAACCACTTATTCTACATCAGGTTAAGATGTGATTGGTTTCTACAACCACCTTATCAACAACTAATCACATGTTTTAAAAATGTCAGGAAAAAAACCAGGTTAGTAGAGGATCAAAATCCCTCTAACAAGTGGTCTAAAAGTCTAATCTTATGTTCCACACGAAAACAAGAAAAAAAAACCGTGTGAAAAACTATTAATGCAATTTACAACTTTGATTTTTTTGTTTAAAAATCTATTTTGCAAAAACCATTCACTCAAAAATCTATTCATAAAAGCTATATATATTTGAAAAGTGGTTGCAATAACATAGTAGTAGTAAATACATTAGTTCAATTAAAAGTTGATGATTAAAGTTAAAAAAAAAAAAAAAAAAAAAAAATTCGTTCAAAAATTTATTTCAAAATACAATTTTAAAATTTGAGAATAGAACTTAATTCGAACTCACGATTTTATTGACACGAGTATAAGGTATAACATTTTTACTTTTTATTATTCCTTTTTAAATGAAGGATATTTTTATTGTGAAAATAATGTATGGATTTAACAACTTGTATCTACTGTCTAACACTTGATCCAATACAACTTGATCTATGATATAGAATAATATTTAGATATTGATCGATGAAATTGGTATATAAAATACTGACCTCATTAATAAAATAAGAATACAGTATCTGAACTTTTTCCTTTTACTTTTTATATTTATATCATAAATCGGTAAATTGTACCACGTACTGTACTCCGTACTCCGATAGTCATTACCTAGACATTGTTCAATGATATATCTAACCCCACTTCTTCCATGAAGACGCGCGTTCACGCAGTCATGCGTTTGTTTGATGTTTAAGCAAGTGATGCATTTGATTGATGATGCAAACAGTGATGTTAGGCAAGTGGTTAAGTGGAACTGTGGAGGTGATGCAATCGAAGTCTATAAATAATAAGACAAAATTCATTGTAAAGTGCTGCTCACAAAATTCATATACAGATTACAGATTAAATGTTCTTTCTTGTTTCTCTCTCTTCTCTTTCATCTCTCACACTTTATTTCGTTAATTTATTTCATCCTTCAATCATCGATTTATAACAATTTTTTTTTTTGATAGATATTAGTAATTTTTTTCTTAAATTTTATTGTAATTACCTCTATTTGATATTTTGATGAAGCTGGGTTTGTTTGCCTCTTACTATAGCAAATAAGTTACTGTTAATATAAATGCTAGTTGAAACATTAGATAATCAATAACAGGATCTTACATGTATAATTTAATGTGATATCACTCTAAAAAAAATCTAAAGAATCTAAATTCGTGAAATCCATTTAACAAATTTTGAGTGTTAGAAAACAAATCTCACACAAAAGCAACCTTTTTTTTTTCTTCCTACACTCTTCCAAAATCCAGTTCTTATTAACTAATGGTTTGATTTTACATATGTGATCAATTGTGACAAACTTCAATTTCAAACACCATCTATTATTAGTGGTTTAATTTGCTCATATGAGATTTGTATATTAGTCAATTTATCGAGGAAGAGCTCGACTTTATTAAGGTTGGTTTCTCATCTATCAATCATTAGATACATTTGATTTAATTAATCAACCTTTTATAAATTTCATCTTAATTTTAAAGTTTCGGAACAATTAAATATTTTTATAAAAAAAAACAATTAAAATAAATTATATACCAGAAAAAAAAAATCGAAATTCAACTAAAACTTTTATTATTCTCCTCAAAACAAAGAACAAAAGGTTTAAATAGCTTCTGAAAACCCTAACTAAAAGCAAAAAGACCAAATTGAACATTCACTAAACAAATAAAAACTAAAACGAAAAAACTAAAAAATTAAAATAAAACTTCAAATGTCCGACAGCCTGCCTTAATCAGTTATTTTGAGGGTACAAACGACCTCGACTAGTACCTTGGTTGCCACGTCGTAGATCGCCAAAATCCCTTTTCGAAAACATATTATAATAGGTAATCGGACAACCGAACTAAAAGTTATACCCGTTTTTTCGAACCAGCTCTTTTAATCGTACCTATTTCTTCTTTATCAATTTTCTATCCAACTCTTTTTCACCCATGCTAGTTGTCCTACGTCAATTTTGTTGACATTAAATAGAGTTGATAGATATGTTTTTATAAGATACCAATATCTGTCACTCGATTTTTAATTGTTGTAGCAGAAACATCCCTAGCTTGCAAATATGTAAAATTGACTTGGTTAGAGGCGGGTTTATGTTTGGGCCAAATATCACAGATAAAGCTAGTAAAGTTTTATTTTACAGAGGCCCATTAGTCCATTTCACATTCAACAAAAGCCCAAGCATTGAAAACACAAAACCACACAAATGGCCTATAAACGAGCACGTCAATCGATTTAGTCGACTCGGCTGATTAAGTCGGCTTGGATTAGCTGCATTATTAGTCAACTTGGCTATTTTTAGTGACGTTTCAAGTGACCAGGCACGTGTACCTCATTTAACGAATGTGACCCGTCAAGAGAGGTCGGATTAGTTTTCCAGACCGGCGAAATCGCTTGACGTGCTCATTCAGTCGATATTTCACTGTAAAAAGAAAAAGAAAAAAAAAATAATTCGAAAATGGAAACGAAGAAGAAGAAGATCCGAGACGGACAACAGTGAGTGGGAGTCAGTCAACTTTGTTTGGTTGCTCAGAAAATTAGGTTTCGAAGTGAGTTTTGTTTTGTTATATCTTTGTGTTTGATTTTTGGTTGTTAATTATCTACTAACTTTAAATTGTTTAACTTTAACAATTAAATCACCAAAGACTACTCAGATTCAAAAAATACCCAGAAGTGAAAACATGAAATTAGGCGATGAATTAATAAAAAAAAAAAGAGAGAATCAAAGATTATACCTGTAAGAGACATCAGCAGCTTGGTACATTCTCTTTCTGAGAAATCAGAGAAAGTTTATCGATTCCATTTGTAATAGAGACGATTCTTGACTTATGAAATTGAGAGATTATTTGGTTTTTGATGTATTAAATTCAAGCAGAGACAGAGAGACAAAACTTTTTTGCTTGTCTTGTCACGAGTCACGACTTTGGAGAAGCAGCAACTGCCATTGAAGGCTTAAAGCTTTGACTTTTTGTGACCAGCTTCTGTACTTTTTCATGTCTTGGCTATTTTATAATTGGTTGAGTTTTTTTATTATTATTATTAGTTATGAGAGCAGACATTGCCACCCATATCAGTATAGCAGCACCTATCCTTTTTATAAATACACCGAGGGATGGTCTTCGGACACCCAACTCCCCACTTCCTTAGATATTTTTTTTTTGATAAATGGGTGGAAATGGAGATAAAAATCTCTAAATTGGTATGACCCCATCCCATTTTTCCCAAACCTTTTATATTATATATATATATTTCTTTAGATCTTTCATCTGTAATATTTTAAATGAAATGTTTGTTTATATTTAATTTATAATAAAACAAGGAAACGTGAGAACATGAAAATGAGAAAAACAGGAAAACGGGGATGGTGAAAGGGATACATCCCCCTAAAAATCCTTCATCTCCATTTTTCAGGAAGGGTATCCTGGAAAATGAGGATCTTATGAAAGGATCTATATTCACCCTCATTTCCTCAATGTTCATCCATAAGGGTATGTTTGGTAGGGAGGAAATAAAATAGGAATGATAGAAATATATGGAGGAATAGAAAAGATGAGGAAAAGAAATGAAAATAATTTTCTCTTGAGTTGTTCGGTGAACATAAAGGAAAGAAGATTGGATTTAAAATCTTCTTTATCAATTTTACTATTTTACCATTCCATTATAATTTATATATTACATTTTTTTATATTTAATAAATAAATAAAATTAAAATAATATTGAATCCAACTTTTTTTTTACAAAATGACTTCAAACTTTATAACCTATTATATATATATATATAATTAATACATTATGTTTTACAAAGTTATTTTAAAAAATAAATTTAAAAAAGGATAAATTTGTAATTTTAGTTAACCAAAAACCAATCACTTTTTCTTTTCCATTTTTAGGAAGATTAAAATTCGTAAATCCCACCCACCCAATTTCCTTTCATTTTTCCTTTCCTTCTATTTCTCTCCATACCAAATACATACTTCCACATTTTTTTGTCCCATTCACTCAAATTGACATAGAAGACATCGTCACTCTCCTCATCCATCAAAGATGCCTCCATACCAATATATATATATATATGTATATATATATATATATACATATATATATATATATATATATATATTCCTGATCTTACGTGGAATCATAAATTTTACCAACGACTTCTTATTTGCCACCTGTTGTTAGACCAGTGATCGTACCGGTTTATACACCTATTTGAAGTCCCCATTACCAAGCTTTTGTTATTGTTTTCGAGCGTTTTTGGTATATATTGTGTTTTGTGAGCATTGTGTAGGTTATATCTCTTAAAATAAGGGGTTGAGCTAAATTGAAGAGTTTTAGAGGTTAAAGGGCTGAAATTGGAATTGCTTGTGTAGAATACTCAACTTTCGGGAGCCATATCTCCGTCCTCAAATCGAACTACATTGTCTATTACCTATTTTCGGAAAGCCCCGGATGTCTAGTTTCCAACACTTTTTATAGATCACAATTCCGAACTTTCTGGAGGAAGTTATGGTCACTTTTGTAATGGTGTGCAAAGTTGAAAAATCTTCACCCTAGGGAATAGCGACCTGGATGCGACCTGAGCACCAAGTCGCCTCAAGGTCGCATTTTTGCACAGTTTTGCCATTTCCAACCCGAATTTGAGAGGGCATCTAGTCATTTCACACCCAATTCTGGCCCTAACCTCCCAACACTATAAATACCCCCATTTATCACCTCTTATACATCACACACACACCTTCCACACATCTCTCATCTTCTTCATCTCTTCCATCTTCTTCACCAAATAAATGAGTGATTCAAGCTCCCATAGAGGTTTTTCCTCCATGGGAGCTCAACATATACCTCCACCACCCCTTTATACATGTCATCCACCCAATTGAGAGTAGATTGTAAGGATATAGGAGAGGTCTTTGACCAAAAACGAGCCAAGCATGGAAAAGAGCTTTAGGAAGAGTTTTCTCCAAGGTTGTTTCTATTTACTCATTCTCTTTGTATTTATTGTTTTCTTAATTGTGTATCACGAATTTGGGGATTTGTAAACCTTTCACATGTGCTATATATGTATTTTTATACTTAAATTCATTTGAGTTTTGTTTTGCTCTTTGAATTATTTGTTTTAATGCTCTTATTATGATATGTATGTGTATGAATGACTTGAAATTGATATGTATGCATGATTGGGATTATGAGTAGTGTAATTTAATGTAGGAGTAGATTAATTTAGCTTCACATGATTGTTTGTATCTTAATGGATGACCAAAATGCCATGTATTGATTGATTTGAGTGATTGGGAATTTTTTTCCTCAAATAGTGAAAAATGCTAGTTCATGTATTTAGGTGCTAAATAGGTTTTGGTTTATTTCCTTGCACTTAATGGGTCCTTTTAGGACACAATTTCCCTTCCTTGGTCGGATTGGGAGGTGAATTGGTTTGGGGATAATCCCCAAATCAAACGGATGAACCCTTAATTCATATTGAATGTACTTAACATCTTAGCAATTGCATTGATGCACATTAGTGTTAGGTGAACATATTTTCCATTCGTATTCATCCATCTTAGGGAGTCTATAGATATTAGGAGAGAGCTCTCTCTTGTTGAGGGGGTTGTGCAATCATGAGATTAGAGAACGCCGTAGTCGTCCAGTGGTGAGGACATCTCGGATTGACACCTGAGAAGACCCGGTGTTTGATTCTCGGTTACGAATGAGGGGTCTCCTTTCTATATATTTTGTATTTCTTTCCTTGTATTTTTGTCTCTTTTTCGATGTGTACTTTCATTCATTAGGAATTTGATATAAACCTAGTATTGTTGCCTACTTCGTTGCATATGCTTGTTATTGGTTTAGTAGGCCTTCTAAATGCTTAAAGCCTTGAGTGGTTAGCCACCCCTTAATTGAACCTAGGTTGTGTGTGATGGACCGAGAGGTGAAGCACTCAACGTGCATTTAGTAGATTGGCCACTACGTGTAGAGCCTGCGCTCGGTTTTGCACTTATTGTCGCTACATGTGTCTCATTGTTCTTAATGAACCGAGTGCAGTTCGGGTAAGCATCGAGAGATAGGTTGTTGGTGCATTTCGGTATAGTCGATTGTCGCTGGAGTGAGGGCAATTGGTGAGGATTAAGTGAGCACGACATTCATCCTGGACTATGCATGTTATATGAAATTGTGTGATTGCTATGGTGGAGTCATTTGCTTAGTGTAACCATTTACATTCCATATCACTCCATTACATCCTATCATTGTATATATTGTTTATTTCTGTAGTTTGCTAGGTTAGTTTAACATTTACTTTTCAACCTATTCTTTTGCATATGCAACACACGAGTTCGCTCCGAGTGTTGTAATAATAGCTATAACTATAGACGATCGGTGAATTCCACCTCCATATGGAACGATCTTTGCTTGTCGCTATGCTAGTCTCTATGACTCGTGCGCTTGCGATGCCGAACTTAAATATTAATATTTGACGACACTGCAACGACGTGTCCGTCAACCAGAGAACTATTGAGCTACCAATAGTTCGAAAAATCAAATTTTGATTGGGTATTTTCCGATGGGTAGGCTTAGTTTTGATTTTAAAGTATTATAGTATTATCTTATACGTTATTTTAAATTTTGGATCTATTATAAATTTTTGTAATCAAAGATATGGATGGATATACATAATATTCGATTTATTTTTAATTGAAATAATTTATCATGATTTATAAATTTCTATTATAATATTTTTTATATAAAATATAAATATACTTATTATATTTATGGATGATAATATCAACACTTTATGTATATTTTATATTTTTTAATAAATAATAAATACACGATTAAATATGGTATGATTTGATCCGATCCGATTCAGTTATAAAATACTTAAATCTGACTCGATGGATCTGATTCATATGAAACAATTTTGAATATTAAAATAGTCCTAAAATTAACAAAATCAATAATGAAATAACATGGTATCTCAAGTAAAATTTAAAAACTGATAATTAGCATAAAAACTATTATCGTTCATTTTTATTTATTTATTTATTTATTTATTAAAATATACATTTATTTATTTGAATAATATTATTCATTGTGTGACATGTTATTTAGCAACTTCTTTTATATCAGTTACAAATTTGTACTCAAAGCCTAGGCCCTAGAATAACAAGAAGCCAATCCTAATCGTGAAGAAATTACTTCATAAAAGAGTGGTAATATCGACACCTTTTAAAAACTTTATGTACACCCCTTTAGTAAGTTTACCTCTAAAATATTTTAAAAATCTATATTTCGTAAATAACCATTTAATGTCAAAAATACTATTTTCTTTAATTTTATTATATTATATTTTTGTTAGCATACCCCTATTTGTTATCGATCAGATTTATTTAAAATTTTAAAATTTTATATCTTTTTATTTAAATAAATAATTTCTCTTTAAACAAATATTATAACTCTCGTAAAAATATTTGATGTCACAAAAAAATTATTTGAAAAAAAAATCTTATCATTACTTAAAACTTTTTTTTTATTTCTTTAATTTTTTAAGCTCAAAATTCTTCAATTCCACCGAATTGAAAAACTACCAGCTCTCAACACACAAGAATGTATCTCAATTCATATGTTACTATGAAAGTTTATTGTTTATATTGATTTTTGTTTCACTCAATTATAATAGTAAATTTGTTGGTCAACTCAATCAATTTCTATTCATTAAAAGAAATTGAAATTAATATTTAAAATAGAAGTTATGATTTGATAACATAGAAATGTTTTTATTATCATATAAAGTAATTAATAGGAAACTTTTTTTTTTTAATTTTAAGGATTGATATAAAACCAATTAATAATTATTGGTGTGTATTTACAAACTCTTTGGTAATTTAAGTAATTTTATTCAAGTATAATATTAGATTTTCAAAAATATACTAAATTAAGGTATACATACAGTTTTTAAGGGGTGTAAATATCGACACCCTCCGTAAAAACATTAATGATATGGGTGGATTCTTTCGCTATAAATAGTAGCCAATGTTTCTCCACAAATCATCCTAAGAACAAAGTGCTCTTTCTCTTCTCTTCTCCTTTTTTCTTTCCTCTTGTTTGAGAGAAAACTTGTAGCTCTCTCCTAAAATATTAGAGAGAGAGGTTATAATTGTTTTTTGTCTAATGAAATCGTTTTAGTCTTTGTTTGTGGATGTTTACCTTACATCGAATGTTTTACCACTTAAATATTTTATCCATTATTTTTATATCAAATTTTATTCTCAAATCGAATTTACATTCAGAATCGAAACACGTCTGTTTTATAACAATTATTCATTGAGTGACATGTTGTTTTAGCAACATCTTGCTATCAAGTATCATCTTTTGATATCGGTTACAAATTTGTACTCGAAGGGAAGCCAATCGTGAAAAAATAGGAGTACAAAAGATGTTCATAAAATACGGGTGAACTTCTTTCAGGAACAGCACGGAGGGAATAAAACTAATTACTGCACAGATCACCACGAAGACCAAACCGACATTGCTTGTCAACTCTATAATAACTGCGTATAAAAAGATTGCCGAAGAGATAACTATTTGCAGCATCACTGCTATCACAACCAGGAGCGTTCCTTCTTTTTTTCTAGCGCAAACAGCTAACGTCACTAAATAAATTGTCCACAGTGAAGTTATGAAGCACGTAGCATCGAAGAAGAGGAAGAGAACGAAATAGAAGGGTTCCAATGCCATGCTCATAGCCTTATTCGGCGCCAGAAGACCTGTTAATGTATATTTTTTTCTTTGAAAAGACTTGTTGATGTACCCAAAAAGACCTCAAAAAAAGCTGCGACATCCGTTAAGTTTTCGGCGTGGATGACATCGTTTGATGGTCTAGTTTGCCAAACCCCTCCAGGAGGATTGATTATGGCATCAAAGCAACATGTTGCTAACAGTGAACATAATATGATTATTGCATTATGCAACGATAACAACTTATCCTTCCAGGTCAAATCATGAGCACCATTGGAGCCTCGTGATGGATGATCAGCAGTTATTTCGTGCTTCTGATCAATCGACACGGTCTTTATCATCTGTATATGATTGATGAAATTAGATTCTAATTCATATATATATATCATATATAACGTACCTGATTTTGGTTATTCTTGTACATGTCTATTAGTACAGCTGTTTGTTGTTTATTTCTTTCATGATCAGTAATTATTTCATCCTCATGATTCTGTCTCTTTTGACAACATCTTTGTCATCTATATATACATGATTTCATGATGATAGTAGATTTTAATATATACATATACAAGCTAGGCAAATTAAATAATCAATCTTATAAATTACGTATATATGTACCTGTTTGTGGTTCTTAGCAATGGCAAGTTGCAATGCAGTGTTTCCATCTTCATCGCGGCAGTCAATAAGCCTGTGTAGCAGATTCATCTCACGAAGAGATGAAATCAGCAGCACCATGACCTCGCTTTGGCCGTTGTTGACAACAAGATGGAGTAGGGTTTCACCTTTGGCAGTGACCTCCATTGCTGATTCAGGACAACAACACATCAAATGGGTGATGACTTCTAGTCTTCCTTTGATAGCTGCACAGTGAAGTGGAGTCCTGCCCTCACAATCCTTTACAAAGCAGACTTCCTTGTCGAAATTCAGCAACTCGGTCACAATCTGTAAGTGCCCTTTTAATGAGGCCAAGTGAATTGGGGTGTATCCTTGTTGATTCAAATCTCTTGATAGTTCCGGGTTTCGAGACATCACTAACTTGGCAAAATCAGTGTGTCCAAGCAGTGCAGCTATGTGTAATGGAGAATCTGATGAAGTTGACATAATGACTTTGGAGAGAACAAGAGGATCTTCTTGGAGCAACTTCTGCAAAGCTCCAACAACTCCATTGCAAGCAGCCACGTGCAGTCTAGGATCCATAATGTCTATGATCAGATGATCACCAAGCTCAAATGCTGCATGTTAATGAAAAATTATATTATATACACTATCAAGAAATTGATAATGTGAAAACAGTATGTACTTTATAGCCACGTACACAAATAAATAAACAATTCCACATTACCATTACCATTACAAAAACATTAAAAAAAAATGGAAGCTAATTAAAAATTGAATTCAAAAGTAAACAACTACGCGTGTAAATAATTAACAAATAAACAACAAAATAAAGAGCAATATTTCTCTAAAATAAATAAACAACGTCTTGATCGAGCAAAAAGTAGTAAGTAAAAAAACAACAAATAGAGAGAGGGAAATTGAAACCTGTGCTTTAATTAGTTTTTGGCGTGAATGAGTAAGAGAAAAAGGATCCAAGAGGCCGAAGTATAAAGATGCAAAGAGAGAAAAAGAGAGAATAGCAACAGGTTGACGAAGCCAAGCAAAGCAAGATTTCTTTTTCACAGAGAATAACAAGTTCCTTCAAGTAAGTTGAGGTCTAAAATCCTAATCTCCTATTCCACGCCAAAACAAGAAAAAAAAACGTGTGAAAATTTATTAAAGCAAATTACATGATTTTTTTTTGTTTAAAAATCTATTTTGTAAAAACTATATACTCAAAATCTATTCATAAAAGCTATATATATTTTGAAATGTAGTTGCAATAACATAGTATGGTCGTAAATACATCTGTTCAATTAAAAGTTGATGTCTAAAATTCAAAAAAAAAATAAAAAAATAAGAGAAACAAATCATAGTTTGAGAAATTATATCTAATTACAAATTAAAATTTGAGAGTATATAAACATAACTCGAACTCACAACTTTATTGATATGAGAATAAGATATAACATTATTTTCCATTTTATTAATATTTTTTTAAAGAAGGATATTCTTCTTCTTTTTTTGATAGACCGAGAATTTAGATTTTAAAAAAAAACAAATATTCTATTTTATTGCCTTCAAGATAAGAAATGCTAAAAAGATAAAGTCGTTGTGTTTAACATTTTGTTTTGATTTTGATTTTAACAAATTCACCGGAATTTATGCCTAATTGCAGCTAGATGAACCTTTTGCAGCCTCACTAGAAGCAACTTATATGAAAATAAGAAAAAAATTGTAAACTTAATAAAATCATTCTTAGTAGGGGTGTCAATATAGGTCACAACACGAACACAATTATTACGAGTTTTGATTGAGGCTAACGGGTCATATCAATAAACGGGTCATGTCAATAAACGGGTCACGATTATTGTAGTTAATTGTTTTTATGTACTTTGCCTTATACATACAGGATCATAAGGACATAATTCTTGCCTGGATAATTTCATCTGCTTGTCTTTTATGTTCAGGTCTTGCCATGGACTTACTTGGTACTGCATGCTATTTTTTTGGTTGTCTTTCGAATAGGTTTTGTACAGTACCGGTTGCAATTAAAGTATTTAACATATAACTTATCTACTTATTGTATGAATGCACATAAACAAAGCCCTATAAACATTTAGTTACATGTGTGTCACTGCAGGAGCTGTTGGCATCATCTTTACTGGAATTTACTATATGGTTGGATATCTTGTGATCTTAAACTTCAAAAACATTTTAATCACTCTTTTGCAAAATAGTATATATAGGAAAAGGAGCTCAATTTGCTTATTTTGCCCCCTTTATGATGGGGAACTTTAGGCTATTCTTACAGGTTGATGTGTGTGGATTTAGGCACATCACTCTGGTATTCAAGTGGATAGGGCTTCACGCGTTGATGGTTTATATTCTTGCGGCCTGCAATGTCCTGCCAGGGCTTTTATTGGAGGCAGCCGCAAAATAATATTGTGGGTTTCTTATTTTCTGCCTCAATAAATTATTCATTTAATTTGTGACAATGCAGTCTAATAAATCCTTCTTTTTTTTCTTTTTTCTTTTTTTGGTGTGGCAACTTCGATTAATTTGGATCGGTAAAAAATGAATGGGCAGCTCATGGGTTGTTGAATTATAGTTTGTTATGTACGGTTGAAATTTCTCTGCATATAATTTGGAAGTGTATAGTGCAAAATGTTTAATGTGGATTGAGGATGTATTTGAATTAGTGTACCAATTACTTTTCCTAAAATTTTATTATTAATGTGTATGTTAGTGAAATATTGAAATTCGTATTAAAAGGTTATACGGGTCATCTAAACGGGTCAAGTAAAACGACCTGTCAAACCCATTTATTTAAAGGGATATTCGTGTCACGTACGGGTTGATTCAAAAATAATCGTGTCGTGTTTGGGTTGAGGGGGTACGACCGGTTTATTAATCGTGCCGTGTTTAGATCGATCCAAAATTAGTCGTGTCGTGTTCGGGTTGACCCAAACACGATCCGCCAACCCGAATTGACACCCCTAAATTTCTTAGAAAGAATCAAGCTTGCACGGTCCACACTTGTTCATTTACAAAATTATCAACCCAATGCAATTACCATTCAATTTGTGCCACTAAAAATTGCAAACATAAATAAATCAATGTAAATTATAGTCAAGACAAACCTTAATGAAGGCACAGCGCAGTCTCATTCGCTTTTTCTCGTTCCTTCTTTTAACACTCCCTTCATTGGGATTGTTGGGGCTGATCGAGTGATCGGCTTACCTGGTGTGTATTGTACCCAAGAATACGATCCTGCGAAAATCATATAAAACCCTAATTTACATACCGATATAAAATCAAAATCAAAAACATAATGTCTATGGTCAGCTGATCACCGAGCTCAATTGCTGCATGCATGTTGATGAAAAATTATATTATATAGTAATCTGAAGAAATTGATAATGTGAAAACACGTACTTTATAGTAAACAAATAAATAAACAACCACGCATGTACATAAACAAATAGGCAACAAAATAAAGAGCAGATAATATTTCTCCACAATAAACAAACATGCAACTTGATCGAGCAAATTAAAGGTAGTAACTATAAAAATAAATAGAGAGAGGAAAATTGAAACCTGTGCTTTTGTTTTTGGTGTGAATGAGTGAGAGAAGAAGGATCCAACTATCCAAGAGGCCGAAATATAAAGAGAGAATAGCAAGAGGTTGACGAAGCCAAGCAAATCAAGATTTCTTTTTCACAGAGAATAACAAGTTTCTTTACGTAAATTGAGGTCTAAAATCTCATATTCCACGCCAAAACAAGAAAAAAGAAACGTGTGTGAAAAATCATTAATGCAAATTACAACTTTGATTTTTTGTTTAAAAATCTATTTTGTAAACACTATACTCTCAAAAATATATTCATAAAAGCTATATATATATATATATATTTGAAAAGTAGTTGCAATAACATAGTATTGTTGTTAATACCTCTAAAGCACGGACACGTCAAAAAAAGGTTGGGGCACGTGTCGGACACGCGTCTGACACGGCAGGACACGTGTCTAACACAAGAAAAACGTGTCCGTTGACTTTTTTCGACGGTCAACGGTGGGGACACGGGAGGGACATGGCTCTGACACGGGTGGACACGGCAAAGACAGGGTTAGGACACGGCGGGGACAGTTTTGCAATTAAGTTTTAAAAAATTGGGGCCAAATTATGAATTTTAAAAACTTAAGGGGTCAAATCAGAATTTTATAAAATTGTAATGTTAGGGTTATATACACAGAGCTTCGATCTGTGGTTGATGAAAGCATAACAAAACATAAAAAATAAGAACTGGAGAAGAGAAAAGAGAAAGAAGAAGAATAAAAGAAGAAGAAGGAAAGGGAACAGGAAGTCGACGCCTCAACCGACACCGACGACTCGAGTCGACGACGACCGACCGAGTTCTGCCGTTGCTTGTGTTTAAAGTCATTGAATTCTAGAAACTCGTTGCTTGTGTTTTATTGAATCATCTTTTGATATATTATTTTAAAAAAAAAAAAAATTTAATTGCCTTGTCCGTGTCTTAGTTTTTGGAGACTTACCGTGTCCCCGTATCGTACCGTGTCGTGTCCCCGTGGCCGTGTCAGTGTCCGTGCAAACTAGGTTAATACATCAATTCAATTAAAAGTCGATGTATAAAGTTAAAAACAAAAAACAAAATTTAAAAAGAAAAAAAAAACCTTTGTTTGAGAAATTATATCAACTTACAAATTTAAAATTTAAGAGTATATGAACACAACCGCAGTCACGACTTTATTGACACGAGTATAAGATGTATACTTATTTATTTTTTATTATTTTTTAAAGAAGGATTTTTTTATAGAGATTTTAGATTTATTTTTTTAAAAAAAATCTATTTTGTTGCCTTCAAGAAAAGAGATGCTAAACAGATAAAGTGGTCGTTTCTCACATTTTGTTTTGATTTTTGTTTTTAACAAATTCAAGGGATTTTAGCCCTGATTGCATTTAGATGAACCTTTTCTTGAAATTATACAAGTCTCCCTCCCCATTGGTTGACTGCCGTCAAATATAGCTACCGACCAACTCTTAGGTACAAAACGGATATAATACCCTTAATGAGATAGTTTATTTACTGGGTGTAGATATTACCACCCCAAAAAAATATTTATATACTCATTTTTTTTTGGGTAAATTATATAAACTTACAATGATTATATTAATAATTATACTAAAATCGATAATAAAGTCATAATGATATTAAACTCTTTTTAACCTGTTGGTTAACGTTGATCACCGTTAATCAATTATGGAAAGGGACAATGTCCATTTTGCCCTTATTCTAGTATTTCGAAATATTATATTAAATATATTAATGAATTAAAAATAAAATAAAAACATATATATAAAAAATCAAATAATTGTAAAAAAGAAATCAGAAAATTTTGAAAAAAGAGATAAAAATCAAATAATTAAAAGAAATCATAATACTGTTACTAAATCAGAATATATATATATATATATATATATATATATATATATAATGATCTTTTCAAATTTTCATATAGATCAAATTGAGGAGAACTCGATCTCCACATCTCCATTAATGGAGATTTTGTTTCTAGATATTCTTCCAAAAATGGAGATCCTTTAATATATTTTTGTCACTAATTTTATTTTTAACAATATCTTCAAAATTTATAAATAAATCCTAATAATTTTCCTTTTTCGAGGCCGTAAGCACATACCTTGCTTGCTTATGCCTATAGCTGGCACTGCAAGTAACATCATAGAATATCTGTGCAATGTTAAGCAAAAGGTCCATTTAGCTCTAGTTAGACCTAAAATTAGGGGTATTTGTATAATTTACCCATTTTTGTAGTTTATTGTGAGTTTACACGTGGAACAAGTGAGGATTTAAATTTGTATCCTCTGATTTTCCAAAATTTACCATTAAAATCTTATTGAATATCAATTAATCCAACATAGGATCAATTTGTATTGTAATTCCAAACATATAAATCCTGCAAGGCTGCAAGGCAGTTCATTCTCAGTTGTTTTGCTACTAAATTTTCTCATTATAAAATTATATCAAGAAATGCATCTTCCATTACCAAATTCTAAGATTATAATGGTGAATTTTGGAAATTTGAGGATAAAAATTTTAATCCCTACTCGTTCCACATGTAAACTCACAATGAAACTACAAAAAACGAGTAAATTATACAATTGTCCGATGACAAAATTATCCATATGTACTTGTAAATTTATATAATGAGATTCGAATTCTCAACCACTAACGTGATACACACCGTCCATGCTAAGATAAAATGTGCAAACAATTTTCATTGTATGAACTTCTGACAAATATCATTCATGTCTACTTAATTGTAGACATAGGATTCTGATTTAATATCCCAATTAACAAGTAGTGTGCCATATATATATAATATTGTAATGTATAAATTATATATATTATAATAGTTTATTCTTTTGACACTATATAGTATAATAGTTTAAAACATTATAATTTAAATTTTTTACAAGACTTGCTCCGTGAGAGGATGTATGTTGAGAAAGGGGTGTACAAACTAAATTTTTTTACAATTTTTTTTTTTTTTGTAGTTTTAATATTAAATATGGTTGATGGTGTACTTAAAAAAAAAAAAAAAAAAAAAAAAAAAAAGAGTGTACAAACAGTTTTTATTTGATACCAATATCTGTCACTCAATTTTTAATTGTTGAAGCAGAAACATCCCTAGCTTGCAAAGATGTAAAAATGAGTTGATTAGAGGCAGTTTTATGCTTGGATCAAAATTCAAAGATAAAGCTTGTAAAGTTTAATTTTACACAGGCCCATTAGTCCACTTCACAGTCAACAAAAGCCCAAACATCAAACATTGAAAACAAAAACCCACAGAGCACGTCAATCGATTTAGTCGACTCGACTGATTAAGTCGGCTTGGATTAGCTGCATTATTAGTCAACTTGGCTATTTTTAGTGACGTTTCAAGTGACCAGGCACGTGTACCTCATTTAACGAATGTGACCCGTCACGAGAGGTCGGATTAGTTTTCCAGACCGGCGAAATCGCTTGACGTGCTCATTCAGTCGATATTTCACTGTAAAAAGAAAAAGAAAAAAAAAATAATTCGAAAATGGAAACGAAGAAGAAGAAGATCCGAGACGGACAACAGTGAGTGGGAGTCAGTCAACTTTGTTTGGTTGCTCAGAAAATTAGGTTTCGAAGTGAGTTTTGTTTTGTTATATCTTTGTGTTTGATTTTTGGTTGTTAATTATCTACTAACTTTAAATTGTTTAACTTTAACAATTAAATCACCAAAGACTACTCAGATTCAAAAAATACCCAGAAGTGAAAACATGAAATTAGGCGATGAATTAATAAAAAAAAAAGAGAGAATCAAAGATTATACCTGTAAGAGACATCAGCAGCTTGGTACATTCTCTTTCTGAGAAATCAGAGAAAGTTTATCGATTCCATTTGTAATAGAGACGATTCTTGACTTATGAAATTGAGAGATTATTTGGTTTTTGATGTATTAAATTCAAGCAGAGACAGAGAGACAAAACTCTTTTGCTTGTCTTGTCACGAGTCACGACTTTGGAGAAGCAGCAACTGCCATTGAAGGCTTAAAGCTTTGACTTTTTGTGACCAGCTTCTGTACTTTTTCATGTCTTGGCTATTTTATAATTGGTTGAGTTTTTTTATTATTATTATTAGTTATGAGAGCAGACATTGCCACCCATATCAGTATAGCAGCACCTATCCTTTTTATAAATACACCGAGGGATGGTCTTCGGACACCCAACTCCCCACTTCCTTAGATATTTTTTTTTTGATAAATGGGTGGAAATGGAGATAAAAATCTCTAAATTGGTATGACCCCATCCCATTTTTCCCAAACCTTTTATATTATATATATATATATATTTCTTTAGATCTTTCATCTGTAATATTTTAAATGAAATGTTTTTTTATATTTAATTTATAATAAAACAAGAACACGTAAGAACATGAAAATGAGAAAAAATGGGGATGGTGAAGGGGATATCTCCCCCTACAATTCCCTCATCCACATTTTTAAGGAAGGGTATCCTGCAAAACGAGGATCTGATGGAAGTATTTATATCCACCCTCGTTTCCTCAATGTTCATCCATAAGGGTATGTTTGGTAGAGAGGAAAGAAAATATGAAGGATAAAAAAATATGTAAGAATAGATAAGATGAGAGAAAAAAAGGAAAATAATTTTACATTGAGCTCTTTGGTAAACATTAAGGAAAGAAGATTGGATGAAAAATCTTTTTTTATCAATTTTACTATTTACCCTTACATTATAATTTATATATTACATATTTTTATATTTAATAAATAAATAAAATTAAAATAATATTAAATCCAACTATTTTTTTTTTTTACAAAATGACTTCAAACTTTATAACTTATTATATATATATAATTAATACATTATGTTTTACAAAGTTATTTTCAAATATAAATTTTTAAAATTTTCAAAAAGGGGTAAATTTATAATTTTAGTTAACCCAAAACCCAATCTCTTTTTCCTTTCCATTTTTAGGAGGATTAAATTTCGTAGATCCCACCCACCCATTTTTCCTTCATTTTTCTTTTTATTTTATTTTTATTTTTCTCTCCATACCAAATACATACTTCCACATTTTTTTGTCTCATTCACTCAAGTTGACATGGAAGACATCGTCCCTCTCCTCATCCATCAAAGATGCCTCCATACCAAAAAAAGAAAAAAAATCCTAATCTTACGTGGAATCATAAATTTTACCAACGACCTCTTATTAGCCACCTGTTGTTAGACCAGAGACCTATTGAGCTACCAATAGTTCAAAAAATCAATTTTTGATCTGGTATTTTCCGATGGATAGGCTTAGTTTTGATTTTAAAGTATTATAGTATTATTTTATACGTTATTTTAAAATTAGGATCTATTATAAAAAAAATTAATCAAAGATATGGATGGATATGCATAATATTTGATTTATTTTTAATTGAAATAATTTATCCTTATTTATAAATTTCTATTATAATATTTTTTATATAAAATATAAATATACTTATTATATTTATGGATGATAATATCAAAACTTTATATATATTTTATATTTTTTTTATAAACAATAAATGCACGATTAGATATGGTATGATTTGATCCGATCCGATCTAATTATAAAATACTTAAATCTGACTCGATGGATCCGATTCATATAAAACAATTTTGAATATTAAAATAGTCCTAAAATTAACAAAATCAATAATGAAATAACACGGTACCTCAAGTAAAAATTAAAAACCGATAATTAACATAAAAACTATAATCGTTCATTTTTATTTATTTATTTATTGAAATATACATTTATTTATTTGATTAATATTATTCATTGAGTGACATGTTATTTTATCAACTTCTTTTATATCGGTTACAAATTTGTACTCGAAGCCTAGGCCCTAGAATAACAAGAAGCCAATCCCAATCGTAAAGAAATTGCTTCATAAAACAATGGTGATATTGAAACCCTTTAAAAACTTTATGTACACTCCTTTAGTAAGTATATCCTTAAAATATTTTAAAAATCTATATTTTGTAAATACCCATTTAATATCAAAAATACCATTTTCTTTAATTTTATTATATTATATTTTGGTTAGCTTACCCTTATTTGTTATCTAATCAGATTTATTTAAAATATTATCATTTTATATCTTTTTATTTAAATAAATAATTTCTCTTTAAACAAATATTGTAACTCCCGTAAAAACATTTGATGTCACTAAAAAATCATTTGGAAAAAAAAAATCTTATCATTACATTAAAACTTTTTAAAAAAATTCTTTAATTTTTTTAAGCTCAAAATTCTTCAATTCCACCGAATTGAAAAACTACCAGCTCTCAACACACAATAATGTAAAATTTTATTGTTTATATTGATTTTTGTTTCACTAAATTATAACAGTAAATTTGTTGGTCAACTCAATCAATTTATATTCATTAAAAGAAATTGAAATTAGTATTTAAAATAGAAGTTATGATTTGATAACATATAAAGGTTGTTATTATCATATAAAATAATTAATAGGAAACTTTAAAAAAAAAAATTCATGGATTGATATAAAACCAATTAATAATTATTGATGTGTATTTACAAACTATTTAGTCATTTAAGTAATTTTATTCTAGTGCAATGTTAGATTTTAAAAAATATACTAAATTAGGGTATACATACATTTTTTAAGAGGTGTAAATATCGACACTCTTTATAAAATCATTAATGATATGGGTGGATTCTTTCGCTATAAATAGTAGCCCATGTTTCTCCACAAATCATCCCAATAACAAAGTGCTCTTTCTCTTCTCTTCTCCCTTGTTCTTTCTATTGGTGGGATGGTATGGTTGATGTCACTTTTGGTGCACCTCTGAGAGGGATTTCGAACACAACCACAATGAAAGGAGAAGCTTTTTATATCTCTCTAGATTTCTTACACCACTCCACACATTTACAACACAAACTTCACCCCTTTATATAGGAAAATGAGATGATAATAAAAAAAAAAAACAATAAAAGCAAAACAGTTGGTTGATGGCAGTTGGTGATCAGAACGATTTATATACCTATTTGAGATCCCTATTACCTATCTTTTGTTCTCGCTTTCGAGCATATTTTGGTATTTAATGTGTTTGTAAGTCTTGTGTAGGTACAAGTTCCCTACGGAAGGTATTTGAGCTTAATTGAAGAGTTTTGGAGGTTAGATGGGCTGAAATGGAAATGGACTGTGCAGAACACCAAAATTTCGAGGACCATATCTCCCTCCTCAAAGTGAATTGGATTTCGTACCACCTATTTTTAGAAAGCCCCAGAAATCTTCTTTCCAACGGTTTTTACGGAGGGAAATATGTTTGTTTTCCTAACGGTGCGCAAGGCTAGAAACACGACAGCGGCTGAAAGCTTTATGCAGAACACCTAAATTTTGGGGACCATATCTTCCTCCACATATCGAACTACATTTTCCATTGCCACTTTTCGGAAAGCCCCGAATGTCTTATTTCTAACACATTTTATTGATCGTGATTCCAGGTTTTCTAAAGGAAGTTATGACCATTTCCGTAACAGTGCATGCTGTTGGAAATACTGGCCTGGTGAAGCGCCACTCGACCATCGCACCCTGCGTAAAATACCAGTAGGTCAGCGCACCCTTCACCAGCGCACGTGCCCAGATTTGCCATTTTCAGCCAGTTTTTGAGGGGGCAATCTTGTCTTTTCACACTCAATTATTGTCCTAACCTCTCAACACTATAAATACCCTCTTTTCTGTTCACATTAGAGACTTCTCTTCCCCATCTATCCCCTCAAACACAGCCATCACACCCTAAAACCGAACCTCTCTTCATCTTCTTCATCTATTCCATCTTCTTCATCTATTCCATCTTCTTCACCAAATAAGTGAGTGATTCAAGCTCCCATGGAGGTTTATCCTCCATGGGAGCTCACCATACACCTACATACCACCATTTTACACTTCCTTCACCCATTTTAGAACCAATTTCAAGGACATAGGAGTGGTCTTAGGACCAAAACCGAGCTAGGAAAGATTTGGAGTATCTTTTGAGGGTTTGTCTTCAAGGGTTTGCTCATTTTTACTCATTTTCCTTGTATTTTCGTTTCTTTAATGTATAATCCCGAATTGGGAATTTGTAAACCTTTCACATGTGCTATATATGTATTTTTGTACTTAAATTCATTTGGGTTTTATTTTGCTCTTGGAATTATATGTTTTAATGCTCTTATTATGATATGTATGTGTATGAATGGCTTGAAATTGATATATATGCATGATTGGGATTGGGAGTAGAGTAATTTAATGTAGGAGTAGATTAATTTAGCTTCCCATGATTGTTTGTATATGTTAATGGATGACCAAAATGCCATGTATTGATAATTTGAGTGATTAGGGATTTTTCCCCCAAAGAATGGGAAAGGCTAGTTCATGCATTTATATGCTAAATTGGCTTTGGTTCATTTCCTTGCAGTTAATGGGTCCTTTTATAACACAATTGCCCTTCCTTGGGCGGATTGGGTTGTGAATTGGTTTAGGGATAATTCCCAAATCAAGAGGATGGACCCTTAATTCATATTGAATGTACTTAATGTCTTAGCAATTGCATTGATGCACATTAGTGTTAGGTGATTATATTTTCCATTCGTATTCATCCATCTTAGGGAGTCTAGAGAGATTATGAGAGAGCTCTTTCTTGTTGAGGGGGTTGTGCATTCATGAGATTTGAGAACGCCGTAGTCGTCCAGTGGTGAGGACATCTCGGATTGACACCTGAGAAAACCCGGTGTTCGATTTCTGGTTACGGATGAGGGGTCTCTTTTCTATCTATTTTGTATTTATATCCTTGTATCGTTGTCTCTTTTTTTATGTGTACTTTCATTCATTAGGAATTTGATATAAACCTAGTATTGTTGCCTATTTTGTTGCATATGCTTGTTATTGGTTGAGTGGCCCTTTGAAATGCTTAAAGCCTTGAGTGGTTAGCCACCACTTCATTGAACCTAGGTTGTGTTTGATGGACCGAGAGGTGAAGTACTCAACGTGCATTTAGTAGACTGGCCACTATGTGTAAAGCCTGCGCGCGGTTTTGCACGTATTGTCGCTACATGTGTCTCGTTGTTCTTAATGAACCGAGTGCAGTTCGGGCAACCATCGAGAGATAGGTTGTTGGTGCATTTCGGTATAGTCAATTGTCGCTGGAGTGAGGGCAATTGGCGAGGATTAAGTGAGCATGACATTCATCTTGGACTATGCATGTTGTATGAAATTGTGTGATTGCTATGGTAGAGTCATTTGCTTAGTGTAACCATTTACATTCTATATCACTCAATTCCATCATATCATTGTATATATTGTTTATTTCTGTAGTTTACTAGGTTAGTTTAGCATTTACTTTTCAACATATTCTTTCGCACATGCAACACACAAGTTCGTTCGGAGTGTTGTAATAATAGCTAGAACTAGAAACGGTCGGTGAATCTCACCTCCTTGTGGAACGATCCTTGTTTGCCACTGTGCTAGTCTCTGTGACTCGCACGCTTGCGAGGCCAAACTTAAATGTTCATATTTGACGACACTGCAACGACGTGTCATCAGTTGGGAGTTGGCTTGTTCAAAATTCTGGTTGGTTGTTGGAGCCATGTGATGGCTGGTTTCTAGAAAAGTGGCGAGAAGGTGGTTGGCTGATGTCAAGTTTATTTTTCAACATACCCCCTTAAACTTGACTCTCCATGTTTCGCCATACCAAGCATTGTCTTTATTCTTGAAAACACTTCATGTATGAGCGGCTTGGTGAAAATATCAGCAACTTAATCATATGTCCTGAAAGAGATTAGTTCTACATTCTTATTCTTCACATGTTCTCTGATGAAATGATACCGCGTATCAATATGTTTGCTTCTTTCATGGAATACTGGATTCTTTGCTAGCGCAATCGCTGACTGATTGTCGATGTAAACCTTTGTGGGATTATCTTGTGGAAATCTCAAGTACTTGCAACGCATTTCTGATCTAGATACCATGACAAACAGCTGAGCAGGTAGCAACGTACTCTGCTTCACATGATGACAGTGTCACAATGGCTTGCTTTTTGGATGACCATGTGAACACTGTATCTCTCGTAAAAAATGTAAAGTCTATCGTTCTTTCACGTTCATTCAGATCTCTTCCCTAATCACTGTCTGAATAGTCAATCAACCTGCAATCTTCACATTTGGGATAAAATATACCATCATTAATTGTACATTTTATGTAGCGAAGTATCCTCTTTACAGCATTTAGGTGAGACTGGTCAGGAGTCTCCATGTATCTGCTGACTAGTCCAACTCCATAAAGAATATCTGGCATGATACATGTTAAGTATCTCAGGCTTCCAACCAAGCTATTGAAATGGGTTGGATCAATATCTCCTCTTTCATTCTTTCTTAACTCCAATCCTATTTCTACTGGAGTTGTGACAGGATTGCATTTTTTCATACCAAATTTCTTCAGAATTTCTTTTGCATAGATACTTTGGGAGATGAAGATAACTTTTTCACTTTGCATAACTTCAATACCAAGGAAATTAGCCATTAGACCAATGTCAGTCATATCAAATTCTTTCATCATTCTCCGTTTGAAATCTTCAAACATAGTTGGATTGTTGCCGGGAAGATCAAGTCATCAACATATAGGCATGCATATAACAGGCTTCCATCAATCTCATTCTTCAAATAAAGTGCATGCTCATACGGACATTTCTCGAATCCGTTCTCTTGGAAGTAATCATCAATCCTCATGTTCCATACACGAGGTGCTTGCTTCAAACCATATAAAGCTTTCTTCAGTCTGCATACTTTATCTTCATTGCCTTTCTGCACATATCTAGGTGTTTGTTCCACATAGATTTCTTCTTAAAGAAAGCCATTCAGGAATGCTGACTTTACGTCAAATTGGTAAATTTTCCAACTCTTCTGGGCTGCTAATGATATTAGCAATCTGATGGTCTCTAGTCTAGCAAAAGGGGCAGAAACTTCTCCGTAATCAACTTCTTCTTTCTGTTTATAGCCTTTTGCTACAAGTCTTGTCTTATATCTCTAGACTTCTCCTTTCGCATTCCTTTTGGTCTTGTAAACCCATTTCACTCTGATGGGTTTTCGGCCTTTTAGGAGATTAGTCAACTCCCATGTCTTGTTCTTTTCAATGAATCGAATCTCTTCATCCATTGCATTTCTCCATTTTCTTTATTGGTTAGCATCTTCAAAGCTAACTGGATCACTCGTCATCAGCAGACAATACAGAGTAATGTCTTCTTCTACCTGTTCTGTATTTTCATACAGATCTTCTAGGCTACGTGTCCCTCTAGGCATCATATCTAAGAATCACGTTCAATCAATGATGGAGAATCATACCTTTATGGTGAAGAGGAACCACGTTGAGGAGTCTGTTGATTTCTGGGTATTGGTGGCTCTGTAGCCACTTCTCTTATCTCTTATTCAGATATCAACTCTGCACTTCTAGAAGCTTTGTTCTGATCCCAATTTCAGGATTCATTTTCTTCAAAAATGACATCTCTACTGAAGATCACTTTCTTGGTGATGGGGTTGTATAGCCGGTAACTCATAATTCTATCACCGTATCCAACCAGGATACACTTTTCTTCTTTATCTTAAAGCTTCGTTCTTCTTGCTTCTGGGACCTTGATGTAGGCAATAGAG
Source organism: Dipteronia dyeriana (assembly GCA_032871835.1). Lineage (NCBI taxonomy): Eukaryota > Viridiplantae > Streptophyta > Magnoliopsida > Sapindales > Sapindaceae > Dipteronia > Dipteronia dyeriana. The sequence goes on along the minus strand of CM065299.1, from coordinate 603,620 downwards.
CTAAAAACTCTAAGGTGACTCACACTTGGTTTGTGAGTGCTCCATGCTTCTTGCGGTGTCTTTGTAACAAGACTCTTCGTAGGACATTTATTTTGTAGATATACCGCACACAAGACTGCTTCAGCCCAAAAACTGTTAAGCATGTTTTTATCCTTTAACATGCTTCTGACCATGTTAAGGATTGTTCGATTCTTCCTTTCAGCTACACCGTTTAACTGAGGAGTATAAGCTGGTGTAAACTGATGTCTTAGTCCTTATTGTTTAAGGAATTCCTGGAAAACACTTGTAGTGTATTCTCCACCTTGATCTGATCTCAGTGTTTTGATGTAGTAGCCACTTTAATTCTCCACAAGAGTTTTGAACTCTTTAAAGTAATCAAATACTTCAGACTTCCTTTTCAGGAAATAAACCCAAGTCTTTATGCTGTAGTCGTCAATGAAGGTGATGAAGTATTGATTCTGTCTATTTGATACTGGTGTCAATGGACCATACACATCTGTGTGAACGAGCTCAAGTAGCTTGGTTGCTTTCCAATTTACCTCCTTTCCGAAGCTATTTCTGGGTTGTTTACTGAGAACACAGCTTTCACATATCTCATTTGGGTGATGGATGTTTGGCAATCCTTTCACCATCTTCTTACTTCTCAATTTCTTTAAACTTTCAAAATTGAGATGTCCATACCTTAGATGCCACAACCAGTCTTTGTCATCGATGATGGCTGTCAAACATCTTGGCGTATCATGATGAATTGCGAGTGGGAACATCATATTCTTCGTTATCTGGACTAGGGTAACCAGCTTTCTTCGAGCATCTGTGATGGTGAGTTGCATATTTTGAAGGCGAATGTGGTAGCCTTTCTCCAAGAGTTGTCTGAGACTTAGAATGTTTGTCTTCATGTCTGGAACATAATAGACATTTGAGATGAAAACATGATCTCCATTCTTCTACTTGATCATGACATCTCATCTTCCTTGGATAGGGATTTTATAGAGGTCGCCAAATGAGATTTCTTCGTGAACTTTCTCATCAAGTTCAGTGAATAAGTCTTTTCTGCCAGTCATATGGTTGTTGGCTCCAGAATTAAAAAACCAAACATTTTGGTTTTAATATGTTGAGTTATGTGTTATCAACATCAACGATTCTCCTTTAACTTACTCTTTCTCTATAAAGTTAGAATTTGCATTTACCTCATTTGGCGGACTTCTGCACTCGTTGCTATAGTGGCTATATTAATGAAAATTATAGCATTGAACATTTCTTTTGTCAATGTTCGGACGGTTGTTGTACCCGCCTCTTCTTCCTCGTATGACATAGTTCTGTTGTCCACGTTCTCCTCTGTTTGTGTCTCTTCCTCCTCTGCCTCTACTCCTGGTTTCAGTATTTTCTGAACCACTTCCACTAAATCCTCTACCTCGTTCTCTTTATTGTAAGGTCCCCCCTTGCTCATATCTTTTTTCATTGATTGAGAGCTTTGACTGAAGAGCTTGCTCCAATACTCTATCGTCACTTCTTCTTGTGACTTTCTGCTTATGGGCTTGAAATGATCCCACAAGTTCTTCGACAGACATCGTCTCCAGATCTTTTATCGCTTCTAGGGCCACAACTATGAAGTCAAACTTTGGATCTAATGATCGTAAAAATTTCCAAGAAATTCTCATGTCTGTGAGAGTTTCTCCATTTCTTCTTAGCTGATTCTCAACGACCATAACTCGTGTATAGAACTCAGCAATAAATTCATTAGATTTCATTCGTACGGATTCGAACTCACCTCGTGGAGTTTGAAAACGGATCATTTTCACTTTGTCAGCACCTTTGTAAGTTTTGAGAAGGGTGTGCCAGACTTCTTTCGACGACTTAACGGATGCTATGATCTCGAACGTTGTTTCATCTAGCCCTTGATAAATTATGGACTTTGCTTTATAATCCCTCTTTCGATCGGCTTTGAGAGTCAATATTTAAGCTTCTGTCATGGTTCCTTCAGCATCTTTGGATTCGACTTCTGTATATCCATCTTCCATAATATCCGTAACCTCTTGAGAGCCTAGTAGAGTTCTCATTTGTATGCACCAATTGTCATAGTTGTCTTTGGTGAGTTTCAAGATGACAACATGTGCGTTACTGTTGGCCATTGAGACTTGAAGTTCTTAGATCGCTAATCTAGAGTCTGAATTTGCAAAAACAGAGGGCACGGTTGCTTCCGGAATGGTCCAAAACCTTAGAAACCAGTTCGAGTTTGTCAAAAACCGAGTTCGAAAGCGTCCGAAATGAGCGGTCAAACTTTTTAGAAAAGTCAACCAAAGATAACGGAATATTCCCTTTGACTGACGGAATATTCCAGCAGTTATAACGGCGTTAATGATGTCAGCAACCCCTGAATAGTATCGGATCTTGGGTCGGACTCCAGATGTCTCTTACTGGATTGGACTTCGGGTCGGGTCTAGTACCGGGCAGACGGGTCAGACTTTGGGTCGGATCCCTATAAACAGGCGAGGAAGACAATCGGCGCGTGTTGGTGAAGCGTCAGGGAAGGGGTTGCGCGTGCGGCTTCTCTAGTGCTTCGATTTGAGTGGCGTTTTTACCTTTGAACTCCTGACGATGATTAGAACACTCTGTTGCGATCAAAAATGGATTTTGAACACTTTGAATTCTGGACCAATTCGACTTTAGCCTTTGTTCTTCGAGTTGCTGGTTCTCCTGAGCTCTCATACCACTGTTGGTGGGATGGTATGGTTGAGGTCACTTTTGGTGGACCTTTGATAGAGATTTCGAGCACAAACACAATGAAAGGAGAAGCTTTTTATATCTCTCTAGATTTCTTACATCACTCCATACATTTACAACACAAACTTCATCCCTTTATATAGGAAAATGAGATGATAAAAAAACAAAAAACAATAAAAGCAAAACAGTTGGTTGATGGCAGTTGGGAGTTGACTTGTTGAAAAAATTGGTTGGTTGTTGGAGCCATGTGATGGCCGGTTTCTAGAAAGGTGGCGGGATGGTGGTTGGTTGATGTCAAGTTTATTTTTCAACACTTTTCTCTTATTTGAGAGAAAGCTTGTAGTTCTCTACTAAAATATTAGAGAGAGAGGTTATAATCGTTTTTTATCTAATGAAATCGTTTTTTATCTAATGAAATCCTTTTAGTTTTTGTTTGTGGATGTTTCCCTCATATTGAAGGTTTTACTGCTTAAATCTTTGATCCATTATTTTTATCTCAAATTTTATTCTCAATTCGAATTTACATTAGGAATCGAAACACATCAGTTTTATAACAATTATTCATTGAGTGACGTTTTGTTTTAGCAACATCTTGCTATCAAGTATGATCTTTTGATATCGATTACAAATTTGTACTCGAAGGGAAGCCAATCGTGAAAAAATAGGCGTACAAAAGATGTTCATAAAATACGGGTGAACTTCTTTCAGGAACAGCACGGAGGGAATAAAACTAATTACTGCCCAGATCACCACGAAGACCAAACCGGCATTGCTTGTCAACTCTATAATAACTGCGTATAAAAAGATTGCCGAAGAGATAACTATTTGCAGCATCACTGCTATCACAACCAGGAGCGTTCCTTCTTTTTTTCTAACGCAAACAGCTAACGTCACTAAATAAATTGTCCACAGTGAAGTTATGAAGCACGTAGCATCGAAGAAGAGGAAGAGAAAGAAATAGAAGGGTTCCAATGCCATGCTCATAGCCTTATTCGGCGCCAGAAGACCTGTTAATGTATATTTTTTTACTTTGAAAAGACTTGTTGATGTACCCAAAAAGACCTCAAAAAAAGCTGCGACATCCGTTAAGTTTTCGGCGTGGATGACATCGTTTGATGGTCTAGTTTGCCAAACCCCTCCAGGAGGATTGATTATGGCATCAAAGCAACATGTTGCTAACAGTGAACATAATATGATTATTGCATTATGCAACGATAACAACTTATCCTTCCAGGTCAAATCATGAGCACCATTGGAGCCTCGTGATGGATGATCAGCAGTTATTTCGTGCTTCTGATCAATCGACACGGTCTTTATCATCTGTATATGATTGATGAAATTAGATTCTAATTCATATATATATATATATATATATATATATATATATATATCATATATAACGTACCTGATTTTGGTTATTCTTGTCCATGTCTATTAGTACAGCTGTTTGTTGTTTATTTCTTTCATGATCAGTAATTATTTCATCCTCATGATTCTGTGTCTCTTTTGACAACATCTTTGTCATCTATATATACACGATTTCAAGATGAAAGTAGATTTTAATATATACATATACAAGCTAGGCAAATTAAATAATCAATCTTATAAATTACGTATATATGTACCTGTTTGTGGTTCTTAGCAATGGCAAGTTGCAATGCAGTGTTTCCATCTTCATCGCGGCAGTCAATAAGCCTGTGTAGCAGATTCATCTCACGAAGAGACGAAATCAGCAGCACCATGACCTCGCTTTGGCCGTTGTTGACAACAAGATGGAGTAGGGTTTCACCTTTGGCAGTGACCTCCATTGCTGATTCAGGACAACAACACATCAAATGGGTGATGATTTCTAGTCTTCCTTTGATAGCTGCACAGTGAAGTGGAGTCCTGCCCTCACAATCCTTTACAAAGCAGAGTTCCTTGTCGAAATTCAGCAACTCGGTCACAATCTGTAAGTGCCCTTTTAATGAGGCCAAGTGAATTGGGGTGTATCCTTGTTGATTCAAATCTCTTGATAGTTCCGGGTTTCGAGACATCACTAACTTGGCAAAATCAGTGTGTCCAAGCAGTGCAGCTATGTGTAATGGAGAATCTGATGAAGTTGACATAATGGCTTTGGAGAGAACAAGAGGATCTTCTTGGAGCAACTTCTGCAAAGCTCCAACATCTCCATTGCAAGCAGCCACATGCAGTCTCGGATCCATAATGTCTATGATCAGCTGATCACCAAGCTCAATTGCTGCATGTTAATGAAAAAATATATTATACACTACTCTATCAACAAATTGATAATGTGAAAACAACGTATGTACTTTATAGTCATTAACACAAATAAATAACCAATTCCACATTACCATTACCGGCCATTACAAAAACATTAAAAAAAATGGAAGCTGATTCAAAATTGAATTCAAAAGTAAACAACTACGCGTGTATATAATTAACAAATAGACAACAAAATAAAGAGCAATATTTCTGTAAAATAAATAAACAACTTGATCGACCAAAAGTAGTAAATTAAAAAAAAAAACAAGTAGAGAGGGAAATTGAAACCTGCGATGTAATTAGTTTTTGGTGTGAATGCGTACGAGTAGAAGGATCCAAGAGGCCGAAGTATAAAAACTTAAAGAGAGAAAAAGAGAGAATAGCAAGAGGTTGACGAAGCCAAGCAAAGCAAGATTTCTTTTTCTCAGAGAATAACAAGTTTCTATAAGTAGGTTGAGGTCTAAAATTCTAATCTCCTATTCCACGCCAAAACAAGAAAAAAAACGTGTGAAAAATATTAATGCAAATGGCAACTTTGATTTATTTATTATTTGTTTTAAAATCTATTTTTTGTTTTAGAATCTATTTTGTAAACACTATACACTCAAAAATCTATTCAGAAAAGCTATATATATTCGAAAAGTAGTTGCAATAACATACTACGGTTGTAAGTACATCCCTAGTTGATATCTAAAGTAAAAAAAAAAGGAAAAAAAAACATTATTTGAGAAATTATATCAAATTACAAATTTAAAATTTGAGAGTCTAAGAACGTATCTCGAACTCAAGACTTTATAAACACAAGTATAAAATACAATATTATTTCCTTTTTTATTAATTTGTTTAAGAAGGAAGGAATGAAGGATATCCTTTTCTTTTTGAAAGAAATTTTAGATTTTTTTTTAAAGAAATATTATATTTTATTGCCTTCAAAAAAAAAGATGCTAAATAGATAAAGTGGTCATGTTTCACATTTTTTAAAAAAAAATTCACAATTTTAGGTATAATTGTAACTAGATGAACCTTTTACTTGAAATTACATAAACCTCCCTTTCCATCGGTTGACTTCCGCCAAATATAACTATTGACCAACTCTTAGATACAAAATGACTGTAATGCCCTTAATGAGATAGTTTATTTATCGGGTGTAGATATGAACACCCCAAGAAATTATTTGTAAAGTCATTTCTTATTGGTAAATTATATATATAAGGTTACCCTGGTTATATGAATAATTATACAAAAACTGATAAAAAAGTCATAATGACACTAAACTCTCTTTAACCTGTTCACTAATGTTGACCACTTTTAATGAATTAAAAATAAAATATATATATATGTATATAAAAAATAAAATTACTGTAAAAAGAAATAGAAAATATTGAAAAAAAAGATATAAAAATCAAATAATTATAAAAAATCATAAAACTGATACAAAATCATATATATATATATGATCTCTTCAAATTTTCATAGAGATCAAATGGAGGAGAACTCAATCTTCAAATCTCCATTAATGGAGATTTTGTTTCCAAATATTCCTCACCTTTTTTTGAGGCCCTAAGCACATACCTTGTTTGCTTATGCCCAGTGTTGCAAAAGTCGGGGACTTAGGGCACCTAGTCGGCGACTAGTCGCTAGTCGAAATCTCACCGCTGCGATTTCAGTGAAGTCGGCCAGCTTAGGCAGAAAGGGTGCAGTTGCCGCATAGTCGGAGAAAGTCGTTAGTCGGAGCAAGTCGCCGCCCAGTCGATCAAACCGAAGTTGACCGACTTATGCCAAAAATATGTGGTCCGGGAAATAATCCCATGCATTGAGCTCATCATAACAATATTAATAACTTAATTGACTTTGACTTGACTTGATTCTTAACAGTCCAGAGATTTTTTGAATTTAATTTTCTCTTTCAGGTTAAATATATGAAATATTTTGATATTTATTTAATTACAGAAAAAATTATTAAAAATAAAAATTCTGACAGACCTCCGGTTTATCGTTCGTCGGCCGACGACCGACTTCCGATCATATACCTAGTCCCCGATTAATCCCTCTAGGCGCTAGAAGGTGGGTTGCCGCCCGACTAGCGCCTAACGACTTTTACAACACTGCTTATGCCTATAGCTGGCAATGCAAGTAACATCATAGAATATTTGTGCTAAGCTATGCAACATGTTCATTTAACTGTAATTAGTCCTAAAATTATGGGTATTTGTATAATTTACCCATTTTGTAGTTTTATTGTGAGTTTACACGCGGAACGAGTGGGGATTTCAATTTTTATCCTCTGGTTTTCCAAAATTTACCATTATGATCTTATTGAATATCAATTAATCCAACATAGGATCAATTTGGATTGTAATTTCAAATATATAAATCCTGCAAGACTGCAAGGCAGTTCTTTCTAAGTTGTTTTGCTACTAAATTTTCTAATTATAAAATTCCATCAAGAAACGCGTCTTCCATTACCAAATTCTAAGATTATAATAGTGAATTTTGGAAATTTGAGGATAAAAATTTTAATCCCTACTCGTTCCACATGTAAACTCACAATGAAACTACAAAAAACGAGTAAATTATACAATTGTCCGATGACAAAATTATCCATATGTACTTTTAAATTTATATAATGAGATTCGAATTCTCAACCACTAACGTGATACACACCGTCCATGCTAAGACAAAATGTGCATACAATTTTACTTGTATGAACTTCTTGCAAATATCATTTATGTCTACTTAATTGTAGACATAAGATTCTGATTTAATATCCCAATTAACAAGTAGTGTGCCATATATGACATGACTTTTTCTATCAGCATAATGCCATAATTAATACCTCAGATCAGCTTATAGCATTGTTACATTTTTTTGAACCATCATGACAAGTCTATGATTGGCCGGCTTTCCTGTGATAAATAATACAACAAAACAATATGAACATTATTAAGCCAATCTTGGCAGTCCACGTGGCAGCCTGTTCGGTATCGGTAACCCAGCCAAAAACACTTGCGTAGAGCAGCACTGCCGAGGCAATCATCATCCCCACCGTCACATTCACCGCCCGCCAATAAAAACTGTCGAACGACGTCGCTAGCATAGCTAAAGGAATCGTTATCAATGAAGTCATGAAGCACACAACGTCTGCCCAAATGAAAATATTGAAATAGTAGTACTGATCCAATGTGACATAAACTGGAATGTCGAGTAGGGAGTCTAGGCAACATATTGCGAAAAGTGAACACAAAATTATTACTCCATTTTTCATGGAGGCCAACAAAACCAAATCTCTCTTGTATGATTCGAATTCATATGATTTGATCATCTTGATTGAGTTTAGAAGAGGGCCATGGTTGATATTTACCACTACTTGTTCTTCATTTTTTGGAGTGATGAGATTAATCTGACTATGATCATCATCTTGATTTCCATCGATATCCAAATTATTATCAGATTCTGAAGAACACATAGATGTAGAAATGTCTGCTGCAGTATGTCCACTAGCATTCACAGCGTCCACGTTAACTTTTGCATGGCTCGACAAAAAATTTATAACCTATATATATGATTATTATATAATAGAGACGAGAACAAATCTATCATTATTTAGACAAGTACCCTTTTTAATTTAATCATGAAATCAAGCTTAAAAAGGAGAAAAGAAAATCCAACAATTGGGTCAAAAGTTTTGATGGGACGTGATGACATCAACCGCTATAAATACGATCCGAAATGCAATGCATTTGATACATAATCTGAAAATAATTACCTGTTGTTGCTTCTTAGCTGCGGCAAGGTGCAAGATCGTATTCCCATCTTTGTCGATGAAATTAATAATCTCATCCATTAGATCCATCTCTTGGAGAAGTGAAAGCAATGATATCACAACCTCAGACCTGTTGTTGTTCTTCACAACAAGGTGAAGAACAGTCTCACCACTGAAAGTAGTCTCCTTAGCTGACTCAGGACAGCAAAAAACCAACTCACGAACTACATGTATATTTCCTTTAATGGCTGCACAATGAAGAGGTGTTCTTCCATCTCGATCCTTCGAAAGACACAACCCTAATCTGTCGATTTCCAATGGATCTTTCGCTGTCTGCAAGTTCCCTTCAGGATTCAATTGTTTGTATGATTCCTGGAAGCTGCTTGCAGACATTAACATGAGTTTAGAAAACTCAACGTGACCGAACAAAGCTGCTATGTGTAGTGGAGATTCTGATGAAGAACTTGAAAGAGAAGCTTTTAAGAGAATGAGAGGATCTTCTTGGAGTAATTCCTGTAAAGCTTTAACATCTCCATCATAAGCAGCTTTGTATAATCTTAGATCCATGCTTTCCTGAAGAAGAAGATTGCCTACTTCAATGTTTGACAAATTGTGACAATGAGACTCCAGAATTTATATAATCAGGGAAGTTTTTAAGGAAAAATAGATAAAGGCTGAGATGGATTGGTGGTAAACTCTGGTAAGTAAAATTATATATGAGTCCGTATTTATCGTAATATTTATGTACGTTAGATTAGGTTAGAAAAAATATCTTCAGTAGAGGTTCTAAATTTTAAAATATAAGTATAAGCATGTTAGTGGAAGCAAGTTGTGCCGAAGCTCATGGATCTTTTACAAATCTATCTGACATGTTTTGAAAAAAATGTTCATTATCGTACAAGTAAAGTCAACAATATTGAAAAAATCACCATTTTATATCATAATTTTATCCGTGTAAATTAATTAAAGCCAGATTATGTCACGTTTCTATCTATATCTAATAATTGGAGTATTGAGTAAATGATGTTTGGATTAGATTAATAGGATGTTAATTAATGTGATCCAACCTCGGCATTTGTGTAATAAAAAATTGAGTAATGATAGTCGGTAGTAGTTCCTAGTTGGTGAGAGAGTAGGTCAGCAACCCCCATGAAAATTATTGTATCAAATATGTGTCACGATCACAGCGCCATTTTGATTTAAATCAAGTGAATTTGATCAATGTCAATGTCCATTGTGATTTGATTAGTTCTTGACAATTTTGGGTTTCGGATCGTCGTAAATTCATGGCTTGTGCTTGTTGTCCTTGCTCGGAGTGTCATGTTGATCTTCTCTATATCCATGGTTTTCACCACTATATTTGAACAAATTTAGTGGGTAATCTTTCATCCGTTTTTTCATACTAGATTCAAAGCCGATATAATTGCCACCGAACGGGGTACTATTTCATGGAAAACACTTATGCATCTAGTATGTAGTGTAGTAAAACCGTTTTGGACTTTCTTTTTTCTTTTTTAAATCACTTTTAACGATTTTAAGTTATTATCGGATTGAATGAACTTCCTCAAACAATATCACAACCGGCTGTAGCCACTTTAGACTGGGAGTATATAGTGTACTACTTTGGGTTCACCACACTGGGCTTGGAACATATCCAACGGTTGAATAAAGCCACTTTGGTCTTGGAGGGACCCCTCCAGGCCCAAATTTGTTTAACAAGATATAGTTGAATTTTATTTAATTTCTATTTTATTTATTTATTTATTTATTTATTTATTTATTTATTTATTTGTTATGATCTCTATTTGATGAAAATGGGTTTGCCCCTTACCAGAGCAAATAGGTTACTCTTACAAAAAAATCTAAATTCGAGAAATCCATTTAACATATTTTAAGTGTTAGAAACCAAATCTGACACAAAAATAACCTTTTTTTTTTCCTTCTAAAATTCAGTCCTTATTTCGTAACGGTTGGAACTTGGATTTTACATATGTGATCAATTGTGCCAAACTTCAATTTCAAACACCATCTATTATTAGTTGTTTATTTTAAAGTCGGACGATTATCAAATTAAACACGGAATATCATAGTTTACAAATGAGTCGGTTAATTTATTTTAAATATAGTTTATGCCAATTAGCAATAGTAGAACGATCCTAAATTTTAATAATTATTAACTCTAGGTCCTATTACCAAATACCAATACATCTAACTCTTTACTCTATTATTATGCATACGAATTATTTATAAGCCTATTCATACCGTTTAATTATTTTCTATGGCATCGTTAGATACGCGGGATTGGATTAGACTATTTTATAGGATTATAATAGTTTGATATGTGACTGAGATTATATGAGATTTGATTGTACTGGACTGCACAAAATTAATATTATGTTGTGTTTGGAATACCATATTTTGTTTGCTGAAACATAGGATTAGATTAAATTTAATAATGTTTTTAATTTGATAATATGTTGAAATTGAATAATAAATTATTGAAATATATATTTAAAGAAAACAAATGTTTTAATTTATCTATTATTAAAGTAATACAATTCAAAAATAAAATAAAATAAAATAAAATAAAGATTTATATTATTTTAATAAAATTTAAATGTTTCAATTTTGTAATTTTTTTTAATAAAATTATATATATATACACACACATGTGGGATTACAATAGACTCAATGAATTAAAATTCTTCAATCCCGTTGAGAGAAATTATGATTGAAATAATATCAGTCTCTAATAATCGAATGAAAATTGAATAACAAATTAGTATTTGTCACATGTTTGGTACAATTTGTGATTGGATTACAAATAATTATATATGTATCACATTATTACTAAAGTTATATTATATAATATATTAAAAATATTTTTAAATAAAAAAACAAACACAAATAAATTATTCTAAGAAAAAATAAAATTACAACTTATGTATGAAATTATTATAAATCTAAAAAAAATCATGAAAAGAAGAAAAAAAAATAAAATAAATGGTATTAGTACAAGGACTAGTAAACGCACCGGTATAGGTGAGTATATTTAGTCTCATGTTGATGGGACTATTACATACAATTGGAAGATAAAGTCTCAGTCTCATAATGTTACCAAACATAGGTTAAGGATTAACATAATCCAATCCAATCCTAGTCCTAGGCAACCAATAATGGCCTATATGTTTTATGATATAAAGAATTAATTATTTCAAGTGATTCGGGTCGGAATTTATCATTTTATGGTTTGTTTGTTTTTCCCATTCATATTAACATTTTCGGATTTTATTTAATATGTAATATGAAATATGTGTAATACTTATTTATAGAACCATAATCATGTATATAAAATTAAATTTTTATTTATTTAGTGTACGTTGAGATGATACTACTTTTTTTTATTATTGAATGAACTAAGGGAAACATTTGGAAACATAAGTTTAATGTCAGACTGAAGCTTTCAAAAAATAAAAATAAACCCAGATTAATAGACATTGTAAAAAAAAAAAACAACGTTCGCTATTGGTAGGATTCAAACTGCTGGTCTGAGATTCATTTGGGGCTTAGACATATGAGTTTCACGACAATGACTCGAATCCTACCAATAATGAAAGCTTAAAAAAAACCTAATCAAGATTAATAGATATAGTGATTTAATTTACTCATATGAGATTTATATTAGTAATTTTCACTCTCAAATGAACTTGACTTGATTAAGGTGGTTTCTCGTCTATTAATCAGTTGATCTATTTGATTTAAATAATCAACTTCTTACAAATTTCATCTTAATTTAAAGTTTCGGAACACCTAGAGATTTATGTAAAAAAAGCAACAACTAAAGATAATTTATATTTATAAGATTGTAATGTAATATATATATATATATATATATAATAAATTTTAAGTATTATTATTATTATTGAAAGGTATAATTTTTAAATGTTATAGCCAATATTACAAATAACATTCATAAAAGCAAAATAAATAAATTAATGTCTAATATGATGATCAACATAAGGATACTGGTTCATAATTACATCTTACATCAAGCGACACATACAGTTGTAGCCTCTCAATAAAACCCTAACATGTAAATGTAAATGAATCACAGTCTTTGATTTGCATCTTATAAAAACGACACTATGGTTTTAAGTATATTAATCGAACGTGATTTTAAGTATTATATGTTATATTTTATCTGATGTGGTTTTGTCTTTTTCTCTTCGTATTAACTTTTGAGGATTTTTTATATGTAATATGAAGTGTGTGTAATACTTATTTATGATACCATTTTATTATAAAGGGTTCAAATAAGGAACTGAGTTTGACGGTGTTAGCCATGGCGTATTGTTCAGTTCTTTGATATTTAATAGGAGTTAAAAAATTCTATGTTATACGTCATTTACAATTATCCAGTTTTTTAATGTTGTGATATATAACTTTTAAATTGAATTCAATATAACAGTAGTTGATTAAATGGTGATTTGAATTACTGAGATCTTTATACAATGGGAAAGCTCAAGTATTATTCAAAATAAATAAATATATTGCTCAACCAAATATAAATCTATTATTTAGTATTTTTTTATATATTTTCTTTGCTGTCAATCTTACTGCTCCATACCTCTGTATGATTTTTTTTTAATATCCGTAAAATAAAAAAAAAAAAACGTGTCATAATTTTTATTTACAAAATGTTTTATTATAGTTAATTTTGGTTTCCGAATTCCGATATGTTTATTATTTAAACAAATATCGGTACTATTCGTGCTAAATCATAATATGTTTATTAATTATTATAATTTCATTACGAACATTAATGTGGATGTCTAGTGTAAAGTTTGAAATTTCCTCCAACACTAAGACATAATATCTTGTGAAGTTGTAAACGATTGAGCATTTCAACATTTTCAATCAAAGATGCAGAAAAAAAAAAAGAGGATAAGTAATCCATAAATGTATTAAAACACGATAATATAATGTTTCATACATAACCGTTACTTATAAAGCAAATGAAAACTCACTCAATGAGCAGATGAGTTTGTCTCAACTTCTATCGTTATGACTTAAGAAATGTTTATTGATTCAAAGGTCACACCTTCTTTGATCTCTCGCGTAACTCTCCCCTCTCAGCTCTTCTCTCCCCGACTCCAGACCTCCGGTGTCCACCATCCCTATCTCGTCGTCGTCGACAAATCACGTCTTCCGTCATTGGCGTAAACTCTGCTCGCCTCTCACCATCTCCATGATATCGCCATCGTCAACAACTTTCATGTCTCTTCTCATGTAAGTTGGATTTTTGTGGATTTTCGGTTGTACTTGGATTTTTCTCATTCTTCTGATTTGTTCATGACTTGTCAAAGATACCAATTTTGATTTATTCATGGGATTTCATGAAATTTTTATATCTTGTTATTTAGGTTTTCTATTGACTATTGAAAGCCGAAGAACTCCAAGAAGCTACTTTCGAATCTCATAATCGTCCATAGTAATAGGTATGTATTCCTTTTCTTTGTTTCACTTTCTTTTCTTTCTTTTTATCATAATCATTAAGCCAAAAAATAATAATAATACAACACCCCACATGGAGACTTGTGTATAATCCAGGTCTAGCTATGGCGCCACAAATGAACTACAATTCCGCTTTGAGACAGCCAACCAAACTTTGGTAATGTCACTTTGATAGAGTAGATAAGCGTCACTGTTTTTCATCATGTAATTGGATTCATTTAATACAAGTGCTCTAATCGAATTTACTTGGATTTTAATCGACTTACTTGAATTACTTGGATAATGTCATGGCTGTGACAACCTTGCTGTCTTTCTTGGGATTTGAATCTCTCCCTTGTCACTGAGAGTTATTGCTTCTACTCATGTTGTTGTTGTTGCTATTCTTGTCACCGATGTTTCTACTCATAAGGAGTCATTAACATCCATATATATTATTTTTTAAAATGGACAAGGATTGTAAAAAATTAATATTTGAAGATGTGTTATCTCTATTGATGTAATATTTGAGTTTATTGTTTTAGTTGGATATATTCTAAACAATTAGATTTTTAATGGGTTTGTAAAACTTGTCTTGAGTTTTAAATTAATTTGGATATTTAGATTTAATTGATTAGAGAAAAAAAAAACAATTCAGGCCCAAAAAAGAATGGCCCAAAAAAATTAGTTTATGAAAATTATGGCCCAAAAAAAACCGGGTCAAAATACGGGTCAAAATTACATAAAATGGGTCATGGCTTGGGTCGCGTAATATTCTGAACATAACGGGTCAGGTCTATACCCGAACTAGCTGTTTATTTGGTGGTTCTGGGTCGGATACATACCCTCTAATTATGTGTGGGTAATTTATGGATCTGGATATGGATTGGATTTGGATCCATATTTTGCCATTCCTATTTGCATTTGATCGGTCTTGGATGTGAAACAGATCGATAGAGGTTTCAAGCCAAGTTTGTCAAGCACGCATGTGAATGAGTAGAGCCAAATCAATCCATGGTGGGGAGGCTTATGGGAGAAGTTGACAAATAGTGAACTGGAGGTCATCGTTACACAGCTGAGTACAATATTTAAGCAGTATGTTTACTGTACAACGATCCAGTTTGATATTGTTGTGCTATGGTAAGAAGTGATTTTAGAATTGTTGTGGGGTGATTGCTTTTGAAATTGTTGTGGGAAGAATCAGCTGAATGTTTGGTAAACTGATTTTTAAAAGTGATGTGAGAACTAAAATAAATTTCAATGTATTTGGTAAAGTTAAGTAAAAAACATTATGAGTATGAAAAATTATTAAAAGAACATAGACATCTAAATTGTGCTATTGTGTTATATTTTATATTTTTCTTATTTATTTGTGTTTAGTGTTAAGTGTTATATAATTATGGTACTTTATTGAATTAATTAACCCATTTTTTATTCTACATTATTGTATTATAAGTTTCATTTCTTTTTTTTATTCCATTTTATTTTTTTATTTCTTTTTATTCGACTTTATTGAATTAATTAGGTCTTTTTTTTATGTTTATGACAACGTTTTTTTTTGTACAGCAATGTAAGCCTAAAATTTTTTGGTAAATTTTGTTAAAGGTAAGGACAGAGTTGGAAAGTTAGTAAAATTTTATTTAATATCACTGTAACGCGTTTTCTAAAAGTATAAACCAAAATCCAAAAACATGTATTTGTAGCTTCTCAAAAACCCAGTTGGAATAAGCTAAAAGTGACCAAAAGCACTTCCCCATTATTTTACCAAACACCATGTCTTTGGTCCGGAATCACTTTTGGCTCTAAAAGCAGCTGGAGAAACAATACAAAACTGGGCCATTAATGTTATTTGAAAGATAACCTATCGGATTCAGAGGTGCATTTTTTTTTTCATTTACGGTGTTGATTGAGTATTGAGAATCTTAAAGTTGTATAGACAAAGTGGTTTTATCACTGAGTATACATGAGTACTAATGTAGACCATAATTAAATATGGCTAATTGGGGACATATTTAATTGTTTATACTTCAAATATATATATTCAATTGGTCATGTTAATTTAGACTTAAAGGTCGTTTGTTTGTTTTTTCACTTAAAATTTAATGGGTCTGAATTGAATCCATTAAGTTTTTTTGTTTTTTAAGTGGTCAATAAGGATGACAAAATTACACTCGGGGACCCTCACTTTTGGGGTGGGATGGGTTTCAATTTAGTAGAGATGAGACGAGAATGTAAATAGATAGTCTAACCCGCAATGGATATGGGGCGGGGATGGGTTTTATATTCCTCACCCCGCCCAGTTTAAAATAATATTTAGTTAAACTACGTCACTTAAAAAAAAGCTAAAAAAAAAGAAATATATATAAATACATTAATCCTAATTTTTACATATATTTATCATTATTTAACATAAGCAACAATAAAAAATACTATTAAAAAAACCTTAGTCTCTGACTGCAACTTTAAGTCTTTAATTCTCAAACAACTCAAAGTTCATCATTCAAGCTTCAACCTCAAATACATAAGTTTTTTATCTTATGATTAACTTCATGTTCTTTTACTACAACTGAGCATTCCACATGTTTTGAAGAGCCAGATTTTAATGAGGTAAAATAAATCGTGCATATTAAATCAAATTAAATTATTGAAATTCAAATCAGATTGAATACAATTTTTTTATTGGTTCGGAATGTTGCAAGAACCATGTGAGTGAGTGTCAACATCTTAAAGAGATGCCAGATGGAGTTGATATTACGAAGAGAGAACAAGAGAAATAGATGCAACTATTAGATGATTAGCGTTACGAATTTCAAACATTTTAACTTCATATATTATGTTTATGTTTTAAAATGATTAAATTTACTTGTGAGAATTATATTTATTAGATATTTTTTTAATAGTTTCATTGAATTATTTACTACTTTATATATTTTATCACATTCAGTGGTTATATATTTGTAATTTTAATAACTAAATAAAAAATATAAATGGGGTAAATTGGTGGGGATGGGGATGTGGAAAGCACTCCCCGTTGTATCCCGCCCCAACCCAATTCGCTCCATCTAAGGTGGGGGTTTATAGGGGGATAAGTTTTAAAAAAAATAAATGGGGTGGGTTGTGGAGAAGGCCACCCCGCCCCGAACCCGCCCCATTGTCATCCATAGTGGTTAAACAACTTAAAAAATAAAGTACGAAATCCGAACGTTTAACTTAATTCTAAATCACTGAATTACAATTAAAATATCATCTTCCAAGTTTATCCTCCCAAAAAATATATATTTATAAATTTATCATAATTTGATATGACGTAGAAATATTTCTTTTAACATATTTCATATTTTAAATGGATTTTATAAAGAAAAAAAAAACCTTAATTACTTATCATAAAGACTAATGCATATAATTCAAGAACCTATATTTTTTTTTAAATAATCAATAACTTTTTTTTCTTCGGTGTATATTAACCATGAAATAATAAATAAAAAAAGACAAAAAAAGTTCAGCAATTTTATACATGCTAGAAATATGAACAACGTATAAAATAACTTGATTTTTTTTAACAATAAATTGAAATTGAACTTTGTTTATAGAACATGTAAATTATATATTTGATGAATTGTTTGATTTGTTAAATTGAACTTTGTTTGCAAGAAAACATACATGTTAAATTAATTCTTTTAAACAACATGATGATAAATGTAAAATCACTTGTATTCAGACGATTTTATTTTTAAAAAATAAACACGTTGGCAATACATTCAGATGTGAAAAAAAAAACATATCGTTCAGATTTAGATTTCAGTCCCTATTCAGTCTTTTGAAAAATTCAGGACTGTTAATACTTCAAACGACCCTTTAATGGATTAGTTCAGACTATATTCTCATTAACGAAATCTCTAAATAATTTAAATGTAATATACATCCATATTGACAGCAATTTATCATCAGGACCCGGTAGTCTAATACTTGTAGTAGTCTAATACTTGTAGTACTGTACATCAATTTTTTAACTATGACATATTGCAAAGAAATAACTTATGGTTACTTATTATTTCCAATGACTTAATGAGAATATGGTATTAAGTCAAAATTAATAAGTGGAGAAATATGCATATTCGTAAGTATTAAATCACTTTATAGAGATATCTATATAAGTATATAACATTAGTTTTGCTTAAGTTTAATATCAGACGAAAACTTTCAAACAAAATAAAAAATACATGATCTTGAATTAATAGATATTATTAAAAAAAAATGTTTTCGTCATTGATAGGTTCAAGTCGCTAACCTGAGAATCATTTGAGGTATAGACAAATGACTTCTAGATCAACGGTTCAAAAGTTTTTTTTTTTTAAATTAAATGATCACAAATTAATAGATATAGTGGTTTATATATTAGTCATTTTCACTGTCGAATGAACTTGACTTTATTAAGGTGGGTTTCTTGTCTATCAATCGGTAGATCCACTTGATTTAATCAATCTTCTTACAAATTCCATCTTAAAGGATATAAATATGAATTGTCACATTTTTAAAGGTCTTTATCATATTAGTCATTTATTTATTTAAAATACATCACTTTAGTCAATTTGATAAAAAACTAACGCTTAACTATAACCCTTATTGTTATTTTTTAATTTTTGTTTCTATTAATCTCTCTAATTTCAATAATAACTGGTTAACCCTTAAATAGAATTTAAATACCTCCATCAAGGTTTGAACCAAGGTTGAAAGACACAAGATACAAGCTCTAGTCAACTGAATTATATTAGCTCATGGTTGAATATTTGTTGATTTAAATGTAATACATATATATAATTTGTTTAGACTAATATAAATATATTTATATAATTGAAAATAAACTCATATATATATATATAACTCATATTTAATAATAATATATAAAAACATATTTTTGAAAAAGAAAAAATAACAAAATAAAAGAAAATCCAAAAAATCAAAGCCCTTAATTTTATATTTTTTTTGGATTTTTTTCTTTTTTTAAAAAAAATATTTAAAAAAAAACTCATATTTATATAATTCAAAATACACTTAGATATAATAATAATATATATAAATATTTATGAAAAATAAAAGAAAATAACAAAACAAAAGGAAATAAAGTAAACAATTTTTTTTTAAAAATCATTATTTTTTGTTGATTATTTCCCTTTTTAATTTATGGGCTTTGATTTTTTGGGTTTTTTTAACAAATTGAAATAATATATTTTTTGAAAAGAAAAAATAATTCATTTTTTTTAAGTACTTTGATTTTTGAAATTTTTGGATTTCCTTTTGTTTTGGTATTTTATTTTTTATTTTCATAAATATATTTCTTTATATTATTATTATATATGAGTTTATTTTCAATTATATAAATAGATTTAAACTAATTTAAACAAATTATATAATTATATATACATTTAAATCAATAAAATCTTCAATAATTAGTTAATATAGTTCAGTTGGCTCGAGTTTGTGTCTTTATGTCAAATTAATAATTCGGGTAAAATTGTATTTTTTTTCTCATTTTGTTATAGCTGACCGTTAGTTTTTGGCTAAATAGACTATAGTGATGTTTTTTGAAAAAATACGGAAAAATGACTAATATTATAAAGACGTTTAAAAATGTGATAATTCATTAAAAAGTAAGGATTTCAGTGATAATACCTGTAAATAGATAAACATCCAATCTGATGACTAACAACACGTGTCATTCAAAGGATCCGGGTGTATAATTACACCATACACCAAGCGACACAGCTGCAGCCTCTCAATAAAACCCTAGGATATAAATGAATCGCAGCCGTTGATTTGGCATCTCATAAAATGACACTAGGGTTTTAAGTTAATAGTATATTAACTAGTGTGTTTCTTTTGTTCCTTTCACGACTCGGCCATCGAACTTCATCTCTGCTGCTGCTGCTGCTGCTGCTGCAACACTCGAGAGTCAAAAAATGGTAAGTACGAACGTACTCTCTCTTCTTGCATTTTCAAGTATGTAATGTCTTTGATTTGTTTGTCGTTTTAAGGATTTGTATTAAAGTTTTTTCTTTTAGATCTATGTTATGCTGTCGAGTTTGGTTGATTAGAAAACTGGTATTTTTTATTTATTTTGTATTTTGTGTTCTGGGTTTGATACGAATATATTTATTAGACAAAACCCAGTTGAAGAAACTGTTTCACTAAGCTGTGTGAGGTTGTGATGGAAGTGTTATTGTTTGTGGGGGCGTTAATTTTGGTGATTGTGTTTATATATGCTTCTGGATTTGATAATTAGATTGTGGGGTTTTCATAGATCTACTTTAGGTGGAGGGTCTGGTTGGTTTAATTTCTTTTTTGGAGGTGCATATGTTTGTGTATATAATGTTGGTACAAATGTTTGAAGCTGTTACTGATTTTTATCGTAGTTTAATTTGGTTTTTTTCCATGTTAGGTAGCTGCAAACTGTTTGTATGCATAGACGGTAGTACTCAATAAACTTCGATTACGTAGAATGGTTTATGTAGATGTTATTTGAAGATTTAAGGTCTATCATACCGTGGATAAATCGTGTTGTCTAGTGTAGTGTATGTTGAATGTTGAGTGTTTACCACAGGTCTTCGTCAAAGCACAAAAGTCGAAAGCTTACTTTAAGCGATTTCAAGTAAAGTTCAAGAGAAGAAGAGGTATGCTATTATACTTTTTTTGTTGCTAATTTTTGTGCAACTTTTTTAGTTCTATTATGATGGTTTTAACATTCGGATGAATTTTGTAGAGGGAAAGACTGATTACCGGGCCAGGATTCGTCTGATTAATCAGGACAAGAACAAATACAACACTCCCAAATATCGTTTTGTTGTACGATTTGTATCCTAATTTATTAGTTTTATGCATTGATAGTGTCAGTTATGCATGCTGTTTTGATTGCTGTGTGGTTTACAATTCAATATGTTATTTGTGATAGCAACAAATTATGATATCTAAGTCAAATTCGCGGATTATATTATTCTTTAGATTTTTTCCTTAATGCTATTATTAGACCAACAAGGATATAATTGCACAAATTATATCTGCAACTATTGCTGGTGACTTGGTTCTTGCATCTGCTTACGCTCATGAGCTTCCTCGCTATGGGCTTGAGGTCGGCCTTACAAACTATGCTGCAGGTAAAGTAATATCCACACGTTGATATTACAATGCATGTTCATTCCTCCTGATTGAAATGGTTTTTAATTGCCTGCTTTCATGAACTCAGCTTACTGCACTGGACTTCTCTTGGCCCGCCGAGTTCTGAAAAAGCTTGAAATGGACGAGGAGTATGAGGGAAATGTTGAGGTACATGTTATATTTGTTCAGTCTTTATTGGTACAAATTTCATCTCTACTGTACTTGGTTGGAATTTATGTTTTTAAATCTCTTGCTTGCAGGCTACTGGGGAGGATTTTTCTGTTGAACCAGCAGATTCCAGGAGGCCCTTCCGTGCTCTCCTTGATGTTGGTCTTGTGAAGACTACTACTGGTAACCGTGTATTTGGTGCTCTCAAGGTATTATGAAACTTCATGTTCTGTTCTTTTGATGCAAATTATGATTATTTGAATGCTTTCGTTGTAGCTTTCTTGAGATATTTTCCCTTTGATTTAATCATGCTCTCTGCTACTTGATTTTATTTGCGAGTTATAATGTATTTGTAGCATGATTTCTGCTTTGGGCAATACGTTTTGTTTCATAAGTATTAGGGAGGAAGTTTACGTGTTATTCTCTTTCTCAAGTGTATACCTTTTTGGTAGGAATTGGTCTCTTTGCTTACGCCCAAGTAATTATAGTGAAAACTCAAAATTAAATCAAACGCTAATTCTGATAAATCTTTATTTGTTTCTTAATTTATAGGGTGCATTGGATGGTGGACTTGATATCCCTCACAGTGACAAGAGATTCGCTGGGTTCAGTAAGGATAGCAAGCAACTTGATGCTGAAGTACACCATAAGTATATCTATGGTGGCCACGTTGCTGCTTACATGAGAGTGAGTTTTGATTTTAATCATTCAGTGAGTGTGTACATTGCATGCTAAACTGAAAAATAATTTTCTGTTTAAAGGAAGTTGCATTTCTTGTTCTGATCTTTATTATTGATATACCCAGACTTTGATGGAAGATGAGCCTGAGAAGTACCAGTCTCACTTCTGTGAGTACATAAAGAAGGGTCTTGAGGCTGATAATATTGAAGCCATGTACAAGAAGGTTCATGCAGCCATTCGTGCTGACCCCACACAAAAGAAATCTCAGAAGCAGCCTCCTAAAGAGCACAAGAGGTATGACCAACTGTTTAAAATTGTGTACAGAGAAACTTTTGAATTTCTGGCAAACTAAACTGATTTTAGTTCTGCTATAATCCGCGGTTCCGTATGACTCACTTTCATGTTTGAAGGGTGGTCAGTGTTCTTGTTGGGTTAGTGGCGATGTATATTTCAACCATTACTGATTGCAATTTCTTTTCGTGGTGCAGGTACAACCTGAAGAAGCTAACTTTCGAGCAAAGGAAAGCTAGTTTGATCGAAAGGTTGACAGCTCTCAATGAAGCGGGAGATAGCGAGGATGACGAGTGAAAACAGGATTAGAATTTTTGTTGCTTATATCTACCAGTGTGTACTTGAGAATTCAAGAACCTTGCTTGTTTATTAGGTTGAGGACCGACATTTTCACTTTTTTGTTAAATTGTTAAATTACTAGACCTAATCGCTTGAACACCAAGTTATATTTGAGTTTCTTATCAGTAGTAAAGTTTTAGCAACTCAGTTTTTGGACCATAAAAGAATTTCTTGCGCATTTTATTTAACTTTTCGATTCAATTATATCTTAAATCCTTCAAATAATGTAGTTTTAAGAAAGTTGCAGCCTGTTTAGTTTTTCGTTAATATCAAACCATGATATATCAAATCTAGTCCTTTTATTTTGTTTATGGTTCATTTAGATTTTAAATTGCTATCCCAGATACAAGTTTATTACGTTTTATTATCAAAAAAATTATCAATCATGGTCCTTGCGGATTGAGTCTTCATATAATACATAAATTAAATTGAAACTCTAAATATTACTTAAAAAAAAAATTCTCCAAATATTGAACTATAACTTTCATAAAGGGAAAAAGAAACTCCAAATATTTGACATCTAGCGGTTAGTAATTTATTAGCTGAATTTTATCAAATCTCTTATCTGAAATTCGAGAATTTCTATTGAAATGAGTGTTTGAAAGTAAATATTTATTAAAAGGCCAACAAATTTCAATAATCTGGTGACACAATATAAGGTATGTAAAACTCATCAAACGCTGAAAATTACATTGTAAAGCCTCAACAAAAACTGATTTGACAGTGTTGAACTCTATGGTTTCATTCCAAACTTCACACAAATCCTCAATTAAAGACAACTATGCATCACAAAACTTGCCAAGCCATATCCGAAACCTTGCCTCATAATCTACTCTGTAATCTACAGCTTCACCAAATCAGGTGCAGTTGTCGCTTTCAGGCTTAAGCCCCATTGATATAAGCTGCAAAGAGAACACACCAAGATTATACATTGATTGTGTCTGATGATGATTTGATACAAATCAGTTCAAGTTCATTTACAATACCAAAAGATCATCAAAATTATAGGAAGACAGACTTATGTCCAGCTAAGTGTTGTTCTCATAGGAAAATTGAAACTAGAGTTAAACCCAACACATATTTTTTCCGACTATCAAGAAGCTGGTGATAATCAATTTGAACGACATCTGTCAATGTATATACTACATGTGCAACTGCTTGCAATGAATAACTAAAACACACAAGCAATGAAACAGAGATTATAAGAAACCAAGTACACTATTGTCATCATCATCACTAATATGATGAGAATTAACAAACAGCGTCAACTGGCACGACATGACGATAAACATTAAGACAGTTGAAGGAAATCCAAGCAATCCTCAGGGGTCAAATGATTCTAACTACATATATGAAGAGTGATTCATGTCGTAAACGATTCTATCTACATGTATGATGATTGATTGTGTCAGATGATGGTTAAATACAAATCAGTTCAAGTTCATTTATAGTACCAAAAGATCATCAAAATTCTAGAAAGACAGACTTATGTCCAGCTAAGTGTTGTTCTCATAGGAAAATTGAAACTAAAACCAACACTTTTTTTCTGACTATCAAGAAGCTGATGAGAATCAATTTGAACCACATCTCTCAATGTATATACTACATGTGCAACTGCTTGCAATGAATATCTAAAACATACAAGCAATGAAACGGAGATGATAAAAAACCAAGTACACTATTGTCATCATCATCACTAATACGATAAGAATTAACAAAGAGCGTCAACTGGCATGACATGATAATAAACATAAGACAGTTGAAGGAAATCCAAGCAATCCTCAAAGGTCAAATGATTCTAACAACATATGTGATGATTGATTAATGTCGTAAACGATTCTAGCTACATGAATAATGATTGATTCATCTCCTTAAAACGGGTGCATCATCATATCGAATGGAACAACACAACAGTAGGATATCGAATGGACACATGACCAATGTATTACTTTCTCTTAAACTTTGAGTGTAAATTTACATGTACAACAAAGGTGTATTGATTAGTTTCTCAAGTAAGTGTACACACCAGTAACATATTAACCTACTTGCATACCAAATCAATCAATAAAAACCATGACCAACTCCATTGACAATTATAAAAGTTCAACAAAATAGGTACTCTTTAACCGAAAAATGACAATCAAACAATATATGCGAAAAGGTTTCAATCATTATTAATTTATGTGATTATTTCATTTCAATGGAAGTCTTTACTCACCAGTTCAATCAGATATTTGTTTTAGTTTTCAAACACATTGATTCAACTCCAACATCGAATTCGAAAACTTAGCATCAGAATCACAAGAATCAGATAATTGCAATTAAACAAAATAACAACGGAAAATATACATTTCAAATAAAAGTCACATCCAAGCTTCAATATCAAAAACTAGCGCAACAGTGATGACTGACCTTCTTCACTGCCGAATTTTCAACAAGGACAGATTGAATTGAAGATACGAAGAGAAGCGAGAATCGCGACGGCGATGTACGCGGTGCACCAGACGCCGACGGCGAATATCAGAGTTAACACATCAGAGTAAGCCATCAAATGCAACGCAATGCAATTGATTATCAAACAAGAGAGTGTGATTTCTTCTCAGAAGAAAATTTCGCGATCGATTGAAAAAAACGTCATCATTTCTTTCAATCAATCAATCAAAAATCAGAGAAGTTGTATAGACGATAGACGACTACTGTGATCAGACTTGGAAAAGCAACACAAAGTCACAAATGTACAAAAACACAAGTTTCTAGAGTAGTATATAAGGTTTTTGACTTTTTGGGGTGTGTTTAGTAATATATCTGGGCTGATTTATAAAGCCCACTACCAAAACGCACCGTATCAGCCTTCCATCCCTCTAATTCACTCACTCCTCATCAGACTTAACACAACAGACCTGGAACGGCACGTCGTTTTGTTTACAACCTTCGAGCTCCATTGAGAAGGTAAGCTCCATGAATGGTGTTCTTCCTCTTTAGTGGGTTCTTATTTTATTATTTTAATTTATTTTTATTTTATGCATAATTAGATTATAATTTATAGTAGATTTTTTTTTTTTGGTGCTGTTGAGAAAACCTAGTGCTTTTTCTTATTTTTATTGTTATTAATTGAGAAAAATTATCGATTCTAATCTTTGTTAGAATTTAACTTATTGTGCAAATGCAGTAGTTACTTGTAGAATTTGATATTGTTGGTGGGTCTGATTGTTCTTTTGTTGAAATCTGTAGATATCATAGATAAAATAATGGTTGAGTTGTTTTTGTTGGAGCCGAAGTGGGATGGTGATGGACATGGAGATAATGACTCTGCTAAACTGATAATATCGCTTTTGAATCGGTTGGATTCGGTTGTTTGGTCACTGATTACCTCTGGAGGTCGATCAGAGGCTCGGTTATGGCTCTGTAACACTGTGTCAGGGATCGGCTCAATCAGTCGTGAACAGCATCGCGAGCTTTTTGTGAAATTGTTGAGGTCCAAGCGAGTGAGTCACGGTTTGGCCTCTCAACTCTTGCAAATGATGTTTGAGAAGAGGCCTCACAAGGCAGGACATATCTTGGCCAAGAAAAGTTACAGGCTTGAGAAGTTCTTTGAAGGCAAGTCGGTTTTACTTCTTGTGCGTTCAGTTAATGTAATTTTATATTGCATACAAAGAGCTATTTATGTTTAATTTGAGGTTTTAAAGATTTCTAATTGCTGCTGTTATTGGATGATGCAGGAAACCCGAGGCGAGTATTGCAATGGTTTTCTAGTTTTTGTGATGGTGGTGGATCGGGGCACCAAAAGGGTGCTAAAGCATTATCCCAGTTTGCTTTTGTTAATCGGGATATCTGTTGGGAGGAGCTTGAGTGGAAGGGGAAACACGGGCAGTCACCTGCAATGGTTGCTACCAAACCCCATTACTTTCTTGATTTAGATGTCCAACGAACAGTGGAAAATTTCATCGACAATGTGCCTGAATTTTGGTCATCCAATGAGTTTGCTGATTCGGTAAGAGATGGCGAGATTTTGTTAATTGATACAAAGTTCTTTATAGATTTTTTTGTTGATTTTATGTACAAAGAGGATTCAAGAGATGTATGGGAGGTTATAGATGAGTTTCTTATGGAGGAATCTTTCTCGTCGCTGTGTCACCGCCTTCTTATTATTCTTGAAGAGCATGACTTCCGCATTTTCCTGGAGTCACTGTGTAAATATATTCATCCAAGAAGGGAACCTAAGGATTTCGGTAACTCATCTTACTGGCTTGAGATTATACTTTGTAGGTGTAGTGATTGTGATTCTATTGATCAACTACTTTTGTTAAATGCGGTCATCAATCACAGACGCCGGCTTCTTGGGTTTGTACAAGATGAGGATTACGTGGAGGAAAAACTGAAAATTAAAGATATTATTTTGCAGATACGCACAGCCTCACTCAAGGTCAACAGCTTAGCTTCGATTTTTTGTGAGTGCTTAAAGTTAAATATCACTGAGGCGATTAAATTGTTGGGGATGCTTTCTTGGGTCATTTATTATAGATTATCAGAGGAATGCCAGACTTTGGAGTCATGGGAATCTTTATTTGTGAGTAATGAAATAAAATTTCGCAAATCTGATAAATACGTTTTACTACATTATGATGGAGTGTCGGAAGAAAGTGAGTCAGACTTGGATAACAGAACATCAAGTAGAATTAAACGAAAGAGGAAGAAAAAAAGTAAGAAGAAAAGGAGAAGGAACTATGTTCATGATGACACCGATGACAATGAGCTGCTGGATTTCGACACCTCAAATAGTGGGCTAAACTTGGAATCAAAGGCTGTTAGTTGGTTGCTCTCTACTGATGGGTTTTCTGCATCATGGACTGGTGTAAGTTGATTACTTTTCATCTTCTGTTATAACTTATTAAGCTTTACATCAAAGTGCAAAGTGTTTTTTATGTCTTGGATTCTTTAAATTATCGCACTATGATTGTGATTCTACCAATTTGCTGAAGAAGCATGTTCATTGTACGTACTCATGACATTTTTATGGTTTTCTCTTTAGTTGTAACTTATTTCTTGATATTCTTCTGTTAAACTCCATCTCATAATTTGGTTTTTGAAGATTATCGTCTTAGTGCATGCAGTATTGTTTACTTTTGTACTGATCATTGTAATGTTTTGCAGGCGGATTTACCGGAACACCTCTCAATGCATTGCTTGTCTACGTGGATGAAATGGCTCGTCTCCAAGTGGAATAATGTGGCTTAATTGGCTTGTCCTAAATTTATCAGCCATAAGTTCAAAGGTAGGACCTCCCTGGTTTGCATTTTTCTAGGTGTAAAACTTGTCTTTCAAGTACCCACCCATTCACACGATTTTCATTTTTAACTTTTTGACAGATATTTTCATTTTTAATATTTGATAAATCACATTGTTTTTCAGGATTTTCAAGAAGTTTATGCAATTGTTGATGAAAGTCTTCCATATGGTTTTGTGTATTCAGTTGAAACCGGTGAATTTGAAGATTTCATGTTGGAACCGGACCTGTTGACAGTACATAGACTTGTTATTAGACTCTTAACTCCCATTTCAGCTTGGGGTTTCAACTTTTGACAGCATGGTCTGTTTATTCATTTGACTTAAATTTGCTTTGATTTACAGTTTCATCCAATATCCTAGCATCAACCTCTGTGCTCTCTCTGTAATTGTCACTTTGTTTTAATGGGGTGCCATACACATTTAAGTTTCTTCAACTATGCAAGAGATTCCTAAATGTTAGTCAATCTGATAATGGGTGTCATTCTCATGCCAATCTAGGGTTCGGGACAACAGAATCGCAAAGTGATTTATCAAGGAGGAAGCTGGCATGTGGCATGTGTAGAACTAAAATTTTTGATAGCCAGGGCTCTGAGCAGCAGAGGTCAAGTGACTCAAGTCTTCGCTAACCGTTCCATAAGCTTAGCTTTTAATGCTCTTTTTAAGCCAAGGTTCTCAAGCTTTTGATGAACCCTGCTGCATCATGTTCTATAATGTAAAACTTTTCTTTTCTTTTCTTGTCATTATGGATGTAAAATGTTTCTTGTACATGGTGTAACCCAATAGAAATAACCTTTGCGTAATGAGAAAAACATTGCAATTTGCAGGCAAGGCTTTTATCTTCACTTATTAGTCTCTCTGATATGTCGACTATAAGTTGAGGAATCATATTCATGTCATGAAAGCATTGATAGTTTAAATTTTAGGTAGGGAATCATGAATCTGAAAAACGCCTTGCATTTTAGATCAAATACACAGAAATACAAAAAACACACAAAATACTAATATATAGACAATTGAAGGCATTACTTCAAAGGTTTTTTTTTTCGCAGATTATGCATTAATAATAGTGATGTTCATAACAATTGTGATGTATACAACGATTGTGTTGATGATTAAGAAGCAGATTATTTCAGAATAACATACAACACGCAAACCCTTCCGTGACCTCAGGGAGCTTCATTTTCAGGAACCCATGGCAGCCTTGTTAGAATCAAGCCCTACAACAAAAGAAATAAACCGAAATGTAATCGTTAAACTTGAAATTTATAGAATAAATACAATGACGGGATTTCAGCCTTGTATTTCAGTTTTGGTAGGGACTATCGAATGAAAGTACTACTTCTATCACTCATAAGTGATATAAATAAAGATCAGGAAGTAAAAGAACCATCAAAAAGGTGAACTGATATGAAGCAAAAACATTCCTTATAAAATTTGAAACCAGGTGTTCCTGAAACCTCAACAAACAAAAGAAGTTGACAAAAAGTGTTTCCAGCTTACACTAATCTTAAACAAATGCTTGTGCATTTGCCGAACATACAATATCAAACATGTAACAGATATCCAACAAAGTTCTATGATATAATCAGGCATTAATCAAAACATTTGCACTCAAGCATCCATATATAACATACATATATAAGGATCTTACCTGGTGACACATATGCTGGCAAGCTTACATACTTGGGGCATGAGCTTTTAGAGGAATACTTGCCATTTTGAATGCTGGATCCAGCTAAACAATCCCGAGGCTGAAATGACAGTAGACTTTCAGATAACATAGATAAACTTTTCAATTCAAATAATGCATAAGACAATAAGAACGGTTTTGTTTTCCACTGTGATCAGAAAGATTCAAAAATTTAACAAATTGAAAGGTTGCATTGTTGACCCCCAACTTTGATCCCAAAAAAACCTATGCTAACATCAGAAACTGCCAAGTAGCTTAGACGCAGGTCCTAGAACACAATTAGGATAATTTTCTGGCATAGAAGGTGGGATACTAACCTTGAAATCCTTATAAAAGCATAAATGAAGTTCCTCCAAAGCACCTTTCGAGCAAACCAGCTTGGGGGTTGCATGGAAAGCATTTTGGATGGCAGATATGATGCCTCCAAGAGGATATTTTTCAGAATTAGAAGGAACATATCCAGCTTCACTCAATACTCTCTGGCATCAAGTTTTCATACAAAAAGAAATATTAGCCAAATGGAGTAACCAAATAATGCCATACCAATTGCATCCAATAAATTCAAATATAAAACTATAGTAAACAATGCAGTTATTTCTACCAAATTATTTCAGCTATGAGCCAAATCTAAAAACAGGGAAAAATTCAGGATTAACAAGCAAATCAACTTTCCAAACTTACTGTGACATTATATTTGAAGTACACATTGAGGGTAGTTAAAAAGTAACTGTATTCATCTCGAACCACTGGAGAAGAACAAGTCCCATGTTTCTCTGCAAGTAACAATAAAAAATCAGAAACTTGACTTATACAGAGAAGGAAGCAATTATCTGTAACCTGTTTCCAAGCAGGTATACATTGAATATCACACTTGCATGCCTTTGAAAACAACTAACCAAAGGAGATTGAAAAATGGACTCCTCTTAACCATGAATCACATTTTTCCAGTTTAAACAAAAGAGAAAATGTAGAAAATGAACTTTATTAACAATTATATCATGAAAGAAGGAGAAAAGTGGGAGATAAGTTACCCCACTGTCAATGCATGTCGACGAATTCAGCCATCATAAGAACACAAACAA
Source organism: Dipteronia dyeriana (assembly GCA_032871835.1). NCBI lineage: Eukaryota > Viridiplantae > Streptophyta > Magnoliopsida > Sapindales > Sapindaceae > Dipteronia > Dipteronia dyeriana. The sequence goes on along the minus strand of CM065299.1, from coordinate 572,695 downwards.
AAAGCACCATGAGTTCTAAAACGTGGTGAGGGATGATTTAGAAACGAAACAAAACAAAGGGTAAATCGATAACTACCTCATGAGCCCAAAATGACCCTTTCCCACCATGGCAAGTTGATGGTGAACCGCAACTTAAAGATGGCCAATACTTCTCTAGAGGATCGAGCAATGTTGCGATCTATACAGAACATAAAGCATCATAATAAGGCGTAGAATATACAGTCATTCTTTCTAAGAGTACTTATTGTTCCTTCATTGCGTATGTGTCTTCCCACATATACAATTCAGACACAACCCACAATTGGAGATAAGTGCAAACTACAGAACATGAAAATATACCTCTTTTTCCTCAAATTCAGACCGCGTGCAACATGCAGGCCAGGTTCCATCATTGTAGTCAGGCCACAGTCCATCTGCCATACCAGTACAGAATATAAATGAGCTTATTATCTCTTTCTGTTACTTCTAAACCTAGAAGACAACACAGTTGCTTCCCAAAACAAAAGTAGGGAAGTAGAAACTGATGCTCAATCCAAAAACAAACCATTGAAAATCTTATTCAGCAAACGAATTCGAAAATGATGAAGGCAAAGAGAATCCACCCTTTTCAGGTTGATTTTACTAGTAAAAGCCTAAATGGGTCGCACCGTTAAAACACATAACACCATTATTGCCGGATTTTGATATTTTTAAAGAATTTAACCAAAACTTGTTTTATCTAACTGTAGTTTAGGTTCTTAAATATCACAATCAAACTCACTGAATTTAAAAAGAGGGAGGAGACCTATTTACAAGTAAAAATCAACATACAAATAATCAAATATCACAAATCAAAACCTTAAAATACTTACGGATTGTAAATTCAGCTGGAGCATTCGATCTGAAAAACAAAACAAAAAATATGTAAGTTTCCACATCAACACGTTTTGCAACATATACATAAATTAATACAATAATACTATAAAAAAGGAAAAAAAAAAAAAAACAAATTCCATGCGTGGAACATGAAATAACATCACAACAGGAAAAGTGAAAATGCATATTCAACAATATTCCTCTGTCACCTAACATATTTATCTCCAATAATACTTTTTTATTCAAATATATTTTAAAAAACAAACAAAAAAGCAATAAATAATAAAGCAGAGAAATTGTTATTGTTATTGTTTATTGTATTACTATTACCCTCGGCAACAAGCGTTGGAGGAGCAGCAATGGCGAGAGCGTCCACAGACAGTACCAGGCCACTGCAGAGCCAAATTGAAGTAATCGAACTCTCTAAACTTGCTAACTGCGTCGTCGCCGTTGTTGATCGCGTGAATCTGGCAAAACGACGCCGTTAGAAGCAATGCGACGAGCAGCGATTGAGTAGGTGAGAAAGATGCCATTTCTAATTCTTCTCGTCACGTTACCTCCTTCTTCCTCTTCTCTGCAGACCTGCTAGTGGTACCTGATTCTTTGAGTTGCGTGTTGTCCTTTTAACGGTTTTTATAATGGATTAAAAGGGTAGATGTGAGGTTAGAATTGTCATTTCAAGACATGTGAGGACAAACGTTAAGTTGCTGACGTTTCTGTTTTGGACTTGGATGGGCTTTTTTTGGTAGTTTGGGCTTTTTGTAAATTGGGCTTTTAAAGGGGAGTTTTGGACTATTTTGAAAATTGTGAGGGGTTTAAAGAGAATAATGTAATTACAGATTTACAGCTCCTTCGATTTTATCTTTATTTATTTATTTTGGGTCATGCAATTTGCCAATTAGGTCATGCAATCATGAGTTTAACACTTTAACTTCAATTTCATGACATTTTCACGCTTATTTGGTTTTTCAAACTTAAAATCTTCATGACAAAAATTCACAAGTATGCTATGAATCACACTATAAATAATTAAAATAATTTAATTAACTACATTTACATAATTATACCGAACACGGTAGACGATAAATGATATATTACGTAAACGCTTTTTAAAAATTAGTTTTAAAAACTTTATTAATTGTTTCATTATTAGAATCCATATCCTTTTTAAAAACTCAAAAATTGTGTCATACTTTCGAAAACTACTTTCTATTTTTCCAAACACAAAGTAAATAAGGTAGGACCATAATTTGAGAGACTCCTTTATTTATTATCCAATTATGTGTACAAATTCCAAAAAAAAAAAACTAGTTTAAATGCCCACATAAAAATCTCACTTATTATCATTATTGTTAACAAAATTGGTATCACTATTTTAGTGATTGACAATATTTTTTCTTGAAGTAATAGTAAGGGGTCGTTTGTTTTTTGTCTGAAAATTGAACAGTCTTGAATTTTTCTAATGACTGAATAGGGATTGAGATCTAAACCTGAATGACATGTTTTTTTTTTTTCATATATGAATGTATTGTCAATACGTTTGTTTTTTAAAAGTAAAATTGTCTGGATATTAGTAATTTTACATTTATACCCATGTTAAACAATTATACATATAATATAGAATAAAAATAATCCAAAAATAATAATTATATATGAACACATATGATCAAGAATATTCATGATCTTCATATTTGATTACAAACAAACTTCATTTTTCTAAAAAAAAAATGTTTTTTTTAAAGACATCATGAAAACTCGTACAAAAGACTTTAATATATATATATATATATTACATCACCGTAATATCATAATAAAGTATCGATATTAAACATCAATATGAACATTGATTATGGTTCTTTTTTATTTTTAAACCTAATTAAAATAAGCAATATATTAAAATAAAGATTTATATACTATATGTAATTTTGATGAAATAAGAAATATATTATATATGGGGATAATATCGGAAGAAAAGATTTTAGATTGCATTTAATGTAATCCATTGATTTACAATTAAGTTAAAAGTCATATGATTTTTTACTTGTTTTTTAGGATTTTTAAGTTGTTTGACCTCTTAAAAAAAACTTAATAATTTTAATTTAGATCCATTAAGTTTTATGTGGGAAAAACAAATAACCCCTAATTGTTTTTTTAAAGGGATAATAATAATTATATATAAAAATGATAATATATAACGTGTATATAAATAGAGAGAGAAGCAAAGAAAAGAGAGACGAAAAACCAACGACAGAGACCAATCCTCATTGTTCGAGTAATAAAAGTCTCTCCAACCCTAGTAACAACATCAACTCTTTTCACTGCTTCTTTTTCTTCTTCTCCTTCTCGAACCTTCCCTGATCCGTCAAAATTCCCCACAAACCCTACACGACGCTGCTCTCTATCCGTTCAATTTCGCGATTTCGACACCTCTGTTTGGATTTCGACGGAGCCAATTGTCTATTAACTCTGAGGAGGAGGAGGAGGAGAGAGAGAGAGAAGAAGAGAAGAGTTTGAATTCGCCTAAGTGACTTCGTGATCTGTAATCAAGAAGAAATACTGAATTCATGTCACAGGTTGGATTGTTAACTTTGACCTAATTCGTTTCCCTTTTTTGCTTTCGTTCTACTGTTTTCTCGTTTTATTTCGCTATATTTTCTTTTAAATGCATTTTAGGGTTTTCAGTTTACGTGAATTTGAATTTATAGTTAAACGTTTCTAATTTTGTCGTTGAAGGATGATTCTTTTCGTAGTTGAATAATGTGTATTAGACTGTTTCTTGCGAATGCTTTTTAGTACTGTTAATTCGTTAATGTCACTGAATTCAACATGATTGTCAGACACCGAAATGAAAATTTCTGGCTTGCTTTACTTGGTGGCTAGGTTTATATGTTTTTGCTAGGATTAAAAAAAAATTATATATGATTATATAGTTTTGCATCAAGGGTTTCACTTTGTTTTATATGCTTGAGATTACCTAATCAGAAATCATACCCGGTGTTAAAAACTATCTTGATACTAAAGGTTATTATTCAAAGTTACTGCATATGTTAAATTATGCAATACTTTCACCGACTTAAGTTTCTTAGAGTTTCAATTGTGTTTTCTCATCTGCTTTTTTGTGAATTATGGACCCAGTCCTTTTAACATTATGGGAACTAAATACATGAGTATACATTCCTCCTTGAAATTACAGGGAACTATCACTGTATCTGCATCCCCTTTTGACAGTTTTGAAACTAAATACATGTGTATGCATTCCTCCTTGAAATTACGGGGAACTATCATTTTATCTGCATCCCCTTTCAACCATATTGGAACAAAATACACGTGTATTCATTCTTCCTTGTAAATATGGGGAACTACTACTTTATCTGCATCCCCTTTCAACCATATTGGAACAATATGCATTCCTCCTTGAAATTACGGGGAACTATCATTTTATCTGCATCCCCTTTCAACCATATTGGAACAAAATACACGTGTATTCATTCTTCCTTGTAAATATGGGGAACTATTACTTTATCTGCATCCCCCTTCCCAAGAAAGGAAGTGAGCAAAGCTAAGATGCACGGGAACATGGGAATATGTGTAACATCTTAAATCAAATTACATTGAAGCATGTTTATGAACAAAAGTATAAGACCATTGACACTGATGCTGCTATCCAGAGAGGATGATATCAGATTTATGATGTGTAGGTAACAGTGGATGTATAAACACAATTCCCATGTTAAATCACATGTTTCCCTATTGTGCAGTTTGGTGATACCACTTTATGTATGCTTCTGTATATGCTTAACCTCGGTTATAAATTGTTGGACACCAACTTTGTCATTAGAATTACTAGTATTCTTTTCATGGATCCAATCTTTTTTACCCCTTTATGATATTAATTCTGTGTCTGTACACTGCAGTTGTTAACAGTTTATCATTTTACAAAGAATTAGCTATGGATCCTGAAGGCAAGAATTACGGAAGAGGTAAAAGATGCTTGGAATATTAATGCCTTAATGTATCATTTATCTCTCTTTACTTACTGCTGTGTCTGTTATGAATTGCACATAAATGTGTTTTTATGTGTGTGTGCAAACATGCCCCACCTATACGTGCATGTGCATTCTTCAAATTGTTCACTTTATTCCCATAGTAGGAAATTTCCTACTTATGCTTACTCATAGCTGGAGACCTGTATCTATACTTTATTTGAGAGGGTCTCCTTAAAGTGACTTGGTTTAGCCGTTTAGGTCAATATATATAGTTTTGGTAAGCATAGTATAGTATCTATAGAGAACAGTGGATGTATCGTGTTAGCTATGTCGCATTGAAACCATAGCTTAACCGCTTTAGCAGAATGTTTTATAGAATATATTATACGTTTTCTTAAACTGCATATTACTTACTTCCCATTGATATGTAAGACTACAAGATATGCACGACTTCATTTTTTTATGTTTAGAAAAAGATGAGAATTGTTTGTATAATTGTATGTGTTGAGGAATAGATCTAGTATGAGTAGCAGACTTATATAAGCGCCTTCAATATAGCACATTTAAATTGAAATGGAAAAATGATTGGTAGTGATCAATTGATGGATTCTGCTGAGAATTTCTATTGCAAACAAATTGGATGGTTTTAAGCTTCGGGTCTATTGGAAATAATTCTCGTTAACACGGGATCTTTTGGAGAGGAAGTGCTGAAAGTTGATATGATCCAATTCTGTTGCCTTATCTTATATCCCATCCCCCCGCTGCCACCCACCCCTGCGATGTGGGGTTCACTTTGTTCCAGTCTTTTTTCATCACTCTTTAGTACATTTTGCTGATGAGAGACTGCCCTTTGAATCTTCAGGACCTAGAGAACTGACTGGTGCTGTTGATCTTATAAGTCACTACAAGTTGTTGGCCCACCATGATTTTTTCTGCAAGCGGTCGCTTCCTTTGTCAATTTCGGACACACATTATCTTCACAATGTGGTGGGGGACACAGAAATCAGAAAAGGTGAAGGGATGCAATTGGATCAACTTCTTCAGAATACATCAAATTCCAGAGATACCAATGCAAGGATACAGCCATTTGACCTGGATGTCCTCAGAGAGGCCTTCCAACTGAGGGAAACCTCTCCTGTTGAGTTGCCATCTGTAAGAAATTTAATTCCTCTAGGATTACTTTTATTCCAGTTGCTTTAGTATGCTTCTCTGCTGGCTGGTAGTGGTGCTGGTGTTAATATTAGCATGCTCTGCAATGTTTTGCTTTCTGCATTGAATTTTATTTTATTATATATTTCCCTTTTTTATTTCCTTTAGGCGGAAAAGGGGATCCCTACTATTGCTGGGAAATCGAAAAGTGAGTCTAAAGACAAAGAGAGAAAGCATAAAAAGCACAGAGACAGAGACAAGGAAAAGGACCGAGAGCATAAGAAGCACAAGCGTCGTCATAAAGATAAAGACCGAAGTAAAGACAAAGATAAGGAGAAGAAGAAAGATAGAACTGGACATCATGATTCTGGTGCTGATCAGTCAAAGAAACACGAAAAGGTTGAGAAATTGTTAATCTTGGATTCAGAGATGTAAATAAATTTCAATGAAGATTCCCCTGTATAAATCTTTCTTTATTACATACAATTTCAGAAAAGGAAGCATGATGGAGATGAAGATCTTAATGACATTCACAGGCAAAAAAAAAGTAAGGTAATACCGATCAATCTGAACTTTCAAATGATTTTGTCACATATTAGTTGAATCTTATATGAATTAGTTGATTATGTCACTGTCTATTCTATACCACTTAATCAAGCCCTCTGTTTAATACTCGTTTATTGCAGCATAAGAGCTCAAAAATTGATGAAATGGGTGCCATAAAGGTTGCAGGCTGAATGGTGGCAAATTGTAGTTCATTTGTTGTCTCAGATGGTTATTTTAGAGTTTGGAAGGGTTTCCCACTTACATGTTGTCAAATTGCTTGAGGTAAAATTGGTATCTTGCTGATATTTTAAACTATACAATCCTGCTTTTTCTATCTACTTAGTTGTCCCCGCCCCCATTTTTCCTCTCATGATATATGCAAGTTGCGAATTTGATTCATCGTTATTAATAAAATGGTCAAAGTTTAAGTTTCCTTATCTTGCTGATATTTTAAAATATACAATCCTGCTTTTTCTATCTACTTAGTCTTCCCTGCCCCCATTTGCCCTCTCTTGATATATGCAAGTTGCGAATTTGATTCATCGTTATTAATAAAATGGTCAAAGTTTGCTGTCTTATCATGTAAAATGATGTTCAAAGTTTCCTTATCTATCATGCAAAAGAATGTTCCAAGTTACTCCATAACATTCTAGAAGATTAATTCCTCTGATTTTTATGGATTATCATACACTTTCGTCATTGTTAAGATTGAGACTTATATAATACCTTTTTATTTTGGTGCAGAGTTGCTTCTGAACTGACTAAGAGTTGTAAGGTGAATTCACCAGGGAAAAAATGTTTGGATGCAAGGTAAAAAAGTGACTGAATATGAAACTTTTGTATCATAACAGTGGTCTGATATAATTGCTGGTAACATGGAAAACTTTATCCTTTTTTTTCTCAGTTTTTATGGCGCATTGGATATCTCAGCATTACGAATTATTGTAACCTCTTTTTTTTTCACCCTTTTAGAAGTCCAAAGCTTAGTTTTACAATCGGTTTAAATTGGGCTTTGCGTCATTCAGTTGTTGGTAGAACGGGTCAAGAAAGGGGAAATGTTTATTAATTCCTTGGTTCTTCGCCCATTTGTGGTAGCATGACTAACATGTCCTAGTTACTCGAAATGGTTGTAAGGGCTGGGGTTATTTGATTACTGACGTGAATGATGAATCCCAAATTTTATATAACATACATTCTTTGTAAATACGGAAGAAGGATAAAATAATCTGTCATTGAGGGAATCTTTTCTGTATAAATGTCATTCCGGGGAATCACTATTGTTATCGGTTAACATTATGAGGTGTAGAATTGTTCTGCTGTTATATGTCCTGTAAAGGGCATTCTTTATTCTATTAGTAATTCATTTCGCAAGATCTGCACTCAGTGAAACGTTGTAAAATACATCGCTTTGCCAACATCTTTAGGATGTGGAATTGTCAATAGATGATATCCCAGAAGATCAGATGCTCGCTTTATAGGGTACACCTCCGATTATTAGTGTTCATTAAAATTTGCCATTGTCCCAAACACGTGATCCGGATATGGGTTAGTGTTTGGAATAGCTAACCATGATGGATGTTGATGGAAAGTATACATTTTTGTTTTCAGGTGACTGACCTATATCTCTAGTGTTGGTCACTTTTCCCATCTTTAGTAAGTTATATGACAGAGCATGCCGGTTTTCTCAGCTGTTGGAGGTTCGTTTCCTGTGTTCCTAACCTTCCGTCAACGGACTTGTATTCAGGAATGGCTAGATATAATGCTTTAACAACTCTCTAATACAGTAATACAAGGAGGTTTAACTGCAATTTAAAAGCTTCATGGTGAATGCACTAAACTAATGTATTGCAGTTGCTCAGTTTCTTGCCAAGCTGGAGTCTGAATCGTTTTCAAAGTCAATCTCGTGTCCCACCACTTTCTTGACTTTTGCTATCGTTTTTGAATTTATGAAGAAGAGTTTAAAATTTGCAGAATTCAAATTTGTACCAGTGTGATTCCAATCATGAATAGCCCTTAGCTGGAAACACTTGGAACACCGGATGATACAAAATTTTATCTTCTTTAAATCTTTGAATTGAATTCAATAGATATCAATTATCTAGTAATGATACACGAGAGCGAGCAGGCTCTAGCCATTTTTTAGAATGAGTGTTGTTACCATCAAACCACATTGGACAAGCTATCTCTTGGAAGCTTGAAATTATATATATATTTGGAAGTTCGTGGGTGTGTTTCATTTCCAGGATGCAAAACATATGAGGGCAGGTCTAGTGAAGTATGTAACAACAAACAAGGGACAAATGTTTTTCTATCTTTAAGTTGCATTTTTATAAGCAAGGGTAGTTGGTACCCATGTGACACATTGAATCCTTTTGATCTATTGATTTCATGATTGGTATTTGTTAGTGAGGATTTAACGGTCAATAATTCATCATCTTCATCATCATCAACATCACTCATCACTCATCACAACCAATATCATCATGCATTTACATCACATAGTACTTACAGCAGGACACTGTTTCATTTTACAATAATGAAAGATTCATTTCCTTTTCTCACAATTTTAGTCTTGTAAGTTGATCATTATAGCTTGGAAGAAACTTGTGAAACAATATTATTATTGATTGTGATAGCTACTAGAGATCACTCAACTAACTACCCTTTTTTGACCGTAGAAATTGAAAGATCTACCATTCCTACGCTAATTAACATGTATTATCAAGAACGTAAATATCGCCTAAATTGATCGAAGTATTGAATATGATATCGATACATGAATATCATCGATATTGACTTACTTGCATGTTATTAATATGGTCTCGGTTATAATGGGACGCTTCTAATGGTCAAATAAAGGAAACAATTTTGCTATTTATGACTACCTCTTGTTGGATTTTTTGCCTAACGACATTGAGATTTTTATATAATTTCCAAAACATAGTTGTGTTTAGATTTTGGTCCAACTTCAATGGAATTTGGGTTTCTCCTTCAAAAAAATAAATAGATAAATAAACTCTACTTGATCTAAACTTGGTAATTTAGTTGAAGAAACAGCAAATTTCAAAGGAAAAAATCATAAATTTGGTCCCACCCCACTTCATCTTTTGAGCAATATTGAATATTCTTTTTTTTTTGCTTTATGAATTATATAATTGCTCATTATCCATGCTCTTAAAGAACACCGATTTCATAGCTCTCTTTATTCCCTTTTGGTGTTTTTCCATGCTACAGATTTCTATTTCTTTGGGCAGCATTTTTTTTTTGTTTCTGCTTTTGTAAATCAGCTTCAAGAATTATTCTCAAGAGGCTCTAGTGGTACAAAAACTTCATTGTTGCTTTAATTTTATTTTCACTTTCTTTCTTCTTTTAAGAGGGTATCCTATAAAGTTTTTTAATTTTTGATCCTTCAAAAGCACTAAATATTCTTGGATGCTATTGTGTTCCTGATCAATATATGAGTGGAGAAGCACATCCACTGTTAAAACCCTTAAGTGTGGGGAGATATTCTCGTTACAATGAGAGTTACATGTTGTGGTTGATTTTGGTAGGTCTCGACAGATTACTAACTCAATTGATGTCAGATTTTTAAAAAACAAAATATATACACGAGTGGTGAAAAAATCACACCTTTGTCCATTAAATCCCTAAGTGTAGAGAAATCACCCTGCAAAAGTTGCATTTCAAAATGTGTTTGTCCCGATTGATCTCGTTAGCTTTCGACGTTCGCATTTCAAAAATGTGAAAAACAAAATACATGCATGAGTGATGAAAAAATCACTTCTACATGAAAAAGTAAAATAGACAGTGCAATCCAAATAGATTCCAAACACAGACTGAATAATACATCATTACTAGACAATAGACATATCATCTCAATCGAAGTAAGAATTATTTGCTATGTTGGGTTTTTGTTTTCTTTGTTTGTTTTGATTCTTGGAATCTGTTTTTGGTGTTTTTCTGCAACAAAATGCAGGAGGAGGCATGCAATGACATGTGTATAAATAATGTGTTGCATTTTCAAAAGTACTTTTATTTGATAAGCTGCTTTTAAAACAAGCATGAAAATTAAACAATTAGAGGGTGTGAAAAGCACAGTATTGATCATCTTTAAGTATGGAATTTTTTTTTGTATAAAATAAAACAATCCACCTAAAGATGAGCAAAACAAATCATATCTTTGGCTAGTGCTTTTTTGCATTTTTTTTAAATGTAACACCTTTTAAAGATTTTGATGTTTTCTATGATTCCTAAAGAATGAGCAACACAAAGTCATCAAGATTTGACAATTGAATGGAAGAAAGCTAATGTGCGTGGGATCACAAAGTTTTCTTTTATATATATATAAAAATTAAATTAAATTAAATTAAAATGATAATTAGTATTGAGTAGGGACAGTCTCCTTTACATTATATATCAAGAAATGTGCACCAAAAGAGCATAAAGTGGGAACATTAGATCCCTATATCAAAAATTATACATATAAACATTGTACCACTGTAGAGTGGGAACATTTGATCCCTATATCAAAAATTATACATATACCATTATTCTACTTTGGTGATGATGTTGACTCGAAATTAAAATTTAATAAGGTTAAGTGCATATCCATTTTTACTAAAGATTTTTTTGATTTTTCCACTTAACATTTAATGTGTGTCATTAAGTTGTTTTATTTGATTTTTTAAGTGATAAAATCATTGAATGAACTCTTAAAATCACTGGTTATGAAAAGTGATTTTCCTTAATAGCAAATCAACTGAATATATATTAATTTATAACTTCCAAATTTATCCTCACAAATCTTATCTAATTTTCTGTTTTATATTCTCTCACACCTTTAATCATATTAATATATTTTTTTCTCACTATTTAAATAATTTTAGTTGGCATAAATCCTAGTTTTTTATATACTCCAAAATCTCCTTTTGAATCCAACATTTTTTAAAATTGTATTTAAATATATTTCGACTTCTATTTATATTTCGGTAAGGACTTTCTTTTTTCTCCTAATTTAATCAGTGTTATATTATGTGATTGGAGAAAATCAACACTTAAAAAAAATAACCGGTTTTACACACAAACTTAAACCAACTTAACCATAAACGACATACATTTACAAGTGTTTCAAGCACCACAATATCATTTTTATATGCTTAGATGATATACTCTTAAATTCGACACTAATTTTTTTAATTTACGTATATATAAGTGAATTATGTCTGTTTTGTGATATATTTATATGGAATATTCACATTAATAGACCATGTAGATTTTATTATAAATGTATAATTATATTATTATAATTTCACATATAAACATTGAACACATTAAAATATAAATATATAACAAATAATAGTTGAAAGGACATAGATGTAAAAGTATTTATTTTCAAATATGTGTAACTTAAAAAAACAAACAACTTATCAATTATATTCAGTTTTCAGTAAAAAATCAAACATGTTATTTAATTTTCAGTTTTCAATCACTATTCAATCTTCAGTATAATTCAGCACTATTCGGTCTTCAGACGAAAAATCAAACGCAACCTAAACCAGATAAAACGGTGGTTCTATAGAAATTTAACATTCTACTATTTTGCAAGTAAATAAGAGTGATTTGCATTAGAAAAAAAAATAACATTTTTTAATATATATATATATATATATATATATATATATATATATATATATTTGGAAAACTCTATAAATCTCTAGCATAAAAGTTGTTTGCATACCGATAATCGTTGATATAACAACAATATCAAGAGACTTGTTTCATATGTGAAGTAAATATAGACTTGATAGACAATCAATTCAAAATTTGATATTCGTTCTTTCGTTTAAAAAATTATTGAATAGTAGGGACCTACATTTAAACATATTTACCTAATTCACTAACATTAATATTTAATCCATTCATTGCTCTCCTTTTCTTTTTTGCGTAGATTTGGGTGTATCTATGGCAAAAGATTACTTTATTATACTTCTACTTTTCTTTTATTTTTTCTTTTTTTTTATCCAAATGAGAATTACAATTAATATCACTCAAAGAACATTAAAGAGTTCCTATATATGTTATAGTAACTTATTTAAAAAGAGTATATATTCAATAACATTGTGTTCTCATGAATTTTGATCGTCCTATTAATGCATTTTGACTACTAAAATTGCACTTGACATGTGGGTTTTAGGGTTTTTATTTATTATTATTATAATTGATAAAATTTTCAAACCCATTTAGTGAACTTAAGTTTGAAATTGGGTTTTCATTAAACCCTACGATTGTTGAGAAATAATAAATTATGATCTTTGACTATGTAATTATTTACCAGAAAATTCAAACGACATATCTTATCGGAATAAAACATAATTCTGATCATTATTTATGAATTGCACCATCAGTAAATTTCATCATTATCATGCTAATTTACAGTAATTATTTAGATCATGCTAATTTATATATATATAAAAGAAAACACAAAATGATGATCCAATAATTACATGGAATCGTATACCACCATTGACTATGTACCATGTTATTATATATATTTTCAAACGACAAGTTTCTAAACTTTCCCAAATTACGAAAAACGGTGTGACATTGTCATGCTCACGCGTGAACATGAATAAATTTGACTCAATTTGTTCTTTAATTAAATTAAACATAAAATAATTGCACTAAATAGTAATTCCCATATTTTCATTTTTTATTTAATTTATGTCGGCTCCATATAGTCCCTCCCTCACAACCTCACTTAAATTCTTAATCCTTCTTATTATTATCATATATTTTATTACTATTTATCTAACATCAATTATTGTTCCCTCTGATAGTTTTATAATAATTATTTTTAAAAACATTTTATCATTAGATAGATCTAAAAAAAACGACTAGCAAGCACATGTTCACTAGGGTATTTTCAGAACCGGAATCAACCTAGATGAAATGCTGTAAGTGGCATTTAAAATTATTTTTTGTTATGACTTAAACAAAAAAAAACAAAATCTCTGAAATGAACCCAATAAAAGAATGCTAAAAATAATAATTTCATGAAGTTATTCTATTTGGGGTCTCAAATTTGCAAGTGAGAAACATTAATTGAATTATTTGTGTGTATAGAACACTCAACAAAGTACCAAATTTGGTTCATGAATCATGAAATATATATATATATTATTCTAAATGATTTTTTATTTATATGCAAATTATTATTTTTATATCACAATCAAAGTGTCGGTGCTTCATAGTCCATAGTCCATAGTCCATGCATACCATGTGTCCTCAGTCTTCCATTAAATTATTTTATTTTATTTATTTATATATAAGGTTAAATTTTTTTCCTATGGTCGTGGGTGTATAGTATAGTCTTCACTCTTTTGTCACATGATGACCGTACACTTGTTTGTTTAACACAATATATTAATATATTTAAGAGTATCTTCGATCAACACACCATCCCTATACAAAACATTAAAAAATAATCTCTAACCAACATATCATCCACGTCAAATAAAATTGGCAAAGCTACGGGTGCTCACTAAATTTGATAGGCAATGTTGCGATACCAAACACCCTTTTTTTCTCAGTTATATATTATATCAATGTTTATATATTTTAGATTTATAAATTTAATCTTCACATACTTTATTATATTAATATATATCCCTAAAAAATATAATGTTAGAAAGATCTTATTGGGATTTTCAAAATGTTACCCATATTGATATACATATTTAATTTATTATATTCCATTATTAATTAATACATTTGGGAATACATATACATTAGTACCGTAAAAATATGTATTTCAATAATTTTTTTTAAAGATGCTCTTTTAGTGTAATAAGGAAAATGCTTTTTTTTTTTATGACAAAATTATGTAATATTTCGTGTATTGGATTAGAGTTGCTCTTAGAAGTTAGAATGAGATGTGTTTTCAGTTGCTCTTATAAGTTAGAATGAGATGTGTTTTCAGTCGTGTTCTAGTAAACATTAGACGCTAATTTGACAGCAATCCAGTGCCTAATGTCTAAGTGGATGGAAATTTATATATTTTTAATTATTTTTCCTATATATAAAATAAATATTCAATCTCTTTAAAAAAATATATATCTTAATATTCAAATTAAAACAGTGTAACCAGGATAGACAAATGATTTTAACTCCACACAGATCGACCGACAAATTAATCAAATCACATTTAATCACCCCTTTTTTTTTACCCACCTCCTAATACAATTCATTTTATCATAATCAAGACGGCTGACGATTGTCTAAGAATGTACTTTCGAACATTAGTTTTAATGGTACCACACTTCGATAATTCTTCGGTTATGACTAACTTTTTTCATACAATTTTGAGGATTATCATGTTCTTAATATCACATTTGATAATTTTTAAGATCGTATGAAAATTTTCAAATTTGGTATAGATTAGAGAAATATATAATGCTGCTCAAATTTGGAATCTCGAACATTGTTATATCGGTGATTATAATTCTAAACCCGAGCATAACTTAGAGACTAACATTAGAGAATTGTTTAGGGTCCTAGAATTGATAAAAAAATTGATATAAATATAATTTTTCACTTCAACTTTTGTTTTAACGGTTATTTAATTTCTATCTGTAAACATTTGTTGTTTCAATTCATTTTAATTATAATTATATAATTATGTGATTTAGATAGGGTAGATATATCCTGTCTAACAAAAATCATAATTACATTATCAAAGTTGCTTGCCTTACACGAGTTTCTCCTTTGTCTATTTGTATAATTATACTAATATTTATTTATGATGGTGCACTTTGCGTCACCTTTTTTTTTTCTTTCCAAATTTAAAAATTATATTAATTGATTTATATATTATACCCTATTAAAATTTTGGATTTGAAATGTAATATTTTAATAAGTGTAAGATCCAATTTGGTCTTATTGTAACTTTTACGATAAACACAATTAGCTTTGTTGTATATATAATCAACTATGAAGTTAATTCGTAGATATTTAATTAATTGTGTTGTTTAAGATAATCACAGTTAGCTTTATTGTATGTATACTCAACTATGAAGTTAATCCGTAGATATTTAATTAATTGTGTCAGTAAACATATATTTGATAATTTTATTTCAAAAGTGTTGAGATTAGTTACAATGATTAAAATATACATAAGTTTATGACTCAATTTCATTTGTTTCATTAATTATATATATTAATTCAATATTTAAGTAAAATATTTAAATTAGAAAAAAAAAATCCATAAGAATAATAAAAATATTTATAAATCGAAACCATATTTAATTTTGAAATGAAATGAAATGAAATAATGTATATAAATAATTTTAAATTAATTTCATAAAGATAATAATGATATTTTAAAAGATTCATCAAATGATGGAATAAAATATTCTATGCTCAATTTTAAAAAGTAAGCCTATCACCTGCTTCTTACGATCATCGTCAAAACTTGTTAGATTATCGATTAATCGTTTTTGAAAGTTTGTCGAACATCATTTTATATCAAAATTATAAAATAATATGATTTTAAATTTTTAAAAACAAAATCAAACTAACCACAAATAAAATTTTAAATTGCATGCTTTTACAAATAATTACGTTAACTTTCCAAAAACATTACCATCAAAACTGTAGCTATAGTCATTAAATTATAATATTACGGATTCTAAAGATAACAAAATATGTAATTAAGAAAGTAAATATCAAGCTAAAAAGAGCATAGCTCAACTGATAGATGGACCGGTTTGAGGATTGGGTAAATAGCTTACAGATTAATGGTTTGAATCCTACAAATGGTAAAAACTTAAAAAATAAAATAAAAACATGGTTCTCAATTAATGGACATTGTCAAAAAAAGAAAGTAAATATTGAACCATACTTCAATGGTAACAAAATATGTAACTAAGAAAGCAAATAGTAATTTTACACTATATTTGAATTTGATGGAATAAGAGAGAAAAGAAAGTCTTTTTAATAATTGTTGTTTAGATGCATATAAATGTAAAAGAAAAAAAATGAAACCGATCTTATTTGAAGAGGAAAATAAATGAATTCATTTTATACTATTTACGAAAATAACATTCTTTCAACGATATAAATATATAATATTAATAGGATTAGTTTTGGGATATTAAAAAATTATTAATTCCATATTTCTTTTAAATTTGGATGGAAACCAAATTAGATAAAACAAAGAGAATTATTTCTTTATTTTCCTTCGATTTCTTTTATTTTCTCTCTCGTTTAACGATCTAAACAAGATATTAGTCTTTTCATTTCTCTCCTATTCCATCACACCAAACATACAAGATAAATCGGATCAACTCAATCACATTTTTTTTTTTTTATATTACATATATTTCTACCGAAATCTATATGTACTGTGCGTAAAATTTATGTGAAAATTTTGACAATTATTTGGGTGATGTGAACTGAAACTCTGAGTGAAGACCGATTTTGTTGACTGAATGACCAGCGCAATTGTCGGCAAACAAAAACCCAAATTCCCGCTCACATATCAACTCAAATTATTATTATAATTATTTTTTAAAAATTTTGTTTTTTTGATTTCACCATCATTTGTGTAATTATCCATCTCAATGTCCTCATCATCAATTTGTAGTTTAAATCATTAGGACTTAGGATTATTCAACTTTGATTAATTGATTATAAACAGGCTTTTTGTGGGTCCTAATTATCATTTCTGTCACTCTTTGGGATTTTATTTCTATTTGCTTTTCCATTTATGACTCCATAAATATAACAGAAAATTCCATTAATTTTTCTCCAACTTTATTATAAGACATGCACATCTTTTATTAATTTTCAACATAAATATAATTATGCCTTCTTTACATTTCTAACAGCAAGCATGTTCTGTCACCTCTGTGTAACTGATTCTAATTTAATAACAACTTCAATTTCAATAAAAATACCATTAAAACATAAACACACCAAAAAAATATCTTTCTGTTGGGACTTGTTAAGTCTTCTATTTTTGTCTTCGTACATTTGGTCAAAACTTAATTTGGCTTTTGATCTTCATTAATATTAATACTTATTTAATTATAAAATAAAAGATTAAAAAAAATATAA
The DNA here is from genome assembly GCA_032871835.1 of Dipteronia dyeriana. Taxonomy (NCBI): domain Eukaryota; kingdom Viridiplantae; phylum Streptophyta; class Magnoliopsida; order Sapindales; family Sapindaceae; genus Dipteronia; species Dipteronia dyeriana. The sequence goes on along the minus strand of CM065299.1, from coordinate 555,044 downwards.
TAATTATTTTATTACAATTGATCATAAAATAGATATATGTTTTACTTTAAATAATTACAATGAAGATGTAAATATATATTTCTTTAAAAAAATAAATTAAAGATAGAAAACGCATAGTGAATAAAAATGTTATAACACTATTTCTAAACTTAAGAATATATATTTAGATTGAGATGCTCTTATTGTTATGAATCGATAAATCTATTGCTCTTTTTTTTTTTCTAAAAATAATGGAATCGTCCATTTTGATGTAAATAATCAATCTCTTAATGTTGTCAGAAATGAACTTGTAACATTTTTTTAAAAAAAATACATATCATAGTGACAAAAAAGAAATGAACTATCTCTTTTGTCTATCCAGTAAGTCGGTAAACTTTTTTTAAAACCAATACAGTAAAAACAAAGAAGATATTTTTTAACATGAAAATAGCACAAAATCACCGTACAAGAATACTCCAGAAATAAATTGCATTATAACGGTATCATTTTCCACAAATATTAATTACACATGTGTCAGCTTTCCCAAAAAAAAAAAAAAAAAAAATCTAGTATAAATCTAGTAGATCCAAAAAATCTTGCTTAATATCTCAAACTCTTAAACTAAATCAAACATAAAAATGAGTAAGAAGTAAGAAATGGACAAAAATAAAAACACTCTTCATTCTTCGATCTTCAATCAATAAAGAAATACTCATAAAAAGCCATCAACAACTAATTACATTGAAATGGAGTAACTATTCTCCCAAAAGAAAAAGAAAAAAGAAAAAAAAAACAAAAAACAAAACAGTAACAAGTCAGTGAACACTAGACACCAGCAGAATCTTAGCTGGATGCACCACACCACACATTGACACATACACACCCCTTCTTTTCAACCGATTAAAAATCTTAAAAATTCATTACCCAAAAGATCAAATACACCGGAGTAAATTAAACCAAAAAAAAAAAAAAGAAAAGTCCCCACAAATGACAAATCTCATCGCTCACTCTTCTTCTTCATTTGTGTGTGCAGAGTAATAGAGTATGGAGGGAGGGAGGGAGATAGAGAGATAGATGATTGACAGGTTTTCATTTTTCTTCATTGTAAACTGTAAACAAGTTTTCATTTTTCTTCTTCTTCTTCAAAACACACAATGCTCTGTTTCTTCTTCTTCTTGGTCTTAACCTACTCACCTCTCCAGTTAACTTGCACCTCCATTGCTAACCGTAGGATCCTCCATCAACCCTTTTTCCCTCTTAATTCCCTCCCTCCATCTCAACCTCCGTCTCTTCCTCCGCCATCTCCGCCGCCGTCTCCTTCACCGCCAGCTAACCCCAAATTCCCGTTTTCCTCCTCTTCTTCTAATTCCGGTTCTACCCCTAATCAATCACCGTTTTTCCCGTCCTACCCGGTTTCTCCTCCGCCACCGGGACCCGCCACGTTCGCGTCATTCCCGGCTAACATCTCCTCCCTCATCCTCCCGCATTCTACAAACAAACCCAAACCCAATTCCCAGAAGCTTCTCATCCTCGCTCTCGCCTCCGTCCTCTCCGCTGTCGCTGTCGCCGGCATCTTGGTCTTCCTTTACTGCCGTAAACGCCGACGCAAGAGTTTCATTGACCAGAAAGATACCTTTTATTCTCAGAATGGTGAGACGACCACCACTCGAAGCAGTAGTAACAATAACATTAGCGCTACTACTAGTCAGAAGCTGAGAGCAACTCGTACTTCTTCAAGCTCTGAGTTTCTCTATCTGGGTACTCTGGTGAATTCGCGAAGCGGCGCGATTGGTGATGACGGTTGTGGTGGTGATGCTACTGTGATTGCGAGTTCGAATTCGCATGCGCACTGTGAATCGCCGGAGCTGAGGCCGTTGCCGCCGTTGCTTCTCACTCAACAGGCTAGTTTCAACGAGAATCCTGGGAATGCCGCCACGGCGGTGTCGAGTGCTGCGGCGGGAGAGGAGGAGGAGGAAGACGAAGAGTTTTACTCCCCGAGAGTGTCGTTGGGATCGGGTTCGAGAAGAGAGTTCGCGACGACGACGGTGGCGTCGGTGGCCTCATTAGAGAACGATGTCGACGGAGGAGGGAGGAGGAACAGTGTGTCTAGTTGCTGTTCGTGTTCGTCTACAAGTTCTCGGTCTCTGTCGGCAAGCATTTCTCCTCCGGCAAGTCCGAGCCGGATAAGATCGGATCCGAAATATTCAGATACAGCTCCGCCGCAGCATCCTCCGCAGTCAGTTTTCGCGTTGTTGTCGCCTCTGCAATCTTCACCGGATCACCATCGAAACATACGATCTCCGTCACTGTCAATAGCTTCTACATCGCCAGATATAACATTGTCACCAAGAACTTACAATGTTTTCAATCGAAACGTGTTGTCTTCTTCAACTACTGCTTCTACTACGCCTGATAGAGAATACATGACTACTCAAAATATCAACTTGGAGAAGAAGAACCCAGATGTGTCTTCAAAAATGTCTTCGATTTCTTCTTCGGCTTCTACATCTCCAGACAGAGAGCTGGAGATGTTGGAGAAGAACCCTGATGATGAAGTTTCGAAAAGTTTGAATCTTTTGGATGCAAATGCTGTTGGGTCTGCGGTTTCGGTTTCGGTTCCAGTTTCAGCTTCTTCATCACCGGAGAAGAAGAAGAGTCCAGATGTATCTCCTAGATCGTCGCTGTCTTCAGCTTCTACATCACCAGAAAGAGATTCAAAGAGAAGTCAAAATGCTTCTCCGAGAATATCTAATGTTTCGAATCAAAGTAGACAACAGTCTTCATTGTCATCTTCACCTGTGAGAAGCTCAGATGCATCGCCAAGAATTTCGATTACATCTCCTGTGAGACTTAACGATGCTTTAGAGCAGCCCATATCGGCTCTGGCTCCACCACCGCCCCCACCACCACCTCCTCCGGCTCGTTCGCGGCCTACACGAAGACAGTGGGAAATACCAGTGGTCACGACACCTATCGGTCAGCCAATCTCACAGCCACCTCCACTAATACCGCCTTCAAAGCCTTTTGTGATCCAAAATCCAACTAAAGTTTCACCAATTGAGTTAACATCAAGTTCTAATACTTTGGAGAGTGTTGAGGAGGAGGCTTCCAAACCGAAGTTGAAACCTTTACATTGGGACAAAGTGAGAGCTAGCTCTGATCGCGAAATGGTTTGGGATCATCTTAGATCAAGTTCGTTTAAGTAAGATTCTGAGTCATACTATATATTCGAATTTTGTTTTAATTTTCTTTTTATATTGTGTTGCCATAGTTTAGCTGATTTTTAAGTTTGTTTTGATTATTTGATTAAGTTTACTGAATTGTGATGATGATTGCAGATTGAATGAGGAGATGATCGAAACACTGTTTGTTGTAAATACTCCAAATACGAAACCAAACCAAGCAACTCCACGCCCGGTTCTTCCTTCTCCAAACCAAGATAATAGAGTCCTCGACCCCAAAAAGGCACAAAACATTGCAATTTTGCTGAGGGCACTGCACGTCACCATAGAGGAAGTTTGCGAAGCCCTTTTAGAAGGTATATTGAAGCTTTAGAGTTATTAGTATGGGCCCTTTTGCTCTAATTCATAGGTTTATGAATTTGCTATGGTTTATTTTGCATAAAGCGCATAAATTTGATGTATAATTTGGAATAATCTAATGCTGTTAGATCTTTGTGTAATGTCTTGGATTTCATGTTCGACATAAATTTTAGATGCTATGAAGGGTTCTCTCTTTGATTACACTGCCTAGCTGTTACTTTGGCTGACCGTTATTTAAAAGTTGAAGAGAAATGATAAGCTGGGTGGTTTTGAGTTTAGTTTCTACTAAATATTTCCTTGTTGCAGACTGGTTTTGTTTGATTTTGGGATGGTGTTTCAATTCATTCTTGTTGGTTGTGGTATTGTTGGCTTTCACTACTATCTTGAAATGTATGTCTTTGAAATCTCTGTTGAAAACTAACCCATTGTTGTTTTTGTTGCACTAGAAGGCTCGCTTTCTGTAAACACATTTTATTATCATCCTAGTAGTTTTATATTTTCTACTTATCAAGGGTGCAACTAAACCAATATCTGTTTGTATACAGGTAATGCGGATACACTTGGAACTGAACTTCTTGAAAGTTTATTGAAGATGGCTCCAACTAAAGAAGAAGAACGTAAGTTGAAAGATTACAAAGATGACTCACCAGTCAAGCTTTGTTCTGCTGAGAAATTTTTGAAGGCAGTGCTTGATGTACCGTTTGCATTTAAAAGGGTCGATGCAATGCTGTACATAACCAACTTTGAATCCGAGGTTGAATACCTCAAAAGGTCATTTGAAACTCTGGAGGTAAGTTACTTGTTCTCTGCTCTGTCTCTTTGTTGGTTGTTTATACTCCTGCTTTTCTTAATAGTGAAAATGATTAGCTAATTCAACTGTACTCTGTCTCAGTTATCTCTCAGCTTAAGAGAAGTCTTTAAAAGGCCTAGGTTCTCATGTTTGTTCTTAGACGACTGGCAGTTTAGAAATCGGATTGCCTAGCATTTCAATTTGTGTTTGCTTGTTTTTGCTCTTCTATCAAGCTATTGTTGTCATCTTTAAAATGAATGAAATCAACCCATGAATGTATGATGCGATGTTTAGAAAACTGTCCGGTTCATGTCCATAGATATAGCCAAAGGCAAGTGCGAATTGCTTCATCATTTCAAATCAGTACATGTTGTAACCTTCTATTCTTTATTTTGGGTTAAGATTAACATTGCTGTTGCTGGGTTCATCAATTATTGTTGGTGTAATCTTACAGTATTTTCTTTCATCTATACAGGCTGCCTGTGAAGAATTAAGAAATAGTAGGATGTTTTTGAAGCTTCTAGAGGCCGTGCTCAAGACTGGAAACCGCATGAATGTTGGGACAAACCGTGGTGATGCCCATGCTTTCAAACTCGATACGCTCCTCAAGCTTGTTGATGTCAAGGGTGCAGATGGAAAAACCACACTGCTTCATTTTGTTGTGCAGGAAATGATTAGAACAGAAGGTGCCCGTCTTTCAAATCAGAATCCAAACTCCTCGGCAACTGAAGATGCCAAGTGCAGGAAGCTTGGCTTGCAAGTTGTTTCTGGTCTCAGTTCAGAGCTCACCAATGTGAAGAAAGCTGCTGCCATGGATTCTGATGTGCTTAGCAGTGACGTCGCCAAACTTTCTAAAGGCCTTGGTAACATCAGTGAGGTTGTGCGGTTGAATGAAACGCTGGGGTTAGACGATAGCACAAAGAAATTTTCAGAGTCAATGAACCGGTTTATGAGAATGGCTGAGGAGGACATGATAAGGATTCAAGCCCTGGAAAGTGTTGCTCTGTCTCTAGTGAAGGAGATCACGGAGTACTTCCACGGAAACTCAGCCAAGGAAGAAGCGCATCCATTCAGGATCTTCTTGGTGGTGAGAGACTTTGTCACAACTCTTGATCGGGTATGCAAAGAAGTTGGTATGATAAACGAGCGAACAATAATTAGTTCCGCCCATAAATTCCCAGTTCCGGTGAATCCAATGTTACAAGCAGCCTTCACCGGATCCCAAGAAAGGCGGCAGTATAGTTCCTCCGATGATGAAAGCGCACCCCATTAGCAATATATTGCCTGTATTAGGATAAACCCGGGTTATGTAATTTATTTTTTTATTTTTCTTCATTTTTGTATATGTATAAATCCATGTAAAAGATTTTGGGAACTGTTGTGTCCTATAGATAAATATACAGGAGGAGATTTTCTTTGGAGAAAATAAGGCAACTCTGTAAAATTAGTTGGTTGTCTTGTAAACCTGTAAAAAATTAATGTTAAAAAGAGTGCTGTTTAGTGTTTACTGTTTAGTCAAGGACAACATGTTTCTGTTACAAGCAGAAGGCCCTGAATTTGTAACTAAATATGATGTTTGGTAAAAAGCTAAAATGTTGCAATGTTGCATTCAAAACAAGCTTAATTTCAGATGCATTAAAGCAAGAATTAAGTTTCAGGTGTGTGATTCTGTATATAATTATCGTGGGGGATCCTGCATTTATAAATTTCTCACATCTCAATAAACCTTTAAATCAACTTCATTGCAATAAGATAGCTAAACATATCTTAAATTAGGAACATGATAATACAACAGTTGCAATCAATCAGTATAATCATTTATTCAATTATCATGGAAGTGTTAAGCTCTCCAGACATTCAAGAAGCAATCCAATATTATTGAGCTATTACAAACTTATGTTTGTTCCAAATTTTGCAACTACTAGACGCTCCATTGCTAACAGTTCTATGTGTGAATATTATGTTTCTATCCTCGTGCATTTGCCTGATTGCAAGGCCGCGGCATCCATGCGCTCTAGAATACGACGTGCTTCTTCCTCAGTGCCTGGAACCACATTACGAATCCTAAATCCATTCGTGCTGGCCTTTGCCTCTGGACGTACAGTGAATGTGAAATAAAATGCATTTGATACCTGTTTCATAGATACAAAAAAATGGATATAACAGTTGTAATAACGTATCTGAGAAACTAGTGGAAAATGGAAAGAAATTTTAAAGAGAAAATCAATGGCTCTTCTTGGCCATTCAAAGGTGCAGTCCGCAGAAGCCTACCTCACTGGACCTGATCTCAGGTCTCGTAACATGAGCAACAACTTCAATGTTAATTAGAGGCTGATCAGGGTTCTCGAGTTTTGTATACAAAACACAAGACTTAAAACGCAGAAAGTCTCCAACGTCTACCTGCTCAGGAGAATATATTCTTTGCATTAGATAAAATAAAGATGGGTGAAATTGACACTCACAAACGAAACAGTTCACAACACTTATATGGTAGTACTTACAGGTCTTAGGAAATCAACATGATCGATTTCCATAAAGTAAGGAACCATTCCGGCAAAGGCATAAGCTGTTGAGAAAGCTAATTCAAATGCTCGGTGCAATAAAAACCCTCCAAATATTCGACCATGGATGTTCCTTTGCTGCGGCTGGCAAATCAAAGAGTTTTCAAGTCGGGTATCTCTTAGAAGAATGCTGTCTCTATCTGCCAAGGCTGGCATGTCACAGAAGATCCGTCCTTCAGCTAACAATGTCTCGAGTCTATTTACCTCCCCATTTTCAAATTCTTTTCTATCTCCTCCTCTCTTCCTTTTCCTCAATTTACTTCTAGCTTCGGCTTCTTCAAAAAGAAACTTTTCACGTTCAGTTTGGGGTGATAACCGGTTCACTGGAGCAGCTTTTCCAGTCTTAGAGTCACGTGCCACAAATATGAAGTTGGCTGTTAGAGCTACTGAGTCTAAGGCATCAGTGCCCTCTGCAAAACGAGACAATCTTTTCAAGTCAACCTTACATACCTAAATGAAATAAGCAAACTACTAATTATCTGAAAAACTCTAAGCTTCATAGAAATATGTTCTACTTCTATATTTTACAGACCCAAAAACACCTTTAGCAAGCCATCATATCTCCACATGTAAATAAAAATAATTATGTTGAGATTCAATTAAAAGGCTATTATATCTCCACATACACAATAGAGTTGAATCCGATATTGCATTCTAGTTTTTCTTTCGTTTGATAAGAAACGAAGTAGTATCACCCATATAGCTAAAAATCTAACAAGAATATTATGCAATTCTCCATAAAATGTAGTCTGTTTAATATTAAGTACCTTTTGTGGACTGAATGACATCCAGTTGAATTTCAATTGATGATCGCCCAACCCATATGGCAGAACCAACTATTTTTAGATCAATGTCAACACTAATCGGCTTCTTGAGGACAATCTTGTCGACAGAAGCAGTGACGAGTAACAGTGGCCTTGTAGTGCTATCATCATCGGAACAGTGCTAATTCACCAACAAACAAAAGATCAGTGAAGGCAAGCAAGCACAAAAGATGTAACTCATTTTAACAGTACACAAAATAGAAACTCAGTCATCACTAAAATTTTAGCACACAAGAACAATTCACAACTCCATTTACAAAATCAGTCACAACCCAATTCAGATAACTGGATTTCAAGCAATACCCACATAATAATTACAAACCCCATTAAAAAAAAATCACCAAAACAGTTTAAAAAAATAAATAAAAATTTAAAAAATAAAAAGCAGATACACAGTACCTTGAACGAAATAGTACCAGCCAAAGCATCAAGATCTTCAAGCAACTTCCCAATCCTGACATCATTCCATGGATCTCTATACTGTTCCCTCAGAATATAATCACTTGAAAGGTTGTAGAAGATAGATGTCCTGCTCTGAGAGGGTGTTTTGGTTAATAACTCACTTTGTGGTGGTGCATCTTTTGGTGGGTCAAAGAGTCTCTCAAAGACCTTTGACCTTGTATCCCACAAAGCGTCTGTGACTGGAGAATGGTACATTCCAGGCCACAAACTTATCGGCTTCCTGCTGACCGAAGAAGAAGAGGAGCTTTCAAATGGAGAAGCAAATGTGGAGACAACAGGGATGGTTCTGGGAGATGAAGAATTGAATTCCATTTTTTTTGGGAAAACTGAGTTTTGATTGATCTGTGATCAAAGCTGGAATTTTGATGATGGTTTTTGTGGTTAGGATGGTATGAATTATAGAAAATAAAAAAAAGTCGGTGAAGTCAATAATCGTGATTTATTACTCAGAAATTACGTTGTCCAGATAATCTGCCTCCATAACCGTAGGAAGACTTGAAGCCTGGTTGACCAATCCAAAAATGTTTTCGTGTTTGTTTTTTATGTTTATATAACAGTACTCTAATAAATTCCGTTGTAGTCTAGTTGGTTAAGTTACTCGGCTCTCACCCGAGAGACCCGGGTTCAAGTCTTCGTTTAATATGTAATACTATTGAATAATGAATATATAATTTTTTTCATTACCTTGACGAGCCACAACCCTTTTCAAAGTAGTGAATGATCAATCAATAACACACAACACAATCATATAAAGTAGAAAGTGATGATCAATCATCTTTCACTTTGTAACCAAAAAAGTAGAATTCCTCTTGCTTTAATAATGATACGAATCTTTTTATTTTTATTATTATTATATTATGGATGAATATTGCTTACGAATTTTTCAGTTTTAAGATGTTTTTTTCTTATAGATCGGTCTAATTTTATCTAACAAGAAATTTCTTTGTTTTTAATACAGGAAATGTACTTAACAAACACCAATCTACCAAACTATACTATACCCTTTTCAATTATCTTAAGTTAACATAACATAGTGATAATACTTCTTTAATGAACCTTGAAGTAGCATATATAAGAAGAGAAATAGATTCTCATTATCTGTAAGGATATTTGGAACATTAATGATGTATCAATCATCATATATATATATATATATATATATATATATATATATATATATATAGTGAAACCATCATTCGGAATTTGATTGATTGAAATAAAATGAAAATTTACAACTTTCCGACGAGGATATTTAGGTAATAGTAAAAGTTTTTGGCTAATAACGGGGGGATACAAAGGAAATCGAAACAGCTATTGCAGTAGTTTGGCTACAAATTCATTAATGTCCTTATCAGAACTTCCACCTTCATCAATGGCCTCTCTAGCCAAAATCTTCCATTTCTCTGTATTCTCCTTCATCCTTTTGCCCTTCTCTCCCTCCATGACTTCCTTGATACATTCCTCCACAGCTTGTCTTCTCACAATGCCTTTCTCATCAGGCAGAGCTCTGATTCCAGTCCCACAAACATCCTCAACGTACTTGGCATTCGTCGGTTGGTCAGCCCAATAAGGCACAGCCACCATTGCCACTCCAAGACTCAGTGCTTCAAAAACTGAATTCAGCCCACAGTGTGTGACAAAGCAACCTACTGACTCATGTGCTAAGACTTCCAATTGAGAGCACCAACTCACAACAAGACCTTGATCTGATGTCTCCTCTTTGAACTTGTTTGGTAGTTTTTTTTCCTCTGATTCCCTCACAACCCACAAAAAATAGTGTTTGCTTGCTTTCAATCCCCAGGCCAACTCTTCTATCTGTTCTTGTTTGATATCCGCAATGCTCCCGTATGAAGCATAAACCACTGAACCACTAGGCTTGTCATTCAACCAAGTCATGGAAGCACTGGTTTTTGGCTTATAAAGATTGATGCCATAGTCTCTATCATCTTCAAGTCGTTTGTCCAAGTACATAGATGGAAGAGTTGGTCCAACTGTCCCCAATTTCCAGATTTTGGCCATCCAGTCAACAACCTAATGATTAGATAAAACCATAAACAACAAGAAATTTCTAATATCAAATGATCAAAATATATACTCAAAATAAGAACTTTTTAGAAGGTAAATTGCTAATTAATGAACCTTTTCTTCCAACTTGTAGAAAGTGTTGAAAAGCAGCCAGTCTGCTTCATCAACATTGGAGAATTGATTCATTATGAAATCAAGCACAGCTGGGGGTGTTGTTTCTGATTCGTAGACAAAAGACGGTGTCTCGGAAGCAGCTCGAAGCGGTGGCAATCCAGGTATGGAAACATGATCAGACCCGGAAATTGGCAACCGAAGAAGTCCCTTGTGGACATGATAATATACGTTGTTGACAGCACAAGTTTGAGTGAAAAACACAGCTTTGAGTACACCAAACTGCTTGCACACATCAAGTGCCCAGGGAAACAATGAATCATAGACAAGTACAGTGACAGGCTGACCAATATCTTCAAGTTTCTTCATCAACATTAACAATGTCTGTGATCCTACGGTCCTGAAACTCTCAAAAAATTCTTCGGGGCTCTCAGGTTTTCTGTTCTCTATATCATCGAATCCATTAGAGATTGTTTCAACAGCTATTGAGCATTCAGGATCAACAAGTATGGACTTGGATAGATAAATGGTGGTTACTAATGTGGCTTTGATCCCTTTTGAAACCAAACGTTTAGCAAATTGGAGCATTGGATTAATGTGACCTTGAGCTGGGTATGGAAGGACCAGAACATGAGGATGAGATTTGCAGGAGGACTTGTAATTTTCCATTTCAAAGACAAAATAATGAATAAAAGACAACAAAAGAAAACCACACGTTTGTTGATTGGTGGATGGAACTCAAGCCACAAAACCCAGCCACCTGCAATTTGTTGGTGAAACCAAGAAAACAAAACCCAGCATCTACAATTTGTCGATGGAACCCATGACGATATTTCAGATTTAAAATATTCGAGAGGAAATAAGAATTTGGCGATGATAATAGATTTTCTCTCTAGATTTCGTTGGAAGATATTAGATAAGAGAGAGAGAAACAATGATTGTAATTATGTTTGTTTGTCAACATTTAACACTCGACACTCACAGCATGTAATTAGATATTAATTTAGATAATGTTATAATATTTCTACCGTATAATAGAATAATAAATAACAAATATTTGTGAAAGAAAAATATTAGGTATAATATAATTTTAATTTTTAATTAATTATTTTTATATTTTTCAAATTTTTTTTTACTTTGCAGTACTACTAACGAACGTATTTTTACGGTTTTTTTTCTTTCAAATTACTGTTTTTGATAATTGCTAACGACATGTTTTTTGTGATTTTATGTTCTAAAAATATTAAAATCAATTTTTTATTTTTAAATAAGAATATACAAAACAGAAAGCAGAAAACACAAAACACAAAACAAAAAACATATGCCCAATTTTTGGATCTTAGAGCCCGTCCGGTAAATGTTTTTCAGTTGTTGTTTTTTGAAAATAAAAATGAAAATAAAAATGAAAACAGTGTTTTTGGTTTCAGTTTCGAATTTCGAATTTCGAAAACGCGTCTGGTAGCATATACTGAAGGCTGTTTTTGAAAATGAAAACAAAAACGAAAAAAACGCGTCTGGTAGATTAACCGAAAACTATTAAAAATCGATTACATAATTAGCTAATATAATTTTTGTATTGTAATTTTTAAATTAAACAAAAGTAACACATAAAAAATTAATTCAAAAAAACATATCAAAAAAATGAATTAATCAAAACTAAACTTTTAAATTATAAATAAATAAGGGATTTTAGTAAAAATGCCCAATCTGAGAACCTCTAATGCAAATATACCCTATATAGGCATAAAGTTGCAAAAATGCCCCTGAAAGATGAAATTACCCTTAATGAGAAATACCCCCAATTCGTCCCAATTGCCCTAACCCTCCCTACCAGGCATCCCGATTGACCCGATCCCCCAATTCGTCCATCATCGTCGTGAAGCTGCTCTTCGTCGGTAATCCGGGTCATCGACGTCGACCTTCACGAATCGAGGACGCGTGGCGTGGGCATCTGGCGACTTCATTCATCATCCCTCTCCATCCCGCTGCTTCGATCGTCACCCTCACCATCTCTCTGCCGCCGTTAATCTGGCTCGGCGACGCGGCCTTCACAAAACGAGGAGGCGTGGGCATCCCGCCACTTTCTTCATCATCCGTCACCATCCCGCTGGTCGTCACCACTCGCCAAATCGAAGCGCAAAGCTCGTTCTGCAACTGAAGCTCCACTCATCTTCTCCACTCGCCGGTCTTCACTCGTCGGTGTTCAGTCGTCGTCGTAGCCATTCACCACTCGTCCCCGGTCAACCGAAGAAGCGTAAAGGTCTCTCAGTTGAGACTTAAGCCCAAATACCCAACAAATCAGTTGAAATTCGAAGGTAAATTACTGGAGCTAACACTTTATCTTCATTTGAATTAGTTTTCAACTTGTCTGTGAGTCAACAATGATGAACCATTTGCAGAAATTAGTTTTCAACTTATCTTCATTTTGATTGTCGTTGAACCTGATTTGCAAATTGTTGTGTTATTTTGTTTCTCTACTGTCACGCAAATTGTTCAGCTGGGAGATTGATTAATTGTTCAATTGGATTTGATTGATTGCAATTGCTGTAGATTGATTATTTCTTTGTAGCTTTTTGTTTGAATAGTTCCAATCAAAGAAAACTCAATTATGCTAGTTAAATTTTCTTTAACATTGTAGGATGAATGATGACTATTTCTGGAAGGAGGAATTTCGTCATTGTGTTAGATTAGATGTGAAGGCTGAGTATATGAGTATATGAGATATGCATATTGTTTTATTTCCTGTAAAGTGATTTTAAGAGCTAATGTTGACTCTTTGCTTGGGTTCTTGATAATTATCAAGTGAGCTGATTATATAATATCATTGATTATATTGAGTGTGTAATTAAATGTTTGAGTGTTTGTGTATGTGTTTGAGTGTTTGTGTGTGTGTTTGATTTATGAAAGATGATCGTATTTTGTGATTTGTGATCAGTTAGATATCGTCATAAGTGTTTTTCTTCCACGTTAAGCGGTATGGGTCGAAAGAAACTACGTGAATCACTCAAAATTAAGGAAGATGATCGATTTCCATCTCGAGTTAGTGGATACTGCAATTGGGAGAGTATTAGACTTATTAAAGCAATTCTTTCACATAAACAACTGGATATGTTTAGCGTGACATGTTTTGGTTATTTTTTGGATGTGAGTGATATGGTATTGTCTGGGCAGTTTTGTCACCATATTTTGCTTCGGGAGTGTCATGTTAGGGATGTCGATGACATGACATCGACTTTATGGTTCTATGTTGGAAATGAGGTGATAAGGTTTAGCGCGGTGGAGTTTTGTTTGGTTACTGGGCTTACCTTTGGAGATTCATGTGAATCACCATCGTACATCACCAAACATATGGATAAAAGGATCCTCCGATCCTACTTTCGAGATGGTAAAGTTAATATAAAAATGTTTGCTAATTGGTTTAGGAATCTTGGTCCTGATAATAATGTTAGTGACGATGATATGGTGAAGTTGGCTTTAGTACTTTTTTTGGAGATGACTTTGGTTGGCAAGGACGATAGGAATGCCATTATGTATTGGGCGCTACAGTTAGTGGATGATTTAGATGCGTTTAATAGTTTTCCATGGGGCACATTCTTATACGGTAGGACATTTGACTCTCTTTCTACTTGTGTTGTTGGTCGTGATGACAAGTACAAGGAGCGTCTTGAGTCTCCAGCAAAACGGAAAGCTGAGAAGTACAATGTTTATGGGTTTGTCACAGCTTTCCAGGTGATGTGTGATATTTTGTGATTTATTTAATGACATCATGCATGTGGTTGTGGAGCTACTATGAACTCATTTATTTCATTTTCAGGTATGGGCAATCGAAGCAATACCCAAATGGGCTATGCTTAGGTATGCGTCAAGGGTAAATAATGTCACTCCTAGAATTTTGAATTGGAAATGCACAGAGATTCCCATTTATGTAGAGTTATATGATAACGTTTTCAAGTATAGAAACGTAAGAATGACTTAGTGTTGTTTACGTTTAAATAACTTTATTTATGTTTGATTATAATTCTCATATATATATATATATATATATATATATATATATATATTGCAGCTCACTATCTTCAAATATCTAGACCCCTGCGATGAAGAAATTAGGAAACCCTATTGGGCGAGTATCGATCAAAGCCAAATTCCAATTGATCCAATGATTGTATCACCGGAGAAGTTTGATTATGGTGTTGATGATGATGATTTTGAGGTTGATGTTCAGGAGGATATTGACAATGTTGATGGGGGTGCTGAAAAAATATATGATGATTGTAAGGATGATATACAACATTCAAATGTTGGTTATGAGATGAAAAAAGAAGTTAATCCTACATCATTTAAAAAAGACCAAGGAGAAAGTAAGAAAGGATGGAAGAGATTGAAAGAGATGGAAATACGATTGAAGAAGATGCAAACACAGCGAGATGAATATCAACAGGAAGTACGTGACGAGATGACTTCTATGAAGAACGAGATGCGTATAGGATTTCTTCACTTATCCGAGCTTATATGCAAGTCAAAGAATGAAAAGGTAAATTGTGATTAAATAATTTGTCTTAATTATTATTACTAGTATTTAACAATTTTTATGAAATTGAATGCAGACATGTCATAATGTGGATACTGATGTAATCAACTTGAGCCAAGATAACAACATACATTTTCAGCCATCTACATTTCACCGTGTTTTTCCGTCTCCTGAAATGGCCAAAGGTAATTCTGAACCAAGCGACGATGTGAAGCAACTATCAAGGCCACCAAGATTACCATCAAAGTAACTAGAGATCGAAAGCGGTCGGCCTATACCGTTAGCCCGTACATTGATCCTACAGCTAAGCGGCCTAGAAAACCCAAAATACCAGAATTCGGAAGAGATAACCCGTTAGATAAGGATGTGTTACGTTCAATGAACTCATGGATCAATGACAACAATATGAACACTAGGTATGTGCTATTATGCTACTATGAACTCATTGAGCAATGCTAGAAAAGTCATTTAAATTTAATGTTTATGTTGTTGAAACTTCACAGTATGCACACCGGTGTATTTGAAGCAAATCCTCATTGGTTTCAAATACTGCTATCGGAAATTGGATGGTTAGATGGAGATGTAAGTTATATACTTGAATTCATGTTTTATATCGTAAGCATCAACCATTTTGGTTACACTTTTTTTTTTTGACAGCATATGGAGACATATTGTCGTCTCATGCGGCGACGTGCATTTTTCTTTCCTCAGTTATACAGCCACAACATTGTGTTACAAGATTACACATTCATGGTAATTGTATCTACTTATATCATAATTTATATGAAATATAATCACAAATTCTAACCATAATTTATAAGTGTTGCAGACTATAATTCAAGGTAGGTGGTCACTACTTGTGGAAAATAAAACACAGTTCAAGCATGAAACCTACAAATGGGATTGTGAAATGACAGATTATGTGATCGGTAAGAAACCGGTTGAAGCGTGGGAACATTGGCGGAAAGTCAATCTTGTAAGTAAATTTAGGCATGTTATACGAATCTAATATTATTCTATTTCAAAGACTTAATTTATATAACGCTAATTTGATGCCATGTGCAGATTTTGTTTCCAGCGAACGTGAACGAAAATCATTGGGTTGCAATTGCTGTCGATTTGAAAGAGTGGGTCATTATAATATATGATTCTTTACCAGAAATCAATAGTGTATTGGAGATTACAAAGTGGATATCTTGCCTTAGAAAGATGTTGCCTTCTTTGTTGGTGCATACAATGCCGGATATCTATAATGATGCTTTGCCATTTGCTGTACAAAGACCCGAGAAAGACATTCCAAATCAAGGGAATGGGTATACCTCCAACTTTTGTCATCTAATACTATATTAAATAGTTTGATTGTCACATACATTGGATATATTTATTTGTTTTGGATAAAATAGGTCGGACTGTGGGATATTTGCTCTCAAATTCTTGGAGTACTTGTGGGCCGGGAAACCGTTCGACTTTGAAGCTAAAGATGGACCAGCCCTTAGAGTTAAAATTGCAACTGAAATTTTTAAAAATTATAAACAAGTACATTGTAATAATATAGTTGAAGGTAGCTTAGTTGAAAAGGATTGTAATTAACAGATTGTTTGTTTAATTACTGAGAATTCTGTTTGTATTTGTCGTGGTAGTAAATGTTTGTGAACTGAAATGTTAGGAGTTGAGAAGTGTTGTGGATATTGGGAGTGTCTTGTTTGCAGGTTTGCAGGTACAGAAAATGACATGGCTTTGTTCAAAATACAAAGGAGACTCTATCAAATTTTAGTAAATATGCACAAAATAATAACTGCACAATCCATTTAGTAAATCATCTCACCGCACCAAAATTACTCAAATCACTCAAATCATTTAGTAAATCAACAACTTACTACACCAACTAACTGCACTTAATACAAAGAGAAAAATGATAATCAAGTCATCATATCACTATACCAAATCATAAAAGAAAAAAAATGACCAAATCATCAACTCACTACACCAAGTTACTGCACCAAATAGCAACATTAAACATTGTGTGATCCGCTTCCCTCACCAACACCACTCGTACTTGTTAATGGTCTAGACGATCTCGAGTATGTGCATGAATGACTGTTGTGACCATTACGATGACAAGTTGTACATCTTGATTGACTTACTGCCTCACCAAATGATGGAATACGGTTCTTTTTAGGTCTTCCTGGAAGGCGTCGGCCGACGGGTGGGAGAACAACTATTGATGCAATATCTTCTGGAACCAACCATTCAGGAGGGTGTCCAACTGGATGAATTTCTCCACTGTATGCTGCAGCAAGAAATGCACTAGAGTAATAAGGTGAACAATAATCTATATATGAAAATCGTCGGACCCTAATGCAAGCCAATGCATGTTCACATGGAAGTCGGTCCATGTCAAATTCTCTACAAGTACATATTTTTGATGTCAAATCAACAGTTCCATCCAAATCTCCATCCTTAACAAGAAATGAGTAATATGTGATCGGGTAGACCGTTAGATAACGTGCCTTTTGGCCTTCACACTTATGCTTACATTTGCTTTGGTTGTCAATGTCGACTTAAGTTTACCTGCAGATGTCCGACGATCATAGAACCACCGTTGGAGAACCCCTCTGATGCAGTCAATAACTCCGGTAATAGGCAATTCCTAACAAACTTTAATTGCATTATTCATGGCCTCTGCAATGTTAGATGACGTTAGGTTGTACCTTTTCCTTGGACTGTATGCTCGTGCCCACCGTTCAAATCCGACATCCGTGATATACATAGCTGCTTCAGAATTTATATTTGCCAATTGCTCCATACATCGTGTGAATTGATTTACCCGATAAACTTTAACTGCCTTTCTGAAGATGTCTTTTAGTACCTTATTCTTCCCATAGCGGCCAAGCATACTCCGTTCTAGATGTACCGCACATGCGCCATGGAATGATTTTGGAAACACTTTTTCCACACCGGTGATAATACTATTTTTCCTATCAGAAACAATAACCAAATCATCAACTTCGCCAACGGCACGATGCAACCTAGTTAGAAACCATTCCCAAGCTTCATTTGTCTCCGAATCACCAACATCAAAAGCTAGAGGAAATATTTGGTCATTTCCATCTATACACACTGACACAAATAAGACGCCTGCATGAGGGCCTTCCAAAAATGTTGCGTCAATAGCAATTACAGGTCTAATCGAAGACAGAAACCCGTCTATACAGGCTTTGAGGCAAAAAAACATATACATGAACCTATTAGCCGAATCAGTGTGGACGTCTGTAATAGTTCCAAGATTAGTTTGCTCCAACATGTACAAATATGATGGCAAAATTCTGTATGACTCAACCGGTGTTCCTTGAACCTCATCTAAGATAATATGTTTGGCTCGGTATGCTTTGTGGTAGTTACATGAGATGCTAAACTCTTTCTGTATGTCTTGTATAATTTCCTTAGGCTTGTATAAACGATGATCACGAAATTTCTCCTTTATGTGTTCCCCTATAACCTGTGCACTTGCTTGTCTCTCATGCGGAAATCGTGATTCATTGGAACATGTGTGCTCATGGTCAAATCTTCTAATTTGAAAATAAACTGAATTAGCAACCTTAACTGCACGCAATCACCATTTACATTCCTCAACAATGCACCAAACTTGATAACGTGTTGGGTCTGACTTCATCACCTTAATCTGAAACCGGTTGGCAAAGGCATACCTACCTAATTGTGATTGCAATTGCCGCTTACTTTCAAACAATTCACCCACTGCAAGACACATATCAACAGGTGTAGGTGCAACTTCACCAAAATTAATAGAATATGATGCATATGAAGGTGTAACGAGCCTCTGGATATGGGTAAATTGATCATCAGAGCAAATAGGAACTTGACCAGAAATAGAGTCAAACTGTGGTTCTGATACCTTATACACATGAACATTTTCATTTTCTGTGGTATCATGAAAACCAAAATGACGATGAGAGGAATCACCGTTGTTGGCAGTTTCTGTAAAACCCTCTCGAATATCATCCAAATGGGCATTTGTGTTAGGCATATCCACGGTGTACTGGAAATCAGATTCAATTGCATGGTGTGGGCGGTGATGTGATTCTGGATGAAATTTCTGCTTCACTTCTGAATGGTAATCTTTGATTTGCTCAACACTTATGCAAACTAGAGGGTCAGCATGCTCTCGGCGCAGTAACAATGCAACATCATCATCATTAATAATCTCAATAGGCAAACTTTGATGAATGGTTTGTGCAACAGTCGTAAGAGTAACCCGATAATGATTTCTATCAATTTCGATCACACGGTACACCATATCTAATAGTTGATCATAATTTGCATTCCTTGGAAAATCAAATGCCCGTCCTCTCCTACCGTCGTACCAATATACACCGTGATCACTTTTCCATTCCCCCCCCCCCCCCCAATTCAAAACCAATTGCACATTTGTCGTCTTCATTCGTGGAAACATCAATTAAAATAAACTTTACTACATCAAACATAAGCAGTCAACATTGGTGACCCGATCGTCTTCATTGGTGACCCGATCGGGCCACTTCTGACCCGAAGACCATATTTTTTGGCTTCGGGTAGGGGGCATGATTGGGGCAGGATTGGGTCACCATTGACCCAAAGACCAATTTTAATGGCTTCGGGTAGGGGGCAACCCGAAGTCATTAAATTTGGTCTTCAGGTCATGTGTGACCCGATCGGGTCACAAGTGACCCGAAGACCAATTTTAATGGCTTCGAGTCAGGAGTGACCTGATCGGGTCACCATTGACCCGAAGACCAATTTCATGTAACCCAAAAAAAAAACTCACCTTATCAACACTATAATGCATCCAAATGAATTTTTTTTTAAAAGACCTCAATATAAACAATATAAACAATGTTTAGTTTACTTCTTTTCTTTTCCCTTTTGTAATTGGTTGGTTAAAAGTAATAATTATAATAAATATGGTGTTTATAATTTAAGTTGGGGTATTTTTGAAAGTTTGGGGCATTTTTACAACTTTGTACCTACATAGGGTATATTTGCAATAGAGCCCCTCAGATGGGGCATTTTTACTAAAATCCCAATATATATATATATATATATATATATATATATATATATATATATATTACTATATTACTATATAATAAAAATATAACTGTATATATATTACATTAATATATATATACATATTATAATAATATATAAAATATATATTAAATATTATTACAATATTACATATTAATACTATATTATATATATAATATAATATATATTATAATATTTTATAAAATATAATGTATATATATATATTATTGTATTAATGCTTTTAGTTCTAGTTAGAAATAAATTATTCTGATAGAGAGAGAGAGAGAGGCACTTTGGTTATTTAAAAATCTTGTCCTGTCTTATCCTAACCATATGAAATGCATAATCGTACAATTAATAGTTAAAAAATAGTAATTATTTTATATATAAAAAAAGTGAAACAAAATGAAAAACAAAAACAAAAACGAAAAACAAGTATTTTGTGTTTTTTAAATCTTTCACTTTTAACACTGGTTTTGTTTTTCATTTTTTTTTTGAAAATAAAATGAAAAATGGTTAATAAACGCGTTTTCGAAATCGTTTTTGAAAAATAAAAACGAAAACGGACTGAAAAACAGCTGTAGGACGGGGCCTTAGCTAATATTGCTTTTGATTTTTTATCTGAAAACTGAACATTTCTAAATTTTATCGAATACTGAATAGTGATTGAAAACTAAAAACCGTGACAAGTTGCTTGTTTATATATATATATATATATATATATATATATATTTACAATGTAAGCAAAAGGGTATTGGATATAGTAAAAAAGCTATTGGATTTCACTTTTTTTTTTCAGGTGAAATCCTAATTTCATACAATGTACACAATTTTGTAACGCTACATAAAGCTATATTTGAATGCTATGCCAAACACTCTCTAGAGTTTTTTTTTATCATCTTAAATACTCCATAAACCATAATGTTTTAATTTCTCTCTCTCTATATATAAATTAGAATAAAATAGTTGTTTTATAACTTCTTCAAATATTCATATTTACATCTGTTTTAATATTGTTGGAAATTTTGTGATAAACTCTCATTTTCAGAGCAAAAATTGAGTATGATAAATTTCATAGATTTGAAAGATTAAAGTGAATCGAATTCTCCTCCGTGAGAACTTCGAACTGGTATACTCAAATTCACAAAATGATTAATGGGTGAATGAGAGATTGAGTATCAAAGTGGACCCATTGTATAGGGATTAAAATGAATCTCACATTGCTTAGAGAAATCACTTATATGTAGTTTATAAGTGAATGTGTGATATGAGCTATCAACATGTGTGGCATAAAGGCTCTTTCTCGCACGTACATAGGGGGTGCAAATCATGGACCCCGAACCTTCAAATGTACAACTCGTGTGTAGACGCGACCTGCAGACACAAACGCCGCTCCAATTGGACCGTGAGAGTCAAATTGACCTTATGCCACTTTCCTAAGTCAACATTTTTTGATTGTGATGAATAAGGAAAGCTCTAATTGTTCGGATTCTAATTTCTTACTTGATCACTAATAATACAAAATCGGGTTTTAATCAAAAGTAAATCTCTTTGGAGGATATTATCTAATTAAATTATTTCCTTATTAAATCAAAAACGTAATTTTCCAAAACAATCCCGAATTTACCTCTAATATTCTGTTTACACATACCGGAAAAAGAATATACAAAATTTAGAGGCAACCGAATTTGTATTCTTCTTCTCTAATTCTTGGTAAGTTTAAACTCGATTTGAGTTCGTTAGTAGTGGTGTGCCTAGGCCTACCACTGTTGAACCGTTGTATCCTGGGAGACAATTGCCTAATACACATACGGTGTTACTCGGTGAAATTGTCTTAAGGACACCGTGTGAAACACGGGTCTCGGTTCAAACTCTATTTTTCTAACGTGATTTCCTTGTGCTGTTATTTTCTGTTTTCCTTGATACCAGTCAGGTTTGATTGCAAATTACAATTTACAATCTTAAGATAATTTCTTGTTATTAAATCTTTTAAGAAAAAAAAAAAGTTTTTCCTCTTCAAACTTTATGGTATCAGGGTTCTGGTTTAGATGGTCCAAACAATTTTCAACTGTGGTAGTCGGGTTCTTTTAGAACATTGATTACAATTTCATATCTGTGGAAATCGGGTTCTTTGGAACACTGATTTCAATTTTATACATATGTAATCTGTGGAAATCAGGATTCTCTCGAAACATTGTATTTCAATTGATCGTCTGATTTATAACTCTAAAAAATCGGGTATATTATTAGACAATGATTTCGAAATCAATTGTGATTTCAACTAGGTAATCAGATCTGTAAAATCAGACACTGATTGTGATTTCCATCGTGACATCTGATACCTGTGCTATTATTTATGTGATACTAAAACGATTTTGTTTTTGTTTTAGATATTATGACAAATAAATCGAATGTGAACACCAATGTTCCACTACAGACTCCGGAAGTTAATCCAAGTATGGGATTAGATACTTCGGCAGTGAACTCTTTGCTTGTGGGTCAGGTACCTGTAGTATTACCTATTGTGGCCACAAAGACTCCGGCCATCAACTCCTTTGTGAGAAATATGCTTGATCCGGTGATGAACTAGTATATGAGTCAAGGGAATGTTCCTATGTCAAATCTCTATATGAATTCGGTATATTTACCGATGAATCATATGGAGAAGCCTGATAAGTTCAGTGGACCGGATTTTAAACGATGGCAGCAAAAGATGCTGTTTTATCTGACCACACTGAACCTTGACAGGTTCTTGACTGAAGATGCTCATAAACCTAATAATGGTGAAGAGCGAGATGTTTAGGTATGGAATGCTATTGATGCATGGAATCACTCGAATTTTCTGTGCCGTAATTACATACTGAACTGGCTGTCAGATTCGTTATATAGCGTCTATTCTTCAAAGAAAATAGCCAAAGAACTATGGGAATCATTATACCGTAAATACAAAACTGATGACGCTGGTTCCAAGAAGTTTATTATGGGCCGATTTCTTGATTACAAGATGGGGGATTCCAAGACAGTTATGAGTCAAGTTCAAGAGCTATAGGTGACTCTGCATGAGATACATGTCGAAGAGATGATCCTGAGTGAAACTTTCTAGGTGGCTGCAGTAATTGATAAACTTTCTCCTTCATGGAAAGAGTTCAAAAACTATCGCAAACACAAGCGAAATGAGATGAAGATCGAGGATCTGATTCTCAAGCTTCGTATTCAGAAAGATCACATGAAGTATGACAAGAAAGATGTCAATGAGCCTGAAGCAAAGATCAATGTGGTTGAACATGGGTAAGGTTCTAAACTGAAAAAGAACAAGCCTGGGAAATGATCCAAATTGGTTTCTAAGGGAGGAGTCTCTAAGAAGCCAAAATTCCAAGGGAAGTGCTTCAACTGTGACAAGCTGGGTCACAAATCTTCTGAGTGCAGGTTGCCAAAGAAGAAGAAGAACCACGAGGCAAACGATGTATCTGAGATCAATCTCTCTGCAGTTGTGACAGAAGCAAACCTTGTTGGGTCAAGCCCAAGGGAGTGGTGGTTGGATACTGGGGCCACTCGTCATATATGCTCTGACAGGGAAATGTTCAATACATTTGAAGAAATGAAGAATGAAAAAAGTTGTATATGGGCAACTCAACCACATCTGACGTGAAGGGATGTGGTCAAGTCATTCTCAAGATGACCTCTGGTATAACCCTGCGCTTGAACAATGTGCCGTATGTACATGATATTCGTAAGAACTTGGTGTCCGGTTTGTTGCTCAATCATCATGGGTTCAAGATGGTGATTGAATCAGACAAAGTGGTTTTAACCAAGCAGAAAACTTATATGGGTAGGGGATATGTAACTGAAGGGCTTTTTAAACTTAATGTATTTGTTGTCAAAAGAACAATCAATAAAGATAATTTTTCAGTTTATTTGCTTGAGTCTTCCAATTTATGGCATGGTAGACTAGGACACGTTAATTATGATACTTTACGTAGATTAATTAACTTAAATCATATTCCGGTATTCAATATTGATCCTAAACATAAGTGTGAAGTTTGCGTCGAGGCAAAACTAACAAGGTCATCATTTCAAACTATTGAAAGGAAATCTGAACCTCTTGATTTAATTCACACAGATATATGTGATTTAAAATTTGTTCAAACAAGAGGTGGCAACAAATAATTTATCACATTTATAGATGACAGCACCAAATACTGCTATGTATATTTGTTGAAAAATAAGGATGAAGCTATAGAGAAGTTTAGTCTCTATAAAAATGAAGTTGATAATCAACTCAACAAGAAAATCAAGGTACTGAGAAGTGACCAAGGTGGTGAATATGTAGCACGTTTGGTGAATTATGTGCACAACACAGAATCATACATCAAACTACTGCACCATATTCCCATCAGCAAAACGGTATTGCAGAACATAAAAATTGTACCTTGAAAGAGATGATGAATGCAATGCTGATAAGTTCTAGAGTGCCTCAGAACATATGGGGTGACGCTATATTGTCTAGCAATTACCTTTCAAACAAGGTACCCCGAAAGAAAGAAGATAAGACCCCATATGAACTATGGAAAGAAAGAAAGCCTTCCTATAAATTCTTACGAATGTGGGGGTGTCTTACCAAAGTAGCCGTGCCTATACTTAAAAAGGTGAAAATAGGTCCGAAAATTGTTGACTGCATTTTCATTGGATATGCACAAAACAGTAGTGCTCATCGATTCTTGGTCTATAAATCTAACATATCAGATATACATAAAAACACGATAATGAAATCTAGAAATGCAATGTTCTTCGAACATGTATTTCCATGTAAATTCAATGATGAAGCAAGTTCTTCAAAACGAACACATGTTGATAGTTGTGAGGACCAAGAATAAGGAAATGAAGTAGATGATGAACCTAGACGTAGCAAAAGAGCAAGGACGAAAACATATTTTGGTCCAGATTTTATGACCTATTTGCTAGAAGGTAAACCTCAAACTTTCAAAGAAGTGGTAAGCTCTTCAGAAGAACTCTTATGGGAAGAGGCAATTAAGAGCGAAATTGATTCCATCATTCAAAATCATACTTGGGAATTAGTGGATCTTCCTCCGAGATGTAAACCGCTAGGATCCAAATGGATTTTCAAAAGAAAGATGAAAGCAGATGGATCAATTGATAAGTATAAGGCCAGGTTTGTAATTAAATGTTACAATCAACGAGAAAACCTAGACTACTTTGATACATATTCTCCTGTGACGAGAATAACCTCCATTAGGATGGTACTTGCAATCGCAGCTTTGCGAAATCTTGAAGTACATCAAATGGATGAGAAAACGGCTTTCTTAAATTGAGATTTAGATGAAGAAATTTACATGGAACAACCTGAGGGTTTTTCTGCTCCAGGATAAGGAAAGAAAGTCTGTAAATTGGTGAAGTCTTTATATGGTTTAAAGCAAACACCAAAACAATGGTATGAGAAATTTGACAATGATATGATGTCAAATGGATTTAAGATCAACGAATGTGAAAAATATGTTTATGTCAAGGACACAGAAAATGTCTATGTCATTATGTGCTTTACGTTGATGACATGCTCATTGTTGGTAGTGATGATAAAATGGTCAAATCTACCAAGGATATGTTGAAATCAAGATTTGATATGAAAGATATGGGACCGACTGATTTAATGTTGGGAATGAAAATCTCAAGGACATCTAACATACTCATACTAAGTCAATCACACTATATTGACATGATTCTTGAAAAATTCAACAAAAATGATTCTGGAATTTTCAGAACACCAGTAGATACAAATCTACATCTATCCAAGAATAAGGGTGAGAGCATCTCTCAACTAGAATATTCCCGAGTGATAGGAAGTCTGATGTACTTAACAAGTTGTACAAGACCAGACATAGCTAATGCAGTCAGCAAATTAAGCCGATATATTCACTGTGATAGTCAATTAGCAATAGGAAGAGCACAGAGCAACATGTATAATGAGAAGTCTAGACATATACGTCAAAGACATAATACCATTAGACAACTAATCTCAACTGGGATTATCACTATTGACTATGTAAGGTCAAAAGATAACATTGTGGATCCGCTTACTAAAGAGTTAAACAGAGAACTAGTTGAGACATCATCGAGAGGAATGAGACTAAAGCCCATTAGATAAAAAGTCGATACAATGGATAGCCAACCTAGTTGACTGGAGATCCCAATATCTAGGTTCAATGGGACAACCAATTTGTACAGTTGGATCACTGTGAGGGTTACCCTCAAGTCCATTCCTATGATGAAACAATGATGCCCGTAGGGAAAATGTTAAACTATGTTTTTAATGATTCTTATGTGTCAAAATTCCTAGCTATGGAAATCCGAGCAGAGTAAAGCGGGTTACTCTTAATTAAGAAATCACCTATGTGAGAGAGAAGTGGGGCCGTTTCTAAAAGAGAATAGTGAAGAGCTATATTCTCCAGAGACTCTCACAGAACCAGACGTATGTTCATGGCCAAAACGAACATAAAAATGAGAACCAAATCGGGTCTAGAAGATACCTGTGTAAAGTGTGTGATCGTTTACACAAAACGGCAGAACAGTTCAAGGATATCACATCTATTGATCATCCAGTAAAGTAAGCATACCTTTACAAGGTAAGGTTCAAAGGGTAACTCCTACCTATCCTATGCAGGTTTCGACCGTTTGAACTTACCAAACATCTTCTTTGTGTCTCCTAGGTCAATTTCATTCTTGTGGGGGATTGTTGGAAATTTTATGATAAACTCTCATTTTGAGAGCAAAAATTGAGTATGATAAATTCCATAGAAATGGAAGATTAAAGTGGATTCGAATTCTCCTTCGTGAGAGCTTCGAAATGGTACACTCAAATTCAAAAAATGGTGAATGGGTGAATGAGAAATTGAGTTTCAAAGTGGACCCATTGTGTAGGGATTAAAATGAATCACACATTGCTTAGGGAAATCACTTATATGTAGTTTATAAGTGAATGTATGATATGAGCTATCAACATGTGTGGCATAAAGGCTCTCTCTTGCCCGCGCAGGAGGGGGGGGGGGGGGGGGGGGGGGGGGTGCAAATCATAGACCCCGAACCTTCGAATGCACGACTTGTGTGTGGACGAGACATGCGGACACGAATGCCGCTCCGATTGGACCGCGAGAGTCAAATTGACGTTTTGCCACTTCCCTAAGTTAACGTTTTTTTTATTGTGATGAATAAGGAAAGCTTTAATTGTTTGACTTCTAATTTCTTACTTGATCACTAAGAATATAGAATCGGATTTTAATTAGAAGTAATTCTCTTTTGAGAATATTATCTAATTAAATTATTTCTTTATTAAATCAAAAACGTAATTTTTTAAAATAATCCCGAATTAATCCCAAAACCCTAGTATTTCGGTTTGGATATTTAATACCTCTAATATTCTATTTACACATACCGGAAAAAGAATATACAAAATTTAGAGGCAGCCGAATTCGTATTCTTCTTCTCTGTTTCTTGGTAAGTTTAAACTCGATTTGAGTTCGTTGGTAGTGGTGTGCCTAGGCCTACCACTGTTGAACCGTTGGATCCTGGGAGACAATCGACTAATACACATACGGTGTTGTCCGACGAAATTGTCTTAAGGACACCGTGTGAAACACGGGCCTCGGTTCAAACTCTGTTTTCCTAACGTGATTTTCTGATGCTGTTATTTTCTGTTTTCCTTGATACCAGTTAGGTTTGATTATAAATTACGATTTACAAATATTATTATTGTTTAAATATATGTACGAAATAAGTTTTCACAATTTTTTTTGAAGAATTTAGAAACCATTCTCATAGACTGTACCAAATGTGAAACCGATGCATGATTACCTAGCTGTTGTAAAATAAGATCAATAAACTGAAATAAAGAGATGAGAGATTGTGAAGAAAGAGAGACGTGGGAAGCTCTATATATTTATATCTGGAGTATTTAAGCTGATCAATCTATATATATATATATATATAATGGTGAGAGGGGTAGTTGTTGTAATATTCCACCTAATTAACTTAAGTATGAAGCAAGAGCAAACCAAGCTTCCTCATGTGAAATGAATTCAAGAGAGGTGTTTAGGGGTGATACAAGTAGATTCTTCTTAAATTGCTTCTTTTCATTTAGGTCAATCATGTATTTGTTTACAATCATTGATATTATGAAAATTATAATTCTCAATTATAATTTCAGCAGTATTACTGTATGTAAAAATATATCATCAATGATTGTTTCCTTCTGATTTCACATTTCTCTCATATAATTTATAGAAATTTTCTCAATATCTATTCTTTTTTTGTATCTCTATTGAAATTACTTCCATCTTAATGGATTTAGTCATTTCATATACTTGTGTCTCTTTAGATATATCAGACTCTTATAGAGTTGATACAAAGAAAGTGAATTTATTTATAACTTGAGTTTTGTTTTCTCTTGGGATCCCAATAACAATACCTTTCAAAAAGGTACATAAACTTATAATATGCATCAAATGATTTATTTTGTTGCATTTTACTTTGATTGTTCTGCAGGAACAATTACTCGGCCGGGGTTTATGAGATAACAACTTATAAAATCTTGTTAACCTTTAATATACCAGGTAACAGATTAATAACTTTCGTATTTAAGAGATAGGAAGATTGAAATGACACACACACACACACACAAACACAAACACACACACACACACACACACACACACACACACATATAATAACTGTCTAAACATCTACACTATTTATAATAGTGTAATATAATCCAGATGATAAAGCACACAACTTTTCTATAATGAGTTTCTGGCCTGAATCATAAGAAGTAATGCATATATATTAAACATTCTCATTCCTTATAGTTTCAATGTGATATCCATTATTCAATATATCTTTGAAACTAAACAGATTCTGTTATATTCCGTTTGAATGATATTAAGTATCAACGATACACAATTTAATACATCTGGTAATAAGATTCTAGCTCTTCTAGAGCCTTTAATTGAATTCGTTAGATCTGATAGATTTCTTTCTGTTTGAATAATATCAAGTATCATTGATACATAATTTAATATCGTTTGATAACAATATCGTGGCTCTTCCAGAGCTTTCTATCATATTCAGAGAAAAGTCAAATTCATAAAATATTTCTGACTTCGCAGATCTGTGTGAGTCGTTGCACTCTCAGCAAGACATTTATTTCCCTTCTAGGAATTTTATGGACATTATGAATAATGCCATTTTATATCTTATCTAAAATGATAATAATCTAATAAATTCATAAAATATATATGACTCTACAGAACTGTATAAGTCGTTGCACTCTCAGCAAGACATATATTTCCCTTCTGGGAATTTATGGACATTATGTGTAATGTCATTTTATATCTCATCTGAAATGATAATAATCTCTCCCCTTTTTTTATTAGGTTTATTCTGTAAACCCTTCTTTTTTTGTTATTTACAAACATTCACTCTTGAGATATGTTTTGAAATCTCATGAATATAAATATATTCAAATTTACTCTCTTGATATTTCTCCTTCAAGAGCAAATATAAAATAGATAAAATATCTTTTACAATCTTATTGTATGTGATATTATGATCTTAAATCCTTTTATGACATTCATAGCATCCTGCTGGATGTGTAGATATTTTTTCTAAAATAAATGATACATTAGGATCTTAAATCTCTTTTTTGATACTCACAACATCCTGTTGGATATGTATAAAATAGAAAAAAAAAAATTCTATTTTCATTTATTCGTTAGGATCTTAAAACTCTTTTATGATACTCACATTTTCCCTCTAAGATTTGTAGATCATTTTACTTAAATGAATGATATATAAACATAACACATCATATATATATGAGATAACTTCATATTCTGAACGAGTTGAAACCCCATGTTCCAAATAATGAAGTATGGCATCATGTATATAACACTGGATCCAGAACTCCAGGTTCTCATCGGTTTTTAAAACCGTGTCATATGCCTGTATATAACATTGGATTTAGAACTCCAATGTTCTCATCGGTTGTTAAAATCGTGCCAACTTAAATATTATAAATCCAACAAATTTTAAGTTATGGTTAGTTGATCTAGCTGATATCATATATTGTGTATAAATAAATACGAATATTTAAAGAGCATAATAATTAAACAATTTATTTGGAAACACAATATAAGCCAGTCCTAAGGCACAACCTAACCAGTCTCGAGACATAGCATAAGTCAGTCTCATATATTGTATAAAAATAAATGTTGAATATTTAAACAATGTATTTAGAGACACAACATAAGCTAGTCCTGAGACACAGCCTAAGTCAGTCCCGAGATACAACATAAGTCAGTCTTATATATTGCATAAAAAAAAATACTGAATATTTAAACAATTTATGTAGAGACACGGCATAAGCCAGTCATAAGACATGGCCTAAGCCAGTCCCGAGACATAGCATAAGTCAGTCTCATATATTGTATAAAAATAAATGATTTTAGGGACATGAGTTCACCCCATATGTGCATAAAAACAAATCTAGAACTATAATATATAAGTTCCATTGACGGCATAAGCCATCTTGTTATATGAAACAATATATATATATCCAGAATATTGAGATGTAAGTAAATTACCTATCAGGGGATCCTATGCGCAACCGTGCCAGAGATCTGGATCTTCCAATGCGTCTGAAAACAGAGTTAATAAAGCTTGAATATGTCAAAACAGTACTTACAAGCATAATTGGTTGAAACTAATGGCACGATTGTGTCTAGAACGGTCGAAATAGCTAGAAATCGGTCCGACTGGGTTGAAAACGGGTGAACATTGCACTGAGTTAGACAGAAAACACTTCTAGGCTGAGTTGACTCGGAAATATTCTCTGACGGTAACAGAATATTCACTAATTGAAATAGAATATTCCCTAATTGATGACGTGGCATATCGCTGACATGGTGATGGCGTGGCACGATTGGGCGCTGACGCATCGCTGATGTGGCAGTGACATGGTACGATTGGGCGCTGACGCGTCGCTGATAGAGTGATGATGTGCGCTGATTGGACAACGATGTGGCGGATGACGTGGTCATCTTCTACCTTAGAAAAATCTGCAGAGATATATGGGATTTTTTTCTTCAGTTTTGACCAATCTTTGACTGGGGCTAGGGAGTTCGTTAGAGCTCCGTTTGAGACGCGATTAGTGGCGTCGAAATCGTATTTCCGAGAGCAACACTATGGTATCCTTCAAAAAGCGATTCAAGCACTATGAAATTTCTGGACTCGATCCAAAACAAAACTATAACTGTCGAGAACCTTTACTAGAACAAAATCACTACTTGCTATGCCTAATCTATACTTGTGTTGATCATGGTTAAATGTCCATAAAATATTTATTAGACCCATAATTATATAACTCATTATATATAAATTGGGTTGTGTTTATTGCTTTTAAAAATGGGTTGCGGGTGACCGTCCCTTTAGATCAGACCCAAGGTCGACCTTGGTACTGATAACGTGTTGTAAAATAAGAACAATAAATTGAAATAAAGAGATGAGAGATGTGTGAGAAATGAGAGTCGTGAGAAGCTCTGTATATTTATATATGGAGTATTTAAACTGATCAGCCTATTATATAATTGATATATATATATATATATATAGTCATTTTTCTATTAGTGTGTACTGATGAAATTATATAAAGACATTGAATGTGAGTCACTCATTTATAAAAGAGTTTTGACAAGTACTTACGTACCAAGTCAAATTATGTAAAATAAGTGATTCACATTCAATGTCCTTATATAATTCCATCAATGTACACTTATATGAACATTTTCGTATATATAATAATAATAATAATAATAATAATAATAATAATAATTCTCCTATCAGAACCGTTAGAATTTTATTATATTAGGACCTTCAACCATAACCACACATTTAAAGTGGATCTATAGTTTCATATTAATAAATACTTATATCCATACCCAATATGTGATTTTGATTGGACATACTTACCTCTTATATCAAGAACTTTTTATCGGAGAGAGAGAGTGAGAGAGAGTGTGTGTTGAGAGGGGTAAAGCAAGAGCAAACCAAGCTTTCCTCGTGTGAAATGAATTCAAGAGAGAGGTGTTTGGCGGTGATACACAAAGTCATGTGGTGGGGTTTATTTATAACACTAGCAAGTTGAACGCAGTCTAAAGTTTAAGGTCCTTTTCGAGTCTTTTGTTGTCTTCGGAGTTGGGACATCTTTTACTCTGATGGGACATATATGAAAGCCGAGTACAATATAAATTTTATATCTATACCGATCAGGAATGCAAATAAAATGGAATTAACTTCTATTAAAAAAAAACCATAATTGTCACTTTTTGGCAGGAACTTAATTTTCTTTTTCTCACCCTATTATTGGGATTCGTATCATTGGCCGAATACACTACACCAAAGCCAAAAAATATCACATGATATGTACGAAACTATGAATATGATATAAGCTAATCTGAGTGTGACAAAGACTATTTTTACCTGCCTTGAGAGTTAGGACATCTATTAAGAAAAAAGTCAATAAAATCTTAGTAAATGTGAGATTATTGTCTTACGTATATTGTTTATTTTATTTTATTTTTTCAATATCTCCGGAAATGATATATGAATTTTTCAAGAAACTAATAGATAGAAAAATCAAGAATTTAGATCCTTTATTGTATCGATATTTATCTTGATTTATAGATATGGTGATATATGTAATCGATGACTGAAATTTTATTTATATCACTCTCATTATTTTAAAGGTAAAATATTATCTTAACGTGTTTTAGATCAGGAAAAAGTTCCGTAGAGAAGATGATTCAACTCCAAAAATCAAAGCTCCAAATAACTTTTGGAACAAGTAACTTTGAAAGATATCACATTAACTATCAAAGCGTCAAAATTTTCTCCTTAATTGACTTGAAAAGTCTTTTGGATTGGTTGGGAGCCATGGGGACTGTAGCAATCAAACGTTACTGAAATTTTGATACAAAGCAACTGAGATATCTATTCATGGTGGAAAAATCAGATGTCTATTCAAAATTCCAGGCTAATCAAAATAATGTACTTGGAGGATGTAAAAGCATTAGATTGATCTTTGTTGCAAACTGATTTTAAGAGTTATTTAAGTGATTTTATCGGAAAAAAAATCAAATAAAAAACATTTAATGGAACACATTAAGTGAAAAAATCAAACATGTCCTAAGTTACATTGTATAACTTCGAATCTAAAATAATAAGAAACATACGGAGTTCGATAGATCAAAATAAAATGAAAAAATTCACAACTATGATGATGATATTTAGATAATAGTAAATTTTTTTGGCTAACGACAGGGGGATACAAAGGAAATCGACACAGCTATTGCAGTAGTTTGGCTACAAATTCATTAATGTCCTTATCAGAACTTCCACCTTCATCAATGGCCTCTCTAGCCAAAATCTTCCATTTCTTTGTATTCTCCTTCATCTTTTTGCCCTTCTCTCCCTCCATGACTTCCTTGATACATTCCTCCACAGCTTGTCTTCTCACAATGCCTTTCTCATCAGGCAGAGCTCTGATTCCAGTCCCACAAACATCCTCAACGTACTTGGCATTCGTCGGTTGGTCAGCCCAATAAGGCACAGCCACCATTGCCACTCCAAGACTCAGTGCTTCAAAAACTGAATTCAGCCCACAATGTGTGACAAAGCAACCTATTGACTCATGTGCTAAGACTTCCAATTGAGAGCACCAACTCACAACAAGACCTTGATCTGATGTCTCCTCTTTGAACTTGTTTGGTAGTTTTTTTTCCTCTGATTCCCTCACAACCCACAAGAAGTAGTGTTTGCATGCTTTCAATCCCCAAGCCAACTCTTCTATCTGTTCTTCTCTGATATCCGTCGTGCTCCCGAAAGAAGCATAAACCACTGAACCACTAGGCTTGTCATTCAACCAAGTCATGGAAGCACTGATGTTTGGTTTATATAGATTGATGCCATAGTCTCTATCATCTTCAAGTCTTTTGTCTATGTACATAGATGGAAGAGTTGGTCC
The DNA here is from genome assembly GCA_032871835.1 of Dipteronia dyeriana. Classification (NCBI taxonomy): domain Eukaryota; kingdom Viridiplantae; phylum Streptophyta; class Magnoliopsida; order Sapindales; family Sapindaceae; genus Dipteronia; species Dipteronia dyeriana. The sequence continues at coordinate 521,048 of CM065299.1, read as the reverse complement.
AACTGTCCCCAATTTCCAGATTTTAGCCATCCAATCTACAACCTGATGATAAGAAAACCAGAAAGAACAAGTAATTTATTATATCAAAGAATAATTCTCTAGTCAGGACCAGACCTGAAATTTTTCATGCGGTCTCCAGGATTATCGCATGAATCCTTGAGACTTTACAAAAAATTTCAGGTCTGATCCTGACCGGATGACCGGAGAAGGACCCTATATCAAATGATCAAAATGACTCAAAATAAAAACTTTTTAGATGCTAATTAATTAACCTTTTCTTCCAGCTTGTAAAAAGTGTTGAAAAGCAGCCAGTCTGCTTCATCAACATTTGAGAATTGATTCATTGTGAAATCATGCACAGCTGGGAGTGTTGATTCTGATTCATAGACAAAAGAGGGTGTCTCGGAAGCTCTAAGCAGTGGCAATCCAGGAATGGAAACATGATCAGACCCGGAAATTGGCAACTGAAGAAGCCCCTTGTGGACATGATAATATATGTTGTTGACAGCACAAGTTTGAGTGAAAAACACAACTTTGAGTACACCAAACTGCTTGGCCACATCTAGTGCCCATGGAAACAGTGAATCATAGACAAGTACAGTGACAGGATGTCCAGTATCTTCAAGTTTCTTCATCAACATTAACAATGTCTGTGATCCTACAGTCCTGAAACTCTCCAAAAATTCTTCGGGGCTCTTAGGTTTTCTGTTTTCCATCTCATCAAAGCCATTAGAGATTGTTTCAACAGCTATTGAGCATTCAGGATCAACAAGTATGGACTTGGATAGATAAATGGTGGTTACTAATGTGGCTTTGATCCCTTTTGAAACCAAACGTTTAGCAAACTGAAGCATTGGATTAATGTGACCTTGAGCTGGGTATGGAAGGACCAGAACATGAGGATGAGATTTGCAGGAGGACTTGTTTTCCATTTCAAATACAAAATAATGCAGAGAGAATATCAATAGAAGACAATTTGGGAAGGGAATTCTAATTTTTGGATCTTAACTAACTTTGTGTAACTTCGAAACTGGACAAAAATTTCAGGATCGGTATGATCAAATACGGATGCAGTATAGCTATATAATAACCATGTCAATGAATTCGCATTAATTTATTTAAACATCAGGATTATGGAATATATTAGTACAACCACGAGGTAAGCACGGCTTTATGTAATAATTTTCAATTTCCTGCTTTTTAGATGCTAGAATCTTCCTTCCATGAATATAAGAATAAATTATTTTATTGTTTACTCATCAAATTATGGATCAATTAAACCCGGTCAACCCAATCCGACCCAACTAATATAGGGTTGGGTTGAATTTTTTGTAACCCGATTAATATTGGGTTATTATCTTCCTAAATGCTCAGTTAACATATAATTAGACAATTGTTTCACTTTATGGATGAACTTTTAAATTGGTGGATTTTTCAATACGTGATCAGTTAGAACACAAAATTATAAGAGATAATAAATTCTAAAGCTAACTACAAATTGATTGAAAGACAACAAACAAGTTTTGGGTACTTCTAATTATATTTATTGAAAGTAAATTGAAACATATAAATTAAGTGAGACACAACATGATCATCAGGATCATGAACAGGACAGATTGGTTACAAATTCATCAATGTTGTTATCAGAAGATCCACCTTCATCAATGGCTTCTCTAGCCAAAATCTTCCATTTCTTTGCATTCTCCTTCATTTTCTTCCCCTTCTCTCCCTCCATGACTTCCTTGATACATTTCTCCAAAACTTGTCTTCTCACAATGCCTTTCTCATCAACCAAAGCTCTGATTCCACTCCCCCAAACATCCTCAATATACTTGGCATTCGTCGGTTGGTCGGCATAATGAGGCACTGCCACCATTGCCACTCCAAGGCTCATTGCTTCAAGAACTGAACTCAGCCCACAATGTGTGACAAAGCAACCTACTGACTCATGTGCCAAGACTTCCAACTGTTGGCACCAACTCACAACCAAACCCTTGTCTGAATTCTCCTCTTTGAACTTGTTTGGAAGTTTTGTCTCCTCTGACTCCCTCACAACCCACATGAAGTAATGTTTGCTTGCTTTCAATCCGTAAGCTATCTCTTCGATCTGTTCCGGTTTTTGATCCGAAACGCTCCCGAATGAAACATAAACAACGGAACCACTTGGTTTATCATTCAGCCAACTGATGCAATCACTCTTTGTCTTAAATAAGTCGATTCCATAGACTTTATCATCTTCAAGTCTTTTGTCCAAGTAAAAAGATGGAATAGTTGGTCCTATTGTCCTCACTTTCCAGCGTTTAGCCATCCAATCCACTTCCTGACAAAATAAAAAACAGATAATAAGAATACATTCGTCGCAGAATCTGAAAAAACAGAGTCCTGTTAACCTGCAATACATGAAAAAAGTTATATTTATCGCGACCTTTTTGTAATTTTAAAAACTTTCGAGTTTTTTGCCGCAGATTCAAGTCTTTTGCTGCAAAATAGTAATAATTTGCTGTAAAACTTTTTACCAATATAGAATTTGCAACACTCTTTTGCTACGGATGACATCGTATTGTCTCCGGTACAAAACGTTATATCTAACATTACAAATAAACTTACCTTCTCCTCCAACTTGTAGAAAATGTTAAAAAGTACCCAATCCGCTTCATCGATGTTGGAAAGTTGATTCACTGCCAAATCACTCAAACCTGGCACGGTTGATTCCATATCATGAATGAAAGACGGTGTATCGGAAGCTCGAAGCAATGGCAATCCAGGAATGGAAACATCATCAGACTTCGAAAGCGGCAGCGGAAGAAGTCCCCTGTTCACATGATAATAAATGCTGTTGACAGCACAAGTTTGAGTGAAGAACACAACTTTGAGTAGCCCAAATTTCTTGGCCACATCAAGCACCCAAGGAAATGCTGAATCATAAACAATGGCAGTGACAGGTTCACCAGCATGGTCAAGTTTTTCAATCAACTTCACCAATGTCTCTGACCCAGCAACTTCGAATGTCTCGAAGTATTGTTTGATGCCCGTAAACTGGACCTCATCTGACCCATCAGAGATTGTTTCAATGGCCATTGATGATGAACATTTTTTATCTACATGCATGGTCCTGGAGAGTTGAATAGTGGTGACAAATGTGGTTTTTACTCCTTTGAAAACCAAGCGTTTAGCGAATTGAAGAATTGGGTTGATGTGACTTTGAGCTGGGCAAGAGATGATTAGAACATGAGCTCTACAGGTTCTTTTTCCTTCCATGTTCATTGATTTTGATCAAACTAGAAACCTGAGAAAAAATTGCAGAGAAGATGTGTTGATTGGAAGTCAAGTACTTGGGAATTCAAAGACTTTTATATTATTACTAGTATAGGTCCACGAAGTATGATGGAGCTGCATTAAATTCGTGGTTGATTTTTTTTGTTGAATAATTTTGATTTTCAGTTTTGTAAATGCATATGTTAGTATGAAGACAATACTTTTTATTTATCCAATAATCATGGATCACGGATCTTGTCGACCGACAAAGAATTCATAGAACTTCAAAAACCAATTAAAGTAAACCAAAGTGATACTATATTTTTCAAATCTCTAACTCATTTAACTTATTAATTATTTAATTTATATGTTATACGATAAATAAGATAAATTAATAAGAGCATCTTTGACAGTAAAGGAGACCCCCCTTACTTTAATTAAGGAAGAAAATGTATTTTTTGTAACTCCACTAAGTCTCTTCAAAGCTTTTTTAATTTATTTTGATGGAGCTCGCTTCCTTAATTATAGGGTGATTTCAACCTTCTACATTTTTTTTTTGTTTTGAAAAGCCTCAAAATATTTAACTTTTAAATCTCAATAAAATTTATTATCCAATGAATAACTTTTTAAAACATCAAATTAATAATAAAAAAGTATTAAGAGAAACATTTAATGGAATATTGATGGAATACATACTGTCTTAATGATAATTTACAACAAAATTCACATTTATTTAAGTGGGTCTCTAAAGGAGACGGTTCGAGATCCTCTAATGTATACATTATAGTGTGAGATGGAGTCACGAAAACGGAGATAACAATCAACCAATTGGACTCACTCGTTGTGCACCATTAAGATCATCCCAGTTTGGTTTTTGTCTCCAAACTACTTGAAGGAAATAAACATGGCCAATGGAGTTGCAAAATGCGAATATCTCTAAACGCCAAGAATAAACTAGACTTTATCAACAAAACAATCAAGGCACCAACAAAAACCGATGCCAAGTTTCCTACGTGGGAACACTGTAATCATTTTGTATTTTTCTGGATCTTTAATTCTGTTCATTCTAATATTGCTAGTAGTGTTATCTATGCAGAATCTACAATCGATGTCTGGAAGGATTTACACGAAAGATTCTCACAAGGGAATGACTCCTTGATCTATCAAACCTGACAAGAGATCGTAAAGCACCAACAGGGACACCAATCCGTCTCAATTTGCTACTCAAAGATGATGGCACTTAGGAACGAATTGGCCTCCTACCATGACTCAATCACCTGCAGTTGTGGAGCTCTTAAGGCCTTGTTAAAAGAGAAGAGAATGAAAGGGTTATGCAATTCCTTATGTGGTTGTATGATTCCTTTTCCACGGTTCGTGGATCCATACGCATGATGAATCCTCTTCTCGAAACCCTAAAGTCCCATGCCCTCGTCCTGCAGCACAAGAGACAAGCTGAAGTAGTCGCCAAGCGAGACATCACTGCACACCATCCTGCCCATTGGTTCGAGCTAATACCGCAAAATCGATCGACCAGGAGTAACTTTAATCGGTTGACCGGAGGAGGTCGAAAAGATCACCACTGCTCATATTGCGACATGAATGGCCACACGATCGACCCTGATATTTTCTTTATGGATTTCCCTCTGGACACAAGTTATAAGGCAAAGATGTCAAACCAAGAGGGAAGAAACCACAAACTCTCTAGTCACTTCGATTGAAGAGATGCCAGACACGAAACAATTCACCGTGAATGAGTATGACCAAATCATAACCATTATTCGCAAGGAGACTAGTAACACTGAATCCATTATCAATACTTCAGGTATAGATTTCCCATCTATCTATCAGGGTCGACCCCGACAATATTGGGGTCCGGGGTGAAAATGAAAAAAAATTGAAAAAATGGGTTCGATGACATGTCAAATGAGAAATAGGATGTTGTCACAAAATGGGTAACATGATTTTTTAAATATATTATGTATATATAATTAAAAAAGAAAAAGAATTGGACCCTTCAAAATCACATTTTTTTTTTGATATATTTGATACATATGATTTTTTTAAAAATGAATTGAACCCTTCAGAGTCACAATTCTTTTTTTACAGATCTAACCTTCTATACCCAAAACTCAATGCAACATATTATCTTTTAAAAAAAAATTGGGGTCAGGGCAGTTGCATTTGATGCACTACCCCAGGGCCATCCCTGTCTGCGAGAATTGAATTTGTAACTAAGAGAGTAAGAGTTAAAGATTGAAGTGAGAATCTGAAATGGGGAACATTGGAACAGAGGAAGTAGAGTCGTAGAGATATGAGTAGTAATAAGAGTATTGAGTCGTTGAGTCTTCGAGAGATTGAAAGAAATGAAAAAGTGGAATTTAAGAACAAAAAAGGAAAGAAATGAAAAAGTGGAATTTAAGAACAAAAAAGGAAAGAAACCCTATTGGACCTCGAGTGATATACCTGAATCGAACATTTATTTTGGACTTTGTTTGTAAATGACCCAATTTTAATTTTTTTTATGGGGTTTATTCAATTTGGTCCCTATATAATTGGGAAACATAACATTTTTACTTGTTAATTGATTTTTAATTAAATTGGTCCATATATAATTCAAAATAGCTCATTTTAGTCCTAATGTTAGTCAAACTAACAGTCAACCCATACAAAATGAGTTAAAAGTCCTTTTACCCCTATTAGAAGATGACTGAGTGGAAAAATGAGTTTGTTATTTAATTAAATATATTTTTCCATAATTGATAAAAAATTAAAAAGAATAATGGAAAAAATTAGATAAATGGATCTCCACCTTCCATCTTAGAGATGGATGGTGGAGATTGAATAATAAAAAAAAATATATATATATATATATTTTTAAATATTGCAAAAATAAAAGATAAAAAAGAAAAAGTGAATAGAAAATGAAAAAAAATATCTGATTTTTACTAACAAGAAACTGATTAGAATGTTTTTTATTAAAAAAAAATCAAATTAAAAAATCAAAATAATTTTACAAAATGAAGATTCAAAAAACGAGAAAAAAATTTGAAACAAGAGGTGGATATATCTCCATCCCTGTTTTGTTTGTTTGTTTTTTTTAATTCTTTATTTCATTTTTTTTTTGTTTTTTCTTATTTTGTAAATTTTTTTTAAAATTTTAATTTTATTTCTTTTAAAAAATCTTTCTTATCAATTTTTATAATAATAATAATATATATTTAAAAAAAATTCTATTCAGTTTTTCTTTATTATATTTTATTTTTGCAATTTTTTAATTCTATGGTTTTATTTGTTTTTTTATTTGATCTTCATCGTTCATCTCTGAGATAAAATGTGAAAATCCATATATCTAATTTTTTTTTATAATTATTCTTTTTAATTTTTTATCAATTACGGAGATTCCTATTTAATTATAGGGTAAAATCGTCTTTTCACTCATTCCATATCTAATAGGGGTAAGAAAGATTTTCGACTGATATTTTAACGGTTGATTTTTAGTTTGATTAACGGTAGGATTAAAATGAGTTATTTTGAATTATATATGGACTGATTTGATGAAAAATCAATTAACAAGTAAAAAAGTGACGTTTCTCCGTTAGATAGGGACCAAATTGTATAAATATTTTTTTTATATATAATTATTTTGTTTTAACTTTTCAACAAACTTGGATCAAAATGTGCCTTTTCTTTGATCCTAAAATTTGGACTAATAACCAAACACATATTTAGACTTTTTATAAATTAAAATAAAACAAAAATGGGCTCTTAAGCTTCGAAATATGTAAACATGAAAATGAACCTTTAAAATAATACTTAAAATATATAAACATGAAAATGAGTCCCTAAATTAATACTAAAAACATAGAAACATGCCCCTTTAAAAATTAGGTCAGGGGCGGTCACCCCTCTGGCCAAACTGAAGGGCTGGCCATGCTGTCTATGCAAATAGTGGGTGGATAATAGATAATGGCACCACCGATCATGTGTCTAAAAATCCACCAATTACAAATAAATTTACCTGTAAATATACTTTTGTACAATTGCCAAATAGAGGAAATACTGAAATTAAATCCATTGGATCCATGAAATTATACACTGGATCCATGACATTATGCAATGATATGACTGTTGACAATGTGCGATATGTCCTGAACTTTAAAGTGAATTTGCTCTCTATTAGCAAACTATTGTGTTAATGGAGATGGATAGACTTAGCAATTTATCGGATAATATAATCCACGAACTTTTGTCGTGTTCTCCCACGAAGACTACGGTGAAGACTTGTGTTTTGTCTAAAAGATGGAAGAACTATCGGAGGTAAACGGACAATCTCAGCTTCAATTGTAGCGATTTTCTTAAAAACAACAATACCTTCCACAATTTCATCCTTCATGTAATGCAACATCGCGAAAACTCATTCAATGTCAATCGGTTCAGTTTGTTCATTATAAATTACTTATATATCTTATTATTTTTTTGAGATATTAAGATTTTAGTCATCCTGGTTTACGTTTATCTGGATTTGATCCATTAGTTTTTGAAATTATTAACTTTAGTCCACTAGTTCTTTGATAATACCTAGTCCAGTTTATACCGTCTAATTCCGTTAGTTTTTTGTTGACTTCCGTTAGGTCAACAAGGGTATTTTAGGAAATTCGATGAAAGCGGTCTGGAACAAGAGTAAAGATCATTATGCCTTCCAATATAAATAAAAACAATCTAAATAAATTTAATAAATGATGATAATAATAATAATAATAATAATAATAATAATAATAATAAATAAATAGATAAATAAATAAAAAAAAGAAAAAAGAAAAGAGGAGCCATGACTTTTCGATCATCATCATCGTTCAACCGAATCCATTCAATCACCACCATTGTTCAACCAAATCCCTTCAACCAACCACCACCGTTCAACCAAATATATCATCATCATCATCATCATCAAAATTACCACCACCACCAGATCAACCCATCACCAACTTCAACACCAGATCGAAATCCATTCATCCAAATCCACCACCACCACCATCACCATCATCATCCATTCAACCGAATCCACCACCATTAGCCATCAACCATCAACCATTAATTAACAATCAACAAACCCAACTTTCAAATCAAAAACAAAAAATCAATAAATCTAGATCTTCGAACCCAGATCCTTCTTCACTCCAACAACCGCCATTTCAAAAAAAAAAATCCCACAAACACACATCCAGGTATAAACCCCAAAATCCCCAATCCAGATCTTTGACCTTGAAGAAGTAACAAAGCAAGCAGATATGGCGACAATGATGATGATGATATGGAGGAAGATGAGGAAGAAGCCGCAGAGAGACGGGAACAAGCGAAGCGAGAGAGCGAGGAAGATGAAAATGGAGGTTGCAGCGAGGAGAATATAGTTGCATAAACTTAGGGATATCTCAAAAAAAAAAAAGTCGAGTAAAGGTGGATTTGGTGGTGGCGGTGTGGGTTTGGAGGTGGTGGATGTGTGAATTTAGAGGTCGATTCGGCGGATTTGGTTGTCGATTCGGCGGATTGGAGGTGGTGGAGGTGTGGGTTTGGTGGAGGTTATCTGTTGAAGATGAGAGGAAAAAAAACTGATGGAGAGAGATGATTTTTTATTATTTAGATTAATTATATTTTTTTCTTTTCAATTTATTTATATATATATATTTTCATAATTTATTTAATTAAATTCAAAATTACCACACTACCCTTCACCAAAAGCCTTTATTAAAGGTATTTTAGTCATTATGCCATCTGACAATGTCAGTCCGTGTATTCTGATTGAATTTCTAACCGAAGGATTAAAGTTAGTAATTTCAAAAACTAGTAGATCAATCCCAGATAAATATAAAAATATTAATATCTCTATTTTTTATACCTTTGATTCATTTCACATATTTCTATGCACTCTTACAGAGCCTAGAAGAGCCCAAAACCAATATCTTTCCTCCGATGTCTTCTGAGTTTGCATCATTGAAATCTCTAGAATTTTGTGGAGTTGAGATATTGGATTATTACCAATTTGATTGTATTTTCTCCAAGTTAAAAAACCTGGAGAATTTTGAATTAATTGATTGGAGAGTGGGAATTTTGGAGACTCCTCTCAACATCAAAAGTCGAAGCTTGGTTAAATTAACTATATCAGAATGGGGTGGAGATATATTAGTGCTTGTGAATTGTGATATCGGCTCCAAGACTTAAATTTTTTGACTTCCATTCGTTTTTTGATGTGAAGTAGATTAAATTTGAGAATTGTATGATGCTTGGAAAGGTGAATATGAATTAAAGTCGCCTTAGAGATTGCTCGGAGAGAAACAATTTTTCCGAATCAATTAATGGAATATTTTGGAAATAACAAGTATATATGGAGTAGAGTACACTTGGCAACTATCAGTATCGTTGAATTTTTATAAGATAATTAACTCTATATCTGTTCATTTTTTTTTTACCATCAGGTTTTAGGTGTAGGATTCTAAAAATTGTGCCTCCGTACTAAATCTCAAACCCTTTGAAAGGGAAGTTCCATAGAAATAAAAATTACATCTCGTTTATAGATTATTTATTATCAAGAAAAATTCATATCATGTTATACAATTGAAAATCCACGATCATTTTGTAAAGATGAACCCATTAAGGTATCAAATCTCAATCATTTAAAATTTCTTAAACTAATAATTAGTCCGGCACATGGCCATTTATATAAATGAATCAAAACGAAAAATTCATTTTTCGTCTTGTTCATTTAAACCTTTGTTAATTTGGTATCACACGAAGGTAAGGAACATCACGTGTGGTTTTTAGAAGGATATAATGTTGATAGAAACCTTCCAAGTTATTGGAAGGAATTAAGAGAATATAAGGAAGTTAAAGAAGAATGGATGATCATACATTAATATAATTAATTAGGTTGTTGTCTATTTTTCTTAATTTGACTAGTTTATGCTATACTAGTTAGAAGAATGCAATTATTATAGAATCTTTTCATTAATGACTAGTTTGATATTGTTGTAATTTTTATAATAATCGCTGTTAGTTGTGTTGATGAATAATCAACCGTGATGTTAATCAATAGATGTTTGGTTAATTGCATTTTTAAAACTGTTGTATAGCTCAAAAAAAATATATACATATGTTTGATAATTTTATTATAAAAATACTGAGATTAGTTACAATGATTAAAATATACATAAGTTTAGTACCTTGTTTCATTTTTTATATTAATTATATATATTAAATCAATAATATTTAAGTAGAATTTATGAATTGAAAACAAAAATCATAAGAACAATAAAAAAAATAAAAGATTTTATAAATCAAATCAATATTTAAATAAAATATTTAATTTTGGGATGAAATAAGGTATATAAATTATTTTAATTTGATTTTGTAAAAATAAATGGATAATAATGATATTTTAAAAGATACATTAAATGCTAAAACAATTAATCACTTTTAGAACAAACGTATTCTTTTTCACTGTTTTTAAGACCATTACATTAATTAAAACAAACTTGTAATATTTTATTTGTGCTTGACAATGAATTATATATATTGTTAATATTGCTTTTAATAGTTTAATAGGGAATATAAATTCATAATTGGTCAGTATTATTGCTTTTAATTTTGTTCTCAAACCATCCAAATGTCAAGTTTTAAGATGTAGTATGTGCACCAGAATAAGAGTTTTTTTTTTTTTTTTTTTTTTCTAAACAGAACAATTCTTTTCTTATGATAAAATAAGACGTAAAATCTTATCTTCCAAAGCGATATTCTTAAAAATACACACATGAATTATGAATAAGAAAATGAACCTCAAGTCCAATGACGGATCTAGAAATTGTAATGAGATGAGACAATTGAATAAAGTAATAATTATAGAAACAAAAATAAAAATTTAAAATCATAATAAAATGAGATATTTTATATAAAACAATTGATGATATTTTATACAACCGCACCTCAAGTCCAAGAGAAGCTGCAAACAAGAGACAAATCAGTTTCTTTTTTTTTCCAGCAGCTACATTCTACAACCATAACCATTGCATATTTAGTGTTTGATGTTGTAAAGAGCATTTAATTCAGTCTTTCTTCAAGAATATTTTCTCTGCCTCTAAAACCATAACCAACCCCATTAAACTATAATTTTCTAGCAGCAAAACTAATGAAACAAGTATACAACAGACCAAAACATTCTGATACAATAATCATCAGTCACAAAAATAAAGACATTATGAGAGAAGTTGATGTGGAAGCACCGAGACTTAACTTTTTACCGTTTAAATATGGCCGAAGACGAATAATTTGTTGGAGCAACTAACTAAACATCGGAGTTCTATTTTAAGCTTCGATAGCAGAGAATGATGGTTGTTTTGGAAGATTTTGAATAGTGTAGAGCTTTTTCTTAACAAGAATGCAAGAAAAGACAGTAGATCATTAAGTTTGGAAGCACAACAAGAATAGATCAATAATGTGAAATAAAGTTGAAGTACATTGATTGAGATTGACTGTCATATTGTCCGGGAGCGCTTGAGCGAGGAGAAATCAAATCGGCCTACTTGTCTAGTGAGAGTAATGCAGATATATTTACTAAAGTATTGGGTCAAACATCATTTCACACACCTCACACAACAACTTGGGGGGAGTATTAAAGGAAAGAATCTCGTTGATTGTTGGTATTTATTATGTAATTAAATTAGTTTCACTTTTCTCATTTGTATTAGTTGTATAAATATATGTAATTTTTTTTTTTCACAAATTCTCTCACTCTCTTTTCCCCAAAATACCAAATTTTAAAAGTATGCCCATGTGCATCTACCAGCATATTTGGGTAGACTTCTGATCTTATATAATGTTTGATCTTTGACAAGTACCAACCCAATTTATGTAATGTGAATTTGATAGATTGAGAGGAGGCACATTTTTACCAGCATTGTCTCTACAAACTTCTGACTCATATAGTTCCTCTTGACTCATACAATTCTTGATCTTGGTAGCTGTAGATAGATTCCTGACCGTTAGTTGTTCAAATAAAATAAAGATAGAGAGAAGGTTTAGTGAATATTTGTCCTATAAGAATTGGATGAATGGCCGGTTTTATTATAGGAGGCTACTCAGTTGAACATTTCACAGAAGAAGGATAAGAGTTGGGTACAAAATGCATTAGGACGTTTTAATATATATAAGAAAATCGTATTAGGAGTTTTTTAATCAATGTGACTTGAAGCCAAATTTTGCTCTACATATTATTACAATACACATCTATTATCACTTAGAAAGTAATCAATCATCTAATTTATCTTGATTTGAGAGGAAAATATGAAACACTTAGAAGAGCATATATAGCAATTTGACTACAAATTCACCTATGTAGTTATCAGTACTAATGGCTTCTTTGTGCTTCTCTCTCGAGTTGTCAAATGGTCGTATCGGATTGTTAATTTCAAGATTCGACCAAATTTAAGGGTCGGGTTCGGACAAAGTACTTGATTTTTTTGCAAGGCCTAGCTCTACATAGTTGCCCTTGGAATTTTTTGATTTTTTAAAGGGACATTTTTGCCCTTCCAATTTGACCTTTGCACACTCAATATTCACACTGACTAGTATATAATAATCCATGCTTTAATATCAACCACAAACATGTTTCTCATTCACTTCAACAACTAGTCAACTACAACATACAGTAAAAATCTTTCTTCTTCTCTAAAATACAACAAACCCAAACACTACCTATTTTAATAATATAGGCTTTTCTATTCCAACAACAGATTCATGGGGGCAACATAAGCACAACACCAAGCAACATCAATAGAGGTTTAATAATCATTTACCATGAAATCAGACACAGCAAATCACCGCAATATTCTGCATGTTGCTTGTGCTAGCAATAACATAAAATCATAACCAATAGTAGTTAATTATCCAAAAATCATACACAACACTTACAACACTTACAAACCGTAAAAATTTGGAACCTATTAATGAACAACTTCAAAGAAAACATTTTTTTTTTTCAAAACTAAACATTTTTCACCAATATTAGACAGACAAATTTATCGAACAGTTTATTAAGAGGTAGTTTTACCTCCAATAAAAAAAAAACCCCAAATTTAAGAAAACAGAAACCCTAATGTGACTAAATATTAGATGAATACTTCAATCTCAGATTCTTCATGCAACAAACAACATAAAAATAAGTAAAACCATGTTTTTTTAAAAACATATAGTCCACTATCATGTAACCTTTCTCTCAACATTAAAGCTAGACAACTCAATTGTGGTGATGACAACTCAATTGTCGTATCATTTGGATTGAAATTCGGGTTATATAACATTACTCAAACATTTAATACCCCCATAAAGTGAGGAGGGACGAAATAATAATATCCCTATATTTTTTGTTGACAGTATAATATCTCTGTTAATATATTACAAATCAGTAATATATTAGACATCACAAATCATATCTTAGTTACTTAAAAAAAAGTCACAACTTTTTTCGTATTTCAAATTTATGATATTTTTTTTATATGACGTAATATCAAATAAAATATGTTGTCATCAATATTTATTCATTTACCAATGAGTGCATGATACATAATGGGTTACGAAATGAGAAATATTTTCTCCCGTTACCTTTTTCTCGACGAGGCAAATATGAAAGCTGCATTTAATTTTTCTCTACCGATTATCATATAACATTTATTTATTTATATCCCCATATCCATTTACCGGCCTATTTGGGTAGATTTCTGATCCATATAATGTTTGATATTTAATAAGTATCCTTATATCCATTATTTTTTTGAAGAAAATTGTATAAGGAGTTTTTTTTATCAATGCGACTTGAAGCCAAATTTTGCTCTAGATATTATTACAATACACAGCATATATTATCACTTCGAAAGTAATCAATCATCTAGTTTGATTTAATTTGAGAGGAAAATATAAAACACTTAAAAGAGCATTATAGCAATTTGGCTACAAATTCATCAATGTTGTTATCAGAACTTCTACCTTCATGAATGGCTTCTTTTCCCTTCTCTCGAGGGTGGTGCCGGGTCGTAAATTTCAAGGCCAAACCAAATTTGAGGGTCGGATACGGATTAGGCCCTTAATTTTTTTCTTGTAAGGCCTGGTTCTACCCATGAGCTCTCTCCAAGCATGCTTGGGTGATCCGATAGGCTTTACCTCATTTTTTAAATCCGACCCCATCATCGATCCCCTAAAAGCCCAGCCCTCCAAGCCAACGGGCCTCAATGGTCAAACCCAACCCATCCCTTCAACGGGCTTAGCCATCCATTTGACACCTCTACTTCTCTCCCTCCATCACTTCCTTGATGCACTCCACCACCACTTTTCTTCTCACAATGTCTTCCTCGTAAGGCGGAACTCTCAGCCTTTCCGGTGCCAGGCTCATTGTACGTAGCCATCAGAGATTGTTTCAACAGCTATTGATTAGCATTCAAGATAAACATATAAATATATAATATGCACCGACTTGGATAGATAAATACAAAAAATGGTGGTTGCTATTTGCTAATGTGGCTTTGATTGTCCCTTCTGAAACTAAACGTTAAGCAAATTGAAGTAGTGTGTGGGACGCTCAGATCAGGAAATGATCTCTTCAGGATTTTGTCTCCATATCCATTATTTTTTATTCAACCAAAAAAAAAAAAAAACAGAAGAAGTGACAAAAATGAAGAGAAAATGTCTCTATTAAGATTTGTCTAAAATATGACAAAAGTTCTACTGTTTTCTCAGTAGTCAAAACTTAAAATTATCGAAAACTTGTCATGCATGATGCAGCCAGCTCTGTGTGTGTGCGCAAGCCAAATACGACAAGGAACTATATATGTCGACAATGACTTGCCAATTTGCTGTCTGTGAACTACTACCTTTTATACATATAACCAAGACCATCCATCAATTCAATGAAGATTTTCTATGTTATTATCAAGTAATGTTAGACAAAAGCTAACAGACATGAAGATTATATGCAAACAAAAAGTAGTGAGTGGCCTCACATTTTCCACTTAACTTTAGTTCCAATCAGTATCAACAATCTAATTAAATGCAACACTACTTACTACTTTTGACTTTGGTGTATAGATTGTACACTAATAATTATACAACCAGTTAGCCAGAAGAGAAAAAGAGCTTGAGTTCTGTGAAACAACAATGGACACTTTAGAGGGTGATGATTCCTGCAAAGCTCACTGTTTGGTCTTATCCTACCCAATGCAGGGCCACATAAACCCATTGCTTCAATTCTCCAAGCGCTTACAACACAAAGGAATCAAAGTCACTCTAGTCAATACTCGCTTCATTTCCAAAACCATCCATAGAGCTTCTTCCAACAGCTCTATTGCACTTGAAACGATCTCCGACGGCTACGATGAAGGTGGTGTTGATCAAGCAGAAAGCTTTCCAGTCTACTTGAAGAGATTTGAGCAGGTAATTCTTCTCTAGTGCAGATGTCTGTTGTAAAACTGATTATGTAACGTTACAGAGTATATAAATAAAAAACATATTCTGACATGAGAATTCATATTTGGACAGGTGGGAACTCAAACTCTTAGTGAACTTGTTGAGAAAATGAATGGCTCAGGTTTTCCTGTTGATTGCATAGTGTATGATTCATGTTTGCCTTGGGCTCTTAGTGTTGCAAGAAAGTTTGGTTTGGTTGGAGCAATTTTTCTCACTCAATCATGTGCTGTTGATTGCATATCCTACCATGCATACAAGGGCTTGCTCAATCTTCCACATACAGAGAATAAGATTTCATCACTGCCTGGATTGCCTCCACTTGAGCCTCAAGACATGCCTAGTTACATTTATAATTATGGATCACAATCTGACATTTTTGAAGTCATTTTTGATGTGTCAGTATATGGTCAATTTGCTACCGGCGACGAGGCTGATTGGGTTCTTTGCAACACTTTTTATGAGTTGGAGAAAGAGGTAAGTATGATTAATATGTGTTCAGTGAAGCTCATATCAGAAGAAGATCCTGGTTAATTATAAATGATCAAACACCAATAGCTAATTAGATTTAGTAATGTGAATTTGTGCAGGTAGTGGAATGGTTGGGGAAGTTCAAGTCACTATTGAAGACAGTTGGACCAACAATACCATCTATGTACTTGGATAAAAACCTTAAAGATGATAAAGGCTATGGTTTCAACATCTTCGAGCCAAATAGTGATGCTTGCATGAAATGGCTAAGCGATCGGGCAAAAGGGTCTGTCATTTACGTGTCGTTTGGGAGCACGGCAGAGCCAAAAGCCGAACAAATGGAGGAACTGGCTTGTGGTCTGATAGCAAGTGACAAGCACTTTTTGTGGGTTGTGAGAGCATCTGAACAGGCTAAGCTACCAGAAAACTTTGTATCACAAAAGGGGTTGGTGGTGAGTTGGTGTCCACAATTAGATGTCTTGGCAAATGAAGCAATAGGCTGCTTTGTTACACATTGTGGATGGAATTCAACATTGGAAGCTCTGAGTTTTGGAATTCCAATGGTGGCAATGCCACATTCTCATGACCAAAGCACTAATGCCAAGTACATTATGGATGTGTGGAAAACGGGACTGAAACCTGAAGCTGATCGTGAGAAAGGAATTGTTAAAAGACAAGCAATAGAGAATTGCATTAGAGAATTATTGGAAGGCAAGAGAGCAAAAGAAATAAAAAACAATGCTGATAAATGGAAGAGATTGGCCAGAGAAGCCATGGTTGAAGGTGGAAGTTCTGATAAAAATATCGATGAATTTGTTGCTAGCTTGGTTATTTCCAAAACTTGTATGTAGAGGTGTCCACGGTTCGGTTTCGGTTACGAACCGTCGGTTTCGGTTCCGTAAAATGGTGTAATCGTAACCGTAACCGTAACCGGAGGGGGATGGTTTGGTTCAGTTACGTAACCGACGGTTTGGCGGTTACGGTTCGGTTTTTTTTTACAAATAAATTGCCACGTGTCGTAATTCTATTGGTTAGTTTTTTTATAAATAAAATATACCAAAACCGGCGGTTATAACCGCCGGTTTTGAGACGGTTTTTAGGATTGGATAACCGTAACCGAACCGTCGGGGAACCGGTTTCCAATCGGTTTCGTAACCGACGGTTACAGTTCGGTTTCGGTTACGGTTACGGTTTTTAAAAGACGGTTTCGGTTCTGTTTCGGTTCGGTTTCGAACGGTTTAACCGAACCGTAGACACCTCTACTTGTATGTGAATTTTTTTATTTTTTTTTTGGGTTTGCAGCCATAATTTTAACGGAGGCTTGTTGTTCATGCTTGTGCTAACATTCTATTAAGAGGTTCTGATTTCTCTTGAAACAATTTTGTTTTTAGTTCAATAAAATAATGGGTTGTCAAATTAAATTATTTTAAAATAAAAAATATCTGGAAGAATGTAATAATTGAAAATTTGAAATCATCTCTAAACTTAAAAAGGCAGATTAAAAGGCTAGCTATACTACGTAAGTAAGGTCATTCTTTGGTTGTGTAATTCGTTCATTCCATTATTTCTCTACATTAGTGATCCATAATTTGATGAATAAACCATAAAAAAATAATAATTAAGAATTAAATGCAACCTCTATGATTTCCTCGTGGTAGGTCCTAGTATATTATTTCTGGTGGTTGAGTAGTTGAAAAAACCATCCTTTGCATTTATGAGCATTAATTAGAAACAAATTTAGATCACAAAAAAAAAAAAAAAAAAAAAAGAAAAAGAAGAAGAATCTGGATCACTTCTCTTTGACAACAGCGAAAATCTTCAATCGATTTTTTTTTTTAACATTGTGGAACTGGACGAGCGTTGATCACTATCAAACAACATTGGATAGTAGTATATATAAAGTGGTTCAGTTATTTATGTTTTATTCGTAAGCGTGCTATATATATCAACAATGGATTGATCAAAGCACTAATGTTAAGTAAGCATAGTCTAATGATAGTTACACACTTAAACCTCTCAACTTACGATATATTTATAAATTGCATAAAGAAAACATTAGAAGGAGATCGAGAAAGGGAAAAAGATTAAAAGCAAAACAATACAACATAATCAGGAGCATAGTAATTTGGCTACAAATTCATCAATGTTCTTATCAGAACTTCCACCTTCATCAGTGGCTTCTTTGGCCAATTGCTTCCATTTTTTAGCATTCTCCTTCATCTTCTTCCCCTTCTCTCCCACCATCACTTCCTTGATGCATTTCTCTACTATTTCTCTTCTCACTACACCTTTCTCATCAGGCAGAGCTCTGATTCCAGTCCCCCAAACATCCTCAACATACTTGGCATTTGTCGGTTGGTCGGTCCACTGAGGCATTGCCACCATTGCAACTCCAAGGCTCAATGCTTCAATAACTGAATTGAAACCACAATGTGTCACAAAACAGTCCACGGACTCATGTGCCAACACTTCCAATTGTGGGCACCAACTCACAACCAGGCCTTGATCTGATTCTGATATCTCCTCTAGGAACTTGCTTGGCAGTTTTGCCTCCTCATCCTCTCTCACAACCCACAAGAAGTGGCAGTTGCTTCCTTTCAGTCCCCAAGCTAACTCTTCCATTTGTTCTGGATTCATTGTCGCCGCGCTCCCGAATGCAACATAAACAACTGAAGCACCATTTGGCCTGTTATTCAGCCAATTCATGGAAACACTGGTTTTTGGCTCGAATATGTTTGTACCATAGTCTTTATCATCTTTAAGTCTTTTGTCCAAGTACATAGATGGAAGAGTTGGCCCAACTGTCCCAAGTTTCCAGAGCTTCGCCATCCAGTCCACCACCTGATTATCATCATCATCAAACAACATGAAAAATCTTTAATCAAAGATGTTACACCCCTCATTTGCAAGACTGACCCAAATACATATACATATTAGACTAACAAAAGCTGTTGATCAATGTTTCAAAGCAAGACTAATTCCATTACACATACCTTTTCCTCTAGTTCGTAGAAAGTATCCAGCAGTACCCAATCAGCTTGATCAACATTCGAGAATTGATTCAAAACAACACCAGAGAAACCCGGGTAGGGTCCATAATCATGTACAAACGAAGGTGTCTCGGAAGCTTCAAGCGGTGGCAATCCAGGAATCGAAACCTGAGGCTCCGAAAGTGGCAGCTGAAGTATTCCTCTGTTGACGTGATAATATATGTTGTTCACTGCAGCTGATTGAGTGAAAAATGTCACACCAATTAGCCCAAATTTCTTGGCCACATCGAGTCCCCAGGTCAAAAATCCATCATAAACAATTGCAGTGACAGGCTGACCATTGTCATCGAGTTTTTGAATCAAGTCCTCCAGAGTTTTTGGGCCTGCAACATTGAGACTTTCCAGGTAGGCTTCACTGCTCCCAGCCTTTGCATAACCACCCTCATCGTAGCCGTCGGAGAATGTTTCGATGGCTATTGATGATCTTTCAGGGTCCAAGTGCATGTGCAGAGACTTTGATTGATAAACGGTGATTGCTAATGTGGATTTGATTCCTTTGAAATCCAAACGTTTAGCGAATTCAATCATTGGATTTATGTGGCCTTGAGCTGGATAAGGAAGGACTAGAACATGAGCTTCTTTGGAGGCTTTCTGTTCCATATTGAATTGAAGAAGACAATCTATAATACAGGAGAAAGATTACAAAGAAAAACCTGAATTCTCAGTAAATAGGATCACTTATTTATAGTGGTTCCATACAGTAAAAAGAAATTAGATATAATTGGACTAGACAATCTCATTAAGATGATTTTTCATTAGATATAGTAAAAAGTCTTGAAAAGGAATCATATTCGTGAGACTCATTTAGAACGACAATGTCTTAGTCTTTTATTTTCAATCACAGCATGTTGAATATTAAAAAAGATTACCGATTATTTATGTAATATCTGATAGTTAATAATAAACAATAGGGCCTTCATATAAATTATTATATGTAAAAACTATAATTATTGAAATACTGAATGGGATTGCATATCACAATCAGTTTTGCTCAGATTTCGATAGTATAAACCGTGCACCTAAAACCTCCTCTTATTATATTTTCTGTAAAGCTTGTTCAGGAAGAAACCTATCCGGCGATTTAAACAACAATATCGTTATATCGCCATGTTGATCCACTAGTATTATATAAAAATTCAAACACTTTGATTTATCTGTGGCCTAATACAGTCAAGGTTGCTTACATATACAATGACTAGATTTTATACAGAAAATGACAATATAAACTGATTTTTTTTTTTTTTTTTGCTTGCAGGCCACCCATTGTTAATCTTATCAGTCACAAACAACATGATAATAATTTTGGATCTTTGTCCCCCATAAAAATCATCACTCATTTTTATTATGCTTCTTGTCAGATTCTTACAAGTTTGCTTTTGACTTTTCTTCTCCAACCAAATTAAAAACTCGCTTCCCTTTTAATTTTTATATATATATATATATATATTAATTATTCTGCATTATCTGAATGTACATACTGCATACAACTATGTTTGATTACTTAATTAGTAATTATTTCCACATCCAAACATCAAACAACCTTTATATCTAAATAGATAAATATATAATGATTAATGACCAATTGACCATAAACAATCAGAAGTCCTTTTCTGAATAGCACTGCTTTTAGTTGAAGAAGATCGGTTCACCAACAACTGGTCATGAAACATCTAGTAGTCTCTACACACAGTGAGTCAGTGATTGATAAATACATTCCACCTACTATTCTTACTCCATTCAATGAAGATTATATATTGTATAATTTTGATTTCATTTTTAATCAATACATCTTATTTAATAATAAAAAGCTGGATTTGGATGTTTTTCCTTCACAAAATCAATTTGACTTCCTTGTTTCTTATTTTATATTTTGGCATTGGATATGATGATCGGTTCAAAATCTTAGATCAAGGTTGGACTTGTCTACTAATCATAAACGAAATAAAATAGAACCAAGCTTAAATAGAAAGAGAACGAGAAATGGAAACATAATTCTTTAGGGAGGAGGGAGATTAAGTTCTATTTATTGTAGAAATTTAATTTATAATTTATGTGTCACTTTCATGTAACTTGATTCCTGATTTATGAAATTCTTTTTCTCTTATTAATATTTCTGATTTATAAACACGTCCTTTCCAAATATAAAAAGAATATTTTTTTCAGGTCATTTCCAGTTTTTCTCTCTTCCTTCTTGGAAGTGTTCTACCTATGGCCGGCCCTCTTGTATCGTTGGAGGGGCAGCTCCGGGCCCTTTTTTAAAAGATCCATATGTATATATTTCAGTATTAGTTTAGGATCCATTTTTTATTTTATTCTATATTATAAGGCCCGTATATTTATTATGAGCAGCAGTAAAAGGCTCATATTAAAAAGTTCAAAAATTAAAATAAATAAAACAAAATTGGACTAGGAAAAAAAAAAAAAAAAAAAAAAAAAACCAAATGAAATCTTTGATTATAGGTTTTTTTTCAGATATATTAGTACCTAAAAGTCTATTTTTTATCTTTATTTCCAATTACCAACATCTCTCTCGGCTCTCATTCTTTCGATAGTCAATTCTCTAATCGAGACCCATCTTAGATTTTCTCCTCGGGTTTCAAAATAGTCGGGGCTGGCCCTGGTCCTACCAGCAGCCAGATGTCAAGCTGCTGCCTCCTTGGCTTGATCATTTTGCTGATTAATCACTTTTTATTATAATATTATTTGTATCCCTTAATGAATGCAGATTGGTTTCTGAATTCTGATCATATCTTGTTTTGATCCAAAAAATGTCAGCACCTCCATTTCTCATAGCGCCACCTATTTGCACACAAACCAAGCTTTTGCATGTTATTTCTCAAGTTTTTCTTCAAACTGAACTGAGATAATCAGACATGCCAATATCAAAGCTCAGATGCTTTTAAATGTATGTTTAAAATTGAATCCAATGGGCAACCTATACAACACAATTGCAAGATTAAAAATTGCTATAAAATTTCAACAGTAACCAACTTGAAGTGAAGAGAAAGAGAGTTCATGATCAAATTGTTGTGTGAAGCAGAAACAATGAAGAAGGAGAATGGAAAAAGTGCTTCCTACAAAGCTCACTGTTTGGTCGTATCATATCCAACACAAAGGACTCGAAGTCACACTTGCCAGAATTCTCTTCATGTACAAAACCATCCATAGAGCTTCAACCATCTCCTCCTCCATTGCACTCGAAACGATTTCGGATGGCTATGATGAAGGCGGTATAGTACAGGCAGAGACCATCCAGGCTTACTTGGAGAGGTTTAGGAAGGTGGAATCAGAAACTCTCATTGAGCTTGTTGAGAAGATGAATGGCTCAGGCTTTCCTGTTGGTTTCATTGTGTATGACTCATTTTTGCTTTGGGCTCTTGATGTTGCAAAGAAATCTGGAATTGTTGGAGCTGTGTTTTTCACTCAATCTTGTGTTGTTGATAGCATATTGTATCATGTCCATACGGGTTTGCTCTAACTTCCACTTACAGGGTCTCAAGTTTCACTGCCTGGATTGACTCCACTTGAGCCTCAAGATATGCCTTCTTTCAGTTCTGATTTGGATTCATATCCTGCTTTCTTTGATATGGACCATATGGTAGTACATTGTCAGTTTGCTACAGTTGACAAAGCTGATTGGGTCCTCTGCAACACTTTTTATGAGTTAGAGGAAGAGGTACGTCTTGTTAGAAGGCTTAAATGTCATCGTTTCTGGGTTGTATGACGATTACTAATTAATATGGTATCAGATTTTTGGTTATCCCACAAGTTTCTGGGTTCAAGTCTTGTTTCTGTATTTGTTTTGCAGTCTGCATATATATTACCGAGTTAGAATGTTTAAATACAATTGTTAAACCCTAGAAAAGACTATGGTCGTGTCATAAGATTATTTGAAACCGAGTCGAAGTCAAACATGTAGAAGATCGGTCTCCAATTAACTTTGAATTTGCATGAATTGATCATTTTCTGTCTAATGTTTGGTGATTGATGGGGAAGAAGCTCTAGTCATTGAGGACAATTGGACCAACTATAACATCTATGTACTTAGACAAGCAGCTTGAAGGTGATAAAGACTATGGTTTTAGCATTTTTAAGCCAAATATTGATGCTTGCATGAAATGGTTAAATGATCGGGTAAAAGGGTCTGTCGTTTATGTGTCGTTTGGGAGCATTGCGGACTTAGAAGCTGAACAGATGGGGGAACTGGCTTGGGGGCTGAAAGCAAGTGACAAGCACTTCTTGTGGGTTGTGAGAGCATCTGAACAGGCTAAACTCCCAGAAAAAAATGTGCAGGAAACATCACAAAAGGGGTTGGTGGTGAGTTGGTGTCCACAATTAGAGGTCTTGGCAAATGAATCAGTGGGCTGCTTTGTTAAACATTGTGGATGTTATTCGACATTGGAAGCTCTGAGTTTGGGAGTTCCAATGGTGGCAGTGCCACAATGGACGGACCAAAGCACTAATGCCAAGTACATTATAGATGTGTGGGAAATGGGACTGAAACTTGAAGCTGATAATGAGAAAGGAATTGTTAGAAGAGAAGCAATAGAGAATTGTATAAGGGAAATATTGGAAGGTGAGAGAGGAAAAGAGATCAAAAACAATGCAGGTAAATGGAAGAGATTGGCCAAAGAAGCCATGGTTGAAGGTGGAAGTTCTGATAAAAATATTGATGAATTTGATGCTAGCTTGGTTATTTCCAAAACTTGTCCCTGAATATCTACGCTTTTGTACTGTTTTTATTTGGTGGTTGAGAATTAAATAAGTAAATAATCGTCAAAGATTTTACATTTGATAAGGTTGTAACATTAGGAACTTTGGTCACTTTTTTTTTTCTTCATTGAAAAGAACACTGAAAACTATCACTCGTCTCGGAATCAGCTCCGCGTAGCACAATAATACTGATTCACGCTTCACTTCACATCCCCATATGATTACCATGCTTTGCTTTTACAGATTTGTTCACGTTATTTACATAAACATGGCTTTCAAAATTATATGCCTGTAAAGGCAGGTTTGGCAATCTCTCTCAATATATCCATTTGTTGTAACGAAAAACAACATAAGACAAAATAAATTAATCCAATATAATTTTAATATTTAAATCCAATCCAATGGATTTCAAAATTTAAAATCCAATATGATTTAACCCAATAAATTGTATCCAATTCGGTGGATCCTATAATACACACCCTATTAATTATCTATTTGCATAGTCACGGCTTTGATCGGTTTTGAATACATGACTGTAAATGCAGGTTTAGCAAACTCTCTCTCTCTCTCACAAAAGAACACCAGAAGGAGACAGTTTCTCGTGAATACATTACAGCTGATGTATTACAACTGCTCTCGATCTGCTGGTAATTAAAGAAGCAATGACAGACTTGCATTGTTTTGACTCTTTTATGATTCTTAATTGATTTTTATAATAATTTCTTTTTTATAAGAAAATAAAATATTATTATTATTTTTACATCCGTACCAGATAACAACTACACAATAAATTTTGGCTGTTGAGCTATAATTCTCTTTATACTTGTATCTCCGTCTTTCTGCTTCTCTAGTTGATAATGAATTTATCAAAGAGAGACTCCAAAGCTCATGTTCTAATATTTCCTTATCCAGTCCAAGGCCACATAAATCCAATGCTTCAATTTGCGAAACGATTATCTTCTAAAGGAGTCAAATCCAGTTTAGTGACCACCATCTATCTCTCTAAGTCCATGCATTGCATGCAGACCCATCGAGCTCTGTAGCCATTGAAACAATCTCTGACGGCTTCGATGAGGGTGGCTCTAAACAGGCAGGGAGCACTGAAGTCTACTTAGCGAGTCTCCAACTTACAGGCTCAGAAACCATGACAAAGTTGATCGGAAAATTCGACGGTACTGATCAACCTGTCACTGCTATTGTGTATGATGGATTCTTGCCTTGGGTGCTTGATGTGGCCAAGAAGTTTCGGCTACTTGGGGTGGTGTTTTTCACTCAAACATGTGCTGTGAGCAGCATATATTATCATGTCCATAGAGGATTTATCAAGCTTCCATTTTCCGGGACTAATGTCTCTGTTCCGGAGTTGCCACTGCTTCAGGTTTCTGAGACACCATCATTTGTTTACGATATGGGATCAGCATACCCTGCTGCTTATGAGTTGCTTGTGAATCAATTCTCAAATGTTGATAACGCCGATTGGGTTCTATTCAACACTTTCTACAAATTGGAGGAAAAGGTATGTATGTGTACGTATTTCCTTTACGGTACGTAGATTTAGTTCCTGCTTTAATTTTGTTGCATAGAGACTTTCGTTAATTTCACTCGCAGGTGGGTTTTTGATCAGGTGGTGGAGTGGATGGCTAGGCTTTGGAAAATGGGGACAATAGGACCAACTGTTCCATCTATGTATTTAGACAGAAGACTTGGAGATGATAAAGAGTATGGAATCAGTCTGTTTAAGCCGAAAACCAGTGCTTGTATGAGTTGGCTAAATGGGAAGCCCAGTGGCTCAGTTGTTTATGTTTCATTTGGAAGTCTTGCAGAGCTAAATCAAGATCAAATGGGAGAATTGGCTTGGGGACTAAAAGGAAGCAATTACAACTTCTTGTGGGTTGTGAGAGAGTCTGAGGAATCCAAGCTACCGAACAAGTTCGTAGAGGAGACATCTGATCAAGGATTGTTTCTGAGTTGGTGTCCACAATTGGAAGTATTAGCACATGAGTCTATAGGGTGTTTTGTGACACATTGTGGTTTCAATTCAGTTCTTGAAGCACTGAGCCTTGGAGTTGCAATGGTGGCAATGCCTCAGTGGACCGACCAACCGACTAACGCCAAGTATGTTGAGGATGTTTGGGGGACTGGAATCAGAGCTCTGCCTGATGAGAAAGATGTTGTGGGAAGAAAAATTGTGGAGAAATGCATCAAGGAAGTTATGGAAGGAGAGAAGGGAAAGGAGATGAAGAAGAATGCTAGGAAATGGAAGAATTTGGCTAGAGAGGCCATTGATGAAGGTGGAAGTTCTGATAAGGACATTGATGAATTTGTAGCCAGATTATTATGCTCCTCTTACTAGTGTTTGAAATCTCCTCCTCAAATCTAAGATAAGGTTTAGAGTATGATTGATTACTTTCTATATAATTGTTGTCTAACTTGTTCCACAGCTTGACAATAAAATTACATTAAAGCTTTCTTGATCATTAACAAATTTGGTTTCTTTTACATCTTTATAATTGATTTACTGCCAATTCGAAGTGTACATATATCCAACAATATTCTGGATACTTCTGTTGAACCATTTGCATACATCAGTTTCCTTCCTCCATGTTGGATTAGATACAACTTGTTTGTCTCTTTTTTTTTTTCAAAATACCACATGCCGGTGGTGCAGATTCGAAAATGGGTTTTGCAAAATTGAATAACTGCTCTTAGAGTCTTAGGACATCTCAAACGATGTACCAAATTAGTATCTCAATGTTAAAATTTAACATAGAATGTAAAAATCTACCTCTAATACCATGTCAAATACTGTATCAAATTTAAAATATGTTATATTGTGTCTTAAATTTGGTACAACAATAAATGTTTTTTTTAATTATAAAAATACCATTATATATAAATATTTAAAATAATTTAAATTTAATGTATAATAATAATATTTATCGGAACACAATGTTTGGGGGTATATTGAATTGAGATTTTAATAGACAATTTTGCAGTGGTAGGATTGTATGGATTTGTAGGATTTAATAGACTATTAGGATTATTTGGACTAGACTTTCAGAATTCTTGAATTTTTTTAAAAAGAGTCTCTTGACTTTATTTAAAAAACATTACGACTATCTAGACTTTATTTAAAGACTATTATGATTATCTAGACTTTATTTAAAAACTATTATGATTATCTAGAATTTTATTTAAAAACTTTTTGGATTTTTTTTTTTTGTAATTACGAACCCTATAAATTTGTTAATTAACATATACTCGAAAAAACTCAAACAAGATATCAAACTCATAATCAATAGGAAAGCTCAGTATATATATATATATATATATATATATATATATATATATATATATATATATATATGTGTGTGTGTGTGTGTGTATGTGTCAAACTACATAGTACTCATATAGTTTGAAAATCAATTTCAACTAATTTGATGGAATAATATATATGTTATTACTTGTGTAGCCATTATCCAGAACATCTGCAATATATATATATATATATATATATATATATATATATATATCAAACTACATTGTACTCATATGGTTTGAAAATCAATTTCAACTAATTTGATAGAATAATATATATGTTAGTATATATTATATTATATCAAAACATCATAAATGATGTATCAGATAAAAAAAATATTGATTTTTCTACAATATTTGCACGTAGGCACGAACCAAAAACAAAAACAAAAAAGATAATTTGATATAATACCGTAAGTCACTCACAATTTGATTGAATATTCACAATAATTGAGTTTTAACATATAATAATTATTGTATATACTGCAAGATACAATATAATAATTACCTTAACCTGATATTTTTGAAAAGTCTTGAACAAGCGTGAAAAGTCTGATGGAAAGTGGCAAGACAATTTTGGGGTCTAGGTATTTATAATTATCATTAAAAAGTCTAGATAATCCATATTGTCATGAAATCCTACAAATCTTGATCTCAATCCAATACCACCAAACAATTTGTTACTTCTTAAAAGTCTGTATCCAATACCACTAGATATTTTGGACTTTTCAAAAAAATCTGAAAAGTCTGGATCCAATACCATTAGATATTTTGGACTTTAAAAAAAAACTCTTAAAAGTTTGGATTTAATACCACATGATAATATGGATTTTTTAAAAAAATCTTAAAAGTCCTAATCGAATACCACCAGACTTTTACTTTTTAAATTTGTCTATTAAAATCCCAATTCAATACACTCCCCTTAAATTGTTGTATCAAATATAACGTTTTACACTTTTTTATGTTAAATTTGACATTTACAATAACACAAGAAGATGGTCTTATCACATATATAGTAAATCATTAAATCCAGAGTCACAGGTGATTCAACTCATATAAATCTCTCTACATAATGGAATAGAGTGTGTATGATTTTAAGCCTTTTAGGTTCTAGAGGACAGTCCATTTGCACTTGGGCTCATATATTTACTGATTGTATAATTAGGCCCCTGTTGTTGACACCCACCAATATTATTATACTTCAAAAGTTTTTTTCATTGACTGTAACTATACGAAAGCCAAGGCCAATGTTGTAAACTAGAGGAGAGTACACTTAGTTAGAGCACTATTCGTAAAAGGATTGTGGGTCAGTTTGGTATTGTTGTAACTTTTATAATAATCATTGTTAGATGTACTGATGAAATAATCGATTGTAAAGTTAATCGATAGATGTTTGGTTAATTGTATTTTTATAACTGTTGTATAGTTCAAAAACAATATACCCACTTGGATTGACAAAACAAAAGAGAGTTAAAGTAAATTAGTCTTCTTCACAATATATACTATGATTTACGAGTGCAGTACAAGAAATTATCAACATTTGGTCGAAAAAGAATATAAACAAGCAAAAGACTTTTCATAATTTTTTTGCTCATAAATAACATAATTTGAATTGCGAACAAAAACATATGTTTGGTGATTCTATAGTAAAAGTGCTGAAATTAATTACAATGACTAAAATATATATGATTATAGAACCCTATTTCGTATTTTTCATTAATTATATATATTAAATCAATATTTAAGTAAAGTATTTAAATTAGAAAAAAAAATCCATAAGAACAATAAAATATTTTTAAAAGATTTTATAAATCAAATCAATATTTAAATATAATATTTAATTTTGAGAAGAAATAAGATAAATAAATAATTTTAACTTGATTTCATAAAGATAATATTGATATTTTAAAAGATACATTAAATATTGAACCATGTGACAACTATAACAATGAACCATAATAAAAAAGACATGGTTATACTTTTATTTATAAAATATTCGACTACAAATTGTAACCTAAACCTTTTATTGTCCATTATATTACCAAAATGCTATCTTCACCTCAAGCATAGAAAAAAAAACAACACAGATGTTAGAACTAGTCCTGTAGGAGATGAAAGGATAGAAAATGAAGTACAATAGGAGATACTTCGTTTTTTTATTTATTAAATATACATAAGTTCATCAAAATTATTATTTTTACTCCGTTTGTTTCATTATAGATTAAAATAGAGAAAATTATGTTATTTATGTAAAAAAATATGGTGTTGTTCGTATTTATTCATTCTCAATAGATTAATTTTTTTTTTTTTCATATTTATGAGTGGCTTGACGAAAATGTCTTTCAAAATTCTTTTGTCGACTTCCATATCCTTATCTTTAATTACTTTTTTTTTTTATTTCTCTCTATCAAGTTTTCTCTTTCATCGATTTTACGTTTTTACTTTAATCAATTTTAATAACTTGAATCTCCATTGGACTATTTTTAATCCCAATCCCATGTTTGGCAGTATGGTAGGATCGGATTAATTAGTCTCATTTAGATTTTTTATCCCATCAACATGAGATAAAATAGTCCGCCCAAAAACGATGGGATTCGTTTTAATCCCATCTTATTTCTCCTCGTGATAGTCTCTCTTCATTAATCTCAATGACAATGTATCTGGAATTTTTTCCTGATTTGAGTAGCTTTGTTCTTCAATGTTTTTTTTGGATCATTTTGTTCGTCAACAAATTTGGAAATATCAACAACTAATTCTCTCTCAATTTTTTTTAATCTCAACAACATAAATCTGGACACTATGACCCGATGGAAAAACTTCTCCGGTCAGTCTGATCCGACATCGGGTCACCATGACCCGACATTTTTCAGAAAGGTTGAAACCAATGCAAAAATTATTGTCGGGTAATGGTGACCCGATATCGGGTCACCCCAACCCGATGGGAAAAATCATCGGGTCATTATGACCCGATATCGGGTCACCATGACCCGACAGTATTTTTTATTGGTTTCACCCTTTCGATTTTAAGAAAAAATAAATAAAAACTCTAATCATATGTCAATGTCATTATCAAAATAAGGATTATAAGGTTGGGAAAAAATAATAATGTAGTACTTACCTTTCAAATAACCTTATTTCCCTAATGTTTTTGAAACCTAAAATATTAAAATGAAGAAAAAATATAATTGTTAGATGTTTAGTTATTGGTTTTATGAGTTTGTTAGTAAATTTTAGTTGATGGTTAGTAAATTGTTAGTTGAAGTTAGGTAAATCTAATAAATTATGTAATAAATTGAGTGAAGTTATAAGTGAGGGTATTTAGAAAATTTTAGGGCATTTTTGCAATTGTTTTAGGTTTTATGACAGATTTGCTATTCAGTCCTTCAAATAGGGTAGTTCTGCTAAAATCTCTTTATTTTTTTTATGATAAATTTTTATTTTGTCCAATCTCATTACTTCTCCAAACATAGGATTGGACTATTTCTATGTTGCACCAAACATGGGAAACACTATAATTAATCCAATTCAATCGAATACAATCTCATATCCTAAAAATAATCTAATCCTATCTCATACACCAAACGCACCCTTAAGATTTAGGTTACAACTTATAAGTGGATTGTTGGTATTTTTGTAAATAAAAACATAACCATATCCTTTTATAATGGCTCAATAATTGAGAATGAAAGAAGGGAGAGTGGTTTGACGACCAAAATGGTAGCGACGAATTCTTTATAGAAAATCTCTAAAGTGATGTAAGGTTTTTTAATTTTTATTTTTTCAAATTCGATTTTAGATCGATATTTTATTAACTCACATGATGAGACTTCTATTGTCAACACCATTTGAAAAGAATTTTTTAAAAAATTAAGAAGCATTAACATTACTCAATCTCTGATAATAATGAATGTACAAAGTCTAGCTACTATATGAATATCAGATTAAATGGATTTTTTTTTTCCTTTTTTTGAAGAATAAGACGAAATTTTCTGTGTGTTTGAGGGCAAAGGGAAAGAATTATTGGTGCGAAGAAAAGCAATAGTTATGTAAGAAAAGAAGGAAAAGGACACGGTGATGAATAAAAAATTAATAATGAATGTACAAAAAAAAAAATTAATCTCCACAAAAAAAAAAAAATCGAATGTACCAACAACTTTTTAGCGGGGTATCATTACAAGAATAGTGTGGAACGATTAAAGAAAAAGATGCTTAGAGACTAGAGTATACGACAGAAAGGAAAAATTGATGAAGCTACAACAAATGAAATGAAGACAATTTTTTTTTTTTTTAATTTTTTTTGATAGATTGATGATAGTGATTAGTGGGAGGGTTTAGTGGAGGTTTCTTTTTCGGTGTGGACCAACAATTTTTGAGACTGAATGTGAATGCAGAAGAAGAATAGCAGAGCTTGTTGATCTATCACAAATCAATGGTTGTTCTTTTGCCCCGTTATTATTTTCTTAAAAAGTGAAATTTTGTGCCACCATTTGCTCTGTCTCTGTATTGCAATCGCATCCTTCTTCCTTGGTCTCGGAATGGAAGTTGTGGCTACAATTGTAGGAAAACTCTGGGACTGCTCCTTTGATGCTACATGCCGCCAGTTTTGTTATTTGTATCATTACAAGGACAGCGTTGAATGATCAAGAATCGAAGCTGAGAAACTGGAGTATACGAGAGAAAGGGTGCAGGAGAAAATTAATGAAGCTACAAGAAACGGAGAGATCATCCTAAGTGATGTTACCAACTGGATACAAAGAGTGGATGGTATCACTAAAGAAGCAGAACATTTTAGAGAAGATGAAGATCGAGAAAACAAGAGGTGTCTCAAAGGATTATGCATTAATCCCTGGTCACGCTACCGGTTCGGCAAAGAGGCAGAGAGGAAGATTGAGGCTATTTCAATTCTCCAACAAGAGGGTGCAGGATTAATTGGAAACGTGGTGTCTCGGCAGGCTCCTCCACCAAGAAACCTACTCATACCTTCATCGGCTTTGTCTATCAACTTCCAGTCTAGGGAGTTGATTACTAGGCAAATTATGGAGATGTTGAAAGATGAAAATGTGAGCATAATCGGAATATGTGGGATGGGTGGTTTGGGTAAGACAACATTAGCCAACGAAATCAGCAAACAAGCAATCGAGAAAAAGCTATTTGATTTTGTAGTGATGGTGGTTGTGTCTCAAACTCAAAACTATGTCAACATTCAAGGGGATATTGCTAAGAGGTTAGGTTTCAAACTGCCTGACGACGACGAATCAGCAAGAGCACATTTTCTGTTGCAAAGAATCATGGAGAAGCTGAAGATAGAGCAGGAGCCGAAGCCAGAGCCGGAAGTACGTATCCTTATAATACTAGACGATGTTTGGGAAGGAATTGAATTGGGGAGGGTTGGAATACCTTTTGCAAGTAGAGGCTGTAAGATAGTGCTTACTTCCCGGATCGAAGACGTCTGCGGCGAAATGAATGCTATAACTTTTCAAGTTGGTACTTTACCTAAAGAAGAATCTTGGGGACTTTTCAGGGATGTTGCAGGTGGAATTGTGGACAATCCTGATATAAACCCCGTTGCAAGAGAGGTAGCTGATGAATGCGGTGGCCTGCCATTAGCTCTTGTGACTGTTGCTGCAGCATTGAAGACCAGGGACAACAAATATGTGTGGATTGATGCGAAACAACAACTTAGAAAGTCTTCCCCGACAAACATCGGAGGAATGGATCGGAAAGTGTTTGCAAGTTTGAAGTTGAGCTATGATTTTCTGAAAATCGAAGAACAACCATTCTTCTTACTCTGTTGCTTATTTCCAGAAGATTTTGACATTCCAATTGACCTGTTGATGAAATATGGGAAGGGTCTGAGTTTGTTCCAAGAAGTTGATACCGTGGACGAAGCTACATGTAGAACACATGCTCTTGTAAGTATCCTCATCGCTTCTTTTCTCTTGATTCCGGGAAATGATGAACAACATGTGAAAATGCATGACGTTGTCCGCGATTTTGCCATAAAATTCTCCAAAGATAAACAAATAGCTATGGCGAAAGCTGGCATTGGATTGCACGAGTGGCCAAGTGCAGACACATATGAAAATTTCACAAGAATCTCACTAATGTACAATGACATTCATGAGATACCTGATCATGGATTGGGATACACTAAGCTGCAGGCTTTGTTGCTGCAGCAAAATTCTTCTTTGGTTGTCTCTAATGATTTCTTTCAAGGAATGAAAGACCTAAAAGTCCTAGACATGAGTCGTATTCGGAGATTGCCACTGCCTCCGTCACTTGTACACCTTGCCTGCCTTACAACGCTGTGTCTTGACTACTGCATGTTTGGAGATGAGGCTGAAGTTTCTTTAATCGGAAAGCTAACCACCCTTGAGATTCTTAGCCTAAAAGGTACTGATATTAAGCAGATCACTGGAGATTTTGGGCAATTATTGAAGCTAAGATTTTTTGATTTGACGGGGTGTTTGAATCTTAGACAAATACCAGCAGCTGTCATATCATGCCTCAAGAAATTAGAGGAAATGTACGTATCTAACAGCCATAGCTATGAGGGAATGGTCATTCATTTTCAAGTCTTGTCTCGACATACCATCTCGCTCATTCGTACTCAAGAACAAGAAGCCGCTGAACTGGCTAACTCGTTGTGTCACACCATGGCCTTCCAAAACTCGACAAGCTTTTCCATAACAATTGGCAATGAAAGAATTAACCATTCGGGGATATATCAACCTTGGTCGAGATTCTTGTATATCTCAGACATTAGTTATCGACAGGTTGGTTGGCCATACGAATTGATGAAGATCACTGAGGTACTTCAATTATGTGAAATAGTGGGTTTGAGGAATATCCTTCCTGATCTAGGTAACCATGGGTTCAATGGCTTGAAATGTCTAGAACTCAACGACTGTAGAGAGACAACATACCTCCTTAATACGTTTGAATGTACACCACCGCACTTGGGTAGTGTA
Source organism: Dipteronia dyeriana (assembly GCA_032871835.1). Taxonomy (NCBI): domain Eukaryota; kingdom Viridiplantae; phylum Streptophyta; class Magnoliopsida; order Sapindales; family Sapindaceae; genus Dipteronia; species Dipteronia dyeriana. The sequence goes on along the minus strand of CM065299.1, from coordinate 486,772 downwards.
GCTTTCAACGGTTTAGAGTATTTGTTGATGGAGCATATTCCAAACCTGGTTGAAATATGCCATGGTCCGCTTCCAGCTGAGTCCTTCTGTAAAGTAAAAGGGATACGTATAAGTTATTGTGACAACATGTTGAACATTGCACCAAGCCATTTGCTCCAGAGGCTACAAAGTCTGGAAAGTTTTGATGCATGCAACTGTAATTCCGTGGTACACGCATTTGATTTTGAAGGACCTGTGATTGGAAGACATCCCAATTTTCTCTCATCCTTGAATTTCCTACGATTGGCAGGTTTGCCTGAGTTGACTCAAATATGGAACGGTGATGCTAAACTCATTAGCCTCCGCAGCCTGAAGAGGATATCAGTGCATACTTGCTCCAAGTTAAGACAAGTGTTTCCTCCAGCGATATTGCAAAACCTTATTTCTTTGGAATCCATGGAGATAAGTGAGTGCAATAGTTTAGAGGAGATCTTTTGGAAGAGAGAAGGAGAAGATCATCATCAAGAAAATGAGATAGTACAGCTGCAGATTGATCACACCACAGCTTCCCCATGTTTGGGAAAATTGACTTTTATACATATTTTAGACTGCAATAAATTGAAAAACCTTTTCACTCCCTCCATTGTCAAGAAAGGCCTGATGCAGCTCAAAACACTGAAAGTGAGCTTTTGCATAACAATGGAAGAAATAGTATCAGATGAGAAAGCAGAAACAGGAGCACCAACTGAGAGTATTACGTTTCCCAAATTGAACAGCGTTTCTCTTGAAGGACTAGGCAGCCTCACTTGTTTTTCTGCAGGGCGGTGTACCACAGAATTCCCAGCTTTGGAGTCTGTATATATACAAAATTGTCCGCAAATGGAGACCTTTGGGCGTGGAAAACAAGTGACACCCAAGCTGAAAATGATTCATATTGAACGTGATGAACGTTGGTTGGACAACCTTAACATCACCGTTCAGCAATTCTACAAGAAATACGTATGCGATAATGGAAGAAATCCAAAGAAATTTAAGTATTTGGCCAAATGAAGGTGGAAGTATGATTAATTTGTAGCCAAACTACTATGCTTCAAGTGTTGTATATATACTTTTTCTTTTGTTTGAACTCATAGTGTTGTACAATTGAATTTAACGTTTTAATTTCCTCTGAAATCTGAAGTATGCTTCAAATTAAAGATGATTGATTACTTTCTGAATACTTTTATGGTGAACTTGGTTCCAAAACTTGACTAGATACTGACATATTATATAGGTATATTATATTACAGACAGGTTAATCAGTTCTGGTATTGGTAAATGTCAGCGGTAATGTTTCAATGAATGTCTTTCAATAGAAGAATGTTTTTGGTGGAATGGAATCAAGTAGCCTCTGTAGCTAAGACAAGGATTAAAACCATTTATGGAATTGAGTTTTTATTTTTTTTTGCTTTGCTTTCTTTGTTTTATTATGCCAAAACACTTCATGCTTTTATGCTTTACTTTCTCTATTGATTACACAACAATTCAACAAAGATTCTTACTTCAACCATCAACTTATTCATTCATCGGCTTCAAGTTTTTTTGAAGTATCTCATAGCTTTTCTCTTTTGATCACCTTCAATCCCCGAAAGAATTTTATCTTATTTTGAACCTAAAAGAAAGAAACGGCAGTCATGGCAGCAGACCCTTTTCTTTCAGGTTCTGCAGAAAAATTTGTGGACTGTGTGTACAATGCAGGAAGCCGTCACTTAGTTATTTGCTTCACTACGATTACAACATTCGAAAATTGAGTAGACAAGATCAAGACCTTAAAAATAAGAGAGAAAGGTTGCAAGGAAAAATTGATGATGCTCAAACAAAAGGAGAGATCATCTTCGAAGACGTTCAACAGTGGATAGCAGACGTGTATAGCATGACTACTGAAGTAGAAGCATTTTTAGGAGATGAAAACAAAGCAAACAAGAAGTGCCTCAAAGGGTGGTGCATCAATTTCAGCTCATGTTACTGGTTCAGCAAGGAAGCAACTTCTATGTATTTAGACAACAGGGCCAACTGTTCCATCTATGTATTTAGACAAAAGACTTGGAGATGATAAAGAGTGGGAACCAGTCTGTTTAAGCCGAAAACCAGTGCTTGTATGAGTTGGCTAAATGGGAAGCCAAGTGGTTCAGTTGTGTATGTTTTATTTGGAAGTCTTGCAGAGCTAAATCAGGGTCAAATGGGAGAATTGGCTTGGGGACTAAAAGGAAGCAATTACAACTTCTTGTGCGTTGTGAGAGAGTCTGAGGAATCCAAGCTACCGAACAAGTTCGTAGAGGAGACATCTGATCAAGGATTGTTTGTGAGTTGGTGTCCACAATTGGAAGTATTAGCACATGAGTCTATAGGGTGTTTTGTGACACATTGTGGTTTCAATTCAGTTCTTGAAGCATTGAGCCTTGGAGTTGCAATGGTGGCAATGCCTAAGTGGACCGACCAACCGACTAATGCCAAGTATGTTGAGGATGTTTGGGGGACTGGAATCAGAGCTCTGCCTGATGAGAAAAGTGGTGTTGTGGGGAGAGAAACTGTGGAGAAATGCATCAAGGAAGGGATGGAAGGAGAGAAGGGGAAGGAGCTGAAGAAGAGTGCTAAGAAATGGAAGAATTTGCCAATTTGGCTAGAGAGGCCATTGATTTAAGGTGGAAGTTCTGATAAGGACATTGATGAATTTGTAGCCAAATTGTTATGCTCCTCCTACTAGTGTTGGATATTCTAATTGACTGTTTGAAATTTCCTACTCAAATCTATGATAAGGTTTAGAAATATGATTGATTACTTTCTATAATTGTTGAAGTCAAACTTGGGTCCACAGCTTGACTGGAAAATTACATTAAATTAAGTTTTTTATATAATTGTTTTACTACCAATTGAAAGTGTATATATCCAACAAATTTTTGGATACTTGTGGTGAACCATTTAAATGCATTAGTTTCCTTCCTCCATGTTGGAGTAGGTATACAACTTGTATTTCATTGAGCCCAACTCAGATTATCCTGATATTTAATATGTATGTCTTGGTTTCTCTTTTTTGATTTTGTTTTTTACTCTTTTTTTCCTTTTTATAAAGCACAGAACAATCTGTCTAAATCTCACTGATACTAGATGACCCAAAACCTAATCTAAATGATGTGACGAGTGATTTGTTCATTATCCATGTCATTTTATAGTGTGTGACAATGACAACTTATTTACAACATCATTTGAATTGAATTTTTGGTTAATTATTTGGGTTGTATAGTATTATTTCAAAGGTGATTCAACTTATGTAAATCTCCGGATAATGTGGAACGGTGGATATGATTATGGATCTTTTAGTTACCAGTCCATTAGCAGAGCCGTTCCTTGGGCTTAAGTGCATAAAAGTATAAAACATATTCTTGGGCTCAAACATTCACTGATTGTGTAATTAGACCCCTGTTGGTTCTATTATTTTACTTCAAAAATTTTGTTCATCAAGTGTAATTATAAAATGGGTAATTGGGTATTAAGATTACACTGGCGTGTAATTATTAAAGCCAATGCCACTGTTGTAAATTAGACGACTATTTGTAAAAGGATTGTATCTGAGGACACGCGTTAAGAAATATAACTAAAGTTTATATAAATAGTGAACAATTTACACGCTTAAAAATCAGGTAAAAACAAAAATAAAAACAAAAATAATGATCATGCAGGTTAAATCTAAATAGCATCGAGAACCAAGGCAAGGATGATGGTAGAGATAGTAGTAAATACTATATGCAGCCTGTAATCATAATTATATTTAGGTTAATTTGGTACGAGATTGCATATTTGAATATGAAACATGCATAGGAAGTATCTTTCTTTTCTTTTCTTTTCTTTTCTCTTTTCTCTCTTTTTTTTTTTAATTTGAATAATAAAAGGAAATTTTCTCTTAGTTTGAGTGGAAGTGGAAAGGGAAAGAATTATTGGTGTGAAGAAAAGTAATATTTAGTTAAGGAAGAAAAAAAGGAAAAAAGGAATTAGATAAGAAAAGTGACCATGATGAATAATAATAATGACAAGAACAAGGATATATATAAACCCTAAATATTGATTTAACAAATCAACCCTAAATATTTTTAAATTTTTCATTCTCTTTTACGGTCTACTTATAGTTACTTATCAAAGAGTGCAAGTTTTCATTTTCAATATTATGTGTCCGGTGAAAATGAAGTTTCAATTATTTTACTGATATTGTCACTCATAAAACTAATTCGTACATCTATATTTTATTAAAAAAAATTAATTATAAAAATATCTTAATAGAAATTTAACAATAATGACAAATTACCTTAATTAAAAATGAACCATATACATTCATTAATTACACACATATCTTCAACTATATCTCTTCATTAAAATAAAATAAAAAACCTTACGATACACCCTAACTTATGATAAACCCTAATTTAACTTTAATTTTATTTTAATTATCAAACTTTCTCATCATCATCACATAAATATCATATAACGTGTGACACATTGTGTTTTGGTAGAGTCAAACTGTTTTGTGGCACATTGTGGTTTCAATTCAGTTTTTGAAGCATTGAGCCTTGGAGTTGCAATGGTGGCAATGTCTCAGTGGACCGACCAACCGACTAATGCTAAGTATGTTGAGGATGTTTGGGGTACAGGAAAGGTGTTGTGGGGAGAGAAATTGTGGAGAAATGCATCAAGGAAGTTATGGAAGGAGAGAAGGGAAAGGAGATGAAGAAGAATGCTAGGAAATGGAAGAATTTGGCTAGAGAGGCCATTGATGAAGGTGGAAGTTCTGATAAGGACACTGATAAATTTGTAGCCAAATTATTATGCACCTCTTACTAGTGTTGTATATTCTAATTGAGTGTTTGAAATTTCCTCCTCAAATCTAAGATAAGGTTTAGAATATGATTGATTACTTTCTAATTGTTGTCAAACTTGGGTCCACAGCTAGACTGGAAAATTACATTAAAGCTTTCTTGATCATTAACAGATTTGGTTTCTCTTACATTTTTGTAATTTGATTAACTACCAATTCAAAGTGTACATATATCCTGAAAAACAGTGAACGTGTTTGATAGAGACACTAAACTGTTCGATGAAATGCTTTGAAGAGAAAAAGAAACTAAAGCTTTGTAAATCTACATTAATGGAGTAGAGAACAGAGACTTTGTAAAGATTTTTCAATATATTTTTTGAGAACGATCAACAAGCCTGGTATTTATAGTTACCAGAAGATTCTAATCGTAAGGTTTACATGAGTTGGATGATTATTTGGGCTCTGATTCTCTGTAGCTGATCTCAGATTATTCTTAGTCTTTTTGATACTCAATATACTCGTTGGATTCTTCACTTTGCAATTGCTTGAAGCAGTAGTACCAGAATGTATAACCTTTACATATCCAACAAATTTCTGGATACTTGTGTTGAACCCTTGCATACATCAGTTCCCTTCCCCCAAGTTGGATTTGGTACAACTTGTTCATGTCTTTTTTCTTCTTTTTTTTGAAATTTAAAATGCCGGTGGCAGCGATTCGATACTGGATTTGTAATTATGCTGCTGTTGTTGGCAGCCCACCAATATTATTTTACTTCAAAAATTTTGTTCTTTGACTGTAACTATTCGTAAAAGGATTGTACCATAGAACACACGAATAAAAAATGTATCTGAAGTTTATACACGTAGTGAACAAATTACATGCTTAAAAAACAGATAAAAGAATCATCATGGAGCCATGGAGGTGGAATCTAGTAGCCTGGAGAGTAGAGGCAAGGATGATAGACTATGTGCAGCCTGTAATCAAAATAATATATAATGAGGTTAATTTGGTACAATTTGATGGAACATGCAGAGGAAATTTCTTTCTTTCTTTCTTTCTTTCTTTTAAAAACAAAAATTTTAAAGAAGAAAAGGAAATTTCTTCTTTGTTTGATGGGAAAGGGAAAGAATTATTGGTGTGAAGAAAAGAAAAGGTGGTGATGAAAAATCAGATAAGAAAACTGACTTCTGATCTGTTTACAGGTCAATTTTTTTACGGTAGACATACAATATAAACATATTTATAAAATAATAATACATATAATCACGAATTTACCATGTAAACAATATAACATCAATCATAATATTACACATACATAGCAAACTAATTTACATCATTTAATGTTATATTGTTTACATGGTAAAATCGTAGTGATTGTATATTTATAACATACTCTTATATTTATTAAATACAATACCATATAGATTCTTAATAGAGTAAAATGAAATTCTCAATCTTAATGTAAAACAACAAAACCATACTTCTATATTTATTAATAACAAAATAAATAACCAGAAGTCTTAACTTGTGTCTTTTACACTGACACCTAACTAGAAGTGTAAATCGGTTTCGGATATCCGGATATGATCCGATCCAAAAAATAAGATAAAAAAAAATATGTATTCGATTTTCGGATACGACATGTATAAAATCACTGTATGGATTCAGATAATTTGAATCAGAAAAATATCTGAATCCGAATCCGAATAGAATCCGAAGTTGATCTGGATCCGATCTAGATTCAATCCGAATCTAACTCCGACATCGAATCCGATCCGGTTATTATAATATATATATATATATATATATATATATATCAATTTTATAATAAGTTATATTTTATGTATGTTACATATACATTTTTAATTAATTTAAAAAAAAAGACCCTCACTGCAAATACTCTATATTTAGAACATTTTTTTATTTAAAAAACTCATTGTTTGATTTAAATTGTATTTTTTTAATATTTTTTATAAAAAAATCCGAATTCAATCCGAAAATTTTCAATGTCTAACTCCGTGTTCGAATCCGATCCGAATCTGAAAATAATACATATCCGATCCAGTACGAAATATCCGAGTGGAAGACATTTTTTAGTGAAAATCCAATTCTAAATTTTTATGACCGAATCCGAAAATTCAAAAAATCCAAAAAAAAAATAGATTAAGATTATCCGAACCCGATCCGATTGACACCTTTATAGCCTATTAATACACATGATTTGATGCTATATTACTTACATGGTAAAATCGGAAATTAGAAGTACATACCTTGACACCTTTAGGGTTTTTTTCTTAGTCCTCGTTTGGTTGAATTTTCTACTGGCTCAAAAGGTCCACGATCGTCTATTTGGATTTTTTTAGAGTTGTTTGATTGTCCTTTTAAGAATGTCTATTTTTAATTGAGTAGATGCTAGTAGAGTTTAAACCTCTACTAGGTAAAAACTCATGGGAATGTACTTCTCAAAATAGACATTTTTTTTTAAAAAAGTATACCAACCAAACAATTATATATATTTAAAAAAAAACTCTATTTCTAATAGATCTACTACAAGTAGATCTTTTACCAATAAAGATTTTTCAAAATCTCAACCAAACAAACTGTTATTCATCTGAATCATCTCTAGTTAATAAGAGAAGTAAGAAGAAGAAGAAGATAGAGAACGAAAGAGAAAGGAAACACTGAAGAAGAAAGAGTACGAAAGCAGTCAGGGCGCCACTTCATGGTATGTACTTCTAATTTTCGTGAAGACTTCTAAAATATCTTCTCATTCTTCTTCTCTTCTGACTTTGCAACTCCGCATGGTCAAGAGATCTTACAAGCTTCCTCTCTCTAGTTCTGCTCATGGTCCAGAAACCAACAACAACCAAGACAATGCCATCAACATTTCTCCTCATTTCGTGCCGATCAAACGTGGCCTGGGACGTCCCCAGAAGATTGGTGGGGCAGCGATAGGCTTGAGTGGCGTCCAAAAGGTTCCTATTGGGAGTGGGAGGCAGCCTGGCCATTCTAAGAAGCTTAAGCCAATGAAGTCTATTAATGGAGCAGCCCTAATCAGTGCTTAGGTTCAAGCCTAGGCCCAACCAATGATGAAGCATGTGGACAACCCAATGGGAAGGCCTGTTGGACGATCCAAGAAGTCGAAGAGGCTTGCGGGGAGGCCTAGAAAGGTAAAAGGATTTCTACTTTGTATTTTTTATATGAATTTTAGTGTTTTTATATGTTTAACTGCTTACATAAAAATTATTTATTACTTATTTACTTGCTAATCGTTGGCAACTTGGAATATTTCATATTTGCTAAAGATAAACTTTAGGTCTCAAATTATAATGCAATGTTAATAATCTTGATTTAATTGTGTTTTAAACGAGTTAGGTGATAATATTGAAACCATAGTGCCATAGGCCAATCAAATGTTTTTTTTTTAATATTGAAACCATAGTACCATAATATTGATTTAATGGTGTTTTAAGCGAGCTAGGTGATAATATTGAAACCATAGTGTCATTGGCCACCCAAATGAGTTTTTTTTTTTTAATTAGAGTTTCTTTCAATCTTTCTTATTCATTTGAATGTCTGGTCTTAAGGAAGTAGAATAGGGTTTTCTTCACACAAAAAAAAAAAGAGAGAAGGAAGTTGGTTTTAAGAAAGAAAAAGAGAAGGAAAAAGAAGAAGAGAAGGAAAAAGAAGAAGATGAGGCCGACGGTGACATACTTACTGTAACGCCTCTTCAAGAGGTATTTTTGTTCAAAATGCTTCTTCACTGTCGACCAATTTATTTTTGTTCAATAAAATGCTTCACGTCTATAAACAAGTCTTCACTCTTTGCACCTATATTTTTGTTCAAAATGCTTCCTCATTGTCCATTTTTATTCAAGAAAAAATGGGTTTTGTTTAACTGTTTAAGTGCTTGTGTAAATATTTAATTTGTAAATTGTTGTATAAATATGGGTTTGCAAATTGTTGTAAATTGTTCAAGTCTTCACGCCGGTATATAATTTGTAAATTGTTGTATAAATATGTGTAATTTCTCTCTCCCAATAGCCAAAAGAATGAAGAAAAAGAAATCCTCTCTGTCTCCTGCCATGGATCCCCTTAGTGTTCCCATCCCTTCACCGCCTCATCCTCCACCGCAACAGCAACAACCGTCTCCCCTGCTCTTAACCACCCTCCCCCAAATTTGATGTATCTTTATTCAACTGTTTGAACGTCTTATGGAGTGGTTTTCAAACCCCCAACTCTCGCTCTCGAACTAGATTTGAATTAACGAGCTTGATTTAATGATTTTTGTTTGTATTTGTGAAGATGATATATGTTGTAAGTATGTCGTTGAAAGAGAAAAGTGGATCGAGCAAGATAGCGATAGAGAAGCACATGGAGCAGACCTACTCGAATCTTCAGGCGAATCACTCGACCTTGTTAACTCAACACTTGCAGCGTTTGAAGAACACTGGACATCTCCGCATGGTCAAAAGATCTTACTAGCTCCCTCTCCCTAGTTATGCTCCTGTTCCAGAAACCAACAACAACAACCAAGACAATGCCATCAACATTTCTCCTCATCTCCTACGACCAAACGTGGCCAGGGACGTCCCAAAAAGATTGGTGGGGCAGCGGTGGGCTTAGGTGGCGTCCAGATGGTTCCCATTGGGAGTGGGAGGCGGCCTAACCGTTCTAATAAGCTTAAACCGATGAAGTCTATTAATAGAGTAGCCCTAATCAATGCTTAGGTTCAGGCCCATGCCCAATCGATGAAGAAGCATGTGGACAAGCCAATGGGAAGGCCCGTGAGACGATCCAAGAAGTTGAAGAGGCCTGTGGGGAGGCCTAGGAAGGTAAAGAGATTTCTACTTAGTATTTTTTTTACATGAATTTTGATGTTCTTATATGTTCTTATATGTTTACTAATTGCTTACATAAAAATTATATATTACTTATTTGTTTGCTAATTGATGTCAACTTGAAATATTTCATATTTGCTAAAGATAAAATTTAGGTATCACATTTTAATGTAATGTCAACAATCTTGATTTAATGGTGTTTTAAGCGAGTTAGGTGATAATATTGAAATTGTAACGTCATTGGCCACCCATAGATATTAAGTTTTGATTATGTTGTGTTTTGAATTGGTTTTGTAGACAAATGAGGATGTGGAAGATATTCCCTCCAACAAGAAAGGGAAGAATAGGGCTAGTAGAACCGTAGGGGGCCCAAGAAGGTAAAAGATTTTTACTTGGTATTTGCTTATATATTACTTAATTGCTTGCTAATTGCTGGCATATGAGTTGGATGTTTCTTACTTTCTAAAGATGAAATTTTTGTTTCACATTATAATGTAATGTTAATTATTTTGATTTAATTGTGTCTTATGCGAGTTAGGTGATAATATTGAAATTGTAGTGCCATTGGCCACCCAAATAGTTTTTTTTTTAATATTGAAACCATAGTACCATAATGTTGATTTAGTGGTGTTTGAAAATGAGGATGTGGAAGATATTCCCTCAACAACAGAGGGACGAACGGGGCCATTAGAACCGTAGGGAGGCTCAAGAAGGTAAAAGATTTTTACTTGTATTTGCTTACATATTACTTAGTTGCTTGCTAATTGCTGGCATATGAGTTGGATGTTTCTTATTTGCTAAAGATGAAATTTTTGTTTCACATTATAATGTAATGTTAATTATTTTGATTTAATTGTGTCTTATGCGAGTTAGGTGATAATATTGAAATTGTAGTGTCATTGGCCATCCAAATGGGTTTTTTTTCTTAGTATTGAAACCATAGTACCATAATATTGATTTAATGGTGTTTTAAGCGATTTAGGTAATAATATTGAAATCATAGTGTCAAATGCCACCCAAATGAGTTTTTTTTTTAATTAGGGTTTCTTTCAATCTTTCTTATTCATCTGAATGTCTGGTCTTAAAAAAATAGAAGATGGTTTTCTTCACCAAAAAAAAGAAAGAAGAAGAGAAGGAAGTTGGTTTTAAGAAAGAAGAAAAGAAGGAAGAAGGAAGAAGAAGAAGAAGAAGAAGAGGAGGCCGAGGTGACACTGATGCTGATGAAGAAGAGGCTGACGGTGACATACTTACCATGATGCCTCTTCAAGAGGTATTTTTGTTCAAAATGCTTCTTCATTGTCGGTCAATTTATTTTTGTTCAGGAAAATGCTTCACACCTATATTCAAGTCTTCACTCTTTGTGCCTATATTTTTTTTCAAAATGCAAAGGATTTTGTTTAACTGTTTAAGTGCTTGTGTAAATATGTAATTTGTAAATTGTTGTATAAATATGGGTTTGCAAATTGTTATAAATTGTTCAAATCTTTACGCATATATATAATTTGTCAATTGTTGTATAAATATGTGTAATTTCTCTTTCCCAACAGCTAAAAGACTGAAGAAAAAGAAATCCTCTCAGTCTCCTGCCATGGATCCCCTCAGTGTTCCCGTCCCTTCATCGTCTCATCCTTCGCCGTAACAACAACAACTGTATCCCCCGCTCTCAATCACCTAACCCCTAATATGATGTATCTTTATTCAACTGTTTGAACGTCTATAAGAATTAACGAGCTTGATTTAATTATTTTTTTGTGTATTTATGAAGATGATATATTCTGTAATTATGTTGTTGAAAGAGAATGGAGGATCGAGCAAGATAGCGATAGGGAAGCACATGGAGCAGACCTACTCGAATCTTCGGGCGAATCACTCGACCTTGTTAACTCAACACTTGCAGCGTTTGAAGAACATTGGACATCTCCGCATGATCAAGAGATCTTACAAGCTCCCTCTCTCTAGTTATGCTCATGTTCTAGAAACCAACAATAATAACCAAGACAATGTCATCAACATTTATCCTCATCTTGTGCGACCAAGCATGGCCTGGGACATCCCAAGAAGTTTGGTGGGGCAGCGGTGGGCTTGGGTGGCGTCCAGATGGTTCCCATTGGGAGTGGGAGGCGGCCTAACCATTCTAATAAGCTTAAGCCGATGAAGTCTATTAATGGAGTAGCCCTAATCAATGCTTAGGTTCAGGCCCAGGCCCAATCGATGATGAAGCATGTGGACAAGCCAATGGGAAGGCCCGTGAGACGATCCAAGAAGTTGAAGAGGCTTGTGGAGAGGCCTAAAAAGGTAAAGAGATTTCTACTCAGTATTTTTTTTATATGAATTTTGACGTTCTTATATGTTTACTAGTTGCTTACATAAAAATTATATATTACTTATTTGTTTGCTAATTGTTATCAACTTGGAATATTTCATATTAGCTAAAGATAAAATTTAGGTCTCATATTATAATGTAATGTTAACAATCTTGATTTAATGGTGTTTTAAGCGAGCCAGGTGATAATATTGAAATTGTAATGTCATTGGCCACCCATAGATATTAAGTTTTGACTATGTTGTGTTTTGAATTGGTTTTGTAGACAAATAAGGATGTGAAAGATATTCCCTCCAACAAGAGTGGGAAGAACGGGGCTAATAGAACCGTAGGGAGGCCTACTAAGGTAAAAGATTTTTACTTGGTATTTGCTTCCATATTTCTTAGTTGCTTGCTAATTGCTGGCATATGAGTTGGATGTTTCTTATTTGCTAAAAATGAAATTTTTGTTTCACATTATAATGTAATGTTTATTATTTTTATTTAGTTATGTCTTATGCGAGTTAGGTGATAATATTAAAATTGTAGTGATTGGCCACCCAAATGGGTTTTTTTTTCTTAATATTGAAACCATAGTACCATAATATTGATTTAATGGTGTTTTAAGCGAGCTAGGTGATAATATTGAAACCATAGTGTCATTGGCCACTCAAATGATTTTTTTTTAGTTAGGGTTTCTTTCAATCTTTCTTATTCATCTGAATGTCTGGTCTTAAAAAAGTAGAAGATGGTTTTCTTCACAAAAAAAAAAAGAAGAGAAGGAAGTTGGTTTTAAGAAAGAAGAAGAGAAGGAAGAAGAAGAAGAGGAGCCCGACGGTGACATTGTCACTGATGAAGAGGAGGACGACTGTGACGTCGACGGTGACATACTTACTATGACGTCGACGGTGACATACTTACTATGACGCCGACGGTGACATACTTACTATGACGCCTCTCCAAGAGGTATTTTTGTTCAAAATGCTTTTTCACTGTCAGCCAATTTATTTTTGTTCAAGAAAATGCTTCACACCTGTATTCAAGTCTTCACTCTTTGTGCCTATATTTTTTTTTTTCAAAATGCTTCTTCACTGTCCATTTTTGTTCATGAAAAAATGGATTTTGTTTAACTTTTTAATTGCTTGTATAAATATGTAAGTTGTAAATTGTTGTATAAATATGGATTTGTAAATTGTTCAAGTTTTCACGCATATATATAATTTGTCAATTGTTATATAAATATGTGTAATTTCTCTTTCCTAACAGCTAAAAGTCCGAAGAAAAAGAAATCCTCTCAGTCTCCTGCCATAGATCCCTTCATTGTTCTCGTCCCTTCACCGCATCATCCTCTGCCGCAACAACAACAACCTCTCCCCCGCTCCCAACCACCCTCCCCGTAATCTGATGTATCTTTATTTAACTGTTTGAACGTCTATAAGAATTAACGAGCTTGATTTAATTATTTTTATGTGTATATGTGAAGATGATATATGTTGTTATTATGTCGTTGAAAGAGAAGGACGGATCGAGCAAGATAGCGATAAGGAAGCACATGGAGCAGAACTACTCGAATCTTTGGGCGAATCACTAGACCTTGTTGACTCAACACTTGTAGCGTTTAAAGAACACTGGACATCTCCGCATGGTCAAGAGATCTTACAAGCTCCCTTTCCCTAGTTATGCTCTTGTTCCAAAAACCAACAACAACAACCAAGACAATGCCATCAACATTTCTCCTCATCTCGTGACGACCAAGCGTGGCCTGGGACGTCCCAAGAACATAGGTGGGGCAGCGATGGGCTTGGGTGGCATCTAGAAGGTTTCCATTGGGAGTGAGAGGCGGCCTAACTGTTCTAATAAGCTTAAGCCGATGAAGTCTATTAATGGAGTAGCCCTAAGCAATGCTTAGGTTCAGGAACATGCCTAATCGATGATGAAGCATGTGGACAAGCCAAAGGGAAGGCCCGTTGGACGATCCAAGAAGTTGAAGAGGCATGTGGGGAGGCCTAGGAAGGTAAAGAGATTTCTACTCAGTATTTTTTTTATATGAATTTTGATGTTCTTATATGTTTACTAATTGCTTACATAAAAATTATATATTACTTATTTGTTTGCTAATTATTGTCAACTTGGAATATTTCATATTTGCTAAAACTAAAATTTAGGCCTCACATTATAATCTATTGTCAACAATCTTGATTTAATGGTGTTTTAAACGAGCTAGGTGATAATATTGAAATTGTAATGTCATTGGCCACCCATAGATATTAAGTTTTGATTATGTTATGTTTTGAATTGGTTTTGTAGACAAATGAGGATGAGAGAGGGAAGAACAAGGTAGTAGAACTGTAGGGAGGCCCAAAAAGGTAAAAGTTTTTTACTTGGTATTTGTTTATATATTACTTGATTGCTTGTTAATTGCTGGCATGTGAGTTGGATGTTTCGTATTTGCTAAAGATGAAATTTTTGTTTCACATTATAATGTAATTTTAATTATTTTGATTTAATTGTGTCTTATACGAGTTAAATGATAATATTGAAATTGTAGTGTCATTGGCCACTCAAATGGTTTTTATATATATATATATATTGAAACCTTAGTATCATAATATTGATTTAATGGAGTTTTAAGCGAACTAGGTGATAATATTGAAATTGTAATGTAATTGGTCACCCATAGATATTAAGTTTTGATTATGTTGTGTTTTGAATTGGTTTTGTAGACAAATGAGAATGTGGAAGATATTCCCTCCAACAAGAAAGGGAAGAATAGGGCTAGTAGAACCGTAGGGGGGCCCAAGAAGGTAAAAGATTGTTACTTTGTATTTGCTTATATATTAATTAATTGCTTGATAATTGTCGGCATATGAGTTGGATGTTTCTTATTTGCTAAAGATGAAATTTTTGTTTCACATTATAATATAATGTTAATTATCTTGATTTAATTGTGTCTTATGCGAGTTAGGTGATAATATTGAAATTGTAGTGCCTTTGGCCACCCAAATGGGTTTTTTTTAATATTAAAACCATAGTACCATAATATTGATTTAATCGTGTTTTAAGCGAGCTAGGTGATAATATTGAAATTGTAATGTCATTGGCCACCCATAGATATTAAGTTTTGATTATGTTGTGTTTTGAATTGGTTTTGTAGACAAATAAGGATGTGGAAGATATTCCCTCCAACAAGAGAGGGAAGAACATGGCTAGTAGAACTGTAGAGGGCCCAAGAAGGTAAAAGATTTTTACTTTGTATTTGCTTACATATTACGTAATTGCTTACTAATTGCTGGCATATGAGTTAGATGTTTCTTATTTGCTAAAGATGAAATTTTTGTTTCACGTTATAATGTAATGTTAATTATATTTAGTTAGTTGTGTCTTATGCGCGTTAGGTGATAATATTGAAATTGTAGTGATTGGCCACCCAAATGGGTTTTTTTTTATATTGAAACCATAGTACCATAATATTGATTTAATGGTGTTTTAAGCGAGTTAGGTGATAATATTGAAACCATAGTGTCATTGGGCACTCAAATGTTTTTTTTTTAGTTAGGGTTTCTTTCAATCTTTCTTATTCATTTGAATGTCTGGTTTTAAAAAAGTAGAAGATGGTTTTTTTCACACAAAAAAAAAAGAGAAAGAAGAAGAGAAGGAAGTTGGTTTTAAGAAAGAAGAAGAGAAGAAAGAAGAAGAAGAGGAGGCCGACGGTGATATTGACGCTGATGAAGAGGAGGCCGACTGTGATGCCGACGGTGACATACTTACTGTGACGCCTCTCCAAGATGTATTTTTGTTCAAAATGCTTCTTCACTGTTGGCCAAATTATTTTTGTTCAAGAAAATGCTTCACACCTGTATTCAAGTATTCACTTTTTACGCCTATATTTTTGTTCAAAATGCTTCTCCACTGTCTATTTTTGTTCATCAAAAAATGGATTTTGTTTAACTGTTTAAGTGCTTATGTAAATATGTAATTTGTAAATTGTTGTATAAATATGGGTTTGTAAATTTTTCAAGTTTTCACGCATATATATAATTTGTCAATTGTTGTATAAATATATGTAATTTCTCTTTCCCAACAGCTAAAAATCCGAAGAAAAAAAAATCCTCTCAGTCTCCTGCCATGGATCCCTTCAGTGTTCCCGTCCCTTCACCGCCTCATCCTCCGCCGCAACAGCAGCAACCGTCACCCCGCTCCCAACCACCCCCTCTCCTAACCACCATCCCCTAATCCAATGTATCTTTATTCAACTGTTTGAATGTCTATAAGAATTAACTACAGTGTCCTTGTCCTCGAAATGGAATTTGTGACTAAAATTGTAGGAATAATCTTTGACCGCTTACTTGATGCTACATGGCGCCAGTTTCGCTATTTGTGTGGTTACAATGACACCATTAAAAGATTTAACAGATGAAGCAGAGAAACTGGCAGATAGGAGAGAAAGGGTGCAGGCGAAAATCGATGAAGCTAGAAGAAATGGGGAGATTATTCTCAATGATGCTAACAAGTGGATACAAAGAGTGGATGATATCACTACAGTAGCAGAACATATTCGAGAAGAGGAAGATCAAGCAAACAAGAGGTGCCTCAAAGGGATGTGCATCGATCCCTGCTCACGTTACCGGTTCAGTAAAGAGGCACAGAGGAAGATTGTGGCTATTTCAATTCTCCAACAAGAGGGACATTTTGAAAGCGTGTCCCGCAAAGCTCCTCCACCAGGAATCATAACTTCTTCAGCTTTGTCTCTCAACTTCAAGTCCAGGGAAGCAATAACAAAGGAAATTATGAAGAGCTTGAAGGATGAAAACATCAGCATAACTGGAATATGCAGCATGGGTGGTGTGGGTAAGACAACATTAGTGAAGGAAATCAGCAAGCACGTAATCGAGAATAAGGTGTTTGATAATGTAGCCATGGCGGTGGTGTCCCAAACTCAAAACTATGTGAAGACTCAAGGGGAGATTGCTAGCATGCTAGGTATCAAACTTCCTGATGACGAGGAGGAGGCAGGAAGAGCACGTTTTCTGCGGCAAAGAACCATGGAGATGCAGAAGCCGGAGCACGAGCTGGAGCGGATCCTTATCATATTGGACGATGTTTGGGAAGGAATTCAATTGGATCAGATTGGAATTCCATTTGGGGAAAATCGTAAAGACTGTAAGATTGTGCTCACTTCCCGGATTGAAGATGTCTGCGTCCAAATGAAAGCTAAGACTATTAATGTTGGATCAGGTTGGTTGTCTCTAATGATTTCTTTCAAGGAATGGAAGATCTAAAAGTCCTAGATATGAGTGGAATTCGGAAATTGCAACTGCCAGAGTCACTCGAACTCCTTGCTAACCTTAGGATGTTGTGTCTTGATGGTTGCAGGTTTGGAAACAAGGCTGACATATCTTTTATTGGAAGGCTTACCAACCTTGAGATTCTTAGCCTAACCGGTACTGATATAGATGAGATCCCTGGAAATTTTGGGCAATTAGTGGAGTTAAAAATGTTTTATTTGGAACGGATTTCCACTGATTTACAAATACCACCAGCTGTCATTTCTTGCCTAAAAAATTTAGAGGTCCTAAAAGTCTATACTTGCTTCGAGTATATGAACTTCAGAAAGACCATCGTTCATGTTGTTACTGAATACGCTACAGTGCCTGGCTCGATGGTTGACGTGATTCGTGCTATCCTGTCTATTCGCATGCCCTTTCTAAACTCAACCAGTTTTGAAAGCTTTGTCATAAAAATCGGCAGTAAATGGGGTAAGTCATCTGAGGAATCTCCACCATGGTCTAGAATCTTGTATTTGAATCGCATTAATTATAAAGAACTGGATTGGGCATACTCACTGATGAAGATTACCGATGCACTGCAATTAAATCGAATAGCTGGTTTGAGGAATATCCTTCCTGCTCTAGGTAACCATGGATTCAATGGCTTGAAATCTCTACAACTCGTAGAGTGTAAGGAGTATCTCGTTAATACGTTGGAATGTACACCAAAATGCAATGCTTTTAACAGCTTAGAATCTTTATTGATGGAGGGAATAGAATTGGTTGAAATATGCCATGGTCCACTCCTAGCTGAGTCCTTTGGTAAACTAAAACAGATGCATTTAATTAACTGCTACAATATGTTGAACATTGTACCAAGCGAATTGCTCCAGAGGTTACAGTTTAGAAAGTTTAGAAGCACACAGCTGTTTATTGGTGGTATATGTATTTGACTTTTAAAGTCTTGCGATTGCAAAGGAGGAAACAAAGTTTCTTTCATCTTTAAATCATCTAAAGCTGGTGGGTTTGAGTAACATGATGCGAATTTGGAACGGTGACGTCAAACTCATTAGCCTCTGCAACCTGAAGCTTGTATCGGTGCACCGGTGCTTCAAGTTAAGACAAATATTTCCTCCAGCACTATTACAAAGCCTTGCTTCTTTAGAACACATGGAGATAAAGGGTTGCGACAGTTTAGAGGTGATTTTTGGGAAGGAAGAAGAAGGAGAAGATCGTCAAGAAAATGAGATAGTATCGCTGAAGATAGATCACACCGCAATCTCAACATGTCTGGGAAACCTGGCTTTTATAAAGATATCAGGATGCGATGAATTGAAAAGCCTCTTCACTCCCTCCGTTGCCAAAGGCTTGGTGCAGCTCAGAACACTAGAAGTGGAAAGTTGCAGAAAACTGAAAGAAATAATCTCAGATGAGAAAGCAGAAACAGGAGGATCAACAGAGAGGATTACGTTTCTAGGTTTGTACCAAATTAAACTTGAAAAACTAGACAGCCTCACTTGTTTTTGTGCAAGGCGGTGTACAATAGAATTCCCGGCATTGGAGTTACTGGACATACAAAAATGTCCGAAAATGGAGAACTTTGGTCGTGGAGACCAAGTGACGCCTAAGCTGGTGAATATGATTCATCTTGATGGTGAAAAACGTTAGATGGACAACCTTAACATCACCCTGCAGCAATTCTTCAATGAAAAACAGGTGTCATACTATTTCTTTCCTTTCTTCGTAAACTTATTTAATCTATTTCGATTAATGTCCTCTCAAACCTTCCTTTCTACAAACACCATGACCCCTGAATTGCACAATTGTGTTGTACAATCATTAAGAGCATATTCAATGCAGCTAGTACTCGGACTCATGAGATTGTCCTGAAAAAACTACTTAGATGGTCCAAGACAAAAAGGATATGAATCATGTTTTACCAAGTTTTCTAGTCACTTATAAGTCTTTGTTACCATATGTGGGAATGCCATGGCAGGTCTGGAATCTGGATTGAACTATCAGAGAGATTAATGAGTTTTAAGTGTTATCAAACATGTCTATAGATGCAAACTGGTTCTGCTTCTTAATCCTTATCGATCGATAGCTTGTAAACTTTCAGCCCAAAGATCCGGTTGATGGAATTAACTAATTAAGGATGAGCATGATGATTTTGATGAAATTTTAGCACTGTAACATCACAGAATTTGGAGCCAATTCATCTCTTAAGTGATCATCATGACTATCCTTAAAATATTTTGGAGGGTAAGAAGAAGTCTTACAAAGCTCATCATGGTTTATTACTGCTCAACGAACAAAATGATCGGATTTTAATGGAAGACATCAGGAAAAAAAAAAACGTAAAAATTTAACAGATTAGGGCATCTCAAACCCAGGCGCTCAACTCCATTTTGTTGCAGTTTTTCTTCCCCGACCCAGGTGATTCAACTCATGTAAATATCTGGATAATGTGGAACAGTGGATATGATTATGGACCATTTAGTTACCAGTCCTCCATTAGCACAGCCGTTGCTTGGGCACAAATGCATAAAAGATTACACTGGCGTGTAATTATTAAAACCAATGCCACTGTTGTAAATTAGACGACTATTCGTAAAAGGATTGTATCTTAGGACTTAGGGCACTCGTTAAGAAATATAACTAAAATTTATATAAATAGTGAACAATTTACACGCTTAAAATTCAGGTAAAATAAAAAAATAAAAATAAAAACAAAAATATAAATAACAGGTGAAACTTATTGATACACCTATCTTAAAGTAAAAAAAAAATTATTGATATCCATTGCTATCTTAAAAAAAAAAAAACCTTATTTATATCTACGATTATCGTTAAAAAAATTATTTATCGGTAGGATTTCTAAACTATACATAAAAGAAAAATAAAACAAAACGATAATCATATGACGGTAAGAAAGTTTGATACTTTAAATAAAATTATGGTTTAATTAAGGTTTGTTATAAAAAATAGAGTTTAATAAAGAAATAGAGTTGAATATATTGGTATAGTATTTGGTTTATTTTTAATTAAAGTAATTTATCCTTATTATTAAATTTCTATTGAAATATTTTTATAATTAATTTTTTTAATAAATTACAAATGTAATAATAAATTCTATGGGTGTCAATATCCGTACTCAAACAAAAAGAAAACTAACAAAACTTAGTCTTCCGTTATTGTATACAAACAGATCCTACAAAGGACAGTAAAACTCGCGACAAACAAAGAATTCGTATACTAACTTTTTGATTAGGTTCAACATGCACGTGTTTATAGATTTATCTATTTTATGGCATGTGCTTGTATGCTTTTTATTTTTTGGGATATTATTGATTTAATCCTTATATTTTTTTTTGAATTGTTTTTTTTATTCATATAACCAATTTCATTGGTTTGGGTCTTATATTTTTTAAAACTACTCATTTTGGTTCTTCTGTTAGTAATTTGTTACTCAATTTTAACGGTTTCAGGGATATTTTTATCTTTAACAAAATATTTTGGTCCTTCTATTAGTAATTTGTTACTCAATTTTAACGGTTTCAGAGGTATTTTTATCTTTAACCAAAGACATGTCACATGTCAACATAGAAATCAATGAAATTTTTTTTTATATATATATAATACTAATAAATTAATATTATAAATAAAAATTAAAAAATTATAAATAAAACAAATATTAAAAAAAGAAAAATAGATTAGTTTAATTAATCATAAATCATCACCATCACCAAATCAAAACCACTGTCAATTTTTAACATCTTCTTCAACCTTCACCATCGTCATCGCCCAAAATCACTACCAATTTTTTTCCCAAAAATCATCATCATTGCCCACTGTCAATTCAACACAACCAAACCAAACCCAAATCCACCATCACCCTTGCTTCGATCCCTCTTCTTCTTCGTTCTCGTCTTCGATTCCTTGCTTCGATTCCACTGTCAAACCCAACCAAACCCAAACCCACCCACTTCTCGCTTCAATTCATCATCTTTTTCGTTCTCATCTTCGATTCTACTGTCAAACACAACCAAACTGAAAACCCACCCACTCTCCGCTTCTATTCCTCTTCTTCATTCTCGTCTCGAAACCTAATAATCTCTAACCTACACGAAAACTCATCATTTTTTCTAGGTTTGTTTTGGTTGGATGATTGGTGACAGAGAAGCAGAGAGTTTTTGGGTTTGATTTTGTTTATATTTGGGTTTATTGGGGATGTTTGAGTTTGCTAAAAATAGGGGTCGATTTTTGTTTTATGGTGTGATTGTGGTCAATTTTGTATGGGTTTGATTTTAATTTTGATAAATTTTGTTTACTATGAATAAGATTGGTATTTGGTTTTCTGGTATAGTTTGAGATTGTGTTATTGTTTGAGATTCAGATTGATGACGTTTTCAGATTATGAATTGAAATGGATGTGAATAATGGTGATTTGATTTTTTGGACGGTAGGGATGATGAATGGTGATGAACTAAGATGAATGATTGTCAGATGATGATGAATTGATGATGATTTTGGGCGTTTGTAAATTTTCTTTATTTTTTTTAAATAAAATAAATATATAGAGATAAAATAGTCATTTACTTTTTATTAACCGTTGACCGTTAAAAATATGGTCAGAATAATTAAAACGAGTGGTTTTATAAAATATAGGACTCAAACTAATAAAAATCGGATGAATGAGTAAAAAAAATTATTTAAAAAAATATAGAATCTGAATCAATAATATATCTATTTTTGCAGGTATCTATTTCTTTTTTTTTCCTTTTTATTAATAAAAGGGCGATAAGACAAGTGACGAATAAAACAATAATGAAGGGAGAGGTTTATTATTTCTTAATGTGGTTAGTTGGGGTCTATTTTTAAGCGTTGACGAACAACTTTTGGGAGCTTCGATATGAATGCAGAAGAATATGACCCTGCTATGATCAATCCAATAACCTCAAACAAAAAATTGAGCAGAGCTTGTTGATCTATATATTGCAATCGCATCCTTCTTCCTTGGCCTCGAAATGGAATTTGTGACTAAAATTGTAGGAATAATCTTTGACCGCTTACTTGATGCTACATGGCGCCAGTTTCGCTATTTGTGTGGTTACAAGGGCACCATTAAAAGATTAACAGGTGAAGCAGAGAAACTGGAAGGTACGAGAGAAAGGGTGCAGGCAAAAATCGATGAAGCTAGAACAAAGGGAGAGATTATTCTCAGCGATGCTAACAAGTGGATACAAAGTGTGGATGACATCACTAAAGAAGCAGAACATTGTAGAGAAGCAAACAAGAGGTGCCTCAAAGGGATGTGCATCGATCCCTGCTCACGTTACCGGTTCAGTAAAAAGGCAGAGAGGAAGATTGAGGCTATTTCAATTCTCCAACAAGAGGGTGCAGGATTAATTGGAAGCGTGGTGTCTCGCCAGGCTCCTCCACCAAGAAACCTACTCATACCTTCGTCAGCTTTGTCTATCAACTTCCAGTCTAGGGAGTCGATTACTAGGCAAATTATGGAGACGTTAGAAGATGAAAATGTGAGCATAATCGGAATATGTGGGATGGGTGGTGTGGGTAAGACAACATTAGCCAACGAAATCAGCAAACAAGCAATCGAGAAAAAGCTATTTGGTTTTGTAGTGATGGTGGTTGTGTCTCAAACTCTAGACTATGTCAACATTCAAAGGGTTATTGCGAAGAGGTTAGGTTTCAAACTGCCTGACGACGACAACGACGAATCAGCAACAGCAGATTTTCTGTTGAAAAGAATCAAGGAGAAGCTGAAGATAGATCAGGAGCCAGAGCCGGAAGTACGTATCCTTATAATATTAGATGATGTTTGGGAAGGAATTGAATTGGGGAGGGTTGGAATACCTATTGCAAGTAGAGGCTGTAAGATCGTGCTTACTTCCCGGATCGAAGACGTCTGCGTGGAAATGAATGCTAAAACTTTTAAAGTTGGAACTTTACCGAAAGAAGAATCTTGGGGACTTTTCAGGGATGTTGCAGGTGCAATTGTTGACAATCCTGATATAAACCTCATTGCAAGAGAGGTAGCCGATGAATGCGGTGGCCTGCCATTAGCTCTTGTTACTGTCGCTGCAGCATTGAAGAACAGGGATGACAGGTATGTGTGGAATGATGCGAAACAACAACTTAAAAAGTCTGCCCCGACAAACATCAGAGGAATGGATCGGAAAGTGTTTCCAAAATTGAAGTTGAGCTATGATTTTCTGGAAAGCAACGACCAACGATCAGTCTTCTTACTCTGTTGCTTATTTCCAGATGATTTTGACATTCCAATTGAACTGTTGACGAAATATGGGATAGGTCTGAGGTTGTTCCACAGAGTTGAGACAGTGGAAGAAGCTAGATGCAGAACACATAACGTTGTAAGTATCCTCATCGCTTCTTTTCTCTTGATTCCTGGCAGAGATGAACAGCATGTAAAAATGCATGACGTTGTCCGTGATTTTGCAATAAAATTTTCCGAGGATGAACACATGTTCATGGTGAAAGCTGGCCTCGGCTTGCGAGTGTGGCCAAGTGCAGACACATCTGGAAATCTCACAAGAATCTCACTAATGTACAATGACATTCATGAGGTACCTGATCATGGATTGGAATACCCGAAGCTGCAGGCTTTGCTGCTGCAGAAAAATCATTCGTTGGTTGTCTCTAATAATTTCTTTCAAGGGATGAGAGATCTAAAAGTCCTAGACATGAGTCGAATTTGGAAATTGCAACTGCCACAGTCACTCGAACTCGTTGCTAAACTTAGGATGTTGTGTCTTGATGGTTGCAGGTTTGGAAACAAGGCTGACATATCTTTTATCGGAAGGCTTACCAAACTTGAGATTCTTAGCCTAAACGATACTGATATAGATGAGATCCCTAGAAATTTTGGGCAATTAGTGGAGTTAAAAATGTTTTATTTGAAATATTCTCCCATTACATTTCAATTACCACCAGATGTCATTTCTTGCCTAAAAAAATTAGAGGTCCTGCGATTCTGTTCTAAGGAGGTGTTTGTCGACGATGGAGAAATGGACATTGAGCTACAAGTCTTGTCTGAAAAGACCATCTTGCGCGTTGTTATTGGTAGCACTACACTGGCTGGCTGGTTTGTTGACTTGGTTCGTGCTATCCTGTCTATTCGCATGCCCTTTCTAAACTCAACCAGTTTTGAAAGCTTTGTCATAAAAATCGGCTATAAATGGGGTACATCATCTGAGGAATCTCCACCATGGTCTAGAATCTTGTATCTGAGTCACATTAATTATCAAGAACTGGATTGGGCATACTCACTGATGAAGATTACCGATGCACTGCAATTATATCGAATAGCTGGTTTGAGGAATATCCTTACTGATGTAGGTGACCATGGATTCAATGACTTGAAATTTCTACAACTCCTATTCTGTAAGGAGATAAAATATCTCGTTAATACGTTGGAATGTACACCAAAATGCATTGTTTTTAACAGCTTAGAATCTTTATTGATGAAGCAAGTGGAATTGGTTGGAATATGCCATGGTCCACTCCCAGCTGAGTCCTTTGGTAAACTAAAACAGATGCATTTAAGTAACTGCTACAATATGTTGAACATTGTACCAAGAGAATTGCTCCAGAGGTTACACAGTCTAGAAAGTTTAGAAGCATACAGCTGTTCATCGGTCGTATATGTATTTGATTTTGAAAGTCTTGCGATTGCAAAGGAGGAAACCAAGTTTCTTTCATCTTTAAATCATCTAAAGCTGATGGGTTTGAGTAATATGATGCGAATTTGGAATGGTGACGCCAAACTCATTAGCCTCTGCAACCTGAAACTTGTATCGGTGCACTGGTGCTTCAAGTTACGACAGGTATTTCCTCCAGCTGTATTACAGGGCCTTGTTTCTTTAGAACACATGGAGATAAAGGGTTGCGACAGTTTAGAGGAGATTTTTGCGAAGGAAGAAGAAGAAGAAGAAGAAGAAGAAGAAGATCATCAAGAAAATGAGATAGTATTGATGAGGATAGATCACACCGCAACCTCCCCATGTCTGGGAAACCTGGTTTTTATAAAGATATCAGAATGCGATGAATTGAAAAGCCTCTTCACTCCCTCCATTGCCAAAGGCTTGGTGCAGCTCAGAACACTAGAAGTGGAAAGTTGCAGAAAACTGGAAGAAATAATCTCAGATGAGAAAGCAGAAACAGGAAGATCAACGGAGAGGATCACGTTTCCCAGTTTGTACAAAATTAGACTTGAAAAACTATACGGCCTGACTTGTTTTTGTGCAAGGCGGTGTACAATAGAATTCCCGGCTTTGGAGTTACTAGATATACAAAAATGTCCGAAAATGGAGACCAAGTGACTCCTAAGCTGGTGAATATGATTAATCTTGAAGGTGAAAAACGTTGGATGGACAACCTTAACATCACCCTGCAGCAATTCTTCAAGGAAAAACAGGTACACTATTTCTTTCTTTTCTTCGTAAACTTATTTAATCTATTTCGATTAATGTCCTCTCAAACCTTCCTTTCTACAAATACCATGACCCCTGAATTGCACAATTGTGTTGAACAATCATTCAGGAGCGTATGCAATGCAGATAGGCCTCGGACTCGGGAGATTTACCCGAAAAAACTACTTAGATGGTCCAAGACAAAAAGGGTATGAACCAAGTTTTATAGACACTTATAAGTGTGTCCATTTTCAATTATCTGATTATGTTATTCTTTGTTACCGTATGTGGGAATGCCATGGCAGGTATGGATTGAACTAACAAGAGAGATTAGTGTGTTTTAAGAGTTATCAAACATGTCTATAGATGCAATTTTATTTTATTTTTTTCAATGTGAATTGGATTTTTAAATGATTTATTGAATTATCTTTTTGTTTCTCATGTTTTATGGCAACAGGAGTTGTGAAATGTTCAAATAAAAGATTATTGATTATTTTCTCAATATTAATGTCTTTCATGATGAACTTGAGTTCACAAAGTCACATTAAGAAATAACAACCTAATAATGGTACATATCCCTCTATTGATTCAATGTTGTTTTCTTAAAATGTCTATTTGCACAACTTTATATATTACATTAGAGACAAGTTAATCGGTTTCTGGTCTTTTTTCTGGCGTTGGTAATGTTAAAGGTAATGTCTTAAAGAATGTCTTTCAACAGAAGAATGTTGTTGGTGGAATCAAGTAGCCTCTGTAGCCAAGGCAAGGATTGAAACCATTTCAACAGAAAAATTGATGATGCTCAAACAAAAGGAGAGATCATCTTCCATGACGTTCAGCGGTGGATAGCAGATGTGGATAGCATGACTAATGAAGTTGAAACATTTTTAGATGATGAAAACAAAGCAAACAAGAAGTGCCTCGAAGGGTGGTGCATCAATTTCAGATCATGTTACCGGTTCAGCAAGGAAGCACTGAGGAAGATAGAGGAGATCTCTGCTGCTAGCAAAAATTGATGATTTCGAAGCTGTTTCTCACCCTGATCCTACCCCCGGACTCTTTTGTTGGCAAAGGGTTCCTCTGATGCTTATGAATCAAGAAGATCACTCAAGAAGAAAGTCATAGAAGCCTTGAATGACGAGAATGTGAGCGTGATTGGAATAGGCGGTATGGGAGGTGTAGGCAAGACCACATTAGTGAAGGAAATAACAGCAGAGAATGTTAAGGTATGTAATGTAATAGCAGTGTGGGAAGAAGTGACCTGTATGTCAGCCTGTACCCCAAGCATAATCAAGATTCAAGAAGATGTTGCTAATATGTTGCGTGTAACGCTGCCGAACGGTACTGAGTTGGTGGGAGCATGTTCGTTATGGGGAAGCATCAAGAAGTAGAAGCAGATATATATGATATTGGATGATAATTGGAAAGAGTTGAGTTGCAAAAGGTTGGTATAATTCCCTTTGGACATGATCATCATCCAGGCTGTAATATTGTGCTCATCTATCGAAGCCAAGATGTGTGCGACCAAATGGATGCTCAGAAGATTTCACAGTTGAAACTTTATCAGAAGAGGAATCTTGGGACATGTTCAGGAAGCTCGCTGGTGAAGTTGTCAAAAATGGTGAGATAAACCTCATTGCAAGAGAGGTGGCTGCTTACCGTGGAGGCGTGCCGATCGCAATTGAGACTGTAGCCAGCGCACTGAAGAACAAGAATGTCACGTATGTATGGACTGACGCAGCACGCCAACTCAAAATGTCCACCCAACAGAAATCATGGGAATGCCTGAAAAAGTCTTTGCAACTCTGGAGCCAAGCTACAATGATTTAGAAAGCCAGGAGATGAAATCAGTCTTCTTACTCTGCTGCTTATTTCCGAGGGATTCCAACATTCCAATCGAACTATTGGTGAGATATGGAATGGGTCTGGGGTTGTTCAAGCATGTCTATACCGTGGAAGCATCTAGAGGCAGAGCACATACTGTTGTAAGTGTCCTTGTTTCCTCTTTCCTACTAAGTATTGCTGATGATGATACGAAAAAGTTTGTCAAAATGAATGACATTCTCCGTTTACTGCTGCAGAATAATCCTGAAATGATAGTCCCTGAAAGTTCTTTCAAGGAACGAAAGATCTAAACGTTTTGGACTTGAGTTATGTTGATTTCATGTCATTGCCTAAATCAATCTCACTCCTTACCAACGTTAGAACACTGTCTTAATAATTGCAAGTTCGTTAACCCTTCTGTATACAGGATTGGGAAGCTAACCAAACTTGAGATTCTGAGTCTTTCAAGTTCTATTGTTAGAGAGATTCCTGTAGAATTTAGTCAACTGACTAGTTTAAAGTTGTTTGATTTGACAAACTGTAAACTTCTTAGACGAATACCGCAAAATGTCATATCATGTCTAGGAAAATTGGAGGAGTTGTACATGAAGAAACAGTTTTATAGAGTGGAATTTCGGTGGCCATGCCAGGGTCATTGAGTTACAAGCTTCGCCTAACGATATCTCGATCCCTAGATTTCACCCTACCAACTCAGTTTAGATTTTTCGATTTGTCAGACCGTACAAAACTTAGAGAATTACCATAGGGTATCGTATTAGACCTCAAAAAGCTAGAGTTGTTGTACATGGCAATTGGTTCGAAGAAGTTGGATTTCGAGCAAGGAGATTCAAGTAGCAATGCCAGGGTGACTGAGCTACAAGCTTTGTCTAAGATGACTAGCCTTCACATTCATATCCCAGGAATCAGGGCGTTGCCGAGTGACATGCCCTTTCAAAAATTGACCGACTTTGTCATAGGAATAGGCAAATCAACGGCTTATAATTCATGTCCGAGCTCAAGAACCGTGAGTCTCACAGAGAGTATGACTCCACAAGTTGATTGGTTCAAGAATTTGCTGAAGAAAACTGAGAATCTATATTTATGTAGAATCAAGGGTTTGAAAGTTGTCTCTCCTGACTTCGATGATGAAGGCTTCAACAAGTTGAAATCTCTTACACTCACCGAGTGTGAGGAGATACTGTATCTCCTAAATGCATCGAAACAGATACCACACAACATAGTGTTTCACAACTTAGAGCAATTGTCGCTCTTTAGTAATCCAAAATTGGTGGCAATATGCATGGGCAAACTCCCGGACAAGTCCTGGAGTAAAGTGAAAGCGATAGATGTAAATGCGTGTCACAGCATGCCAAGCATTGTAACAAGCCATTTGCTACAGAGATTACAAAGTCTTGAAAGATTTCAGGTAGTAAATTGTGATAAGGTGGTTTACCCATAACGCATTTGATTTCGAAGAGCTTGTGATTGCGAAAGAAGAAACCTACAAGTTGCTCCCGATGTTACAGACTCTAGAGTTAACAATGCTGACTAAGATGGAGCAAGTATGGAAGGGTGACTCTCAGTTGATGAGCCTTTGTAACCTGAAGAGGCTAAAATTGGATTATTGCCTGGAGTTGAAGAAACTGTTTTCACCTGCTCTACAGCAGACCCTTTTGTCTTTGGAACATCTGGTGGTAATTTGTTGCTACAAGTTAAAGGAGATTTTCGGGAAGAAAGAAACGGCGTATATTCAAGAAGCTCAGGCAATAGCCTCCCCAAGTTTGGGAAAGCTGAAGTTTATATTGACGAAATCATGCACTCAACTGAAAACCCTCTTCGTGCCCTCCATTATCGAAAGCCTGGTCCAGCTTAGAACGCTTAAAGTACAATCATGCACAACAATGAAAGCAGTGATAGCAGATGAAGAAAGAGAAGTAGCCACAACAAAGAAGAGGATCGTGTTTCCAAATTTGTTCGAGATTCACCTTGAAAAGTCACGTGATTTTAATGGCATATCAACGGCTTATAATTCACCGTCCTTTGCTGACGTGTTACTGTAAGTCACGTGATTTTAATGGCATATCATGACACGTGTGTGAGGCACGTTACCGGTTTTACTGATGTGTTTTTGGAAGTCTTGATGTCTGAAGCTGACCAGGGTACCCATCAACCATTAAAAAAAATAAATTATGTGAGTGTGCATGTGACTACTTTTTTAGATTCCATGGGTTGACAGGCACAGTCACGTGTATACGGATTGGATTTACACATGTGAATTTAAGTGATATTGGGTGATGTAAGCCCAACACCATTTAGGATTATTAAGGTCAAAATCAGCCCAGCACAAAGAACCCTGAAAGTGCCAACACGACACCGTTTCAAATGCCTTTAATGCAGGAGATCCCTATATGCATAGTTACTACATTTTTAATTCGTAGAATTACTTTTTTTTTTTTTTTAAGAAAGAATTTGAGTCAGAAAATTTTCTACTGGTTCGATCCTCAAAAATCAACTGTTTGTAACATGACACCCATAAAGAATTTTATGGGTAATATTTTATGTATTTTGATTATTTAATTATATATAAAAATTAATGATTTGATTAATTTATTATTTTTATGGTTAATAATTCATATTTATGGGTGACATCAAACTTATTGTTATTTCCTGATTAATTTGAGGGGACATCAAACTTTTTTCATGATTAATTTATTATTTAATTATATATATATAAAGTAATGATTTGATTATAAGAATTTTATGGACAATATTTCATGTTTTATAAAGTAATCATGATTAAAAAAAAAATCAAAATACACGTAAAAAAAAATCAGTTTAAAACCTGTTAAAAACCAGTGCAAAACATGTTTTAATACTTTTTGACCCATATTCGAAAAGATTATAACATAAGCAAAAGGACTTCAAACAATTAATGGGTAAAGTGACAACAATTGATACTTTCTTTTTATGAAATGGTTGATTTGAGCTATTTTGAAATATTAATGACTATTTAAGGACCGACTCACCAAATCAGTGGCTCTACATATCATTGGTCATTGTTTTAACTTTTAAATATAGTTCATGTCAATTAGCAATAGCGGAATGATCCTAAATTTTACACTAATGTTAGACAATCTAAAAATTTAATCCAAATTTAAAACCAAATGATGTTACAAATGATTTTTTTATTAACTACATCATCATGTGTTGTGTGTGGTGATGAATACAACTCACTCGCTATATTATTTGGATTGAAATTTGGGTTAGATTATTTATAATCATTTCAAGTACATGACTACATGAGCTTGACAATACAGGTTTGACCTAATGACCATTAACTTGCATCTAAATGAGACAAGTTATATTAACAGAAACTGAAGATGTTAAATGGTATCCAAATTATCCAAATATTTGACTATGGAACTAAATCATATCATGTTAAACGTTGTTATAGATGGGACAATGATTTCTTATGTCACATTAAAAGCTAACTTTGCTTCATTGACCGTTTTATTCGGATATCGGAAACAATTCTAAAAAATCAAAATAGACGTTCGTAATCCTTTTAAATCGGTAGAAAGATTAACCAAATGAATACTAAATCTACGATAAATTATTGAAATTTCTATTATACAGTACATTAGTTATTTTTCATTGCACTAGTATTAACCCAATTAATCAGCGTTATCATATGGCAACCCTAAAGAAATATGTAATATATCACGGTGGTTCATAATATTATAGAAATGTTCATAAACCCAAGCATTTGTAGGGTTTATGAACACATACACTGTATAAAAATATTTATGTGCATATCACCAATACCAATATTCTAATAAACCATCATATCGTATTATTTAATAAAACTATTAATGATATTATCTATTATAGAGTTGTATTACCAAGATTTTTGCACATCATATCTTTGTAGAGTTGGCACCTCCCTTTCACGTAGACAATGAGAGGTTCATTATTTAGAAAATTATGGGTCAAAGACACTTGCCTTGTTTATCAATCATTTATTATACTATTATAACCGATCAATACTGGTTATTGGGACGATAGCTTCATTCTTACTTTTGGTCCGTTTAGAGTTAACAATTTATTAGTGAAATGTGAACTTAAAACTTTTGAACTTAATTTATCTTGGGCACTCAACTGTTATAAACATTTACCTATTGTGTTTATTGATACTATTATAGAATTATACTATTGTGTTTAGACTTTGTGCAATCTTTATACGACCATAATTATTCTTATAATTGTATAGTTGATAGTGATTTTTGGGAATTTAACCGGTCAAGAACTATGAAATAGTAGTACGAGATTTTACGTGGTAAAACTTCGATGACTAAGAAATATGCACGGGTTACCGTTAGACGACGTGAAAATAATTCACTATGAAGAAACTTTGATTACACGCTCCAAACTCTCTCCTCTCAAACGTAATTTCTTTTCTATCGTTACAATGAATACATGATTGTATTTATATGGTTTATTCTAGAGCTACTTCAATCCTTATCATGCAGGTAAATGAATACATGATTGTATTTATATGGTTTATTCTAGAGCTACTTCAATCCTTATCATGCAGGTAAGGGACTCATTAATTAGAATCTCATTGAGATTCTAACAGAACTTACTGAATATGACTTGTTTTCTCGTTTGGTGTTTGTCTTTCTGAAAGTTTTGAATTCTTTCATGATCAAAATTGGTATTTACTTGAGGTGGTTGATTTGGAGTGTGGTTAATGTTCTTGTAACTCAGAAGAGATCTTGTTATTTCATTGTTTGGGTTGGCGTATTTAAGTCTTGCTATGATTGCATTTTCCTTTTTTTGACTAAGTAAATCATCTTGTAGGTGATCGGCTTGTTATGAAAATTTCCTGTTCGAGCCGAGTGGATATGGCAAGCAGAATTCTCCTTTGCCAAGGGTCTTTCGTTTTTACTCAGCTCTTCTGATGACTTGTTCCTGGATGACCCTTATTCCCTTGACTCTGACTTTTGTCGACATGGCAAGAGTTTTCTTCCGCCCTTTCCCAGTGATTCGGATGACACATGGCATGGGCGAATTTTACATACAACCTGTATAAACAATGGGTATAATAAGACTGCTTTGAATTTCAATCAATAAATCGAATGAAAGAGATCTAACCTAATAAATGTGGTTCTATAAGGTTTATATCACAGAACCTTCGATATGTCTACGTGTTTTTGATTCATGGAATTTCAACCATGAACATACCTTAATATTAAGTTGCAGACATATTCTGGTTATCAAGAACAATGCTCATAAACCCAATAGCTAAAATACGTATATTAGTACATGGTGAATGATACGATTAACTTTCCAACCTTTTACTTTTTTAAGTGATAGTGTATTAATTCAATTCCGATCTTATGGAGAAATGCATCAAGGAAGTGATGGAAGGAGAGAAGGGGAAGGAGATGAAGAAGAATGCTAAGAAATGGAAGAATTTGGCTAGAGAGGCCATTGATGAAGGTGGAAGTTCTGATAAGGACATTGATGAATTTGTAGCCAAATTGTTATGATTGATTACTATAATTGTTTTGTTGTCGAACTTTGGTCCACAGCTTGACTGGAAAATTACAATATTAAATTGATGAGCAATGCTAGGCTACATAATTTGGAAAAAAAAAATGGAAACCTAGCATTGCTCTAAATTGATTTAACTACCAATTCATATCAATATGATTTCCTATGAATTTACAGTTTTGGATACTTGTGTTGAGTTGAACCATTTGGATACATCAGTTTCCACTTTCTCTCATCCAAGTTGGATTAGGTACAACTTGTATTTCATTGGGCCCAACTCTGATATGTGTCTGTTTCTATTTTTTGGTAAAAGCAAAAGCTAACTTGATTATTTTAGGGTTAATTTCTTTTTGGTCCCTCTAGTTTGATTTAATACATAAATTGATCCCTAGGTTTTCAGTATTATCTCGTTTAGTTATTCTGTTAGATTTTCCGTTAAAAAGGTGGAATCTAACCGGGTCAGATGGTCAAATGACCCTGTTGCCCTTGATTTTTTGTTTTAAAGAATTTCATCTCTATATTTAGATTTTAAATAAATAAATTAGATTCAACATAATCATCATCAGAATTCAAAACATCAGAACCAAACCTAGAACACTATACCAACACCAAAACCAGAATCATAAAAACACCACCACCAGACTACCGTTAACCTTTCACTACCAGATCACCGTTGACTCACCAACACAAATCAAACCCACAACCAGAACCAAATCCAGAACACTACCAACAGCTAAAACCAGAACCATCAAAACACCACCACTAGACCATCGTTGACCCAAAACCATAACCAAACCTAAAACACTATACCAACACCCAAAACCAGAACCATCAAAACACCACCACCAAACCACCGTTGACCCACCACCACAAACACCACCAACTGAAACTAGATCGATCCCCAAAAATTTCCCTTTCTTCAAACCCAAACCCAGAAATCCAACTTCCTTCAAATCATCATCATCAAACACCCAGTTCAAACCGAGATCTCTCTCTTTCTTCACCACCACCACTACCACCAACTGAAACCCAGAAACCACCACCGACGGCCAAATCAAACCAACACCATACACCGGTCGACTCAAGCCACCACCGACAACCGAATAAACCCACACCAACTGATCGATCTATACCCAAATCGATCGATCTACACCAGATCGTGGGTCTTCAATGATGGAGATGAGATTTGGTTCACAAATACCCAGACCTTGTGCAATTCGGTTCA
Source organism: Dipteronia dyeriana (assembly GCA_032871835.1). Classification (NCBI taxonomy): domain Eukaryota; kingdom Viridiplantae; phylum Streptophyta; class Magnoliopsida; order Sapindales; family Sapindaceae; genus Dipteronia; species Dipteronia dyeriana. The sequence continues at coordinate 452,481 of CM065299.1, read as the reverse complement.
CAAAGAGAGCCGAGAAGAAGAAGAGATCGTGAGAGATTTGGATTCGCGTTGTTGTGTTATGGTTCGAGAGAGATTGAAAGGTTTGTGTTGTGGTATGGGTTCAAGAGAGATCGAAAGGTTTTGTGTTGTGGTTTGAATTGGGCTTTAGTGGTCAGCGACGATGGCAGTTTGGTATTCTTTCGGGTTTTACTTGATGGGTTTGAGGGTTATGTTGTTTTCTGGGTTTCGTTTTGGTGTTGGGAGGTGAAGGGTTTGGTTTCAGTGGTGATGGTGGTCTGATGTGAGCTAGGGTTTGATGAAGATGATGAGGTTTGGTAAAGAAGAAGACAATTTGTTGTTGTGGTGTGGTTGTGGGCAAATGATGAACATGAAAGGATGATACTGGTGATGGTCGATGATGATAGTTTGAGGGTTAGGGTTTGGGTTTAGTTAGATTTTTTATTTTTTTATTTGATTTTTTTTAATATTGGTTTATTTAAAATCAATTTTTAAATTGTTTTTAATTGAAATTATTAATTTTAATCATACTTTTACCATTATACCCTTAATGGTATGATGAAACCCTAATGGAATTGGACGGTGGGAACCAAAATACAGATTTTTGGAAACTAGAGGAACCTGTCACGGTAAAGCTCAAAACCAGGGGAACAGTTTATGTATTAGGTCAAACTAGAGAGACTAAAAAGAAATTAACCCTTTATTTTATAAACACTGATTTTTATAGAATAATTTTCCGATCAAATCCGATCCTGAAGTTTTCTATTAAGTCCTAAGAATTGTCACATGATATAGTTAGGATATGATAGAAAACTTCATAACCAGACCTGAGAAGGACCCGATTTTATAATAGTAAATGCATAGGTGATTTGATTGGACTCATGCAAATCTCTTAACAACATTTTGGCCTCGTATGATTTCTGCCCTATGTACAGGCTTATGATTTTCACATCTGACACAGTGAGGATCGTGATTTGAATTTAAATCTTTATCTCTTCTAACTAAGTAGATACGTTTTGGGTCAATGGTGAAGGACGCTTGTGTGAAGCCACACAATACAAAACAAATCCGTGAGCGTGAAAGACGTGTGCTGCAAAATCCATACAAAGCTGACAATATCAACTTATGGGTCTGAGCTGTTACACTCAAGGTTGTGGAATCAAGTAGCCACAACAACCAAGGCAAGGATTGTCAGGAAGTGTGTAATGTTTACATTACTGTTTTGATTTTGGAATAAAGTGTTCTTTGTCTAAAAAAAAAAAAGGCAAGGATTGAAATCATTTCAAGAACAAGGAAATGATATACCATTGAAGTATTGTTTTAAGCCAACTCTTGATGCTTTTATGCTTTGCTTTCTCTAATGGTGACGCAAACAAAGATTCAATTCATTCTCTAATGACTACTCATTCATTGATATGGTGTTTTTCTTTTTCTTTTTTTGCTTGCTAGCTTGTTAGGTGTTTTTGCCTATTGCATTTGCATATCCTTCTTTTTTTTCCTTCATCTCCAAATGGAAGTTGTGACTGCAATTGTAGGAAAAATCTGTAACCGCTTATTTGATGCGACATGGCGCCAGTTTGGTTACTTGTATCGATACAAGGACACCATTAAAAGATTAGCAGTTGAAGCAGAGAAACTGGCAGATACAAGAGAAAGGGTGCAGGCAAAAATTGATGAAGCTAGAACAAAGGGAGAGATTATTCTCAGTGATGCTAACAAGTGGATACAAAGAGCGGATGATATCACTAAAGAAGCAGCAGAATTTTTGAAAGAGGATGATAAAGCAAACAAGAGGTGCCTCAAAGGGATGTGCATTGATCCCTGGTCATGTTACCGGTTCAGTAAAGAGGCACAAAGGAAGATCGAGGCTATTTCAAATCTTCGACAAGAGGGAGAGTTTGAAAGCGTTTCCCGCCAAGCTCCTCCACCAGGAATCATAGCTCCTTCAGCTTTGTCTGTCAACTTCCAGTCCAGGCAATCAATAACCAAGGAAATTATGAAGAGCTTGAAGGAGGAAAATGTCAGCATAATTGGAATATGCGGAATGGGTGGTGTGGGTAAGACCACATTGGTGAAGGAAATCAGCAAGCGAGCAATCGAGAATAAGCTGTTTGATAAAGTAGCCATGGCGGTGGTGTCCCAAACCCAAAACTATGTGAAGATTCAAGGGGAGATTGCTAGCTTTCTAGATCTCAAACTGCCTGTCAATGAGGAGGAGCCAGGAAGAGCACGTTTTCTGTGGCAAAGAATCATGGAGAAGCAGGAGCTGGAGCGAATCCTTATCATATTGGATGATGTTTGGGAAGAAATTGAACTAGAGAGAGTGGGAATTCCTTTTGGTAACAACCGTAGAGGCTGTACAATTGTGCTCACTTCCCGGATTGAAGATGTCTGCGTCCAAATGAAAGCTAAGATTTTTAAAGTTGGAACTTTATCGAAAGAAGAATCTTGGGGGCTTTTCAGGGATGCTGCAGGTAGAATTGTCGATAATGATGATATAAACCCCATTGCAAGAGAGGTATCTGATGAATGCGGTGGATTGCCAATAGCTCTTGTGACTGTTGCTGCAGCACTGAACAACAGGAGCAGGAAGGATGTGTGGAATGATGATGCGATACATCTTAAAAAGTCTAACCCGACAAACATCAAAGGATTGGATCAAAGAGTGTTTCCAAGTTTGAAGTTAAGCTACAATTTTCTGGGAAACAAAGAGCTCCAATCAGTCTTCTTACTCTGTTGCTCATTTCCAGAGGATTTCAACATTCCAATTGAACTGTTGACGAAATATGGGATGGGTCTGAGGTTGTTCCAAGAAGTTGATACAGTGGAGGAAGCTAGAAGCAGAGCACATACTGTTGTAAGTATCCTCATCGCTTCTTTTCTCTTGATTCCTGGCAATGATGAACAGCATGTGAAAATGCACGACGTTGTGCGTGATTTTGCAATAAAATTATCCAAGGATGAACACATGTTCATGGTGAAAGCTGGAATTCAGTTACCAAATTGGCCAAGTGCAGACACATTTGAAAATTTCACAGGAATCTCATTGATGTACAATAATATCCGTGAGGTACCTGATGGATTGGAATACCCAAAGCTGCAGGCTTTGCTGGTGCAGAAAAATTCTTCAATGGTTGTCTCTAATAATTTCTTTCAAGGGATGGGAGATCTAAAAGTCCTAGACATGAGTGGAATTCAGATATTGCAACTGCCGCAGTCACTCGTACTCCTTGCTAACCTTAGGATGTTGTGTCTTGATGATTGCCGGTTTGGAGACACGGCTGACATATCTTTCATTGGAAGGCTTACCAACCTTGAGATTCTTAGCCTAAACGGTACTGATATAGCAGAGATCCCTGGTAATTTTGGGCAATTAGTGAAGTTAAAAATGTTTAATTTGCGACGGTGTTACAATATTAGAAAAGTACCACAGGCTGTCATGTCTTGCCTCAAAAAACTAGAGGACATGCACCTCTCTACTACCCCATATTATAAGATCATTGGACTGATCATTGAGTTACAAGTCTCATCTCGAAAGACCTTCTTGTACGTTGTTACTGAAGACAATACACTGAATGGCTCAATGGGTCGTGCTATCCTGTCTAATCGCATGCCCTTCTTAAACTTCACAAGCTTTGTCATCAAAATTGGCTATTCCACATTTTTCCAATCTCCACCGTGGTCGAGATACTTGTGTTTCTCAGGCATTAATTATCAAGAAGTCGATTGGGCATACTCACTGACAAAGATTACCGAGGTACTGCAATTATGTAGAATAGCTGGTTTGAGGAACATCCATACTGATTTAGGTAACCATGGATTCAATGAGTTGAAATGTCTACAACTCTATGACTGTTTGGAGATAAAATATCTCGTTAATACGTTGGAATGTACACCAAAATGCGTTGTTTTTAACAGCTTAGAATCTTTATATATGGATCACAATTCTAGGTTGGTTGAAATATGCCATGGTCCACTCCCAGCTGAGTCCTTTCGTAAACTAAAACGGATAAGGGTATGCTTCAGCTTCGAGATGTTAAACATTGTACCAAGTGATTTGCTCTGTAGGTTGCAGAGTCTAGAAAGTTTAGAAGCACACAGCTGTTTATTAGTGGTATATGTATTTGACTTTTAAAGTCTTGCGATTGCAAAGGAGGAAACAAAGTTTCTTTCATCTTTAAATCATCTAAAGCTGGTGGGTTTGAGTAACATGATGCGAATTTGGAACGGTGACGTCAAACTCATTAGCCTCTGCAACCTGAAGCTTGTATCAGTGTGCCTTTGCTCCAAGTTAAGACAAATATTTCCTCCAGCACTATTACAAAGCCTTGCTTCTTTAGAACACATGGAGATAAAGGGTTGCGACAATTTAGAGGAGATTTTTGGGAAAGAAGAAAGAGAAGAAGATCATCAAGAAAATGAGATAGTATCGCTGAAGATAGATCACACCGCAACCTCAACATGTCTGGGAAACCTGGCTTTCATAAAGATATCAGGATGCGATGGATTGAAAAGCCTCTTCACTCCCTCCATTGCCAAAGGCTTGGTGCAGCTCAGAGCACTAGAAGTGGAAAGTTGCAGAAAACTGGAAGAAATAATCTCAGATGAGAAAGCAGAAACAGGAGTATCAACGGAGAAGATTACGTTTCCCGGTTTGTACCAAATTAAACTTGAAAAACTAGACAGCCTCACTTGTTTTTGTGCAAGGCGGTGTACCATAGAATTCCCGGCATTGGAGTTGCTCGATATTAAAAAATGTCCGAAAATGGAGAACTTTGGTCGTGGAGACCAAGTGACGCCTAAGCTGGTGAATATGATTAATCTTGAAGGTGAAAAACGTTGGATGGACAACCTTAACATCACCCTGCAGCAATTCTTCAAGGAAAAACAGGTGTCATACTATTTCTTTCCTTTCTTTGTAAACTTATTTAATCTATTTCGATTAATGTCCTCTCAAACCTTCCTTTCTACAAACACCATGACCCCTGAATTGCACAATTGTGTTGAACAATCATTCAGGAGCGTATGCAATGCAGCCAGCATTCGGACTCAGACTCAGACTGGGAAGATTTACCCGAAATAACTACCACTACGATAACACTTTGATGGTACAGGAGAAAAAGGGTATGAATCATGTTTTACCAAGTTTTCTAGTCACTTATAAGTCTTTGTTACCATATGTGGGAATGCCATGGCAGGTCTGGAATCTGGATTGAACTATCAGAGAGATTAATGAGTTTTAAGTGTTATCAAACATGTCTATAGATGCAATTTCTTTTTTCTTTTTTCTTTTTCAAAGTGAATTGGATTTTTAAATGATTTATTGAATTATCTGTTTGTTTCTCATGTTTTATGGCAACAGGAGTTGTAGAAGAAGGCTGGTATGGAAGAATGAAAGTGAAATCATCATGGATGTTGCTGCTTCCAGTCTCTCAAGCAAGAAATGGAAGAATTTGGCCAGATTGATGAACGTGGGAATTCTAATAAGGACGTTGATGAATTTGTAGCCAAACTACTGTGCTCCTAGTGTTTTATGTATTTATTTTATTTTTAAACTAGTGGTGTTGTATAATTGAATTGAATTAAATTAAAAGTTTCAATTTCAAATAAAAGACTATTGATTACTCTCTTAATCATTAAGAACCTAATAATGTCACATATCTCTCTGTTGATTCAATGTTGTTTTAAAATGTCTATTTGCTGATCATTAACTACATAAAAATCACAACAAAATGTCTTGCACAGTGAATGAGATAATAGTACAAATTCTATATGCAGCATGTAATCACAATTATAATTAGGCTAATTTGGTAGAATCAAAGATTATACTTTTAAATATGAAACATGTTTTTTTTCATCAAATTGTACTAATTTACCTTGATTATATTTATAATTATACTAAAACCAGTAATCTTTATATAATAACAAAAACATACGATATTCGAAACCAACTGGGGATCCTCATCAACCATTTTTTCTTTTTTTTAATACTGTTTTTTCAGATTCCATGCGTTGACGTGTCCAACTATGTGTATATATATTGGACTTACTCAAGTGAATTTAAGTGATATTGGGTCATGTAAACCCAAAATCATTAAGGTCAAAATCAGCCCAACCCCAACCTAAAGAACCTTGAAAGTGACCACATTACACCGTTTCATGTGCTTTTAATGCAGGAGATCCTTATATGCATATTTACTCATTTTTAATTCTTGGAATTACTTAGAGCTCCAACCCACTATATAGTATATATTATGTATCGTTTTTACTAAAAAAAAATAATCCAATATCATTTACTGGCTCCTAAATTATTTACCAAAACTTCACCTTTTTTTATAGTTTACTAAATTAAAACTTGATATTTATGTACTTATAATTACAAATTTATAACAGATAACTAGTAGTAATATCTCTTGTGGTTAATTAACAAGTCTTGCATGAGATAATCAGAGATTATTAAGAATTGAATTAGAAAGTTGACAGTGATGATGGGCTCAAACAAAACCCAGTTATAGGTGTGACTAATTACATCATTGCTCATGTACTATATTCTTTAACCCATTGTTGTATATAACAAAATATTAATAAGTACACACAAAAATTATAAATCAAAAGAACTATTCAGTAAATATAACGCGTTTAAAAATCAGGAATCAAATATTTTTTAACACATTGGAATAGCTATTATCACTTTGGCGCATGATACATCATAATGTACGTATATAAACATGTATAATAAAGTCTATTTAATTAGATAGGTGTAACAATATGAAGTCGGAATTCCCTTTTGTCAAAAAATATTTTCATTACCTTTAGAGGAGTAACTTAGCTAGTAGATAGATGAGTTTGGAACTTGGACAACTGACTCACAAATAAACAGTTCGAATTATACCGAAAGTTTTTAAAAAAAATACCTAATCTGGATTGATATATACCGTCAAAAAATATACAAATAAATATTTTCATTATTTAGCTAAATGGCAAGCCAAGTGGTTCAGTTGTTTATGTTTCATTTGGAAGTCTTGCAAAGCTAAATCAGGATCAAATGGGAGAATTGGCTTGGGGACAAAAAGGTAGCAATTACAACTTCTTATGGGTTGTGAGAGAGTCTGAGGAATCCAAGCTACCGAACAAGTTCGTAGAGGAGACATCTGATCAAGGATTGTTTGGGAGTTGGTGTCCACAATTGGAAGTATTAGCACACGAGTCTATAGGGTGTTTTGTGACACATTGTGGTTTCAATTCAGTTCTTGAAGCATTGAGCCTTGGAGTTGCAATGGTGGCAATGCCTCAGTGGACCGACCAACCGACTAATGCCAAGTATGTTGAGGATGTTTGGGGGACTGGAATCAGAGCTCTGCCTGATGAGAAAGGTGGTGTTGTGGGAAGACACGTTGTGGAGAAATGCATCAAGGAAGTTATGGAAGGAGAGAATCGAAAGGAGATGAAGAAGAATGCAAAGAAATGGAAGAATTTGGCTCAAAAGGCCATTGATGAAGGTGGAAATTCTGATAAGGTCATCGATGAATTTGTAACCAAATTGTTATGCTCCTCCTAGTCCCCTACTAGTGTCGTATATTCTAATTGAGTGTTAGAAATTTCGTTCACAATTCTAAGATAAGCTTTAGAATATGATTAATTACTTTCTATATAATTGTAGTCAAACTTGGGTCGACTGGAAAATTACATTTAAGCTTTCTTGATCGTTAACAAATTTGGTTTTACATTTTTATAATTGATTAACTACCAATTCAAAGTGTATATATATCCAACAAATTTCTGGATACTTGTGTTGAACCATTTGCACACATCAGTTTCCGTTCTCCAAGTTGGGTTAGGTACAACTTGTGTATGTCTTTTATTTATTTATTTTTTTGATAAAGAATCCATTAGCAATTTAGAACAGTCGTTCCTTGGGCCCAAGTGAACAAAACATATTCTTGGGCTCAAATATTTACTGATTGTGTAATTAGGCCTCTGTTGTCGGCACCACCAATATTATTTTACTTCGTGTTCATCGACTGTAACTATATGAAAGCCAAGGCTACTGTGGAAATCAGAGGAGCAGAGGACTATTTGTAAAAGGATTGTATCTTAGAAAACTCGATTAAAAAATATATCTAAAGTTTATATATGTAGTGAACAATTTACATGCTTAAAAAATCGATAAAAGAATGATCACGGAGGTGGAATCTAGTAGCCTCGAGAGTCGAGTAAGCAAGGAGGATAGACTATATGCAGTCTGTAATCACAATACTAATGAGGTTAATTTAGTACTATCAAAGATTGCACATTTGATGGAACTTACTGAGTATTTTTTTTTTTTTTTTGTGAAAAGTATGAAAAGGAAATTTCTTTTTTTTTTCATTTTTAATTTCCTTTTCTGAAAAGTAAGAAAAGAAAATTTTATTTTCCCTTTCCCATCGAACTAAGAGGAAATTTCCTCCTAGTTTGATAAGAAAGGAAAAGAATTATCGATGAGAAGAAAAGCAATAGTAAGGGTGGACATTAAGTTGTGAATCAAACCGAATCGAACCGAAAAAAGGGTATTCTATTCGATTCGATTCGTAAGGGTAATTCGGTTTAAATCGGTTTAAAAATTGAAAATCGAATTTTTTTCGGTTCAAACCGGTTTGATTTTCTTAAAACCGGTTTGAACCGAATAAACCGAGTATATAAGTAAAAAAAAAACCTAATATATTTAATATATTTAAATGTAATATGTTTTTAACCGATTTAACTTTTTTAAGTATATTTTAAAGTTAGGTTTGATTTGGGTTTTTTTTTTGCTATTCTAATATCCAAAATTAGTATTCAACAACCCATTAATGTTAAAAAAAAAATTAAAAAAACTCATTAAGCTAGCCGGCCCATTATACCCAAAACCAAATTGAATCGAATCGATTAAAATAGATTCAATTCAATTCGGTTCTCATTTCTTATTAGGTTTAAACCGATTCAATTTTGAATGAATCGAAATATTTTAGGTTCAATTGGGTTTAACCTAAAATCGAATCGAATCGAAACATGCCCACCTCTAAGCAATAGTAAGAAAAAAGGGAAAGATGGTCAAGAAAAATTACACAAGCAAAGTGACAAGAACATGGATATTCTTATTTGTATGATGCAATTGAAGTTTTTACTAGGGGTGTGTACGATCCGATCCGATCCAATATGATCCATTAGATTGGATTGGATCAGATCAGATCCAGTCCTAAATTCTAAAATCCATTGGATTGGAACTGATCTTGGATTTTTGTTTAGAAATCCTTCAAATCCGTCAATCCATTTAAAATATTAGACCTTATTTTTATATTGGCAAATTATTTTAGAGAAAATTGTCAAATCTAACCAAATAGATTATGGAAAAATTGTTTTTAGCCTTCTTTAATATTGTAATTGTTTATAACCATTTTTGCAATAAAAAATTTCAATCCCTAACCAAAATTACAGAAATACCCCAATTAATTAATTTTTTAAAATTTCTAATTTTTTTCCTTTACTCTTCTTGTCCAGTCTTTTTTTTTCTTGTCCAGTCTTTGACTTCTTCTTCTTCATTTCTTCTTCTTCATTTCATCTTCTTTATCTCTTCATCTCTTCATCTTATTTTTCTTCTCTTCATCTTCTCCTTCTTCTCTCCATTTTCTCTAATCTACATCTCAGCTTCTCTGGTATGCATCTCATCTTCTTCATCTCTTCTTCTCATCATCTTCTCCGATATGCATCTTTCCGGTGCCGTCGATCTACTCCTCCAAGAGCAGATTAACTCCTATATTATTATTTTTTTTCTTTTTATTGAATGATTTTGTTTTTATTTTTGTTTCAGATATTAGGAAGCTTATTAGGAAGATTTTTTTTTTTAGACATTAGGAAAAATTAATTTTTTCTTCAAATTAAAAAATTATAATATAAAAAATAATTGGAAAATTATACAATTTTTTATATTGAAAATGGAAGAAGAAGAGAAAGAAGGAAATAGGAGAAAAAGAGATCTCGTAGAAGAGAGAAGAAGTGTAAAGAGAAGGGTTTTTTTAGATGGTTGCTTTTATATAGGGACGTAACGGTAATAACATAAAAATTAGGTTATAAACAATTAAAATTTAAAAGTATATTATAAACGATTACTCAATGTTCTAAATGGTTACGATTGAACTTTTCTCTTTATTTTATCCACTACTTTCTAATATAAATACCCAACCTAAATACAATTTGATTATCTGAATATCTGTAAAGGTCCAACCCAAATACAATTTCTAATGTTAGTATTTTGGGTTTTCTTTCTCAATTCTCTACGGCCAACAATACACCATCTTCTTTTCTTCTTTTCTTCTATTCTTCTTTGTTAGAGATATTGACAAAAGAAGAGCAGGAAAATCAGCTGCACCAGCTCAAGTTAATCAAAGACGGTCAAAGATAGAAAAGGAGAATTCGATGACAGGAAAGTTTTTTACAATGTTAACCTTTCCAGTAAAGGTAACATCAATTTGATCAAACTTTACTATTAAGATCAGACGGTGGTCATCATGCGTCTTCAGCCAAGAACAAAGTTTCTCAAACTAGAGAAGCATCTCTGATAAAGCTTTTGGCGGGAATTTTAACCTTATCCAATTACAACAGAATTGGATCTTATCCAATTAATCCTTGCAAGTTGCGATAGTATATAAATGAGCTTGATCTCATAATGTAGTCAGTTGGTCAAAAACAAAATTCACCCTCAATATTAAAGAATGATTTCTCTCCCTCTCTCTCTCTCTCTCTTATTCTTTTCTTGCTTTAGTATAGCTTCAATACTCTGTTTCTCAGGTGTAAGAGACCTTTTGTCAAACATCTCTTGTTCGTTTTCATTCTTCATCAACATCGAAGCCGATGTTTAATGCTTCTAAACTTGTTGAATTATGTAAAGTTTACAAGTTATGTTATGTGTTTTTTTAATGTTAATTTTATTTGAAATTAGTTGATTTTAGATTATAATTATTATATATTAAGAATGATTTTATATTAATTCGATCAATCGGATCAGATTTAATCAGATTTAAGTATTTTACAATCTAATCGGATCGGATCCAATAGTTATCAGATCAGATCCGTTATAAAATCGGATCGGATTCGGATCGGATCGGATTACAATTTTTTCAATCCAATCGGATCAGATCTGATCTTGAATAATGGCAAATCCATTGGATCCGACATCTTAGTTCTTACAAAATCCGAAGAAATATATTGAATTAAAGAAGGAATTTAAGGCAAAATTTATAAACAGTACTCAAATATTGAATAATTACTAAAATACCCTTTCAGTAACTCCCGGCCTTCCTATGCAAAACTATAAAGAGAATCATTTTGAAGTTAGAGAGTGAAATATATAAAGGGGAAAGCATTAGTAAGAGAAGTTCACTAAACTCCTAGAGAGAGAGAGAGAGACTTATTAACAAATAACAATTAAGAACTTAGTCATTCTTCATGTTATATAGAGGCATTTTTGTCAACTTAGTGATAAATGTTGATGAGAAAAAAAAAATGGGGCGATTAATTTTGAAATTATCAAATATATGAAGGTGAAAGCAATATTTTTTTTTCGAGAGTATGTGGTGGTGGTGATTCAGGAGAAGTTTCTTTAAATTTTCCAAGAACTTAAATTGTCACATTTGAATTTTTGCCGTAAGCATGAAGACGTATTTATTATGAGAAAGAAACCAAACAAAATGGAGTAGAGAAAATGTGTTGGTTTATTTCATTTTCTTTTTTTAAATGACGAGATATATCGTTTCCATTTCTGAAGACTTCAAAATAAATCTTTATCACCAGATTCAAACATGATATTATAAATTTATATTTATCCATTAAATCGTAAAGTGTGGAATGACCATTTTTTTTAAATGAGAGTTGAATTTCAGATTCTACTTATAAAGCTTAATCTCATCCGATCTCGTTAGATCCTAACCGACGGTGTCCGTGAGTAAGATTGTTAATATTTCATCTGGTTAGTGAGGTCTCTATTTCCGTGTGGACAAACAACTTTTAATCCTGTGAATGTGGATAAAATCTTGAATGAATTGGTCACATTGACATTTAATGAAACCTTCCAATGATATTATACCTAATCAGAGTTTATATTAGATTTTTATATTCTCAAGATAAAATGGTGTAATTTCATAAGAGTGAGACCGACCAGGTAAGATTTTCTTGTGAATGTGAAGATGCCCTATCACGACCAATCCAATAAAATCAACCAAAAATTAACCGGAAGTTGTTCCAATTTGCCCCATTATTATTTACTCTTTCTCTGTATTTCTTGTGAATGGAAGTTGTGGCCATCGGAAAAAGCTTGGGTACTGACCGGTCAGTACCTATAGTTATACTGACTCTCCAATGGGATGTTGTCATATTGTAAAAACTCTTTCACTTTTTACTATTTTCTCCTTATTTTGGATTACATGACAACCAATCATTGGTTGATCAATATAGCTGGATATTGACATAGTGTGAAAATATTAGAAATATCTCATATATTGTCATATATTTAGAGAAAAGAGAATGTAATATAAAATAAATACTTCACATACAAATTTTGATGGCGAATCAAAATCCTGTACTAAAACAACATTAAATGTAATTAAATCCTGAACAAATTCCACCAAATCGTCATTATAATGTCTTTAATTAGTTTTAGAAGCTCCTCTTTTAACTACCAAGTAAACGATGAAGGAAAATATTTGGGTACTGACCAGTCAGTATCCAATGTACTGACCCTACCAATTAGATGTTTGAATATGGTATTTTTTTTTCACCTTTTATATTTATCACTTTACATTCTTTTAAAATGGATCACGTGTCAATAACTCATTAATTGGTCAGTACCTTACCGGTCAATACCCAAACATTTTAATGATAAATAGAACGGCTTTATAGCCATAATGACACATAGGTCACTGGTCACAAATCACAAATCACAAATCACAAATCACAAATCAGTATCCAATTCAATTCTCTACAACTACAACAACAGAACCAGCTCGCCAGCTGGCACCTTGATTATTTGTATATTTTTTGACGGTATATATTTATTTGTATATTTTTTGACGGTATATATCAACCAGCTGGCACCTTGATTGAGTCGCTCTGCACGGGTATGACCAGAAGTTATTCATGACTCGGCGTTTGCCCGAATGTATTTCGGCTTACGTATGGATGATATCCCCGGTACGAATTTGGTAAAGATTAAGATTTTATAAAGTATCTTACTCTTTTCAGAAAAGTGATGCATTCAGTATTCGGTTTATTAAGTATGAAAGTAGATATATTATCTTATACCATGTATTACTGAATGCTTATTGTAAAGTGGTTTAGAAAAGTGTTTTTAAATGTTTTCATTCACTCACTGGGTGTTAGCGCTCATCATTTCACTCTTATATATTTATCCAGTGTACGAGCTGATTTTGTAGTGAGAAGTGATGGTACATTAGTTCTAAGTAACAGACTATGTGTACCAAACATTAAGGAACTCAAGGATGAAATTTTAGAGGAAGCTCACTCTTCAGCTTATGCAATGCATCCAGGAAGTACTAAGTTGTATCGTACTTTGAAAGAACATTACTGGTGGCAAGGTATGAAACGAGAGATAGCAGAATTCGTCTCTAAATGTTTGATTTGTCAGCAAGTCAAGGCAGAACATCAGAAACCAGCATGACTATCACAACCACTTCTTATTCCCGAATGGAAATGGGAACATGTTACCATGGATTTTGTGATAGGACTCCCTCATAGTCAGAGTGGTCATAACAGTGTATGGGTGATCGTTGATTGACTTACAAAGTCTGCACATTTTCTGCCAATCGGTATTACTTACTCTCTTGACAGATTAGCTAGAATTTATGTGGATGAATTAGTTCGTCTCATGGCGCACCAGTATCCATAGTGTCAGATAGAGATCATCGGTTTACATCTAGATTTTGGCCCAGTTTACAAGAAGCTTTGGGAACTAGATTGCATTTTAGTATTGCTTTTCACCCGCAGACTGACGGTCAATCAGAGCGTACTATTCAGACATTAGAGGATATGCTTCGAGCTTGTGTGATGGATTTCAAAGGTAGTTGGGATGTATATATACCTTTGATAGAATTTGCCTACAATAACAGTTATCTGGCTAGCATCGAAATGGCACCTTATGAAGCTCTGTATGGAAGAAAATGCAGAACACCGGTGTGTTGGGATGAAGTAGGCGAGAGAAATTTGTTAGGTCCAGAACTTGTTCAAGTCACGACAGAAAAGATTAAAATAATCAGAGACAGACTAAAGGTTGCTCAAGATAGGCAGAAAAGCTATACAGATAAGCGGAGAAGGGAGCTTGAACTTAAAGTAGGTGACTATGTATTCCTACGAATTTCACCTTGGAAAGGTATACTTCGATTTGGAAGACGTGGTAAGTTAAGTCCATGATACATTGGTCCGTATGAGATCATTGCCCGAGTAGGAGTAGTGGCATACCGTTTAGTATTGCCTTCAGAACTTTCAAGGATTCATGATGTATTTCATGTTTCTATAATTAGAAAATATATAGTCGACCCTACGTATGTTTTAACCAAGCAACCAGTGAATTTAAGAGAAGATTTAACTTATGAAGAGGAACCTATTGAGATTCTAGATAGAAGGGAACAAGTATTACGTACTAAGGTTATTCCTCTTGTAAAAGTGTTGTAGAGAAATCATGCAGTGGAAGAGGCGACTTGGGAACATGAAGATCAGATGCGGACTCAGTATCCCCATCTGTTTCTACTAAGTGAGTAAATTTCGAGGACGAAATTCTTATATGGAGGGGTGAATTATAACACCCATGTCTTTCAGGCCCAAATGAAAGGCCCAATTTGAAAAAAAAAAATTAAGGGATAAGCGTGAAGCAGAAAAGGCATCAGGTGAGTAAGCCAAGTGAAATGTATGGCTGACAGGCAGCTGTGAGCTTGGTTAATTAGCTTACAACTTCAGCTGTGTCCTTCCATAAGTATATATATATTGGAGGATAAACGTTGAGAGCTAGAAAGCAGTAAAATCCAGCGGAAGAAAGGAAAGAAAAGAGAAGGAGAAGTCAGTGAAGCTCTCTTTAGTAATTATAAATTTCAGTTGATTCTTCTTTGATATCCAGTTTCTAATTGGATCTTGTGATTGCTAGGGAAAAAAGACGAAGGGAACCTAGCATATTCAGTCTGAATTAAGCTTGACTTCTAAGTTGTGAGTGAATTAAGTTTCAGTTTTGTTTTTAACTCAAGTTTACAGTTTTATGCTTTAATTGCTACAAATCATTTTAAGTTTTTTATTGCTTTTTATTGCTTTTTATGATTGATGGTGAGTATACAGAGAACCGAAAATATATTTTATGCTTATATTAGCATTTATAATCAGTATATTATTTTTATAAATTATCAAGAAGAGATTATGATTTCTATAAAAGCTCCATGTATGTACCTTCCCAGTTATGATTATGGTTGGCTTTTAGGGCCGTTCTACACATGTGTATGTCATGAGTCGCTCTGCACGTGTATTGATCAGAAAAAGAGTAATTGAGTCGCTCTGCACGTGTATGACCAGAGAGTCGCTCTGCCCGAGTATTGACCAGAGAAAGAGTAATTGAGTCGCTCTGCACGGGTATGACCAGAAGTTATTCATGACTCAGCGTTTGCCCGAAGTATTTTTGCTTACGTATTGAGGATATCCCCGGTACGAATTTTGGTGCAGATTAAGATTTTATAAAGTATTTATTCTTGTTCAGCAAAGAGAAACATTCAGTTTATTCAGTTTATTTAGCACAAAAGTAGATATATTATCTTATACTATGTATTACCGAATGATTATTGTAAAGTGGTTTAGAAAAGTGTTTTTAAAAGTTTTTATTCACTCACTGGGCGTTAGCGCTCATCCTTTTACTCTTTTATATTTATCCAGGTAGCTGATCGGTTGTGCGGACTCAGAAGTTTTGAGGTGGCCCACTCAATGACATCATAAAGCATAAAAGTCATGCATTTTAAATTTTCATGTACATATTTAAAAATATGAGGTCGGCATGGTCGGGACGGTAGGCATGGTCGGGACGGTAGGCATAGTCGGGATGGTAGGCATGGTCAGAACATGGTCGGATTTCTACTCGGCCCATTTGACCTACTCGGCCCACTTGACCTACTCGGCCCACATGGCCTATTCGGTCTACTCGGCCTACTCGGGTTTCTTACTCGGCCTACTCAGGTTTCTTACTCGGCCTGTTCGGTTTTCCACTCGGGATAGACTGGTTACTTAGTTTTTAAAGCGATCGGTTTTTGGTCCGATCGGTCAATTTTGACACCTTTTGTAAAGAACGAAAATATATGAAAAGAAATTGCAATTATGTACATTTTGCACTCTCCTTACATTTTATTTGTTTAATAGCAAGTATTTCCTATGGAAATCTCAGTAGAAAGTTCTTTTATCATGATAGTAAAAGTTCAGCCCACAATGTCTCCCTCGTACTCAAGAGAGAGGAGTTGGGTTTTCAAATTTCAAATCGGTTTGAACCGAATAGAAGCTATGAACCGAACCAAACACCATTTTTCGGTTCGGTTCGGTTCAATTCGGTTTTGGTTTTTATGTCCACCCCTAGTTACAACTGTTTATGTAAATATAAATATAACTTAAGGACATTTATGTAATTGCATACAGCCACACTCACCACCACTAAATCTATGCTTGTCTGGCGGTGGAAATATTAGGAGTATCTCCCATACTATTATACATTTAGAGAAAATATAGAGAAAATAGAGTATCACATATGATAAATATTAAAGAAGTTCGAAAAACTCTACAATACAATTATCTAAGTTGAATATGGAGATGATGTGGTAAAATAAAGTTAATTTTTTTTTTAATTTTAGAAACTCTCGTAGAAATACCAATTAAGATTTCGATTTTTTTTCACCAATAATACTCAAACTCAGTTAATTGTAAAATAAATTAAGAGAGTGAGTGTAATAAATATAAAGTGATGGACCGATGATAGTGTGAGGGTTATTATCTCATCACATGGTCAGTGGAGTCCATTTTTGCTCACCCCCTTAAGGGTGGATGAGTATTACCCCTCCTGTATGGATGATATGTGTCCATATTTAGATAAATTTATCTAAACACTGTTATCTTTTGAAATAAATTTATCATTCCCTGTACATATATCATCTATGTGTGAAGGGTTAACATTCACCCACCCTAAAGGCCTAAGAGGGTGAGCAAAAGTCTTTTTCGGTGTGGACCGTCAACTTTAGACTTTTGAGAGCGTGAATGTGAATGCAGAAGAAGATGGCCTCTGGTACGACTAATCCAATAATCTCAAAAAATGGAGCAGAGCTTGTTGATCTGTATCGCAAATCAATAGTTGTTCCTTTGCCCCATTTGCTATTTCTCTGCATCCTTCTTCATTCGTCTCGGAATGGAAGTTGTGGCTACAATTCTTGGAAAAATCTGGGACTGCTCCTTTGATGCTACATGCCGCCAGTTTCGCTACTTGTGTGGTTACAAGGACACAACTAAAAGATTAACAGATGAAGCAGAGAAACTGGCAGATACGAGAGAAAGGGCGCAGGCGAAAATTGATGAAGCTAGAACAAAGGGAGAGATTATTCTCAGCGATGCTAACAAGTGGATACAAAGAGTGGATGATATCACTAAAGAAGCAGAACATTTTAGAGAAGAGGAAGATCAAGCAAACAAGAGGTGCCTCAAAGGATTGTGCATTAATCCCTGGCCACGCTACCGGTTCGGCAAAGAGGCACAGAGGAAGATTGAGGCTATTTCAACTCTCCAACAAGAGGGAGCAGGATTTGAAAGTGTGTCTCGCCAGGCTCCTCCACCAAGAAACCTACTCATACCGTCATCAGCTTTGCCTATCATACCTTCGCCTATCATACCTTCATCAGCTTTGCCTATCATACCTTCATTAGCTTTGTCTATCAACTTCCAGTCTAGGGAGTTGATTACTAGGCAAATTATGGAGATGTTGAAAGATGAAAATGTGAGCATAATCGGAATATGTGGGATGGGCGGTGTGGGTAAGACAACATTAGCCAACGAAATCAGCAAACAAGCAATCGAGAAAAAGCTATTTGATTTTGTAGTGATGGTGGTTGTTTCTCAAACTCAAAACTATGTCAACATTCAAAGGGATATTGCTAAGAGGTTAGGTTTCAAACTGCATGACGACGACGAATCAGCAAGAGCACATTTTCTGTTGCAAAGAATCAAGGAGAAGCTGAAGATAGAGCAGGAGCCGAAGCCAGAGCCGGAAGTACGTATCCTTATAATACTAGACGATGTTTGGGAAGGAATTGAATTGGGGAGGGTTGGAATACCTTTTGCAAGTAGAGGCTGTAAGATAGTGCTTACTTCCCGGATCGAAGACGTCTGCGGCGAAATGAATGCTATAACTTTTCAAGTTGGTACTTTACCTAAAGAAGAATCTTGGGGACTTTTCAGGGATGTTGCAGGTGGAATTGTGGACAATCCTGATATAAACCCCATTGCAAGAGAGGTAGCTGATGAATGCGGTGGCCTGCCATTAGCTCTTGTGACTGTTGCTGCAGCATTGAAGACCAGGGACAACAAATATGTGTGGATTGATGCGAAACAGCAACTTAAAAAGTCTGCCCCAACAAACATCAGAGGAATGGATCGGAAAGTGTTTGCAAGTTTGAAGTTGAGCTACGATTTTCTGGAAAACAAAGAACAACAATCAGTCTTCTTACTCTGCTGCTTGTTTCCAGAAGATTTTGAAGTACCAATTGAACTGTTGATGAGATATGGGATGGGTCTGAGGTTGTTCCAAGAAGTTGATACTGTGGACGAAGCTAGGTGTAGAACACATACTATTGTAAGTGCCCTCATCTCTTGTTTTCTCTTGATCACTGTCAATGACAAAAAGCATGTGAAAATACATGACATTGTCCGTGATTTTGCAATAAAATTATCCAAGGATGAATACATGTACATGGCGAAAGCTGGCCTTGGCTTGCGAGCGTGGCCAAGTGCAGACACATCTGGAAATCTCACAAGAATCTCAGTAATGTACAATGACATTCATGAGGTACCTGATCATGGATCGGAATACCCGAAGCTGCAGGCTTTGCTGCTGCAGGAAAATCCTTCTTTGGTTGTCTCTAATGATTTCTTTCAAGGAATGGAAGATCTAAAAGTCCTCGACATGAGTGGAATTCAGATATTGCAACTGCCAGAATCACTCGTACTCCTTGCTAACCTTAGGATGTTGTGTCTTGATGATTGCGATTTTGGAGAAAAGGCTGACATATCTTTTATCGGAAGGCTTACCAACCTTGAGATTCTTAGCCTAAACGGTACTGATATAGAAGAGATCCCTGGAAATTTTGGGCAATTAGTGAAGTTAAAAATATTTTATTTGAAAGGGTGTCACCGTTTGTTACAAATACCTCAAGCTGTCATTTCTTGCCTAAAACAATTAGAGGACCTGTACATCTCTACTAGCCGCAATAATATTGACTTTCAACAGGTCTTTAAGCTACAAGTCTTGTCTCGAAAGACCATCTTGCATGTTGTTACCGGAGGTGATACACTGTTTGGCTCGCTGGGTGGTGCTATCCTGTCTAATTGCATTCCCTTTCTAAACTCAACAACCTTTGCCATAAAAATTGTCTATGCACGTGGTATGATATTTGGGGAATCTCCACCATGGTCGAGAATCTTGTATTTGGTAGGCATTAATTATCAAAAATTGAATTGGACATACTCACTGACAAAGATTACCGACGCACTGCAATTGCGTCAAATAGCTGGTTTGAGGAATATCCTTACTGATCTAGGTAACCATCGATTCAATGACTTGAAATCTCTACAAATCGTAGAATGTGGGGAGATAAAATATCTCGTTAATACGTTGGAATGTACACCGAAATGCATTGTTTTTAACAGCTTAGAATCTTTATCGATGAATGATATGAACATATTGGTTGAATTATGCCAAGGTCCACTCCCAGCTGAGTCCTTTCGAAAACTAAAACAGATGCATTTAAGCTTTTGCTACAAGACGTTAAACATTGTACCAAGCGATTTGCTCCAGAGGTTACACAGTCTAGAAAGTTTAGAAGTACACAGCTGTTCATCGGTGGTATATGTATTTGATTTTGAAAGTCTTGCGATTGCAAAGGAGGACACTAAGTTTCTTTCATCTTTAAATCATCTAAAGCTGTGGGATTTGAGTAACATGATGCGAATTTGGAACGGTGATGCCAAAGTCATTAGCCTCTGCAACCTGAAGCATGTATCGGTGTACTGGTGCAGGAAGTTAAGACAGGTATTTACTCCAGCTCTATTACAAAGCCTTGTTTCTTTAGAACACATGGACATAACGGGTTGCGACAGTTTAAAGGAGATCGTTGGGAAGGAAGAAGAAGAAGAAGATCATCAAGAAAATGAGATAGTATCGCTGAAGATAGATCACACCGCAACCTCCCCACGTCTGGTAAACCTGGTTTTTATAAATATATCAGATTGCCATAAATTGAAAAACCTCTTCACTCCCACCATTGTCAAAGGCTTGGTGCAGCTCAGAACACTGGAAGTGAAACATTGCAGAACACTTGAAGAAATAATCTCAGATGAGAAAGCAGAAACAGGAGGATCAACAGATAGGATCACGTTTCCCAAATTGTACCAAATTGATCTTGGAGAGCTAGACAGCCTCACTTGTTTTTGTGCAAGGCGGTGTACAATAGAATTCCCGGCTTTGGAGTTACTGGATATACAACGTTGTTCGAAAATGGAGACCTTTGGTCGTGGAGACCAAGTGACTCCTAAGCTGGTGAATATGATTCATCTTGATGGTGGAAAACGTTGGATGGACAACCTTAACATCACCCTGCAGCAATTCTTCAATGAAAAACAGGTGTCATACTATTTCTTTCTTTTCTTCGTAAACTTATTTAATCTATTTCGATTAATATCCTCTCAAACCTTCCTTTCTACAAACATTGATGCAAATCATGGATCCCGAACCTTCGAATGCACGACTCGTGTGTGGACACGAATGCCGCTCCGATTGGACCATGAGAGTACAGTTGACCTTTTGCCACTTTTGATTGTGATGAATAAGGAAAGCTTTAATTGTTTGGATTCTGATTTCTTACTTGATCACTAAGAATACAGGATCGAGTTTTAATTATAAATAAATCTCTTTGGAGATTATTATTTAATTAAATTATTTCCTTATTAAATCAAAACGAATTTTCCAATTATAATCCCGAATTAATCCCAAAACCCTAGTGTTTCGGTTTGGGTATTTAATCCCTCTTATATTCTGTTCAACACACATAGAAAAATAATTCAAGTTTCTTTTGAGCAGCCAAATTCGTTTCTTCTCTCTGTTTTCTTGGTAAGTTCAAAACTCGATTTGAGTTCGCTGGTAGTGGATAGTGCTTAAGTCTACCACTGTTGAACCGTTGTATCCTGGAAGACAATCGCCTAATACACATACGGTGTTTTCCTGTGAAATTGTCTTAAGGACACCGTGTGAAACACGGGCCTCGGATCAAACTCCTTTTCTAACGTTACTTTCTGTTTTCATTGATACCAGTCATGTTTGTTTGCAAAATACGTTATACAATCTTAAGACAATTTCGTTTTCTTTTATGTTTTCAAATTATTTCAAACAACGTTTGCTTATTCAAACTTTCTGATATCAAATTTCTGGTTCAGATCGTAACAGACTTGAAAAATAAATCAACTTGTAAAACTGTGGTAATCGGGTTCCTCTGGAACACTTATTCAATTTGGAAATCGGTTCTTTGGAACACTGATTTCAATTTGAAAGATATATATTAATCTGTGGCAATGCCTCAGTGGACCAACCAACCGACTAATGCCAAGTATGTTGAGGATGTTTGGGGGACTGGAATCAGAGCTCTGCCTGATGAGAAAAGTGGTGTTGTGGGGAGAGAAATTATGGAGAAATGCATCAAGGAAGTGATGGAAGGAGAGAAGGGGAAGGAGATGAAGAAGAATGCTGAGAAATGGAAGAATTTGGCTAGAGAGGCCATCGATGAAGGTGGATGTTCTGATAAGGACATTGATGAATTTGTAGCCAAATTGTTATGCTCCTCCTACTAGTGTTGTATAATTCTGTTTCAGAGTTTGAAATTTCCTCTTTGAATCTAAGATAAGGTTTAGAATATGATTGATTACTCTATATATAATTGATGTCCAACTTGGGTCCACAGCATAATTGACAGGAAAATTACAATAAAGTTTTCTTGATCATTAACAAATTTGGTTTCTTTTCCAATATTTTTAATTTTACTTGTTTAACTACTGTGTATATATCTAACAAATTTTTGGACACTTGTGTTGAACCATATAAATACATCAGGCTCCTTCATCCAAGTTGGATTAGGTAGAACTTATATTTCATTGAGCCCAACTCTGATGTGAATATCTTGGTTTCTGTTTTTTTCTTCTTTTTTACAAAGAGTGCATGATATGACCGAAGAAGCTGAAGAATTATTGAAAGAGGAAGATAAAGCAAACAAGAGGTGCCTCAAAGGGCTGTGCATCGATCCCTGGTCACGTTACCGGTTCAGCAAAGAGGCAGAGAGGAAGATTGAGGCTATTTCAAATCTCCAACAAGAAGGAGCAGAATTTGAAAACGTGTCTCGCCAAGATCCACCACCAGGAATCATACCTTGGTCAGCTTTGTCTATCAACTTCAAGTCCAGGGAGTCGATCAACAGGCAAATCATGGATACATTGAAAGATGAAAATGTCAGCATAATCGGTATATGTGGATGGGTGGTGTGGGTAAGATAACATTAGTGAATGAAATCAGCAAGCAAGCAATGGAGAATCAGCTATTTGATAGTGTAGCGATGGCGGTTGTGTCCCAAACACAAAGCATTGAGAAGATTCAAGGGGAGATAGCTAACATGTTGGGTTTTACACTGCCTGCTGAGGACTACGAGTCAGCAAGAGCGCGTTTTTTATGGCATAAAATCAAGGAGAAGCGGAAGCTAGAGCTGCCAAAGAAAGAGGGGGAGAAGCTGGAGCTAGTTCTAGAAAGAATACTTGTCATATTGGATGATGTTTGGGAAGGAATTGAATTGGATAGGGTTAGAATTCCATTCGGAGAAAATCGTAAAGACTGTAAGATTGTGCTCACTTCCAGAAGCGAAGACGTCTGCATTGCAATGCATGCTAAGACTTTCACTGTTGGAAATTTATCTGAAGAAGAATCTTGGGCCCTTTTCAGGGATGTTGCTGGTGAAAATGTGGACAATCCTGATATAAACCCCATTGCCAGAGAGGTAGCTGATGAATGTGATGGTTTGCCGATAGCTATTGTGACAGTTGCAGAAGCATTGTACAATAGAAAAAGCAAGTATGTATGGATTGATGCAGCAAAACAGCTTAAAAAGCCTGCCCCAACAAACATCAAAGGAGTGGATCAGAAAGTATTTTCACGTTTGGAGTGGAGCTACATTTTTCTGGGAAGCGAAGAGCTAAAATCAGTCTTGTTATTGTGTTGCTTATTTCCAGAGGATTTCAACATTCCGATTGAACTGTTGATGAGATAGGCGATGGGTCTGAGGTTGTTCCAAGAAGTTGATACAGTGGAGGAAACTAGAGGCAGAACACATACAGTTGTAAGTGCCCTCATCTCTTGTTTTCTCTTGATCACTGGCTATGACGAAAAGCATGTGAAAATGCATGACGATGTCCGTGATGTTGCCATAAAATTATCCAAGGATAAACACACAATTATGGCGAAAGCTGGCATTGGCTTGCATGAGTGGCCAAGTGCAGACACATCTGGAAATTTCACAAGAATCTCACTAATGTACAATGACATTCATGAGGTACCTGATGGATTAGAATACCCTAAGTTGAAGGCTTTGTTGCTGCAGCAAAATTCTTCGTTAAATGTTTATAATGATTTCTTTCGAGAAATGGAAGATCTAAAAGTTCTCGACATGAGTTGTATTCGAAACTTACCACTGCGTCAGTCACTTCAACTACTTGCTGCTAGCCTTACAACGCTGTGTCTTGATGACTGCATGTTTGGAGACAAGGCTGACATTTCTTTAATTGGAAGGCTAATCAACCTTGAGATTCTTAGCCTACAAGGTACTAATATTATGGAGATCCCCGGTGATTTTAGGCAATTAGTCAATCTAAGACTTGTTGATTTGAAGTACAGTCAACGTCTTAGACATATACTGCAAGATGTCATATCATGCCTCAAGAAATTAGAATCAAACTTGAGATTCTTAGCCTGCAAGGTACTAATATTATGGAGATCCCCGGTGATTTTAGGCGAGGGATTGTTCATTGAGTTACAAGCATCACTCAACCATCCATCTTCCGCATTCATGGTCAAGAAGCTGGAGTGACTACCTTGTTGAGCTCCACCATGCATCCTGTCCAAGTACATGCCCTTTAAAACTCAGCACAGCAATAGGCAGTGAAAATTTCAGGCCTTTAGACAAGTATCCAACATGGTCAAGAATCTTGTATATGTCTGGCGTTGATTTTCGATTGGTTGATTGGGCATACGAATTGTTGGGAAACACAGAGGTACTGCAATTATGTGAAATGGTGGGTTTGAGGAATGTACTTCTATTGCTGTAAATTGAAAAACCTGTTCACTCCCTCCATTGTCAAGCGCCTGGTGCAGCTCAGAACACTGGAAGTGAGAGGTTGCATAAAAATGGAAGAAATAGTCTCACTAGATGAGAAAGCGGAAACTGGAGCATCAACGGACAGGATTACATTCTCCAATTTGTACAAAATTTCTCTTGGAGACTTGTTTTTGTGCAGGGCAGTTTTCCATAGAATTCCCAGCATTAGAGTCAGTGGATATACAAAAATGTCCGAAAATGGAGACCTTTGGTTGTGGAAAACAAGTGACACCCTTATCAGACAACCTTAACATCATAGTGCAGCTTGACTGGAAATTACATTAAAGTTATCTTGATCATTGGCAAATTTGGTTTCTTTTCCATTTTTATACTGATGAATAAAAAAAATGAAGACAAAATCAAAACGGTGATAGGCTGATGATAGTGATTAGTGAGAGGGTACATTATTTCATCAAATGGTTAGTTGGGGTCTCTTTTTCAGTGTGGACCAACAACTTTTGAGACCGTGAATGTGAACGCAGAAGAATATGGCCCCTGCTATGACCGATCCAATAATCTCAAAAAATTGAGCAGAGCTTGTTGATCTATATCACAAATCAATAGTTGTTCCTTTGCTCCCACTATTATTTGCTTAAAAACCGAAATTTTCTGCCACCATTTTCTCTTTCTCTGTAATGAAATCACATCCCTCTTCCCTGATCTCGAAATGGAAGTTGTGACTGCAATTCTAGGAAAAATCTGGGACTGCTCCTTCGATGCTACATGCCGCCAGTTTCGCTATTTGTGTAGTTACAAGGACAGCTTTAAAAGATTAAGAATCAAAGCTGAGACACTCAAGTACAGGAGAGAAAGGGTGCAAGGGAAAATTGATGAAGCTATAAGAAATGGAGAGATCATCCAAAGTGATGTTACCAACTGGATACAAAGAGTGGATGATACCACTAAAGAAGCAGAACGTTTTACAGAAAACGAAGATCAAGCAAACAAGAGGTGCCTCAAAGGGATGTGCATCGATCCCTGGTCATGCTACCGATTCGGCAAAGAGGCAGAGAGGAAGATCGAGGCTATTTCAATTCTCCAACAAGAGGGAGCAGAATTTGAAGGCGTGTCTCGCCAAGCTCCTCCACCAAGTAACCTACTCATCATACCTTGGTCAGCTTTGTCTATCAACTTCAAGTCCAGGGAGTTGGTTACGAGACAAATCATGGAGACGTTGAAAGACGAAAATGTGAGCATAATCGGAATATGTGGGATGGACGGTGTGGGTAAGACAACGTTAGCTAAGGAAATCAGCAAGCAAGCAAGGGAGAATCGGCTATTTTATACGGTGGTGATGGTGGTTGTGTCCCAAACTCAAAGTTATGTTAACATTCAAAGGGATATCGCTAAGAGGTTAGGTTTCACATTGCCTGACGACGACGAATCAACAAGAGCACATTTTCTGTGGCAAAGAATCATGGAGCTGAAAGGACGTATCCTTATAATATTGGATGATGTTTGGGATGAAATTGAATTGGGGAGGGTTGGAATACCAATTGCAAGTAGAGGCTGTAAGATAGTGCTTACTTCCAGGATCAAAGACGTTTGCGTGGAAATGAATGCTAAAACTTTTAAAGTTGGAACTTTACCAGAAGAAGAATCGTGGGGACTTTTCAGGGATGTTGCAGGTGAAATTGTTGACAATCCTGATATAAACCTCATTGCAAGAGAGGTAGCCGATGAGTGCGGTGGCCTGCCATTAGCTCTTGTGACTGTTGCTGCAGCATTGAAGAACAGGAACAAGTATGTGTGGATTGATGCCAAACAACAACTTAAAAAGTCTGCCCCATCAAACATAAAAGGAATGGATCAGAAAGTGTTTGCAAGTTTGAAGTTAAGCTATGATTTTCTGGAAAACAAAGAACAACAATCAGTCTTCTTATTGTGTTGCTTGTTTCCAGAAGATTTTGACATTCCAATTGAACTGTTGTTGAAATATGGGATGGGTCTGAGATTGTTCCAAGAAGTTGATACCGTGGACGAAGCTAGATTTAGAACACATACTGTTGTAAGTGCCCTCATCTCTTGTTTTCTCTTGATCACTGGCAATAACGAAAAGCATGTGAAAATGCATGACGTTATCCAAAGATAAACACACAGTTATGGCGAAAGCTGGCAATGGCATGCAAGAGTGGCCAAGTGCAGACACATCTGGAAATTTCACAAGAATCTCACTAATGTACAATGACATACATGAGGTACCTGATCATGGGTTGGAATACCCTAAGCTGCAGGCTTTGCTGCTGCAGCAAAATTCTTCTTTGGTCGTCTCTAATAATTTCTTTCGAGGAATTGAAGATCTAAAAGTCCTCGACATGAGTCGTATTTGGAATTTGACACTGCCTCAGTCTCTTCCTCTCCTTGCTGCTAGCCTTACAACGCTGTGTTTTGACTACTGCATGTTTGGAGACGAGGCTGACATTTCTTTAATTGGAAAGCTAATCAACCTTGAGATGCTTAGCCTAAGAGGTACTAATATTATGGAGATCCCAGGAGATTTTGGGCAATTAGTCAATTTAAGACTTTTTGATTTGAAGTACAGCAAACATCTTAATATACCGAAAGATGTCATATCATGCCTCAAGAAATTAGAGGAGTGGTAAGTAAATGACCATGAGGGATTGTTCAATCAGTTACAAGCATCGTGTGAACCATTCATCATGCACGCTCATGATCAAGAAGATGGGAGTGACTATTTTGTTGAGGTCCACCAGGCTGTCTAAGTACATTCCCACCATCCTGCAATTACAAAGTCTTGAAAAACTTGAAGCATGCTATTGTGATTCCATGGTGTATGTATTTGATTTTGAAGGGTTTGTAATTGCAAATGGGGAAACCATTAAGTTTCTTTCATCTTTACAGAATCTATGCTTGATGGGTTTGCCTGAGATGATGCAAATATGGAATGGTGACGCTAAACTCGTTAGCCTCTGCAACCTGAGGTGGATATTGTTGCAGGATTGCTCCAAGTTAAGACAGGTTTTTCCTCCAGCTCTACAGCAAAGCCTTAATTCCTTAGAACAAGTGGTAATAAGTAGTTGTGATAGTTTAGAGGAGATCTTTGGGAAGGAAAAAGAAGCAGAAGATCATCATCAAGAAAATGAGATAGTAGAGCTGAAGATATATCACACCACAACTTCCCCATGTTTTGGAAAATTGACTTTCATACATATTTCAGACTGCCATAAATTGAAAAACCTTTTCACTCCCTCCATTGTCAAGAAAGGCCTGATGCAGCTCAGTAAACTGGAAGTGGAACTTTGCAGAACAATGGAAGAAATAGTTTCAGATGAGAAAGCGGAAACAGGAGCATCAACTGAGAGTATCACCTTTCCCAGTTTGAAAAGCATTTCTCTTGGAGAACTAGGCAGCCTCACTTGTTTTTGTGCAGGGCAGTGTGCCATAGAATTCTCATATTTGGAGTTACTAGATATACAAAGATGTCCGAAAATGGAGACGTTTGGGCGTGGAGACCAAGTGACACCAAAGCTGAATATGATTCGAATTGAAAGTGAAAGACGTTGGATGGACAACCTTAACGTCACCGTGCAGCAATTCTACAAGAAATATATAATACCCAAATTTTATTCCTTCTTTATCTGTGTTAATAATAATATTAATATAAATATAAACACATTCATTCTGTTTCTTTTTGTTAAGGTAACAAAATCATCCGGTATTAAAGTAGAGTATTTTAGCTGTACACTATTAATTCTCTAGTATTATTATAAATCAATTTTTTAGGATTTGAAATAGGTCAATTTTCATATTTAGAGTTATTTGAAATAAATCAATTTCCACATTTAAAGTGATTTGAAATAAATCAATTTCACGTGATTTGAATATTTTAGTAAAATCATTGGAATTGTATGTAAGACTTAAATTCTGATTTTTAGTATATTTGTTTCCCTAAACGTTTAGATTTTAAAAACACATTTTGTTTTTGTAATTTATATAATTTTATAGGGGTTAAAGTTTTAAAATAAAAATTAGAGTTGAATAAGTGTTTTATTCTTTACATAACTCTTTCTTTTAAATGATATTAATAATAATAATATATATAGGGATTCTGATTTTAATAAGGAATCCTACCTTTTTAAAAATTATAATATTTAAGACTTGTTTTTTTTTTACGATCATTGAAAAAAAATATATATAACCCTAAAATGTTCTTGACCGGCCGGTGAGAGGAAAGAAGAAGAGAGAAAAAAAAATCTCATACTTTTTAACAAAAACATGTTTCAAGCAAGAAAAAGAAATTTGTTTTCAAGGTGTGTTTCTTTTTGGTTTATATATTTTTCTATATTACTTAAACGTTTTGAGGAATTAATATTAGTGTTTTGATTGTGTAGTAACCTTAGAAGCATATTACAGTGATTTATGAGTTCCTATCTTTTGATATCAATGTATTTAGGGCTGACCGGTGATTATTATGAAATTTAAAGTTAATCTAAATATGATATTTTTTATCATTTTTGTCTTGATATTTTTAACTAGACTACCAAATGTTCCAAATGAATTTGTTTCGTTTCAAAATAATGAGTATTGTATTTTTTACGAATTTTTGAGTTCGAAACAGTATTGTTGAAAATACCAGTTTTTGTAGCTTGATCTGGATTTGAAAATATGTTTTGCTATGTTATACTTGTTTAAAAAATTTAGAATTTAGTACAGATGTTTAATACAGGTTAAAAGGGTTCCTGAATTTATTTCAATATTTTTAGGGTTTTATTAAATTAATTATGAATTTTCAAAAATTGGTTCTACAATTTGTCCAGTATTAGACAGATTATAATAACCAAAAGTATAAATATTTTTAAAGTATTTATTTGAATAATTTCACTTTGAAACTTTTATTTTTAAACCTAATATGTTTTATTTATGTTTTGGTAAAGAATTTATGTCAATTTAATGTATTTACAGTTTTTTTAAAAATTCAAATGGCGAGTATTATTCGAGACTGTCTATTATCAGACAGCCATGAATACTACGACATTTAAAATATTTTAAGGTACTTACTGATTTTATTAAATTCTGATATTTTCTATTTCAATAGATATGTTTATGTAAGATACGTTTACAAAGTTTTATAATTTTCTAATGTGTGTGTAATAAATTAAAAATCCTACATCAGACACTACTCGGTTTTCGAAAAACGACACTGGTTAGTTCTAGCATTAGGATTTCGGTTATGTATCGATATGTCAGACCTTATTCCAGTCATAGATATAAATTAGACTTTGATATTCGTATAAATATATGATTTTAGGGTAAGGATTGGATTGTGTTGCTTTTATGAGGTTTGCTAAGAGGTAAGTATATTTTTCCTTTTTGCATAGTATGTAATTGCACAAATGTTTTCTTAGAAACCAAATTTAATTATCATATTGCTATGATATAAATTATTTTATTTTATATGTTTATATATGTAAATAAACTCATTTCCTACTTATGTAGTCTTTACTTACATATTCGTTACCTAATTCTTTTTGAATAAGTTTTACTCATACTAGAACCTATTATTTAAATGCTTAAATGTTTGGTTCTTTTGCGCATTAGCAATGCAAATGTATTATGATATACATATTTTAAAAGTAATGTTTTAGCTCAATGTCAGTAGTAAATGAAATGAAATGAAATGTTAATCACCGGTGATAATGTAAATGCAGCGTGCGCGACAAATGAAATGTTATGATTTTGGTCTTGTACCAATTTCTGAAATGTAATGATTTTGGTATTGTACCAATCTCTGAAATGTAAATGGCCGGGTCACCGGGGGTATTGGTGACATTACTTGACTTGAGCTTATTTTTATGAAATGTTATTAATTGTTATCGTATATTGAAAATGATAATTTTACAAGTATACTTGTATTTGAAAATATTACTTTTACAAGTTTACTTATATATTGAAAATGTTACTTTTGTAATGTTAATTGTATCTGAATATTTGAAAAGTTATGTACGTAGTAAATGTTATTATAAATTTCATAAATGTTTTCGATTACGTATTATGCAATACTTATTGAGTTGACAGTTCACCTAACATTTTACAGAATAAGTATCTTAGAAGCTAACCGTTAGAGCAATAGACTTTCAGGAGGGTGAAATTGTTGAGATTATATGTAATGTTCTGCTTTGTTTTGTTACTTAGAATTTGAGTTTAGGTGCTCGGTATTGTTTTAATTTCCTTTAGAGTGTTTTGAACCGTATTGTTAGAATTATTTTGGATATATATTTACATTTTAGAATGACTTATTTGAAGTTATTCGATGATTATTAGTTTCTTTGAGTGAAATAATTGATGGTTTATGTATTAACGTTTCATATCAAAGTGTTTAATTACTCTTTGATTTTGGGGTGTTACAAAATAGGTATACGAATCAGGTTTTATTAATTTCATGGAACTGCATATGCGGGAATGCCATGGCAGGGAAAAAGTAAACTAGTTAGAACTATTAGAGAGTATAATGTGTGTTTTGAGAGTATAATGTGTGTTTTAAGTGTCTTCATGCAATTTACAATCATGTCTCCACAATCCACATACAATTTACTCTTAGATTGAAATGGAATTGTGCATGTAAATCAGAATTATTTAAAATGATTTATTTAATTCCCTTCTTCTTTCTCATGTTTTATGGCAACAGGAGTTGTTTTAATGATTGCTGTGTAGAATTCAGGAAGCTGGCTGACAAGGAAGAATCATGGATGTTATTGCTTCCAGTCTCTCAAGGAAGAAATACAAAGAAATGGAAGAATTGTCCAAATGAAGGTGGAAAGGGAGTTGATTTATTTGTTGCCAAACTACTATGATCCAAGTGTTGTATATACATTTTTTTTTCTTTTGTTTGAACTCCTAGTGTTGTTCAATTGAATTTAACGTTTCAATTTCCTTTAAAATCTAATGCATGGTTCAAATTAAAGATGATCCATTACTTTCTGAATACTTTCATGGTGAACTTGGGCCCACAAGTTAATCAGTTCCGGGCCTCCGGTCTTTTTCCGGTGTTGGTTTTGTTAAAGGTAATGTGTTAATGAAAGTCTTTCAACAGAAGAATGTTGTTGGTGGAATCAAGTAGCAGCCTCTGTAGCCAAGGCAAGGATTGAAACCTTTTCACAAAATATGGAATTATTTTTTATAATTTGATAAGGTGTCTTTTGCTTTGCTTTCTTTGTTTTATTATGCTAAAACGCTTCATGCTTTTATGCTTTGATGATTCTCAAACAAAAGGAGAGATCATCTTCAATGACGTTCAGCAGTGGATAGCATGACTATTGAGTTGAAACATTTTTAGATGATGAAAACAAAGCAAACAAGAAGTGCCTCAAAGGGTGGTGCATCATTTCAGATAATGTTACCGGTTCAGCAAGGAAGCACTGAGGAAGATAGAGCCATAGAGGAGATATCTCTGCTGCTAGCAAAAGTTGGTGATTTCGAAGCTGTTTCTCACCCTCATCCTACCCTGGACTCTTTCGTTGGCTAAGGGTTCCTCTGATGCTTATGAACCCAGAAGAAACCTACAAGTTGCTCCCAATGTTACAGACTCTAGAGTTAACAATGCTGACTAAGATGGAGCAAGTATGGAAGGGTGACTCTCAGTTGATGAGCCTTTGTAACCTGAAGAGGCTAAAATTGGATTATTGCCTGGAGTTGAAGAAACTGTTTTCACCTGCTCTACAGCAGACCCTTTTGTCTTTGGAACATCTGGTGGTAATTTGTTGCTACAAGTTAAAGGAGATTTTCGGGAAGAAAGAAACGGCGGATATTCAAGAAGCTCAGGCAATAGCCTCCCCAAATTTGGGAAAGCTGAAGTTTATATTGACTAAATCATGCACTCAACTGAAAACCCTCTTCGTGCCCTCCATTATCGAAAGCCTGGTCCAGCTTAGAACGCTTAAAGTACAATCATGCAACACAATGAAAGCAGTGATAGCAGATGAAGAAAGAGAAGTAGCCGCAACAAAGAAGAGGATCGTGTTTCCAAATTTGTTAGAGATTCATCTTGAAAAGCTGGACAGCCTCATTTGCTTCTGTCCCGGGAAGTATACTACTCTTGAATTCCCAGCTTTGGAGGTACTGAGGATAGATGGAGGTACTGAGATGATGAAATTTGGTTATGGAGACCAAATAACACCGAAGCTGAAAAAGGTGCTTCAAGGAACCAAAAAACGTTGGTTTGGTAGCCTTAACTTGACTGTGCAGCAGTTCTTCAAGGAAGAACAGCAGGTATGTGGAAGCATTGATATTCTAATTATTTTCACTCAAGTCACTCTTAAAGAGTTACTTATAACTCTAAGATTCGGCATGTTCCAATTTAATGAGCACCATCTCAAATAGGCCCAATCATGCAATTTGCTTTCAGATTGAATCAAAATCATGCATCAAAACCAGACTTACAGTGATGAATTTTTTCATGTTAAATGGTGACAGGAGATGGTTTGTGGTTCATTCTTCGCTTCCAAGCCATGAATCGATGAGTTGAGTCACTAAAGTCTCTTTGACCATAGACTCTTCTTCAAATTCACATGATATATATATGTAATGGGTCAAACTGTTCTGCTCAAAACTCATGTAACATGTTTACATACAAGTATGATATTGTATGCACAAGTACATGCAGACCATAACTGGTTAAACCAATGGCAATCCAAAATTATGAATTCAGATCAAATAAAATTTCCATTTGATCCATCTACTCTAACCGGCTAGTACATTCAGATATGGGAATTATTACCCAGCAGCGACAGATTGACAAAAAACGAGGTTCTAAAATGCCTTATATAAAAGGCTGGCTGTTAGAAATATGAGAAAATGAATCTGATGCCTAACGTTTTTATCAGCAATTTGTATATTTCAAACATGTATACCATTTTTTGACAATACAGAGGACTGAGAAGCAAAACAGAATGGCTAGATTTCAAATACAACCCTTCTTACCTTAACAGTTGCCCATGTTTCAATTTTCAAACATACCAAGATAATTGTCAATTATCAAAAGTCAGAGAAACAATTCAATCATTTTCCAAATACATCCTCTCTTTTTTTTCTTTTTCTTTTTTTGGGTTGCTTCTATGTAATTTTCTCCTCTCTCTCTCTCTGTGGATCATTAATTACATGTTAAAACTTACTCAATCACTAGATATATAAAAATCACAACAGAATTTCATACCCAGGGAATGAATGAGTTGACATTCAATGTTGTTTTCTTAAAATGTAGGTTTGCAAATGCATCACAGTCCTTGGCATGACAATTCAATATACATTGCATCTTGGATGCGCTACATTTACTAACAAAAACATCAAACAGACCATATATAAGTCTAAGATCCTGTAAAATACTATAAATTAAACCACCCTGTAAATCAAAAGGAAGCTGTAACAAAGAATCATGAAGATTTTGTAGACTAGAGATGATTTCAAATAAATGCTGGAACGTTATAAATTGATGTCATTTCAGTAATGTACCAATACAGAAAAATCAAACTACCAACTAAAACACCAAAATTATATAGAATATACACATTAATGATAAGATCCAATAGATAATTACACATATAATATCATATCATATCATCTAGTACCATGTTCTGCCATACCTTATCAATTATTCCCTTTAACTTCTCGACCAACAATAAGTTCTTCAATAAAATCAGCATCACCGTCTTCTGAGGATCAACGGAGAGGATTATGTTTCCCAGTTTGTACCAAATTAAACTCGGAAAACTAGACAGCCTCACTTGTTTATTTGCAAGGCGGTGTACAATAGAATTCCCGGCTTTGGAGTTGCTGGACATTCAAAAACATCCGAAAATAGAGACCTTTGGCCGTGGAGACCAAGTGATGCCTAAGCTGGTGAATATGATTCATCTTGACGGTGAATATGATTCATCTTGACGGTGAAAAACGTAGGAAGAAGGAAACATGCTCCGGTCCTTGTCTCCACATATCGACAAGGACCCGTCTATGCATTGAATGCTAAGACCGGAAGAATTATGTGGTTATATGATACTGGGGCCAGAATTTATCAGTGAGCAATGGATGCATTTATATGGGACCTCGGTGTTTTCCTTGTTTGCACGTCTCATGAACTATTTGAGTGTAAAAGAACAAAAACGGGAACATCTGTAAGCATTTATGTGATGCAAGTTCAATTTCTGTTGATAAAACGACAAGCAGTTCATGTCCTGTTAGCCAATGAATAATTATGCCATTAACAGAACCACACTATTAGATGATTCAATAAGAAAACATAAATAAATACAAATAGAAACAAAGTTCAGAACTCAACTGCATCTTTAGATCAAAAATTCGATCAAATCCCTCGATGAATCAAATTCTAGATCTATTACCGGACATTATTATGTACATGTAATCCAAGACATGATCAATTCAAGACAAGTTTTGTTCCAATTACAAGTTGATCATGAAGACTAAAAGCAAAACTTGTAGAGGAAACTTGAGAATGTAGAATAAAAATCATTTCTTTACTACACATGTAATATGTTCAGTTCAACACGAAGCCAATGAACGAAGGGAATGTAAATTAAGTAGTGGTTGACAGAAATGGTTGTAAACAAAACCCTAATTAAGTAGTAGTAGACACAAGGACTGTGTAATTGAAAATGTACTCACTCTGTCTATGGTTGCAGAGGATCGTCTCCTTCACACTCGAAATGCTGTCTCTAGATCTATATTCTCCATCTTTGCAATTTTCTATCTTCTTCTCCTAGACAAACAAAAGCCGTCACCACCGTCCAAACACTTTGTTGACGTGTCCGAGCACGTCACACAGTTTTACTGACGTTCAAAAACATGTCACCGTCCTTCGCTGGCGTGTTATGGTAAGGCACAGAATCCATTTTTGTCCATCCCCGTTTTTGCTCATCGGAGCACTATCTCTTCGTATGTATCTAAAGATAGATAAATTTATCTGAAAGTATAATAATATTTATATTAATTTACTACATAAGGGGTAATGCTTACCTACTTTTAAAAGCGACGAATAAAAATAAACTCGTAAATCAGGTAAGGTAATTTTAATGACATATCATGACACGTGTGTGAGCACATCACTGGTTTTGCTGATGTGTTTTTGGGAGTCTTGGTCCTCATCGGCCATTTTTTTAAAAAAATAAAATAAAATTATGTGAGCAGGCACGTGACTACTTTTGTAGATTCCATGTGTTGACTGGCACAGTCACGTGTATACATATTGGATTTACTCATGTGAATTTAAGTGATTTTGGGTCATGTAAGCCCAAAATCATTTAGGATTATTAAGGCCAAAATCAGCCCGGGCCAAAGAACCTTGAAAGTGGAAACACGACATCGTTTCAAATGTCTTTAATACAGGAGATCCCTATATACATATTTATTCCATTTTAATTTATGAAATTACTTTTTTTTTTTAAATACAACTATTGAAATTAATCGGACTCTATAAGAACAGTCTGAAATACTACTTCTACCATCGGGGAGATGTTAGATATGGACTACAACTTTCACAACCGAAGAGAGGGTTACTCTCACAAATCGGGAGAAAACTCTCCACACATACTTGTAAAATACATACGGTGTGACTCGAACCTCTGACTACTATGTGTGGAAGGGAGGTGCACAACCATCTCCACTAAAAGGTGATTACTTATATATTACTTAGAGCTCCAACCCACACTATATATTATGTATCATTTTTACTAACAAAAATTCCAAAATCATTTACTTGCAGCTAAATTATTTACCAAAATTTCTCCTTTTTTATTGTTTTATTAAATTAAAACTTGATATTTATGTACGTACTTAGAATTACAAATTTACAACAGATAAATAGTAATAATGTCTCTTGTGGTTAATTAACAATTCTTGCATGAGACAATCAGAGATTATTAAAGAATTGAATTAGAAAGTTGACAGTGATGATGGGCTCAAACGAAACCTAGTTATAGGTGTGACTGATTACAGCATTGCTCATGACCCATTGTTGTATATAACAAGATATTAATAAGTACACATAAAAAATTATAAATTAAACGAACTAATCAGGAAATATTAATAATCAGGAATCAAATAATTTTTAAACGTATTGGAATAGCTATTGTCACTTTGGTGCATTATACATCATAACAAATTAATCCGTATATAAACATGTATAATAAAGTCTATTTAATTATATAGGTGTATCAATACAAAATCAGAATTCCCTTTGATCAATAGATATTATCATTGCCCTTAGGGACGTAGCTTAGCCTGGAACTTGGACAATAACTCACAAGTCGGCAGATCGAATTATACTGATTATAAAAGTTTTTAAAAAAAATACTTAATCTAGATAGATGGATCGATAAATACTATAAAAAAAAACAAATAAATATTTTGTATATGACAGAGTCCGCATTAATGTTATAGATTATTTAACACATAAAAATAGTAGAAATGGTATATATATTTAAGAATAGTTTTGATGTATACAGTCTTTCTCAACTAATTGTGTTGTCCTATATACAATTACTAATCTTAATGCGTTACATACAAAAATCGTTTTCAAAGTTTAAGCATTATTTAAAGAACCACCAACTTAAAATGTTTAGAAAAGACAGTGGCGGTGGTAGCTTTGGAACAATATTGTACCATTTCAGGAAACTGAGTTTATTATTAATAATTCAATATATAAGAAAGAAATTGTGTCAGAAATTTTTCTACTGGTTCGATCCTCAAAAATAACTGGTTTTCAATTCATATGATTGGTGCCAGGGGAACTAAGATTTGAAGAGTTTTTGAAGGATTGAATACAGAGCTAACGAAATATATTTTAGTTAAAACGACCGAATTAGGCTTGATAATTTAATACCCCTTAATATGTATGAGTCAAGATGATAAATAGGTATATAAACACATTTACTCTTTTTATCTTCAAAACATTAACCTATAGATTTTTCAAAATACTTGACAATGAATTGGCTGTTAATCTTTTTAGATTATCTATTAGGTAAAGTTTTTTTATTATAAAACAGTTTGTATTACTTCACATATGAAGTTGATTTAGTTTCAAACTTTGAATTATTTGAAACACTTTATGTAATTTTTAGTTAAATGGGGAAACGGAGAAATGGGGGACCGGAGGAAACGGGGAAAAACGGAAAAAATGGAGAACTAGGGATAGGGATGGGGGATGGGAAGTGGGGGTGGGGATGGGGATGAGGAAACCTATATTCATCCTCATTCCCCAAACGTATCTATAATATTGACACGTCAAGTGCCAACATCATTTAAAAAAGAATTTGAGAACTCTAACATTATTCTTATTATAAATATAGTTTATGTCAATTAGTAAAAGCGGAATGATTATAAATTAGTTTACACTAAAGCTAAACAATCCAAAAATTTAGCCATAATGATATGGTAAGTAGTTTTTTTATCAACCACTTCATCATATGTTATGTGTTATATGACAACTCACTTATCAAATCATTTAGATTAATTATATGGGTCGTATAACATTGCTATAAATCTTAATAATTGAACCAACGGAATCTAGGTCCTATTACCAATACATATCGAGGATAGGGATGCACGTTTGGGGAATGGGGATGGATATAGGTCCCCCCATCCCCATCCCCATCCCCATCCCCACTTCCTAGGCCTTTCCCCCATCCCCCCCCCCCCCCCCCCATTTCCCCATTTGGGAAAAATGGAAATGGGGATGTTTGGGGGGAGGTCCCCCCATCCCCATCCCCAGTTCACTATTTTCCCCGTTTTTTCCTGTTTTCTCGTATCATCGGTCCCTCATTTTCCCATTTCCCTATTTAATAATACAGAGGTTGGAGACTTGGAGGTGGCCAGGTGGGTTGATCATGTAAACATGTAAACATGTACAAATGTACTAAATACCATCATATATCAAATATTTTTCAAATTTATTACATGAATTATAATTTATTAAATTATACATTGATTATCATTTTTAAAAGTATAATATAACAATTATATATTTTGTAATATTATTTTTTATTCTAAAAATACATCAATTTTTTATTTAATAAAATATTCAGAAACAAAAACTCATATTCAAACTATTTATAATTTAATACAATCTAATAAAAAATATTACCAAACATAGGATTGTATAATAATAATATAGTCCAGTATAATATTATCCAATCAAACATAATCCAATACAATACAATACAATACAACACAACACAACACGTTAAACGTGCCCCTAAGGCCCTGACTCTTAACTCATTAACCATATTATTATGCATATGAATTATTAATAAGCTGACCTATTGATATCGCTTAATTATTCTTTATATGTTTTATGTTAATAATGAAAACCTAGGTATTGATATATATATTAAAAAAAAATGTGTTAATTATTGTAATGTCTCGTAAGGTCTAATGATTGTATTACACTCATCCAAAACTTATTACACTCATCATTCCTCAATTGTGCTTATTAAATTAAGATCGAACGTTCTTTAATGCTCAAATATGACATATTCTGTTTTATTACTTAAAATAGTAATGTCATAAATTATATTAAACGAATTATTTGTTCTATAATTTAATAATCGAACTCAGTTTAAATCTCATATTAACTCACAAGTTTAATTAACGAGCGATTAATAGTAATCCAAACTTAAATATAACGGCGTTTTTAATCATCAAGAATGAAATGATAATGAATATAATTATATGGGAGAGTGAATTAGGAAAACAAACTTGATTCCTCGTGTCATTAGGTGGGTGGGGAAATTCATAATATTAGTGTGAAACCCATATAATTTGATTCTAAATTGGTTTTAATAAACACGGTAATCATAAATAAGAAATATGTAAATTCTCTTTCCTTTGTCTGGATACCTGATTAGTAAACACAACAAATATTAAACTAATATAATTATATAACATGTATAAAATATTTGATTCTAATTTTACTCACCGAAGGCATTCGTAAGCCCGTAAATGATTTGCAAGATGCGTGTGGACAGTGGAACAATATAATTTTGGGACTTTAGTAAAGAAATCAAAATCAATCTCGCCTTGTATCCTAATATTATAACACAACCAAAATTAAAACAAAATGTAATTTTAAGATAACAATTTAATTCATTATTTATCAATAACAGCAATACATAAATATTAATATTAATAGCATACTAATTAATATTTAAAATTATTACAGGAAATTATTGAATAATATATTTAAATTTTGTTACCATAGAAATTCGGTGATATTAATAGCTAAATCTATATTCATTTCAATAGTGATATATTACGAATATAACATATCAATATTGAAAATAATATAGTTATTTTAGCAATATCAGTATTTATAGTATAAGGAAAAGATGATTAATGGGTTTATATTTTTATACATAAGAACAAGATTAATCCTTTTTGCCTTTAAACAAAATTGATTAATTATTGATATATAGTTTATAGTTTAATGGACTTTATCTGTTCAAATTGCAAGCTATTGCGAGTGCATATATTCCTAACAATTTTTCTATATTAAGGTATGGTTTATAGGGTTTACCTTATAATGGGGTAATTGTTTTACGGTATGTAGTAAATGTGTATGAGAAATTTATGTACACTTACCTATAAATATAATATTAATCTAAATGATGTTATTACAATTCTATTATATTTAAATACAAATATAATAACATAGCGGATAACATGTATTTTGTTATTAGATTTTTCATTTTAGTTTATAGTACACTTGTAGATATATAACGAGTTGATCCATAACTGAGCTTCCAAAGAATTGAAAAATGTCACGGTGATTGGTATATTGTAGATAATATTCTTTATTAGGTATTCAATATTGATAACTAATAAAATATTTATAATTACTAATATAACGAGTGTACTAATATGTAATTAATAACTACGGATTATCTGATATTTGTTTTAACCTGTATATATGAATTTAATTTATAAATTTATCAACTATAACAATAACGAGAATAAAAGTGATATATTTGTGAAATTTCTCCTGTGATTGAGATTTTTAGACCACAATTCAAAGAGATACTGAGGAATTAAATGCACATGTAAATTCAATGACCACCTAGAGGGGGATAAAATTTGATATTTTTTTAGAGAACTGTTCTAATGGCCAATAAGTTATCAGACGATGAGAACAAAATCGACGGCTAGGATTGAGCGGTTATGTTGATATTAATTAGAACATATGACCCAATATATAGAATAATTCCAACACGGTTTGTTTAACTCTGTCAACGTTATTTAAATAACTTATTTATTAACTTAAAATTTGGGTATAAAAATTATTATGAATAGACTATGATTGTGTGTCACTTAAATTTTTTGTTATGGATTCTAATTATGAAAGCAATTTACGTCACTAATCACTATTAAGGTTATATGATCAAGCTCCCTTATGACACTTAGATAAAAGCTTGTGTCTATTAGCTTTATAATTGTTGAATCCTATAATTGTTGAATCCAATAATACGATATAACTATGTCATACGAGAAAATAACACATAATCATATAATTTAAACAATTAAATCGATTGACATATATGTTTATTTAAGACTTTGATAAAATTATAAATAATTAATTATTTCGTGTGATTCATGTTGGACAGTGACGTAACAATAGGAGGGCTGTCCAGTTCTTTTAAAAACAATATATATATATATATTATATTTAATTACACAAACACTTCTAATGTTATGTCTAATTATATTTATATATAAATTTTATTTATAATTGCACTAACATCCCCTACTATAAGTATAATTTATTTCATTTATTAATCATAACTTAAAATCAAAAGACAATAATAAAAATTACAAACAATCAATCACAATTGATAAAAATATTATTTTATGTTTGTTTTACATATAATATTTCCTTGTTTCTATTTCAAATTTTTTATTGTACAATTTTGATTCATTTCATTTTGTTCTATTGTTAATTTAAACTATTCAAACCAGTCATTAATAGTAAATTTTTATAATATGTAGAATATATTTAAAAACAATACATATATTAATAAACAAATCAATTTGAGGGTCTGTAAGTACAATGGTTGTCACCGCTTCCTTTTAAAATTAATTTTAGTGAAGAACAATTAGTAGAAGACATATTCACCAAGTATACATGAGTACCAATGTATACCATAAATATGTCTAATTGGGCCATATTTAATTGTTTATACTTCGAAATCAAATATAATTAACTGGGTCATGCTAATTTAGACTTAACGTATTAGGTGATGCATTAGATCATACCATATTCTCATTAAGGATATCTCTGAATAATTTAAATGTAATATACATCCATATCGACAGCAATTTATCATGACCCAGTAGTCGTACATGGTAATTGCTTCGAAGAAGCTGGATTCCGAGCAAGGAGGAGATTCAAGTAGCAATGCCAGGGTGACTGAGCTACAAGCTTTGTCTAAGCTGACTAGCCTGCACATTCATATCCCCAGGAATCATGGAGTTGCCAACTGACGTGCCCTTTCGAAAATTGACAAACTTTGTCATAGGAATAGGCAAATCAACGGCTTATAATTCGTGTCCGAGCTCAAGAACTCCACAAGTTGATTGATTCAAGAATTTGCTGAACAAAAATGAGAATCTATATTTATGTAGAATCAAGGGTCAACAACCTGAAATCTCTTGCACCCGCCTGAGTGTGAGGAGATAATGGTATCTCCTAAACACATCGAAACAAACACTAGAGGATGTAGTTTTTCACGACTTAGAGCAATCGTCGCTCTTTGGTAATCCGAAATTGGTGGCAATATGCAAGGGCGAAGTCTTGGAGTAGAGTGAAAGCCACATATGTATGTGAATCTGTAAGATTCATCTTGAAAAGCTGGACAGCTTCATTTGCTTCTGTCCCAGGATGTATACTACTCTTGAATTCCCAGCTTTGGAGATACTAAGGATAGATGAATGTCCTAAAATGAAGATGTTTGGTTACGGAGATCAAATAACACTGAAGCTTAATAAGGTGCGTCAAGGAACCAAGAACGTTGGTTAGGTTGCCTTGACTTGACTGTGCAGCAGCTCTTCAAGGAAGAACAGCAGTAATGTGGAAGCCATTATTGATTTTCGATCTTCCTTATTTTCACTCAAGTCACTCTTAAAGAGTTGAATTTATATGCAAGCTTATAACTCTAAGATTCTACACATTCCTATTTAATGAGCACCGTCTCAAATTGGTTCAAAATCATGCATCAAAACCAGACTTACAGTGATGAGTTATTAATTTTTTTCATTTCAAATGGTGACAGGAGCTCGTTCGTGGTTCATTCTTCACTTCCAAGCCATGAATGGAGGAGTTAAGTCACTAAATTTCTTTGACCGTAGACTTTTCATCAATTTCACATGATATATTTATGTATTGGGTCAAACTGTTGTGCTCAAAGGTCAAAACTCATGTAACATGTTTACATACAACTATACAAGTATGATATTGTATGCACAAGTAGATGCAGACCATAACTGGTTAAACCGACGGCAAGACAAAATTATGAATTCAGATCAAACAAAATTTCCATTTGATCCATCTACTCTAACCGGCTAGTACATTCAGATATGGGAATTATTACCCAGCAGCGACAGATTGACAAAAAACGAGGTTCTAAAATGCCTTATATAAAAGGCTGGCTGTTAGAAATATGAGAAAATGAATCTGATGCCTAACGTTTTTATCAGCAATTTGTATATTTCAAACATGTATACCATTTTTTGACAATACAGAGGACTGAGAAGCAAAACAGAATGGCTAGATTTCAAATACAACCCTTCTTACCTTAACAGTTGCCCATGTTTCAATTTTCAGACATACCAAGATAATTGTCAATTATCAAAAGTCAGAGAAACAATTCAATCATTTTCCAAATACATCCTCTCTTTTTTTTCTTTTTCTTTTTTTGGGTTGCTTCTATGTAATTTTCTCCTCTTTCTCTCTCTGTGGATCATTAATTACATGTTAAAACTTACTCAATCACTAGATATATAAAAATCACAACAGAATTTCATACCCAGGGAATGAATGAGTTGACATTCAATGTTGTTTTCTTAAAATGTAGGTTTGCAAATGCATCACAGTCCTTGGCATGACAATTCAATATACATTGCATCTTGGATGCGCTACATTTACTAACAAAAACATCAAACAGACCATATATAAGTCTAAGATCCTGTAAAATACTATAAATTAAACCACCCTGTAAATCAAAAGGAAGCTGTAACAAAGAATCATGAAGATTTTGTAGACTAGAGATGATCTCAAATAAATGCTGGAATGTTATAAATTGATGCCATTTCAGTAATGTACCAATACAGAAAAGTCAAACTGCCAACTAAAACATCAAAATTATATAGAATATAAACATTTATGATAAGATCCAATAAATAATTACACATAATATCATATCATTTAGTACCATGTTCTGCCATACCTTATCAATTATTCCCTTCAACT
The DNA here is from genome assembly GCA_032871835.1 of Dipteronia dyeriana. Lineage (NCBI taxonomy): Eukaryota > Viridiplantae > Streptophyta > Magnoliopsida > Sapindales > Sapindaceae > Dipteronia > Dipteronia dyeriana. The sequence continues at coordinate 408,294 of CM065299.1, read as the reverse complement.
TCTCGAGCAACAATAAGTTCTTCAATAAAATCAGCATCAGTGTCTTCTGAGGGCATCAAAATCTCGTCCTCAACGGTAAAATGGTATCGCTCCCCTATAGCTCTTAGAAACTGGTATACTTCAAACATGGTAGGCCTCTCCTTGGGAGCTGGAAGGACACAGTTACATGCAACTTTAATAAATTGGAAAAGTTCATTATCAACACCCTTCCCGAGCAAGGATTTGTCGATAGCATCATGAAGTTGACCGCTGCTTGACAGCTGTGTTACCCATTCCACCAAATTTCCTTTAAAGCTTTCGGGAGCTTTAGACACATGAGTAGGTTTCTCACCGGTCACCAACTCAAGAAGCACAGTTCCAAAGCTGTAAATGTCCCCCTTGGGTGTGGCTACAAGAGTTCTTGCGTACTCCGGAGCAACATAACCTAAATCCCCAAACTCTCCATTCACAAAGGTACTTAGATGCGTATCAATTGGGTTCATGAGCCTAGCCAGGCCAAAATCAGATATTTTGGGCTCAAAATCCGCATCCAGTAATATGCATTTCGAGCTGATATTTCTGTGGATAATACGGGGATTGCAATTATGATGTAGCCAAGCAAATCCTCTGGCCGCCCCTATAGCTATTTTGAGCCTGAGGGACCATTCCATATCCTTGCCACTGTCATCTGCCGGATGTAATTGATCATTGAGGGTACCATTTGGCATGTCCCTGTAAACCAAAAGCCTCTCTGTCTTAGCCACGCAAAAGCCTAAAAGCGGAACTAAGTTTTGATGTTTCACACTCCCCAGAGTAGCCATCTCAGACAAAAATTCTTTCTCAGAACGTTGAGAATCCTGCAATCTCTTAACCATAAGTGGAGTGCCATCTTCAAGCACTGCTTTGTACATCGTCCCAGTCCTTCCTGACCCGATAATATTGTTTTTGCTGAAGGCGTTAGTAGCCTTCATGAGATCACTTAATCTCATTTTAGTAATTGACTTCTCAAACATGGAAACCTGGTAATCAAAAGCTATCTTAGTATCCAACACAGGTAGTTATAGACATATAAACATGAAATAATAATAATAATAATAATAATAATAATAATGTAAAGTAAAACAATGAATTACTTGCATTTTTCCATAAAGAAACATGAATAGATTATTGGGTTTTAAGAGAAATAGAGAAGTATTAAATAAGCTTGCCTTAATGCCTTCGACTCCCTTCAGACTCTTTGTCCATTTATTTCCTTCAGGATCATCGTCCTTCTTCTTCTTCATCACTGCCATCTTACGGAAATAAAAGAACATACCAATACCCACAGCTATTGCTGCAAAGGTCACCCCGCCAACTGCAGCCCCAGCAATAACTCCAGTGTGAGGACTATTTGAATTTCCCTTGCAATCACTCAAAGGCTTCCCACAGAGTCCTTGATTATTTTCAACATCTTCTCTTGAAAGTGTAACATTGGCGTTAAATGCCGGAATCGGCCCAGACAGAAGATTATTAGAAGCACTAAATGATTTTAGCCGACCAAGCTGGCCTAGTTCCGCAGGAATCTGACCCGTCAACCGGTTGTGGTCCAGTGTAAGGCTATTCAAATAGGTAATATTTGAGAGATTAATTGGGATATTTCCCGAGAAATTATTGGATGAAAGATCAAGAGTCGTCAAAAAACCAACTATATGAGAAATATGATCTGGAATTGTTCCAAAGAGCTTGTTGCGCGAAAGATCCAAGCCAGTCATGCTGGAGCAATTCACAAGGCCAGCAGGAAATTTACCCTCGAGTCCCATATCCGAAAGGCGGATATTCAATACCTTATTTTCATCCGGGTGCCAACACTCAACCCCAGTGAATTTACAAATGTATCCTTCGGTGCCATTGTTAAAGTTCCAAGAAGAGGTCAAGTAACCATCAGGGTCCTTAAGAGAAGATTTTAAACTTTTCAAACAAGCAATATCTTGCTCAGTACCATAGCTCAAACTACAACTGAGTAATAACCATAGAGAAATTCCAATAAGTGACCGGCTGTTTAGCTCCATGTTTATGAACAAAAAAACCAACCAAAATCCGCAATCAACAACAGTCGATGAAAAAAAAATCCACTTTGAATGCTAGTTAGAGCTTAAATTACTCTACCCACAAAACCACAGTCCACATAAGAAACAAGTCCTGTTACAAGATTTCAACAGAGACACAAAGATATCATCAAATCACAACTTTGTATAGAAATCCAAATACAAACAGATCAAACAATAACTATTTTATAAACAAAAGACTGAAAGAGAGTTCAAAATACAACAATTCTACCGCTAAAGCTACAATTCTGCATAGTACATAGCTAAATTAACAACAACTGACCCAGTTGACTTGAAGAACCCAAGCATATATATATTCACAGACCCCATAATTAAAATCAAAACACAGGTAAATTTAAAGAGAAAAAAAAAGTAAACACCCACCTGAGGATCGAAGCGACTAGCTGAACGAGATCGAAGAACCCACAAAAGGGCTTCTAAAACAGCGAGCAAGCATCGGTCTTTCGTTGTGGGAAGACAGAAACCTCAACAAAGACGACTATAACATGCTTTCAACGATTCAAAATATAATAACAACTTTAATAGCTAACGAAAAAAAAAAAAAAGGAGCAATCAGCAGAAGCTGCCGAGAAACAGAGACAACAAAATTGAAAAGAAAAAAAAAAGGAGCAAATGAAGAAGGAAGAGAAGAGAAGAGGGTTAGAGTGTGGAAGCGAAGGGAGTTATCGGGTCAAACAAGGAGAGGCCAATTTTTTCCAAGCTCAAGCGACGACTGGGACTGTAATTTACGCGTAGACTTTGTTGGCGCTTGCTTGACTTGCTTTTGCTTCCTCTTTTTTCCATTTTTTTTATTATTATTGTATTATATATTATCATAATATATAACTCAAAGAAAAGTTTATTTTCTATATTTCCGGTATAAATAACTTTTTTTTTTATTTCGCGATATTTTTTTTTTTTAAGTATATGCAAAATTTTGACGATGAAAAATTAGAATCATGAACTACTATAGCCTATAGGTGATGTGCAGTTGAAATAATTTTCTATAGATATTTTAAAATAATATCAATAATAGTAATAGTAATAATAATAATAAAAGGAATACAGTATACCAAGTGAATACCTATTCAATAACTTAGTGCTTTTTTTAGAAATGTTATATTTTAAAAGATCTTATAAATTTTATTTATTTTTAAAATATATATATATATAAAACACCGTTATCATATAAGAGATTTTATGGTATTTTTTTTTCATATATAAGTATTTTTAAAAAACGGCTATTCCAACAACATAATATACTGTTGGAATAAAACGGAACTCAAACCCTAATTATAAGTTTTGTTAAAAGGTAAATATACTAAAGATTTTATAAATTGAAAACTATAAAATAATAAAAACAAGTGTGTAACCCTCAATAATTTCAAGCTATAGGTGGGGTCATTTGTGATGACCTAAAAAAAATAAAGTCTACTAGAGTTACCTTTCACGACTTAAAAATTATCTCTTTAATTTCCACCAACTTCTAACAACTTTTCAACTTTTTTTTTTCTTCATTTTCTTTTCAATTTTTTACATACCATGATAATATCAATTTAAAATATTATCGGATTAAACTAGCGATCTTACCATCAAGTTCGGCATTGGTCTCAACATCTTTCGATTGTCACTCTAATAATTAAAGGATTTGTAAAATAAGTTATCACTTGAAACAAAAATAATAAAAACACTTTTTATTACATTAAAATATTAAATTGTGCTTTCCTTTGGATAAAAGCTATAAGTACTTTAAATCATATATATAATTTTTATTCAATGTGGAATCTCAATTTGTATACTTCTGTTTTTAAGGAGATAGATACTTAAGTCTTAACATTACAATATTTTTTTTTTAAAAAATAACTTAATAATAAATATTTCATAACGCTACTTTATCTAAATATAATACTCAAATTATGGATTTTACATTAATGTTTCATAATGTAATCTATTCATATTACATGTCTAATATAATTTATATTAATGGATTTTAGTGATGTTATATCATTTGATATAAGATGGTTATCACGAGATTATGGGTTCGAGTCATCTCGCTTCAAAAAAATCCCGAAATTATTTAATAGTCTACCACATCTTTATATATAGAAAAAGGTCACATCATGTTTTAGAGACAAATCGATCACATTAATGTTACTGATTTTTTTTTATAAATCCTTGATCTCACGCAAGTAAAAAAGAAAGAAAAAAAAATCAACCATGTTATGACTTTACAAAAATTACAATATATTCCAACACAAATGGTCAGGTAAGAGATTTATAGATCTCCGGCATCAAATAGTGTATATACAATCTAAATATTTCTCATAACGGGAGATAATTACTCTCACAACTTTAAAGAAAAAACTTTTGATACACTTATAAAATGTATATTCACTTAGAGATGTCAAATACCACTTATGTGCACATGAGCTATTTTTCAACTTTGAAGAATTTTATATATTTTTTTAAATACCACATGAGGTGCGACCATTCAAACCAATATATTGTCATACTGAATAAAATGTTTTTTATGATCATTAACTATCATTCACTATCATGAATTTGCTCTATATACATGTATTTAATAAATTAATAAAAATATCAAATGATAAAGGAATACTTTTATGTTAATAAAGTGTGATGCATCGATAATGGTCGGTGGATCCAAATACAAATATAACCTAACTCAAAATGAACAATTTATGACATTTCATGGCTAATAATAGTACATATTAAAGTCACCTTGACATATACATACATACATACATATATATATATATATATATATATATATATATATATATATATATATATATATATAACTTTCTCCAACTACATGATTTAGGGGTCATTTGTTTTTTCCACTTAAAATTTAATATGTCTGAATCATAATTATTAGATTATTTTATTTGTTTTTTTAAATGGCCAAACAACTTAAAAATCCTAAAAAACAATTTAAAATAAAAAAATAAAAATCATGATTTTTCACTTAATTGCAAATCAATGAATTGCATTAAATACAATATAAAATATTTTCTTCTGATATTATCCCTCATATATAACATATTTCTAATTTCATCAGAATTACATATAGTATAAAAATCTTTATTTTAAATAGCTTCAAAAATTTTAAAAAAAAAACCATAATCACTATTCATATTAATGTTTAATATCGATACTTTATTATAATATTATGTTGATGTATTTATATTTTTTTAGAGTGTTTTGTGTGAATTTTCCTAATGTTCATTTTATTTTTTGAAAAAAAAAACTTTTTCTTTTCTTTAAAAAATGAAGTTCATTTGTAATCAAAGAAGAAGATCATGATCATATGTGTGCATATATAATTATTATTATTGGATTGTTTTTATTCCACATTATATGTATAATTATTTAACATAGGTATAAATATAAAATTACTTATATTCAGACAATTTTACTTTTAAAAAGCAAACATGTTAACAATACATTCAGATGTGAGGAAAAAAAAACATGTCATTTAGGTTCATATTTCAATTTATATTCAGTCATTAGAAAAATTCAGGACCGTTCAGTATACAGACAAAAAAACAAACGATCCCGTACTGGTTTTACACTTTTATCTTAAGTAAAAAATGAATATTTTTAGCTTTGTTTTTGTTAAATGATTTTAGTAAAAATAAAAATAAAAAGAATTTATACTAAATGATCAATAGCCTACACCTATAATTCACAATAATGTTCTTAAAACTACAATACATATGAATTGAGACAATTATTTTTTGAAAGAGGAGTTACACTTATATTGAATTAATAAAAATACCAAAATTCTCCTTTGAATAAATTAGAGAGCAATTATGTATTTAATATATATACACACATTAATAAAAACTTTATCTTCATTTTACATGCTATATGCCTATAAGAATAAGTATTTTTATTAGTGATACGATATTCTCATCATAAAACTAATTAGTAAACACATATTTTAAAATTTTAAAATAAACATTATTATAAACATCAATTCTAATGCCAACAGTACATTTATTGAAATGAATGTATTTATTTTATTTATAAACCTTTGTAACTTATTAACACAACCAATATATATATATTCATAGTTGTTGACGTCGATTTCTGGATATACCAATAAGGATTGGATTTCGGCTATTAATTCAAAGAGAAAGAGACTTAAAGAAACTAATCAAGACACAAAATTTATGTGGTAAAACTCCGATGACCGGAGAAACGTCCACGGGTGGTGAATAACAACCAAGCCAAAATCCACTATAAATAAAGTTATTACAATCATCAATCTCTCTTTTTTCTCTCTCTATATTTTGCTATGATTGATGTGTGTATTTTTGTGATAAGATTATGAGTTTATTTATATGTCCATAGAACCTTAATCTTCTTTGTACAAGTAATAAAATATATTTGTATTTAATTACAATTATTTTCTCGTTTGAAGCTGGTTATCTTCTTTCCTGTTTCGAAGTCTTGTATTGAGAGTGAATGAGACTCTAGCAACGTAATCCTTATAAGAGCAATATTTTTGAGGAAATAAAATTGCTGCCTGATTGAGTACCTTTCTTGTTTTAATATTATATTTTTATTGGGATTTCTTTTTGATATGGAAATCTCCGTGCCTCCTAATGACTTGATCCATGTGAGCTATGCATTTGGGCATTTATTTGATTTTTATCATGTTCGCCCTGAGTAAGAGCAATACCTGTTGATCTCGAGTAGCGTCTGTCATTCCCGAGTAAAAATGTCACTTAATCAGCCCTGAGTGTCATTAGCTGATCCCGAGTAGTATATGATGTCGATTGACCTTGGATAGGTTTTGTTCAATATCTTTTTACTCGGGTTCTCTTCTTCGGTGATGTTTAGTAGGATATTTTCTGAATGCCTATTTGGATGTCCACCTGACAATTTGTCATTTTTGTTGATGATGTGTACGTACGATAAAATTCACATATGACAATAGTATTTTTTAAATCAAATCATCCTCTAATGATGATCGAAATTACTATTGAAAATGTCTCGAATGTAAAAGACTTATGAAATAGATGTAGAATTGGATTGTACATAGGGTCATTAGATGTTTAATCAATAATTTTCTTATATATACATCTATCTTACAAAAAAAAAAAAAAACTCACTAATATCGGACCCTATGTACAATATTTTCTGAATACCTATTCGGATGTCCACCTGACAATTTGTCCTCTTTGTTGATGACGTGTAAGTACGATAAAATTCACATATAACAATAGTATTTTTTAAATCAAATCATCCTCTAATGATGATCGAAATTACTATTGAAAATGTCTCGAATGTAAAAGACTTATGAAATAGATGTAGAATTGGATTGTACATAGGGTCATTAGATGTTTAATCAATAATTTTCTTATATATACATCTATCTTACAAAAAAAAAAAAAAACTCACTAATATCAATAACTTTTTTTTTTAATTTAAAATCACTCTATCATTTTTTGTATATTGACAGAAGTCATAGCTATACATACAATATATTTTTTTTAAAAAAGGTAAAGACTCTATGTACAATCCAATTTTACATCTCTTTCATTACTTCGTGAGGGAACATGGGGAAATAATACCAAATGAGTTTGATTTTATGGGAATATCATCAAGTTATTAATTCTATATATTTTTAGCAACAAAGTATGTGGTGAAACTAAAATATCCCAATTTATTGTTTTACTTTTTAATTTTCTCTACCTATCCCTTTCTTCTTCTTTCCTTTTTTTTCTTCAAAGACCTCATTGATTCATCAATGGAAATTGGACAAGCCTCGAATAGAGGTTGAAAAGACCTCGACCTCAATATGCAGTCGATGAAGAAGAAGATAAAAAAATAATGAAAATAAGTCTCGGCATTAGGTCTCGAGTAGGTCACCCGATACTTAATTTCAGCTATATGAGATTTATTGTCAGCTATCCGATAATTATTTCTAGTTTTTTTTAATAGATGTCGTTTCGATGACCTTTAATAGAGTCGACCGTTTCAACATCCTGCATCAGAAGTCGTTTTGACCTCTATGTGTGGTTTGTTCGACCTCCATTGATCCATCAATGGAGGTCTTAAAAAAAAACAGAGGAGAAAGGAAGAGAGATAGAGATAGAGAAAGGGAAATTTACCAAATAAAAAGTAAAAGTAAAATAAATGGTGCTATTAGGGACAATTTTGACAGATTCCATTAATTGGTGCTGTTTTTCTAAAACTTATTAACTAGGTGACTTTTTTACAAATGACATTAGAAAGAGTCTCACACCAAAAAAAAAAAAAAACCCTTACTTTGTTATGCAATAATGATAAGAAATTTTGGAAGTTGAAATAAATTTAGATTTTAATCGGCGTTTATTATAAAAATTATGGCTTATCGTATTTTTTTTAATAAAAATATATAATCAAAGTTATTTATGTAATTAATGAGTTTATAAATTTATTTTTAATTAAAGTAATTTATCATTATCAGTAAATTCATATTATGATATTTTTCTAATTAAACTTTTTAATAAAATATGGATTTACTAAGAGAATTTCTCTTGACAATTTTAATATAAAAAATTTCTATAGACACTCCAACCTAGTTGGTTTTTTCCTTGTGTTTTTTCTTTCTCATTATGTAACTTTAATTTAACTTTTCATTTTGTTCATATTTTTTTTTTTAAGTTTACATTCCCACACTAGAAGAGATGGCATCCACACTTGAGATTAATAGTCAAAGAGGGATAAATAATATATATATATTGCTCTATCACCAATTTATAGAATAGAAATTGAGATTAACTTGAGCAACACCAATCTTATAACACGACAAAAGTGCAACTTTGAGAAGCTGTCAACAAAATTAAAATGCTAGTATTTTTCAACTATGAAGTATGATCCTAATATCTGCAATCGTTAAATGAATACTAGACATTCTCGAATTTATAAAATTTAAAGAGTCAACCCTCCCAAGACCAACAAAGTTTAATAATTGTCAGAATTTAATTTCAGTTTAATGGTTTATTAGTATATATATATATATGTTTGTTGTAGGGGCCTTTTGATTGGATTACTGTTTATTAAATATCATACTTATTTTGCCTGAAGAAATCAAACAACAGTTTAGTTTTCATTCAACAAATATACAAAATAAAAAACGAGTCCATCTTATAAGTTATGCTAGTGTTATCTTTGTGGACTAAAGATACCAAATTCAAATTACTTGCCTTTTTTTGGGTTTTGCTATATGTTAAAATTAAAAATTAATTATGGGTAATATTAAAATAAAACAGAGGAGTGTCAGAAGATAAAAAAGATAATTTTAGAATTAAATGAAGTGTCTTTGATTTTTTTAAATTTTAAAATTTTAAAATGGAATGTACAAAGAAAAAATTGAATTGTCAAAAGAAACTATCGTCACCCTTTTGTTAATGTTTGAATGGATAAATATATACTTAGGGCTCAAAAAATAAATAACACTTTTTGGATGTGACATTTCAACACTATCACTGCTTTAATAATTTATATTTAAAAGATACCTATTATGGTGAACGGATAAAAATACCCCCAATAATTGTTCCACATCAGATTTCATTCATTCATTTTACAGTGAGATAGTTGTGAAGTAGAGGGAGAAAAAATATTTAAAACCCAGGCAATCACTCGAACCACGATAAAGTGGCGCTAACTGCCCGGTCAGCTCGCGGCAGGGGGCATCGCCCCCGAGGTTTTTTTTTTCCTGGTCATTAATTTAAAAAAAAAATCTCGATCTTTTAAAAAATATGCTCGATCCATTCAAAAAATTCTTCGATTCTTTATAATATATGCTCGATTTCGCTACAAATATACTCGATTTAACTAAACTTAATTTTCTGAAAAAAAATATCGATCCTTTGAAAAATATTCTCGATCATTTGAAAAAAAAATCCATAATTTGAAAAATATTCTCGATCTTTTGAAAAAAAAAATATCGATCATTTGACAAATATTCTCGATCCTTTGAAAAAAAATTGATTATCTGAAAAATATTCTCGATATTTTGAAAAAAATTCTCCATCCATTGAAAAAAAATCTCGATCCTTTAACAAATATTATCGATCATTTGAAAAAAATTCTCGATCCTTTGAAAAAATTTTCTCGATCCTTTGAAATTTTTTTCTCAATCCTTTAACAAATGCTCGATTATTTTAATTCTTTCAAAAATATGCTCAATTCTTTCAAAAATAAGTTTGATCATATTAAAAAAAAGGCTCGATTTGACTACAAATATACTAGATTTAACTAAACCTTATTTAAAAAAATAAAATGCTCGATCCTTTGAAAAAAAAATATTTATACATTTTCATACAAAGACTGGACAACAAATCATAACGAATGAATACATTGTTAAACCACACAGAAATATATAAAAATATATAAACGAATATCACAAATATATGTTATCTTCTTATGTAGAATCTGGAGAGAGAGGAGTTTTTTGGAGAGAGAGGAGTTATCGTTTTCAAAGTGTAGATGAAAGCACAATGAGAATAAACAATAGATTATTTAAGGACAATTTGGATAGTTCACTATAATAAATGCCTTTTAAACTTAAGTTATTAAAGCGGTGACATTATTGCAATAAAAAAAAGGTGACGTATCTCACAATTTTAACTATATACTTATTCTCATAATAGTATTTATAGCAAACTTGAGGGATCTCTCTGTATTTTTCCCTTTGAAAAATAAAAAAACATTTCACTGCGCCTATTTTCCTGTCCGAAGTGACGTGGAATTACTGAGAGAGCACTCCAGAATTATCTAATTCCTAAACAAGTGACAGTGTAGAATGCCAGCTCAGCAGACAGGAGTCAATAGCAAAAACAGGAGTGCCCTAAAATAAAGGCAAAAAGACAGTAGTGGGTTGGCTGCTGCTACGGATAATATAAAAGTCACTCGCTCGCTTATCGCAACTTTCCTCTTCTTCCTCTGCTAGGGATTTTGCAGAGTACGTAGTTGAACAACATACTTAGCAGCCACACAATCACACACTCACACGCACCACCACCACCACCGACTCAATATTTTTCTCGAAAAAATGGATTGATGTTTTTCTATTTCCAAGCAATTTCACGCTCTATCTCAGCAGGTAAAGATTTTCTTCTTCTTCTTCTTCTTTTTCTTCTTATTATCTCTATCTCTTGTTAATTTTGTTTCATGCGCTTCAGATCGGGTCTGTTTGTTTGCTTGGAAAAACCAGCTTCATTTCCTGAGGAAATGGTTGTTTTTAATTGTTGTTGTAGCTTAGGTTTAAACACTTATTAGGAAGTCAATCTCGGTACCTGTAGACTGTTCATTCAGGTTATTTTTAAGTGATTTTGTTTATTTTTTTGGCTTTAATTGGGCTTTTATGGTGATGATTTGTAGGGTTTTAGTGTTTTTGTTGCTCTAATTTTGGCGATCTCGTAGCCGAATTTCTTATTTGGTGAAGTCGAGCTAGTCGAATCACTGGTAAGCTGTTTTTTTTTTTTTTTTAATGTTCTATTGATCGATTTGTTGAGATGATTGCTTGTTAAAAACTTTGAAGCTGTGATGTAATTTTATTGGCTATATTTAGATGATTATTTAGTTGAGGTTCTTAAGATTTCTATTCTTGGTCCTGCAAGTATAGTTTACATGTGTGTAGTGGGATCACGAGTCTGGTTCGTACTTATTGTAAGCTATTAGCTATGTTTTGAAATATACACTGTATTTGGAACTCGATGAAGGTAGATTGATTAATGATATGGACATTGCATCTGGATAGAAGTACATTGAAAATATTTGACAAAGCTGGGTTATGTTATGTATTTCAGTGTTGTTGTGTGTCGGGGAAATCTTCAATGTGTTGGATTTTGTGGAGAGTAGATTGGTTTTTTGTTCTAGTCGAAGATGATTTTGATTTTACTTGTTATTTGGAGGTGTTTACATGTACGGGGAACACACTTAGTTTGGAAGATGGCCAATGTGAGATTCCCGTTTATTGTTTTGAGTGGTGATTTTGCTGTTTGAGGAGCACTTTGGAAATTACTGTGAGTGTGACAAGGAGAGTTAGATGTTTTCCTTTTATCTCCAGTAATTAGCAAGGTTGGGAAGTATAGTATTAGTAGCTGCAGACTATTTTTCTTAACTTATGGGTGCCATTATGCATATTAGTCAAGAGGTCTCGGTGCCAGATACTTCTTTTCTAGTCAAAGGTGTTTTCCATGCTCATACCAGTTTTTATTATTGTTGTTTCTTCTTTTGTTTTCAGGTGCTACTGGGCTAGATATTTGAGAAGGTTGGGAGACCCTGATTAATGCCACTCTATTTGTGGAATTAATTTTGTGGGAAGTCAAACTTACTTAACACAATTCTTGTCTGATTATTCTTTTACTGTTAACCAGCATTTCTGCCATGGAAGACACCCAATCAGTTGCTATGCTCATGGACTCAACGACCTCTAAGATACAGCAACTTCAGAGAGCATTTGCTGAACTTGAAAGTCACAGGGCTGTAACTCTTAATATGAAATGGAAAGAACTTGAAGAGCATTTCCATGGGCTTGAGAAGTCATTGAAGAGACGGTTTCATGAGCTGGAAGACCAAGAAAAGGAGTTTGAAACCAAAACAAGGAAAGCCCGAGAAGTTTTACAGATGCGCAAAGCTGCTGTTGAGGCCAAGGAACAAGCTTCATTGGATAAGCTTCAAAAGAAGAGAGATGCTGCTGTATTTGCCATTACTGCTGCTATAGACAAGCAGAGGAAGGTATCACCCGCAGAGCCTGCTGTCCTTAGCTATGAAAATGAGAGCGGGGGACCTACTGTTGAAGACAAACTGCCTGATTCCATGTCTGTTGAAAGTTCAGAAAGCATCAAAACCTCTTCTGAGAATGCAAATGTTGAGCTGAAGGTATATCCCCAGTTATTCCAATTATGTGAAGAGATGAACTCAGAAGGCTTGCATAAATTCATATCAGACAACCGTAAGAACCTTGCTGCCCTTAAGGAAGAAATTCCATTTGCACTAAAGGCTGCAGTTGACCCGGCCCGTTTGGTATTCGACTCATTGGAAGGTTTTTACAACATGGAAGTGCCAAATGTGGATGGAAAGAAAGATTCTAACTTATTGGGTCTTCGCAGAACCTGTATTATGCTGATGGAATGTCTTAGCATTTTGCTAGCAAATCTGGATGCCAATTCTCTTTCTGCTGTAATCTCAGAAGATATTAAGGAACAGGCGAAGGCAATTGCTGAAGAGTGGAAGCCGAAGTTGGATGCCCTTGATGTGGACGCTAGCAATGGAAATTCCTTGGAGGCTCATGCATTCCTGCAACTTCTGGCCACTTTTGGTATTGCTTCAGATTTTAATGAGGAAGAGTTATCGAGGCTGATACCAATGGTCTCTCGTCGTCGCCAAACGGCTGATTTATGTCGTTCCCTTGGGTTGTCAGAAAAAATGCCAGGTTTGTTCTTTACTTCTTTTATCTATGTGGAAGTCGAAACCATTGCGGATGAGAACCTAGTTTTTGCCTGTTATCTGTGAGGCAATACTGTGGCATTTTCCCAAAGTTTTTGTCTTCTTTGTTTGTTTATCTTTCATCCGTTTTTGCAATCTTTACCTTCTCATTTTACTGCTTCTTCAGGTGTCATTGTAGTGCTGGTGAATAGTGGAAGGCAAATTGATGCGGTTAACCTGGCTTTTGCATTTGAGCTTACTGAGCAGTTCTCACCGGTGCCTTTACTAAAATCCTATTTGAAGGAGGCAAGAAAGGCTTCTTCCCCGGTCAAGGTTGGGAACACCTCTCCCAATGCAGAGGTGCAATTTTTGCTCTCAACTGATGTATTTTTAAGTAATATGATGTATCCTATTAGTCTATTACTGTGCTCTTATATTTCCAACTGGGAAGTTACATGATTGATATGAGCTCCTACCAAACGAGATCTAGTGTCTACTCATGTATTACACTTGATTAGAAGTATTTTGAGTATGTCAGTTGCATATGAGAAGCTTATGGGCCGATATCAGATCATTAACAAATATGTTGTCTAACTCTTTCTGTGAAGATTTACATAAAAATAGACTTGCATTAAAGGGTATGATTTATGTGTATTCTGCTTTGGCTGTGCATCTATCCATCCCCGTTTGGATAGAATATAATTACACATAAATGCTTGCTTTGGTATATGTTTGAAAAATGATCTGGAATCGTCACATCAGAACATTAGCTAATGTTGTTGCTCAATAGGGTTTTGCCTAGGAATAGTCTTACTTTTGAAAACGCAGTTATATGTATTTAACATACTTTTCTTGTGCTTCAGAATGATGTCAATGAACGGGAGCTGGCTGCTCTTAAAGCTGTGATCAAATGCATTGAAGAGCATAACCTCGAGGAGCAGTACCCAGTAGATTCACTCCAAAAGCGTGTTATCCAGCTCGAGAAGGCAAAGGCAGACAAGAAAAGGGCAACTGAGGCTGCAAAGCCTCAACCGAAGAGACCCCGTGCCAATGGTGTTGGATACATGCCTCGAGTCACTAACGTTGCTGCTGCTGCTGACAAGATATTCTATCCCCCTAGAGTCACAGAGAGGTACCCGCAGTACGTTTACGACAACAGACCTTACGTATACACCACCGGCCCTGCAGACAACCATGGACCCCCCTCTCTTCTGGGCGCTGCTACTTACAGCTTCGCACCTCCCAGTCATGGCAACTACTTTGGAAATGGCTACCAGTACCAGGCCCCTTATCTTCACTAATTTGGTAAAAAGACTGGCTTAAAGAAAAGGTGACTATGATCCTCTCATTTTAACTGTTAGCCTTTTAACCACTGAGTTCCCAGACCTTGCAGTGTATTAATGAATTTAGTATTTGAAAAAAAGACCCAAAAAAAAAAAAAAACCACGTTAATTTTAGTCTGTTGTACAAGAGAATATATTTTGATCCTCTAATATATGCACTTTGTTTTCTGTATGTATAATTTTATTTCACTGTGTGCTTTATTTCCTTTAATTATAATTTTCTCCTTTCTATTTTGGAAAAAAAAAAACCTTTGATGGATTGGATCGGATAATTTGGTGAAATAATACAATCCAAATGTTTGGTCTAAAGTAGACATTGTATGGTTGGTTGCTGGTGTACACCTGCGTTCGATATGTTTCTCCAACCAAACTCTCCACCTGGCAGTGTCTTACGGCGGTTCTGCCCTGGATTGGCCCGTCGAAACGAGTTTCACCTCCATTTTTGGCTTTACATAAATCAGTCGTCTTCATTTTGAATGAAAAGAAGAATCTAATTTGTTCATAAACATATTTGAACGAGAAAAATGATTTCTTGATTTTAAGTTGAGGAATTTTTTTTCAATAAATAACAGTTTTTGATGAGATAATATATATATTACACATGACTTAATAATTCTACTTTTTAATGTTTATTATAAAAGAAAAAGAAAAGATTTTTCCTATTTCAAGAAAAAAATAAAATTTAATATGAATATAATTATCTCATATATAAATAGCTTTTTTTAGTATAATCTATATTTTATTTCCCTCCACTATTCATTCCCTCCAAAAAGCTTGTAACATTTTTCAGTCGATTCGAATTCAAATTTTCACTCTGGTCTGTGCACCACACACGTATGAGAATCGCCGAGCTTTCGTCGCCGGATCTCCGGCACCAATCCAACCACCACGAGCGCCTCCTCTCTCAGCTCGAGTCTCTAATCAAACAAGCCGAAAACCAAAACCACTCTCCAGAAACGCTCTCCACTCTCTCCTCCGATCTCCGTCAAACCCTGTCTCGATTGAGTCAACTCGCTCCCTTCTCCAACAACAACTCGCTCATGCTCCGCATCTGGAAACTCAGCTACCGTCTCTGGAACTCCTGCGTTGACCTCTCCAATTCCGCCTCCGTATCCCGCTCCAGCGGATTCTCTAAAGAGAGTGTTGCCGGCCTCCGCCATGTGGCCTCCGACCTTCTCTATCTCGCCACCGAAGTGTCCGGCATTCCCTCTCCGGCCGTCAAGTCCGCCTCCTTCTACCACAAGACTGGTCTCATCTGGCACGATCTCAAGAAATTCGATCTCGCTTCCACTTGCTTCGAGAGAGCCACCGATATCGTGTCCAAGCTAGACATCACTAGAATCTCCGACTCAGGCGAGAAAAAGCTTCTCTTAGACATAAATATCGCAAGATCTCGCGCTGCATGGGAAGTACTGGACCGAAATCTCGCGATAACGCTACTCAACCGCGCGAAGAAGAGTCTCCTCTTCGGTTCGTTCGAGCATCACAAGTCGCTCGCGAGTCAGTACCTGGTGTTCGCCAAGAGCGTGTTGTCGAAAAACAATGAAGCCAGTTCTCTAAACGAAGCGTTGAACTTCATGAATGAAGCGTTGGATCTCTGTGAGAAGGGACTGGCAGAGGCTAGAACAAGAGAAGAGACGCTGGAGCTCAAGGGACTGCAATCCAAAACGCTCCGTTTCATCTCGGCCGTGCATTTGCAAAAGGAAGAGTACGAGAGCGTAATTAAGTGCGTTAGGGTTTTAAGAGAAGGTGGTTTTGGTGGTGATGGGGACCACCACGCGAGTCTGCCGGTGTTGGCGATGAAGGCGTGGTTGGGTTTGGGGAGGAATAGCGAAGCTGAGAGGGAGTTGAGGGGGATGGTGGCAATCAAGGGGATTCCGGAGAGCATTTGGGTGTCAGCCGTGGAGGCCTATTTCCAGGCGGCAGGGACAGCTGCAGGAGCGGAGACAGCCACAGGCGTGTTTCTGGGGCTATTGGGACGGTGCCACGTCAGTGCCAAGGCCGCTGTCAGGGTGGCTCACAGGGTGGTTGGTGATGGGGAGGATGTCAACGAGGGGGCGGCCAAATTGAGATCCAAGGTGGTGGCCCAACTGGCCTCCGACGAGAGGGTTCAGGCGCTTTTTGCCAGTGATGCGGCGGCCAAGGAGAGGACCGCCATGCATGCTGTTTTGTGGAATTGGTTAGTGAATGTTTTAAAACTTTCTACTAAGTGCTTGAATAGTTATGATTTTCTTAGAATTCATGAGAATACAAATGAAGTTGTTATTAGTTGGATTTCTTGATAGAAATTAGGAACTCTAATTATATACTTTTTATTTGGGTGGATGATAGATTGATATCTATTGAAATTGAATGCCCTCTTTAAGTTGGGGTTTTTCAATCTATTTGCTTACTTGAGGCTTTTTTTTACAGTGCTTCAAATCATTTTCGATCAAAAGACTATGAGACAAGTGCAGAGATATTCGAGAAATCGATGCTTTATCTTCCGTGTGAAATGGAGAATAGAATTCTCAGAGCTAAGAGCTTCAGAGTTTTGTGTCTCTGCTACCTTGGTCTCTGTCAGCTTGATCGAGCTCAAGAGTACATTATTGAGGCAGAAAAGGTATTCTCAGTAGCTAGAGATTGACACTATCTATACAAGTTGAATCTTTTACGTTGAACTGTGTAATATTTTATTTACTAATGCTTTTCTGTTGCTGCAGCTTGAGCCCAACATAGCCTCAGCTTTTCTTAAGGTTTCTCTCTCTCTCTGGCACGCACACAAACACACCTGTCTTTAGGCATTATAACCTGAAGCATTTTCGATTATAAATGATATTATGATAATCGAATGTTAAACTTGATTATTTGGTTATGTTTACTATTTTTACACATGCAGTGTCTTTACACATTAGAACTTGAAACATTTTCGATGATAAATGATAATGGAATGTAAAACTTGATTATTTGATCATGTTTACTATTTTTTACACATGCACACATCTTGACATTGCTTCTGTTTGATGCAGTTCAAAATCTATCTGCAAAAGAGAGACCTCAATGGGGCTACTGATCAGATCCTAGCAATGAAGACGTGCCTCGATTTCACTCCAGACTTTCTGTCCCTTTCAGCGCATGAAGCTGTTGCTTGCCGTGCTCTTCCTGTTGCCGTTGCCTCTCTATCCAACCTCCTGAATTTCTACACCTCGAAAACAGCTATGCCAACAACAGAAGTTGTAGTGCTTCGTACTCTTGTAACAATCCTGACTCAAGAACCCGACAATGAGTCGGAGGTCCTCAAATATTGTAAACGAACACATGCACGGGCTTCTGGGCTTGGACCCGACACTTTTTTCGGTAGGGAGGAAGTTGGAAGACGAGAACTAAACTGGTTTGCAGCCACTTCGTGGAATTTCGGGACAAAATGTGGGAAGGAGAAGAGATATGAACTATGCATAGAATTTTTGAGATTGGCTTCAGAATTTTATGGTGTTTTGATTGATGGGAAAGTTGAGGAAAACAGTATCATGGTTTGCAAATCACTAATACTGACTGTATCTGCCATGATAGCTTCAGAGAATCAAAAGCAAATTTCATTGGTGGACATTGAAGTGAAACAAGCTGTTGAACTGCTAGACAAAGCAACAAAGGTATGTCTTATTAGTTATTTGAATCACGAATAAAATTCATGTTTGAAATTATAGAGATATCTGATTTTTGATCCATGGTTGCAGATACTGACTTCCCTGTCATCTGGGACTATGGAGCCTGACCTCTTGTTCATGTACACCTTCAACGCCTGCGATATACATGGAAGAATCAACAATTCAGAAGCTCAACTACATCTTGTAAAGAGCTTTGCATGTTCAAAGGCGTGCAATGCCAAACACCTCCTCCAGCTTGGCCTCACTGCCTTACAAGGTCCAAGGTCCAATCCTCAAGTGGCCACTTTCGCTCTCAACGAGTGCCTCTCAGCCCTGCTTTCTTCCCCCTTGCCGGATTACGAAAACGTGGCCCTGACCGTCCGGAAGCTGGTCACAGTATCTAGCGTTCACAAGGGCGATACAGATGATGATGCCGTGCATAGTATGTACAAGCAAGCTTATAGGATAATGGTGGGGTTGAAAGAAGGTGAGTATCCCTCGGAAGAGGGGAAATGGTTGGCAATGACCGCGTGGAACCGGGGGGCTGTCCCCGTGAGGCTGGGGCAAGTCGATTTGGCTAAGAAATGGATGAATGTTGGACTGGAACTTGCCAAGCAGGTTGCTGGAATGGAGACTTACAGGGAATGTATGGAGGATTTTATATCTAGTTTTGAAAAGAAATGCCATGAGCTCAAACACAAAATTACAGGCCAAGGCAAGCCTCAAACTAGTAGCATGATGTGCTAGTGTATCAATTGATTACAAGCTTATATTGTATAGAAAATATCATGTGCATGAAATTACTTGATAGCCTATCAATGATAGGAGTACTGTAACAATCAAATTCATTTTTGCGGTGGTGACGACCCGAACTTGGAATTGTATTATGTGTGCTTTTGGTTTGATTGATTGTAAATTTGCAATATCAACATGAGAAATTATTTGGGTACACTTGATTTTGACCCGGAAAATCAAGTCAAGCCCAACCCATTAGCCATATTTTTCTTTTCTTTTAAGCCCAACTGCTTCTATCTCTTATCGTCTCCCTCCTTACATCCATCTCCCTCTATCTCTCAGTATGGAGTCACTTTCCATGGTTATCTCATCCTCTCTACCTCTCCAAAACCACCCCAAAACCCACAAATCTCCTTTCTCCAAATCCGCAAATCTTCCACTCCTCAGACATTCTAATCTTCTCCATACCTTCACAAAAACCCATCTCTCCTTCACCATCATCGACCTCTTGACTTCTCTCCCTAGTCTCGCCTCTGAGACCACCAGTGTCGTCCCCTCAACGGAGCCTGTCAAAATAGATTTGGAATCAATTCTAGTCTCGATAGATGATTTTTTCAACAGGTACCCGTTTTTTGTAGCTGGGTGCACAGTCATTTGGCTGATTGTCACACCTATAACCAAATACTACTTGAGCAAATGCAAGTACATCTATGCCAATGATTCTTTTCAGAAACTGCGTGGCGACCCGAATGCGCAGCTCTTGGATATCAGGAACGCCAAGACTTTGGTGTCTTTGGGGTCTCCCAATTTGAATTCTTTGAACAAGAGTGTGGTTCAGCTTCCGTTCACCGAAGAAGATGAAGATGGCTTTTTGAAGAATGTGTTGAGCAATTTTGCTGACCCTGCTAATACTGTTGTTTGCATTTTGGACAAGTAAGTTTTAATATTTTATTTATTTACTTGTAGTTCAAATTTTGTAGGTAGCAGAAACTTATGTTCATTGTCTTATTTTATAGAATTTTCCTGAAGTATGTTGTTTTATTTAAAGAATGAATTTTGTTTGTTATTTGGTTGAATTGGGTTCCAAGCTGGCTGTTGATATTGTTATCGCCACTATGTCTCTAATATTTTAGATTGCACTTTGCAGTATAGGCTCAATATGGAATGTTTCTATTTGGTCATAAATTCATGGTCGTTTGCTCGTTTTTGTGTGTAAGGTAGTTTTGATGGTAATTCCTTGAAAGCGGCGGAGTTATTGTTCAAGAATGGATTCAAAGAGGCTTATGCAATCAAGGATGGGGTTAGAGGCAAAAAAGGGTGGTTGGTATGTTACTTCTCCTTCAGTGTAGCTCTTTTATTGCTTGTTGCTCAATGCCTAGACCTTGAATCTGCCCATAAAGTTCCGCTGTACATTGCATTTGCTGCAATTGTGGGATATGGCGTTTCTAGATCCATTATTTGTTAAGCTTTGTGCAAGATATCCTGTAGGTAGATGAGTTTTTGATTGCTTATGCCTGTGCTACTTAAACCTCTTTTGTAAGCCTTTTTTATACTTATTTCCTTTCTCTAGGGCTCGGTAATTAGACCTAGTAATTTTCTTTCCGTTAAGTCAAGGATATAGACCGGATAAAATTTGTTTGTTGAAGTCCCTGGTTGATCCTGGATAAATATACGAAGCATGATTTTGGAAATCAGTTCAGCTAAAGCAAGCCTTATGTTCCAACTATTTGGGTCCACGAATCTCATAAATTGTTACTATATTTTGATCTATGAAGTTTTCAACCAGATTGACCTTCGACTTTGAGAACAGAGCACTATACAGGCATGCTCTGTCGATATATTAAGATAATTAAATTTATCACCTTCTCCATCCTTATTTATTCACCTTCAAATGCATGTATATTTCTAATCTTGTATTCATCTTTAGAAACAAAACGATTTGTAAATGTCTTTGTCTAGATTTTTGTCTTCTATCAGTAGTTAAAAAGAATAAGCTTGACGCTGAAATTTCAGTAGGGATGTCTAAGGGCTGTTCTAGGATTGCCTTCTCCATTATGTCAAAGTAAAAGAGGGTTTGGGCACTAATTAGTCATATCTTTGATGTGCTTCTCAGGTGTAGATGTTGCACCTGGTACATAAGCTTAGGCCGTTACAATCAAGAAAGTGTGGTAGGGTGTCGCTTTTATTTTGAATGAAAAGGGTGGAATTGTAGATGCCATCTTTAATTTGTGAATTATGGTACACTTACGCATGCTGTTATGTTCCTTCTACAGTTTTCTCTTGTAGTCATGTTATAACACCTATGATCAGTTTTAGTTACTTTTCCACATATTCTTTATTCAATGTTTGCTTAAGTTACGTTTACCTGCCCTGTTACTTATTAGGTTTCGTGTTTGCTGCTTTTCAGGCAACTCAAGAAAAGTTTTTGCCACGTTCTGTACACATTCTATCAAAGAAGAAAAAGAAAAAGGTTAAAACTTCACAAAAGCTCGAGATCAACGGAGTTAATCAACAAACCGGAGATAAGAATGATGGTTCCTCATCTGGAAGTGTCCCTGTTGTACAAAGCCAAATGAAGGACCCTGCAGATGTAAACGAGACTAAAAACATAAATGTCGGTTCAAGATCATCCTCTCCTTATCCCAATGTATGATCTCTTTCTCTCTTCCAAGTAAATCGGACAGATTCATTATGAATATAACAATAACATCTTGAAAAATTCCCTGTTCATTTTGAATCCAAGTTGAATTGGTCAATTAATGTGAATTTCTTGAAGAGTTGCATATGCTACCCAGTACAACAATCAATCACAGGATTAAAATTACTACTGACCTTAATTTTCTTTTTCTTTTTCTTGCTTGTTTTTGATGTAGTACCCTGATATGAAGCCACCATCCTCTCCAACGCCATCGAAACCATGAAATCAGCAAGTAATATGCTCTGAATTGCTTGAACGTGATCTGTTTACTAGATGAAACTTTTGTTTGAGTTTTGTAATTAATTAATCGGTCTTGTTTCTGATTTTGTGTAAAAAATAATGTTGTATTTAATGTAATTTTATGGGGTGATTAATGATAAGTTACATTAATTTTAATTGCTGATGAGCGTCACATGTTAGATCTCTAATCGTAGATTTTTACAGTTCTATGGAAGTATATGATTCAATGAAATTTTTTTATTAAAAAAATAGTGGTGGCAATAGAGCCACCCGTTTTGCTGTTTAATTACTAACTTAATTTATTTCAAAAAAAATAAAAAATAATTACTGACTTAATTTAAATTGTTTTAACAGGGAGAGAATGTGATGATAAAGTTGAAAATTCGTATATTTTTGTGATGCTGGAGCTAAGTTTATGTTGTTTGTCCTTAATAAAATACGTAGATTAATGGGATCGTTAATGATAAAGGGCGTATTAAAAACGACACCGTAGGATAAAATAAGCTGACCGAGCACGTCAAAGGATATAGCCGACTTGGCTAATTATGTTGGCTTGGATTAGCTGGCATAACTAGGCTTGTTAGCTAAATAGAGTAATCAGGCACGCCGACTTCATTTAGCCGACTTCACTGGTCAGGTCGGCTCGGATTAAATTTTGAGATCAGCCAAATCATCTGACGTGCTCACACAGTCAACTATTCAACGCCGCGCCAAAAAAAAAAAATGGTTTTTAAATGGAGACGACGAGGATCCGACTTTGTTTGGTTGCTCAGAAAATTAGGATTTAATGAGAATTTCGAAAGATGCAGATAGTGTAGACTCCAAAAGCTCTCAATTTAAATTGTTTATACAGGAGAAGATTTGCAGTTTTGAATGTGATGATAAAGTAGAAAATTAGTAGCCCACACAGTCAACTATTCAACGCCGCGCAAAAAATAATAATAATTGTTTTTTAAATGGAGACGACGAAGATCCGACTTTGTTTGGTTGCTCAGAATAATAGGATTAATTCGAAAGGTGCAGATAGTGTAGACCCGAAAGCTCTCAATTTAAATTTGTTTAAACAGGGAGAAGATTTGCAGTTTTGAATGTGATGATAAAGTAGAAAATTAGTCAAATTTTTTTTTCATCAACCAAACAAGAACAGAGTCGTTAAGCCTGGAGTAGTAATTTCTGATCACTACACTTTTGACAAGCAGTGGCAGTAACAAAAAAACACCACACATCATCGATGGTTCTCTTACGAAACAACTCGGCGCCTTAAACAGCTCCGGTTCGCAATGACGGAGTACGCGGTCCAAATCGCGTTCCTTTTCCATGCCGAAGATGAAGATCATGCCAATTACGATTGTGCTGAAGATGATGATTTTGATTTCAATCCGCACAAGTATGTATTTTTATCTTATTTTTTCTGTTTTACATTATCTATGCAGTTGCTTACACTTATAATTTGGCTGGAGAAGTTTAATTATATGGTTGTTGTTTGTGTTACAAGAGCAAATGAAGGTTTACAATATCTTTTAACTGGCTTCAGCTTTTGGTCTCTGAAAATTTTGAGCTTGAAAATGAACTAAAGGTGAAGTCTTTTTGTGAATCTTAATAATTTGTAGAAGCTGATGGTAGCTAAATTTTTTGAAGTCATTTCAAGTGTTGCATAGTTTCCTGGAAGCTATGTCTTGCTGGCGGGGAAACAATGTTCATCAATTCGTAGGAAACTGTAGTTGATATTAGTCGATCCTAATTGTCATGGCCCGCCCAATTTTGATCCAAGGAGCCCAAACAAAGCCCAAAGTTAGGCACAAGCCCTTGGAAGATTCTAGAGTCTTCTCCACTTATCTAGCAAGGTCATCTTTGGAAGACTCTAGTAACATTCTAGAACTCTCTTATAAATATCTAGGGTTATGAATACTTGTAGAGAAACCTAGATACATATAGAACATTCTGGAGACTCAATCTCCTAAAGTAGTCTAGAACATTCATTAAGGAGGTGAACCACTATAAATAGGTAGCCCCTCTCATTTGTAAGTCATCCAAGCCAAGAATACTCAAAGTATTGTAAAACTTTCTCATAGCAATACACTTTACCTTATTTTCCTACAAAGCTTTTCTAGTCCTTCTCTAGTCTCTCTAGCCTTTGAGAGTGATCAAGCAAGGCTTACTTAGCAATCTCGCCCAGAAATTGTCTAAGTGCCGCACGGGTTAGCTGTGCAAACTTTAACCCCGTGACATAATGCTCTGATGTTGTTCAAAATTTCAAACTTAGTTTCATGAGATGGGCTTGGTCAATTTGTGCACTACTCACCAAAAGGCAAAGAAGTTGTTCAATGTGACTATTGTTTAACAGAGCATGCTAAACTGTCAATTTTCCTCTTGTGTTTTAGTAGCATTTTGAAGGATATTTATGCCTTCTTTTTCTTTTAAGTTTCAGCTCTTTATAATTGAGGTGTATTGATTTGGTTTGGTTTGGGTTGGATGCGGTTCTAATGTAGCTTTAAATCTTTCTATTGCAGCATTTGCACCTATGAACGGAAGGCCTGTTATGGACTCACAGGATCTAAACTCTCGAAACCAACCGTTTAATACTCATAAATACTTTCCGGAGACTGAAAGGAAATGACAAAACGACTGCCAAAGATTTGTGTTGATAATATCCTAGTGTACGTTACTTTTTGTGCCCAGGGGACCTTGAAACCTTCCTAGGAGATTTTGTGACACAGATCTTCAGGAGCATCAACGAGTTAAACTACCGGAAATCAAGGTTATTGTATCTTCTCAACAACCGAAGTGAGAAATCCAGGAAGATCATTAGAGAAATACATGCATTACTGAAACTTTATAAATTTCAAAGAGATTGTCCAAAACTAGTTTGTCCAAAACTATTGTATCTTCTCAACCTTGGGTTTTTTGTTGTTGTAAAGGATGCTGTCAACCTTTGAACATTACTCTCTGATTATTTCGTTTTAATAAATTTTTATATATAAATTCGAAAGTGGACGAAGTTGTTCGCTGAAAAGCAATTTGATTGGTGAAGAAGAAGCCTCCTCCACCATACCCATCCATCTCTGCAATTTCTTCTTTCTTAAATGGAGATGATTTCGGTCTCTCCCTCTTTTTTTTTTCCAAATGCTTCAAAACGCACCGTTTGGTGTATTTACTCTGGGCCGTGTGGATTTTTTCAATTTGGGCCTGGGCCATGACCCGTGACGTGCACGGACACGTCAGCTTGAGCTGCGAACGTAACAAGCCACATGGACCAAATTGCGTCACGCCTGCTTGGTTGGCTGATGTGGCAATACACCTCACAAATTGAGTGACGTGATCGCACACGTCAGTTTGTAACTGTTGGCCAAATAGAGTGAGGTCAGCAGGCGCCAAAATATGGAGAAACAAATTCGAAAAAAAAAAGAATTAATCAAACAAAGAAGAGTCAAGACCGAGATTGAATAGAAAGCAGCGACAATGAGTGGGACTCGACTTTGTTAGTTGCTCAGCGAATTAGGATACGAAGGCGCAGCTGCTCTTCGAGTGGCCGTTTCAATACGACGACGCACGACCTATTCGCCCAAATTAGGTTTTAATTCGAAATGCGCAGTTTTAATTGTTTTAAGTTTAAATTAGAGAAATCGTGGATTTTTTTTTCTCATCAACCAAACAAGAACAGAGTCGTTAAGCTTGGAGTACTAATTTGTGATCACACTTGTCAGTTGTCACAAGCAGAGGCAGTAACAAAAAACACCATAAATCATCAATGGTTTTCTCACGAATGACGAAACAACTCGGCGCCTTAAACTGCTCCGGTGAGGCAAGGACGGAGTCGGCGGTCCTAATCGTGTTCCTTTTCCATGCCAAAGATCATGCCAACTACGACTCTGCTGACGATTGTGATTTTGATTTCATTTGTTGTGTATTAGAATTGTATATTGCATTTCATTTGAATTTTACTTTTATGTGACATTATCATATGTCTGGCTTCCAATTGCAGGAACAGGGTTTTCGGGGAAATAGGCAAGGTGATAACTGGGAAAAGGCCAATCAAGTCCGGGATAAGTTTGAATACAACAGAGAAAGGAGAATGAGAGAGAGAGGGAGAGGTAGGTTAAATGTATTCTATCTTGTAAATGATTTATTCCGTGTTATTTTCAGGCTTTTTTGTTCTTTAGAGTATCATACTTACTGGCATTTGGGTTTGCAAATGGCTGAAAATCCCGATAAAAGCTTGAGCTTGTTGCTTATCAGTTCTCAGTTGAGGTGCTCCATGGTCAAATAGTAGATTTTTAAGCTTACCTAGCAGGCAATGTTAGACTTAGTATCTATCTACTAGTCTGAATTAGGTAAAAGAGTAGTTAATATACTACTAGTTAAAGAAAGTGATTGTAACACAGCTCATGCTGAAGAGGCAATGCATTACGTGGGAATGTCTTTACCATAACTAAAAGTGCTAGGTGTGCTCAAATTCAATATATAAACTCTCCTCTTAGGGATACCAAATTATTTAAAAGTAAATTTTTATCATCTAAAAGAACCTGCCAATACAAAGTCTCTTTTGCTCACTTCCATTCCATGAGAAATTAGTTAAAACCTTGTTGAGCTAACCGAGTGAAATCTGCATTACATTCAACCATGCAAAGCTCGAATTGCAAACTACACACTACACGGTTTAATAATCTTACAAGTAGGCTGTGTACGATTATGCTTTATCTTTAGTAGTACATCTATGCCAATGATGCTTTTCAGAAACTCCGTGACGACCTGAATGTGCAGCTCTTGGATATCAGGAATGGCAAGACTTTGGTGTCTTTGGGGTCTCTTAATTTGAGTTCTTTGAACAAGAGTGTGGTTCAGTTTCCATTTAGGAAGACGAAGATGGCTTTTTGAAGAAAGTGTTGAACAATTTTGCTGACCCTGTTAATACTGTTGTTTGCATTTTGGACAAGTAAGTTTTTATGTTTTATTTATTTACTTGTAGTACAAATTTTGTAGGTGGCAGAAACTTATGTTTATGTCCTAGTTTCATGTGAGGGGCATGGTCAAGTTGTGCACTACTCACCAAAAGGCAAAGAAATTGTTCGATGTGACTATTGTTTAACAGAGCATGCTATGATGATAAATGGCAATTTGGGTTAGGCTTTTGCCGTATGATAGTCTGCTACCAGAAAAAACATATTTAAGAATATTGGGGCCTGATAGTCCATAACAATATACTAATTGTGGCTGTCGAGTTCATCTTTGTTTGAGGTTCGTTTTGTATCTTTCTATATCTTGTATTCTTGAATCATGTTACTTCATGGAAGATTAGCAAGTTCTGGTGTCGCCAACATAACGATAAACGGCAACATTCACATTAAACAAGAACTTAATTTATGATTCAATTAAATATTGATTTTATTTCTAGCTCTCTGAAATTCTAGACAATTTTGTCAAATAAATGAATTTTACTTCCAAGCAGCCATGCTGAGAGGCATGGTTACTGCTAGTCATCCAGTCCTTCTGTGAAAAGACAGTCAAGGCTTCAGCTGGTGCACAGTTATTCTGTTCACAAGATAGTTTTGGCAGGCTATTATTCATTCTGCCGAAATACTTAGAAATTGATTGTTTGTAACTTTCTCTCTTATAATGTGATTATTTGTTATAGCTTGTGCAATTAATACTTAATCAAATAACATGACATAACTGCACTTTAAATTAGTGATCTGCAACACTGGGGTATCTGATGATGGTGGGTTTTGTGCCAACTGTTCTAATGTGTAGGTGATTGTTATCATCACTATTTTGAGCCAGATGACTGTATGACAGTTCTACAACTTTTGTTGTTAGGGTTTTTGTTCTACATATAGTGTTGCATGTTTGTGTTGTTGCACCTATGTCTCCATATCTACACATTGAATAGTTTCCCTTTGTGATTGTACTAATGGACTTTGTTCAAATATAACTTTTGAACATAGTTTTTTAGGTCTGTTAACCTCAAGTTCATTCCTGAACCAGTTTTTGTATCAAAGCAGTTTGCAGTCTCTTTGCTAGCTGTGCATCTTGTGTTGCTTGCAGCTTTTGCTTATTATAGCTGGTGCAAGTAAGTAAAAAGGGATTTTGTTCTCCATTACGAGTGATAAGTAGCAGTCGGCATTACACATGAGAAAGAACATACCATTATTCCAACAATAATGAAATTCTATGTAGTTTTCTATGGGAAGATGCAAAAGTGAGGAAACAGAGAGCTGAAGAGGATTCTTGTTTAGAAATACTTTTCATCTATTATCCTTGTATGCAATACTTGTGACTACCACTTCCTTCCATTGTTATCTTCGCCTACTGCAATTTGCCTTATAATTACTGCATGTAAGAGACCTTTTCTGGACTATGTAGAGTTTTGATGGCATGTCTATTTGTCCACTCCTTTTTCATACTTTTACATACCCTTCTATAATGCTCTTACTCTTTTCCCTGGGATCTTAATAGATGTACTTTGCTTCATGTTAATAACTTTGTCTGGCCGTGTGCAGGCATGAAGGTGACTCATCAAATTTTTGCACTCTACATATGTCGCTCTGAATTCTGAAGATGAGATTTGTTCATTCAAGTTCGATTTGCTCATTCAAGTTCTAGCAGTTCATCATTCAAGATCCTGTAGGAAGAATGTAAGTTTTGATCTTTGAAAATTATAATGTTATATTTGTTTGTGTGTGTGTATATATATATATATATATATTTCTGTTTTCTTTTTCTTGTTTTCCTGGGATATACAAAAAATGGGAATATCATTTCATATATTGTAAGGGCTATGTTCGTTGGGAACTTTATTGGCATTGTGTGTGCTCGCTCATTGCATTATCAGCTCTAGTCATGGTATTTATTGCGGAACAAGGTGCTTATATGTCTTAATGGGATTGGTAGCTCGACTGTGTTCCTTATAACTGGAAAAGCTGTTTATGTATTTGTATCTACTTAGGCAGTGGAAGTCGTCTTCTTGATTGGAAGATGTGGACTTTTATTGTATTATAAACCGCTTTTTGACACATGTATCGATTTTCCTAGAACATTTTTGCCACTATTTATCAAGTTTAATGTTCCAATGGTTTGTGATAAGCGGTCTCCCTCATTTCATTTGCTATTTCATCTAACCATTAGCTATTGACAAGGCGCATTTATGTTTACTTATGCATATGCAAATATTCATTTAAAAGCATGACACCTTGAAAGAAAATAAAGTCAAAAGGGTAAAAGCTTGGCCATTGTGAGCACCTTGTTCGAATCTCATGCTATCTCATATAGTGTGTTTTACCATTGTGGTTCACTTGGTTTGCTTAATATTGTTCGGTATGTGATTGTTTGTCATGCAAATAAAGCTCTTGTAATCGTAGATGTATATTACTTTCGTTTATCGGCTGTGTGAGAAAAGAAGTCAAACTCGAATCGTCCCCAAAATGTGACGGTCCGATAAAACCTATCAGCACTGTAGAAGGAGCAATTACTGTCCAACCATTGAAGATGAGAAACGAGAGGGAATAGTTGGAAACACGTATTGGTAAAAGGAAGAAGAAAAATACAAACATAGTTTGCACAACCAAACAAACATTGATATATCTTCAATCTTTAATGTTATCTTTTAAGGCAATCAAACAAAAACTCTTTCTAGTAACGTGAAAGGGATAAAAAAACCGTAATCTTGACATGTATATATATATAAATAAATTAATTTATAAAAATTGTCACACATAATCATTGATTTCCCATAATTTTTTTGTTCAGGATGTTTAAAATCGTACGAAAATTTCAGATCAGGTCATGACCTAATAATTATTATATAAAAGTTTCAGATCGGGTCATAAGTCTCGTGACCGAATAATTATTATATAATATATAAAGATTTTTTCTATGGAATCGTTAATTGTTATGGATAGTTATAGAATTGTTATCTGTATTTATTAGGTTGCTACAGATAATAATTCAATATATATAATAAAAATGATACCGAACGAAAAATCAAATACCGTAAATATATATGTATTTGAAATGAATCGATGAGGTTCCGCTACAATCTACATAGGAGTGGCCGAGACACAACATAACAGAACCTTATCTCTCTGCCTGTCTATCTATCTATCTTTGCTCTGTTCCCGCAACTTGGTATCTCTCAAAACCCAATCCTAAACCACACCAACCAATCCTAAAACCCACCAAAAACCTAAAACACACTCGATTTCCAATGGACCCCAAGGCTTCTCCATCGCATCTGTCAGGTTTTTCTTCTCTTTCTCCTTCTTTTGATGATGTTTACGATAATGATAATTCTATGAAGAACAATAATTTAGAGCTCGATAGTAATGGCAAAGCTACTAGCAGTGTTCATGAGTCTCAGAATGGGGGCTTTGTGAGTGGAGAGGAGGAGGAGGAAGAGGAGGTGTTCGAAATGGCGTCGGAGAAGCCGTTTGTGGCTGTCTCTGGTGAGAAAGCCAATGAAGGGGATGATACCGATGCTCCTTCTATGGATTCTTCGGTATTTTCCATGACCAAAAGTGTTTTGCCTGTTGAGAAGGTATCCGTCAATAACGATGATGATGATGACGAAACTCATGTAGCGGAAGTTTCGCAATTTAGGGTTTTGAAAGAGGAGGAACCATTAGTTGGTGGTGGCGGTGGCGGCAAGGGTCTTAAGGGAATTTTGGGTGAGGGTTTTGTCAACAAGCTTGAAATTGAGAGTGAAATTGAGGGTTTGAGGGGAAAGGATATTTCTGTTGAGAAGCACAGAAATGAGGTTGTTGGTGATGAACAATCTGTGGAAACTAATGAACTCGGTAGGGTTGGTGAAGTAGAATCAAAGGGTGTGCAAATTACTGGTGAAGGAGATGTCGTTGTGGATACTATAAATGTTGATACCTTGGGGATTGGAGCAGTTGTTGGTGGGGATGTGGAGAGAATTAAGGATACGGAGATTAAAGGGTTAGAGGTCCCCGTTGATGGGAATGTCAGCTTAGAACATGGCTTTGATCAAATTAATACCAATAATGAACCACCGGTTGAATTGAAGCCAGTGCAAGCTGAAACTGATTCTGAGAAAAATGTGGAATCTGTGACCAGTACTAATGTTCAAACCACACAGGTCCAGCCCAGTGAACAGGATGTTGATGTTGCAGCAAAAGATATTGTTGACAATCATGAGAAAGAAGTTGCAGAAATTGAGGCAAAGTCTGATATTGGAGGCAAACAGACTGAGCTTGAAGTGGAGAGAGTGCAGCCCATTGGTCAGGATGTTGATGTCGCGGCAAAAGATGATAATTCATACACAGGCAATGTTGTTGTTGACAATCATGTAAAAGAAGTTACAGAAATTGAGGCAAAGTCTGGTATTGAAGACAAACAGACGGAACTTGAAGTGGGGAGAGTTGCGGATGTGGTGGAACATGTTTCCAGTGCCAAGGTGGATGCAGGGGATGGAGATGAAATACAGGCAGCCGAGCATGAAGCTGAATCTAGTCAAGCTAATTCGGTTCATGAGGCTGAACGTATTGAAAATGACAAGAACTCTGTGGATTCTCCTGATCATTCAGACGTAGAAGTTTCTCTGGAAGCTGAAGATGTAGAAAATCATCATCAAGAGGAAGATGATGAGATTGAAGGCTCAACGACAGATGGAGAGACTGATGGTATGATATTCGGAAGCTCAGAAGCAGCCAAACAGTTCTTGGAGGAGTTGGAACAAGCATCTGGTGTTGGTACTCACTCAGGTGCTGAGAGTTCCCGTGATCATTCCCAGAGAATTGATGGCCAGATTGTCACTGACTCAGATGAAGAAGTAGACACTGATGAGGAAGGGGAGGGGAAGGAGTTATTTGATTCTGCTGCATTGGCAGCTCTGTTGAAAGCAGCAACAGGTGCTGATTCTGATGGTGGCGGTATCACTATAACTTCTCAAGATGGATCAAAGCTTTTCTCAGTCGAGCGCCCTGCTGGTTTGGGAACATCACTCCGTTCTTTGAAACCTGCTGCACGACCAAACCGCACTAACATTTTTGCTCCTTCGAGTCTCACTTCCGGGAGAGAGACTGAGACCAACTTGAGTGAAGAAGAGAAAAAGAAACTGGAAAAGTTGCAACAAATAAGGGTGAAGTTTTTGAGGCTTGTTCACAGACTAGGTCACTCTTCAGAAGATTCGATAGTAGCACAGGTCCTATATCGATTAGCACTCGTTGCAGGGAGGCAAACTGGTCAATTATTTAGCCTTGATGATGCAAAGAGGACAGCTTTGCAGCTTGAAGAAGAGGGTAAAGATGATTTAAACTTCTCATTGAACATATTGGTTCTCGGAAAAACTGGTGTGGGTAAGAGTGCTACGATAAACTCTATTTTTGGGGATGAGAAGACCTCGATCCATGCTTTTGAACTTGGCACAACTTCTGCGAAAGAGTTAGTTGGAACAGTGGATGGAGTTAAGATCAGGGTCATTGACACTCCAGGTTTAAAATCTTCTGGTATGGAACAAGGTGCCAATAGGAAGGTCTTATCTTCTGTAAAGAAGTTTACAAAGAAATGTTCCCCGGATATTGTTCTCTATGTGGATCGGCTGGACAGCCAGACCAGGGATCTTAATGATTTGCCATTATTGAGATCAATCAGTAACTCTCTTGGTTCCTCAATTTGGCGAAGTGCCATAGTCACTCTGACCCATGCTGCTTCTGCACCTCCAGATGGGCCATCAGGATCCCCTTTGAGTTATGAGGTGTTTGTTGCCCAACGCTCACATGTTGTTCAGCAATCAATTGGTCAAGCTGTTGGTGATCTGCGTCTCATGAACCCGAGTTTGATGAATCCTGTTTCGCTTGTTGAGAATCATTCTGCTTGTAGAAAGAATAGAGATGGCCAAAAGGTGCTTCCTAATGGTCAAGCTTGGAGACCTCAGTTATTGTTGTTATCCTATTCTATGAAGATCTTAGCCGAAGCAAATTCTCTCTCAAAACCTCAAGATCCACTTGATCACCGGAAGCTCTTTGGCTTTCGTGCGCCTCCTCTTCCATACATGTTGTCTTGGTTGTTGCAGTCTCGTACACACCCAAAACTTTCAACTGATCAGGGCGGGGACAATGGTGACTCTGATGTGGACTTGGCTGACTTGTCTGATTCTGATCAGGAGGAAGATGAGGATGAATATGATCAGCTTCCACCATTCAAGCCTCTCAGGAGAGCTCAGATTGCTAAGCTTAGCAAGGAGCAAAGGAAGGCATATTTTGAGGAGTATGATTATCGGGTGAAACTCCTCCAGAAAAAGCAGTGGAGAGAGGAGTTGAGAAGAATGAAGGAAATGAAAAAGAAAGGAAAGGTTACTGCTGAAGAATATGGAGACATGGGAGAAGATGTTGATCAGGAAAATGGAGGTCCAGCTGCTGTGCCAGTTGCTTTACCTGATATGGTCTTGCCACCTTCCTTTGATGGTGATAATCCAGCTTTTAGGTACCGGTTCTTGGAGCCATCTTCACAGTTACTGGCAAGGCCAGTTTTGGACACCCATGGTTGGGACCATGATTGTGGGTATGATGGTGTCAACCTTGAACAGAGTTTGGTCATTGCCAGTCAATTTCCAGCAGCAGTTACTGTTCAAGTCACAAAGGATAAGAAAGAGTTCAACCTTCATTTAGACTCTTCAGTTGCTGCCAAGCATGGGGAGAATGGATCAAGTATGGCTGGTTTTGACATCCAAAATGTTGGTAAGCAACTTGCCTACATCCTCAGAGGGGAGACCAAATTCAAAAATTTCAAACGGAACAAAACAACCGCCGGAGTATCTGTTACATCTTTAGGTGAAAATATAGTTACTGGGTTCAAACTTGAGGATCAGATTGCTCTTGGAAAACGCTTAGTGCTGGTGGGCAGCACTGGAACTGTACGATCTCAGAGTCACAATGCATATGGGGCCAATTTGGAAGTACGTCTCAGGGAAGCTGATTTTCCAATTGGGCAGGATCAATCCTCTTTGGGCTTGTCTTTAGTGAAGTGGAGAGGGGACTTGGCTCTGGGGGCCAACCTTCAGTCTCAAATATCCATGGGACGAAATTCTAAGGTAGCTATTCGCGCTGGATTGAACAACAAGCTCAGTGGACAAATTACTGTCCGAACAAGCACCTCAGATCAACTTCAGATTGCACTTGTGGGTATTCTTCCTGTTGTCATGGCTATTTATAAAACCATCTGTCCAGGGGTTAGTGAGAACTACTCGATGTACTAAATACTTTTTTCTACTTTGTTGCTGTCTTTCGAAGACTACAACGAAAGAGCGTCATAATTTTGTAGTAGTCGCATTTTCTTCAGTAATTGTTTCTTTATTTGGTCTACATTGTACTGTCACTTTGAGGTTCATGTTATTTTGCATAACAAATTGTATCGGAGTCCAGAGAGATGATAAATCCATGAGATTTAAATGAAATCATTGTTTGTTAAGCATATTTATTTTCTATTTTTCTTGATTAATTATGGTATCGAATCCTATGATGATATACCATGTTCATGGATGCCCTTCTCGATGCTCTTATAATAGCTTACACCCCCTGTAAGATCCTTTTTCTCTTTTTATTTTTGTTTTTCTAATGACAGTCTGTTTTAACGGTTTCATTTTATAATTTCAGATGCCAAGTTGATTGGGATGCTTACATGTCACAGGTTTATCAGCATCATTGTTTTTAAGTTTGAGTTGATAGTGCCAAGGTTTTAGTTAAGTGATTCAAGACTCGATAGAAATGTAAAGAATTTATTTTAATTCGTAGTTTGGGCGAGTGTTTTGATATTATTTGGTGAGGTTGATGAGCAGATAAGTGGGTTTCTTGAAGGAGAAAGGGATTTCACTAACTTGAAAGGGGAAACGAGTCCTCTGGAATATCCAGCCTGCTTTCTGTATGTTTATTTTGCTATTCACGGTATATTACAGGAGGGGATGTCTATCCAACTAAGGTATTCTTACTTGTCTCATTTTGTTGGTCCAGATTTTGACATTTTGTGACATACTATTATTTAATGCGTGTCCGAAGCACTATTTTGATCCTGTCATTGACTCATTGTAGTGTCAGTGTCTGATGGGAAGTTTCTGTAGAAAACTATACTTGACTGAATCTGAAAGTTGTTTCACTTGTCTATAATATGGAAATAGTAAATATATATATAGGCAATTTTAGAGGATCCTCACTAATCAATGAGACATTAGTTGCAGGATAGCTACTGTTTTGCTGTAAAACTATATCTCAAGAGATGCAACATTGTGTTAATTGGAAACTGCTTTGTTTGCATAATAAAATCATAGGCAGTTTTTCTCAAGTAATTCAAAATTTCTCATGTCTTATTTTCTCTCTTTTCTGTGATTGCAGATTCTGTTTGGCTTTTTGTACATTATTAATTTGGCCGTTGTCTTATTCATATATGATATAAGTGAAGACTGATGTGGTATGATAATTTGCACTTTAAATTGAAGCGCTTATTTTATGCATGCCATTGATGAAGTTTACTTGAAAAGCAGAGTTGTTAGATTTTGTTCATAGGCAAACTAGAATGTGCACTTTGTGAGCAAGATACCAGATTTAGGGGTTAATTACCTGTGCTAAGAGCATGCAGAATTGCAGAAGCCTCGGTATGGATTTACGTTAATCCAATTTCACAAAAACTGGTTATTGCGAATAGTGAAATTGAGTTACGTATGCATGGCTTATGGTCAGATGACTCAGATCTATTGTATGTTATTCAGGGCATTACCATTGGCTTGGCATGTACTGCTTTTTCCATTAGGAATGAGTCAATTCTTGTCCCCCAGGTTCTATTGACATGTACCCCTTTTAGTTTTTTTTTCTTTCTTTCCTTCTTTCTTTTATGTCTCTAGAAGTATTCCCAGCCTTCCTTGTTTCAACTGTTTATTTTCTTATCTCTCACACCCATTTCTGTGCACTTTCCTATATCTAGAGGCTTGTATTGTATGTTGCACTTCACTTTGTCTTATTTTATACTAAAATACAGAACTGTAAGTATATATATACGTCATTATTAGCTTTCTTTGTTCTTAACATGTATGGCAGCTTCCATGATGGACTCTTAGCTTGCTTTGTCTTTCAAAAAGAGTGCACTCAATCTGTGTGCTTCGTCTCTTTAATGACTGTTTTGCTGTGACACTCCTTCATGCTGCATTTGCCTCGCTTCTTTATCAGAGGGGGCATCTGGGTTTGATTGTTTTTAGCATGAACATGACATTTGTGTTTATTGGGTATATTTTATGATGATTATTTGATCTTGGGTTGAAGAGTTAAATTTAGACAAGTTTGAATATTATATGCTCTTGTTGTTTTCTGTGCAAATTTTTGTTTTAATGGTTGAATTCTCTTGCTTGGAAGCTTCCATCTGTTTCTTCTAGCCAGCTTGGTCAATAGAAAAGCTTTTGCCGCCTTCGGTACACATACTAGCAAAGAAGAAAAAGAAAAAGGTTGGAACTTTCAACAGCTTGAGATAAACGAAGTTAATCAACAAACCGGAGATAAGAATGACAGTTCCACATCTGGAAGTATCCCTGTTGTACAAAGCCAAATGAAGGACCCTGCAGCACATGTAAACGAGACTAAAAACAAGATCATCCTCTCCTTATCCTAATGTATGATATCTTTCTCCCTTTCAAATAAATTTGACAGATTCATTTTGTGCAATGTGCATATAACATCTTGAAAATGCATTTGTTCATTTTTGAATCCAAGTCTGAATTGGTCAATTAATGTGAGTTTCTTGAAGAGCTGCATATGCTACATAGCACAACAATCAAGCACAGGATTAAATTACTACTGACCTTACATTTTATTTTTTGTGCTTGTTTTTGATGTGGTACCCAGATATAAAGCCACCATATTCTCCAACTCCGTCGAATCTATGAAAGCAGCAAGTGATATGCTCTGAATTGGTCTCTCCAGTTAGCCTGAACGAGTGAGTGATCTGTTTGAGTTTTGTAATTAATTAATTGGTTTTGTTTCTGATTTTGTCTAAAAAATAATGTTGTATTTAATGTAACATTATGCAGTGATTAACAAATTAATAATGAGCTCCATTCATTTTCCTTCCCCTTATTTCCATCAAAAGATTTGCTTTTGCAATTATGCGAGAAAAACTTGCATGGGATGGGCTCACAACTATATTGTAACTTTTTAAAATTTATGCGTATCTCATTCAATCATGTCTAGTCATTTTTATTACATAATGCATTTTGATTGGAGATTGCACTTGTGATGTGAGACCGTGGCATGTAACCTCCTTTATTTCTATTTAATTGCAGTACTATGAATTGTTAAGCTTGAACAGAAAGAATTGTTAAGCTTGAGATTTGTCATGCTCACTACCCTTGTCACAAGCAGAGGCAGTGACAAAAACACCATACATCATCGATGGCGCATAGATGACCTGAGAAGCCAAGACAACTACGAACAGAGGAATCACCGCACTGTACGTGTATTTGCTTCCACAGGCCAGCTTCCCAACTCTCATCTGTATGACGTTCATCATGGAGAAAGTCAGGAACCAAATCCCACAAATCGATGCAGAGATCGTCACCACCATCAAGAATGTCTTCCACTTTTCCGACAGAAGCCAATTCTTGAACAGCCGATCCGGTATCATTATGTGATCCTCGTTCTGTTCTTGTTTGGGTATGTTGAGGACAACTTTCAGGGACTTGGCTACTAAGCTGGATAAGAGGAAGCAAGCGAAGGAGACGACTTCGGAGACAACCAGCCTCTTTGCTATGTCACTGTCCGGCTCGCATTCGGGTCGGGATTCGAGGCTGTGTTGGTTTGGGGTAGCGAAGGACAAGCCGATGAACACTGCTATGGTGAAGAGAGAGTTCACATTTACAAGATCGTCTAGTGCCTTTTGATGGATTTCCACGTTATTTTCTCCGGCTCCAGCTCTGGCACCGGAGCCGGAGCTGGAGCCAGAGCCTAAGCCGTTGTTCATTTGTTCGAGCACCTTCACTAGATCGTCAAGTGTTCTTTGTGGGATTTCTATCTTGCCGATGATCTCTTCTCTGAAAAGAAAAAACACATAAAAAAGTTTTGATTCCTATTTAATTTGAATAAGAAAAACACACACATACACACATACGAACAATTAACGTACCTCCCAACCATTATTGCTGCAGTTTTCCTTGTGAAACAGAGGGAAACATAAAAGTGGTAATGTTAATTTTATGGAAACCATTTGATCAAAACTAAGAATATAAAAGAAGAAACGCTTGATGCCCGTCGTCGTCATCCATAGCTGAGTGTTGATTTTGCTCTTGTTCTTGTTGCAAAGTTACGTTGTGTGGTGGAAGAGAGGGCTACATCTGCATGGGGGATATTATAAAGCAGATGCCAGTGAAATCGTGGCCGTTGAATTTAACATTACAAGCCATGCAATGGAATGGAATATATACGTTGTTGGGGAATTGGAGATGGAATATCAAATTCCATTATAAAGATGATTATAATATGCTATGTTTCATATTTTACTTTACTTAAATCACAAACCAATAAGGTTCTAACCAATGTTCATGATATTAATACACGAAGATTGTTTTTTGGGGTTTGGTATTTTTTATCTATGGATTTCAACTTAACTGTTAATTGACTGTTCAAGTCCAGTCATGTCTCCTACTTGATCATCAGTGTAACAACCATGGCAGCAAGAGGACACTTGTCTGAGCCTGTGAAAACTTTGGCAAGTCCAAGAAGACTACTTGTGCCCAATAAAAAGTTGTAATTAGCAGCCCAAAATCATTTAAAATTGGTTATTATATATTGATTAAAGTCCATGCATTGCATGCAACACAACATGCAACACAACATATATCACTTGTCAAACATCAAAGTTATAAGTGAGAGATAAGCTCAAATGATGCAAAATCAAACTTTTCACAACCATTAATTTTAATTTCCTCCTCCATCGCTCAAGAAACCTTATACATATTTGTTACCGCTTGTTTTTCTTCACCTTCTTTAGTTTCTTCTTCATTTGGTAATTATTAAAACACAGATATCAATCCATCTTTTTTGTAAAACACAGAGTCACCTTTATGCCGTCTGTGAGCCGTACACGGAGTCAGGATCCGGCGTAGGTTTAATATGGGGAAAAGATCCTATAAAATCAACAATGACACTCTCATTGTTGTACATTGTTTTGGCCAGCGGTGAAGCCAAGATGTTTTAGTAGGGTGGGCTAAACAAAATTACACAAACCTTAACTATGTATGAAAATTTTATTAATTTATTTTGTTCTTGGTTGGATATATATATATATATATATATATATATATATATATATATATAAAATTGTTTAACATTGCAACATACAATAACAATTAGATTGAATTGTCAAGAAATGAAAAATACATATTTACACGTGATCAAACTGCTACTAAAATTCAACCAAACTAATTCTTACTAATATCCAATAAAACAAAATTATTCACTTGTCAATCAAGAAGATTTATTTACTTTTTATTTTATTTTTATTTTTTTAGCAATCAATAGTATAAATTTAACATGTTTCGTTAAATTGTGCTTCAAAGATTGAAATTGTGTTTCAACATTTTTTATTTGTTTGTATGATATGTTTTAATTTGTGTCTGAAACATTTTGTTTTAGTTAGGATAATTTAGTAAATAAAATTGTGAGTTAATGTTATTTTTGTAAAAAAGAAACAATGAGGGTCACTTTTGTGATAACATAACAATTGTTTTTTCCAAAAATTCAGCCTGGGCTCAAACACCTCCGCCCCTGGTTTTGGCTAATGCTTTAACAGCAATTTTTCAGTTGTGTCTCAAGCCTTTTGGACATATTACTTTCATTGCTGAAATGCTGGTCATCATTCATGAATCATGATTCACCACCACTTAATATTAATTACATTAATTCGCAGAATTGCAATAGGCCCGTCATTTCTTTCCTAGATACAAGCTTTCAAAGAGAATGTACTATTAGCGGAACGTGATAATTTCATGTTAAGTGCATTCGAACGATTAACATTGATCTTCCATCTTTTCATGCTTCACATGTACGTCGATTTAAGCCTTCTAAAAAAACCCAGAAGACTATCGTTAGTAATAGGCCTCACCTCTCAAACAAACACTCCCATTCATTGGCTTTATTCTGACAATGTCTCAGTTTCGACAATCTATAATCGTCCTAGAAGATCTTAAGCTGCTAAGCTCAGAACTAGGAAGAACTGCTATAATTTCTTCATTGATCTGCTGGGTTGGCAACTTCTTGCTTGTGTTGATTATATTTTTGCCGTTTAGTTATGGTAATCCGACTGTTAAACATGGCACTCTATTCACACATCTAAGTCGTCTATTATTGATCATTGTGATTGTTTTCGTCTTCCGTCCTTCAATGCTTTGGATGATGAGACAAACCCCGGAAAGGAAATCGTAATTCTCATGGTTCTTCTTTGTTCGGGGAATCCACGGACAGAGTGCTATCTTTTGACTGATAATATTAGGCGATGGGTTCCAGTTTGTTGCAGAGACTTGGGACTTTTGTATGGACAGTGTTCATGCCAAGCCGTACGTGCCATTAAAATTGGCAAACTTGTCAATGTCTCCAACGTAGGACTCGAAAGCTTTCTAGTTGTGAATCTTATGTTCTTTGTATCTACGGTTGGGAAACTTCTCGGCACGATAATACCATCACTCCATTACAAAAGAAAGCAAGGTATGGACTCGTACTTGTATCCGTATTTTGCTTTTTTATTGGAAACTACTTAACTACGTACATGTGATGAGATGATTGTTGATTGCAGATAATCAGCAAGGAGACGTTTACCAATTTAGTCATGAGTATGACTTTTCAGGCAGTTTTTACAGTTCCGGTTATTAGAGCGATTTATGGCACTTCAAGAAAATATATGGGGCCTATAACAGACGAACTATCCGGCCAGTGCCGGTCCCGACTATTCTGAGGTTCCCGGACGAAATCTTAAAACTGGGTCCCATACTAACAAAATCATCCCTACTTCATCCCAAAATAAAATTAAGAGTTTTATGACTTTTATATCTCCGGTTACCGTTTTTTTTTGTTTTTGGTGGGTGGAGATGAAATGAAGAATATATACGTAATATATGACAAGAAAGTATGAAACTTTAAAAATTAGGTTTTGTACTAAATAAAACGAATTGGGTCAAATTCTATTTTTTTCAGTATTGTTTGAGTTTTTTTTGGATTTTTTTTTTCAACTCAACCTATAATAAAAACTTGCACCATATATTTGGAACCCTTAGACACGAAGGATCCGGGGTGGGTGCCCACCCTTGACCAACCCCAGGGCCGCCCCTATATCCAGCATACTAAGAGGCAATC
This sequence comes from Dipteronia dyeriana, assembly GCA_032871835.1. NCBI lineage: Eukaryota > Viridiplantae > Streptophyta > Magnoliopsida > Sapindales > Sapindaceae > Dipteronia > Dipteronia dyeriana. The sequence continues at coordinate 366,807 of CM065299.1, read as the reverse complement.
CGAGTTGCAAGAAGTTGTATGCATTCACGAATTAGATAATCTCTCTTCGGTCCTAACGTCCTTGAAGTTTGCTACCACACAAGAGAGAGTCCTTTCGCAGTTTACGTATTGAACCTGGAAGAGCTTTTCGGGTGCTTGACGCCTTTGTTCATTTCACACAGATACCAGTGTAAACTCTGGTAAACCAACTAGAGCCAGCGGAATCATCAAGTGTTTCAATCAATATGAAGAGCAAAAGCAGAGGTTTGTTGATGTGGAGTGCTTCACGTCTGTCGTGCCTTGCTCTACTATGCACGATGATATTTGTTCGTTGGCGAACGAGAAGAGCACCACACTAATCATTTTCCCATTTCAGAATTTCGAGAACTCCTACATCAGAGGTGTGAACAAACATGTCTTGGACAATGCTCCTTGTTCGGTTGCTATCTTCTTTGGGCACAGAATACTTGCAGAACCAAGATTCCTCTACTCCAATATCATGGTAAATGTGTGTTGTGAATTCATAGGACGGCCTGATGATCATGAAGCACTAGCGCTAGGATGCTCTTGCTGGAGAACCCTTGCATCAGGCTTACGGTTGAATGATTCGTTGAAGTAGATCAGACTTCTGGTGTCAATATGGCAGAGACAATTCAGGATGCAGAAGCTATTGGCACTTTCAAGATGAAAACATACAAGATAAAAGTAAAAGAGGTATCATATAAGGAGGAAAATTACCTCAAGTAGCAGATACAACAAGGGTGCTTCAGAGTATGGAAAACGAGTTTGACCTCATGTTGGTTGGAAGAAGACACGACGATGACAATTCTACGATATTGAAAGGGTTATCGGAGAGGACAGAGATAGAAGAGTTGGGTGCCATTGGAGACCTAATGTTATCCTGGGATGTTAGCAGAGCATCGATTTGGTGGTGCAACAGCAAGCTTTAGTAGTAGAGCAAATGCTTGATAAACCATAACCAAACAACAAAACTGATCATGTGTTTCAATTTAGGAAGAATAAATGGACTCCTGTGATGGACAAAAAGATGATATTGTACAACTAGAAATCAAGCAGATTTGTATATAAGAGAATAGCAACTTCTTTGTTGACACAAAATGTTCATATATATATATATATATAAACTGTCTTCATTTTCACATCTTGATATCATTAATTAACTTGTCTGCATCCAGAGACAAGAAATTTGTGTACAATTTGAGATTTTACACCAGCAATGAATATGAATTAATAATAAGACATAATTCACCAAACATTGGGATCTCTTGTAAGTTGTCCAACAAAGCTATACATTGAAAAATACTGCAAGTTGCAAAAGCTGAAGTTTAAAGACAAGAAAATCATCCTTGTAAGGAATTTCTTTAAAACTTTTATCACAAGACATAAACATATTGGTTTCTCACAAGCTACAAAATGAGATTACAAGATTCCTTCACAAGTCAACACAATGAAGATTGTATTCTATCCTTCAGCATTTCACATAATAAATACTACAATGTCTTATAATCATGAAAAGAAGTTCGGCTAATACTCTGAAGACAATATCGATTCAACCACTTCCAAATGTGCTGTAAATTTGAGATCTTAACAAATTAAAGATGACACAAATACAGACCAGAATCAAATGTCACTAAATCAAGCCAAATTCGGATCACAAACATAAAGAAAGCAAACAATTTGGAATTGTCTATTGAGAAAGCCTGTTTATATCGAATTAAGTCAGTCAAAGTATCTGAATAGAAGCATTGTTATCAAGTTTTGTATGTCAAGCCAAATCTGGTCAATGAGTTTCTCAAGAATAGATTTCGAGTTATCATTAAATGGAGACTCTCCAAACAATGTATACCCAGATAGAGCTAAAGCATTTAACTATGGCGTTTTTAACAAAATCTAGCAAGCAATTAAATAACAGAGCTCAGATTCAGCTAAGAGTTCCAAATGTAACTAGAACCGCACCAAAACAAGGCAGATTGAACCTAGTTAAGCAAATGATCCCGAACAAACTGATGCATTTCCCTGATAACATAAGATGAATATTCCAAATAAATAGGTTAAAACAAGTTCTAAGAAAACCACTTACCAGAGCAAGAAAGCCTAATAAGATCCATCACAGCTAGCAACTCCGATCACCATACTTCAAAATACCCACTCACCCCATCCAACCCGGATTCCAACCAGATTCAATTAGCAACTAACATTGAAATTTCGGTTTAGCCATTCAAGCATCCACATTAAGTTATGAGAATCCCCATAATTTCAACAAATGAATCATCAGTTCCCACATCAGACATGACCAAATTGAATCACAACCAAAATGACACAACCAAGAACACAAACAAAGTGATGCAGATTGAATCCAAGTACACAACTAGCTAAAGTATAACCAAGATCATGCAAAATTTCAGTTATATTGAGATGGACAAGGTTCAAATCATGCCCAAATTAACTTGTACATATTTACGTACGTGCAATACAATGAAACTAATTGCATACATTATCAACTAGTTTTTAGCGCCAAAAAGCATAAATAGCGGTGGATATATAAACCAAGAGAGCAGAAGAAACCAAAACAACCAGAGCAGTAACAGAATGAACAGCAGATTTGCTCCCACAAGACAGCATCCCCAACCTGATCTGAATCACATCAATGATCGAAAGCATCAAGAACAGACAACCCATGACCGACCCAACAGCCGAGCCCATCATACCCCACCTCAGGACCTTCAAGTTGATATGTGCCCGAAAGGCCTCGTCAACGTCTTTGCTGTTCAACAAGTTGATGGCCAATTTGAGTCCTTGAGCGACTAGAGACGAGAAGAGGAAGAAGCTGAAGGAGACCACCTCGAAGACAAGGAGCTTCTTGGCCACGTCAACGCTGGCGTCACAGGCGTTAGAGTTCTCGAGGCTGTGCTGACCTGGGGTTGTCAATGAGAGCCCAACAAAAACAGCAATTGTGAAGAGAGAGTTCACGTTTACGATCCCATCTAAAGCTGTGACGTGAATGCTTGTTGTTGATGATGAAGATGAAGAGGAACTTCTTCTGGCCGAATAGTCTTTTGGGTACTCTCCAGATCTGTCAAAAAGGTGGAAATTTCAACACAAGCATAAAGATTTGATTTTTTTTTTTCTAAAAAAAAAAACAGAGAGCCAAAGAATGAGGTTTTTTTGAAGAATAATTATGATAATGCTGTCAAAGATATGATTTTTTTTTTATGATCCTGCAATGGAAGATAGAGAGATGGAGCTTACTCAGCCATGGATGATCTGTTGAATCTTGGAAGAACTTGCCTCTTTTTCTTGGTTGTTGCTTGTGGGGTTTATGGCTTTTTAAGTGGGTTTTCTTGAGAGGGACACAGAGGGACACAGAGATGCTTTTCTTTTATGGCTTTTATATAATATAAAACTTTTTTGGTGGTTTAAAGAAACAATATAATTGTTCGAGTGGATGAGACTTCGAGAGAGGATTCAAACGCAAGACATTGGAAAAACAGGGGTAAATTAATGTCTTAAAGCTAAGGTTGAAAAGACTAGATTGCCCTTTTTTGGGTGGACATTTTAGACAAGTAACTTAACTAAGTCGTTAGTTGTTACTTGTGTATTGGTCTATAAATAAATAATTAGCCAAGATTTTGTCGTTTTAGCTTTTGATTGGCATGTGGGTATCTAGAAATCAGAGCTGATATCATGGAATCAGATAACTGAACTGGTTCAGTCGTTCAGATGCTGAGCAGAGCATTCTCATAGCAACAATATTTGCGTGCAAAAGATTTCTTAAATTTTCAGACAAGAACAAGTCAAAACCAATTTTTTTTTTTTTTTTTGTAATAGCTAATGATTGGTTGGAATAAAACCTGAAAGTTGATTATGGTGTAATTCAACATTTCATTGATCACTAAAACAACTATATAGAATCTAGTGAAAATCGTTCGACTTATTTGATTAGAGAATGACATGAATGGAACCCAGAATGATTCTATATGCTAACTGCTAAAACCAAAATTTTCTTTTCTATTGATCCAAGTCTTCAGCTTCAACTTCCCTTACATTCTTAATAATCTTCTGAATACTATTCGTAAGGTGATCTGTATGTAGTTCAATGTCTTTCAAAACCATATCCAACTGTCCCCGACACTTTGCCAATTGTTGATTTGCGCGATTAAGCTCTAATGATAGCTCCCGGATTTTCTTATCCTTCTCGTCCTACACAAAGAAGATAGTAGTGTTATAAACATTGATTGTATATAGTGTTGCAAGATGGCTTCATAAAGTTTAACACCAATGAATCCTGCATTTGGTTCTTTAGAAAAGCAAAATATCCCAACAAAATATTTTGAATAGCTCAAATGACAAATGCTAAACATATATCATCATTGCAAGACCAGATTAAAACATATCATAATCACAAACGAGCTTAGAATAAAAACAAAAAAATATGAGTTCAATTGTTTGGTCTCTTCAGGCTAAATGCGCTTGTCCATGCTAGACTAGACAGTGGAACATCCTTCCTTTAATGCTCAACAATTGGGGAGACACATTCAACCAAGCTAACAGAAAAGGCGAGTGACGTAGAAGTCGATTGAAAGAGGGGAAAATTTAGGAAGCTAGAAGCTTCTATTCCTTTGTAATATTCCAACAAAATTACAAATCCAAAAACTGCCAAAAGGGGTTGAGCCAGCTAGCTAAAATACTCGCTACAAAACCATTTTGTCAAAACACGTCGTCTTTAGAAGCAAACAAAATAACAACAAATACAAAGCGCACAAACAATTTTAAATGGTGAAATATCAGTATTGCATATTCTAATAAAAGAAAATAACACTATGCTCATGCATCGGCAAGTGACTCGAGCATTGTTCTTACAATCTAATTGATTAAAACATATAGTGGCCAAGCAAACATTTGTACTCGAACAAACCTGAAAGATATTACTCTTTGAATAATTCATCAATTCCGTCCTTCAGTAACAATATTAGCAAGAGAACTCTTAACATATGTATCAAGAATTTATCAACCAAACCAGGTGAAAAAATTATTTCTCTTAAATAAGGCCTATCTGAACATGGCACATAAATCATGCAAATGAACAAGTTCTTTGGCCACTCAATCCATGCCTGCTGCTTGAAGCATAAGATGCATAAACATACTATATAGGAAAAAAAATGTTTTGGCTAACCTGTGGTCGGGCCTGAACTGTATCTCGGCGACCCTTGCCGGAGGGAATTCCCAAAGGATGACTATGTTCTGTTTCAACCTTTGCAACAACCCATTTCCCTGACTTCTCCTTCCTCACCATAATCATTGCTTTGCAACCCTCCCTAGTAACCTCCCTTGGCTTCCTTACCTCAAGGCATTTGGTCTTCCTGTTATTTACACGAAACCCTTCTTTATTACAAAGAAACCTACGGCTGACAATTGGTCCACCCCGATTCGAACGATGACAATTACCAACACGGATGATAAACCCCACAAGCTTAGCATACGAATCATAGTATACCATGGCAGCCTCTTCGGAGTCAAACTCCATTCCTACATAAGGTTCCACCGTCCCATTTATTTCACTCACAATCAACTCCCTCCCATCATAGAAATCAATCATTTCTCCACTTTCAGGCATACGAATGTCCCTTCCAACTGTATCATTTTCTCTCATTTTGCTATCTACATCATCAACGGCCTCCATTTCAGCAGAATCGGAAATCACTCCATAATCCCCCTCCATCAAATCCTTAAAATCCACTGTTCCATGTAAATATATTTATATAGTTAGTACTTCTTTAGCGGAAAAATATCTCCAAAATTAAAAACTATGAGAGAATTTTGTTCAAAAGAACAAATTGTATTAATATCAAAGAAAAGTTATAAGCAACTCTACTGACTCCTGCTTAAATAGAATAAACAAACCGACTCCTCTAGGGTTCGGGATTCCTAATTTGACTAATTCAGGGCAAGCTCAAAACTTAACAGTAAAGGTAATTTGGAGTTATTTTCAAAACCTAACACTTTATTCCCAAACAAACTAAAAGAAAGAAATCTTTCTAAATCTAAAAAAATAACCCTAAATCATGCCTAAAACAGAAAATAAAATCGCCTTTCTGGCAAAACGGCGGCCTGTTACGAGACCCCGATAACAAATTATAAGCCCAAATCGGACGTCGTGTGCCCCTCCAACAGCCTTCCTGAAGTGTCCGACAACACATATCTCCAGTAACAATTTCTACCAACACAAGACCTCACCTAATTGTCTAAATTCACATAAATTCTACATTAGCGCGTGTGTTTACACATCCACATTTTTTTATAGAACTATTCCAATATTTCAGGTTAGGAGGGAAAGGGCATGACATGACCCGAACTCTCAACCTCTTGGAAAACCACATTTAGTGACCCAATTTCCAGCCTCTTATGAACCATCCATCCATGATCCTTAAAGTTTCCAAATTTCACTGAAAACTACTTCCCAGTGACCATGTCACATATAATAACCATCTTGCATATTAAAATCAATCACCCATTAAAACAATTTATTAGCAACACCTTTGTCTGTTAAACTTGTTCACTCACTCTAATCCTCAATATTCACAACAAATGATTAGACAGACAATTATGTTATCAGCCCTCAATATATATATATTTTTTAAAAAGCCCTTTTTTTTCACTCAATAACCCACAAAAATCATCTCAAAAGCACACAGAATATGAAAAGGCAGAGAATTCAAAACGGGTTTTTTACGAAGAAACGATTTTGTGGGTTTGGTGCAAGTTAATAGAATAGAAATATAAATAAATAAATAAAAACTTACTTGGGGGTTTGTATTGTCGTATAGATGACTTTGATGATGCTCTGATCTTCGTCTCTCTCTCTCTCTCTGGGGTATCTGTTTTTCTTCGTTTAGTAGATAAGTATAACATAATTTCCTGTTTCGCGAAAAAACAACTTCTACGGTTCTGATCGACTCTCACGTGTGACCCGTTTGTCTTTTTGTTGTTGGAGCGTGATGTCTTCCCTCAGTGACATCTGTCTCTTCAATGCACCCTAAGCCAGCAACCAAAATAAAGTCGCTTTTTTTTGGGTGATATTTTTACAATTTTAATGGTGCTAGTAATAAAAAAAATTGGAAAAATATATATTTTAATTGTATTTTTTATATTTATATCCTGCTAGTCTGCTAGAGTGAACAATAAGCAATTACTATAAATTTGGATACCAATATATCCATTTAAATCAATATTTACTTTCTTAATAGTTATGAAAAAAAATCTTATATGGAATAATCATATTACGTAGGATCTATGCATATTATATATGTCATCTGTAATTATAAATAATTTTATTAAGTTTAGAAGATAACAAATGAGTATAAGAAATGAATCCTTAATTATAAATAAATATGAAAAGGTCATCAATGTTAACCAAGAAAATCTTGTATGAAAAGGTTATGCATATTATATATGTTATATATAATTATAGATAATTTCATGAAATTTAGAGAATAACAGGAGTATATGAAATGAATCACTTATTTGTCAAGACTGAAGAAGGAAAAGAGTTTATTTTCATTAATAAATTAAGAATTCAAATTCTCACCAATAATCTCCACAAGAACAAGTCCCATTTTCAAAATGATGAAATCTATTGCGATCTCTCACTACAATTTTTCTGTTGGTGAGCTTAGCTATGAGCTTGATCATGGAGTGACAGTCATTGCACACCCTTAAATTCTTCACAACCCTTATTGTGGTAGATGGTTTGGTTGAAATCAAGCCATAGCAAATTGCAAGCCTCTCACTGTGTATTGCTAGAGCCCATTCTTTGTCCTTGTCTTCAATGTCATGCAACACTGTCTCTGTTGCTGGAGAGTAGTACCCTTGTTGTGAGGATTTTAGTATTTTGTTCAATTCTTGTAATTTTCTGTAGATTTCTTCTCTTTGTGGATGTCTAATGTCTCCCAACATGAACTCATGAATCTCATTGTTCACTTCAATGGAACTGCAGCCTGGTTCCTTTCGGATTCCGGCCTCCTTCATCTTTGCTCTCATTTGTGCAGCTTCTTCCCATTTCCCTGATAAAGCATACACATTTGATAGAAGAGTGTAAGTTCCCGAATCGGCTTTTCCACAATCCAGCAATGTCTTGGCAATCTTTTCTCCTAACTCAAGGTTTCCATGGATTTTACAGGCACTTAGTAGGGCCCCCAACATGATGTGGTCTGGTGCTATTTTCATGCTTGTGATGAAGTTATAAGCCTCTTCAGGACGCCCCACACGTCCAAGAAGATCAACTATGCATCCGTAATGCTCAATCTGTGGCTCAATACCATGATCTTTTGCCATAGAATGAAATATTTCGAATCCTAAATCTAACAAACCTCCGTGACTACAAGCGTTCAACACACCAACAAACGTAACACTACTTAGTTTTAGCCCTCGCCTGAGCATTTGGCGGAACATCTCAATGGCTTCGATGCTCCTTCCATGCAAAGCAAGCCCTGCAATTATTGAATTATAAGTGATGACGTTTCTCTCCTTCATCAATTCAAAAACCCGTTGCGCTTCATCAATGTCACCACACCTTGAGTACATATTGATCAAAGCACCACCCACAAAATGATTGAGCTCGATTCGATACTTCCCCACGTAGGAGTGAACCCATCTTCCAAGCTCCAGCGCTCCCATTTGCGAACACGCGGATAAAACACACACGATGGTGACTTCATTAGGCCTCACATTTTCCCTTTGCATTTCTCTAAACACATCTAAAGCTCTACTCATTTCCCCATTCCTGACCAACCCATCAATCATCGCGGTCCAACAAACCGTGTCCTTCGTCTTAACCCGATCAAACAAATCAATTGCTCTCTCAACCAAACCATGATCGAAGTAACAAGTTATCACGACCGTTGATGCAACAACATCACAGTCAGGCATTTCATCGAAAACCTGTATCGCATATTTAAATTCGCCACAATTGCAATAAAACTCCATGAGTTTCAACCTTATCGATCTCTTCGAGCTCAGCCCAAGTTTCAAAACCTGGCCATGAACCTCTCTGCCCTCTCTCAAAGCCAATAGAGAACCACAAGCCTTCAACACAGAAGTGATAACATAGTTATCGGGCATGATTGATTTGCTAATCATTTGGCAGTACAGTCGGATTGCATTAACATAAGACCCCGAAAACACGAACCCGTCAATGAGAGAAGTGTAAAGGTAGACATTTTGGTTGTGGGTGCGGTGGAAAACCTTAAAAGCGTAGTCAATGGAATTGAATTTTGAGGAGGAAAGTCGAATGAGCTCGAAGACGATAAAGGGGTCATGTTCATGGCCGTTCCTTATGATTTTGGCGTGTATGGATAGGATTTGGTTCAAGTGTTTGCATTTTTGCAGTATAGAGATGGTTTGTTTTCTGTGTGATGACCTATCGGGTATGGAAATCGGATTTGGCGGGTAAATTGAGTGTCCTGCAACGGTCACTGTGCAAAAACTCATTTTCGCGCCTAGTTCTGCCATAGGGCTTCCAGCTCCAAATTTATACAAAATCAAAAATAAAAAATTGAAAATATGATGAGAATTTCGATATTTTGACAATATTTTTATTATCGGTGTTACTAATTTTTAAAAATATTGAAATATTATCGATATTTACTTCTCGGTCTCTAAGTATGCATTCTATGAATTTGAAAAAACAATAAACTATTCTTCAATAAAAATAGATACAATAGCCTCGTATTATTTCAAGGGTTTCACAATGCAAAAACTTTTTGATGATTATATTCAGTTTTGAGCATTCTAACGACAATTCAAAAAGCTATAGATAATCGATGGAAAAATAAAGAAAAAGCATTATACAAAGGATTAGATTGATTAAATCAATGGAAAAAGATAAAATTCGGGTTACATTTAACACCGGCAATGGAAACGTATAAAAGAATTTCAATTTCGTGTCTGACAAACTAAAACAAGAACTTGAAGCGAGCTCAATTCAAAAAAACCAATTCCCAGAAGTGTTGCTGAGCCAGAAGCTCAAAGGGAACTGTGCAAAAGCAATGCAGAGCAAGAGATAGTGATGCATGCTTGAATCGTAACTCCTAGCCTCCGCAAACAGAGTTCGCTTCATAGTCTTCACCAGGAAGATACCAGTGCACAAACATGTCCACATAACAGTCAAATAGTACGTGTAACTCAACGTGATCCGCCCCAACACAGCCACACACATCCCTGTGAAAGTATACCCAGCATATGCCACCGTATCAAGTAATGGTGCCTCCCCACCCCCAAGTGAAAGCAACGACACTTTGAGCAGCATCACTTCAAAAAACCACCCAACTAGACCTTTCACAAACTGCCAATTCAAGGCTTCTGGACTGAACCTGGGATTGCATAACAATTGAAAAATATCATACACTATATATCGGTGCCAAAAGACATAAAATGGTACCGTGACAAGGCTTCATCAACTTACTTTCCGGAGAGACCCAATGAGATGCCAGCAAGAACCAAGTAGGTGGCAAATGCCATGCACGGGATGTATAAATCCGGAGCATTTATGTCATTTATCGGAGGTTTATAAGAGAGCCTGCCTCCAACTGGCTCCGTTATCCTTGTCCAGTGTCCCTAAACACAACAAGAAAGTGAGAAACCAATCACACCTCCTTCATTATATCAACTATCTCTCTTTCTCTATATATATACACACAGCGCGGAAATGAGCTCAATCTTACCCTGTGCAGAAATGGAAACAGAATAACCTTCAGTTTGTTCCTGACATAATGATCACTGACTTGGAAGTAGTATTGCGGATCAGAGAAATACTTGCTTATCTGCTCATAGAGGACAAAACAAAAATAGCACGAAACCCATCAAAATCATTAATCATCTATTCTTCACCACCTATTCTTAATTAACTAGTACGGTGTAAACTAAATGGATTTCCTACTCAAATTTTTGAAACTGACATGCCATCAAAACATTATATGCAACTCACATTGCTTTGAACATAATCAGAGCCAGATTCAAAAAATTTCTCTCCATACATGCCCAATCCTCCTCGAATGAGTCCCGAACCCGCCCCATAGATTGCATTGCCAAACAGGTTGGATGGGGGATTTGGGGTTGGTCTCTGTACTCCAGGTTGGGGTCCAAGTCCAAGAGTCTCATGCATCTCTATGTGATAAACAATCAAATGCATTCACAAGAATTAACATTGAATCAAGAGAAATAGAACAGCTCTATCTATCAATTAAAATATATAAACTGCATCAAACACAAAGAGCGAGTGCAATGTATAGCTTCAATAAAAATAATGAGAATTGACAAAGACTCGACCTTTTACTCATTATCGTCCCTGATTTTCTAATCTAAGATCAAACATTTATATTTCTGCACATGGGTTCTCATCAAAACAACTGTTTTACGGCAGAGATCCGTACCTGAAGCTGCTCGCTATATTATTTCGATTTGAGAAGACGATTCACAGTTTCACTTCAAAACTGAATCAATTTCTGGGGACGGTCGGTATTGGGATTATCGGCTGCAAAGTGTGAGCTTTTTACAACCTCAACGCAAAAGTTGTGACAATCTCTCTGGTTTGTATTTGAGTTCTTTTGAGAGAAGACGATTCGCACTTCAGCACTTATATATATTATCGGTTGCGGGTTCGGGTACCTTTCGGTTTGGTTAGCTCCGGTTTAGGGTTTTCTTAATGCTACGGGTAGTTTTCTTGCAATTTTCACGTGTTATTTCATAAAAAGTTATTTAAAAATAATAATAATAAAAGTCAATTAAGATAGTTCAATAGAATTATCCTAATCATACATTTATTACTAAATTTTTTGGAAGATAATTTTTAAGAAATAATATGATGATATTGATAATATTACTTAAATTATGTCAAAAAGCGACATTTTATAATTTTTGATGTTGCATTTTAAAAAAGATCCATTTTTCATCTACAATTTATTATAATCTGACAATATCTGATCGAACAACTCTAATAAATTGAAAGAAAACTTCTCACTACCATGGATGGGGAGCTTGCTGTCATCTACGCTCAGAGCTAATGTGCGATAATATAGTGATGTTTTTTTTTTTAAAGAATATCATAGTGATGTTGAACGGACATTAAACTTTGTAAGAATATCTCTGCATAGGAGTTGATTATTTTTATTAAATTGGCATAACCTACATAATTCTTGAAAACATTGAAATAATATATATATATATATATATATATATATAAATGATTCTTTACTACTATAATATCCGATCTTTTGTCAAAATCAATCTAATGTCTTAAATTTAAAATCCAAATTTTAACAAATTCTATTATAATTTCAAATACATCCATTAAAAAACTAATCCCGCATGATTCCAATGGTATGGTATGGATGTATACTGCAATAAGTGTAAAAAAGGTGTTTAAGATATATATTACAAAAAGAATGTTCGGTCCAAACCGACCAAAATTGGTAAATATCACTAAATATGTATCAACTTTGAAGATCATCCAAATAAAAGAAACCGAAAACAGGAGCTACAAATCAGTAATCACACTTCTATAATGTAAATGCGAGTACATCACTCGTAAAACAATTCTATCTCTGAATTTGAGTCTTCCTCATTATGTAATGACAATGGTCTATAAAAATTGATATCTATACATGCTTGGTGATTTTGATCATTATTTCATCGTACTACTCCAAGAACAAACATTAATGAAATACCACCGCAAAGGGGAGCATAAGTACTCATTAAGCAAATATTGGGAATTAGACAGAGGGTGCACTTATCATATCAAGGCAGTGCTCCTCCATTGCAGCCTTGGAGCATATCAGCACCGCACATCTAGCTTATCTGACAAAGAAAAATATATGAATATAGTGGAATATAAATTGGTATGAAGTTGTTAGCATTTTATTTATGATTGGCAATATAAAGACTATTAAAATTTGATATGAAATAAAATGCCAAAGAATGTAGTAGATATCAAGGAATTATGATCAACATTAGTAAACGACACCTAATTGAATATTGTGGTACCATGATATAGTTTGATGTGCACTGAAAAAACAAATTCTTACATTATGTTTGGCTAGATAAAAACACAAAAAGAAAAGAGAATATATAAACACGAACATATATATAAATCAAAATATCACAAATCAAGTCCATGGATGGTTAGCGGTATTCTAGATATATAAGCTTGGAAAAACGTAGTTTTGTGGCATAAGAAGCACAAGAACACACAATTGAACAAAGAAATCAACATCATGAACAAAAATGCATAGAAACCAGAGAGTAAACGGGTAGTAGTAAAACATATTGGATATATAATGTATTATGTACAATTCATATATCACAATTCATATTACATTTGATAGGACATAAAAGAAGTAAGACTATAGCCGATAACAAGGAATTATGATTAACATTATTAAACGACACCTAGTTGAATATTGTAGGACCACGATATAGTTTGCGGTGCACTTAAAAAAACAAATTCTTACATTATATTTGACAAGAAAAAAACATAAAATGAAAAGAGAACACGTAAACACAGAACATGTATAGAAATCAAAATGTCATAAATAAAATCCATGGATAGCTAGCGGTATTATAGATAAATAAACTTGGAAAAACATAGATTTGTAGCAAAAAAAACACACGAGAACACACAATTGAACAAAGAAATCACTATCATGAACATGAAGACATAGAAACCATAGAGTAAATGGGCAGTAGTAAAACATGTTGGATATAGCATGTTTTATACAATTCATAAATCTACTTTCTAATAATTTTTGTAATTCCTTATTATATACAATCCATATATCAACTTGCAATGTTGTGCTTTGATCAAAACACCTAGTACAACGGTCTCTTTCTAATCATAAAACTAACTTGTCACCTACAAATATCTAATTATCTATATCATTGAACAACTTAGAAATGTATTGACATGATACTTGACACAAACTTGAGTGAAACAACACTCATCTCTGTACAAATGAACCTTAAGAGAAATATAAACTCCATGGACTTTGTAATTGAATATACCAAAATTTCACAATAAGGGTTAATCATCCAAGGAGTTTGATGATATTCAACTATGATGTATCCACGAGTTAGGTGCAATAACATTCAATATTTTATATTACTTCTTTCAACAAAAGAAGAAATGCAAAATCTCTTAAAAAAATCCAATATTATTTGACACAAGGTGGAACTAAGACGGGAAAAAAACAAGAGGGATTGTCGAAGTTCATGAATCAAATATCATCCACTAATTCGGCATCATAATTGTTCAAAATTCAAATAGTGATTGAGTGCTACTCATAGCACCTACAATTGTCTTGATGGCACTATTGGTTACTATATGGTTCAAGTGAAACAATCACGAGATAGTGAACTAGACACTAGTGTGGAAATGTGGTTGGTGATCATGTTTGTGTCTTTCCAATGAGATTGTTTAACATTCTAACTTCAAAGCAAGTTTAAGTGTATTCTAATGTATCTAAAACAAAAAGGGTAAAACAATGAACATATTCAAACTCATGAATTCAATTTCAACACAAAGTAATATCATTTTCCACCTGTAAATGTTTACAAATATTGTCTAAATGAATCTGAATTAGTGAATCTAACAAAGTAATAACAAAATATTAAACGAAAATACAAGAATGAATCTGAATTACACAATATAAGAAAGCAATACCACACCTAGATAGATTCAGGATAAGAACATCTAAAACAAATCTGAAATTCAGCTACAATGTCTGAACCACCTGCTTAGTGCAATATGACGGTATCCATAGCCAGACGATGAGACATTTTATTTTAGCAAATCATATGACAACGAGATAGAGCACGCTTGTATGCAGCCGGTCATATGTCATTGAATGACTGTCAACAAGCGTGCTCTCTCTCATTGTCAAGTAATGATGCATCAAGTCTCAATACAAGATCTGCAAAACAAGGAGATATAATAATAACACAATCTCGCTTTGAAACAAGAACATTCAATTAATGAAAGAACTTTCCAAATATTGTGAATTTCTAACCCACTTAAAGGACAAAACATGAGATACTTGGGAGTTTTCAAAATGAAATTGGGGTTATAAAATTTCAACATTTATTTTTCTTTAATTTACAGTAAGTAAGAGATCTAGCTATAAAATTTATGAATTTCAATTGTCATGAACTCTTGCAAGCAACCAAAGGACCAATGATATGTAATAATAACAAAAAAACTCTCCAAATAGAGAACAAGCAATTCAATTGTCATGATATCTTCCAAGCAACCAAAAGATCAATGACATGTTACGATAACAAAAGATCTCCAAATAGAGAACAAGCATATATACCCCATAAAAATCTAAAGACGAAAAGGATTACACCACCCAAATATGCATAATACCAAAAGGATCAAGAACATCTTTAGTGCATATAAAGTAGAGCTGATTCTAATCATAAATAACAAGCTGATTTTTTTAAGGTAATTGAATGTAATTAACAATCATTCAAAATGAAGTTTGAAATTCATGATAACTATCTAGCTGGATAATACCCTTTAAAATCTTAAATGAACACCAATTATATATCTCAATTTTTCATGAAAAGCAAGAGATCGAAGTCAATTTACAAGACATGATCTCTCATACACCAAAACATAAAATGATGAGTTATTACAAGAAATGAGAGATCTAAAACCTTTAATCTCATACATTTTTAGACGTTATATCCTCCACATCAACTAGATCCACAAATCCTAATTGTTTACAAGTAGTAGCAGAAGGGCTTTTCTCATGATACTAGAAAAACTAGAGAAACACAATCAGGTTTTGTTTTGTCTTTGATTTGGTTGCTGAATTGAAGAACATAGCAAACATAGAAGTCCTTATGAGCTAATTAGTGTGAAGTTCCATATTTGGAGCCAAAAAAATAGAAAGAAAAAGGAAAATTCTTTTTAACCCTAAAGCACATAAAAGAAAAGATATATACAATATATAAACAAGTTTTAGCAAACACTAAACATGAGATCAAAATAAACAAAACACAACATATGGAAGTCAACCCACTTGGAGGAAGTCTTTAGACTTGAACTTCCATTGAAATTCATTCCTAGATCCAAAATACAGAAACATACATCAAACTAACCATCAAAGCATAATAAATTTAAGAGAAAAAAAAAACACACACAAGCACCCAAAAGAAAGAAGTAAAAAAATCAAAAGCTACTTTGAGAAAGGCTTTAGTTGTTGTATGTAAGAGATTTAGACAGAAAAAGTGGGTTATAAAGAGAGCTTGTGAGTTGTGAGAGCTTGGTTAAAGCCGGAGAAGAAAGGTGGTTGATCATTTCGATAACATGGAGAATCCCAACAGTTTAATACTCTCACCTCACACCGCAACTTTGCTCGAAACACGAGACAAGAATTGTCATGAGAAGATAAGAACAACTAGATATTTTTGACTACATCTAATTAATAACAAAAAGAAAATAATAATAATTCAACAAAATATTCAAAAGATTTATATATATTACGGTTAACCTTAATGCTACCAAAATCTATTGAGATTTTTCTTATTAATGTGGATAATATTCAAGTAATTATATTGAACAAGTGCGATTAACATGTATCCTATAATTATTATAGATCAAACATTATAAATATTGATCAAATAATAATATTAAATCGATTTTATGGTTCGATATAATTATGTCTAAAATAATCATTTTTATATGGAATGATAAAAAAGCCAAATATTTAACCAATCTAATCTTATGCACTAATAATAATTAACTAATCTTATCGTGTACTAATCATAATTAACTAATTATAGAAACTGTGAAAGGACTTTTGATTGCATGTACTATCTTATATTGTCAAAAATGGGGAACTGGGTTATCCCTCCATTACAGTGGAGATCCAATGGTTGCTATACCTACACGTGTCGCATCTAATCTTCAAGTACATGTAAATAGAATCAAAGTACAAGTAAACCAGACATGTGATCTAAAAAATGTACCAAATTAAGTGAGATTTTACAGAGTGGAGTGTACGAACAATTAGAGGTGTCCACGGTTCGGTTAAACCGTTTTAAACCGAATCGAAACCGTCATCTGTAAACCGAAACCGAAACCGAAACCGAAACCGAAACCGTAATCGAAACCGTCAGTTATAAAATCGGTTGGAAACTGGTTCCATCGGTTTGGTTACGGTTATAGAATCTTAAAGACTGTCTAAAAAATAAAAAAAACCAATAAAATACTGACACATGACAGCTTATATTAAAAAAAAAAAAACCGAACCAAAAAATCGTCTGTTCTAAAACCGTCTCATTCCGGTTACGGTTCGGTTTTTTCACAGAACCGAAACCGAACCGTGTACACCTTTACGAATAAGTTAAAAACATGTGAAATTTGACGCTTGAGAGGTCATTGTCGGAGTTCGGTGTGAAGTCAAGTCAGACTGTCAGAGGTCACTAATGGAAGGGACCTACCCTCGTGAATTTAGATGTTTGTACTGCTGGGCAGTTGAAAGTTGGATTGTTGAGGTCGTAATTTGTCCGACGTTTGGGACACGATAAGAACAAGATAATAATAAGTCTGTCGTAATCGGATCAACAAGTTAAATTTGTTAAATAAATCGTATTTTAGTTTTAATGGTTTATTTTAATCTGTATTTAGTTTATGGTCGTTTAAAATCATTACTTTTAATCTATATTAATTTTGATAGTTTGGATTGTAATAATTACCGTTTAAAAAATTGAGTTTAAATTTGTTAAATGAGGATCAACCATGTTAAATTTGTTACATAAACATCTCGTGTTAAGATTTAGCCCATTCTAACCCTTTAATTTAATAAGTGATACGGAGTTTTAGCTTGTGATAAAGTGAAGTCAAACCGATGTTATTTGAATTGAGTAAAATACAACACGATAGCACGATAGCATGAGTTTGACACCTCATGAAAGCACGTGACGACCACGGGATGTAGGCCAGTTGAGTGCTGATTGTCACTAATAAGCTTTTGAAGATCCACGAAATTGGCTAAACACGACAACATTTGTCTCTGTTTTTCTCCCGACCACTATAAATTCAGAGTTGGAGAGGGGACATATACTCGCAACATAAAATTTGACAGCCTTTAATGTTGATCTTTTCAATATGATACTTGATGATTGATAATTTTTACAGATGATGGGATACGAGAAGAAAATGTATTTTAGTGTCGATATTTATATCACTCTAAAACCAAATATATATATCTCATTTTTTTTTTAAATATTATAATTTATTTAAAAAACTGGAGCCACTGCTCCTCCATTTTTTTTTTCTAAGTAAATTCTTCTCTTCTGAGTCCTTTATTAGAATTTAGAAGAGAGCCGCTGCAGCCGCACGTCCTCCATTTCTTTTTCTAAGTTAATTCTTCTCTCTTTAGTCCGTATGTACCTACTTTTTCTTTGAGCAAAAATTGCATTCAAATCTATCTTCTTCTTTTTTTTTTTTTTTTTTTTTTTTTTTTTGAGGGTTTCATTTTCTCTTTAGCGTGATAATCTATTGGGATTTTTTTTTATGTATATAAAAAATTCAGATTTATTTGGATAGACATTATGATTTTGAGTGCGTCGGCAACAAACCATGTTCTTTTTTTCTTTTTTTTTTAGTATTTTTTTTTTGAAGTATAATAAACCATGGTGTTTTTGCTTTCGAGTATGTTGACAAAACCATGGTGTTTTTGCTTTAAAAAAAACCATACGATACAGATTTGGCTTCAAACTTACAATTGGGAAATTGCTATTAAAATTTCATAAGATACTGTATTTTTATCTTTTTAAAGAAAAAGTTAGTTTAGTTAGTAAAACATTAAAAAAATAATTGTTAAAAACATAATATATAATTATTAAAATGTTAATAATTTAATTTGAGGATAATGTTAGAATTTTAAAAATATATAAATTTAAAATATATATACAATTTTAAAAGGAATATTACCGCTAAATGTATTTTCTTTAGACCCAACAAGATAGGATATACCCAATTAGCACATAAGGTCGGGCTAGGCCTCCTCAAAAAGATCTTGCCCAACCCAAATCAAATGAACCGATAAGAGTCTATTGGGATCTGTTGAGACCAAAATATATACGATAAAACTTTTCATACATGGTGTGTAATGTTCTATTTGAAGAGGTATTTATTAGAATTACACCGGGTGAAAAGAATATAAAATTTTATATTTGGCAATTCATGGACTAAGTAATTTGCTCTGGTTGTATCACATTGGTTGTCCTGAACATTTTCCTATAAAGATACTCTTATATAAACCTGAGGTTTCCAAGATTAAAGTTCATGACATTAAAACAGTTTCTAACAAAATGCCAATTTCTATAAACCCAAAAACTGTATAGAATGGCAATAGCAAAAGTTGAAGAGACGCCGGTAATAAGGAACAGACCACCAAAGCTATCAATGGTAAGAGGATTCACATTGTTTGAAGTGTCCCCAATTGTCACCATTGGCTGGCCTTTAAACCATGCATTTTCCATCATAGTAAGCCGCCCATCTGCTCTTAGTTTCGCAATTGCCCTTGACATCTCTGGGACCAACGGAGAACCTTTACGAAAAACCTGAAACGTAAGGCATTCATAATTCAGGGTGTCAGGAGTGACGGAAATTGAGAGAGTCCGGTAGTAATCCCCACTTAGAGAAATATTAATTTTGAGGAAATGATACTTACAAAGGCAAAGCCATTGGTGGTGGACATTGATCCAACCATGGAATAATCT
Source organism: Dipteronia dyeriana (assembly GCA_032871835.1). Taxonomy (NCBI): domain Eukaryota; kingdom Viridiplantae; phylum Streptophyta; class Magnoliopsida; order Sapindales; family Sapindaceae; genus Dipteronia; species Dipteronia dyeriana. The sequence continues at coordinate 347,025 of CM065299.1, read as the reverse complement.
GCAGAATACTTTGAGAGGAAGATCTTGATGTATGGAATCTCATCAACGATAGCAGAGACACCACCCTTCTTGCTCCCTCTCGATAATGCATTAGCATAGTCTTCGGGCGAGGCAAATGGCTGGAGATTAGTATCTTTGAAGTTCAAATTGCTGATGAAATCTTTTGAGCCCATTTGGTATCCAATGTAGCTCTTCTTTGGGTTCAATTGGAGATTTATTTGTTGAACTGTGATCATTGATGTCAAAGTTGCAGTGTAACTTGAAGTCAATATAAGCACAACAAACACCCACACAATCACTACAAATCTTGACAAATTGCTTATCAACCTTTCTCCTGTATCACAAAAAATGTCAAGTTGATGAATGATTTTGCTAATTTTGGAATTTGAATATATTGGATTTGAAATCACAAAGTGCTCACTGTGGGCGAAAACAAGGGTCGAGAAGGAGAACCAGAATATGGTTCCGATTTGCTGAGAAATCGAGCCTTGGAATTCATTGTTAATGGGATGCTCAATCAACCAAATGACAATGCCAGTCAAGATAAAAAATGAAGCACTTGATAACCAAAGATCAGTAGTTAGAGGCTCTAGGAAAATCCACATTTGGTTTTTTCTCTCTTTTTGCGCTACCATTCCAACTCCTAAGTCACTATAAGGCAATGTAAAATCAACATATAAAGATCTGTTCTCTGTGATTGATATATCTCCAACAGCAGCATCGTAATCCTGTTTCGTTTTAAATCACAAAGAAGCAAAAATGTAATCAAAGGCTTGACATAAATATAAGGGATTTCCAACAAGTTTATAACTATAAAATACCTGAAGATAGATGTGATCAATAAGTTCACCGTAAGATCCTTTGTTCTCTCCATTGGCATTCACAAATGGTATGAATTCATAATCTACTTCATCATCTTCTAACATCCCGATGGCCGTCTTGAATACTTCTATACAGAACCCTGATATGATTGTTGCATTAGTTTGAAGATCGCGATCTACGTTCACTAATTCAGGGAACCCAACATTTCGAGGAACAGCAATTCTAAGCGTTTTACTGGACATTTTCATGTCATAACCTTTTGGAAGGGCAGCAGATCCTCCAGGCCAGAAAATGTCTTCCAGGATTGGATGAATATAGTTCTCTAGTAAATTTTCCTACAGAAGTCCAAAACCCCAATCTTCTACAACTTTTTCCAATCACATTGACTATCTCAAATGCATTAATAGAGATTAGCTTCCCATTAATACACTGGAAATCACCACTTAATCCCCTGAATTTAAGTTGAAATATTTCTTTGAGAAGCATTGATCCACCTGTAGATGTGGTGATGTTTTCTAAATCCATCAGGGTCAGTTTGTTATTTGGCTTTCTGCTCCAAGAAATCTTGGAGCTCACCTTGTAAACTGCTTCTGCTAGACCCCAAGCGACATCATATGCCTGAATACAAAATGCACTTAACTCTATATCATGTGCTTTCATGTTATGTTCAGAAAGAAATAATTTCATTCTCAATCTTGAAGTAAAATTGTGCAGCTCATCTGAAGCTGGAATGTAGGATTTGAGACCGATCACACCTTGCATCGAGTCAGTGACCGATGATAATGATGATCCCACCAAATTCAAGTGATCCTTGCTATTTAAAGTCATGATCCAGACATACCCTTTTGATATCATTCCTAACTGTTTCGCGGTCTTGAAAAACCGAGATGTAAGAGAAGGTGACAAATGCACAATGAAAACTCTTTGTTGAAAAGCCTTGAGCCTGCGCAGTTCTTCAGTGATTTGGATATCATTGTATGAAGCAGAAAGAGAGCTCTTGGATGCAATGCGGATGCTTTTCTCTTGCAAGGCATCAGCTAAATGTGGTATGAAATATGTCCAATCATCGATGTCTTCGTGTACAATAATAACATCCCTCCATTTGAATTCTTCAACTATAGCAGAAATGGCTGTGGCTTGAGAGGATTCCTCTTGGCTGATTTGAACTGAGTAAGGATATTTGTGCAATGATGAAGTCGTAGTAGTTGCAGACAATGAAATCACAGGGATTTTAATTTTGTTTCCTAGCTCAGCTAAGAAATTTGCTTCCATGGATGTTTGTCCACCGATGATTGCTCTTACTTTGAAATTTTGCAGAAGATCAACAACTGCATTTGCACAAGTTATATGATTACAATTTATGTAGTTTGAAAGCAAATCATGTCAAAATGTGTATTGATAAAAGAAATCCAAGCTTACTTACCAGAAGATAGAGCACGAAGAGGTTCTCCTTTAGAATCCCCATTGTGGATAACAATTCTTGTTTTGGAGTAACCACGTACGCTGTGGAAGTCTGAAATCGCCATGGAAATGCAGCTTTGCAAAATCCTACCCTCCCATGAACCCATATCAAGAATTACACAAACATCAATCTCCTCTGCAACACTTTTTGATGAGTTTTGTTGGTTTCAGCAAACAAGGGACCAAGAAAGCTTAAAAGTAACATAACAAGACAAACCAAGATTTGGTTCATACTAATCTTATTGATAATCCCTATGTTTAATTGATCAATATTCCATCTAGAAAGATGGGGTGTTCATGTAAATCTGAGGATTGCTTTTAGTCTTGGACATAAAGTTACGGTTGATTTCTTGTATAAATAAAGAGATTGAATAGTCTCAGGTAGACTTGTGAGATAGTTTAATTAGATTGGAAGTTGTAAGAAGCAAGAACTGCTATGACTTTTTCAAAATTTGATCAAGGTTAGGGGAATTCCAAGTCTGGTACCAAGTTTCCAAGGAATTTACAAGAACGTTTTGACACAGTTTACATTTTCTTGGAGAGGGTTGTTCGAATAATAAGTTGTCAGAAATTACAATTCTTCAAGCCAAAAACGGTAGAGAATGGCAAGAGCATGAGTTGAAGAGACTCCTGTAATGAGGAGTTGACGCTGTCGACGGTCACAGTATTGTTTTAACTTAATTTGAAGAGTCCTCAGAAGATGTTGTACTAGTTGATGGACTTTTAGACCTTGAATTTTTCATCGTATTAAGTTTTCCATCTTCTCTCAGTTTTACAGTTGCCCTTGACAATTCTGGAACCAATGGACACCCTTTGCGAAAAACCTGATAATGTCGAAAACCCTGATAATGTCGAAAAACCGTAAGACTCGAACCCACGACTTATAGTATATGGTATAGATGTGAGAGGAAAACCATTGAGTCAACCTCGTATTGTCTCAAAATGGGTTTTTATCTAAAAGTTATGTTGCCAAATTTTCACTTGATCATTTATATTAAACTTGTGCTCTTAATTCGGTTTATAGTTTTATTCTCATTTTTTGTATATTAACTATGAGAACCCGAGTTTTGATGGTTTCGGTTTTAAACAAAATATGGTTCACATATGTATATATTTTAGCCATTTGTTTTCTCATTTGATAGTTTTTGTTGCATATATTTAACATTAAACTTGTATTTTCAGTTTAGTTTATATATTTTTTGTAGCATAATTATGAGAACCTAGATTTTGACGATATTGATTTGAAACCAAAACCATCAAAACCCCTAATGAGGTACTTTTTTTTTTTTTTTTTTTTGGAAATGGTCATTAACATGTTTTTATATATAACTATAGTAGTCATTTTTCATTTGATTATTTTTAGTGGAAATGGTTAAAAACAACCACATATCATATGAAATATTTATTTTTAACCACATACGAAAATTTATTTGTTAATAGCCATTTTTTATAAATAATTTCAGTGTGTATCCTTAAATTACCAGAATACCCCTCAGTGTTTAATTTATTTTTCTTTTTCTTCTCCACGCTTTCCACCCTCCTCTTCTCTCCTTCACCATAGACCATTGCTACTCTCTTCGTCTTGTGCAAACCGAAATAGCTCTCTTCTTCTTGTGCAAATCGAAGACAGTGGATTTCAAGTATCTTGCAGATCGACGAGAAGCACACCGTTTATTGAGGATTTGAAGAACACCATTGTTAAGTTGAGAGGTTTTGAACAAGTTTATCGATTTGCTCAAATTCAGTTGAAGGTGTGTAAATGTCTTCCATTTCTGTTAGTTTGAGTTTGGAACAAATAATATAACATGATTTTAACATGATTGCAGTACTATTATGTGTTTTTTTGAAGAAATTATGGAATTTAAGATTCACTTTTTTTTTCCAGAACATTTCAAGTTTCAAATGTTCGTAAACTTGAAATGTCCTATAACAACTCAAAACAGAACTTGAAATATAATATAAAAATTCTAAATGTGGATAAAACTTGAAATGCAGCGAAGTTTATAGAGATTTAAAACATGATTTCAAGTTTAAACCTCATAAAACTTGAAATGTTTATAGCAGATGTGTATTCATATTCCATTTTTATTAGTTTGAGTTCCAAACAGTTAGTATAACATCTTTTAACGTTATTTCATTACTATTGTGTGGTTTTGTGAAGAATTTAAAGAATATAATGTACACGTTTTTTTCCCGGAACATTTCAAGTTTCAGATGTTCATAAACTTGAAATGTGTTATAAAAACTCAAAACTGAACTTGAAATATTCTATAAAAATTCGAAATGTTGATAAAACTTGAAATGTATAGATGTTTACAGAGATATAAAACACGATTTCAAGTTTAGACCCCATAAATGTGAAATGTATTGAAAAACTTAAAATCTGACATTTTGTTGCGAATTTTGTTTTTGTTTTTTTTTTACAGGTGAATGGATTACAGGGTGTTAATCAACTATGGTGGGTAGTGAGATGATTTACGATATACGATGAACAAGGTCATAATAGGATGAGATGCCCTAACCCAAGACGAAGACCAAATTATGGACAGTTAAACACATCCATAAGTGTTGAGTAGCCGACACTGCCGACACGTAGACAACGTGCCTGTAGTGTATGCCACGTATTTGGCCATAATCGCAAGACATGCCCGTTAGTTGATCACTCTCAGCCTACAACGGGTACTCCACTGATGGCGATACTACTCATTTGTAATTTCAATTTATGTTTAGGTTTTATTACTAACTTAAGTCAAGTATCAATATGGATTTGTTGTAGTACGAACTTATTACAACTAGAAATGTTCTGAAATGAATTTATGAACATATTACAAGTTGTAATTTCAAGTAAAACTTGAGGGTCCTTGTTATTTAAAGTGTGATTTCTAGTTTGTGAATTGTGAGTTACAACATGATTTCAAGTTTCCTGTATACGATTTAAAAAGTGATTTCAAATCTGGACAAATCTAATTCAAAATGTCTCTGTCAACACACCAGTACCTGTTTTAAAGCATGATTTCAAGTTTTTAAATGGCAAGTTAAAGCATGATTTCAAGTTTGTGAATCGCGAGATAAAACATGATTTCAAGTTTAAGCAAATCCATTTCCAAATGTCCAACACTATCAACACTTAAAAACCTGTATAAAGCATGATTTCAAGTTCGTTCATGCGATTTAAAGCAAGGTTTCAAGTTTGCTGCCAGAGATAGTGATGCATGCTTGAATCATAACTCCTAGCCTCCGCAAACAGAGTTCGATTCATAGTTTTCACCATGAAGATACCGATGCACAAACATGTCCACATAACAGTCAAATAGTATGCATAACTCAACGTGATCCGCCCCAACGCAACCACACACATCCCTATGAAAGTATACCCAGCATATGCCACCGTATCAAGTAATGGTGCCTCCCCACTCCTAAGTGAAAGCAACGAAACTTTGAGCAGCATCACTTCAAAAAACCACCCAACTAGACCTTTCACAAACTGCCAATTCAAGAGTTTTGGACTGAACCTTGGATTGCATAACAATTGAAAAATATCATACACTTTATATCGGTGCCAAAAGACATAAAATGGTACGGTGACAAGGCTTCATCAACTTACTTTCCGGAAAGACCCAATGAGATGCTAGTAAGAACCAAGTAGGTGGCAAATGCCATGCACGGGATGTATAAATCTGGAGCATTTATGTCATTTATCGGAGGTTTATAAGAGAGCCTGCCTCCAACTGGCTCTGTTATCCTTGTCCAGTGTCCCTAAACACAACAAGAAAGTGAGAAACCAACCAAACCTCCTTCATTATATCAACTATCTCTCTCTCTTTATATATATACACACAACGCGGAAATGAGCTCAATCTTACCCTGTGCAGAAATGGAAACAGAATAACCTTCATTTTGTTCCTGACATAATGATCACTGACTTGGAAGTAGTATTGCGGATCAGAGAAATACTTGCTTATCTGCTCATAGAGGACAAAACAAAAATAGCACGAAACCTGTCCCTAAACACAACAAGAAAGTGAGGAACCAAACACACCTCCTTCATTATATCAAATATCTCTCTCTCTCTCTCTCTCTCTTTCTCTCTCTCTCTCTCCCTATATATATATAAGAGGTTTAACTCCTATTTGGAAAATACCAATATGTAGGTCATTAAATCTAATTTTGTTGTAATGAGTCAAACTGTTTTTATTTAAAAGATTTGTCGAAAAAGTATTATTTTGAAATTTGACATGAAATCGGGATTCTGGCGAAATCGGGATTCTAGCATATCCAGGTTGCTGAGAAAGATCGTTATAAAACAGCTTTCACAATCCCTTTTGGACAATATGAATGGAATGTTATGCATTTTGGCCTTAAGAATGCCCCTAGTGAATTTCAAAGTATTATGAATAATATTTTCAATCCCTATTCTGAATTTTCAATTGTCTATATAGATGATGTATTAATATTTTCAAAAAATATTGACCAACATTGAAAGCATTTAGAGACATTTTTTAAGACTGTTAAACATCATGGATTAGTGATTTCAGCCCCAAAAATTACTCTTTTCCAGACCAATATCAGATTTTTAGGATATAACATCAAAAGAGGAACAATATTCCCATCCAAAGAAGTTTAGATTTTGCTGATAGATTTCCTGACGAAATAAAAGACAAAAAACAACTACAAAGATTTTTGGGATGTTTGAATTACATTTCAAATTTTTATAAAGAACTTAGCATTATTTGTAAACCTCTTTTCCAAAGATTAAAAACAAACCCTCGTCCCTGGACTAGTGAACATACCAAGGCTGTTCAACATGTAAAAAACTATGTTAAAAAACTACATTGTATGACCATTTGCCATCCTACTGCGTCAAAAATAGTTGAGACTGATGCGTCAGATATAGGGTATGGTGGTATTTTAAAACAAAATATCAATGGCAAAGAATGTCTTGTCAGGTATGTTTCAGGATCCTGGAACGACACACAAAAGAAATATTCAACTGTTAAAAAAGAAATATTAGCAATTGTTTTGACAATTCAGAAATTGCAAGATGATTTAATCAACCAAAAATTTATTTTAAGAGTTGATTGTCAGTCTGCAAAATTTATTTTGAAAAAAGATGTGAAAAACCTTGCCTCAAAGCAAATATTTGCTAGATGACAAACTCTTTTATCTGCTTTCGATTTTGACATTGAATATATTAAAGAATCAGAAAATAGTCTCCCAGATTTTCTGACCAGAGAATTTTTACAGGGAGAAAAATGACCAGTACAAACAAAGGTCGTGGTGGTGGCCGAAGCCCTGGTGGCAGAAGCTCCACAAGATCCCACTTATCAGACAAGAGTTCAGACTTATCTCTATCGACTTATCATACTTCCCCTAAAGGAAGTCATAAAGACAAGTATGCTATTTCACTTATATCTCAACCCAGATCTCCACATAATCTACCTATTCATTTTCCCCCATTACCTCCTTCTGGGCCTTCTTCTAGTCGAAGGCCAAGCCAAAGCCCAATCCATACGACAAACACCTTCTCACCCTTAGCAATTGACAGTAGCCCTTTCAAGGCAGTTGTGTCCTCAAAAGTGAGCCCACACTCGAATAAACAAGACAAGATTTTAGCCCAAACTTCACAATCAGCTCTCCCTAAAACTAACCAACCAACCTATTCCTATGTCAACAAACCCTTCTTTGACAGATTCTTTGCCATGGAACAGCATTTTCTGCATGACCATTATTTTAGGGAACCTAAAAAACTGGCGGATGATGTTATCAACCCCCTGTTTGGAAGGATTCCAGAAGACTTAACAAAAAGACATATTTTCTATGAGTTCATTCTCGTAGATACAGACTCAATTTTCATTTCGGATGTTTTTGACAAAATCGACAAAGAAAAATTAATTTTCAGGAAAATAAAAATTTACAAAATTATTACTTTGGAACAATTGGGCGGTGACCCCAACTCAAAAAGAAATTTCAGTAGAATTTTTCATGTATCAGACTTTTCTTATTGGGATTATAAAGATGCTTGGACAAAATTCTTTTATGGACAAAACCCAGGAAATTCTCTTTCTTGGTTCATCTATTTTGACAAAAAAATTCTCATTGATTTACCATTTTGGTTCCTTGAATGGTGGGACAAATTTGGACCTAATATTGACTTCCTTCCTTCACAAGTCAAAGAAAGTTTTTCTTTCTAGATCTCAAATGTTGGCAGACCAGATGAATGGAAATTCTACCCAGACTTATTTTTGTTCTTCGTTCAATTCAATTTGACCTGGATTCTCATGCTTGAGTATTCCATCCAAGACAAACTCATAGGGAATGTAAATGTCCCTTACTTTGGCAGACATGTGAAAATTAAGTGGTGGAGTGGCATGAACCTTGCCAATCTTGGGAAAGACAGAGTTTCCAAATGGCTCTCTGACAATCCTACTTTTTGCTCCAAGACCACTGACCAATCTAGCTTTCTGATGGCTAAATCCCAGAACCAGGCCAGAATTGCAGCTGCCTGCACTCCTGACGAGCTCATGAGAATAGCCGAAGAAATGAAGAACACCATGGCTAGCAAGTCTCAAACTGGTTCTGACAGAAGTGACGAAAAAGATGACTCAGACAACTATGCCTTTGACAGTGAAGACCCATCAACATATTTTGGACACGATCCCTAATCTAATCTTCGAAGATAAGGATGACACTTGCAACATGATGACAAGGGTATTGGCCGACAAAATAAACGGAATTGACAAAAGGCAACCAAGGTTCATTTACCATGGTTTACCGACAAAGTAACCAGAATTAATTCCTTAAAGTCTATCGACAATTATTAAAGCCAAAGATACTTATCTCAAGACAGTCTGTAAAGGCAACCAACAACCGACCAAACAAAAGCAGATGGAGACTTATCTAAAAGGAATGGCGTCTGTATTTAACCTGACCACAATATTGTTTAACCACGGTTAAGGTTTCTTATTATATATATGTATTGAGGCCTACATTGTCTCACAGATTCAATTTTTAAGCTTATTATTCTCTCATCTCTTCTTATTGTAAATTTCTGAATCATAAATAAAGTTTGTGACTTATTCTGGAAATCTACTTTACTGTCAGACTTATTTAAGCTCTGTAAGAATACTATTCCTCTATCTTGTTATATTAATGCTCTATTACTGCTATTATTTGGTCTAAGTATATAGGCTGGAAACCAGGACCTATCCGCTTGAATCAGTTGACAACTGAAAAGGATAAACTCGGGTAAAACAAAGTCACGTACTTGATAGGACCATTGTTATCACTGTTATGTTTTTAGAATTGTTATATTTTGTATTGTGCATTCTTACTTATATTATCTTGCTCCGATTTGGTAAGCATTTTGCTGGGGCCTCCAAATGATCCAATCCGTTTATTCTTATTTTATGGCTTCAAATCCAATTTTTTTTAATATAAGCAGGGCCCAATTTCAAACAATGTTTTTTTTTAATAAGGTCCAATTATCTATATATAATTCAATTTAGTAAAAATAAACATTAAAACCCAATTGATTCAACATATCAAACTTAGTTTTACATTATATGAGAGTCCAATTTTTATTTTTAAAGAGAGTCCAATTGAATAGCTACATTTATGTGCTAACCTAGTCAAAATCGCTACTCACTCACTTCGTGACTCCGTCGAAGTCCATTTTATTTACGAACCTAGTCCAATTGAATTGCTAACTTTTCTTTAATGATAATATTTTTTTAGAACAATACTCGGATACTGACCCGTCAGTACCCAATTTGTGAGAAAAATATAAAAAGTAAAAGAAAAAAAAGACTCGTGCTGCACTCCCATTGATGGGGTCAGTATTTTGGATACTGACTGACATTGTTCTAATTTTTATATGGGGTCTCGATTTTTGTTAATATAATTAAATGACTCGGGTCCCAAAATGTCTGAATAATATATATATATATATATATGGCTCAATCCTTTTTTTATGGCCAGTACTTCAAAAAATATATTCTCGATCCTTTAAAAAATATGCTCGATTTTTGAAAAAAAAATCCTCGATTCATTCTAATATATGCTTGAATTCGCTACAAATATACTCGATTTAACTAAACCTAATTTTCTGAAAAAAAATTCTCGATCCTTTGAAAAAAATATAGTTCCTTTGAAAAAAATATCGTTCCTTTGAAAAATATTCTAGATCCGTAGAAAAAAATCTCGATCTTTTGAAAAATCTTCTCGATCATTTGACAAAAATTCTCGATCCTTTGAAAAAAATTATCGATCCTTTGAAAAAAATTATCGATCCTTTGAAAAAAAAAATCGATCCTTTGAAAAATTTTTGATCCTTTGAAAAATTTTCGATCCTTTGAAAAAAAATCTCGATCCTTTGAAAAAAATCTCGATCTTTTGAAAAATCCTCTCGATCATTTGATAAAAATTCTCGATCCTTTAAAAAATATTATCGATCATTTGAAAAATATTCTCGATCCTTTGAAAAAAATCTCGATCCTTTAAAAAAAAATTCTCGATCATTTGACAAAACTTCTCGATCTTTTAAAAAAAATTCTCAATCGTTTGAAAAAGAATCTAAATCCTTTGAAAATATTCTCGATTCAATCATTTGAAAAAAATATCGATCATTTGAAAATTTTTCTTGATCCTTTGAAAAAAATTCTCGATATTTGAAAAATATTCTCGATCCTTTGAAAATTTCTTGATCTTTTGACAAATGCTCGATTCTTTTAATTCTTTCAAAAATATACTCGATTCTTTCAAAAATATACTCGATTCTTTCAAAAATAAGCTCGATCATATTAAAAAAAGGCTCGATTTGGCAACAAATATGCTTGATTTATCTAAACATTATTTTGAAAAATAAAATACTCGATCTTTTGAAAAATAAAATGCTTATACATATTCATACAAAGACTGGACAACAAATCATAACGAATGGATATAATGTTAAACCACACAGAAATATATAAAAATATATAAACGAAGATCACAAATATAAGTTATTTTCTTATGCATAATCTGGAGAGAGAGAAGTTATCGTTTTCAAAGTGTAGATGGAAACACAATGGAATTAAAAAATAGATTATTTAAGAGCAATTTGGATAGTTCACCATAATAAATATCTTTTAAATTTAAGTTATTAAAACGGTAATATCACTGCAACACACATAAAAAAAAAGGTGACATATCTTACAATTTTCAATATATATATATATATATATATATATTACGGAAATGAGCTCAATTTTACCCTATGCAGAGATGAAAATAGAATAACCTTCAATTTGTTCCTGACACAATGATCACTGACTTGGAAGTAGCATTAAGTATCAGATAAATACTTGCTTATCTGCTCATAGAGGACAAAACAAAAATAGCACGAAACTTGTCAAAATCATTAATCATCTATCCTTCACCACCTATTCTTAATTAACTAGTACGGTGTAAACTAATGGATTTCCTACTCAAATTTTGGAAATTGACATGCCATCAAAACATTATACGCAACTCACATTGCTTTGAACATAATCACAACCAGATCCAAAAAATTTCTCTCCATACATGCCCAATCCTCCTCGAATGAGTCCTGAACCAACCCCATAGATTGTATTGCAAAACAGATTGGATGGGTGATTTGGAGTTGGTCTCGGTGCTTGATGTAAGAGATTTATTAGTAATTGTTATTTTTCTTATTTGTGGTATTAAGTGTATTGGGCTTGAATGAGTGTTGAGTGTTCTATTTGGGTTTGGGCTTGTAAATGGACTGTATATACTACTCTGTAGCTTATTGTAGGGGGTGAACATATTGATATTTTGATAAAAAATTATTGTTGTTCATGGATTGATTCCAGTTAGCCATGGATTTGGCTTGAACCTTTCCAGCTGCTGCGTCAAATGGTATCAGAGGCCTCGGTTGTTACCTGTGGAGGTACAGTAACCATGGTCGGCGATTGTAGCCACTTCGAGGTCGAAGAACACGGAATGAAGGTCTTTTAGGCGGATCGAGAGCTTCGTTGAAATGGAGATGGAGATTCATTCGACCGGAGAAGCGAATATCGAAGGTGGAGTGCCTACCAACGAATCCGTTCTCCACCACCATCTCATAGGTATCTTCATCATCTTCAACCTCCATCCCCTCCATTTTCTTCACAGCACCATCTTCATGCACTCAATCATATACCCACCAAACCATTGACCTCTATTCTCTGCAACAAACAGAGACCCAAATACGTCTCAAACCCATCACAAATCCATCTCTATTACCATCAACCTCTATCTCTTTCAATCCATTCACACACCCATTCACACATACCAAATCAATTTCAAGACCACCAAAACTCAATCAATTCTACTTGTGAAACTCAATCCACCAAAGCAAAGTCCCAATCCACCAAAACCCTTCTTCAAAGTTACCACCAAACACAGTTTTGTGAAACCCACAGAAACGAAAACCATCAATTCGCCAACATCCATGAAAACAAAATTGATCTGCCACAAAACCACTATACACAGTATCGTGAAACCCACAAACCCCAATTCCACCGATTCGACAATACCTTTGAAAATCAATTCGAAACCACTAAAACCCATTCTCGTTTCAGCCCACCAAACAGATTTCATGACCACCACGATTCAGTCACCAAAACAGAGTCTCATTCCACCAAGATCCATCTTCAACCACAGATCATGGCTTCAACCAATTTCGAGAACAAATGGTAGTCGAAAACTCTTACGATCGAAAATAGAGGAATTTGTGATTCCCAGTTTCCAGCCGCCGCGTCAAGTGAGGTAAACATTAACAAACAGATTGCTTCTTTGTTGTTTGATTTTACTGAGAACATATCCAGCTGCTCTGCACCACCCAATGACAATCTCAAAATTCAAATGGGTCAAACCCATGAGAATTTGGTAGGGACCAATTCCAATTCTAAAACTAGACCCACTTTGCAAAGAAACCGACCCACAACACTTGTAGATATGATGCAATTTGTAGCCGAATGGTTTGATTTGGTGGAAAATAAAATGCTTTTTGTGATGTATCGGGAGACAAAGTTGTTGAGTGTGGGAATAGTGTTCAAGAGAAGCCTATGGATTGTTTTGATGTTGTTAAAAATGTGGAGGAGAATATTGAAAATGCGGAGAATGATAAAATTGAGTTTTCAATTTCTGAGAACTTTATCCAACCAATGATGGAAGCATTTGATTTTGGGAGTAGTTAAGGAAGTTCGCATTGAACCTATAAATCAAGTTGTCAAATGAATTAATACAATTAAAGTACAACTTGAAGAACCGACAATTGAGAACATTGTTTTTGAAGATTTTGTATTGATGTCTGATGTTTTCATTGGTCAATTTGTTAGTACATTCTGCATGGGAATTGAGAATGTCGACCAAAGGGGCAAAGCGATGCCAATGGAAATAGCGTGGGTAATTTATGCATTCCGTTGGACGATTGTTTCGGTGTCACTTTGGATTTGGGATGAGCTACGGAGAGACTACTCAATTGGGGTCTACCACTCCTACAAAACGAATAGGTGTCCTCTCTTCGTTGACTTTTCAGAGCTTCATTTCTCATTCCGGTAGGTTGTGTTGATACAAGATGTTCATTTTCTACGTACTTCAACCGAACTCGAGGTTGAGTTCTTTTCACAGAAAGGGTGAACTAATGTAGGAGATTTATTAGTAATTGTTGTTTTTCTTATTTATAGTATCAAGTTTATTGGGCTTGAATGAGTGTTGAGTGTTCTATTTGGGCTTGGGCTTGTAAGTGGACTATATATACCACTATATAGCTTATTGTAGGGGTGAAGATATTGATATTTTTGATAAAAATTATTGTTGTTTCTGGATTGATTCCAGTTAGCCATGGATTTGGCTTGAACCTTTCCAGCATGTCACGGGCCGCAAGCTGTCAAGCCCAGGAGCCCAACAAAGGCCACAACTATGCCAAGCTCTTGGAAGATTCTAGAGGCTTCTCCACAATTCCAGCATTGGTCAAGCTTCTGGAAGTCTCTAGCAACCCAACCCTCTCTACACCATTCTTGTATTTAGCTAGATAGTTGTAGAATAATCTAGAACTTTGTATAGGCATGTAAATACATGTAGAGTATTCTAGCTAGGTGTAGAATATTCTGGAGACTTAATCTCCACTATTAGACTAGATTAATCTAGAACATTCCTTAAGGAGGTGGCTCACCTATAAATAGCCACCCCCCATCATTTGTAAATCATCCTAGAAACTTAAGCATTCTAGTATCCAAAGCATTGTAAAGCTTCATTCATAGCAATACAATCTTTGTTTTCCATTCAAGCTCTTCTACTCTTTTCTCTCAAATCTCTCTTGTAAGGCTTACTTAGCAACATTCTCATAGAATTTGCCTAGGTGCCACACGGGTGTGCTACGCAAACTTTAACCCCGTGACAGTTGGTATCAGAGCTTGGTTAAGCAACCACAGCTAGCACGAGTCATGGCCTCCGATAGCGAAGTTGCTGCTATAGTGGAAGAGCAAGCGCATGGTCGTGGCGAGCAAGCGCATGGTCGTGGAGAGCAACGCACCCACACCAAGCATAGCAAGTCCAAGGGTCCATCCATGGACGCTTTGGAATCTCGCGTGGATGTCCACGATGAAGTCCTCTCCGAAATGCAAACCACCTTGAGCACCGTGGTCGACCGTCTCGATGGCCTAGAAACCAATTACGCCATAATAGCTCAGGCGACCAAGGCAATGCTACAAGATTTCCAGAAGGGCATTCTGGAGGAAATCAGCCAATTTACTCAAGAAATCCGTAACACTCGCACCTTCGTCGAGCAAGAGTTGCGGGCCATTCGAGCCGAGATGGATGAAGTTTGCACCGAATGGACTTCGTTCAAAAACAACTCAACTTTTGGCAATGGTGCCTCCGTTAGCACGAGCACATGGGGCGCCATCCAAATCCCTAAGCCATCCACATTCAACGGCAACCGTAACGCCATGGAAGTGGAAAACTTCCTCTTCGGCCTAGAACAGTACTTTGAGGCCAAAGGAGTTAGGGATGACGCTACATGGATCACCAATGCTCCCACCTTCCTTCGGGATTCTGCTCAACTATGGTGGCGACGCAAGCATGGTGATACTATCCACCCCATCCGCACATGGGAAGACTTCAAACGAGAACTCAAGAGGCAGTTCTCACCAACCAACGCCGATAAGGAGGCCCGTAGCCGCCTTCGTCGCCTCAAGTAGTTCTGATCCATCCATGACTACATCAAGAAGTTCTCCACCTTAATCCTCGAGATCGAAGATATGTCCGATAAAGACAAACTATTCCTCTTCATGGACGGTCTCAAGGAATGGGCGAGAGTGGAGCTAGAAAGGCGGAACGTGCAAGACATTGATGCAGCCATCGCCGCCGCAGAATCCCTTGCCGACCTCACCAAGACAAAGGAAATGACCGACAACCATGAGAAAGGTGGGGGAGACGAGTCTAAAGACCACAATTGCAAGAGCGAATGACCAAACAGAACTCCCAATGGCGACAACCGGCATGACAACGCCAATGGAGGCAAACCCGTTTTGATCAAGCTGAAGTATCCATGCTTCATTTGTGATGGGCCACATTGGGTACGTGACTGCCCAAAGCGAAGGATGCTCAATGCCATGGTTACCCAGCTCGAAGAAACTAAGGCAATCGAGCCCCAAGCAAGCATGAGTTCTCTCCAACAGCTTTATGCACTCAAAGGGCAACCCGTGCCTTTTACACTTACCAAAGGCCTCATGTTCGTGAACACCACCATCAAAGGCAAACAAGTTCGTGCAATGCTAGACACCG
The DNA here is from genome assembly GCA_032871835.1 of Dipteronia dyeriana. Classification (NCBI taxonomy): domain Eukaryota; kingdom Viridiplantae; phylum Streptophyta; class Magnoliopsida; order Sapindales; family Sapindaceae; genus Dipteronia; species Dipteronia dyeriana. The sequence continues at coordinate 330,933 of CM065299.1, read as the reverse complement.
GAGCAACGCACAACTTTATCTCAACAGACGAAGCCAAACGACTTGGTCTTCACATTACCAATGGTGAATACGCTGTCATTAAAGCTGCCAACTCTCCGGCCAAGCAAATTGATGGCACAACAAAAGACGTCGTTGTCCACCTAGGCCCATGGAGTGGAAAGCTCGACTTCTCGGTGGTTCCCTTAGATGACTACCAAGTGGTGCTAGGCATGGCGTTCTTTGAGCAAGCCAACGTTTTCCCCCTACCCGCTGTGAACTCACTTAGCATTCTCAACGGGGGCAAGGCACTCACCATCCCGGTGGGACGCATACCCCAGCCATGTAGGATGCTATCCACCGTACGGCTCAAGGAGACACCAATTTCTCCCACTTCTCCACAGAACCAGCTGATTATAGGCATTCAAAGGAGTAAGAAGCGCGCAAGCCATGGGAAGCGACCAAAGGTAACGGAAGAAGGCACCCAAGATACTGGATTACCGCATAAGCCAAGCAAATCCATTTGCGTCGAGCCAAGGATGCAGTGTTTGAAGACGGTTCTTCAATGGAGGCTTCCCCAACCGAAGTCGGTCCGCACGAAGGACCCCACCTGTGACAGACTCCAATATACTCAGTGCCCACGCAACGAGGACGTTGCGAACTTAGGTGGGAGAGGATGTCACGGCCCGCAAGCTGTCAAGCCCAAGAGCCCAACAAAGGCCACAACTATGCCAAGCTCTTGGAAGATTCTAGAGACTTCTCCACAATTCCAGCATTGGTCAAGCTTCTAGAAGTCTCTAGCAACCCAACCCTCTCTACACCATTCTTGTATTTAGTTAGATAGTTGTAGAATAATCTAGAACCTTGTAAAGACATGTAAATACATGTAGAGTATTCTAGCTAGGTGTAGAATATTCTGGAGATTTAATCTCCACTATTAGACTAGATTAATCTAGAACATTTCTTAAGGAGGTGGCTCACCTATAAATAGCCAACCCCCCCTCATTTGTAAATCATCCTAGAAACTCAAGCATTCTAGTATCCAAAGCATTGTAAAGCTTCCTTCATAGCAATACAATCTTTGTTTTCCATTCAAGCTCTTCTACTCTTTTCTCTCAAATCTCTCTTGTAAGGCTTACTTAGCAACATTCTCATAGAATTTGCCTAAGTGCCGCACGGGTGTGCTGCGCAAACTTTAACCCCGTGACAAGCCGCTGTGTCAGTACTCCAGATTGGGGTCCAAGTCCAAGAGTCTCATGCATCTCTATGTGATAAAACAATAAAATGCATTCACAAGAATTAACATTGAATCAAGAGAAACAGAACATCTCCATCAATTAAATTATATAAACTGCATCAAACACAAAGAGCGAGTGCAATGTATAGCTTCAATAAAAATAATGAGAATTGACAAAGACTCGGACCTTTTTTCATTATCGTCCCAGATTTTCTAATCTAAGATCAAAAAATTATATTTCTGCACATGGGCTCTCATAAAAACAACTGTTTTATGGCAAAGATCCGTACCTGAAGCTGCTTCCTCTTTTATTTCGATTTGAGAATACGATTCACACTTCAAAACTGAATCAATTTCTAGGACGGTCGGTTTAGGGATTATCGGCAGCAATGTGTGTGCTTTTCACAACCTCAACGCAAAAGTTGTCATGACAATCTCTCTGGTTTGGATTTGAGTTCTTTTGAGAGAGAAGACGATTCGCGGTTATATGTATTATCGGTTGCGGGTTCAGGTACCATTCGGTTTGGTTAGCTCCGGTTTTGGGTTCTATTAATACTACGTGTAATTTTCTTACAGTTTTCACGTGTTATTTCTTAAAAAAAAAATATTTAAAAAAAAAGTCAATTTAAGATAGTTCAAAAGAATTATCCTAATCGAACATTTATTATTATTATTTTTTGGAAGCTAATTTTTAAGAAATAATATGATAATGATAATATTACATGAATTATGACAAAACGTGACACTTTATTATTTTTTGTTGTTGCATTTTAATAAAAGCTTGAAAATCAAATCCATGGATAAAACATATATAGAAATCAAAATTCACAAATCAAATCCATGGATGACTAACAGTATCTAGATATATAAGTTTGGAAAAAAGCAGTTACGTGGCATAAGAAGCACGAGAACACACAATTGAAGAAAGAAATCAACATCATGAACAAAAAGAAGACGTAGAAACCAGAGAGTAAACGGGTACTAGTAAAACATGTTGGAAAAACATAGTAAACGGGTGTTCTAGATATATAAGTTTGGAAAGGCACAGTTTGGTGGCATAAGAAGCACGAGAACACACAATTGAAAAAAGAAATCAGTATCATGAACAAAAAGAAGAGATATAAACCAGAGAGTAAAGGGGTAGTAGTTAAACATGTTGGATATATAACGTATTATGTACAATTCATATATCACAAATTCACAATTCATATAACATTTGATAGGACATAAAAGAAGTAAGACTATAGTAGATAACAAGGAATTAAACGGCACCTAGTTGAATATTGTAGGACAATGATATAGTTTGCAGTGCACTTAAAAAAAAAAACAAATTCTAACATTATATTTGGTATGAAAAAAAACACAAAAAGAAAAGAGAATACATAAACACACAGCATATATAGAAATCAAAATGTAATAAATAAAATCCATGGATAGCTAGCGGCATTATAGATAAATAAGCTTGGAAAAACAAAGGTTTGTAGTACAAAAAACACGAGAACACACAATTGAACAAAGAAATCAACATCATGAACATGAAGACAATAGTAAAACATGTTGGATATAACATATTATGTACAATTCATAAATCAACTTTCTAATATTTTTTGTAATTCCTTATTATATACAATCCATATATCAACTTGCAATGTTGTGCTTTGATCAAAATACCTAGCACAATGGCCTCTTTCTGATCATAAAACTAACTTGTCACCATCACTATGGTTCGTACAAACAAACCTAATGTACAAATATCTAATTATCTATATCATTAAGCAACTTAGAAATGTAATGACATGAAACTTGACACAAACTTGAGTGAAACAACTCTCATCTCTGTACAAATGAAATCTTAAGAGAAATGTAAACTCCATGGACTTTGTCATTGAATATACCAAAATATTTTAAAAATATTTTTATTGTTCTTATGGATTTTTTTCCAATTATATTCAACTTAAATATATATAATTAATGAAAAAAAAAATGAAATAGAATCCTAAACATATGTATATTTTAGTCATTGTAATTAATCTCAATACTTTTATCATTTATAATAAAATTACTAAATATATGTATATTGTTTTTGGCCTATACAATAGCTTTGAAAATACAATTAACCAAACATCTGTCGATTACTTTTACCATTGATTATTTTTTTTTAATACAATTAACGGTGATTATTATAAAATTTATAACAATATCAAACTATCCCTAATCGAAGAAAGAAAAAGCAAATAAAATTTAGAGAGATATGGCATTAGTCATACGAATCTCAGTATAATCAATGTCGTCATTTTGGGAATCCGAAGATAATTTAGCAAGGCTAAGAAGGCTCCCAGTTGCAAGCATTGCCTTAGGGTTGATATCATGCAAACACCTTCGATACAAACTCTTGCATGCACAAGAAGCCGCATCAAACAATTTTTTGTTCTTCTTCTGATTAGGACCCATTAGACAATGACCCAATATTCTCAAAATCGGCTGCACAAGTTCCCATGATAATGGAATCCTCATCCTCTCTCTCTGATCCAACTCTAAACCCTCTCCATTACTACTTACACTACTGTCTTGTTGATCATTATCCCCGCCGCTAGCCCAAGCCTCACAAAATTCACAAAAATCAATCTTGGAAGCCACAGGGAGTTGTGATATTTTGCTGTAATATAACTCCAATGCAACCCCAACAATCCTGGCTCTTTTGGTTGATCTCACTGTTCCATGTGGCTCCAGGCTTGGAGATATCACTGCTAGGTTTAGATTCGTGGCATTGTTCTTCACCGTGTTAGACTCGTGATAAATACTTGGGTGCGATATATCGGGGACGTTCACGGTCATGGATTGGCCTGAACGAGAGGTGGTTTCGTGGGCGTAGAGGGCTAGCAAAACGGCCTCAAACCCTGCTAGTGGTTTTCGAAGAGTGACACGAGAGAGGTAGACACCTCCAAGGATGGGGAGGAAGCGAAGGACGACGAGCTGGAGCTGGGGATCGGTGGATTGGAAAGTGTCGTAGAGCCACCGGCAAAGGTTGTCATTGCCGGCGCCTGCGTCAGCTTGCCGGATGAGGCTGCATATCTGGGAAGCGATTTCAGGATCGTTGAGAAGAGAAGAGGATGGGTTAGGGGAATCAGGGACGGTGGTGATGATGGAGGAGAGAGATTCGATTGCTGATTGAGCTTTGAAGGTGGAACGTATCGATGTTGATCTTGTGTTTTCAGTGGCGGTGGTGGCCACGGTGGGAGATGAGTGGTCCGACTCTGAGATTGACATTGGTTTGTTTAAGGTTGAGAGAGACAAAAATTAGTAGGAAACTGGTAAATTTATAATAGAAGAAAAGAGAAACCATCTATGACTGTTAGTTCATTAAGGAATAAAAATAGGATCATATGTTTACTTTCCCAAATTACTCTCTCGTTCAAATCTATCTATTTTTTTTTTTTAAGGTTTCATTTTCTCTTTAGCGTGATAATCTACAAAATGACCATCCATTGTGATTTATTTATATAAAATTCAGATTTATTTGGATAGACATTATGATTTTGAGTGCGGTGGCACGTAATGTTCTATTTGAAGAAAGTATTTATACGAATTACACCAGGTGGAAAGAATATAAAATTTTATATTTGGCAATTCATGGACTAAGTAATTTGCTCTGGTTGTATCACATTGGTTGTCCTGAACATTTTCCTATAAAGATACTCTTATATAAACCTGAGGCTTCCAAGATTAAAGTTCATGACATTAAAACAGTTTCTAACAAAATGCCAATTTCTATAAACCCAAAAACTGTATAGAATGGCAATAGCAAAAGTTGAAGAGACCCCGGTAATAAGGAACAGACCACCAAAGCTATCAATGGTAAGAGGATTCACATTGTTTGAAGTGTCCCCAATTGTCACCATTGGCTGGCCTTTAAACCATGCATTTTCCATCATAGTAAGCCTCCCATCTGCTCTTAGTTTCGCAATTGCCCTTGACATCTCTGGGACCAACGGAGAACCTTTACGAAAAACCTGAAACGTAAGGCATTCATAATTCAGGGTGTCAGGAGTGACGGAAATTGAGAGAGTCCGGTAGTAATCCCCACTTAGAGAAATATTAATTTTGAGGAAATGATACTTACAAAGGCAAAGCCATTGGTGGTGGACATTGATCCAACCATGGAATAATCTGCAGAATACTTTGAGAGGAAGATCTTGATGTATGGAATCTCATCAACGATAGCAGAGACACCACCCTTCTTGCTCCCTCTCGATAATGCATTAGCATAGTCTTCGGGCGAGGCAAATGGCTGGAGATTAGTATCTTTGAAGTTCAAATTGCTGATGAAATCTTTTGAGCCCATTTGGTATCCAATGTAGCTCTTCTTTGGGTTCAATTGGAGATTTATTTGTTGAACTGTGATCATTGAAGTCAAAGTTGCAGTGTAACTTGAAGTCAATATAAGCACAACAAACACCCACACAATCACTACAAATCTTGACAAATTGCTTATCAACCTTTCTCCTGTATCACAAAAAATGTCAAGTTGATGAATGATTTTGCTAATTTTGGAATTTGAATATATTGGATTTGAAATCACAAAGTGCTCACTGTGGGCGAAAACAAGGGTCGAGAAGGAGAACCAGGATATGGTTCCGATTTGCTGAGAAATCGAGCCTTGGAATTCATTGTTAATGGGATGCTCAATCAACCAAATGACAATGCCAGTCAAGATAAAAAATGAAGCACTTGATAACCAAAGATCAGTAGTTAGAGGCTCTAGGAAAATCCACATTTGGTTTTTTCTCTCTTTTTGCGCTACCATTCCAACTCCTAAGTCACTATAAGGCAATGTAAAATCAACATATAAAGATCTGTTCTCTGTGATTGATATATCTCCAACAGCAGCATCGTAATCCTGTTTCGTTTTAAATCACAAAGAAGCAAAAATGTAATCAAAGGCTTGACATAAATATAAGGGATTTCCAACAAGTGTATAACTATAAAATACCTGAAGATAGATGTGATCAATAAGTTCACCGTAAGATCCTTTGTTCTCTCCATTGGCATTCACAAATGGTATGAATTCATAATCTACTTCATCATCTTCTAACATCCCGATGGCCGTCTTGAATACTTCTATACAGAACCCTGATATGATTGTTGCATTAGTTTGAAGATCGCGATCTACGTTCACTAATTCAGGGAACCCAACATTTCGAGGAACAGCAATTTTAAGCTTTTTACCGGATATTTTCATGTCATAACCTTTTGGAATAGTAGCAGATCCTCCGGGCCAGATAACGTCTTCCAAATCATGATTAGTAGTTGAAGCTAGATGTCTTCCAGGATCGGATGAATATAGTTCTCTAGTAAATTTTCCGACAGAAGTCCAAAACCCCAATCTTCTATAACTTTTTCCAATCACATTGACTATCTCAAATGCATTAATAGAGATTAGCTTCCCATTAATACACTGGAAATCACCACTTAATCCCCTGAATTTAAGTTGAAATATTTCTTTGAGAAGCATTGATCCACCTGTAGATGTGGTGATGTTTTCTAAATCCATCAGGGTCAGTTTGTTATTTGGCTTTCTGCTCCAAGAAATCTTGGAGCTCACCTTGTCAACTGCTTCTGCTAGACCCCAAGCGACATCATATGCCCGAATACAAAATGCACTTGACTCTATATCATATGCTTTCATGTTATGTTCAGAAAGAAATAATTTCATTCTCAATCTTGAAGTAAAATTATGCAGCTCATCTGAAGCTGGAATGTAGGATTTGAGACCGATCACACCTTGCATCGAGTCAGTGACCGATGATAATGATGATCCCACCAAATTCGAGTGATCTATGCTATTTAAAGTCATGATCCAGACATACCCTTTTGATATCATTCCTAACTTTTTCGCGGTCTTGAAAAACCGAGATGTAAGAGAAGGTGACAAATGCACAATGAAAACTCTTTGTTGAAAAGCCTTGAGCCTGCGGAGTTCTTCAGTGATTTGGATATCATTGTATGAAGCAGAAAGAGATCTCTTGGAGGCAATGCGGATGCTTTTCTCTTGCAAGGAATCAGCTAAATGTGGTATGAAAAATGTCCAATCATCGATGTCTTCGTGTACAATAATAACATCCCTCCATTTGAATTCTTCAACTATAGCAGAAATGGCTGTGGCTTGAGAGGATTCTTCTTGGCTGATTTGAACTGAGTAAGGATATTTGTGTAATGATGAAGTCGTAGTAGTTTCAGACAATGAAATCACAGGGATTTTAATTTTGTTTCCTAGCTCAGCTAAGAACTTTGCTTCTAAGGATGTTTGTCCACCGATGATTGCTCTTACTTTGAAATTTTGCAGAAGATCAACAACTGCATTTGCACAAGTTATTATGATTACAATATATGTAGTTTGAAAGCAAATCATGTCAAAATGTGTATTGATAAAAGAAACCCAAGCTTAATTACCGGAAGCTAGAGCACGAAGAGGTTCTCCTTTAGAATCCCTATTGTGGATAACAATTCTTGTTTTGGAGTAACCACGTACGCTGTGGAAGTCTGAAATCGCCATGGAAATGCAGCTTTGCAAAATCCTACCCTCCCATGAACCCATATCAAGAATTACACCAACATCAATCTCCTCTTCAACACTTTTTTGATGAGTTTTGTTGGTTTCAGCAAACAAGGGACCAAGACAGCTTAAAAGTAACATAACAGAACAAACTAAGACTTGGTTCATACTAATCTTATTGATAATCCCCATGATTAATTGATCAATATTCCATCTAGAAAGACGTGTTCGTGTAATTGTGTAAATATGAGGATGGCTTGTAGTCTTGGACATAAAGTTAAGGTTGATTTCTTGTATAAATAAAGAGATTGAATAGTCTCAGGTAGACTTGTTAGATAGTATAATTAAATTGGAAGTTGTAAGAAGCAAGCACTGCTATGACCTTTCAAAATTTGATCAAGGTTAGGGGACTTCCAAGTCTGGTACCAAGTTTCAAAGTAATTTACAAGAACGTTCGACACAGTTTACATTTTCTTGGAGAGGGTTGTTGGAATAATAAGTTGTCTAAAATTACTGTTGACAAATTGGCTCAATTTTCTCTTTCCATTTGTCACCTGCGTTGCTGACAATGAGAAAAACCAAACCACCGGTCACATTCATAACAACAACCACCATATAGAAAATGGGAAGGGTTGACACTTCTAGGGGATGACAAAATGGGCTGGGTTTAGAGGGTCTGACCCTTACCCGTATGATGAGGGGTGGGTTAATCCCAAACCTTATCATTAAAAAGCCCATAGTAAACCCTTAATTGTAAGCCCAAACTAATTGTGGGTTGGTTGTAGATTTTAACTAGGGTTCATTTTAAACCCTAAAAAAGCCCACTTCATCCTAAACTTTCTAAATAAGAATATCATCCGTACTACACTTCTCTTCAAAAAAAACAAAGGGATATCATTTGCATCCTTATAGTTTGCTATATTATACACTTTACCCTCTTTAGTTTTAATAATCGTTATTCTTCCCACTGAAAAACAAAATATTAGACACTTTACCTCCTCTACTTTTAGCAATGACCATTCTCCCCCTAAACAAAAATATTAGACATTTTGCTCCCTAACCGTTAGGAATTCCGTTAGTCAAGTACTTTGACCCTCAAAAAATCAATTAAATGACCTTATTACCTTTGAACACATGAGTTATGCCCCATAATGAAACCATTAATTGTTTTTAAAGAAGAAAAAAAATCAGAAAAAAACTAATAAAAATATAAAAAAAAAACAGAATTGAAAATAAAAAAATATTTAAATAAAAATTAATATAAAAAATTAAATGTAAAAATAAAATAATTATTTAAAAAACATTAATATAAAGAATGAAATGTAAAAATAAAAAATTCATTTAAAATTCGTTAATATAAAGAATAATAAAATAAAATAATTGTAAAAAAATTAAAACAATATTAAAATTTATTTTGAAATATTGAATTGGTTTTTGTTTTTGGAAATACTGAATTTTTTTGTTAACAATTTTTTATTTTTTTATTTTCAACTCTATTTTTTTAAAATAATTTTATTTATTTATTTCTGATTTTTTTATTTTAAAAGAATTAGTTGTATCATTAGTGGGCATAACTCATGTGTTCAGGGTAGTAAGGTCATTTCATTGATTTTTATTATGGTCAAAGTACTTGACTAACGGAATTCTTAATGGTCAAGGGGAAAATGTCTAATATTTTGGTTTTTAGGGGGGAGAATGACCATTACTGAAACTAGAGAGGGTATAGTGTCTAATATTTTATTTTTCAGGGGTAGAATGACCATTACTGAAACTAGATAGAGCAAAGTGTCTAATATGACAAACTATAAGAGGGAAAAATGATTGTATCCCAAAAATAAACACTAACGACAATCAACACTTCTCTTAAAAAAAACGAAAACCAGCTCGTCATTCGTCTCTTGTCGTCACGCCACCGTCGAAGCATCACGACTTTCGCCGCCAGTCACCACTAGTCACCACCAATCGCTTCTGACGAAACTTCCTCCAGTCGCCTTCTCCCTTCCGGTCATCTTTAGCGTGTTCGTCATCTAGGAATCACTTATTGTTTAATTTCTATATCGGAACAATTCTTAAGCTTTCCAAATGGAAGGTTGAAGATCTTCAAATTTCCAGATCTTCAACTTTTTTTTTTAATTCTTTGTTTGAGTATTTGAGTTTTGCTTGATGAAAAGTTGTTTTTGATGGATACTCTGTATGTAGATTTTTCTTATTAAATTCTTTGCAAAAAAAAAAAATTGAAAAAAAAATTCTGAAAAATTTTAGATTGGAGGCTGATGATTGTGGTGGAGAGAGATAGAGGGTTGATGATGCGGTGTGGAGACCGAAGAGATTAGAATGATGAATTGATGAGTGTTTTTTTTTCTTTTTTCAATTATTTATTTTAAATATTAAAAATAGTAATTTAAGGGATAAAAAAACACCTTAAATGAACTCTAAAAAATTAATTAAATAAAAAAATTATTACTTAAAAGTGAAGAGTGAGTCTCTCATGAGAGATCCCTTATTTCTATTTCGGTAAGAACCATGATAAAAATACATCGTATTTTGATCTATGTTCATTAAAATCTACCTATGAACAAGTTTTGAGAATATTTTGAATACTATAATTATTTTCTTGAATTTTCTCTATATTTCGCTTATTTTTCGATACCTTTATATTTAACAAAATTTAGATAAATAGTTCTAGCGCTCAAAAAAATCTCATAAAGTTTTTCATGTGTAGATTTCATTGAACTCATCATCTGTAAAAAAAATCATATTAAAATTCATTAAGATGGATGTATTTTCATTATGGTCCTTACCGAAAATTAAAATAAAAGATCCATCATGAGAGACTCACTCTAGAAGTGAAATATGACATTATGGGTCAGATCCAAATTAAGGTTACAATATGGTTAATAGTACAGGTCAAATTACAAGTAAAAAATATACGAAAAAAATTCGGGTCAAATTTTGGATTTGAGGATCACAATGTGTAAGTAACATTAATGGTCAAAGCTAAGGTTTGGGTAAAGCCCTAACTCTTGGGGGTTATGTTCCATCCCTACCCGCATTCATAAATTTCTTATTTGGCCAGAGTTTAAGCCCTTTTTAAATTATGTCGGCTTTTTTAGGGATTGGGTCCAGTGAGGACATAAGCCCTCAAATTGCCAACCCTAGTACTCTTTGTCTTTCTTCTATAAATAAGATCCTCGACAAAGTAAGGGAAAACAAGCAACGAGAAACAATTCTGTATTCTGTGCTTGTAGAGAGAGTTCCAGTGAGAGTTGAGAGAAATTCTGTTTTCTGTATTTGTATTAATTTCTCCAATAATATCAGATTGTTACCTCATGTGGACGTAGGTAATTGACGAATCACATAAATATATGTGTTTGTGTGTTGTGTACACTTTTCTGTCTAATTTCTAGCAATTTCCATAACAAATTGGTATCAACGCTTTGGTTTCTGGTAAATTCCAGAAATTTCAAAGTGCTCTAATCGTTGTTCGGAGGATACCATTATATTTCTCTCTAAAATATGATTCTAACACAACATACCACATTTTAAATAGAGCTCTAATGAACTCTCTAGCTTCGGTCAACTTCGAAAAAAATTCCAGAACTTTTTCTGTAATTTTTCAAGGAAGAAGACGACACTGTAGCCGTTAGGTTGTCTCACAGACAGGACCAATCAGTTGCCATATCATCACCATATTACCGTTCAGTCATCTATCACGTCGTCGTACAGTCAATCGTCACGTCAGCTATACACCTCGTCTCCAGTTAAGGAATATTCTGTTTCCATCAGAGAATATTTTGTTACTGCAAAATATTCCATTAGCCTAACGGAATATTCATGAATCAACTCGGTCCAAAAGTATTTTAGACCCAACTCGATACAATTTTCACCCATTTTCGACTGAGTTAGACCTATTTTCGACTATTTCGACCTTTCTGGATGCATCAGTGTCACTAGTTTCATCTAATTCCGCTTGTAAGTATTGTTCGTGACTTATTCAAGCTTTATTAACTCTGTTTTCGAGCACGATGGAAGAACCAAAAGCAAGAGAAATCTTGGAACAGTCTACTGAACCTTAAACATTGGCATCAACCAACAGTTCTTGGGAAAAGAGCTAGATATCTAATGTGAAGTTTGATATTGAGAAGTTTGACGGCACCAACAACTTCGACATGTGACAATGCTTTGAGTTTAGCAGTTCAGGATTTGTTATTCCGGGAAGGATCAGATATTGGTTTGAGTTTCAAACCTAAGGATATTTTCGATAAAGATTGGAATATGTAAATCGTCAAGCCTGCGAAATAATTCGGTTGTGTCTAGCCAATGATCAGAAGTAAATTGTTATGAAGGAGACTATGGCATCAAGTCTTTGGAAAAAGTTGGAGGACAAGTACATGACGATGAGCATAGAGATTCTACTCTACCTAAAGAAGAAGCTCTTTCAATTCCAGTACAAGAAAGGTATTTCTATGATTGATCATTTGGATAATTACAATAAGATTCTCGCCAACTTACAAATTTTAGATATTGAAATTAGTGCTGAAGATAAGGCATTACAGTTGTTAAATTTCCTGCCTGATACCTATGAACACTTAACCACAACTCTGTTATATGGAAATGATGATGTTAAATTCAGAGATGTTTCTAATCCTCTAGTAAATAATGAGTATTGGAGGAATGACCAGCTTGATCATAGAGACTTAACATTAGAAGCGCTGGCTGTTTCCCGAGGCAGGACAAACAACAGAAGATCTAGAGTACCCCAGTGAGCGTGGTAAATCTCGCTCAAAATCAAGAGGAGCATCTCGGTCAAAACCAGGAGGAGAATCATCATTTAGACATCCTGCCAAGGATGAGTGTGCCTATTGTCATTAGAAAGGGCACTGAAAGAAAGATTGTCCAAACAGTGACAAATCTAATGTGAATGTTGCAGATAAAGTTGATGACGGAGAGGATTCAGCTTTTACAGTTTCATCATCAGATAACCATTCTGATAGATAGATTATGGATTCCGACTGATCCTATCATATGTGTCCCAATAGGCAATGGTTCTCAAGCTTCTAGAAACTTGACTGAGGAGTTGTGCTTATGGGCAACGACAACACCTGTCGGACGAAAGAGATAGGAACTATTCACTTGAAAATGCATGATGGTACAACCAAATGATTGACAGGCGTCAGATATGTCCTTGATCTGAAGAATAACCTCATTTCACTAGGGGACTTAAACTTCAATGGTTACAAGGTGAACATGGAAGGTGGAGTCCTGAAGGTTGTACGAAGTGCATTCTTCGTAATGAAAGGTACTCGACAAAGAAATCTATATTTCTTGGTCGGGTACACAGTTATAGGGAGAGCAACCTTCTTCAGCAGTTTCAATGATGAATCATCCGATACATCCCGACTCTAGCACATTCGCTTAGGGCATGTCAGGGAGAAGACTTTACAAAGTTTGGTGAAGCAAGGTCTCTTGAAAGGTGCCAATATAAGTAAACTTGATTTCAGCGAGCATTATGTCATGGGAAAATAGATGAGAGTCAATTTCGGCACTGCCGTTCATCGTACAAAAGCAACATTTGATTACATTCACACTGATATTTGGGGGCTTTCCAAAAATGCTTCATTGGGAGGTAAACATTATTTTATGACTTTTATTGATGACTTCTCCAGTTATGTCTGGGTATACACCATGAAGCATTAGGGTGAAGTTCTAGATATCGTTCTTCAATAGAAGAAGATGATTGAAACCCAGACTGGAAGAAAGATCAAAAGGCTTCGATCAGACAATGGTGGAGAATACAAATCAGATACTTTCATAAAGTACTGTCAGAATGAAGGGATAATCAGACATTTTACAGTTCCCGGCATGCCACATCAGAACGGTGTAGCAAAATGGATGAATCGTACTTTGGTGGAGAAAGTTCAATGTATGTTTTCTCAGCCTGGTCTTAACAAGGCATTCTGGGTAGATGCTTTGATGTATGCCTCTTATATTGTCAATAGACTACCTTCTTTTGCACTTGATGGGAAAACTCCCAAGGATGTATGGTCGAGACAACCTGTTTCTAATTATGATCGATTGCATATATTCGGATGTCCAACATACTTTCATGTTACTGAAACTAAACTGGGTCCTAGAGCCAAGAAAACTATTTTTGTGGGCTTTGCTGAAGGAGTTAAGAGATCCAGACTATGGAATTCTGAGTCAAAGAATATCATCTGAGCCGAGACGTTACCTTTGACAAATCTACGATGTTAAAGCAGACACCTCGAGATACAGAGAATGAGAATCCAAAATATCTACGACGGGTGGAGTTTGAGACTCCCAAGAAGTCAGAAAAGGCTTCGTCGATTATCGATCATCCTGATGATGATTCTAATAGCCAAGACGAGATATCAGTTGAGGTGGAGGATACAACACCACTATCTGAGATTAGACAACAACCTAAATCCATTGCGACCAGCAGAACAAAAAGAGACATTCAGAGGCCTGCTCGTTACACAGAAATTATGGCATATGCTCTTCCAGTGACTAATGATGATGTCCCATACACTTACAAAGAAACTATGGACTGTACGGACAATGTCAAGTGGAAGATGGCATTGAATGAGGAGATGCAATCACTACACTATAATGAAACTTTGAAACTGACACAACTTCCAAAGGGAAAAAGAGCTATAGGGTGCAAATGAGTCTATGCCAATAAGGAATGTGCTCATGGCAAAGACAACATCAGATACAAAGCCAGATTGGTAGAAAAAGGATACACATAGAAGGAAGGAATATACTACAATGAGGTATTCTCACCTGTTGTCAAGCATTCGTCTATTTGGATCTTATTGGCTTTGGTTGCACAATTTGATCTCGAGTTAGCTCAACTTGACATGAAGACCGCATTTCTCCATGGTAAGTTGAACTAGTGGTGTAAAAGTGGGCAAGTCCGACCCGTTTTGGCACGGCACGATCCTGGTGGACCATGTCATGCCGGTCTGCGTGCCAGCTAGGCGGGCCAAACAAGCCGACCCACTTTTTTTTTAAAAATATATTAAATTTTTTAATAATATCATAGAGTATGGACATCATAGAGTATTGGGATGTGGCACATAACCCTTATCCAAGTAAGTATGTTTTCCTTTACTTTTCATCATTTTTATATAGATTATATCTCTATTCATTTTTCTTATGTATACGATGTGGGATGTGGGATTGAATTTTAATTTCCATTTATTGATATAAGTATATAACATAATGATATTCTCTTGAGTCCATTTTTTTTAATCTAAATATAAAAAACATGAAGAGAGTTGGGAGGTCTATTAAAATTAAATAATGGTTTTGTTAAAAAAAAATCAAATAAGCCATCTTTTGATATTATATTATTATGCAATAATTTCCATCTTTTCTATCTATGAACAAAAATCATATATATATATATATATATATATATATATATATATATATATATATATGTCATTAAATATCATTAACATATTATTCTTCTCTAATCTTGGTCATAGTAAGTGTTTATAACCATAGTTGTATTCAATCTCATATCCCACATCGGATAAATAAGAGCATTAAAGAGAGGTTTAACCAGTATAAAAAGGACAGAAAGACAAATGAAAACTTACTTATCTAAATAAGGGTCCTATTAACAACATAAATTCAAAAGATTTTTTTAGGTATTTTTGACTTCAAAATTCCTTATGAGAACCTGAGTTTTGACGGTTGCAGTTTAAAACCAAATATGGTACACATATGTATATAATTTAGCCATTTGTTTTTTCATTTGATAGTTTTTGTTGTATATAATTAACATTAAACTTGTATTCTTAGTTTAGTTTATATTTTTTTAATAGCATAATTATGAGAACCTAGATTTTGACTATATTGATTTGAAACGAAACCATCAAAACCACTAATGAAGTTTTTTTTTTTTAAAAGGTCATTAACATGTTTTTATATACAAGTATAGTAGTCATTTTTCATTTGATTATTTTTATTGTCAATATTTGCATTAATAGTACAATGTATAAATCATTTTTTGTAGTTTAACTAGAAGAATATCCGAACATAGTTAGCAATATTTGCATTAATAGTACAATGTATAATCATATTTTATAGTTTAACTATAAGAACAGAGGTTTCATAGAAACCACCAAACAGGGTTCATATATGCAAGTATTATAGCCATATATATATATAACTACTCAATACCAATCGAGCGATATGAATCATATATCTAGCTACACTTTCATGTGTAACACCCTAAGAATCAAAGAGTAATTAAATAATTTGATATGGAATGCTAAGACATAAATCATTAATTACTTCACCCAAAATAACTAATAATCAGGAAATAACTCCAAATAAACCATTCTAAAATGAAAATATATCTCTAAAAAAATTCAACAATAATGTTTAAAACACTCTAAAGGAAAATTAAAATAATAAAAAGCACCTAAACTGAAATTCTAAGTAACAAAACAAAACAAGAACATTACATATAATCTCAATAACTTCCAACTCCTGGAAGTCTACTGCTCTAATGGTCAACTTCTAAGATATTTAGTCTATAAAATATTAAATGACAAGGGGTGAGTTGTCAACTCAATAAGTATTGCATAATACGCAATCGAAAATATTTATGAAATTTTTGATGTTCATATACAATTAAAAGTGCAAAAGTAACATTTTTAAATACAAGTAAAACTTGCAAAAGTAATATTTTAAACTATAAGTAAACTTGTTAAAGTAACATTTTCAAATATAAGTAAAACTTGCAAAACGTACTAACGTTTTCAATATACGATAACAATGAATAACATTTCATAAAAATAGGCTCGTGTCAAGTAGTGTCACCAACAGCACCGGTGACCCGACCATTTACATTTCAAAAATTGGTACAAAACCAAAATAATAACATTTCATTTGTCGTGCGTGTTGCATTTACGTTATCATCGGTGATCAACATTTCATTTCACATTTCATTTACTATTGACGTTGAGTTAAAACATTAATTTCAATATATATATATATATATATATATATATATATATATATATATATATATATATATAACAATACATTTGTATTACTAAGTCATAAAAGAGCCAAACATTTAAGTTTTTAAATAAATAGTTTCAGTAAAGGTAAAACTCATTTAAAAAGAATTAGGTATTACTAAGTCATAAAAGAGCCAAACATTTAAGTTTTTAAATAAATAGTTTCAGTAAAGGTAAAACTCATTTAAAAAGAATTAGGTAACAAATATGTAAAGACTAAGTAGAAAATTGAGTTTATAAACATATATAAACGTATATAATAAAAATTTCAGAACATAACAATATGATAAATAAATTTGGTTTCTAAGAAAACATGTGTGCAATTACATACTATGCAACAACAACAAAATTCTACTTACCTTTGATGATAGCAAGTCTAAGGTTTTACTAACGATATTGGGAGATCACGAGAGGAACCTAAACATATAGAATATAATCCCTCAATTAAACCAGTCAAATAAAAGAATCTAACTCAACTTTATAAATATTTTTTTTATCCATTTTCATGAAGAGATTTCAGAAAAACAGATTTTAGTGCTCAAACATTAGCAATTCGAACATCTTAAGGGACTCCAAAAATTACAAAACCCAGTCAATAAATCTAAAAATCTAATTACTAACTCCCCTTAAAATATCAAAAATTTATCAAACACATAAATTGATATAATTTTCTAAACACACAAGAGTCAATCCTGACAGCATAAATTGTGATCCACTAATCAGACTTCGTATCAAATTTTAACAATCCTACAGACCATTAACAATTCCAAAATTTTATTTATAGATTAAGACATTAGTACTTTAACCCTACACTGAAAATCAGAGTTTTATCTATCTCCGTTTGAGAATTAAAATTCCTACACTACCGAGAGCTCATGACTATCAGTCTAATTATCATGGCTTAAACATCAAATATACCCAATGAATTAAAATAATTATATATCATTAAAATTTACGAAAATTATATCCTTATTCAATTATTCCTCTACAACCATTGTACTGGAAATAAAACTTAAATAAATCCATAATTTTAATTTAAAATTACTCCAATAGAATAAGGTCAGTTTGATGGTTCATAAAATTTGCATACGCAACTGATTTAGAAATAAAATCTCCCTAAGCTAAACACTACCAAATTTTTTGAAAACTATAACACAAGTTGATATATATGTCTACTATTCTCATACCAAAACTCACCACCAATAGAAACCTACAAATATAACTAAAATAAACATCACAGTAAGTTGATTCACCGGTATTAAAACAAATCAAAATTTCAATCTACACTAACACTCAATCTTGAACTCTTTAATGAACTCTAAAATTCCAGCAATTTATTATAGAGATTCATGTATCTATTTCATTCCCTCCACAATGTTTCATGTATTAAAACATCTATATAAACTAAAGTTGAGCAATTGTTAGAGACCTAAATTTTACTAATGAGATATATTGTGTTAGAAAAAAAAAAACAAAAGAGTTTGAAAAAGACTAATGCTTTAATCAAAATTAAAATGAACAAAGTTTATGAAACTATACCTACAAAGAGTTTCAAAGTAGAGGTAGAATGGAATCGATACTTTTTATTGATAATACTTTACAAAACATACATATACATGAGTAGTCATAAAGTAATGGAGATATATGATTAACACTGAAAAATGTATGTTTACTAAAGGATAATATCATCATTTTACACTTCCAAAATGATTAATTCTCCAATTTAGACATAATTTCGTTCGTTCGTTCGCTTAAATAAATGTGTTGTGTAGTAATCAGTGTATTTTTCTTTGTATTTAAGAGGTAATTCGATCAATTCAGAATCATGGAGAAGTCAGATGGCAAAACAAACATCGTTTTCACGTTTAGAACGTCAAAAAACCTTAAGAAGACCACGAAGGACATTTTCATAATTTTGACTATTCACTGTTCACAGTTGACTTTCACTGTTCACTCACGATGCGTTACTGTTCACTCTCGGATGCATTACTGTTCACTCATGAATGAGTTACTGTTCACTGTCACTGTTCATTGATGACATGGCAAAATCTGGACGCTCTATTCTAAATTCATCCAATGGTCAATTTTCATCAATATTTTGTATAAATATGGGGCCTCTCCCCTCTAATTTTGATATTCTGAATCCAAATCTAATGTTAGATTTGTGAAATTCTCTCTCTTTTGTTCTCAAATTCTCAGTTTAAATAAAATAGTTATTTTCTAGTTAATTTATGTCTGGCTAATTTTATATAGCTGGGGTCAAAGGTGATACTGTTGGTATGGAAAATATGATCCAATTTTGGTAAGTTTATTATTTTTATGCTTTCTCCCCTCTAATCTTTGTGGAGTTTTTGAATCACTGTAGATAGACAGATATTTTCTAGCACAGTGAGTACTTTTACACATATTTATCAGAGAGTGGTTTATCCCATCTAATCTTTGTGGAGTTTTTGACTCATTGTAGACAGACAAATATTGTCTGGCACAGTGAGTACTTTTACCTACATCTATTAGAGAGTGGTAAGTGGAGTGGAATACCCTCTCATTGATCTATACTCAATATAAATAATTGGATCATATTCGAATTACCAACAGCGGATCCCTTAGCCCCGGTTTTAATTTTAATTGATTTACATTTTTATACAAGCTTAGTAATTAATTTAGATAATTAATTCTACAAGGACAAGTGAACAACCTTCATGTGGTTCAACCTGGTATTACCGGTTAATTTATTACTTTGACACTCTTATACTTGCGAGTAGGAATACTTCTTTAGGACGTGTCAAGTTTTTGGCGGCGCTGTCGAGGATGTAAGTTTGTCTTTTCTTTGTAGAGGTAATTTTTTATTTATTTCTTTTTAGTTTAGTTTAGTTTTTTTTTGTTTTTTTTTTTGTTTTTTTTTGTTTCTCTCTAATCTTCATTGTTCTTATTTTATATTCATTTGTTATCTTTAATCTTATTTTTACAGTTTAGTCCTTATACTTTTTATTTGCATTTTAGCTTATATCTATTTTGCATTTGCATATAGGACATTTTATTTTTCATTTTTGCATATCAGTTCCTGTAATTATCATATTTTTACTTTAGTCCCTATATTTTTTATTATTTGCACTTTTACCCCAATATTTATACATATTTACATTTATACCCCTAGAATTTTGCATCTTGTTATTTTTATCACTTTTTCTATTATTTTATTCATTTTTGTATATTTCATCTCTATGAACCCTCATTAAATTTACATGAGACGTTGGTCTCGAACATCTAAAGGTGGATTAATTAGGAGATCACAATCACACACATTCACTAACAACATGGCTGAAAACCCACTTAGACATCCAGCAAGAAACCAAGCTGAAAACCTTTTAGACAACCTTGACAACATGTCTCAACACAGCAACCATCCGCCTTATGTTAACCATGACTAACACATTAACCCAAATCCACCTAGAACTCTTAGAAACTACATGAATCCCACACGTACTGGAGCACCTTCATGCATAGCTTTCCCACCAAATGCAACACACTTTAATTTTAAATTGGAATCATTCAACTTTTACCCAATTTTCACGGTCTTGAATATGAAAATCCATATTTGCATCTTAGAGAGTTTGAGGAAGTCTGTAACACTTGCACTGACCAAAATGTTAGCATGGATATAATCAAGCTTAAGTTTTTCCCTTTTTCCTTAAAAGATAAAGCTAAAACTTGGTTACAAAACCTTATGTCAGGATCAATCCAAACTTGGAATGATATGCAACAACAGTTCTTAAAGAAATTTTTCCCACCTCATAGAACAAACTCTCTTAAGAGGCAAATCACTTCATTTGCCCAAAAACTTGGGGAAACACTTTACAAATGTTGGGATAGGTTCAAAGAGTTGTTAAATGTCTGTCAACATCATGGTTTTGAAACATGGAGGATAGTGTCACATTTCTATGAGGGACTCACACCCCAAAGTAGACAAGTCATTAAATTGATGTGTAATGGGGAGTTCAGTGACAAAAATCCTGAAGAAGCACTTGAATACCTTGACCATATCACCGAAAGTGCTTAAAATTGGGACACCATTGGTTCCTATAAGTCCATGAGCAAACCACAACCATCTCCATCTAGTGGAGGCATTTACAATCTTAGGGAAGATCATGACCTTCAAGCTAGATTCACATCCCTAGCTAGGAAAGTTGAAGCTTTAGAAACTAAAAATAGTGAACATGTAAAATCTGTACAAGAAATTGCATGCCATGTATGTGATTCTGATGATCAATTCACTCATAGTTGCCTAACTTTACGGGCCATAAAAATTGCCTTCATGAACAAGCCAATGTTTTGCACACTTTCAACAAGGCAAATTCCAACCCATACTCACAAACCTACAATCCTGGTTGGAAAAATCACCCAAATTTTAGTTGGAGGAACAACAATCAAGCCCAGTCTTCACAACCACTAAGTCCATCACATCCATAAACACACTAGAATTTCCAAAACCCACAAGGTTATGCATCTTATGTCCCATCATCTAGGAAAAACTTTGAAGACACTTTGTACTCATTCATTGAGAAGCAAGAATCTATTAACAACCAAACTGTACAAACCTTGATAGATGTTAAAGATTCTTTGGCAAAGATTGCTTGTACACTCACCACACACGAAAAAAGTAAGTTTCCATCTCAACCACAACCAAATCCCAAAGGTCAGTCAAGTTCCTAGGATAATAACCAACGCCCAGATCAAGTCAATTCAATTATCACTCTTCGTAGTGGTAAGGTCATCAAAAAAATTATTCTTGAATCTAGTAAAAATGATGATGAGTCACTTTCCAAGGGTAAGGAAGGGGTTGATGAAACCACTGTTGACGAAGAAATAATTGAATCCCCACTTACACTCTCATATCCTCAGACTCTTAAAAATTCACAGAAATCGAAGCATTCTCTAGAGATTTTTGAAATTTTCAAACAGGTAAAGATCAATATCCCTTTGTTGAACACAATCAAACAGATACCTTCCTATGCCAAATTTTTGAAGGATCTGTACACTGTGAAAATGAAGAATCAGGTAAGAAAGAAAGTCTTTATGGCTGAACAGGTAAGTTCCATTCTTTCCAATAAAAATGTTTTGAAATATAAAGATCCTGTCTGTCCCACTATTTCCTGTACAATTGGTAACTGTAAAATTGAGCATGCTTTACTTGACCTAGGTGCTAGTGTAAATTTGCTCCCATACTCATTTTATCAGCAACTTAAACTTGGTGAGTTAAAACCGACTTCAACCACACTTTGTCTTGCTGATAGGTCAATTAAAATACCAAAAGGAATAGTGGAAGATGTGTTAGTATAAGTCGATAAATTTATCTACCCAGTAGATTTTATTGTCTTAGAAACACAACATGTTGTTAATGAGTACAAATCAATTCCTGTTATATTGGGCCGACCATTTTTTGCTACTGTTAATGCCTTGATTAATTGTAGGAATGGAATAATGAGCATGTCTTTTGGAAATATGGAAATTAAGCTTAATGTTTTCAACATGTCTAATGAACCATTTGATGATGAAAATGAAGATGAAGATGTAGACATTAATGAAACCATTGTTGAAAATCATGTTCAAAATGATTCTTTTAACTCATCTGAAATTTGTTTGATCAATTCACCTGAGTCAAGCTCGCATTCACATCTTGATAATTGTTTGTAGGTTGCCAAAAAAAGAAAGAGACACTTTAGATTTTGAAGAATTGGAACAGAAAGATGATGAGCCAGAAGAAAAAGCACCCATCAATGATTCATTTCCTAATGATCTTTTATTCTCTATCACAACTTTGCCTTGGTATACTAACATTATTAATTATCTTGCAACAGGAATTATGGCACTCGATTGGAATACACAGGACAGAAAGAAATTTTTGACCAAGGTAAAACGTTTTTACTGGGATGACCCGTACTTATTCAAGTATTGTCCTGATCAAATTGTTCGACGGTGTATTCCAAGCAATGAGGTAAGTAGTGTAATTGAATTTTGTCATTCTGAAGCATGTGGTGGTCATTTTTAGTCAAAGAAAACGGCTGCAAAAATATTACAGTGTGGATTTTATTGGCCCACCTTGTTTAAAGACGCACATGCATTCTGTAAAACCTGTGAAAAATGTCAAAAGTTAGGATCCATTTCCAAGCAAAATATGATACCTTTAAACCCTATTCTTGTCATTGAAATATTTGATTGTTAGGGAATTGATTTTATGGGTCCATTTCCACTGTCATTTGGATTTTTATACATTTTGGTTGTCATTGATTATGTGTCAAAATGGGTCGAGGCAATTCCTTGTCGAAATAATGATCATAAAACAGTGATCAAGTTTTTAAAGGAAAATCTTTTGAGTCGATTTGGAATCCCTTTAGCCATTATCAGTGATGGAAGCAAACACTTTTGTAACAAACCTTTTGAGTCTTTAATAAAGAAATATGGAGTCACACACAAAATTGCCACACCATACCACCCTCGAACAAGTGGTCAAGTTGAGTTAGCAAATAAGGAGATAAAACATATCTTGCAAAAAACGGTTAACCCTGATCGAAAAGATTGGTCTCTTAGGCTAAATGATGCACTTTGGGCTTACCGCACTGAATTCAAAACATCTTTGGGTATGTCTCCTTATCGTTTAGTTTATGGAAAACCTTGTCACTTACCTGTTGAACTTGAGAAAAAAGCATATTGGGCCATTAAAGCTTTCAATTCTAACCTAAATGGTACTGGTGAATTGCGCAAGTTGCAAATAAATGAACTTGAAGATTTAAGATATGATGCGTACGAAAATGCAAAAATTCTTAAAGAAAAATCTAAAACCTTTCATGACAGACGAATTTTAAGAAGATCATTTGAAGTTGGTCAAAAGGTTTTGCTTTATAATTCTCGACTTCATTTATTTCCTAGAAAATTGAAATCAAAATGGAGTGGTCCATTTGTTGTGAAACACGTGTATCCATATGGTGCCCTTGACATTGAGAATCCTATGAATGGTAATGTATTTAAAGTAAATGGACAACGTGTGAAACCATTCTTAGAAAATACAGATTTTTAAAAAGACTCTGTCGTCCTTTTTGATCCTCGTTACAAAGGTGAGTAAACAAATCTTTTGCTTTTGACTTTATTTGTGTTTGCAATTATTATTTTTGTTTTTGTTTGCTTTAATGTTTTGAATTTTTACAGGATTAATTTCTAGGTTCAATTTTTGCTTGGTGTGTTTTGCTATATAACCCCGGTTAAGTAGCGGATAACGGTACTCCGTGACAATTCCAGTCGGTTTAATTCAGTTTCTCAAATAACTGATCCCCAAAACAAGGCATGGATGAAATTTTCACAAATCTGCAAAAACATTTTCCATCGTTGTCCTAAAATGCTCTGAAAATGATTTACAAAGCACGTTCCGAAAGATTACGCTTACTGATGATAAACAACATTCCTGTTAAAATCCGCTGATTGATCGAAGCTAAGGTACGTCTAGCAGTTGAGTCTGTTGATTCATTTATATCTTACATGCCTGGTTTTGGAAGAAGTAACCTTGCAAAAAAATGAAGAGCTAAGAAGTTAGGGGTTACTTGTCACAAATGTGCACGTACAACTTGTAACACACGTTGTCATTCTTTGGGAATGATGTCTAATAATCGGGAAGATAAAATTTTATTCATTAGGCATGGTTTGCGTAGGAAGTCATTGGATAATATCCTAACAACTCTTGATGCACATCCTAGTGGATATGTGCAAATGGCAATTGACCGATTATGACCACAATTTCAAAAAGAACATACACAATATAGTCTTGGGAATCTGACTTTAAAAGACCCTGTTTGCCAATTTATAAGAAAATTAGATGAGAAGCATATCCCCGACCCATAGAGAGAGTTGAAGCCATTTTTGGACGTAAAACCAGAGGAAGATATGAGCCACAATCACAACTACCAGTAAATATCCTTTTGTTTTTATTATCTTTTTATCATCTTTATCTCTGCTTCAAGTCCTCATGAGCTGATTGACCAGTTACAAGCTTTCAATTATGAGCCAGATCCTTCAACCTCCAAAATTGATTGGTCCACTGATGAAGAGAACAAGAAACACAGAATTGATCTGAATCTCAGTTTGTGATTGTCCCATGGTTGTTATGCATTTTATTTTCCTATATTTTGTATTTCTTTTGTTGTTTTGCAGGAATTTGTTGTCTTTCAAGTTGTTCAGGTGATATCTCTAAACCTTACCTCTTTCTAAAGACATTGGGGACAATGTCTCGTTCTGGTTGGGGGAAGGGGATAATTGATTCAATAACCTTTGTTTTTTTAAAAAAAAAAACTAACTTCTGACCATTTTTTTTGTAAAGATGGCAGAGTAAGGAGATCTTTTAGATACTTCTGATACGCATCTTTGTAGTTATGATGCATTTTTTTTCCTCTCTTCTGACTATTGAAATTTATAAACTCTCCATTGTGATATCATTGACTAATCCTTTTGTTCATTAAGTCATCTTGAGAAATTTTTCTAACTATTCTAGACACACGCACATTGACACGTGATTATGTGCAGTAAGTTGAGATTGTACGATATTGAGTTCTGAAACATCATTCAAGGGTAACAACCGAAGGCAGTGGTCTTGTTTAAAAAACTATATAGTAATAATAATAATAATAATAATTTTATGTGTTGTGACCAAAACTCTTACTTAGTAGTCGGGCATCATGCCTCCGTAAGCATAGAGTGTTCGCGTAAAACGGTGGAGTCTGGATAAGAATAAAGTGCAGTTCCGTAGCCTCTTTAACTCGAGCAATTAAGTCCGATGGGTGCTTTAACACCTAATGCCCTAAGACCAACTGATTTGGGAGTCATTAACCCAAAGCTCGTTACACGGGTTAAAGAGAAAGTTTAAGGGAATTGTACTAAAAAAAAATATCTGCAATCCGAGTAATTAAGTTCGTAGGAATATTTTAACACTTAATGCCCTAAAGCCAACTGGTTTGGGAGTCATTGGCCTAAAGATCACTACATAGATTAAAGATGGAATGTTTGTTTCCAATTTTGTTGTATTAAAAAAAAAAAAACTTCTGCCTAAGGAAAAAGCCCTGGTGAGATTTCGGAATGAAAATGTTGTTTGATTTCAATTGAATCTCATAGTTATCGTGTTGATCTTTATTGAGCACAAGAAAGTTTGATTGATAACTCAATTGATGGCTGGTTGTCAAAGGGTGAGAAAAGAGGTATGGAAGAGTTTGTCTATTTGGTAGTTTAATTTGAATTTTTACTATTTTCGCTTTAATTGCTAGGGACTAGCAATAAGCTGGTTAGGGGTGTGATTAACATAGAAAAATGTATGTTTACTAAGGGATAATATCATCATTTTACACTTCCAATATGATTAATTTCTCAATTTAGATATAATTTCGTTCGTTCGCTTAAATAAATGTGTTGTGTAGTAATCAGTGTATTTTTCTTTGTATTTCAGAGGTAATTCGATCAATTCAGAATCATGGAGAAATCAGATGGCAAAACAAACATTGTTTTCAAGTTTAAATCGTAAAAAAACCTTAAGAAGACCACGAAGGGTATTTTTAGTAATTTTAACTTTTCACTGTTCACAGTTGACTTTCACTGTTCACAGTTGACTTTCACTGTTCACAGTTGACTTTCACTGTTCACTCTCGGATGTGTTACTGTTCACTCATGGATGGGTTACTGTTCACTGATGACGTGGCGAATCTAGACGCTCTATTCTAAATTCATCTGATGGTCAATTTTCATCCGTATTTTGTATAAATAGGGGGCCTCTTCCCCCTAATTTTGATATTCTGAATCCAAATCTAATGTTAGATTTGTGAAATTCTCTCTCTTTTGTTCTCAAATTCTCAGTTTAAATAAAATAGTTAATTTCTAGTTAATTTATGTCTGGCTAATTTTATATAGCTGGGGTCAAAGTTGATACTGTTGGTATGGAAAATATAATCCAATTTTGGTAAGTTTATTATTCTTATGTTTTCTCCACTCTGATCTTTGTGGAGTTTTTGACTCACTGTAGAAAGACAGATATTGTCTAGCACAGTGAGTACTTTTACCCATATCTATCAGAGAGTGGTTTATCCCCTCTAATCTTTGTGGAGTTTTTGACTCATTGTAGACAGACAGATATTGTCTGGCACAGTGATTACTTTTACCCACATCTATTAGACAGTGGTCAGTGGAGTGGAATACCCTCCCATTAATCTATACTAAATATAAATAATTTGATCATATTCGAATTACCAACAGTGGATCCCTTAGCCCCAGTTTTAATTTTAATTGATTCATATTTTTATACAAGTTTAGTAATTAATTTAGATAATTAATTCTACAAGGACAAGTGAACAACCTCCATGTGGTTCGACCCGGTCTTACCGGTTAATTTATTACTTTGACACTCTTATACTTGAGAGTATGAACACTTATTTAGGACGTGTAAATATACAAATACAACTCCTACTAATTTTGTTATTATATTCAAATCCCTTCAAGATGGAGTTGACTTCTTTGTGATTGTCTTTGAATAATACCAGATAATCAATCACTGGTAATTAGTTGCTTTAAAAAAAATAAACTGGGAGTTGAATATTTTATATATATATGTTTCTATTTATATTATTATTATTATTATTATTATTATTATTATTATTAGTTAAGAAGGAACCAAAAACTGCTTACACATGTGTTTTATTCTTCTCTCAATGATTCCGCAAAAAGAGTAGGAAGATAACAGTGAATGTACCCTTCAGAAACTCAATTTTTCTGAAACAAAGCCTCATAAAGCATGCCTTTTTCTGTAGACAAAACAAAGAAAGAATACGAAGAGAACTAAAGTTGAGGAAATCCCTGTAATGAGAAATAAACCACCGAATCTCTTGAGGCTTAGACTGCTGGGATTACTAGAGGAATCCTGGTTCATATAAGCTGAAGACTGATTACTACCAAAGTAACTAAACCAATAATCTTCTAGCATTTTAAGCTTTCCTTTTTCTCTTAGACTTGCAATTGCCATTGATATGTCCGCGACCAATGGCGAACCCTTTGGAAAAGCCTACAATATCCAAGTATATGCTTTAATTAAAGCTCTGATAAAAACTTAAAAGATTAGTATTATAAAAAGATCCCAATTTCTAATTAATGCATACTCACAAAGCCAAAACCATTGGTTGAAAGAGGATTTTTGGGTATAACCATTGTGTAATGAGCAGGATAATGAGCAAGGAATATCTTGATGTAAGCTATTTCGTCTATGATTACTCCCCTTTGATAAGGCACCGGCATATTTTACTGGAGAAGTATATTCCTTCAGACTGGAATCTTCAAAATTTATGTTGTCTATAGTTCTTGCAATTGAATGGAACCCTACATGGTCATTTGAACCCAACTGGAATTGTTGAACGGTTAACATGGAAGTTAAAGTGGCCGTGTAGCTTGAAGTCAATATAAGCACTACAAACACCCATATGATCACTACAAACTTTGACCAGCTGCTCAATAGCTTCTCACCTGGAATGTCAATTTATAATCAGAAACAGGATAAAATCATCAGTAAAATATTATTGCATCAGAATAAGTCTATAAATAACCTGAAATTAATGCCTTATAAATGTTTGTGTTACGTACTATGGGCGAATACAAGTGTTGAGAAGGAATACCAAAACACCATTCCGATTTGCTGTGCTAGTGAACCTTGGAATTCATCGTTGATAGGATGTTCAATAATCCACACCACGAAGCTGGTGAAGACAAAGAAAGCAGCACTGGTCAGCCAAAGATCAGCCTGAAGCGGCTTCAAGAAAATCCACATGTTATTATTTTGATAAGCAGGCGATATCATTCCAATTCCCATGTCGGAGAATGGTAATGTGAAGTCCACATACTGAGATCTGTTGGCAGTGATAGTTATATCTCCCACGGCAGCATCAATCACCTAGTTGATGAATTAATATTACATGTAACATGTATGAACATATATACATAAATTAGAGAATATTGATAACATGACTAGAATTAATATTTTTTTTTTAAATCTAACCATACCTTGAGATAAACCAGATGGAGAAGATCATAATAAGATATGGCATATGTGAACGGTATAAACTCATAAGTTACTTCATATGTCAGAGTGGCCATGGCTGCCTTGAACACTTCTATACAGAAGCCATTATAAATCATTGCATTAGATTGTGAATCATGGACCATATTCACCAATTCCTTAAACTGAGAATGCGTTGGAACACCGATTCTCAATATCTTAGAACTCATTTGAATCAGCTGAAGTTTTGGAATGGTTGCAGATCCTCCAGGCCAAATGATGACTTCAAGGTCACTTGTCGATGGTGAATTCGATTCTTTTGTAATATTCCCAGTTTCGGATGTCCAAAATCCAACTCTTCTCGGTCCTTTTCCTATGACATTAACTATTTCGAATCTCCTTGAAGGTGGTTTCTTGCCATTACTTAGGTTAAAATAACCATTTACACCCTTGAACCTACTCTTCATTATTTCCTCATAAAGCATCAAACCACCTTGAGAAATTTCAGTACTTTTCAGTTTTTGTGCTGCTTCTGCTAGGGCCCAAATTGCATCATACGCCAGAATCCCATATGGATCCAATTCCAATACCTCAGCATTTGGATGATCAATATACATTTTCCTTCTCCACCTTAAAGTGAAGTTATGGAGCTCCTTCGAAGCCGGAATATATGGCTTCAAACCCACAACCCCTTGAATGGACTCAACCACTAAAGTATCCAATGAATGAAAGAAACTCATAATTGTATCAGTAACTGTCCAAACATATCCTTCACTCATCATTTCTAGCTTCTTAACTTTCAAAAAGAAGTGAGATGCAAAAGAATGAGACATGTGCACAACAAATACTTTTGTTTGGAAAGTCCTTATCATTGAAAGCTTTTCAATGATATGTTCATGAGAAGATGAAGGTGGGATGCTGATTCTATGAGCGCTATGGATATTAGCATCCTGTGAGGAATCAAACATGTGAGGAAAGAACTCTCTCCCACTGTTGTTATCTTCATAAATGAGGATGGCATCTTTCCATTTGAAGGCTTTGATGAGAGTAGCAATGCCTTTGGCTTGATCATGAGCAATTTGAATAAACTTAGAGTAGTTGGACAAGGTTAGAGAAGGACCACTTGCAAAGAGAGAAATAATAGGAATTTTAGCTCTGGATCCTAACTCTGCTAAGATTTGTGCTCCACCACTTGATGTCTCTGTAATGATGATTGCTTGCAATGTGACATTCCTCAAAAGATTCAAGGCTGCATTTAAAAATTAATGAATGAAACCATATATATATATATATATATGTGTGTGTGTGTGATGTGGAAATGGAGTATAAGATATGTTCTCAACAAAATAGCTATATATATATATATCATATATATGTTTTCCTTATTAGAGTTATTATGTTAATATAAATATACATATATATATATATTGTAAATATATACTTAGTGTCAGGGATATATTTGTAACTTTGTTGCTTCTCTTTTGCCCTACTTTGTCTTACTATATATATGCAATACAAAGAGCAGCCGACCAAGGCTTTTATTCATCTTGGCGCAGATCAGTTTTCTTCTCTTTAATTGCATCATATGTGTTCCTTGGCATCATATTATGCTTTGCATTAGATTTGTTCATGATCTTTTTCAGCAATGTTGCAGTTGATTTCTCATGGTATTAGAGCGATAGTCTCATGAAGAAAGTTTAATCTCATCCATGAGTCTCGCACAGTTCTAAAAGTCAGATTGCATCAACTCTTACCGTTTGAATTTGGTAGTTTGGCTTCTTCTCTCCTTTGTTAAGATATTTGATTTTCTTTTGTTTTCTTCGTAACGGCGGGTGAAAGAGATTATTCGCTTCAATCTATTAGTGTGAGATTAGATGGAAAGAATTATTCGTATTGGAGTTATATAATAAAAAATTATCTTAAGGGTAAAAAGATGTGGGGTTATGTTAGTGGAATTTCGGGTAAACCTGAGGATAAGAAGGCCGAAAATTATGCAGATTTGTTAAATGTTTGGGAAGCAAACAATTCAAAAATTATCACTTAGGATAACAACTCTGTTGAGCATTTGATAGGCACATAGTTGGCGAAATATGAAACATCTAAGAAGGTTTGGGATCACTTGGCAAGATTGTACACTCAGTCTAACTTTGTAAAACAACACTAGCTAGAATCTGATATTCGAGCCCCGGAACAAAAATGTATGAGTATTCAGGAGTTCTATTCTGCAATGATAGATCTTTGGGATCAATTGGCTCTCATGAAATCGGTAGAACTTCGAGCATGTGCTCCATATATAGCTCGTAGAGAGGAACAACGTCTGGTTCAGTTTTTAATGGCCCTTCGTGATGATTTTGAGGGACTTCGTGGGTTAATTATGCATCGTAATCCACTTCATTCAGTTGATTCAGTAATTAGTGAGCTTTTGGCTGAGGAGATACGTCTCAAGCCTCAAGCAGGAAAAGGAATTCTCCCAACACCTAATCCATCTGTTTTAGCAGTTCCTTCTAGACCACCTTCAAACTTTGAGAACAAGCCCTACTTGAAGGTTAGAATTGATGAATGTAGCCTTTGTAAGCAGACGGGTCATTGGAAGGCTCAATGTCCTAAGTTGTTGCACAAAGCACAACAATCACAACCGCATCAACGGTACCAACAGAAGCATCATCAGCAATCTCCCTCATGGAAATTGGTTAATCAATCGCAACAACGACCTTACAAGCCCCCATAGTTTAACACTACAGCAATTGTACCACCAACTAACTCCTTTGGACTTGGAGTCTCATCATCTTCAAATCCCACAATTGTCGCCCTTACTGAGCAGTTTCATAAGTTCCTAGCCACACAACCACATGCTATGTTCACATCTTTTTCGATAGGTCAGTTACCCCCACGTCATTCAGGTATGTCCTCTTCCATATGGGTTTTAGATTCTGGAGCTTCATATCATATGTCTCCTAATTCATCATCTTTTGTTTCTTTACGTCCTGCAACATCTATGTCTGTTATGACTGCTGATGGCTCTCCCATGCAATTAGCTGGTCTTGGTTCTATTGTCACACCTAATATATCTCTTTCTAATGTATACCACATTCCAAATCTTACATTAAATCTTGTTTCTGTTAGTCAATTGTGTGACTCTGGTTACTCAGTCTTTTTTTCTTCTATCTCTTGTCATGTGCAGGATCTGTAATCTCATAAGCTAATTGGGACACGCCATAGGCAGAGGGGACTATATATTTTGGACGAGCTAAGATTTCCAGTTTTTACAGCTCCCAGTGTTGACATGTCTTCTTTTAGTTTGAGTCCTTCTTCTTGTATTTTTTATTTATGGCATTCCCATCTTGGTCATGTTTTAGTCTCTCGTTTAAGGTTTTTAGCGTCTACGGGAGCATTAGGAAATTTGCAAAGTCATATAATATCTGATTGTAGTGGTTGTAAACTGGTAAAATTTTCAGCTTTACCTTTTAATCAAAGTATCTCTTCTTCTGTTGCACCAATTGATGTAGTTCATTCTGATGTGTGGGGACCTTCCCCTAGTCCCATAAAAGGGGGGTCTCGATATTATGTTTCATTTATTGTTGATTATACTCGTTTTTGTTGGGTTTATCTTATGAAACGTCGCTCTGATTTCTTTAATGTATATACTATCTTTCGAGCCCTTGTTAAAACTCAACATGCCACTATTATCAAATGTTTTTTATGTGAGTTGGGTGGAGAGTACACTTCTAACAAATTTTGTGAATTGCTTGCTATAGATGGAACTGTACACCAAACTTCTTGTGCAGACACTTCAGAGCAAAATGGTGTTGCTGAAAGGAAACATAGGCACATTGTTGAAACTGCCCGTTCTCTCTTACTGTCAGCTTCAGTTCCTAGTGAATTTTGGAGAGAATAAGTTCTTACTGTCGTCAACATGATTAATAAGATCCCATCTTCTCACAACTCAGGTTTGTCACCTTTTAATACGTTGTATGGGCATGCTCCTAATTATTCTTTCTTAAAAGTCTTTGGTTGTACATGTTTTGTCCTTCGACCTCAGGTAGAGCTTAAGAAGTTTTCTCTACGCTCTACTATTTATGTTTTTCCAGGTTATGGGAAGGTCAAAAGGGATATCGTTGTTTTGATCCTGTTACACGGAAATTATATGTGTCTCGTCATGCTGTATTCCTTGAGCATATACATTTCTTTTCTATTCCTACTAGTACTCATGATATGACTAAGTCTGATCTCATTCACATTGATCATTTCTCTGATGATACAGATAGTTTATCTTCGCCACTCCCTTGCACTACAAATACTGACTCATCTTCTGCTTCTAGTCCTTCTGTCCCTATTACTACTTTTCCCTTGTATTATTCTCACATATCTCGAACTATTACTTCAGCAGATGCTGGTACTATGCTCCCCGATCCTTCTGCCACCTAAGCATATTCTGAGACTGTAAATCATCATCCTCGCTATCCTCGGCGTACTCGTAAATCTACTCAGCTACCAGATTTTTCTTACTATTGTTATTCTAATTCTTTTTCTTCCTTTTTAGCCTCTATTCACTGTCTCTTTAAGCATTCATCTTATAAAGAGGCAGTTTTAGATCCCCATTGGCGACAAATTATGGATGAGGAACTCTCTTCTTTGTATAAGACAGATATTTGGGAATTGGTAACTCTACTTCTGGTAAAAGTACATTTGGCTCAAGTTGGGTTTATAAAATCAAGACAAAGTCTGATCGGTCGGTTAAACGATATAAAGCCAGATTGGTTGCAAAGGGGTTTTCTCAACAACATGGCTTGGATTATGAGGAGACTTTTGCTCTTGTTGCCAAAATGACTATTGTTCGTACCTTTATTGTAGTTGCATCAGTTCGTCGGTGTCATATATCTCAGATGGATGTAAAGAATGCATTTTTGAATGAGATCTTCAAGAAGAAGTATACATGGTACCTCCACCCGGTGTCACTCGTAACCCTGGAGAAGTTTGTAGACTCAAGAAAGCTCTATATGGTCTCAAACAGACACATCGGGCTTGGTTTGAGAAGTTCTCTACTATTATTACCTCTCTTGGTTTTTCCTTCATGAAGTTCTCTACGGAATGTATGTAATTCCGTAGATCATAAGAATTGGTTTGAAGTTCAAATTTAAAATTCATTATTAATTATTTTAAAAAAAATAATTAAAGCATTGAAACAACAATAATAAAATATTAGTGAGGAATTGTAAATCTGATTAATAAAAATAGAAAATTCATTAAATTATATTTTTCTAAGATAAACAATAAATTAATCATGATGCATAATGTATCAGATGGAATTTACTCTTTATCAAGCTATCTTTAGGTCATCTAACTGTTTTGTGTGCAGAAATGTTAAATTGTTAAGTCTAATACTTGTGATGATTAGTACATCAATTCATGAAATTTATAAGAAGACTAGTCAAAAAAGAAAAAATATTGATCACTTTGACAATTATATGCATTTTGAAGCTTGAAATCTTAAACTTGAAATGTGGGTTAGAAAATGTTGCTTGGCTTTTTAATTTTGCTCATGAATGTGTGAGATGGGCAATCATATCCACATTCCAGACAACTCTTATGAAAGAGAGCAATAAGGCCCTATTTGTTACATAGGATAGGACTAAGATTAGTCAAATCCTATGTTTGAAAGTAACATCGGACTGGATAAAATAATCCAGTGTGACCCAATTTTAATGAAATAGTCTCATATTTTGTGGGATAAATAAACCCACCAAATTGGTGGGTTTAATTGTCCTGAGACTATTTTTTTTTTAAAAGATCTTTTTTTATATAGTTTATTTTTAGGTTTTTTAATGCACTATCAAAAATAAAAAATGTAAATCAAAACTCAGAAAAATAAAATAAAAAACAAACCCATAACCATAATATTCTGGAAACCAAAAATAAAATTGAACCCACGAACTTAATATTTTGGAAATCTAAAAAAAAAATCAAACCACCTATATCTATAATCGAAAAAAAAAATAAAGAAAAAAAAAATTCAATATCTTCATATTCCAGATTCAACCAAGATCTGAAATCAAACTCAACCCATATGATGACGATGATATAGAAATGGTGATGATGATAGCGAATTAGGAAAATATAAAGTTTTATAGTTTTTTAATTTAATTTTAATTAGTTTTTTTATATTTTTATTTTAATTAGTTTATTTTATTGTTATTTCCGTTTTAAAAATAAATTATTATATTTAATCCAATCTCATGTTTCACCAAACAAAACATGATATTAATTTAATCCAGTCTCATATTTCCCCAAACATAGCATAGTATTAATTTAGTCCAATCAAATCTCATTTAATCATAGTCTCATCTTAATCCAGTCCAATCCCATAAAATAGTCCAATCCTATAAAATAGTCCAATCAAATTCCGCGCACCAAACGGGGCCTAATAGTGGAACAGAGCAATAATAATGAAACGTATATAGATGTTTGAGGTCATATTTACATTGGATAATGAATGACATATCAATATCATACCACAGATAATCTTATATGAGACCACTTGGTGAGACCGTATAGTTTCTTATGGCACAAGTAGAATAATATTTTTGTCTATAGGAGTCCATCCCCTGGCTCTTGTGGCTTTAGATAATTTATGGGTTCTTTCGTATAACTTTATTCCATAATTGTATTGGGTTTGGGTTTGATAAATTCTACATTTGACCCATCACTAATTAATGATAAAGATTTTATTAAGAACTAACCCTTTTAAAGGGTTAAGTTACAGCATAACCCGTTTAATTTTTTTTTGTAAAAGTAATTTATTAAAGATAGTATTGTCCTTATCAATTTTTAAAATAAATCATCATAGGACGATTAGTAAAGGGATAATACTTGGATACTGAATAAGGTATCTACCTTTGATTTTAATTTGTTGAAAAAACCGTTTAAAATGTTTTACATTAAATACATGGGGTTGATGTTGATTTTTTCAACCAATCAAACCATTATAGTAAATATCTTGAATACTGATCGGTAAATATTCAAGTATTTTACTCGGTAAAAGGGACGACTTTGCGTACCCACGTCTCTAACGTCACTAAAAGTTTCTTGAATCCCTAACCTCAATAAATGTAAAACACATTTATTGAGGTAGAGATGAAATAAATGTATCACGCATGCGTGTGATAGAAACTAGAAATGAAATCCGATAAAAAGTGAAATGAAGAGAATGAGGTAGAGATGGGAATCGAGAGAAACGAAGATGGAATGAAGTGTTAGGGAGAGAGAGATGGGTGTCCTTTGAAATGAGAGAGATGGAGTGGTTTTACACGTTTTAGAGAAGAAAATAAGTGACGATGATGTAGATAGGTGAATTAATGGAAGACAACTAGACAAGTGATGATGTGGTCAAAATTTATTTATTTATTAAAATAAATGATATAGTTTGATAGCGGTAAGTGGTGGAAGATGAGTGATTAGCCGATTGTATGTTAGTGGGTTTCACTGTCAACAATATTTTAAAAAAATATATAAAATAAAAAAAATAAAAATCATTAGACACATGTTAATTGACGATCTAAACGTTAGACGTTGATCCACCGTACGACTAACGTTTTACGTATTTTAAAACAATAGTTTTTAAAGATTATATCATTTTAAGGCATTAATTATCGAAATCAATTCACTTTGTTTTTATTATCTTATTCCCAAAACATTTTTAACTCAATAAATGTAAAACACATTTCAAAAACGTCATCCAACACTCCCTTAAACTCTATAAAAATTAAAAATCAAATAAGGTTGTGATGCAATTCTAGAGGTAATAGAAACACCGTTATTTATAAAAATGTCAAATTTTGTAGAATGCTTAACTTATTTGTATTAGATCATCTCCCATCGTTTTTTAAAATTTTTTCTATTTTAGAGCTTGAAAAAGGAATATTTCATCACTATAAATTTACAACTCTAATCATTTTCTATTTTATAATTTTTAAATAATAAAATATTAATATTTTTCAAACTTTCTTTATTAAAATTAATATTTTTTTATTATTTTAGATAATAATTTACTTTTATTACACTAAAAAATTTCTAATTTTTTTTTATAATTATCCACACCTAACTATTTTCACATGTAATGATTTTGAAATATTTTTTTAGCATTTATATTGTTTACACCTAATATTATTTACCGGCGAAGAGACTAGAATTACGGAGAAAGATATGTACTCCATAAATAATCAAAATGAAAATGAATATTGAAGATACTAATGTTAATATTTTATTTTAATGAATTATTTATCATTAGTTATTATGATATATGTTAATTACATCGATGATTTGAAAACATTTATTTTGAATTAAAATACTTATTAATTCGTTATTAAAAATTAAATAATAATTAAAATATAGTCAATATTATATTCGGTTGAAATATCTCTATTAAATATTTATAATGGTATAATTTTTATTGTGATTATATTTATGAATAAAAATTTATATTAAACTAATTAAATTTAGTTTAAAATATACAAAAATTATAATAATATTATTTAATGTAAATAATGAAATAGAAGTTGAGATTTGATAATTCAAATCGGATCTAATCATGGGAGTCAAACCGGTCTCAATTTTGGAGAATAGAGACCTGTTGAAGATGGACTAAAATGTAAAAACCAAATAAGGCTGTATTCTACGATTGAGTTTTAACAACCAAACAGAAAGAAAAAAAAAAAGAGAAAAAAAATAGTTATCCGTACTAAAATTGAAGCATAATATATAATATAGTCTATAAAAACAATATCTAACCTGCATGTAAAGCAAGAATAGAATCGCCTTTGGAATCCATCCAGTGGAGAAGTACCCTTGTTTTATTATTGAGAGCACAGAAATCAGAAATGGCCATGGAAATGCAGCTGTGGCTAATCTTCCCTGACCATGATCCCATATCGACTATCACTCCAACATGTACTTGTGTCACCGAACTCAAACTAATATTATTGACTTCTTCATCAGGTTTTGATGGTTTGACAAGGATAAACAGGATCATTACACGGAAAAAGAAAGTCTGGTTATTAAGCTTCTTCCTCTTAAAATCCATTTCAATTCAATGGGGTGTGCATGTTATGAGTTACGAGATTTTAGTAATATATAATGTTAGTTCTTATCAAAAAAGATATGCAGTCACATCAAATAAATTAGGGTTATTATGATTTAAGTCCTCTCGAGTTTGTATTTATCTGGGTTTGGTCCACTAGTTTTTGAAATTACTAACTTTAATCCATTAGTTATCTAATAATATAAATTCAAATCCTTACCATCCAATTCCATTAAATTTTCGTTGACTTCCGTTAGGTCAACAAGGGTAATATGGAAAACATGATGAAAGCTTCTAGAAGCTTGTCTGGAACAAGGGTAAAAATAATATTTAAAAATTTTTAAAAATCAAAATATAAAAAAATTAAAATTTTAAAATAATTAAATAATATTAAAATAATTAATAAAATATACAAAAACAATTTACAAAACTAAAATAAAAAAAATAAAAAAAGAATATTGAAAAATAAAAATATCTTATCTCTTCCCACCACCATATATTCAGCCAAACCTAACAACATCACCAACTTTAACACTACCACCACCATCATCATCATACCACCACCACCACCACCATTCATCCAAACCCAGATTCGGACCATCATCACCACCAAAAGATGATTTTGACCATCATCAACACCGTTTTTTAATCCCACTGTGTCACTACACAACCCGGATTCAACAAACCCAATTGTTCACTACATAACCCAGATTCAACAAACCACCACCACCCTTATGAATCGGCCATTACCCAAACTCAGCCACTCTCTCTCCACGAAATTCCAAACCCATAAATTTTAGTAAAAAAAAAACCCCCAAAATCAAACCACAAATTTCAGTCAAAAACCAAAAAAAATCCTAACTGAAATCTACCCCAAACCACAATCATCCAGCATCAACGCAAATCAAACCACCACCACGACCACCAAAATCGTCCATCTCCACCAGACCCAGACATCATCACCACCACAAGAACCTAAAACCGAGCTACACCACCACCACAAACCGATCGCCGTAACGGGAAAAAGAGAGAGAGAGTCTGTGAGTTGAACTGAAAGAGAGAGAGAGAGAGAGGGTTTGTGAATTGAAAACCGAAAGAGAGATAGTGTTTGCTTAGTTTTTATTTTTATTTTTTTATTGTTTTTATTGTTTTTATTATTTTATTTAAATTATTATTAATTGTTTTTTTTTCACTACCACCTCTTCTTCTCTTCATCAACTACATTTATTAAATGATTTTTTTTTTCCAGATCGGGTGGTGGCCACCAAATGATTTTTTTTTTTTTAATTTGATTTTTAAATATTAGTTTTTGTATTAAATCAATATTTTAATTATTTTTTATTTTTCACTTATTAATTTTTCATTTAATTAAATATAAAATTATCATACTGCCATTTATAAGAACCCTTCATTAAGGGTATTTCGGTAATTGTATAAAATTATGTTTGTTTTCATGGAATTTATAACGTAATTTCTAACAGAAGGACTAAAGTTAGTAATTTTAAAAACTAGTGGATCAAACCCAGATAAACGTAAACTAGAGGGACTAAAATCTTAACATCCTAATAAATTATGTGTATATTAAAAGATGTAATTGGTATTTGAGTCTCATCATTGGTATTTTACGGATGTGTGTAAATAATTTTATTTTCAGTGTTTGATATTAGATATTTAAATCATATATGTAGTGTTTAATATTAATAGATTCCGTCAAACCTTTATATATCGGTTTTTCTTTTAAAAAAATAAAAAGAAAAAAAAAATGTATGTAGATAAAATTTTATCATTTAGTGTAATTTTGTCCAATGAATTTGGTCTTTTGGGCTTATATGTAAAACAACTAAATAAGGAACATGCAAATGTTAGTGGTGGGCCTTCACAGAGATAGAGCTAAGGCCATAACATAAAAAGTTGTAGGGACTAGGGAATCTCCAATCTTTTGGTTCTTTAATTTCTTTTTACCCTTTTAGATATAAAATTTGTTGTAGAAGACGACCTACACTACACTTGGTAATGTAATTAACTAGGCCATTAAAATGGGTAAAACAACATAAAGAGATAATAAATTATCATTGTAGGGGAGGCAAATGATATAATAGGTAGCTGACTAGTTTCAATGGCAGCAGGATAAGAAGAAAAAGACAGGTCAAACAGATTCTTAATCGATGTTTGGGATTGCTATGCTTATGAAATAATCCGCTTTTAGCTTAACTTATAGAATAATCGGTTTATATAATAAGTTGATAGATGTTTGGTAAAATGATTTTAAAAATAATCAATTTAAGAAAAAACCAAGGAAAAGGTGTTTAGTAAAGTTTAATTGATTATAGAAAATGACTAAAATTGATATAATTGTTAAGAGTAATGCTAGACAACCCAAAAAATTAGTCCAAATTTCAACTCAAATGATGTGGCAAGTGATTTTTTCATTAACTACATCATCTCATGTTGTGTGTGGTATTGACAATTCACTTACCACATCATTTGGGTTAAAATTTGGACTAAATTTTTGGGTTGTCTAGCATTACTCAATTGTTAAAATGATTTTTTTACTACTTATTATTATTATTATTATTATATTAAAAATACAAATATAAATCGTAGAATATATATATATATATATATATATATATATATATATATTAAAAATATTTCTACCGAGTCAAATCGCTCACTCAATACTAATTTATTGAGTCAACTCACTCACTCAAACTTCATCTTCAGTAATGGAACTCCGCAACTCTTGCCAATACCTATCCAAATCTGTCACTGTCTCCCGCTCCATCTAGAGTGTCGCCAACCTTCATCCCTTGCCGTCGAAGACAAGTTTTGAAATCACGACATTGATGAGAGATTCAAATCTGAATTGATGTGTTTTTGAAGGGCAATCACTCGAAGTTCAATGAGATATATATCATCGTTGATATCATCTTCCTCGCCGCAAACATCATCTCCTTCACCAATGATGGAGGAGGTCCGTTTTTGCCACGATTCTGGGACAGAATCGCGAATTTAATCGTGAAAGAGAGGAGCCAAATGATGCCTCCACCACTACCGGAGTAGGACCTGTTTCTTTCGACGTCGCCGAAGGTAACCATCCGTCCTCCGTCCTCCATCATCGATCGTGTCCACCACCAGAGAGCAATGCCACCATTGTACATTCTTAACCATATATATATATTTTAATATATTATTAATTCAAAATTTTACCACTGTTAAATAAAAGGGTGTTATTGTCTTTATATTAAAATAGTAAATGTATTATAGAAATTACAATGATAAGAAGCCAACTTCTCCAAAAATCAGCTTCTAAAAGCCACTACTTCCAACTAACTTTTTAAAAGTTGATTATTGGAAGAGCAGATTATGAAATAAGTTGATTATGGAGTTTTTACCGAACACCTTATGGATCCAAGATTATTAATTAAATAAGTGATTATTCCTTTAAGTTTAAGCAATCCCAAACATAGCATTAGTTTAAGTTCATACCACCGAGTATAACATAATACAATGACATGGGTTGTAATTTATCATTTTTTATAAAACAGGGTCGATACAATTTTGATTAATGTTTTGTGGTCTTGATGGTTTGACCATCAAAATTATTAAAACTTTGATCTTGAGTTTACATTATTGATTCCGAGTCACAATTTACTCAAAAGAGTATCGATGTGAGAAGTTTTTACTCATTTGATGAAAGTAGCTATCTCTTTGTTTGTAGGAGCCAGTATTCGAACAACGCTCATCGTTACGATACTCGAATTATATAAATTTCGATTGTCTCCTAACCTTAGGGTCACACACACACATATATATATAAATAAGAGTTTTACATATCTGTAGGAGGAAGGTATAAACTTGTCAAATTCAATATTTACCTTTTGGAGAATAAATTACTTAAATAAAGTGTAATGATACACGTGTGAGGGGAGATGCAATTGGCAGTGCTTTAATGCCGACGAGGTGAGGTTGAGGCCCAACTTCCAAATATCAGTCCAATTCTACTCTTTACAAAGTTGAATATGGGCCCAATGATGGTTTGGGCCTATTGGATTCAATCTGGTCCAACTTCAATTAAACCATATCAACCGACACATTTTTTCTTGTGTTTCAAACCGTTTGATCATAATCAGACTTTTAGGGTATGTTTGGTGTACGGAATTGGATTGGATAGGATTGGACTATTTTTGTGAGATTGGATTAGATTGTATTGAATTAAATTAGTACTGAGACATGTTTGGTGCAGTATATATTGAACTAAAATAATATTGTCTCTTGTTTGGTGTAACGTAGGATTGGATAAAAAATAATTGAAAATAATTGTTTTTTTGTTGTGTGGGAGGCAAGTATAAAATTATATTAAAGAAATAAAATAATTTTAATAAATTCAAAAAAGTAAAAATAAAGTTATTTTAAATTATATTTGGTTAAAAAATTATTAAATTATTATCTTGAATAAAATAAATTATTTAAAAAATAAATATAATTAATTTGAAATAAAATAACATTAAATTTTAATTAAAAAATGTTTTTAAAAAATATTATAATAAAAATAACATATATTAATTTAATTTTAAATCAGATTGAATAAATGAAGGTCAACATACTTCACTAGAATAAATGAATAATCTACATTGTCAGATGCGTTTTCTATTATATATATATATATTGTAACATTAATATTGATGATGATCAGCTTGGTTGGTCCAGTAGTATTTGCCCAATCCTTTGATGAAACTCATCAATGTATGGTGCAGGAGGAGATTCATGTGGGAGTTATAGTACATAACTGTATTTCCATGGCAATTTCTGATTTTTACAGTGTACATAGTTACTACAAAACAAGAGTTATTTTCCACACTAGGGTTTCCAAAAGCGAACCTCTACGTGCTTTGTCTTCAGGTGAGCTTAATTTTCTTTATTAATTACGCTTTGCTTAGTTTTGTATGTCATGAAACAAATCTACTTCAGCAAATATGATTTTATGTTTGCATGGATAGGATTATTTTTTTTCAAATCAAATTATTAGTAAATTAGCTCAAACACTAAGATTGTTCATACTCAAATGCATGCAGCTCTTGATCTTTTGGAAAATTCAGAAGTGAGAGCAATCATTGGTGCTCAAACATCAATGGAAGCAAAGTTTTTGGCTGAACTGGGGGATAAAACTAAAGTCTCTGTGATTTCATTTTCTCATTTTCTGCACCTACTGGTACTTCTTCACCCTCAAACAAATATCCTTTTTTTTTAAAATCAACCAAGATGAAAGCTCTCTAGCAACAGGTATTGCTGATATTGTTAGAGCATTTAATGACCATCAAGAAATTGTTTAGCAGAAACTAATGAACTACAATAATACATTTTACACCCAGAGCAAACTACTCAGTGACCATCAAGTTCCTAATACAAAGATTTATTGTTGTAATTTTTTTTAATTTTTTTAATTTAGACTTATCAATATCTTTCTAAGAAATCTTGGAGCTCACCCTGTCAAGTGTCAACTGCTTCTGCTAGACCCCAAGCGACATCATATGCCTGAATACAAAATGCACTTAATTCCATGGGTTTTCATAGGTATGAAAGGTAAGTCACCGAGTCAACATCGTATCGTCTGAAAATGGGTTTTTATATAAAAGTAATGTAATCACATTTTCACTTGATTGTATTATTAAAAATGTTTATATTAAACTTATGTTTTTAGTTCGGTTTATACTCATTTTTTAACTATAAGAACAAAGTTTCACCGAAACCACCAAACAGGATTCGTATATATAAGTATTATAGCCATATATATATATTATAACTATTCAATACCAACTGAGAAATGAATCATATATCTAGCTACACTTTCATGTAATTTATTCCTTTCTCAATGATTCCGCGATAAAGTAGGAAGATATTAGTGAATGTACCCCGTCAGAAACTCAATTTTTCTGAAACAAAGCCTCGCAAAACATGCCTTTCTCTGTAGACAAAACGAAGGAAGAATATGGAGAGAACTAAAGTTGGGGAAATCCCTGTAATGAGAAATAAACCACCGGGTCTCTCGAGGCTTGGACTGCTGGGATTACTGGAGGAATCCTGGTTCATAAAAGCTGAAGGCTGATTGCTACTAAAGTAACTAAACCAATGATCTTCTAGAATTTTGAGCTTTCCTTCTTCTCTTAATCTTGCAATTGCCCTTGATATGTTTGGGACCAATGATTAACCCTTTGGAAAAGCTATGATAAAAACTTAAAAGATTAGCATTATACGAGCCCAATTTCTAATTAATGTATACTCATAAAGCCAAAACCATTGGTTGTAAGAGAATTTTTGGCTGCAACCATTGTGTAATGAGCAAGGAATATCTTTCGGAAGAAAACACATTTCATATTTTCATATGTTCTTTCAGTCTTCAAGTCTCCCTCAAACACCATCTTCACGAGCCAAAACTTAACAATTCTCCCATTTGGCTTGAATTCTCAAGACCTTTGTCCACAACCACGATTCTCATCACCAAGAATCAACATACCCACCACAAGGTATAACCACTTAGGAACGAACCATCCTAAGATTTTTTTTTCTTCCTTTTGCTTTGTGTTCGTTGTTCCGGCACCATGTCGAAAAATAACCTGTTGAAATTGTGATGCAACTCTTCACGTCAGATTACTAGAGAGTTCGTTAGCCATCGACATCCTTATCCACTATACACCTTGCATCACTTTCTGACCAATACTTTGTGCACAATTATGGACCACTAGCAGCAACATATCCTCTTCCATGGCTAGTGGGGAAAACTGCCAAAAGGATAAATATGTCATTGCATCACTCAATCCTGTGAAAGACCTTTC
This sequence comes from Dipteronia dyeriana, assembly GCA_032871835.1. Lineage (NCBI taxonomy): Eukaryota > Viridiplantae > Streptophyta > Magnoliopsida > Sapindales > Sapindaceae > Dipteronia > Dipteronia dyeriana. The sequence goes on along the minus strand of CM065299.1, from coordinate 286,135 downwards.
GTCCTTGCATCACATACCTAGTGAAAGACTTGCTACTAAAACGGGGAGTGCTTTGTCGGATAAGCCTCATACCACCACCAGAGACTTTAAGCGTTCAATTTATATTTTTTTAATATTCATTTAGCGCTTTGTGTAACCTAGATTGGATCTCCATGACTTGTACCTGCCACCACAAGCCTAAAAAAAAAAGTTCCCCTCAATCTCTATTTTTTCTTTTCATCAAACCCTGCCAAGTTCGAAACCGCTTTCAAGACGTTTCTTCTTTGCTAAACCATACTAGACAATCATCATCATCACCCCAATACCACAAAGTCCTCAATACGATATTCCGTAAATACTTAAAAAAAAAACGCCATCGCCAAACCATAGGCTCTGACACCAATTGTTGGAGATTTTGAATCGATGATCGCGAAATCGTCGTGCCTAATATATGCACATAACTCATAGCACTTAATAACATCAATAAAAAAAATAGATGAGAGAAAATAAACCAATCACAACACAAGATATACGTGGAAAACCCAAATCGGATAAAAACCACGGACTGTCAGGACGACAGAGAAAATTCCACTATATGATAAATTGTTACAACCATATATTTCAGGATTCTCTCTCACACCCAAACACTAAATCACGCTCACAAGATCCTCACCAAGAACCCCATAATATCCCCTAGGTTTCCCCTGAATATCATCCACGGATCTCTAACTTGATCCACTGATATTCCCTTTGATCCCTCCCCCGATATTTCCATGGATCTCTCACCCGGATCTCTCTACTCTCTGATATTACATGGTGTTCTTTTTGCTCAACAACAAATAGCCTAGCTATTATGTTCTATTTATATGAATTACGGGGAGTTAAAGATAAAAGGAAATCCTACTCCTAAACGTACAAGAATTGTTTGTTCCACATAAATACTATTTCCTATTTATGACAAGTCTTCTTGTTTGAAAGAAATCATTTTCTTTTAACTACAAGACTTTTCTAATCTGATTAGTACAAGAACTTTCAGAATAAAACACATTTCTTATTTTCATATGTTCTTTCAGTCTTCAAGTCTCCCTCAAACATCATCTTCAACTTCCAAACGTTATCTCACGTCTCTAGAAAACTCCACATCAGTTGAGTCTTGTTTGGTTAACATTGAGTTCACTTGAAAATATGAGCCAAAGCCTGACAGGGCTAATATTTGGTTTCAGTTTTAAACCAAATATGACTCACATATGTATATGTATATATTTTTTTTGAAAAGGTCACTAACACGTTCATATATATAAATGACATTGCTTGGGTACTGACTGGTCAGAACCCAGCTATACTGACCAACCAATGATTGGTTGCCACGTAATCCAAAGTAAGGAGAAAATGGTAAAACATTACAGAGTTTTTACCACGTGGCAACACCCCATTGAAGGGTCAATATAGCTGGGTACCGACTCATTTTTCATTTGATCATTTCAACTTACAATTTGACCCACCTTTAATGTTGGTCTTTTCAATGTGATGTTTGATGACTGAGATTAGAATATTGTGTGGATGTTCCATTGATTGAGGTCTGATAAGATAAGAACAGGCCCATATCACCATTGCAAGGCTTGAGATAGATCTTTCGCAACCCAAAACATATCTCTGTAAAGTCGAATCTTTCACAGAGATGTGTTTTTTTTCCTTTTTTCTTTTTCTTTTATAATTTTGATTTAAATTTTATTTTATTTTAATTAAATTTATGAAATTTACAACTCAATTTTAATCTTATTCCATGACATACCAAACATAATATAACACTATTTTTTAGTCCATTCCCATATTGCATCAAATATGGGAAACACTGTAATCAATCAAATTCAATCCAATTCAATCTCTTACCAATAATCCAATCTATTCCGGACACCAAATGTACCCTAAATGTACATGTGTGTGGCCTAATTTTGAGTCAAGTCAACATACACACATTACGTACACATTCATTCATGTAAGAAGTCAAGCTTTCAGGAATACTGGCAAAGACAAAATGTATGTGTGTGGCCGAAATTTGAGTGAAGTCAACACACATACATTACACACACATTACATACACATTCATTCATGTAAGAAGTCAAGCTTTCAGGAATACTTGCAAAGACAAAATGTATATGTGTGTGGCCGAAATTTTACTCAAGTCCTGTAGTCAACAATTTCTCCTCTAAATTTTCAGTGTTCTTCTATTATACCTCATCAAGTCTTCAAGAAACTCCTTTCATGTAACAAGTCAAGCTTTCAGGAATACGAGCAAGACAGTAAATCATAATTGTGATTAATTAGAGGAATAACAAACAGTTGTGAATTATGCATGGAGTCTAAAAGGAGCAACCGAATTATCTTCCTATCTTTTGTATTAATGATGATCAGATTGGTTGGTCCAGTACTATTTACCCAATCCTTTGATGAAACTCGTCAAGGTATGGTGGAGGAGGAGATTCATTTGGGAGTTATACTAAATATGGGTTCAAGGGAAAGTAAGATAGTACATAACTGTATTTCCATGGCAATTTCTGATTTTTACAGTGTACATGGTTACTACAAAACGAGAGTTATTTTCCACACTAGGGATTCCAAAGGCGAACCTCTACGTGCTTTGACTTCAGGTGAGCTTAATTTTCTTTATTAATTACGCTGTGCTTAGTTTTGTGTGTCATGAAAGAAATCTACTTCAGCAAATATGATTATATGTTTGCATGGACTGGGATTTTTTTTTTAAATCAAATTATTAGTAAATTAGCTCAAACACTAAGATTATTCATACTCAAATGCATGCAGCTCTTGATCTTTTGGAAAATTCGGAAGTGAGAGCAATCATCGGTGCTCAAACATCAATGGAAGCAAAGTTTTTGGCTGAACTGGGGAATAAAACTAAAGTCCCTGTGATTTCATTTTCTGCACCTACTGGTACTTCTTCACCCTCAAACAAATATCCTTATTTTTTTCAAATCAACCAAGATGAAAGCTCTGTAGCAACAGGTATTGCTGATATTGTTAGAGCATTTAAGTGGAAGGATGTGGTGATTATACACGAAGAAAACGATGATTGGAGAGATTTCATCCCACATTTGGTTGATTTATTGCAAGAAAAGGACATCCATATTTCATATAAGAGTTCCCTTGATGTCTCGTTGGATGACAGTAATATTATTGAAGAAATTCAGAAGCTCATGGCATCAGAGCAAAAAGTGTTTGTTGTGCACATGTCACCTCTGTTAACATTTCGGTTCTACATGAACGCGAAAAATTTAGGAATGATGCGTGAAGGGTATGCTTGGATCATGACTGTAAAAAGCATGGATTACTTGCATTCCAATATGGGATCATCTGTCACGGAATCAATGCAAGGAGTTATAGGTCTCAAGTCCTACATTCCAGCCTCAAAGGAGCTTTATAATTTTACTTCAAGATGGAGAAATACATTTTCTGCTGAACACAACATGGAAATAAAGGATTTAAATGTATTTTGCATACGGGCATATGATGTTGCTTGGGCTCTAGCAAAAGCAGCTGAGAGGGTAAGGCCTAAGATCTGTTCGAGGAGAAACGCTGATGATAGATTGAGTTTGAACCTAATGGATTTAGATAACATTACCACATCTACACATGGTTCGATACTTGTCGAAGAAATACTGAAACTGAAATCCAAGGGTTTAAGTGGTGAATTTCGGTTTGTTAATGGGAAACTAGTCTCAAATGCATTTGAGATAGTAAATGTGATAGGAAGATCAGGGGACAGAAGAGTAGGGTTTTGGACAAGTGTTGGAAAAATTACTAGAGAACTATACTCATCTAGTCATGGAAGGCAATTGTACTCTAATAGTACTGATCTTGAAGACATTATCTGGCCTGGAGGATCTGCTAAAATTCCAAAAGGTCATGTGATGCAAATGAGCAGTAAAAAGCTTAGAATTGGTGTCGTACGAAATTCTGGATTCCCTGAATTGGTGAACATACACCAGAATCTTGAAACTAATATAACAACTATAACAGGCTTCTGTATAGATGTATTCAGGGCTGCCATTGAACAGTTACCATATCAAGTGGAATATGAATTAATACCATTTCCAGATAGGGATCGGAGTAAAGCAACTATTGATTTATTTAAACAACTTAATTTTCAGGTATGCTTGATTTAAAAATTTGGAATAGCTTTGAATTTTTGCTTTTGTAGCCTGTTCTGAAATCATTATTTGTGACATTGATATATAGCATTTCAGGATAACCCTTTTGCTTATATTTGTTATTTGACTCGTTGTTGTTGTTATTGTTGTTGTTGCACCCTGTGATACGAACATCAAAGAATTACGATGCTGTAGTTGCAGATACAACTGTCACAGCGGAGAGATCTTTATATGTTGATTTTACATCACCTTATACTGACTTGGGTGTCGGAATGGTAGCCCCAAAAGCCGGTAAAAACGGTGTGTGGATATTCTTGGAGCCACTCACTTGTGATCTTTGGTTAACAAGTGCTGCTTTTTTTGTCTTGACGGGTTTTGTGATTTGGTTGATTGAACATCCAATCAACAATGAGTTCCAAGGTCCAATATCTCAGCAAATTGGGATGATATTTTGGTTTGCTTTCTCAACCCTTGTTTTTGCTCATAGTAAGCACTTATATCCATTCTCTTTGGCCCATAATATATACATTTAGGTAATTGAATCAATATTTTTCTATGCTATTAAACTTTTGTTCGGCCTGTGACAGGGGAAAAGTTGTTAAGCAATTTGTCACGATTCGTGGTGATCGTTTGGTTGTTCATTGTGCTTATATTGACATCCAGTTACACAGCAACTTTGACCTCCATGATGACAGTTCAACACATTGAGTTGAATGTGTTGAACTCAAAGGACAACTATATAGGATACCAAGATGGTTCAATTGTCTCCAAAGGAGTCATTAGCAACCTCAACTTCAAGAATTCTAATCTTCGACCATTTAATTCACCTGAAGAATATGCTAATGCTTTGTCAAGAGGAAGCAAGAAGGGTGGTGTCTCTGCTATCATTGATGAGGTTCCATACCTCAAGATCTTCCTCGCAAAGTACTCAAAGGACTATTCCATGACTGGACCGATATCTCCTAGCACCAATGGCTTTGGCTTTGTGAGTATCATTTCCTTCAAAGATTTATTAATCCATCATATTCAGACATTAATCTTTTGTTTCTTATTGCTGCAAAATTTTCAGGTTTTCCCTAAAGGTTCTCCATTGGTCGCGGATATTTCACGGGCAATTGCAAAACTAAGAGAAGATGGAAAGCTTGCTATGATGGAATATACATGGTTTCAAAGTCAATCAATGTTAACATCATCTGGGGACAATTCAAACAATTTGAAGCCTCTCACCACTGAAAGCTTTCGCGGTCTTTTTCTTATCAGCGGGGTGACTTCAGCTCTGGCTCTAGTCATGCTTTACAGTTTTCTGATTCACAAAAACTGGCATGTTCTGAAACATTGTGACTTTAAAGACTTTTTCCAGTCACCACTGAATTTTGTAAAAGAGTACCTCTCCAAGAAATTGTTTAGCAGAACTGAAGAAACTAATGTTATACACCCAGAGCATACTACTCCATGATCATCAAGTTCCTAATACAAAGATTTATTGTCGTAATTTATTTTTAATTTTGTAATTTAGACCGATCAATAGCTTTCTAAGAAATCTTGGAGCTCACCCTGTCAATTGTCAACTGCTTCTGCTAGACCCCAAGCGACATCATATGCCTGAATACAAAATGCACTTAATTCCATGGGTTTTCATAGGTATGAAAGGTAAGTCACCGAGTCAACATCGTATCGTCTGAAAATGGGTTTTTATATAAAAGTAATGTAATCACATTTTCACTTGATTGTATTATTAAAAATGTTTATATTAAACTTATGTTTTTAGTTCGGTTTATACTCATTTTTTAACTATAAGAACAAAGTTTCACCGAAACCACCAAACAGGATTCGTATATATAAGTATTATAGCCATATATATATATTATAACTATTCAATACCAACTGAGAAATGAATCATATATCTAGCTACACTTTCATGTAATTTATTCCTTTCTCAATGATTCCGCGATAAAGTAGGAAGATATTAGTGAATGTACCCCGTCAGAAACTCAATTTTTCTGAAACAAAGCCTCGCAAAACATGCCTTTCTCTGTAGACAAAACGAAGGAAGAATATGGAGAGAACTAAAGTTGGGGAAATCCCTGTAATGAGAAATAAACCACCGGGTCTCTCGAGGCTTGGACTGCTGGGATTACTGGAGGAATCCTGGTTCATAAAAGCTGAAGGCTGATTGCTACTAAAGTAACTAAACCAATGATCTTCTAGAATTTTGAGCTTTCCTTCTTCTCTTAATCTTGCAATTGCCCTTGATATGTTTGGGACCAATGATTAACCCTTTGGAAAAGCTATGATAAAAACTTAAAAGATTAGCATTATACGAGCCCAATTTCTAATTAATGTATACTCATAAAGCCAAAACCATTGGTTGTAAGAGAATTTTTGGCTGCAACCATTGTGTAATGAGCAAGGAATATCTTAATGTAAGGTATTTAGTCTATAATGGCAGACACCCCACCTTTTTTACTTCCCTTTGATAAAGCATTATTCCTTCAGCCTGGAATCTGTAAAATTTATGTTGTTTCTAGCTCTTGCAAATGAAGAGAACCCAACTGGAATTGTTGGTCAATTGAGCCCAACTGGAATTGTTGAACGGTTAACATGGAAGTTAAGTGGCCGTGTAGCTTGAAGTCAATATAAGCACTACAAACACCCATATGATCACTACAAACTTTGACCAGTTGCTCAATAGCTTCTCACCTGGAATGTCAATTTATAATCAGAAACAGGATAAAATCATCAGTAAAATATTATTGCATCAGAATAAGTCTATAAATAACCTGAAATTAATGCCTTATAAATGTTTGTGTTACTTACTATGGGCTAATATTTGGTTTCAGTTTTAAACCAAATATGACTCACATATGTATATATTTTAGCTTCTTTTTTTTTTCTTTTCGATTTGATGGTTTTTTTGTAAATATTTAACATAAAACTTGTATTCTTAATTTATATTCATATTTATTTTTTTATAGCCTAACTATTAGAACCTAGATTTTGATGATATCAGTTTGAAACTGATTGAAATCACTCGAGGTTTTTTTTTTCTTTCTTATATATAAATACAGTAGTCATTTTTCTTTGATCATTTCAACTTACAATTTGACCCACCTTTAATGTTGGTCTTTTCAATGTGATGTTTGATGACTGAGATTAGAATATTGTGTGGATGTTCCATTGATGAGGTCTGATAAGATAAGAACAAGCCCATATCACCATTGCAAGGCTTGAGATAGACCTTGCGCAACCCAAATCGAATGATTCTTGGGACATAATGTTCTTTTGAACGTCTTTATATATACAAAGTACGTACACATGTAATTTTGCAAGGTGGAGAGAATATACAAGTTTATACATGTTGACCACATAGTATATACTGTAACTGTATGCATCAGTAAATGATTGCCTGATGAAGATCGATCGTTTCTCAACGAAGATTGTGGATGTAATTCTTCAGAAAATCCAGTTTTTTCATAACAAGGCCTCTCAAAGCATGTCGTTTCCTATAAACTAAACAGATGAAGAATATGGAGAGAGCTAAAGTTGAGGAAATCCATGTAATAAGAAATAGGCCACTGAAGCTCCCAAGGCTTAGACTGCTGGGATTATTATTCATTGAATCCTGCTGGTTCGTAAAAGTCGATGATCGGCGATAAAACCAATAGTTTTCCATCATTTTAAGCTTTCCATCTTCTCTTAGACTTGCAATAGCCCTTGATATGTCAGGAACCAATGGAGAACCCATTGGGAATGCCTGCAACAAAAAGAAAGGAATGCTTTGATTAAAAGCTCATTAAACATCAAATGTGTTGATTAAAGAAGCACTTATGATTATATATATACTCACAAAGCCAAAGCCATTGGTATTAGAGGAATCGGTGGGCAGAATCATGGTGTAATGGGCAGGATAATGAGCAAGGAATATCTTGATGTAAGGTATTTCATCGACAATAGCGGACACGCCACCGTTTTTACTCCCTCTGGATAAAGCATCTGCATATTCTGCAACCGATTGATATGGCTTAAGCCTGGAATCTTCAAAATTTAAGTTGCTTATAGCTCTTGGGACAAAAGAGCCATAATGGTACCCTATATAATTCTCCTTTGAGCCCAACTGTATCTGTTGAATGGTTAACATAGAAGTTAAAGTTGCTGTGTAGCTTGAACTCAGTATAAGCACTGCAAACACCCATATGATCACTACAAACTTTGACAAGTTGCTCACTAGCCTCTCCCCTGATCAGATGTCAAATTATTGAATGAGCTGAGCATCACAAATATACCAAATCGTCAAAAATGAGTAAATGACTATGTTGCTATATGTATACAAACAAATTAATTCTCACATTTGGATGAACATATTGTTCAAACTAATCTCTCAATCATTAAATGCATCCAGTAGGCTAAAATCTATTTTAATCTTTGAGAAACTTATTAACAAACTCAGCTGTTGGATGTGTAGACCACCAACAGAGTTTTAACATTCAGATAAAGAAAAATATTTGAACATTATCACTCTATATATGAATTGAGTACCAATGGAAAGAAGTCCAAAATGCCTTCTAATTAATATATGCTTAGAAGTACTTACTGTGGGCAAATACTAGAGTTGAGAAGGAGTACCAAAATATCATTCCAATTTGGTGTGCTGGTGGACCTTGAAATTCATCATTGATAGGATGTTCAATAATCCACACCACGAAGCCGGTGAAGACAAAGAAAGCAGCACTGGTCAGCCAAAGATCAGCCTGAAGCGGCTTCAAGAAAATCCACATGTTACTATTTTGATAAGTAGGCATTATCATTCCAATTCCCATGTCGGAGAATGGTAATGTGAAATCCACATACTGAGATCTGTTGGCAGTGACTGTTATATCTCCCACGGCAACATCAATCTCCTAGTTGATGAATTAATATTACATGTAACATGTATGAACATATATACATAAATTAGAGAATATTGATAATAATTCATGGCTAGAATTAATTTGCCATAAAAAAAAAATCTAACCATACCTTGTGATATACCAGATCGAGAAGATCATTATAAGATCCATTGGTAGGTGTGAACGGTATAAACTCATGAGGTACTGGATATGGTAGAGTGGTGATGGCTTCCCTGAAAACTTCTATACAGAAGCCACTTAAAATCGTTGCATTAGGTTGTGAATCATGAACCACATTCACCAATTCCTTAAATGGAGATTGTGTTACAACACCGATCCTCAATACCTTAGAACTCATTTGAATAAGCTGACGTTTTGGAATGGTTGCAGATCCTCCAGGCCAAATGATGACTTCAAGGTTACTTGTCGATGGTGAATTCGATTCTTTTGTAATATTCCCAGTTTCGGATGTCCAAAATCCAACTCTTCTCAGTCCTTTTCCTATTACATTAACTATTTCGAATCTCCTTGAAGGTATTTTATTGCCATTACTTAGTTGAAAATAATCAGTTAAACCCTTGAATCTACTCTTCATTATTTCCTCATAAAGCATCAAACCACCTTGAGAAATTTCAGTACTTTCCAGTTTTTGTGCTGCTTCAGCTACAGCCCAAATTGCATCATACGCCAGAATCCCATATGGATCTAATTCCAATACCTCAGCATTTGGATGATCAATATACATTTTCCTTCTCCACCTTAAAGTGAAGTTATGGAGCTCCTTCGAAGCCGGAATATATGGCTTCAAACCCACAACTCCTTGCATGGACTCAACCACTAAAGTATCCATTGAATGAAAGAAACTCATAATTGTATCAGTAACTATCCAAACATATCCTTCACTCATCATTTCTAGCTTCTTAACTTTCAAAAAGAAGTGAGATGCGAGAGAATGAGACATGTGCACAACAAATACTTTTGTTTGGAAAGTCTTTATCATTGAAAGCTTTTCAATGATATGTTCATGAGAAGATGAAGGTGGGATGCTGATTCTATGAGCGATATGAATATTAGCAACCTGTGAGGAATCAAACATGTGAGGAAAGAAATCTCTCCCACTGTTGTTATCTTCATAGATGAGGATGGCATCTTTCCATTTGAAGGCTTTGATGAGAGTAGCAATGCCTTTGGCTTGATCATGAGCAAACTGAATACAATTAGAGTAGTTGGACAAGGTTAGAGAAGGACCACTTGCAAAGAGAGAAATAATAGGAAGTTTAGCTCTGGATCCTAACTCTGCTAAGATTTGTGCTCCACTACTTGATGTTTCTGTAAAGATTATTGCTTGCAATGTGACATTCTGCAAGAGATTCAAGGCTGCATTTGAAAATTAATTAATGAAACCATATATATATACAAATCACAATAACATTAACTAACTAGTTATAAGTGTTGAAAAATAAACTTGACATCAGCCCAACCACTTTCAGCCAACCACCTTGCCGCCCACTTCTAGAAACCGGCCATTGAAATGGCTCCAACCACCTCCAACTCCCAGCTGCTTCCTAACCACATTTGACTTCATTGTTTTGCATTTATTTAGTTTGTAGTTTAGCTCATCTCATTTTCCTATATAAAGGGATGAAAGTTGTATTGAAAATGTGTGGAGTGGTGAATGAAATATAGAGAGATATAAGAAAAGCTACTCCTTTTATTGTTTGTGTTCGAATTCTCTCTCAGAGGTGCACCACAAATGACCTCAAACCATACCATCCCACCAACAATAAGGGCTGCAAATGCATGCAGGAAAAGGTATGGCTCTCATACCATGTAATCATAGCTAAAAGCTTAAGCCGGTAGAAAAAGGCCTAATAATAGTATTTAAGCACCCTAACAATACAAACCCTTAATGATAATATTTTGTTCAAAGTGGCTATACTGATAGATTTTGGATGCATCAAAAGGGGTATGAGATATGTTTCATTAAGCTTACTTAAACTCGTAGAATATTTAACTTATTTGCATTATAAAAAGTAAAACCCAAATAAAGTTGCATTGGACGATTGAGTTTTAACAACCAGATAGATAATATAGTCTATAAAAATAATATCTAACCTGCATGTAAAGCAAGAATAGAATCGCCTTTGGAATCCATCCAGTGGAGAAGTACCCTTGTTTTATTATTGAGAGCACAGAAATCAGAAATGGCCATGGAAATGCAGCTGTGGCTAATCTTCCCTGACCATGATCCCATATCAACTATCACTCCAACATGTACTTGTGTCACCGAACTCAAACTAATATTATTGACTTCTTCATCAGGTTTTGATGGTTTGACAAGGATAAACAGGATCATTACACGGAAAAAGAAAGTCTGGTTATTAAGCTTCTTCCTCTTAAAATCCATTTCAATTCAATGGGGTGTGCATGTTATGAGTTACGAGATTTTAGTAATATATAATGTTAGTTCTTATCAAAAAAGATATGCAGTCACATCAAATATGTCATATGTATATATTAAAAGATGCAATTCCAAGAAGCAACACAATTCCTGGCAATTGCCAGGTTTTTTTCAGGAATTATAGCAGAAAACTAAAAGGAATTACAAGTCCAGGTCAACAGTTGAATTACTCAATTTACTCTAGAAAAGGAAAGCCTCCAGAGTAGTTTGAAAAACCTGTGAAGTTGACGATCATTCAACAACCGGCAAAGTAAATAGAATAACCATTAAGACTAGAACAAAAAATTCCTTAATTAAATCATGTAATACATTAATTAAATTAATATACTGCCCGCTAATTGAGGCAACTCAAGTATATATAATGGGGGTGTGCAAGTTATGTGTTACGGGATTTTTGTAATATATAATATTAGTTCTTATCAAAGGAGATACATAATCACATCAAATAAGTAAGAAGTGTAGTATATTCTATGTATATATTAAAAGAATCAATTCCAAGAAGCAACACAATTCCTGCCTTACTGGAAATTGCCAGGTTTTTTCAGGAATTATCGCAGAAAAGTAAAAGGACTTACAAGTCCAAGTCAACAGTTGAATTACATAATTTACTCTGAAAAAGCCTCCAGAGTAGTTTGAAAAATCTGTGAAGTTGACGATCATTCAACAACTTCCAAAGTAAATAGAATAAACAATTAAGACCAGAACAAAAAATTCCTTAATTAAATCATGTATAACATTAAATTAATATATAAGCCGGCAAATTGAAGCAAGTCAACTATATATATGGCCTATAGGGTTGGAAATTGGAATCTGCCTGAGAGAACAATACGAATCAAATGGGAAACCTGGTTCAAATTAGTAAGGCTGCGGTTTTGTTAAAAAAAAAATGTAAAATGGACCAAAAACACAACTTTAAATGGTGTGGTATAGAAATGAAATCAAATAACCAGGAAAAACCATGAAATCAAACAATGCTTGCTTACGGTGGTTATAACACAACTCCGACACCTGGGTTTCGGTCTCTGCGGTTGGAAAAGCAACACTTTGTAAGTTGCAAGAAGAAGACATCACATGCAGAGTAGCAAAACAGAAGCAAACTGCAAACATGCTGATCGATGCAGTAGAGCAAACGGAACTAAACGGTGTCGTATCTTCCTGAACAAAAGTTGCATTGGACTATTGGAGTTGGAGGTATTTGGATCGGGCCTATATGTGGGTGTGTCAGCATGCAAGTCCAGTTTAATGTCTTGACAATCTTCAGAAATCTTAATGAAGAAAATGGAACTTTGTTGCTGATTTGTGATTACCGCATTTACTGAAATTAGTTGGGAATCAGCTTATATGGATTCCACACACAATTCATCGAAAAGCCCCCTCCCACCTATAAAGAAAATAAGTCAATGATTATCGGCATTCAAGTGATAGGAGAGATTGGTGGATCAAGAATCTTCTCTAATCAATCTAGGAGTGATTGTAGGATCTTAATTGTTTACATTTATATTTTACCAAGAATAGCTCAGCTAATGGATTGGTGGATCAAGAATCTTCTCTAATCAATCTAGGAGTGATTGTAGGATCTTAATTGTTTACATTCATATTTTACCAAGAATAGCTTAGCTAATGTATGTATATAACAACAATCTTGTATAATTGTAAACAATGTAATTTTCAATTCATTCTAATACAAATTTGTTTATGATATCAGAGCGTCGGTTTTGGTGTCACTAACCTACCAACTTCCGCCACAAACAAACATTAAAACACTACTACACCAACATCATGGTTGGAAGCACAGAAAATTCAGAAACAAAAAACGATTCTTCATCCAAAACCATGGAGGATAAAGAAACAAAACTACCTGATCCATTAGGCCTGCACCATTCCGATACACCAGGACTCACCTTGGTTAACACACAACTCGATGGACACAATTACGGACAGTGGAGTCGCTCAATGCGCCTCAGCCTCAGTGCCAAGAACAAACTTGGACTGATCGATGGATCCATTCAGCGACCTTTACCCACTGATGCCAAATTTCCCATGTGGCAGCGCTGCAACGACATGGTGTTGACTTGGATCCTCCATTCGATCCATCCCGACATTGCCCGCAGTGTGATATTCTCCGATACAGCCGCTGCGGTGTGGAGTGATCTCTATGACAGATTTTCTCAAGGAGATGATTCAAGAATTTATCAGATCCGACAAGAAATTGTTGAATGTCGCCAAGGCCCGCAATCTGTTTCTGCATACTACACCAAACTCAAGGCTCTTTGGGATGAATCAGCCTCTTATCAGGAGCCTATGACATGTACCTGTGATGTTTCAAAGAAGCTGGTCAGTCGAGAAGAAAAAGAGAGGGTTATGCAATTTTTGATGGGGCTAAACGAATCTTATTCTACTATTCGTGGCTCAATCTTGATGATGAATCCTCTTCCAGACACACGAAAAGTCCATGGCCTCATTCTCCAACACGAGAGGCAGGTGGAGGTGGCGATTCGTCGAATAATTCGTCAGCCTCTTATGCGATGCACAATGCACGCTCACCAGCTATACCAGGCTCTTCCTCATATCGCAAACAACTATGGTGCACTCACTGTGATCAGGAAGGGCATCTAGTGGATCGGTGCTACTACATAATAGGCTTTCCAGTGGGCCACAAATGGCATGGAAAGAATGTGAAGCCCAAAAATAAGAAGCCCGTTGCCCATAATGTTGAATTAAAAAAACCCACCAATGAAAGCCCAACCTTCACAGCTGAGGAATACAAACAAATCATGGCTTTGCTCCACAACAAAAATGGTAATGATCAACCACTCGCAAATGTGACAGGTATATTCACACCTAACTGCAATAATACACAACATGATACACATTCAATATTATATTGGGTTGTGGACAGTGGAGCAACAGATCACATATCACACCTCTCACTTACTCACAATAAAATTAAGACGTCTCATGATTTTGTTGGTTTATCTAATGGAGGACAAGCTGCAATTGAAAGCGTTGGATCTATTAAATTGTCACAAGATTTATCTCTTGATGAAGTTCTTCATGTGCCTAAGTTTCGTGTAAATCTGATACCTGTGAGTAAATTGACTCGGGCTTTGAGGTGTATAGTGATATTTTACCCCGATTTATGTGTTGTGCAGGACGTGGGTACGAAGAGGATGATTGCCATGGGCAAGCATTTTAATGGTCTCTATTACCTTACACCAGCTCAAAACCCTCATCTTGCAAATAATATTACGCGCACCTCCGATCTATGGCACCAGCGTCTTGGACACCCATCCACCGCACATCTTCACACCCTATCTCAAACTATTCCATAAATTATGTGTAATCCTAAGCACGTTTGTGATATTTGTCCTTTAGCAAAACAAACTCGTTTATCTTTTACTTTTAGTTCAATAAAATCAACTGCACCATTTGATTTAATTCATTGTGATATTTAGGGGCCACACAAAATTCACACACATTCTGGGGCTCGTTATTTCCTAACCATTGTTGATGACTTCACTCGTTTTACCCGGGTTCATCTTATGAGTTTCAAATCCAACACTCAACCCTCGTTGAAATCCTTCTTTTCCTGGTTCAAAACACAATTTAATCGTGATATTAAAATTTTACGTGCTGATAACGAGGGTGAATTCACATCAATGCGTGCTTTTTTTTGAAGAAAATGACACTATTTTTCAACATACTTGTGCATATACTCCCCAACAAAATGGGGTAGTGGAGCGCAAGCATCACCATTTTTTGAATGTAGCTCGTGCTCTTCGTTTCCAAGCCAACTTACCACTAAAAATTTGGGCGAAAGTGTTCAAACCGCTTGCTACCTCATAAATCGTCTTCCTACACTCTTACTTTCTCATAAATCTCCCTATGAACTCTTACATAACACACCACCGATTTACTCTCATCTCCGGGTTTTCGGTTGCTTATGTTATGCCACCAACCTCATTCCT
The DNA here is from genome assembly GCA_032871835.1 of Dipteronia dyeriana. NCBI lineage: Eukaryota > Viridiplantae > Streptophyta > Magnoliopsida > Sapindales > Sapindaceae > Dipteronia > Dipteronia dyeriana. Next base: position 270,675 of record CM065299.1, on the reverse strand, counting down.
GCTAATAAATTTGACACCCGTGCACGTCGATGTATTTTTCTTGGGTATCCTCTTGGCCAAAAAGGTTATCAACTCTATGATCTTGAGAGCAAAAAAATCTTTTCTTCTCGGGATGTCATTTTTCATGAACACATATTCCCTCTTACCATATTCCCACTTGAGAATCAAGAGGACTATCTTGTCCTACCCATTCCAGTCGACCCAGCCCAATCCTCACAGACCATTCCACCTATTAACTCTTCTCAGCCCAATCCACATAACCCTTCCTTATCCCCTGATCAAAGTTCCTCTCTCCTCATTCCTTCCACACCAGCAACTCCCAACCCCTTATCACCAATCCCACCCACCACCACTTTTTCATCGACGGTCGACCCACTTCCAACCTTATCACCATCATCGGTGCCCCACGATCCTCTATCTCCCACCCAACCGTCATCACCTCCGGTGACTATCTTGCCACCTCCGGTGCTGACTTCCCCTACCGTGCCAGCTCATCGACGCTCCACTCGCACTCATCAACCTCCGTCCTATCTAAGTGACTACAAGACCATCCATGCTACTCTTCTTGGGCCTGATGCCTCTTCCTTATCCACGTCCGGCACTCGCTATCCATTGTAAAGGTATGTCTCATATTCTGGGTTGTCCACTGCTTATCGTTCATTTGTGCACAATATCTCTCACTTGGTTGAACCATCACTTATGAACAGGCCAGTCATGATCCTCAGTAGGTTGAAGCAATGAAATCTGAAATTCGGGCTCTTGAGGACAACCACACATGGTCAATGGTCCCTTTACCTCTGGTCAGCGTCCTATTGGATGCAAATGGGTTTTCAAGATCAAGTATCATGCTAATGGTACCATCGACCGTTACAAAGCTCGCCTTGTTGCCAAAGGGTTCACTCAACGCGAAGGTATCGATTATAAGGATACCTTTGCCCCTGTTGCCAAATTAATCACTGTTCGTTGCTTATTAGCTGTTGATGCGGTTCGAGATTGGCCATTACACCAGATGGATGTGCAAAATGCTTTCCTCCACGGTGAACTTCTTGAGGAAGTGTACATGCTCCCTCCTCCAAGTTATCGTCGACAGGGGGAGAACATAGTTTGTCGACTCCACAAGTCTCTCTATGGACTCAAACAAGCATCTCGCAGTTGGTTCCAACGCTTCTCTTCTTCCATTCAAGCAATTGGCTTTCAACAGTCTCGTGCTGATTACTCTTTATTCACACAGGTTCATGGGGATTCTATTACTGTGATATTGCTTTATGTTGATGATATGGTCATAACAGGGAACAATGAGAAGGCCATCAATGATCTCAAGAAGTTTCTTAACAGTTATTTCAAGATTAAAGACCTTGGACCACTCAAATACTTTCTTGGCATAGAAGTTGCACGTTCCAAAGCAGGAATTACAGTTTGTCAACGAAAGTACACATTGGACATATTGAAGGAAGCTGGATTACTTGGAGCAAAACCTGTAAAAGTACCTATGGAGCCCGATCTGGTACTAACCGAAAAAGGGAGTGATGCCCTCAACGATCCCACTAAGTACCGACGGTTAATTGGAAAATTAATCTACCTCACAATCACCCGACCGGAAATCACATATTCCGTGAATGCACTTAGTCAATTCATGCAGGAACCCAAGCTACACCATCTTAAGACAGCACATCGGTTTCTCCAATACCTGAAGGCAGTCCCAGGACAAGGCTTATTATTTCCTTCAAATAGTTCACTTCGTTTGATCGGGTACTGTGATACTGACTGAGCAAGATGTCCAATTACACGCCGATCAGTGACAGGATACTGTACTTTTCTTGGCAAGTCACTTGTATCATGGAAAAGTAAGAAGCAATCCACGGTGTCAAGATCGTCTGCTGAAGCTGAATACCGTTCCATGGTTGCAGCTGCTTGTGAACTCACTTGGTTGAGATATCTATTGAGAGATTTACATGTACCACTTTCTGAGCCATCTAGACTGTTTTGCGACAATCAAGCAACCCTACACATCGTAGCAAACCCAGTTTATCACGAACAAACGAAGCATATTTAGTTAGATTGTCATACGGTTCATGAGAAAATCCAAAAAGGCGAAATCAGGACAGCTTATGTGCAAACTGGAAATCAAATAGCAGATTTGTTTACAAAGCCTTTACGAGCACCAGTTTTCCACACACACCTTAGCAAGTTGGGTGTTATAGACATCCACACTCCAACTTGAGGGGGAGTGTTAAAGGAAAGAAATAAGTCAATGATCATCAGCATTCAAGTGATAGGAGAGATTGGTGGATCAAGAAAATAAGTCAATGATCATCAGCATTCAAGTGATAGGAGAGATTGGTGGATCAAGAATCTTCTATAATCAATCTAGGAGTGATTGTGGGATCTTAATTGTTTACATTCATATTTTACCAAGAATAGCTCAGCTAATGTATGTATATAACAACAATATTGTATAATTGTAAATAATGTAATTTTCAATTCATTCTAATACAAATTTGTTTAACCTAAAGAATCAAATTCTTTTTTTTGATTCTTTTTTCCATATAACTTGATTCATGTTCATTTCATTCTCGATCAATGAACTTGTTATCAATAAATCCGTAAAAAAGTATTCTTTAGGTACAATCTGTTTTATCGTTATCACAGTTTTTATGCCTGGGGCTTAGAAGGAAATGTATTTTCTTTAGACCTAACAAGATATTAATGGGCCGAAAAAACTCGAAATCAAACAATGTTATACAAATTACAAATGACTCGAACACAACCCGAATTGGTGGCCAACCGAAACCACCTTGCAAGAAGAAGACAATAGACATCAGATCAGATACACAACACAATAAAAAGTACTTGGATTTGTTTGGTTTTTATATTACAAGTCCATGAATGTGAGCTTTAATGGGTGGTACTTTTTTCGTTGAAACTTAGGCAGTGGTGGACTTTAATTTGGTAGTGTCATATCCACTCAAAGAGCACGTTAATTGTGCATTACAAGAAAGTGAAGAAACTCTTTTAGTTGCTTTTTTTGAACATAATCAACTGCTTGGACTCTTTTTGGTATTTCTAAGCAACTCACACGCTCTTTTTGCTTCTGCAAAATTTCCCCATTTCATGCTCTTTATGGTCACTTTACACATTCTCTTTATTTTGCCAGTTTATACAGTTCTGTTGCATGGAGCATGAAGTTGAAGATGAATATGTCAACAACTACTCCTGTAAGCTCATCATGATCTCTGTATATGTTCTGTTTTTGATGTGTCTGTGATTGTTCTTTGAATACCAATTTTCATATATCAATTTCAGATGCATACAACAAAGAGGCAGAAATCGTGTTTTCACCATCTTCTGCCTACAATGTTTTTGCTTTCTGCTGTTTTCTTCATAGGAAGTGCTTTTGTGGTCAGAGACTATAAACAGGTGTGCATATAATGATGTACAAGCACTTTTCTCATCATATAACTTGCATATTTTATGTCAGCATAAACACATTATTACTTCTATGAACAGAGAATTTCGCGATGGGGAGCGCTTAATTCTGTGCAGAATACAGTGTCTAAGATGGGCGAGGTTGGTTTGTTGATTTTTTCAACTTTGTATATTGATCATGTATTCCTGTGTATACATTAATCAATTTTGGTTTTTCATAATTTGTTTTCAGACTCATTGCAGGCCACATGGAATTGAGACACTACCTAAAGGCATTATTTCTAGGACATCTGACTTGGAAATGAGATCATTATCAGGTCCTGAGAATAAAAAGGTCAGTGTGATGATGACATTGATTTTTCTGTGTTTAATGTACAAATTTAGTTCCATAATTTGCTTTTAATGAGCAGTGTCTAAAATGAGAGACAACTGATTTCACCTTGTTGAGTTGTTTGTTTGATCAGAAAAATTACTTTCTTCTGTGCTGCTTTTTTCAGAAATCCAAGAAATCAATGAACTTATTGGCCATTGCAGCTGGAATAAAGCAGAAAGAAAGTGTAAATAAGATAGTCAAGAAGGTAAAAAAGACCCCGTTTACATTATTTTCTATACAATTTCATTGGCTTTTAATCTCTCTTTTTCACTTCCATGTCTGCCTCAGTTTCCACCAAGTGATTTTGTAGTGATGCTTTTTCATTATGATGGAATTGTGGAATCGTGGAATGATTTCGAATGGAGTACTCGTGCCATACATGTGTCTGTTATGAATCAAACCAAGTGGTAATGTTATGTTCCTTAGTTATACATATATCAAACCTTTGAAACATATCAAGATTTTGATCAATATGTTTCCATGATCCAGGTGGTTTGCTAAGCGTTTCTTGCATCCCGATATCATTCTGGACTACACGTACATCTTCCTGTGGGATGAAGACCTTGGAGTTGACAATTTTCATGCTGGAAGGTATAGATTGATGTCTCCTGGTTCTGTTTTACATGTTTCTACTAAAGATAACTAGATCTTCTGTAACTTGTTATCGGCAGATATCTTTCGATTATTAAAAAAGAAGGGCTGGAGATATCACAGCCAGCGCTTGATCCTGACAAGTCCGAGTTGCATCATTATCTTACAGCACGAGACAGAACATCAACAGTACACAGGTTGCCAATCTTTTCAATGATATATTCAAAAGTAAAAAAGTCTCAGAGCGAAAAAAATTATTGGAATTGGACTAAATTTAATTGAAAGTAATCATTGATGTGTGATATTTTCTAATTTGAGGTCTATGAATGGCATTGAATTGCTAACAGGAGGATATACAAGAAGATTGGTAGAAGGAACTGTGATGAAAACAGCACCAATCCTCCTTGCACAGGGTAAAACAACTTGAGCAGAAATTTCGAAGTTCCTTGATATGTGCTTTTGTGTTTATTGCTCATCATTGTACAAGCAATATTGTGATTTAAGTTCTGATGTGTCTCATTATTTACATATTTACAGGTTTGTAGAAATGATGGCACCGGTTTTCTCTAGAGCGTCCTGGCGTTGTGCATGGCATATGATTCAGGTATGTCATTGAAGGATCGTTAACTATATTTCGACAAGTTACAATCTTTTCTTACTGATTTACTGACACCAAAATGCTCTCAGAATGACTTGGTTCATGCATGGGGGTTGGATTTTCAGCTAGGCTACTGTGCACAGGTAGTTTCATTCTCAATCTAGAATCTGTCCATTCTTTTCAGCCCAGTCTCTTCAGAATATATTAAGTGTATCATATTCTTTGACAGGGAGATCCAACCAAGAACATTGGAATTGTTGATTCTGAGTACATTGTTCACTATGGTCTTCCTACTCTTGGAGGTGTGGTGGCAAACAAGGTCAGAACTCAGAACTTTATTTTAATTATCTTCACACTGTCGTTAAGATTAGATATCTCCATATTAACTGACTATTATAATCGTCAATGCAGACAGATGCTGTAACCGCTGAACAGACTGTTCAGAATACAAAGTTGTCTAGTTCAGAACAGCAGGTATCGATCCAAGCATAATCAAATATCACACTCATTGTAATTTTATCTAAACGCTGTTGGAAGATCTCATGGACATTGTATTCACAGGTACCGTTATCACATCAGCCTACCGGTAGAGATGAGGTAAGCATTGAAGCAGCAATCGATAGCTCTCTAGTTGTCGGTTGTTTATGCTAGAAGAACTTAAGCATTCACTGATCGTTTCTGCTATCTTTTCTGTTGTCTTGTGCAGGTGAGAAAGCGGTCGTATACTGAATTGGAGATCTTCAAGAACAGATGGAAAAAGGCTGTAAAGGATGATGATTCTTGGATAGATATAGTTCAACAATCACAAAACCAGATGAAACACTAGATGGATTTTTGTTAAAAATGGATACAAGGCACAGAAGCTGCTGTTTCAAGAGATTAAATTGTTTGTGAAATTCTTTTCATGTAACATTCATGATGCATAACAGTGTAAATGTATATTTTTTTTCAATTCTCTCAAATTTTGTAATTATATATCAGTTCAATCAAAGATAGTAATGCAAACTAGAAAATCTCTCAGCAAAAGAATACAAAAGAAGATACATTATCCAGTTTTTGGAGAATTAATTACTCAGAAACATTTAAATTACATCAGTGAATTCATCTACTTTTGCTGATAACACCAGAAATGATTTTTCCAATTTCTTCACCGCAATCCTCCTGCACGTGATGCCCTGCCTGCAAAACGCAACAAATAAATTTCAGTGAATGAGGTCTTAGTGTGTAAGCAAGAAAAAATGATTTCAGAAAAGCCATTTCATTGAGTAAAGAATATGCAGAAGTAAATAATATGCAATGGTTTATAAACATTGTCCAGTGTGTGTAAATGCATTAGAGACAACAGAGTTCATACTGTTGGAAGTTCAATTAATTCATGATTCGAAGACTTGCAGAAATCTTCAACTCCGTCATAGCTCAACCAACGGTCTCTCTGTCCCCAGCATACCGTAGTATGGATTTTCCATTCTTTATCCGTAAGTATTGTCCTCATTTCTTCAACATATTTCTGATGGGCAAGACAATCATAATTTAAGAGTAGGACTGAAGACAAATTGAGAAAATATGCAGAAAGGTATATTCACCTTTAGCTCCTTCTTCATTGATCTACTAATGGCATTCAATGCAAAACCAGATGAACCAGACGTGAGATAAGGTCTTCGATATACCATTGCATCATCCTCTTTCATTTTGTATGGACCGCAGCTTGTCAAGGTTTTATCACTCGCCCTTAGAGGATCCTATTTGGCCACAGGAGAAAGTAAATTAAGTAAAATTATCTGATTTAAATACACACAAATTCAAAGTTCAAAGTGCTTTATAATGTAGCATGCTCACCTGAGAAAAAATTTCACCCAGCAAGAAGTTGCTAAATACCGACAAGGTTGATGGGAGGTTGGCATGTTTCTCTGTTAGCTTTAAGTAGACCAGAAAATGATAAAATTGCATGAATGAAAATGATAAGAGCGATTTATCAACGAAAGAAAGTCAAGAACTCTATGAAGTTCAGGAGATCCATACAGGAGGATTGAGGAGTACAAGATTCTTAACCTTTTCCGGATGAATGCTAGCATATTTAACAACAACAGGCGAAAAGTATCCCTGAGAAGTAGATGAAAAAATTGAAATCTATTCAGTTCCATGTCATATAATAGATGGCTGTAACAGCTATATATAAACAACCACATAAGGAAAACATGCCTGGACAACTATTGAGACCTTATCGCCAGCAACTTCATTGATAACAGACTCCAAGGATGCTACATATTCTGCAAACGTAACAGAATTTTTAGTGTAAAGAGACTGGCTTTCCTTCATTGTTGTTGATCAATGAAGTATCTGCTACCATTAAAGATACTAAAGCAATTACCATCCAGAGTGTAGTCAAATCCGTATTTTGGTTGAGGCTTATCTGAAAAGCCAAAACCTATAGAAAAGACAATGTGAAATATAGCAAATGAAGCAGCAAAGACAAAGAGCAGTCATCATAAATCGAAAGCATGATCTTACCAAGCCAATCGAAAGCAACAGCATGATAGTTCTTGGAGAGTATGGGAAGGACTTTTCGATAAGAATATGCCTGCATGTCAAGAACATTAAATCATAATTAAGAAAAAAGGTGAACTAAAAGGCCAATTCATAGAAATATAATAATAAAGGAAATGATGATCACTTGTGAAGGGAAACCATGAATCAACAAAACTGAAGGATTATCAGTGCTTCCACTTTCAACGCAGAACCATCTAAGGCACAAATGCATATATAGAGAGAGCATGTTTCAATCGGTAAACCCTGCAAATAATCAAATCTCAATTTCTTCACAAAAAAGAAAATTTGACTACTTAAAAAGCACTATCAAAAGTACTTATCAAGGGTTAGTCTAACTTTAAATCAAAGTTCAATATGTGTGTGACCTGAAAAGATCAGCTGAGGCCTGAGAACTAGCACCCATTGTAAGTCCAAAAAGAGGGTCTTTTGCCTTCTCACCGGAGCCAGAAACAGTATGTGCTTTCACCTAATCCCACAAAAAATGTAGAAATAACCATCTTATGTTTTGAGCAATATCATTAAAACTACATAGAAAAGACTCAATATCAATCAAAATGCCTCTTTAGCTATACACTTACTATTTTTCCTTGCTCGAACCATTCATCAGACGGCGATGATCCATCTGAATATTTCCCTGTACAATAACAACATTTTCTGGTATAGAATTCTGTTAAGTATAATCATATATTACAAAAACAGAAGAAAAAGTGTTAAATGGTACCTCCACTGAAAGAAAAGCCATCTCCAACAGATTCAGGAGCATCAATCAGATAATCCTGATCATGATCAAGTCAACATTCATGAACAGTTTATAATAAAAATGAGTTAATCAAATTTAATGCAAATTATCAAATTGAGTGAAAAAGAAAAAGAAAAAGAATAAGTGTACGTCTTCATAGGACTTGCAACTGATTTTAAGACTAGTTCCGCGACCCTTGTGAGGCGTAGATTTGAGGGGTCCTTGAGATCGAGGGAGGAGCTGAAGATGCTGATGTTGATGATGATGAGAGTGGAGAGAGAATGATGTAGCTTGAACAGCCATGGTATGTCTCATAGAGTTTGTATGTATTATAAGTAAATAAAAGTACTAAGAAGAGACCTTTAACCATTGGCTTTAATATGGAAGCTAACGTTTGGTTAGACAAGGAATTGGTTGTGTAAGAGATAGGAATTCTCTGGCTCTCATTCCTTATTTAACAATACTCACATCCATTCATTTCTTTCTTCTTATATATATAAATATTTTTTTCGAAAGCTTAAGAGCTTTTTATGTCTTTTGAGCATGTTATTTGATTAAGGTTCATTTTCTTGGTGTGTTAATATAACATCTCACCACATTATCTATATATATATATTGGAATTTGGATATATCATATTGGTTAGATTTTTGGGATTGATCATGATTACTCCTACATCAAGAGTGTTGGGATTGATCGTGATTCTTGTTATGTTTTTTTCTTCTTTTTCATATTAATCATGCATGTATGGTTGTAGGTATATTTGCATGCTCCGAGTATTAGGTCGAGAACATAGTGTTTCTTGCCAAATTTACAGTCTTAACATTTTCCAGACAATAATGCAGATTTTATCTGGTTTTGGTTCTTCCACCAATGTTTGATCATTAGCATAAAAATCAGTGCATACTGTTTCTCTTCCCCTACAGAAATTTCCTGCACCCACAGGAATTCTGATTTCTATAGGAATATGTATTATTATTAACTTTCATTCTTAGTTTCAATTCATTGATTCTTAAAGGAACATATAACCATGGTTCCTTCTTTTTTCATTGTATTACATCTCAGAAAAACAAGTAGTAATGTCTAAAATAAAGTTTTAATTCTGATTTCTATAGAATATATGTATTATTATTAACTTTCATTCCAGTATCAATTCATTGATTCTTAAAGGAAGATATAACAATGGTTCCTTCTTTTTTCATTCTATTACATATTTACATCTCGAAGAACAAGTAACAATGTCTAAAATAAGTTTTAAAAATACAAGCCAATAAGCAAGTCCATCAAAACATGACAAATATATAACTTTCATTAGCAAATAGCAATAGCCATCCATGGGAGAGGCACAGTTGATGTACAATGAGTGAAGAAACATAGAGAAGAGATCATAAACAGCAAAAGCAAAAAAAAAAGATTGCTACAAATTCTCTATCTATTTAACAAAGTAAGGAAGGTTGAGGAAATAGAGTAGGAAATAAGCCCAGATCACGCCAGAAATCCCACCAAAGAAGAACCCACCAGTGAACTTGGCCCAACCATCAGCTGTCTGCAACTGGTCAGGTTGTTTCTTCCTTCCAGTCAAGGTCAGACCTGGTGCAGTGGATGGCTCTCCTTCATTGAACGAAGCAATTCCATACATTGTCAAGCAAATACTTAGAATCACAACCAGACCACCGGCTGCTAGTGACCCTGCTGCCCCTGCAATCTCTGTGTTCCTTAATGGACCTGCCTTGACAAAGGGACCCACCAAAAGGAACCCATGTGCCAAACCCACTTCAACACCTCTGAGAAGTGGGCTCACCGCCGTCCGGTAAGCTGGGAGGTTGGAGAGGTACCATGCAATCAAGGGACTTGATGTAACTGGAGTCTCTAGACTTCCAATGAATGGATCCCCATTTATGGGTTGAATCACTTGGAAAGTTGGCTGCACACATACAATCGTACAATACAAGAAACCAAAAACAACTTTAGTCTACACTACACATCAAGGTTGATAACTTTTCAATGTCATGATCCTTGTTTAGTTGTTTTAAGTACCTTGTCAGCCTGAACAGCTTTGACTGTGAATCTAGGAGTTCTCTTGGAGGGTAAAACTCTGAATGGAGCTGCAGAGATGCCCTTTGGTGTGATCAATGCCCTGGAGACTGGAGAAGCAAAGCTGCTGCTCTTGAGTTGGCTGGCCATTGGAGAAGAAATAGCAGCCATTTCTGACTTCCGTATTGTTTGAAAGACCTCTTCTTTACAAGTGAAAATGTATTGAACAAATATGTAAAGTAAAGAGAGGTTGGAGATGGATTTGGAGAGTAGATTTAAGAGGATATTTGCTACACAAACTTGTGGTTGTCAAGGATGAGGTGACAAACTTGTAGATATCTGATTGGATGGAAAGTGCTTGTAGCCTTATCTCTTATCCATTTCAGAGCCAATGTTGCTCACAAGTCGCAACTCACAAGCTATGTGGCACTTTAACAAAATAGAAGATTACCAAGGAGTGACAAAAATATATGTGTACTGTGTACAGTATAGACTAGAAGTGTAGCAAAGTGTTGTAGAAAAGGTAAAAAGACCAAATTATCCCCCTCCCTCTACCAACCCTCCCCACACTCAAACGACACCGTGTTTTAGCGGAGACATCTCGCTAACAAAACTACAAAAGTTTCTACTTCAACAAAACCCTTATAACGGGAGTTGAGTTTTATCAGTTTCTCTTGAAGAAAACTAAAAAAAAACTATAAAATGGCACTTCATACTCTGAAGCTACCAATAATCTCTCGCTCTTGTAGTAGTAGTAGTAATACTACTACTGCTTCGAGCTTTTTCTTTTTCTCCAAGTCCAGCTCTCCTACTTTTCTCGGTACACACATCTCCTCTCTCTCTCTCTCTGTGCCAAAAATATGTATGTGGGTGTCTTTGTATTTACCACAGAAGTTATGATTTGATTGTGTTTTTGTTTTGGGTGATTGTTTTATTGTTCAGGGAGATGGCTGAGAGGCCAAAGACACAGTCTTGTCAGAAGCTTTGCTGTTGCCAAGTCCGGGAAGATTCAAATACCCAAAAAGTATGCGTTTTTTTTTAATTGTATATGAGTGAAACTGAGACCATTTGTTACGTTATTTCATTTTCTACATCTGTTAGCTCATCTGTGTCCCTAAATAAGATTTCCACAGCTGATTTTTTTATTTAAAAAAAAAATGTCAGAAGAATGATTTGGGAAAGAAAATTCATTGGTGGCTTGCATTTTTATTTACATTCTGGTCTGGTATTGATATTTTTGAAGGAGGAAGAGGCTGGATGAGATATGTCTTGAAAGGTTTCAGCAATACAGTCGAACGTACATACAATCCTGGATCTTACAAGGTAAGCTGAATTCTTCAATTGTATGCAATGCATTTTACTTGAAACCAGTAAATAGTTAAAACTTAAAACATGATATTAGATTGTCTTCCACGTTATTTAATATCAATGTTACTCTTGCTCAAGTATATATGTAACCTATTATGTTAATAGCGTAAGCTTTGATAAGAGATTTGTGTTGTAAACACCATAATTTTCCTTTATTCTGGAAAGGAATGTATATATGGCATTGGGGGTTGATTTTAGTTGTTTGATCATTTGAGATATTTGTTCCTCTCTTTCTTTGTTTCTCCAACACATCTCTGGTGTAGGCAAAGTGTTTGTAGATGGAAAGAAGGTGAACAAAGCTGGAACCCAAGTCTCTGATAAGTCTGTTGTAGAAATAATTGCTGAAGTGCCAAAATATGTATGTAGGTGATTATTCCCTGAAACAACTCATTTTGCAGTTTCAGATGTCAAATTTCAGTCCCGTACTAATGTTGAGTTTTACCCATTTGGTCATTGGTTCAGAGCGGGGCATAAGTTAGAAGCTGCAATTGAACAGCTGGGTGTTGATGTTGCTGGCAAAGTAGCTCTTGATTCAGGGTTGTCAACAGGAGGGTTTACTGACTGTCTGCTTCAGTATGGTGCATCATTTGTTTATGGAGTTGATGTCGGTTATGGACAGGTACTATGATTTTTTTTTTTATATTTGCCTTATGTCGTGAATTTTTGTATATGACATCAAATGTATATAAGGAATGAATACATTTGCTTGGAGGTAGAGGTGGCACCTAATAAGGATGAACTAAGGGGAGATCAATTGAGATGGTTGGGCAAGTCCAATATTTTGACCTATAGTCTGATATGAAAGACTTAATTGAAATTGTAGGGATGGAAAGTGTAAAAACTAAACCAAACTTATGTGGGTAGTAGGAAATATGATCTAGTTTACAAAGTTTACTCTGGTGAAGGTGGCATGGAGGAAGAGGGGTCATGTAAACGATCCCAATTGGTTTGGGATTGAGGCTTCTTTGAGTTGTTTTGTTTATGAATGCAGAATTGTTGCTTGAATGTATTATATCAGAGGGTATTCCTAATTAAATATGCAACACAGTTTCTGCTGGCAAAGTTATCTGTCATAACCATTAACATTGTTGCTGTATTTGCGAATCTTGATGATGTTGAATTTGTTTATCTACTTTCAAAAATGTTTGTTTTGGGAGTTTTCCATGTTGAATTTGATACTTGTTTATGTTTTTTGATCGTCATGCAAAAGCATAACTATGCAACTCATTCTTCTTTTTTGTTTCCCTTTATTACTTTTATTTTCATACCAGTTGTTTAAATTTTCTAAGATCAATTTTCTTATGCTTCTGCACACTTGTTGATCTATTTCAATAGGTAGCAGACAAAATTCGCCGAGATGAGCGTGTTTTTGTAATAGAACGGATGAACTTAAGATACCTCTCAACACTACCTCAGAAAGTTGATCTGGTGACTTTGGACCTTTCATTCATTTCTATTCTCACGGTAAGCTTTCAAAATTGTTGTATTGCTAAGGTTACGGACACTTTGTTGCTTTTAACTATTCTATTTATCTGGTTCCTTCATCTAAACTTTTTGGACTCCCCCACCTTATACCTCTTGCTTACATGTGTTGAACCTCCTTTTGGCATTTTAAGATCCATCATTTAATGATAAAAGGGAGAGAATTTTGTGAGACAATATTGTGTTATTATTCTTATGGAGCACTTGTTATTGATCTTATGCTTATCTGAATGTTACAACTTTATTTTTTTAAGCAGGTAATGCCTGCTGTGGTAAATTTGATGAAGGCAGAGGCAGCTTTGGTTACCCTGGTCAAACCTCAATTCGAAGCCCGCAGATCACAAGTAAAATACTCGTCTTTCCCATTTTTTTTTTTAAATAAAACATTTAGTTTACTGATATTAGCACTTCATTCAGTTGATCTCATACTACTGCGTTTCTGGAAAGATTTGTCTGTAAAATATGTCAATAATAAGATGTAGATGGTGGAATCACCTCCCCGCTTCTGCTAGTAGATGTGATGTATTAACTTGCTTGCTGTTTTTAGTAGTTGGGGAGTTAGAATTTGAAGCCTTAATTTTGGAAGTAATGGGTCATTGCTATAATATTTTAGTGCTCTAATAAACATTTCATCGGTGTTGCAGGTTGGAGGAGGTGGGATTGTGAGAGATCCTTTAGTCCATAAAGAGGTATGAATTATGATTAGGAACTTTGTTTTCTTTCCCCACGTTTTTGTAAACATTAAATGATATTCCATCGATCGAGTTCATTGTGTAGGTTCTTGAAAGAATCATAAATGGGGTGGAGAATTTTGGATTCCAGAGTAGAGGGTGGATTGTGTCTCCTTTAAAAGGCACCGAGGGTAATACAGAATTTCTAGTTAGCTTTTGTCGTACAGCTGAGAAGCAGGCAGAGTAAAATACCATATAAGAAATGAGAAACCATGTTCGTGGTGTGCTTGAATGAGCCCGGATGAGAATCCCCAGGTTAGAGAGTAACCGAGTGAAAATGTGTCGGTTCTTGTGTGGAACAAAGGAAAATATTGCTGAATCTGATGATTGTAAATTGCATTCAGTGTAGAAGTTAAACCCAAAGTTTGGGAGAAAACAATAGGTTGTATTCAACAATTTTGCAGGATCTAAATGATGATTTTGGCTTTTGACCTGACAATCATGTACTTGAATAAAGTTTATCATAGAACCAACAGTAGAAGAAATACTGTGTACAAGTAAGAAACTGAGGTTTATATTGCTAAAAATGATCTTTACAGAACAGCTATACGTCTATACACTTGCAACCAATCTTTTAACCTATTCAATTATTGATTTCTTCAACAAGTAGTCATCAACTACAACTAATTACTATCATTCAACATTTCAAAGGGGATCCTAAGTCCAACCACCTGCCCAACAACTGAGAACCACGACACCAAATACTGTCTACTTGCTACTCCATACTGAGCCAGAGCAGAATCACCAAGGAATAGCAACTTCACCCACTCACTAGTCCCACATGGATGTAGTTTGTACCATGGCCTGTTCAAGTATGGATGTTCCTGCAACCAACAATATTCAAATACCTGTGTTAATAACTGTGTGTAAGTAACATGTATTTCCATTGTGCAATGAGATAACGATTAAAGTAAACCTCCAGAGTTATAAATGTCCATTTCGATGCCAACAAAACCTTGGAAGAACAGGCAGGAAGGTCTTTCTCAATTTCATCCAAAGCTAAAGGTTGTCCGCCTATGCATAAAACAATAGTCACAACATGCCGTAAACAAAAAGACCAGCACATTATATTTTTCAAAACCATATTGTTCAAATCAATACTAGATAATCAAAAGCCTAGCAATATCATCACATTCAGTCATTGAAGTGTTTTCAAACCCATTATAATCTATATTTTTTCTGGAGATCAATGTAAATTTAGCAGGGTCCTGTTTGGAAAGAAGAACATACCACTGCAGTATGCACGAAAATAAAGCACTGGAACCCTATATGAAGCACTGTAGACTATATGAAAATCATAGAAATGTACTTCACGACCAAAGCTCTGGACCTTCCAATAGAACACAGACATGATCAACACAAGGAGGAGAAAATATCAACGGTAGCTGCACAACACAAAGTCACTAGTTAAAAAAATACATACCAAAGTGGCAGTATCGATGGGCTCTTCCTCCTTCGAGCAACCAGTTTCTTCTGCCCCTTCCCGACTTCCTTCATCATGATCTTCCTATATAAAATAGTAAAGTAATGATAATTGAAACATCAAAGCTGCCATCAAAAAAGCTAATGCTTCAGCATATGATAAAGGGCAGACCTCAGTTAAACTGAGAAGGCAAATGTTCTCCAGCGACAAGTATCCCTGAACCTGAAAGTACAACGATGGTTGAAACAAATGACTGAAAGAAGAAAAACCATGTATACAACAAAGTGCAAAAGTGAACAATCGAACTAACTTCATGAGAAGCGATCCAAGGTTGTTTTGTACAAGAAACCCATGACCATGGAGGGAAAGCGTGGTTAAGTCTTTTCCACTTCTCAGCGAAAGCACGTGCAGCAAGAGAAAAATCACTAGACGAAAGAGATCCATCCCAAGATGAGACATCCATTGATCGTCCTGCAGTAGTAATTCAAAAGAAGCTAAAACAGACATTGATTATCTAGTCTTGCTACACCTATAAACAAAATCGACCATTTGCTCCGTAACACTATACTTGTGAACCATAGCAATAGCAATAATTAATAACTTCTCTAATTTGCATTCAATTTACAAGGATTGAAAAAGGAAGATAGGAACTAAAAAATATGAATTTGCCCTCGTTGCATCCTACATTTTCGATCCACCCACTCCCCTCTCCTACCACACAGAGCCTAGATATCGTTTAATATTTCAATCTCAATGGCCACAGTAATCAAAATTGTGAAAACAACTTGCAACTTGATCGAGCACTAATTTAACTTATAAAACTAATACAAGCTACTATTCACGAAAATACCAACAAATAAAAACGTAAAAAACGAAACTTTAAGGAAATTTTTTTTGTAAATTTACCTTAATAAAATGTCTCACCTTGCAGGCACTGATCGGAGTCTAAACACACAGTCGAGAGAGTTTTTGGGAGCAGAAAGGTGTCAGCTTGAGAGACTTCGTGACTGGAAAGTACAACCAGTCATGTCCAATAGCTTCTGTGTTCGTGACCGAAGTAACCAAACCCGGGTTCGGTGACTTGTGTTGTGGGAGTTTTTGGGTTCGTTTTTGGAGGTTTTTGCTCACAAAAATCAGTTAGGATCCGTTAGAGTCGATTAGCAACCGAACCCAGGTCATGATTCATGAATGAAGAAGAAGACAAAGACGCAAAGGTTATAGTCTTATAGACGTATAGCAGGAGAGTGTTGTCGTGTGTGATTAGCTTCTTGTTATAGAGAAGAAAGAAGACGACAAAAGGCATAAAGTGTAATGTTAAATGGACTTGGGCCGTTGAGTTACTGTTTTGAGTTTGGGCACAATCCAATCACAAACAATGATACAAAAGATGTATGCAAGTTGAAACAGCTGCTTCGTTTGCAAACCTAAATCTAACAATCTGTTATTTAATAAATAAATAAAAAGATCTAGTAGGGCCAATTTATATACGTATGTATATATATACATAAATATATGTGTTGGAAAAAAACCTAATAACATCTGGCGGTTGTGAAAAGTTTTATTTGCATTATTTAAGCTTAATTTTTTCTTTAATATTTGGCTAATACCATGAGGATGCAATTTGCTTTGCAAGGGCTTGTTATTAATTTAGAAATTTTGGTCATCTAGGCACACCATAACCATCTATTTATCATAATGTATGAATTAAATCGGTTTAAACAAGTCAGATTAAGGTAGAATAAACTATAGATTCCAAGCAGGAACACTAGACTATCTCTTTGCTTTTTCTGTTTTCTTACAAGGCAATCCGGCTTGATCAACAAGTTCAAACACTTCTTTCCAAAGAAGAAAACAAAACAAAAAAGAACACCAGTTGAGTCACAATTCACAGTCTAGACACTAAAAACCGTAGGATATGAACATGGGCATTGAAAATCATCTCTACTAGGGTAATTATAAGCAGTGGGAAACGGCTGCTCGTTTGGTCTCAATGTCCTTCACACTTTGAACTATGTCATCAATGTTCCTTGACAAGTGATGGGAATGATCCTCCATGTCCTTCAGGACCATTTCAAGTTGATCTTGATATGCTGCAGATCGCTTTCGCTCCCTCTGTAGTTCTGCTGTCAATTCTCGGATCTTTACATCTTTCTCGTCCTGTGAACAAAGAATTTCCCAAAGAGAAAATGCAAAAGAAGAAGCATGGTCAATTTTATTGATAACAATAGGATAATGTTCGAAAAACAGGAAAAAAAAATGGTTTATACCTTTGATGATGCAGATTCAACATAAGCTTAGATTATGAAATGATCGAGACAATTCATGTGACCATTCTCATTCTTTGAAAAATGGTCTACTCAAAGAAAATGCATAACTTGGAAGCAAAAGTTACAATGACACAGATGCAAATAAACAACACAGCTGCAAAATGTGATCCTGCTGTGAGATGGTGTAGTGAGGATAACTTAATACACCATTAATAAAATCTTCTCCAAACCAGCACACTTGATTAACAACATAACTTTTGCTATGTTCAGATTGCACATCTTTGAACTTTAATTTCAATGTAGAAAACTTCTTTAGACAACTGACTTGTTTTTCTTATACATGAAAAATCCGTATAAGGCCATCCAGTAATAGTGTCATACAATACAACTGATTACAGATATTCAGACTTAACTTCAATAGGAAAAATCCTGTTTCAACCCTTCAGAAGTTTGACAAAGATGCTTAGTAGGATCATTTTAGAGTCTGATGCATATAAGAGCCTTAAGGAAACACCAAATTAAGACACATAATTTGCTAATAGGCAGAATGGAATGCCTAATAGGGCTTCTGCCGGATTATATACCAAATCCAACAATAACAGCTGTGGATATGGTAACTAAACCACACAGCTATTGCCTTGGAAATCTTTGATTTGAATGTAAAGCTTAAATGTCAAGGGCAGGCACAAAAAGATAAAAGCTGACTGCTCAATGTCTCAAGGGCAAAGTATAATCTTCACACATGACAATTACTATAATTCTGCCCAAAAAGGTCATTAAAAACTACCCATTTTTGATAGAAGAACAGACTATATAGCACCGTAAAAGAATTGGCTTTCCAATGAATAAAAACTAAAAACCATCCACAATTACATATACACACACCATGCTTACAAAACATAATGATGATATAATAAAGGTAAAACACATTAACTTAACCATATAATGCGTCCAGATGTAAAGATCTCCTAACAAATGCAAATTCAAGTATGATAGACAAAAAATACTCATCTGACCACTCACCGGGGTTTGAGACAGTATCACACTCCGACGACCATTAGCAGGTATAGCTACCAATGAGTGGTTATGGTCCTTGACAAATCTTGTTACAACCCATTTTCCTGTTTTCTCTTTCTTCACCACTATCATTGCCTTACAACCTTCTCTGGTGACTGCTCGAGGCTTCCTATTCTCACTTCTTCTGGGCCTCAACTTACGGAAACCTTCTTTATTACACACAAGACGACGCCAAACAACCTTCCCATCACGCATTGATCTGCGGAATGCATCAACCCGCATAATGAATCCCAAATGTGTAGCATAGGCATCATAAAACACCTTCGCAGCCTCCTCGGATTCAAACTCCATACCTACACATGGTTCCACATCCGAACTTCCTTCAATTGTAACCATCTCTTTCCCATCAGAATTCTCTATCATGTCCTCATTCTGGTCTGGAGATAAGCTTTCATCCACTGCCAGAAAACATTGCCAACCTCTATAAGATTCAACCAAGTATACATAATAAAACACATTCCCACAGCTCCAACTATTCCAAAAATCTAAACTTAACAAAACTATTTTTCTTAAAAACCGATTCAACAAACAAGATGAATTTTTTTCTCTCACATTATGTTCTTGAACAAAAACATCTCAGTACGCACATAATCCATGAAATGGTAGTCAAATTTCTCAGTTTAGGTTCAACCAAAAAGAACCCAGTACTCCATTTAATCAACTAAAAACTAGAAGAAAAAACAAAACTGATCACATTATTGATAAACAAAATCAATAAATATATTTTCTCGACAAGTTTAAAAACAGTTCTCAGCAAACCAAAAGAACCATAATCGTGAAAAAAAAAAAACAAACCTCAAATTCCAATAAAATATCCAATATCCCACGTACAAACCAAAACGAAAAGAAAATCAGCTTAATCCTGAGATTTTGTGTTATTTCCTAAAGTATAATCTCAAGCTCAGTTCATTCCTTGATTAAATGGACTAAAAAAAACTAATATTTACAAAATTATCAACCCATTAAAAGAAAATCAAAAGACTGAAACTTGATACTATAAATTCACTCACTTGATTGGTACAGATCCAAAGTCCAAACCCACTTCGAGACGAACAGAGTTTTTTGGTTTTTTGGTTTTTTGGTTTCAAAAGGTTTTATTTTGTGAGAGAGCGAGCGAGAGAGGGAGAGAGAAAACTGGGAAGTGAATACAGTCTGGGATGAGAAAAGATTATCTACTTGAAGGACCAGGTGTGCCCTCTATGTTACACCAATAAAGTCTTGCCAGCTCAGCGTCTGGACTCTTCCTCGATGCTTATTCTCAGTCAAACTTAAATACTAAATTTTTTGATGATATTAATTATATTTTATAGTGTGTATGATAGACATAAAACATAAGTATGACCAGAACAGTTGAGTCCGAGTAGATACACGCAAGACACACACCTAACTAGTGTGGTGAAGAAACTTGTCATTTCACTTTGACCCTTCTGTGCTGTATACTTGTCTTCGCGCAGAAAACCACCAGATTTCGGTATCGTTTCTCAGATTTTGAATGTCACCCAGATTCTGATTCAGTGAGTTTTACATGTTTACATGTCAAGATCAACTTTTTATTGCTATTATTATTGTTATTTTGTTTCATAATTAGCTCCTTCTATTCTATGTTAACAGCTCTGCGAGTGTTCTTATGAAAAAAAATTCCCCTCTTTTGTGTTTTTTGTTTCCTGTGAAAATAGGCGCTGTATGGAAAGCTTTTTTGTTTTGTATTATGTGGTCATTTTTCTTCAGTTGTGGTTGGTTTTGATGGGAAATGTAGTAATTGGAATTTAACATGTTTTCAGCCTTCACTGCATGGAAATGAGGAGCATGTTTAATGATATCTGAATTAATGTGAGATTTTGTTCAGTGAAAATTTGGATGTTGAATTGTTATTGCAAGTGTATACAAGTTCTGGGTTGTTGGGGTAGTCATAGATTTTCATGACTATAAGATCCCAATGATTAGTGGTCTTTTAGTAGCGAGATTTTTTGGGCTTAGCTTGTGCAATTTCATGTTGAATATACATGAGATACTCTGCAAATGGGTGTTTCTATTTAGTGACTCTGTTATGGATTGTCTTGATTTTGGGAATGTCTTTTGTAGACAAGGTAGTGATCTTATTCTAGTTGATCAAAAATGGTGTACGAGGGAGTTTAGAACTTCACTTGCTTAGGTTTCAGTGTTGGTTTTTTGTGTTACCAATCTGTCAATATGCGTGGTTTACTGGTTTTAATTGTTGTGTTCCACCTTGTTCATATTCTGTTTATAAGAGTTTACTTTTGGTATTGATGTGGGAACAAATCTGTTTCTGCATCTTCATATCCATGCAACATTGTTCCTTTCAATGTCTTCCACAATTATTTTTCTCCATTATGTGGCTTTTTTTGCGACAATCGGTCTATTCAACCCTCTTCTTGTGTATGTATGTCAATCCATAGTTGAAGCATCGTTGTTTAATGTATGTCCGTTTTTGGATTATCATGTGGTTTAAGTTGTTCCCGTTATATTTTTTGAGTTTTAAAAGTTTATATCTAATAATTTTTTGTGACAGTGGAACTGGACGAAGAAGTTGCAGCAACGGACAGCTCTGTTATAGAAAAATCAGGTGAATCTGATGAAGAAGGTGAAGTTTTTGAACCATATGTTGGTATGGAATTTGATTCTGAAGAAGAAGCCAGGAAATTTTATATAGGGTATGCACGACGGGTAGGATTTGTTGTGCGTATTATGCAACGTCGTCGTTCTGGGATTGATGGGAGGACACTTGCTCGTCGACTTGGATGTAATAAGCAGGGTTTCTCTCCTAATCATAAGGGATCTTTTGGACCTGACAAGAAGCCAAGACCAAGTGCACGAGAAGGTTGCAAGGCAACAATCTTGGTTAAGATGGAAAAGTCTGGAAAATGGGTCGTTACAAGATTCGAAAAGGATCATAACCATGCTCTAGTTATCACTGACAATGGATATAGTACAGTGGTGAGTTTCTACTTTTTCAATCATTCTGTTTAGAGTTTTGAGTGTCTTGAATCTTGCTCGCTACATGTTAGATTAAGTTTAAAAGTTTCTTCAGACATTGTTTTTGCCCACTCTTTATGCATATGAATGTAGAGAGCTTAGTTGAATTGAACCCAACTAAAAGTCTAAATGTTTGGCATTGAAGCTCGCTTCTAAAATTACTTTTTAACTAAAAACTGATGACCATGATGGTGTTTACAGCTATGATTTCTTTGAATTAGATGCCTGTTAACAGTACTTGCATCATGGACTGATTAACTTAAACTTGTCATTGGTTCATCTTCACTGTAAACAGCTTGTAGGTTCTCATGATAAGATGGTAAATTCTTTGATGCTTGAGTTCTTTTAAAGTGGATTACACAAAGTTCATTAGAAAAGTTCTATAAAAATAAGATTATGTGAGAATTTAGGGTCCTATTGTACAACGAGGAAGACGAGTCCAGCAACTTGCCTTCTGTTGGGCACATATACTATTAGCAGACTATTTCTTTTCATTCTTGTATATATATTTGTTTGTCGATCTTCGTAGGGAGATAAAGATAAGAAGATTGAAGAACTTACAATGGAGTTGGAGCATCAAGAGAAATTATGTACATCTTACCGAGAAAAGTTATTCAGCTTTATGAATAATGTCGAGGAGCAAACTGAAGAACTATCTTCAAAAATTCAAGTCATCGTTGAGAATATCCGGAAAGTTGAATCCGAAATACAAATAAAACCCCACCGTAGATAGGCTTAGCGTTGAAGTGTAATTTATGTGTATGATCTGTTCAATAATCTCTATGGGGGGTTTATGAGAGTGCGCCTAGTGCTGGTCATGTACATTGCTTATTAAAATCAGTTTTTCTGATCAAGATAGTTGATACATAATATATGTAACCAATCTTAAGTTGTTTCATTAGATGACATTGAAGCTTCATGAACCATTCACTCCTCTTTTTTACGATTTTTACATGAAGTAATGATACATATATTTTGATATACCAAGTATGGTTGTCACGACTCAAATCTGGTTGAATGAATTTCTTTCATTGTCAAGCAATGGGCAGTAATATGAACCTTCTAATCAAAATAGCATACAAAAGAGTATACTTTTTCATTGCATTTATCATGTACAGAAAATAACTAGTAAAAAATTTTGTATAGAAAACAAGCAAATGCTTGTTTGATTGAGGTGGCTCAAAATAAGCAAAGACTAAAACGACAGTCGTTAGACATCAGGAACGAGGTGGGGCCCCAGGAAAGAGTTGGGCCTGAAAAAGCCCAATGAAAATAAAAGAAGATGTGATCGAATACATCTCCCCTCCATCATGTGCCACACTTGACGCCTCTCCAATCCTAGGGTTTCTACTGCTCCTAACCAGTAAGTTCATCAAAACTTGATCTTGACTTCACTTTTTTTCCCTTTTTGTTTAGTAATTCTCTGTTTGGTTTCCTGGAAACGAGGCTAAATCGAAGAAAGTTTTGAACTTTTTTGAGTGTTATTAATTGATAGTAACTCTGCATAAAGACTCTCTATACTGTACATTTAGTTGTATTTTTTTTTTACTTGAAAAATATAAATTTATGTATTCATTGAAGCTTGAAAACATGAGCTTGAGAAGGGTGTGAGAATTGTATACATTTTTGCTATTTTAGATATATAAAAAAAAATAGTAGCAGAAAATGGTAAATGCGGTTGATATTGTTCATTGTGGCTAGTTAATTGCTAACTATTTTAGCTTCACAAGCATTTTTTTATGTAAATTTTTCAACTTTCCAGTGTAATTTAGTTCTGTGAGTAAATGGAAATTGATTTTTTGTTTCTGTTTGCAGCCTTGTGATGGAAGAATAGCTTGTCTAATATTTGATTTATGAGCATATAATGGAGAGTACATCTACTCAAACCATTGATTCAGATGAAAGCGTAAGGTATTTGCAAGTTGCGGGATATGATGAGCATGAGTTTACTCATGACGACCTTTCAAAAGATATTGATTTATGTACTAGTGAGGTTGACAAGATCTTAGAAGAGTCTTTCGAAAGTTTACCGGAAATAGGGGATGATGCTGCAGAACCATACATTGGTATGGAGTTCAAGTCCAGAGATGATGCTCGAGAATTTTATGCTGCTTATGGCAGGCGGACAGGGTTTACTGTACGTATCCATCATAACCGACGCTCACGAATAAATAATATGGTTATTGGTCAAGATTTTGTTTGTTCAAAAGAAGGTTTTCGTGAGAAGAAATACATATACAGGAAAGACAGAGTTCTTCCTCCACCTCCTGTTACCCGAGAAGGCTGTTCTGCAATGTTAAGGCTAGCTTTAAGAGATGGAGACAAGTGGGTTGTCACCAAATTTATAAAAGAACACAATCATGAATTGATGTCTCCTAGTAAAGTTCCTTGGCGAGGATCTACTAAAAATTTGGTCAGTGAAGTAAGTTATCTTTCTGTTTTAACTGCTTTGTTGTCTATAGTTATGCGACCTATTTGTCTGCAGTTTTGCAGTCCTTATTATGAGAATGGATTGTATTTAAACAGGGGCCGAGAACATTATAACTTATAAGGTTTAGTCAAATAGTAAATGTCTCCATATAGTTGTTTTTTTATTTGATGTATTTCTTGCCAGTTAAAGATCCACATCTTGAACCAGTTCTAAGTTTTTACTTTTTATGATCTAAGTCCAAAGATCAAAGCTAGATATCGTTATTTATCGGGTTTGTAATCTAGGCTTGTCTATAGTTTGCCCTTCGCTCTTGAGCACATTAATGGGGTTACACATGTTGGATGTCTTATTTATTTATTTTTGTGGAACCACGAGATATAACAATAAATCATCAATGGGTGATTTATAATTATCCCTTTTTATCAAGCTTGTATTCATTATCTATAGGACTAGAAATATCGACCACTTTGATTGTATATTCCTCGCCTTCCTCCATATCATTTTGGTTGATTTCACCTGATATGTCTTCAATATTGATTTTGTGTTACTACAGGATGAAAAGGATCAGAGAATACGAGAATTGACAATAGAGCTCAACAATGAGAGACAGCGAAGTAAACGTCAATGTGCAGCATACCAGGAACAATTGCGAATGGTATTAAATTTTGTTGAGGAACATACAGATCACTTGTCAGATAGGGTCCAAGATATAGTCAAGAACATAAGAGAACTCGAAGATGAGCAACAACTCGAGGATTCAGATGATGGATATGTTTAGTTGTTTTTGCTAGGAGTTAATAGGTTTAGAAAACTGTACATTTCTCTTTCGGTTGATGCAGATTTTTCCAATTTGATAATTCATTATTCACTTGAATTCAACTTGAAGGGCCTATGACCTCTCATGTCAAATTGTTTGATTGTATTCCAATGTTATGGGAACAACATTACATGTGTAATGGTAATAATACATGGATATTTTAATTCATTATTCCATTCTTAGAGAAGTCATTTTGATGTCCTATATGAATTTAAAGAGTAGAAATAATCAAAGGCTATGGTAAAAAATGCCCAAAAGCTGCACTTGTTAAACAATATAGTGTCAAAGCAAAAGCAAGTTCAACTCTGGCCTAATGAGATTATCTTGTTAAGTCTAATTGTTTCATGTTTAGCTACCCTTTTTTGTTTCGAAAATGTGTCCTGAAGATCTTCCCGCCTAAAAATAGTGGAAGAAACGGTCATACAATCTCCCTGATTCGTACACAGATACATAATCGACACTGAAAGAATAGATTTGAAATGCTCATAAAAAATTGCTCAGCTTTACAATGTAACAATCAATTAGCCTTGTAACCCGATATAACCTTCAACAAGTAAGACCATGTGCACAAATCTGCCTTTGTTCCAAGTACAAAGATTTATAAATTTACTATCTCCTTTGTTTCTTTAAGAGATTAGCAGCACGCAAAAATAACTTATCAACTTCATCAAAGTTCGGTGTGTCCTCGTCTTTCCCAAATGATTTGGAGTTTCTAGAGTCCACAGATATTTGATGCAGGTGCTCCTTAAAATCTTCAGGTTCTTCATTATGTTCAGTTGGAAACTTTTCAAACTGATCCAAATAAAGAGGTCGTTCTGCCTTCTCATCAACTTCTGAGTCGGAATCAGTCTCGAAAATATCTGATAAATCTTCAGAATCTGATCCCATAAACGAATCTGTTGTACGATCATTTTCAGACCATTCCTTCATGCTTTCCTTCATGCTTGAAATGCCTCCGGAATCTACGTTATTTATTTCAGCATTTTGGATACCTTCTATGGCATCCATGTTTTGTGTACCTTCTATGGTATCGGTTCTATTTTCAACTCTTCTTTCAGCCTGTGCACGAAGCAACTCAAGTTCTTGCTCAAGTCTCGGAATATATCTTCTAACAGCACGAAGTTCATCCCTATATTTGGACTTATCCAAAGCCTGTAAAAGAGAGAGAAAAAGAAGGGGATGTCAATACCATATAGAAAATTTTCAAGAATAGGATAAATGAATATGCATTAAACTTAGTATTAGAATAATTTCACTGAACAAAAGAGATTCAGATATAATGTGTTCTAGTATGTGTTTGCACGTTGTGTGTTTTTGTCCAACAAAAATGTTCAAGTTACTGCAGTTGAGTGAAATGACAAGTTTGTTTCTCCAAAGAGCACAGTTTCTGAACAGAGAAATAACCCTTCATACATGATCGAAATGCAGTGAGAAACAACATAGCCTTCGATTTTTTATCAGGATGATTATAATCAGCCAAAAAATATTACTGCATGAGAAAAATTAGTGTATTCGAATACTATTCCATTCACAGATGATAAATGACGACAGAAAACGCGTTAAGACAAACAAGAAAGAAAAAGAAAAAGAAAAAAACCTTCTTTCTAGGGAGGGTGACCCTAGGAGACATTATCTCTGTTGGTGGTTGAGTATAATTCTTTCCTCGGTACATAATTATCGTATTTTCTTCATGAATATCAAGAACGATTCCTCCACTCAATCTTGCCAGCTCAGAAGCCATCTCCTTAACCTCCTCCGGTGAGAATGTCTTAACCACAACCTTCAGTGTCTGATGTTTCTTCCAATGCAGATGCATATTCAGAATCACACCCTGGTATAATCCCCGCCTTCCTACTGGAACGTAATTCTTGCACTTGATGCCCATCTTCAAAAAGAAGAAGTGCTCTTCCGGGGTCAATATCTCCGGGTCATGAGTGGTTTCTGAAGTCTCCTTAGGTTCAATCTTTTTCAATGCTTCAACAATCCTTTCCTCTTTCTTTCTAGCCTAGAAAAAGTAAAGCTTGATCGATAAGAACATTTAACAATAGAAATCACATCATTAGTCAAGGTCTAAACTATATAATTCTCTCTTATAGATGCAACTCCAAAGTCAACTAAGATCAAACATGTTTAATTTCTCCAAATATGCACAAATTAGATATCAATTGGAGGCCTGACCTTATTCAATTTGTACAAAATCTTCTCTTCAGCGGTCATCCTTTCATAGTCTTTCTTCTTCTTCCATCTAAAATGTTTCAACCATCTCACGACGGCTCGTTTCCCCTTGAGCTTCTTCCTCTTCAATTTAGCATTATCAGCACCAGCACCATCAACACCAGTTCCTTTCTCAGAAGGGTTCAGTCCCTCTCCAACAGCGGTCGAAAATGGAGCTGAATGGACCCACAAACGCCCTTCAAAAGGGAATCTTGTTGGATGACCCAAACATGGCGATCCCTCAACAAAAGCCTTGCACATTACATCACCCAAGCTACAGAACCGTGAGCTAGACTTCAAAAGCAAATTCTTTTACAAATTAAATAAATAAATTGACTCGAAAACGAATTCGAACCTTAAAACAAGTAATCGCAGAAAATGATGAACACCATACAAAAATAATAATAATAATAATCAGCGGACGAAATGCAGAGAAAGAGAGATAATGAGAGAAGTACCTGGTTCTGTGAAGAGGGGGCGTGAAAATGGAGGAGTTGGATAGGATAATCTTCAAGGCATGTGATTTTCGGAGAAGCATCGAAGCTGAGGAGCCTATAACCCTCCCCACCATTTTATTGTCTCTGCGACTGCGACTGTTGTTTTGTAACACTTTCAATTGAAGAGGAAGTGACGATACATAAATATATATATTACCGGTTTTGCCCGAAATTTATTGTTATTATTAGTATTGATCACTTTTATTATTTGTTTTCACTTGACTACTAATTTGATCCATATATGGAAAAAATCGTATTTAATTTATGATCTAAAACTATTTTTTTATATAAAAATAAAAAATAAAATTTAGCCTTTATTTTTTTTATACATGTTTATATAAAACATGTGATTTTATGAATAAATGGACCAATTTGTGGTGAATATTTTTTTCTTACAAGGTAATAATTCAAGTGTTTAGATCCAACAATTGATTACTTTCATCAAACTTTCCTAGAGAAATAGGTAAATGATGGTAACCCAATTATAAAACTTGTTAACACAAAACAATCCATAAAAAGCCGTCTAATGTAATTTAACAGTAGGGTACATTCATTCAGTTTGTCAATAAAGAATTTGTTGCAGTATAAAAGAATCACAAACACATAAGTTAAGAGAAAATGAAGCATAAACTTTGAACCCACAAAATGGACATTCTTTATATTTTTCTTTTTTTCTTCTAAATGAAATTAATCATAACAAGAGGTGCTCTAAATGAGGCTCCATGTATGATAAATTATAAATTCTATTATCTATGTATGAAAATTCTCTAGTGCAGAGGATCCGTAAAAAAAAAATTCCAAAACACCGAATTCAAATGAAAAGTTCGATTCTTTAATGAATTTATAACCATACAAATTCATGCGCGTCCCCATTTTTTTTTTTCGTACGGACGCTAAGTTCGAAACGAGAGAAACTTCCTATCTATGTGCATATAATTATTATCAACTCAATGCAGCAAAGCCACCACCTTTCATCATCTGCTTGAATTCTTTGAAGTTGACCATCCCATCACCATCCACGTCCACTTTCTTGATCATTCTCTTGCAGTCTTCTATGGTCCTTCCTTGTTTCAGTCCCAGAGAAGACAACACCGATCTCAACTCGTCGACGGTGATGAACCCGTCTCCGTTTTGGTCGAACACGTTGAACGCTTCCTTCATGTCCTCGTCCTCGTCTCTCTCGTCCATTATCGTCTGGTACAAGGCACCGAACTCGTCTATGTCCACGTAGCCGTCACCGTTCACGTCGATCTTTTCGATCATCTGGACCATGTCACCGTCCGGAATGTATATCCCAAGGTTCTCTAACGAGTCGCTGAGCTCCTTCTTCGTGATCTTCCCGTCTCCGTTCCTGTCGAACATTTGAAAAACCCGACGAAGCTCGGCTGGATCCATGACCCAACAAGTACTTGAACGTAAACGAAAACAAACCCAAGAATGAAATTCAAAAGTTGAGGTGCGATTTATTCGAAGAATAAGTTCAGTGAGGAATTTACACAAACAGGTTGGCTACATGTATGAAAATGAGATGATAAAGAGAACGGTGAGAGGGAGGTGGGGATTTTGAAGGTGAGAGCGAAAAACGGTTGGTTGAAAATTAAAGTTTAACAAATGGAATTTTTGTGGTGGGTGTTTGATTAAGATTTGTTCCATTTAAACAAAAATTAAGGGTTTCATGTTGTGGGGGTGTCTTAAAATAGGGAGTGACTTGCAAGAGGGAAATGCTTTGGATCGCTCAATTAAAAACCGTCATTTAACAACTTTTTAGAGTTTAATCGGTTTATTATTTCATTCAACAACTCGTGTTTAAACACTTAAACCACATAACATGGAGATTGTGTGGACGAAATGTATATGATACATAGCATTAAGGGTCGGTTTTGTTTCTAAATTTGGTGTGTTCTAGTTAGAACTTAGAAGAGTTTGTCAATTAGGTCAAGCTACTATAGAGAATTTGTTTATGTACAAACTCATTACTAGTTATTACATGCCAATGCAATAATCAACAAACATTGAAGGTTTGAAAAATAAAAATAAAATTATAAACTAACACAAAAATAAATTTCCCTTTTAATAACCATTAACGACATAGATGTTTCTTTTTTTTTTAAAAAAAAAAAAAACTATATAGTAATTAATTAATTAATAAAGTTTGGACACTTCAAGTTCAGAAAATTGGCAGCATGAATGCCTGACTCGTGGAAATTAATTTGTTTTTGACAAGTATGAAATATATGGGCCTATTCACATTTCAAGTTCGGGAAAAGTGGCCCAAAAAAGCCCACTTCTTCAAAACCCTAACCCTAGTTCTTACTTGCATCTATAAATACTCACACACGAAACCTTACTTCTCAGTCTCTGTCTTCAACCTCCAGTTCGGCTCTGCTATTTCTCCTTTCTCTGTTTTTTTTTTTTTGTTCTTTTTCCTGTGGTTTGCTTGAAAAATGTGTAATTGATATCAAAGTTGGACGAAGAGTGAAAGCAAGTTCAGCTTCTTGACTGGATCGAAACAAAAAGAACGATTCAGCCAATTAAATGAATACAAACTTGCGAGATAAAAGTCGTCAGTATCACTCGCCTGAATCTGATTCTCCACATGATTCTTCAGGCCCTTATATACTGCCACATTTCTTCTCCTTTTTTTTTTTTTGTATATTTCAAAGTCGTTTTCTTTTAGGTAAGCAAACGCACTCTGTCCCAAGAACGTTTTTTTCTTTTTGAAAAAACGGATGTTTTGAGGCAATTTCTTCGTTTGCTAAATCGATTTCCAGCTAACTCGCCCATACGATCTCCTATTTACTTAGTTGTGATTGTATCGGGCACATGGCTTGGATTACATTTTTTTAAAATCAATCAGATAAGTGAGTGTTTTTTGCTAAGTTTTACAGCTTTTTTAGATGCTAATTTTTTTCTTTTGTAAGACGAGGTTTTTCACTAGTTTGAACCTTACGAGATTGAAAAGAATGAATTGAAGTTGTATGTTTGTTGAAGCTAATAGAGACAATGCTTGGACATGGAGTATTGATTTGAGTTTCAAGTTCAAATTTTGGATATAGTTGGATTCTGCTGATTGGATTGGAATGGTACACAATAATCAATTGATGACGCTTCAAATTGGAATGGAATGATAATTTGAGTATCTATTAAGTTGGAACCATGAATTTATCAAAGAGAATTTGAGAATCAGGCACACGAACAAACTCACAAATGGTAACATCAAATGAGTTGCTTGAACAAATGTTACATGTGTTAAAGCAGCCCAACTTTTGTGCTACTCGTTTCAAGCTTCTAACTGGAGCCTACATACCACATTTTTGCAAATCCTTCTTTTATGAACAGTCTTCTTATATTTCAAGAGAATGCTTATCTAAATCTTCCATCATTGCAATTTGCAAATCTCTATCATGGACGATAGGTTGCATTAAATCAAAACCCTTTAAGGTTGTTAAAGTTACAAACGATCAAAGCATACCAGTGCAAGAGAATAATCATTGAAGGCATATCTACACCTCTTTACCATTCAAGGCATATCTCAATAACATCACACATCACATGAAATTCGTCAACCTTGTAGATTAGATTAAAGAATAATGCTACACAACCCAACAAATTATCTAAATATCCACCCAAATGAACAAACTGATTGTCTTTGCCATGTCACTTATCACATCACATATAGGTTGATATTTTGACTAATTTTGTTGGGTTGTACAGTGTTTGGCTGTTTACTCTAAATTAAATTAAGTGCATTGACCAAGCTTCAACAAAATTTAATAGTTATACTACATTTTTGTACGAAATATGAAGCAACTTCAGATACAAAAATTAAAATCATCTGTCCAGTGAGAATAACCTACATACTATAACATGAGCAAGATATTTGAAAAAAACTTCACTCTTTAATCCTAAAAAATGATAGGACATGAGAAAGAGTTGCAAGGAAAAAAATAAAACTTCAAACTTCGTAGGCAACAATGCCATAACAAATACTCGTAGGTAAAGGAATAATCTTCAAACTTCTACAAGCCATTATCTAATTGGTAATCTGTGCTAAAGTCTTCAATGAAGCCTTCAACCTTCCGGGCTACTTGGGGGGTAGCCACTATGCTTTATTGATGAACACATATACATATATCCATGTTTCTTAAGAAATTTTGACTAAATAATGAAGTATATAGCTTGAACCTATAAAGGATTCTGTTTACTAGCTAGCCAATGTGCATTTCTCTATCAATTCAGTTGCTGAAGCGGGCAGGACTTGAGTTTCAGAGGCGACAAAATACTAAACAAAAGCATAATGTAATCTAATCCATGAGAGGAAATATATCAACTTATACAAACCTTCTATCAAAATTACTGCTTGAACTAATAAGGACAATATTGTTCTGCCTAAGACATTATACACTCAAATTGGCTCATGAAAGCCTATGCCTACATTACCGATAAAGAACATATCAATACACATAATTTGGATGAACTTGAAGAATTCTTTCAAATGGCACTATATTCCTGTAGTAAGGGAAGGTTTATTAGTTGCTAAAACAAAATGCAATGTAGCATTTAAGTCGGTACTCAGTAACTTAAATCTTCAACCTTTGTGTAAAAAAATAGGGATGTATATATATATATATATCCACGAGATTATTGAAGTATTTTCACATTCACTGGTCGCTGAATGCATAGACAATATGGATTTCAGATAAATTAAGGATACACATTCAATCAAATAACTTGTCTATCCAAATTATATTAGCATATACTCGTCAGGCCTGATTGGAACAACATTAATGTAATTCAAGAGAGTATAGTTTAACTTCCAAAATGTTTAAATCGTAAAACTTGAAATTGAAAGGCAATCTCAGCAAGTAACATTAAAACAAGAAACAACAAATGAAGCTGTGTTCAAGCACCGAATTTTAGTTCACA
Source organism: Dipteronia dyeriana (assembly GCA_032871835.1). Taxonomy (NCBI): domain Eukaryota; kingdom Viridiplantae; phylum Streptophyta; class Magnoliopsida; order Sapindales; family Sapindaceae; genus Dipteronia; species Dipteronia dyeriana. The sequence continues at coordinate 238,142 of CM065299.1, read as the reverse complement.
ATTATTGATTTTTTCCAATAAAAACACAAAATGCAATCTTTTGCCCTATTTTTTTTTTTTTAATTTATGGGATGTCCCATGGTTTGGGCTCGGGGACAGCCACGACCATACCTTCGAGATCGCGATTGAGCACCACCTGGCAGCCGAGCCTAGAGTGCTTGTTCAACACCCGACCGCGCGAGTACTTCTTGAGCAAGTACTCCTCGTCGTACGATCTCGGCGGCAGCCTTTCGAACCACTCCTCGGCGATATAGACCTCGCACTCCGTGGAGCAGGCGTCGATCTCCTCTAGGCGGTGGGAGGCCGGTTCAATGAGGCCGCTGTTGGTGAGGGCCTTGAGTAGAGTATGTCCTGACAGTCCGACGATCTCGCGCTTCCTGCCGTCGATGTCGATCGCGGAGAGCTTGACGATCCTGTCGGAAACCTTGGCGGAGGCGGAAGAGGCGGTGGATATTGCGGAGGAGCGGTAGATTAGGGATTTGGAGTGGTGGATAGAGAGGGAAGGAAGGCGGTGGATTTGGGAGGAGAGCTTTTGAAGTGTTGATATGGCCATCGCTTGAGAGCTGAGTTACAGTTGCAAAATTCGCTCTCTTTTTTATTTTATTTTTTTGTTTAAAGGGTTTATTTTCTTAGCAACAATGCCCTATTTTAGGGGGCAATTGCAAATCTACCCTGAAATCAAATTCAATTACAAAAATACCACGAAATGACCTCAATACCATTTGGTAAAAAAAAAACCCTTTTCACTCTCTAAGGTAAAATGACATTATATGATTTGATATGTGTGTGTTATAATTATTATTTTTAATTTTTTCATACAACATTTGATTCATTAATTAAAAGGTTGTTTTTTTTTTTGAAGTAATTAATTAAAAAATATTTGTTCCTAAATGCTTGGAACAATTTTGCTGAAAGTATATATTATTTACATTGACATTATTAAAAGATTAAATCTTTTATTGTAGTGCACAGCTTTTGGCAGAATTGAGTTACAATTAAGCAAAGATTAACTCAAAATCTGATGTGGGTGAGATTCCAAGAGATCTCACCAATTAAGCTAGTAGGTATCCACAAATCACAATAGACAACTTTAGGAGAGTGATAATATAATTCTTGCTCATCATTGAAATTTATTTAAAAGTTTACAAAATGCGAAACCCACAAAGCAGGGAACTTAGATTCGAAGTAGTGAACAAGAAAACCTTGCAGACAAGCGATGGATATGATGCATACCTCAATACCAAAGCAACCACATCGATTTTTTTATTTTTATTTTTCCTTTATAGACCTTATTTGACTGATTTCTATTTATTTCCCTTTCAACCATTCCTGAATTCTTATACAGGAGAGATGACAATGGAAAACCAGGGCCTGTGTCCAGGCCTGCAAGAATGTTTGAGTGCTGTTCAAAACAAAATCACCAGACATCTACATTCACATGCAAGTAATCATCATGACTTGAACTTGATCATGGGAAAACTCATCGTTGATCACAGTCCAGGGCAATCTGGTCCTGGAAAATCAGCTTCTGTTCAGGTTTATAGCTGCACAGAAATCGACCCCAGTAAGTTCAACTTTCATGCATTGTCCATATCATAATACTCAAACTGGTAATCAACCTGCTGATAGTTTTCTCTTCCGTGTTTAAATTCGACAGATACTGGGAAAGGGAAGTTGAGTGAGAAGGCAAAGTTCAAGTATGCAAAGAGCCAGAAGAGTGATGGTACGAGAACCACAACCTATGAAGTAAAGTTGTATGTGGAGCCTGGTTTTGGAGTTCCAGGGGCCTTTGTTATAGAAAATCATCATAACCATAAATTCTTCCTTCAATCTGCAACTCTCCAAACTCCTGTCGACCAGGTTATCAATTTCGATTGCAGATCCTGGGTGTACCCGATCAAAATGACTAAAACAAACAGGATTTTCTTCTCAAATACTGTAGGTTTTTAATTTCATACCTGGTCTGATTTCTGTGTTTCTTTTTATCATGCAAGTTGATTAACACCATAGGTTATGTTGCCAATGCTAGAGTTATCTTCCAACCGACACACCTGAAGCACTGGTGGATTTGAGGCAAGAAGAACTGAAAATTTTGAGGGGAGATGGAACTGAGGAAAGGAAAGAATGGGATCGAATCTACGATTATGATTACTACAATGATCTTGGAAATCCTGATAAAGGCAACGAACATAAAAGACCTGTCTTGGGTGGTTCCGAAACTTTTCCATACCCTCGCAGGGGAAGAACTGGTCGCCCGCCAAGCAAGAAAGGTATCCAAATTGCCCTGCATCAATGGTGAATTTTGTGTCAGTTCAAACTAGTCTGAAGAATTATGATATAATTATGTTTTGCTGTTTGATAATCTGTCACATGTAGACCCCAAAACTGAGAGCCGGCCAGAGATGATCAACTTGGATATATATGTTCCTCCTGATGAGAGATTTAGCCCGAAGAAGCTATCTGAATTCATTGGAAATTCGATCCAAGCCACTGCACATTTCATTCTCCCCGAGGCGAAGTCGTTGCTAGAACAAGATTCTAGTGTCCAGTCATTTGATGAGATTAAGGAGATGTTTTCTAGCAATAAAAGCCAAAAAGTGGATGGATGGTTGTCAGAGAAATTGCATAAACTAGTACCTGATGAGCTTTACAAAGGAATTGCTCATGCTAGCAAAGGAGACCACTTGATGTTCACGTTGCCTCAAATTCTAACAAGTAATGCAGTCTCCTGTCTTTTTTGCATAAGTTTTCTTGTTTCCTTGTATCATTAGTCTGCTGTCTGCAATCTGCTCTTACTATATGTTTCATTATGCCTTTTTTGGACATTAGATAACGAATTTGCATGGAAAAATGATGAGGAGTTCGGGCGCCAAATGCTTGCAGGAACTAATCCAACAAGAATCCGCGTTTTGGAGGTTTTCATAATCTTTATCTACCCTGAAAAAATGTAGATTAATCGGTCAATTTACATGTTCATTCTCTGAAATCTACGTAATGCTGAAAACAAAAAAGTAACATAACAAATACTATGCTATTACAACTATCATAAATCAATCTATATGAATTGTATTTTTCATTGTTCATTTTCCTAAAGTTCATGACTGTATATTTATTGTGTCTTGAGAAAATAAATTAACATAGTTTTCTTATTTGACCATAATTACTTTACAGATATTCCCACCACCGGAAAGCAAAAATGGAGAGAAGTGTTTAATAAACGCATCACACATAGTAAACAACCTAGATGGGCTTACTATTACTCAGGTTAACATTTCACTTCCCTTTTCTTCTCATCAATTTGAGTGGCAAGATCATGTAGAAAGGTAATATTATCGGCATCTATCTATCATATCCTGGGAGATCACTGTTACACAGTTTTAAGGCTTCTCTTTTTAGTACAATTTTCATGTTGACTTCCAATACACATAAACAGGCAATGAATCAATGGAGGATATATATCGTGGATGACCACGACTATCTCATGCCCTTTTTGAACAGAATCAACATAAACACAAAGGGTATATGTGCTTATGCATCCCGGACTCTACTTTTCCTAAAAGGCGATGCCACATTAAAGCCATTGGTGATACAACTGAGCTTACCTGTCTCTTCTGATGGCGAGATCTTCAGTAGGCTTTTTCTTCCAGCAAGTGAGGGGACTGAGGGAGCCCTGTGGCAGTTGGCCAAAACTCATGTTGCGGCTAATGACTCGGGTTACCATCAACTGATCAGCCATTGGTGAGTTAAAAACACTTCTGCAACCATCAGTCAGCTAAATTCCCATAATAACCATGCCATTTCCGGCTTGTTAGTCATTTATACTATATATGATATATTTTCCAGGTTGCATACTCATGCGGTAGTCGAGCCATTCATCATTGCCACTAGAAGACAGTTGAGTGTGATGCACCCGATCCATCTGCTTTTAGATCCTCATTTCAAAGACACCATGCACATTAATGCATTGTATCGAAGAATCCTCATAAACTCAGGAGGAATTCTAGAGAAGACATTGTTTACAGGTGAAGTTTCTATGGAGTTGTCTTCTGAGCTCTATAAAAAGTGGAGATTTGATGAACAAGCCCTCCCAACAGATCTTCTTAAAAGGTATTCACTCAAAATGATTTGAAAGTGCATTGCTTTTATTTCGTTTTGATAATGTTCACACAAAGCAGAGAACTTCTACACTGTTTGTATTCTACATTTCCTCATGGCGATAATTTTTCAGACGTATGGCTCTGGAAGACCCAGACAACCCTACTGGGGCTCAGATTCTATTCCAAGACTATCCGTATGGTTTAGACGCACTTGATATATGGAGTGCAATTAGGACCTGGGTCATTGACTACTGTTCAATCTTCTACAAAGATGATGACTCTGTCAAGTCTGATGGAGAACTCCAAGCATGGTGGTCAGAAATTCGAAATGTTGGTCATGGTGATAAGCGCAATGAGGTATGGTGGTTCAAAATGACCACTCTCATGGACCTACAAGAGGCTCTAACAATTCTTATCTGGACTGCATCAGCCCTTCATGCTTCTGTGAACTTTGGGCAATATGCATATGCTGGTTACCCTCCAAATCGTCCCACACACTGTCGGAGTTTCATTCCAGAGGAAGGGACTACAGAATTTGGAGAGTTCCTAAAGGATCCAGACAAATACTATCTTAAGACGTTACCCGAAAAATTTGAGATGACCCTTGGCATAGCATTAGTAGAAGTCCTCTCGCGACACACATCTGATGAAGAGTACCTGGGACAAAGGCCTTCATCACAGTGGACAGACAACAAGGAGGTTCTGCAAAAATTTGAAACATTCAAGAAAACTCTGGAAGAGATAGAGACTAAAATCAGGGACAGAAATATAAATCCAAAGTTTAAGAACAGATGGGGACCTGCCAAGATAGCATACAAACTTCTGCACCCTGATGCATCCAATGAGAATCGCAGAGGAGGCATTACAGGAAAAGGTATCCCCAACAGCATATCCCTGTAAGGTATTTTATTGTAATATAAACTAAAAAATCAAGAACAAGATGCTGTGCAAGCTTCTACAACCTTTAGATCCTATGATGATTTCCTTCTGTATAGCTATTGATAATATTGCATAAACTACTGTTGTAATACCTCAATCTTACAATCACTATACACTAGAATGATTCCACAACCCTCATTTTCTGCACCCTTCCAGTGTAGCCTAAAAAAAGAAAATTGTTTTCATTTGTCTTGAAACATTATCCATATTGAATTAACAGTTTTAGATTATATTCCAGTTCAAAGATTATGTTATGGAACAAGATATTTTGAAGTCGGATTACCTTGACATTAAGATATTAGAAGGGAATAAAACAGATTTCGGAACACTTCTTGAAAATAGGATGAAAGATTGTAAATATCTTCAAACAAAGTAAAAATGAAACAAGAGGAGCATACGTATAGAAGATAATCATCAAAGATCCCAAAATACATTTTTGGTTGCTGGAACAATACAAGTGAGATGCTGTGAGCTTTAGATTGCAGTGGGAACCAACTCTAATACCAAAAGCCTGGCATGTTTTGATCAAGTAAACATATGATACTTCATCCATTTCTCTTAGTTGGCGACTTGGCGTAATCAACAACATCGTCCTTGCACAGCAAATGGTGCACTGTCAAGCTTCAGAGGATTTTGTGATACCATATCAGCAACCATTTCAGCAGTCCCCAAAGCCTGAAAATTGGGCCAAAATGGTGAATGATTTATCCGCTTACACTAGTTCAGAACATGGAACCAAAATTTTTATGGAGATGACTAAACAAAAATTTACAAAAGAGAAAAAAAGGAAAAAAAGAAAAGCTATAATATAAACATTAGAGGATTGGTCATTGTCGGTTTGGCTTGAAAGTGCAACTCCATGAATAAATTAACCATGTCCACTGTTGTAAACAATTCAAGGATAACTAACTTCTATTCTTCACCAGTGAAAGAGAACAAGGACACTACCATTGAGAGCCCCCCTCCTTCATGTCCAGTAGCAAGGAATACATTTGACAAACCAGGCACCGGGCAAATAACCGGCTTTCCATCAGGCACTGTGATCAGGAAATTGTCACATAACATCTGTTAATTTATAGGTGATAAATGGAACTCCATAAATATAAATTTTGTGATTCTAAATCTTCTATAATATAGAAAGAAAGAAAAATGCACCTCAAAGCACTAAAGAGAACAGACTTACTGTAAGGGCGCAATCCCACTCTCACTTTTCTGCTCCTAGTGAAATCTGTGAGGGACAAACCTTTTAAACTGGGAAAGAAATCTGCAGCCCGCATCCATATACTATCGACAATCGACTCATCTACTTCTGTGTTGAAACCAGCAAACTGGCGGCTACTCCCTGTATAAACAAATAATAAGCTGAAGCAGAGACAAGCAAGTATATGTCCCAACTATCAAAGCGACCTACTGAGATCAGAATATGGTGAAATGACAGATTATGGACCTCAAATATCCTCTTGCTAAAATTACAGGAAAGAATTAAAAATTCCATCCACAACTATATAAGGAAGACTAGCTTGTTGTTAGCTTGCTAGAATAACAGATGAAAAAGCCAAAAGTCAAAGAAAAAATGAATGGGAACAAAAAATGTTTCACCAATAGATGGAGATTACAGTGAAGTAATGATGTATAAAGCCAACAGTAATGGGGAAAGAGGAAGAAATTAATTAAAAGTAAAATATATTATCATTGCCTTTTTTTTAAGTACAGAAAAAAAATATTGACATGAAAGTTACTTTCCTACCATAAAATTGGAAAAGGATCATAACAATTGTTCTGCAGAACTGAGAGGAAAAATACTAAATTTTACCAAGAACAAGATTTCCCGTCGAGTCCATGGTTGCTGTCATTGAAATAGACATGATTTGCCCCTGATCAACCAGTTCTGGATGCTGGGTTAGATCATGATGATCAACATAAGCCGCCTCCATTAAACCATGATTTACTTTGAGGGAATCAAAATTCTCGAGCACAAGCAAGTGACCCTGTAAGAAGATCAAATGCAAGGCAGGTTTTACATAGAATAAAAAGATACAGGATGTTAATCAATCACTCAGAAGTAATGAAGCTCGATAAATAAATAATTTTTTGTAGTAATATAAAGATCTAACTAATAATGCCATTGCAAAGAACATCCTGTCCCTTAAACCAATTAGTTATAAAATTTAGAACCAGTCTAAGGGTGAAAAATGAGATCGACAAATACATATAGATAAATAAGATTTTGGAAATCTTTTGTGACAGCATATAAATGGCAAACAAACTGTGGACAAGTCAATTCAGATCTTGGATTCTAACCTTTCGAGGCTTAACAGGGAGGTCCAACACAATGTCAGTTTCTCTAAATAGGTCGTCCACCAAAGACCCACTCCAAGGACCAGCTGCAACCACAACAGCCTTCTTAGTGTACAAGGTATTCTGGGAAGTCTGAACTGCTTCAACCTCCCCACTGCTACGAGATCTGAGTACAGTAAGAACTGTTAAGAGTTGCTCTGAAAATCTATATCACCTATGAAATAGAATATGTAGCATGGTCCTTCCGTTTCAGCTTAACTTGGAGTGCAGCAGATAAAGAATGATAGCAAACCTTAACAAACATGTAACTGGATCATGATAGAACTCTGCATATCTACCTTTTGATGCAAAATGTCTGTTAACCTACATATTTACCATATATAATCTGGTCATACTAAAAATGGATCACACATTTAAATATGATAAAAGATTTAAGCAATATATTTCGGAGAAGTAACATATTGTAAAGATAAATAAATAACACCTTCTCAAGATATGCAACAGTACGCATAGCATCCAATTGGCAGTCATCTGGTAGGAAGCCAGCCCCACCATCTTCCCCAACGACTAGTGCAGGTTCCTTAAGAAGTAAATCATTGCTAGACAAGTACTCTGCTCTCAACCCAGCTTTAGATAGTTGCTTCACCCTGTCCTTTAACGTGACTACCTCTTCAGGGGTTCTACCGATTAACATGCTTCCTGTAAATTAAAACACCAAACGGTTCATATCAATATATGAAGCACACTTCAAATAGAGAAAAAAGGACAAAAAAATCAATTTTTACTCGCATATGCCATTGATTGTATAAAGCCAATGAATATGGATTGGTATCAGTATGATGTGTGAATGTGTCTTCATTCTGCTAGTCATTAAGACAAGTACAATGAGTAGATTATGAACGAATATTGACCACAAATTCTATTGAAAGAAACCGATAACCTAATCTATTTTGATGCATTTGTGAATTTGTACTTACTGAAAATGCAAAACCAGTGATCCACAGTCAAATTTAACACATAACTAAAACAAATGTGATGACAGTTCAAAATTATAAGAACATGAACTTTCAAACAAAAAGAAACGCGGTTCAAATACCTGTCTTTTTCCATCCCAAAACTTCCAGAGGATTCAAGCCTTGATCATCTAGGCTCTCTGCCAACGTCTCCCACAATTTATGGCTTCTCATTGTCAAGTCCCATGTGTCACTCCCAGGTGTCTTGTGTACCATCCATATATAGCCTTGCCCTAAAAATGAATACAAATTGAACACAGTTATTTGGTTAAAATGTTTGGATACTGAATCCAGAAAACAGTTTTAAAGATACAGAAACACAACTTAAATCATTATAAATTCAACACATTCAAAGAATATTCCAGACACCTCTACCACATTAGAAGCTGAAACAGATAATTTTGAAAAGTTTTAACCCAATGGCCAATGATTAAGGTAATCTGCTCATAAACCTCTTTGAACAATGTCAGTAAACGAATAATGGGATTTTAATCAAGTTTACATTAAGCAACAGTAGGAAACGTTACAGAAACTATACATTTCCAATACAATTACACTGCCATTGCACTAAACAAATAACAAAGTAATTAACAGTGACTTCAAACAACTTGAAACACATGGCAGTAAACACAAATGATCAATAAGTTATCATTATTTTAATTATTGAAAAGAATGTAAAAGCGGGTACCTGCGCCGGTGGCACCAGAACAAGGTACGGCTTTGTCAACAACAGCAACGGAGAGGTCCGACCCGATGAGAAACTGTCGGGCAATCGTCAACCCAATTATACCGGCACCGATGATGACGACATCGAATGTATGAGAACGAGAAGATGCAGTGATCGGATTGACAGCAGAAAACGGAACAAGTGGAGTTGAACGCGTGGAAAACGAAAGCGATTTGCCGAAGAAGCTCGAATTGGAAGCGAAAGCATTTTGCTTCGTTGAAGGAACAAATGCGTAATTTTGTTGAAAAGAAGTGGAATTCAGGGAGTGATATGTCGACATTGAAGCCATTTTCGATTACGACGTTTCTGCTTCTGTTTCTGCTTCGTAGCTCAGTGTCTATGGAGCTGCAGCTGAAAGTCAACTCGTAGTCATTGTCGAAATTGATCTGCGTTCCATTTTTGAGTGAATATACCAAATTAACCTTCCAGGTTTTCATTTTTATTTTCCGTTTGGCTGCTATGCAAGTGTCTGCAAACTTTTGTATTTCCTTTGTTATGATAATAAATGTGTTGAGACTTGACAGTGAAAGCATTCTGGTTCTCGAATAAACTATAAAATTACTAACAATAGTTACAATACTAGAATCGAAACTTTTGCAAAGCAACATTAAATGATGACAATATTTGTTGGCCAAACAATCTAAAGTTTCCTTTTGAACTATGTTGTACAAATGCCATCCAAAAAGCTACATTGCATTGCTTTGTATTGGATTGGAATCAGAGGTCATCCAAGTTAATCATCGAATCGCTACACCAATAAATCTCTGCTTGTTTTGATTCAGAGTCAATTTCTGATATGCATTCCCTACTTGTCAAGACTTTATCTAAAGAATCTGATAATTCTGACTCCCAAAAACCTGCACTGCAAACCCTTTTGTATGCCTCGTAGTCAGACGCCCTCACCCCTTCCGACACCATTTCCTTTAATTTCCCAGAAAAATCTTTGCCGTTCATTACGTCCAGAAATGTTTGGGATGAACCCGGTTGCCAGAACACCACAATGGCGCAGCTCCTATCTACCAACCGCAAATCGAATTCTTCAGTGAAAACTTCATGGGATCCTTGAAGCAGGCTTTTCAGCATCCCTGCTGTCGTCCCCTTCTTGAATCCCCACAAGAAAACCACATCCTGACAGCTTACTTTTCTTGTGTTGTTTGTCCAAATTCTGATGTCCTCCTCATCGTTTGATTCTTGCAGGATGTTGGGACAAAGCTTGAAGACGTTTTCATTCCCCTGAAGCGCTGAAGAAGCCAGATGATGGTCGCAGGATTGAATAGCACTGGGAGTGATTTTCAGTACAGAGCATAGCTTCCCGAACAAATGGCATATTTTCACAACGTTATGCCCATGATTGTTGCCTTCATTTACAACATCTGATAAATCCAGGTAAAAAAGAAGACAAATCAGAACATTTTTTTCACAAACGAGTATATAAATGTACCGGAAATAACAGAGATGCAAGCATGATTCTATGTTTATATATGACTGATACTCTGGAAAGTTGTGATGGACCGACCTTCATGTGGAATTTCCATGTCAACGGGAGCAAAGAATCTATTCTTCAAATACAACATTGCTGCAGATATATTGGTCGTTTTTTTCACAGGGCCAATATTTTTTACCAGACAATTGACATCAAGTACTACGGGGAAAGCCAGATGCAACGAATTCGAAAACTCGCCCACCGTTGGAGGTAAGGGAGCTATAAACTTCGAATGAATAAATGTAAAATCTGCATTGAGCCAAAAAAACAAAAAAAAACAAAATAAATTTGACGCGGAAAGACAACACAATGGTATTATAATCTAAAACGACAGGTCTTTCTTTTATATAGATATACACCATTAAGAGAATTGTAGGAGACAACAGGTTTCTGTGAAGCAGAAATCAAATCGATCACCTCTCGGAATCCACGAACTCTCTTAGTTTGATCAACTTCGAGATTTTGAAGCTCCATCTATCAATTTTAAACCACAATTAAACAATTTGGATAACGCTTGATCAGTGATCATCACCGAGGGCTACTTGTTACCTTCAGAAGATTTTTGTCCTCCTGAGAACTTGTCAAAACAGCACAAACTGACTGGGTTCCTCCGCTCTTTGCAGGGACTAACAGAGGAACAAGGTTATCAGACTGTTCCAACATCTGTAGCAAACCCAAATAAATTTCAAGATGTCATTGCAGGTAGAAAAATCTAATAGAAATGGAATTTAGTTATCCCAATTCCCACGATTAATAGAAATAAAGCTACCGAAATACATCAGACATTGAAGGATCTTAAACTTCATGGTTCATGGATCAATATACCTCTAGTACTAGTTGGACTTGACGTTCGCTGCATACATCTATAGTAATGCTTGGTCTAGATCCGTACTTCTCACTTCCTAACACAATCTTTCTCAGGGATCTCACAAAAGCATCTGAAAATGACAAATCAACAAGCTAATAATTTAGAACTGAAGGAAAGAAGTAAAGGTATGACTTCAAATTTCTGATAGTGCAAATCTTACCATCTGACTTCGTGGTGCTTGTATCTGTACACGCATTTTTCCAATGCCTAACACGCGATCTAATCCTTTCGACGAAAACTGTATCAGCAACAGTTGCAGTAGGGGAAGAAGATTTTGTCTTATGATCAACAAGCATCGGATTCCCAATCCGAACTTTTGCAGCATACTCTTGTGCTCTGGACAAGTACGATATGCCTATCAACAACAAAATAGAAAGGACCATTTTCGGTTTCATTATACACATTTCCCAAACCAGCATAAAAACACAAACAAATCAAGTGACTTTCATCACTGATCATATACATTGAGATATATTCACCACAAAAGATTGTAAGTTGTAACGGTCATAGTTGTTGATTCACATTTCATGCATTGTAAAAACGAAAAGCTAATCAAGGCAGATTAGTTACCATCATATATGCAAGCATTGAAATCAAAACCCTCTCGAGCCATGGAAGTCAAGGAAGATGTTTGACATGTAAAACTGTAAGAGGGCATCCCTAATTTGAGCTCATCTCTGGGGAACAAATGGAAATTGTACCTGCAACCCAGTTGATAATTTGATTAAATGAATTGACTTTTCAATACAAAAACAAAACTTGACAACAACGCCAACAACAATAATGGAGAAAACAAAGCAAAAAATAATAATAAGGGGTGATGAATATTAGCATATATATACATACGGGTAGGCAGTGAGTTTGGAGGCTTGAAAAGTGAAGGGGCAGACGGCGAACTGGAGTGTCTGGAAGCGTTCGGCAGCGGACTTGGCTTTGGAGTAAGCGGTGTCGGGGGTGTCGAAGGCGGAGACACGCTGCCAGGGAGAGGAGGAGGAGCCGGTGTTTTTTAAGAAGACGGCGACGAAGTCGGAGGTGGAAATGCGTTGCTTGATTTCTGAGAGAGAGTCGTCGAAGTTGGACTTGGTGACTTGTTTTATCGGCCATTGACGGTGGATTTGGTGGAAGCTTTTGTTGCAGAAGAAGCGTCTTTGTAACAAAGGCACCATTTTTGTTTTGTGTCTATGTGAGACTAGACAGCGAAGTGGGCTGTTGCTTATACTTGAGATAAACCATGGGCCGGGCGCCAGGCCCATGTGAGACCAAGCCATTATAGTGCAATTTAGATAGCTAGTATATGAGACCAAATACGATCAAAATTTTATCGTGATTTAACGATATCAAACGGTCTGAATAACTATTTTGACACCATTGTCATCTATTAGGACCTACCAAATACAAATACTGAGAGGTGATAAGGTGATACACAATTGAATCTTGATCGCCATAGTAGACAATTGAATTCTCAAACACCAAAATATGTGACAAAAATTAAAGATAAAGAGTATAGAATAATTGAATCATTTGACAATTTATATATAAAAATTATTATTTGGCAAGTGTTTGACATTTGTTTCAGCTATAAATATTGATGAGCAAGTACGTAGTAACAATAACAATACGTCAATACTGTTCTCTTTCTCATACAGCAACTGAAATCATAAATCTCCATCATATAGTTTTTCCTGCCAGATATAGGCTGTAAAAATCCAATGCCTCTCGCGGCTTATATTCTGGTACGGTATGTCCAGAGCCCTGCACCAACACAAACAAAGACAGAAGCCGAAGATCAAAAATGCAAGTTAAAAGAAATCGAAAAACATGTATCTGTCATGGGTTCCTGATTAATTCGAGGGTGTATACCTTTACAGTTAGGAAGGTGAGGTTGTTCTCGTATCCTTGAATGTATCTGCATACCATAAGATTAATGCAAACAAAAATGAAATGTTTGTGCAACGTCAAGAAACACAAATATCATATCAAGTTACATCACAAATGTATGGGTTGAAGAATAAAGTACCCAGCAACTTGTCCATTGGATGTCCAAGGCCTCCATTCATCGATAATCTTGTACCCCATAGATCTTGTCCATGCTTCACTCCCAGTGTACGGAACACACATATCGTGATCCCCACTGCCAGGAAATTCAGAAAAAATTACTTATCTGTTGTCACGGAACGTGACTATAACAAATGGTTAAACAACATCAATGATACACAGATTTTTGAGCAAGCACTAAAGCAGTAAAGGACACTAGATTTGGAGATATACCTGAATATAAGTGCCCGATATCCCCTGAGAGTGAGATTCTTGTGGAATTTGATCATGCTCCCAGCATCGTGGCTAAATTCAATCCTGTCCGTACAAATTTCCCAACTTCCCGCAATGCTTACCTATTGCAGTACAAGAATCGTAAACTAACAAGTAACAACTTTCAAAACTCCGCACTGACAAATGAAGTTGAAATCACTAACCTCATCAGCATGAATTGCTTTTCTAACAGCTGCATCATTGAGCCATGCAGTTGCAACTTCATCATCCTACATAGTTGATAATATAATTGAGCATAAGTTTTAAAACAATTCTAAAAATGGACGAAATGAAGATACATTCAGATACCGAAGAATGAGTCCCCAATATCAATAACCGATAGATAGTTAAAGATAGTGTAGCAAAGACATTTAAAGCAAGTCTATCAAATGATAGACAATGAGTACAATAAACCAAAAATGGCGACTTACAGCCAAATCAAGCCATGGGAAATCATAGCAGTGGAAGAGGGACAGAAAGAAGTTTACGGGTTGTAATCAGAGTGACTTACAGTGCACGGAACACTGTTACTATTGAGGAGCTCTGGCCAAGTTGGAACTCTTCCTTCTCTTACAGGAGCTCTAAATGGCCATGCACGACCAAACATCCTAGTCCTCACAGGAAGAGGCCTATCAGTCTCACCCAACTGTTGGAAGCTGGATGGTAGCCTAATGTTAATATCTGAATTTTGCCGAATCTCAGTGTCGTGATAGCATGGTTCTAGAATGTTGTATATGTTTAAACCGTTTATATCCTGAAAGTTATAAAATTCTCAAGAATAAATGAAAATGCAGATGGTTCATATTAGCTGAACTTTCACTTAAAAAATAATGACCAAGAAGTAATACTACCTCGTCAACTTTAGCAAGCTTACTCTCACAGGTTTCACCGTTTGGGCTATAGAAGTTTCCTTTGCACTCGTTTGTAACCTCCTGCAGTATGTAGGTACCATGACTTATCATTATAATTTTTCTGAGGAAATTTGAAAAACGAACCGAAATTCCAAACTCAACTTCAATATCAAACTTCAATATGATTGCATCCAATATGAAGTCTAAAAGTTTCATAAAGAAAAGAAAATCCAAATCATCAATCAAATATTAGAATCTTGTCATAAAGTACATCCAATGGCACCGAGGTTATGCAGTAAAAAATTAGCTTTATGCAGCTGCTTCTCCTAATTTTAGAATTACAAACCAACCCGGCAAATGGTAATAAACAGTAGGTCTCTAAACATTTTATTTTTCTTGATGGAAGTAAACCTATCCACAAATCAACAAGACACAAATCACAAATGTATCAAATCACAAAATAAAACAATGCAAGAAACAAAAATTTTATATTAAATCAAGGTTTGATACCCAAAATGGCACCACTTCCCCCAAACAAGAATATTAAAGAAAATATACTGTTAGGAATTCTGAGGAAATTAATACAAAAAATGCCTCGAGTCATGATGAATAGCTCCACCTACCTCATATAGCTCGTCTGAGATCAGGCCCATCCCATGTGCAAATGGAACAAGAGCGTTCCCATCAAACACGTTGTCTGTAACTCCATTTCCAACCAGATATCCCTGTATAAAATGTGATTATTGATTGCATCCATAATACTAAATATTGAACAAATGAGATTTTTAAAAGATATGTACCTTCAAGTTGAGAATGGGTTTCGTACCAGCGTCAATTCCTGTGCACAAATCCAAAGTAGTCTTAGGTTTAGCCTAATACATACAATTCAAAACACAAGGCGATTACCTTTCACCACTTCATAAGCAAGAGTTGGCACATATACTCCGGCATATGACTCTCCAGCAATAAAAAATGGGTTGGAAAGGAACTCCGGGTATAATTCAAACCACTGGTTGCACGAATACAAATCGTTGATACATAAATACCTTAAAAGACAAAAGAAATACATTCATAATACAGTCAAATGACAAAGTTCTTTTTTTTCCAACCTTGAGGAGGAATGTGTGTGAATCTAAAGCAGTCTTTTTGTCACCAGTTATGTAGTCAGTTTGATTTTTTGAGTAGGATAATCCAACACCAGCTGGGGAATCTAAATATATAACGCTAGAAACCTGAAAAAATAATCGCGGATTGGCTGATTTTACACATACAGGAAAAATCAAACAAAAAATGAAACTATGAAAGCAGAGATAGAACATACGAGTTAACATTTTCACTATCAAACTAAACAAATGGATGATGAAAAATGTAAACCTTGGACCAGCTATACGGATTTAGATGCAACGTGGGCAGACCTCCCTTTGTCTTCGCGGCTTCAAAATTGAAAGGCCCTGCAACATACGAAAAAGATCAATCTTGTATAGATTTAGTAAATTATAAGAAGAAAAAAAATCCCATACAATAAACTTAAGTATTGAATAGTTATCCAAAACTGAACATTGCCATTTTAATCTGAATGCAACACCATAATCCCCACAAACAAGTGAAAATAAAACAAGAAGCATCCATTGCCATTTTAATCTGAATGCAACACCATAATCCCCACAAACAAGTGACAATAAAACAAGAAGCATCCATTGCCAATTTAATCTGAATGCAACACCATAATCCCAACAAACAAGTGACAATAAAACAACAAGCATCACCCCAGCTGATCTTATTTTCCTAAAATTTCCAATCAAATAATCACACAAATAGATTCTTTTCACCCCAGCTGATCTTATTTTCCTAAAATTTCCAGTCAAATAATCCCACAAATAGATTCTTTTAAGATTGCACAGAATGATTATATACTAATATGAGAAAAATCTAGCCTGTCCAAGTTATAAAATGTGAAATGCATTTTGTTT
The DNA here is from genome assembly GCA_032871835.1 of Dipteronia dyeriana. NCBI lineage: Eukaryota > Viridiplantae > Streptophyta > Magnoliopsida > Sapindales > Sapindaceae > Dipteronia > Dipteronia dyeriana. The sequence continues at coordinate 221,589 of CM065299.1, read as the reverse complement.
GAACTGATACCGTGCTCGTATACGAAACCATCAAAGCTGGAGCATCCAGGTCCACCATTGAGCCACAACACCACTGGATCCTTGGATGGATTCCCTTCGGATTCAACAAAATAATAGAAAAGACTCTTGCCATGGCTTTCATCAATGGTCACATACCTTCAAAAAAAAAATCCCATCATAAACATAATCACACATCATTGATAGAATCGTGAACTGGGCATATAAAAAGACAGAATTTTTAATTGAGTTTGACCAATACTATGTTACACAAACTGTTGAATAAGCATTTGAAGTTTCAACAGACAGAAATGTAAGAAAAGGAAACATACCCAGAATAGTGATTGGACGGGAAAGTGCCAGAGAAGCCAGGAATCTGAGTAACAAGAGCACTTTGGGGAGCAGAGTGAGTGAAAACTACAAAACTCAAGAGCATGTAATGAAATAGCAACTGGGAAAATAAGATAAGACTAGTCTTGTCCATGAAGAGATTGAAAATATATATTAAAAACCAAAAAAAGGAACAGGCTTGTTTTTTTTTTAGAAACTGAATATAACAAAGCAGAACTATTTGATGATTTTCTGTTGATGAATTTATAGTGCTGTGAAACAGTGAAACCGGGCAAGTTGTAGAAATGATCTTGCTTTCAAAGACAAGGCTGTGTTGCAAGAGAAGTGATTCCTAGGTGGTCCAACACAACTTCAAGCCGTCAAACAAGGATAAACAGAAATGGGTTCGGATCGAGGAACTCTATAATAGGCTACGCCCCATATTTGAAGTTGTCGAGATACTCAATCATAGTGTGACACGTGCACAAAAACTGAACTATCAAATGTTTTTGATAACTTATAAGACTCTGAGTCTGAGAACCCACGTTTGTTGTTTTGTTCCGTTCTGTTGGGTTTACTTCAATATTAAACAAATGAGTTATTATGTTTATCATTCTAATTTATTTATTTAAATTTAATTATATTATATATGATTATAATTTACACAGAATCATTATCATTCATTGCTTGAACTGTTAAATGAGTTGTGGCCCGCATTTAGTTTTCTGTTTACGTCTCCTTCGTGTCTTCTTCAAGAAATTGGATCACTCTCTGTCTCACGCATGTATTAAATCCAAACCCAACCAAACCACACATAATCATGTATGGTTAAATCCAAACCCAACCAAACCATATATCATTATTAGTTAGAGGATTTAAAAAACTAAAAGAAAAAAAAAACTAGACTAAAAGTATTCATACAATAATATATATATATATATATATATATATATATATATATATATATATATGTATATATATATCATAGAATAATATTTCGTAATATTTATATAATTATAAAATATTATATATTAATATTTTATAATATTATATTATATGTATATATATTATTGTATGAATATTTTTAATTTTAGTTGGAAATAAATTATTCTGAAATGTATAACAGTACAATTAATGGTTTCAGATTTTTTTTTAATATAAAAAAATGAAAAATAAAATGAAAAACAAAAACGAAAAACGAAAAACGAAAAATAAGTATTTTATGTTTTTCAAATCTTTCACTTTTAACACTGGTTTTGTTTTTTTTTTTAAATAAAAAATAAAATGAAAAACGGTTAACGAACGCGTTTTTAAAAAATAAAAACAAAAACGGACTGAAAAACAGCTGCAAAACGGGACCTTACATTTTCATCTATCAGTTCTTTCAAGTCTCAACTAAGTGAACTAATAAAACATTATACTATTTTACTAATTATCAATCAAAATAGTCAAGATGAAATTGATTCAGCCCCTCACACCTATATCCATAAAGTTATGGATTCAAGTCAGAGACGAAGCTAGGATTTTGACTTTAGAGTGGTCAAGACAAAAAATAATACTAATCATTTATTCTTTTAATTTTTACTACTTTGAGAATGCCAATATGGGTGTATAGTTCAGTTGGTAGATGTACGAGTTTGGGAATTGGGTAAATGACTCTCAGGTCAACGGTTCGATTCCTACCAATAACGAAAACTTTTAAAAAAATATATGGTCCCGAATTAATAGATATTGTCAAAAAACAAAAAACACTAACTTTGATAATCAAAATAGAAGTCGACTCTATTTTGTACTTTAAAAATCATCTATAGTCAAATTTATTTAAATTTCTTTACGATTTCTATTTTACTATACATAATCAAAGATTTTGTGAGAAAATGATCTTCCATCTTATTTCATAGATGAACTATCTCATTCAGTAGTTACTAATTAATAATATAAATTTCATATAAAATATTTAAAATATCATTGTACCATCGATATATTTAAAAAAACATTTATTTATATTCCTATAATTTAATTTTATAATATTCATATCAAACCAAATTAACTTGTAAATATTTTTGAACAAATTTAAATAACAAACGAATAAAATAAATTCATCAAAACCATATTAACACATAACATCCTACACAAATAATAAATATATAATAACACAAGCTTGAAAAATAAAGATTAAAAACATTTATTAATTTATATTCCCAAACCTAAGATCTTGGAAGTTGATAAAAACAATCTTAATGTTCAAATAGAAAAATTACGAGTAAATAAACTATGTAGAGTAAACAATAAGAACCACCTCAAAACAAGATAATTATTACATGATAAAATAGTAAATAAAGTTTTAATTTGTTATAATGAGTACCTAATAAAAATTAATATATATACACGCACACGGATTTAGCTACTATGTAGTTCTTGTATAGTTATAAGGGTATTTACAAGAGAATGTTATTTCCTTTTAGTTTTAATATCTTATAAATTTTCAAATCTTTAATTTCTGTAGACATTTAGATTGAAATTCAATGATTGAAAATCAGTTATGTAATTAACTAATTATACAGTAATTGTATAGTGGTTAAACTCACGTATATATAAGAGTAGGAAATAATGTATAAAATTATAAGTAATTCAAATACTAAAAAGGATTGATTTTGTCATGGTAAAAAAAAATGAAAGAAAGTTATATTATTATTAAAGTTGAGGGATCAGATTGCAATTATCATATTTATATAACTGTGTCATAGACTCATAGTATGCTTGCCCATTTGCCTTTGCCTTTGCCTTTGCCTGTGATTCAAGTCGCACGGCCTCCAACAATCTTAAAATATTATAATAATTAAAAAAAAAAACAATCTGTTTGATTATTTGTCTGAAAATCGAATAATGTTAGTTGTTATTAAAAACTTAATAGTGATTAAAAATTTGAAAATATGTTTGTTTGTTTTCATTTAAAATTGAATATAAATGATAAGTTATTTGTTTTTTTTAAGTTATAAATATTTGAAAATAAATAATTTTATACATATATCCTTTTAACTATTGTTTGTTATATATTAACATTTTAATATATCAAAGACAACTCTAATATGTAAATTAATAATTCAATAATATTTCAAATTTATATTATTCTAAATACGAGTGTTTTATGACAGGTTGGTTTTTTTGTTCTAAATTGAATATCGTTATCAATGAATTATAGTATGATTAATTTATCACCGCAATGGTTGTCCTTGTTGATTTACATCCACCAATATTATTTAATTGATAGATGCCTACAAATACCATGGCTGCCATTGTACTTTTTTTTACTAACTAAATTAAACATATTAAGTGTCGATCAGTGTTAAATGAAAAGATCAAACATGGTATAAGTTTAGCTCCAAGACAAGTTACAAACAAAATATTCTCATTCATCACTGGTTCACAAGAATGTTAAATTTTACGGTCTCTGTGTCTACATTGGATCAACTCGGTTAAAATAAAATACATGAAATTGGTTCCATTCTCGACTTCAACAATAATATCCTTGCACCTTCAAAAATTCTTTATACAGCTTAAGAGCTATAGATTACCTAAACTACATATCGATTTGGAATACACATGCATCTTAAAATATAAGTTTACTTGTGTGCGAGTGTTGTAATCAAGTTAAACAAAGTTGTTCCATTTTGTAAAAACCCTGTTTCTCAACAATTTGATTTTGTTTAAAAAGAAAAATTGTTACAAGTATCTAATTATCTATAACATAGTACTAAATTAAATCTCATTTATCCAACAAATACTAGGAAGATAAGAGTATTTAATCGATTCATGTAAATTTCTAAGAAAACTATTCAAAGAGAAAATAAGTATCGGTTAAGACATGTGTACAATTGATTGTTTGATGAAGCTAGAATATCTTTATAATCGCTTAATCAATTGGTCAAACCTGTCATATGAGTTCAAAAAATGTTTACTTATGAGCAAAATGAATAATAGGGGAGTCAAATAATTTCCTTATTTGGATTATAGATGAATGAATTGGCATATAATAAATAGATCTAAATACTCTTAATTCTATCCTGATTATAAATTTATATTGTATCCGTGAGTTAAAATACTTAGAGCCAATTACAATATTTTTAAATTTTCAAGTGTTGGAAAATGTCAATACTACTAGGTTGTGTTTTAAATTAATAAATTTTAAATCCACTAATATTCCGGTCGCCATTTTATATACCACCGGATCACATTAGGAGCGGTTAAATTTAGAGATTAGCATGACAAATAAATAATAAAATCCCAAGATGATCATTCGTGAATTTTACCCATGTTTAGATACGATCAATATAATATCTCAATTAAGGTTGCCGATACCCATAAAACTTATTTGTATATCCATATTTTATTAAAAAACTTAATTAACAAAATATCCCAATAGAAATGTATCAATAAGGAAAAATTATTTTAATTGAAAATAAACCAAATACTTTATACGTTCATTTATTACATCCATATCTTCAACTACATTTATTTATTAAAAAAAACTTACCTTTAAAAAAACTTATGATAAACCCTAACATATGATAAGTCCTAATTTTTAGGATAAACCCTAATTAAACTCAAATTTTATTTCAAGTATCAAACTTTCTCATTATCACATGATTATCATATTATTTTTATATTTCTTTTATGTATAGTTATTAACTGTATCAATAAACGGTTTTTTTTAACGATAGCTATAAATATCAACACGATTTTTTGTTTTTTTAAGATAGTTGTACATATCAATAAGTTTTATTTTTTAAAGATAACTGTGTGTAAATAAGAGAATTTCATATTGAAAATCTCTTGACATCATCCACATATTCCCTTTTAAAAGGCTCATACATTCGAGATATTTCCAAAAATAAATTAGATCATCATTAAAAGAAGATTTGGTTCTAAAAATAATATGATTTTTTTTTATAAATTGGGTGTAATAAAAATTTAAGAGTGTTTATAAATAATACGTATTAAAATAAATATATTTATTTAATTGAGGGTAATATCAGTATTAGGATGAATACTTATAGTAATATTTATTTTTAAAATTTTAAACATGAATGTACTTATAAAAATGAGTTTACTAATAAATTTTATTGGTATCAATTTCCACAACCCTCAATTAATTCAAGAGTGTTGGCAAAACATAAAATTTGATCTCTGTTGTGTTGGATATATATACTTTTCACACAGAGCAGTGATGACTTTGGTGCATCAAACTATCAGTTATTCAAGTTTGGATTGATTACATTATATGTTCCCTTGACACAAAAAAAAAAAAAAAAACTTCAAAAAGTTAATTAAATTATATGATAATTGAGGCTACATTATGTAATTCTTCCAATTAAAAAGTAAATACAATCAGTTTCCATGTCCCTATTTAGGATTAAAGATCATATCCGTTTAGTAATTCATTTTCTAACGATTTGTTCATATGATTAATCCAAATCCGTGTTAGAATAAAAGTTTTGAAACCTATAACAATATTAATTATTTTAATTACAAATTCAAATACAAAGTAGGAGTTACAATCTTTAAAAACACAAATTCAAAACATTTGTTGTTACAACCTTTAAAATTCATATTCAATTAGGGGTCCAAGACATTAATATATTTTAATGTGGGGTTACATAGAATTTAAATAAAACATTAAAATATATGTTATAAATTCTTTAAAATGTTTTTTTTTTTTATTATTTGAATTGATTACAAAATGGTTGTAAATATTATCATTTATGAATATTATCATTTATGAATATGATAAGCACACTTATATCGATAATTGCATTTATGTCTAAAACTTAAAATTAAATTATTACTATAAACACTCATCTTAATATCAATAACACCCCTATTAATTAAATAAATGTATTCATTTTACATTTTATTTATAAACTCTTTTAAGTTATTAACACATCCAATCTCACAAATGATAAATACGTAAGCTCTTCGATAAAAATAAACTTAATCTTTTGATATAATGCAACACCTGATGTTCTAAATGTATGAGAACAAATAAAAAATCCAAAAAAAAAAAGAAGGGAAAAGAAAAACATAATAAAAAAAATAACAATGAAGAAACATAGTTCTTCTAAGTTTTGAGATTAAAAAATATAAAATCAAATAGTTCACACACATATATATATATATATATATATATATATAGGATTATATCTGACATATTATATTATTTAACAAGAAAAGTTCAGGATTTGACCAAGTGCAAATTATTTAAAAATTAGGATTTATCATCAAAATTAAGGTTTATAATATTTTTTTTAATGGAGATATATAATATAAGATATGAATGTAATTAATGGGTTTATATAATATTTGAATTCTATCGAGACTTGCAAGATGAAATTTGGACTATGGCAACCATTTACCGTGAGGACCAATACTTCAAGTTGTTGGAAGAAAAACTAACGCATCAACTAAACCTGTCCCCACATTCTCTTCAATCTCATCAATTGCAACCCATTCGGTTATATCTGTGCAGAATTCGTTTCCAAGGATTACTCCAACAACCAGCCCACTCACAGACCCAACCAAAACTATTTTCCAATCAAATGCAAATTTAGACTCCGAGCCTCGATCTTCTTCTTGCTGTGAAGCCTCCAAATTTTCACACATTTTTGATAAAGGTTTTCCACACAATCTAGGGTTTCCCTCAAATGATCTATTTTCAAATGTATCAAACCGGTAACCTTGTGGTATACGTCCCTTGAGATTATTATGTGATACATTAATGAATGCAAGGGACGTGAGTGCCACTAATTGTTGAGGAATCTTTCCCTAAGAGATTGTTATTAGAGAGGTCCAATGATTCTAGCTCTTTTAGGTTACCCAAAGATAATGGAATATAACCATGGAAATTATTATTCGACAAATTGACGTGCTCTTAAATTTGAAATGGAAGCTGGAATCTCGCCTGTGAATTTATTTCCTGAAAGACTAATGCCTGTGAGCTTATTCGAGATCTTCCCATATGCTAGCTCTATGTCTCTGTTATTCATCACGAATGCATAAGCATAGCTTGCAAAGTCAAAATAGGCACTAACAAAAAATGAAGATGGATAGAGTGTGTTTTCCATATATGTTAGCTCGCTTCCGTTGACAAGTTTCATGGAATTCCAACAATGGAAGTATTTTGATGGAAGCTCACCCATAAACAAATTGTGAGAGAGATGTATAATTTGCAATTTGGAAAAATTAAAATCTCTCTTTGGATCTGTTATAACACCGTGGAATCTGTTGGAAGTCAAGATAAGAACCTTTAATTCTGGAAGAATTTCCAACCAAGAGGGAAAAATATCTGTGATTTGGTTATATCCGAGATTAAGAAATTCCAAGGATGTGCAATTGGCCAATGATTTTGGAATTTTTCCTTGCAACTTGTTGTGACTTAAATCAATCATCTTTAGGTTTGGCCCAGTCACGAAAGTTTCAGGAATGCTTCCATCAAAATTGTTTCCTTGTAGACCCAATAATACTAGGTTGTAACTAGAGTTGCCGAAACATGGTGGAAGCGCACCACTTAAATTATTGTAAGACAAATCAAGCGCACCGAGTTGATTCAATGTTTTTCCTTGAACGTCAAAATTTTCTGACAGATCAAGGTATTCCAGGTGGGAAAGCTCCAGAATCTCTGATGGTATTTGACCAGAAAAGACAGAAGAAGAGAGATCTAGATGTGATAATTTGGAAAGGTTGTTGATCTCAGAAGGAATTGTAGAACCAGTGAAGTTATTCCAACTAAGGCTGAGCCATTGAAGATGGACAAGACGAAACAGCGTGCTGGTAGAGTTTATAGAACCATGGAGACAGCTGCGGCTGAGGTTCAGTCCGACCACGTGACCGGTGTCCTTATCGCACCGGACACCATCCCATGAGCAGCAACTTTAGGATAACTTTCATAATAATAAGAACAAAGATTTTTATCGATGAGAAGGCTTTGCTTGAATTGCAACAAGGCAAAACGCTCATCATCGTGGCAGAGAGGGTGCCCAGGAGCAGCAACCGAGAGGTGAAAAAACAAAGAGCATAAACACCAAGAAACTTGAAAACGATAACCCCATAATGATGGTTTTATAGAAATTCTAGTAGAGGGTAAGCATGGCAGTGGATGGAATTGAGATGGTTTTTATAGGCAGATATTAGATATCTGCAAACAATTCACCAAATGGATACGTGATGCTTCATGTAATTGCTAGTCAGTCAACTCTCAAGTCAAGATGTATTCTTTCTACGAAGCTTCGTATCAAAGATTTGTTGGGTTCTGTGAAGCCAGAAACAAGTAAAGAAAACAACTCTGGCAGGTGGCGCGGCGGCGACCGCGGTGGAGGCAATGACCCAGACCGCAGCACACACAACGAAGAATTCCAAAGGTGACATGATGTGCGTACCGCGGCGCAGACAAAATTCACACACCGCAGTCTGTGGAGCGGAGTTCCACAGGCGTGTTACACATTGTGGAACTCGGCACAGGCATGTGCCCACACGGCGGTCCAGACCGTGGTAGAGACGGGTTTCGTGAGGAAAGAGAAAATCCTGCGCGCACAAGTAATTGGAATATAAAATAGATTCCAATTGGGATTTGACTAACCCTAGTGCTCTCATATAAATACCACCATTATTTGTACTTAAAAGATAGAGAAGAATAGAATAGAAAAATAGTGTGTAGTGTGTGAGAAAAATTTCTAGAGAGAGCAATTGTAGAGAGACTGAAAGAGAGACAGAGAGATTGTAATCAACTCTGAGATATAGTGGATTGAGTGCGGTGCGCTTCATGAACGTAGGCAAATTGCTGAACCACGTAAAATATTTTGTGTCTTCTTTTATTATTGCTTTCTATTTTGTGTTTGCAATTTCTTCTCGACAACAATTGGTATCAGAGTTCCGGGTTGGGGCATATTATTCACACAAATCTAGGTTCTCTCGAGGTCATCGATTTCGTCGTGGAGATGGCGTCAGAGAAGGAAACGCACAAGATTGAGAAATTCAATGGTTTGAATTTCAGCTTCTAGAAGATACAGACGGAAGATTATCTGTACCAGAAGGATTTGCATTGGCCAATAAAAGAGAGACCAAAGGATATGACTGATGAAAATTGGAAAAATAAACAGAAACCGAAGAACATAGATGATGATGACCTTGAACTCCTAGACAGGAAAGCATTGGGAGCAATTCGTCTCAGTTTGACAAAGCATGTCTCCTTCAACGTAAAGGATCAACAGACAGCCAAAGATCTAATGGATACCATATCATACCTGTACGAACAGCCTTCTGCGGTAAGGAAAGTCCATCTTGTCAAGAAGTTATCAACCTTGAAGATGGCAGAGGGTCAAAACTTTAAAGATTTTCTGAACCAGTTAATGAAGTAAAGGACGAGTTGTGTTCTTTATCTATGGGGTTTGATGAGGAGTTTATGGCAGGGTTTCTACTCACCCAAATGCCAGAAAGTTAGAAAATGACATGCCAGTCGATTGCCAACTCGTTCGGGAAAGAAAAGTTAAATCTTCATCAGGTTATAAACATGATCATGACGGAAGAGATCAAGATGCGTGAAGAGGGATCAGGGGCATCTACATCTTCAGCATTGAGTTTGGAAGTTAGAGAAGGCAGAGACAGAAATCGAAACACAAGTCAACGGGGAAGATCAAAGTCTAGAGGTAAGTCCAAATCAAGAAATCAGGCTAACTATTCGGGAAATCAGGCTAACTATTCGGGAAACCAGCAACGAAGCAAAAGGGATGCTGAATGTTGGAATTGTGGTAAGAAAGGCCATCTCTCGTATGAGTGTAGATCTGAGAAGAAAGATAAGGGCAAGAGCAGTGCGAATTGTGTATCGGAGGAGTCAGATGACTACCTCATCTACTGGTTGGAAAGTAAGACGGAGTTATGGATCTTGGATTCAGGAGCGTCATTCCATGCCACACCTCACAGGGAATTGCTCGAGAATTACGTCTCCGAAAATATGGGTAAAGTGTATCTTGGTGACGATCAAGCATGTGACATTACCGGAAAGGAAGATGTGGAGATTCAACTGTAAGGGTTAGTTTGGAAGCTCGACAATGTGAGACATATACCGGACTTAAGGAAGAATTTTATCTCCATTGGGCAACTGACGTCAGATGGTTTTGTGACGACTTTCACAGGTGATAAGTGGAAGATTTCAAAAGGTGCAATGACAATCGCCTGAGGAAGTAAGAATGGGTCGCTTTACACAACCACTGATGGGTGTGGTTCAGTCACTATGGCGGAAAGCAAAGACGATCCGAACTTGTGGCATCAGAGATTTGGGCACATAAGTTCTCAAGGATTGAAGTGTCTGCATTCAGAATGTAAGTTGCCAGATTTAAAATCCGTTGAAATTGATTTATGTGAGAGTTGCATTCTAGGAAAATAGAAGCGAGTGAGCTTCAAGAGAACCGGAAGAACTCCAGTAAAAGAGAAGCTGGAACTAGTGCACACTGATGTTTGGGGTCCAGCTTCAGTCTCATCAACCGGAGGTAAACTGTACTTCGTCACTTTCATCGACGACCATTCCAAAAAGGTATGGGTTTACTTTCTAAAATACAAGTCTGAGGTATTTGATGCTTTCAAGAGATGGAAAGCCAGGGTTGAGAATGAGACAGGTTTGAAGATCAAAAAGCTGCATTCAGACAATGGTGGAGAATATGAAGACAATGAGTTCAAGAGGTTTTGCTACCGAAATGGGATAAAGCTTAGTAGGATGGTTCCTGAAACCCCACAGCAGAATGGCATAGCATAACGGATGAACAGAACATTGACTGAGAGAGCCATAAGCATGAGGCTACACTCAGGGCTGCCAAAACAGTTCTGGGCAGAAACAGTCAATACAACAGCATATTTGATCAACAGAGGACCATCAAAGCCTTTGGAACTCGGTATACCAGAAGAGATCTGGACTGCGAAAGAGGTAAAACTTTCTCACCTTAAAGTGTTTGGGTGTGTCTCTTCTGTACATGTAGGAGATCATGCGAGGAGTAAGCTAGACGCCAAGTCAGTAAAGTGTACTTTGGTGGGATATGGAGAGGATGGTTTTGGTTACAAGTTGTGGGATGACCAAAACCGTAAGATGATCAAAAGTAGAGACGTTGTCTACAGCGAAAGGGTCATGTACAAAGACAGGAACACACAGATGTCTGAGCCGGAAAAGCCAGAGTTTTTTGGACCGAATGATGTATAGGATAGAGAGATCATGGAACACATTAAACAGGATGATGAAGAGTAAGGTGTGCAGCCCCAGGTACAAGAACCAATCCCACCTAGAGATTTTCCAATGACACAGGTCCAGAGTACATTAAGAAGATCAACTCGAACTCCTATACCAAATAAGAAATACTTGCACTATATGCTGCTAACAGATGCCGGAGAAATTGAGTTCTATGATGAAGCTTGTTAGGGAGAAGATGCGAGCAAGTGGGAGCTTGCAATGAAGGATGAGATGGAGTCGTTGGCATCTAACCAAACTTGGGAGTTAGCCAAGTTGCCTGAAAGAAAGAAAGCCCTATAGAATAAGTGGGTGTATCGGATCAAGGAGGAACATGACGGTTCCAAGAGATACAAGGCATGACTCGTAGTCAAAGGTTTCCAACAAATTGAAGGTATTGACTACTCTGAATTTTTTTCTCCTGTTGTTAAACTAACTACGATCCTGTTAGTGTTAAGTATTGTCGCAGCAAAAGGGTTATATCTGGAGCAGTTAGATGTGAAGATTGTCTTTCTTCATGGAGATTTGGAGGGAGAGATATACATGAAGCAACCAGAGGGGTTTGCGGAAGATGCAAGGAAGAGTTGGTATGTAAGTTGACTAAGAGCTTGTATGGTTTAAAACAAGCTCCACGACAGTGGTACAAGAAGTTCGATGGGTTCATGCAAAGGAATGGCTACTTGAGATGCAATGCTGACCACTGCTGCTACTTCAAAAAGGTTAAGTCCAGCTTTATAATATTGCTACTTTATGTTGATGACATGTTAGTAGCTGGTGCAGATTTAGAAGAGATAAATAATTTGAAGAAGTAACTTTCGGGCAGATTTAGAAGAGATAAATAATTTGAAGAAGCAACTTTCGAGTGAATTCGAGATGAAGGATTTGGGTCCAGCAAATCAAATTCTTGGATTAAGGATTAGAAGAAACAAACAGGAAGGTACAATGAAGCTCTCACAAGCAGAGTATGTTCGGAAGGTGTTACAGAGATTCATCATGGGAAATGCTAAACCAGTAAGAACACCTTTAGCTAGTCACTTAAAGCTGTCTAAGGATCAGAGTCCGAAGACGGAAGAAGAGAAGGACTTTATGGCTAGATTTCCTTACGCTTCAGCCATTGGAAGTCTAATGTATGACATGACTTACACAAGACCTGACATTTCCCAAGCAGTGGGAGTTGTAAGCCGCTACATGTCCAATCCGGGCAAGCCTCACTGAGAGGCCATGAAATGGATCCTAAGATACCTACAGGGTACGACAGAGAAGTGTCTAACCTTCAAGAGAGATGAACTCAAGCTGGAAGGTTATGTGGATTCAGATTTTACCGGAGAAGTGGATCATAGAAGAAGTACCACCGGATATGTGTTTACAATGACAAGTACAGCAGTTAGTTGGGTGTCCCAATTACAGAAGATAATGACAATCTCTACAACAGAAGCTGAGTATGTGGCTGTAACAGAAGCAAGCAAATAGTTGATATGGTTACAAGGTTTATTAGCCGAGTTGGGATTCGATCAGGTGATGAATGTGTTGCATAGTGACAATCAAAGTGCAATACACTTGGCCAAGAATTCAGCGTTCCATTCTAGGACCAAGCATATAGACCTGCACTACCACTTCATTCGATCGTTAATTGAACAAGGAGTGTTGAAGCTAGTGAAGATTGTAGGAACTAAGAATCCGACTGACATGTTAACCAAGCCAGTCACTACTGAAAAACTAGAGTTGTGCGCAACTTCAGTGGGTCTTTAAGAGTAAAAACATGGGGAATGAGCGCACATTTATTTATCTACTAAGTCATCAAGGAAGGATGGAGAACGTCTATTGAGTTTCAATCTTCAAGTGGGAGATTGTTGGGTTATGTGAAGCTAGAAACAAGTGAAGAAAACAACTCTAGCAGGTGGCGCTGCGGCGACCGCGGTGGAGGCAATGACCCAGACCGCGGCACACACAGTGAATAATTCCAGAGGTGACATGCTGTGCGTACCGCGGCGCAGACAAGATGCACACACCGCAGTCTGTGAAGCGGAGTTCCACAGGCGTGTTACGCGTTGTGGACCGCGACACAGACATGTGCCCACACAGCGGTCCAGACCGCGGTAGAGACGGGTTTCGCAAGGAAAGAGGAAATCCTGCGTGCACAAGTAATTGGAATAGGAAATAGATTTCAATTGGGATTTGACTAACCCTAGTGCTCTTATATAAATACCACCATTATTTGTACTTAAAAGATAGAGAAAAATAGAGTAGAAAAATAGTGTGTAGTGTGTGAGAAAAATTGTTAGAAAGAGAAAGCAATTGTAGAGAGACTAAAAGAGAGACAAAGAGATTATAATCAACTCTGAAATATAGTGGATTAAGTACGGTGCGCTCCGCTCCGTTGACGTAGATATATTACTGAATCATATAAAATCTTTTATATCTTTTTTTATTATTACTTTCTATTTTATGTTTAGATCTGTGTTTTTACGATAGCTTCTCGACAACAAGATTTTCCAAACAAGAGTTCCATACACGCTAATTACGACTAATTCTCAAATGTATCGAATCAGGGCCCTTCCAATTTCGAATGAAATTGGTTATTAACATGCTTTTTCACTAAGGATACTTCAAAGAAACTATTTTTCAAGTTTGAGACTCGTGGTCCAATTAGAATCCTTCCAAGTTCCAAGTTCCAAGTTCCAATCCAATAATGCAAATGTTGACTTGGAGTAGCGACCTTCTTTCAGCGAAGCTTCATAATTTTGACATATTTTCTTACAAAGATTTTCCACACAATTAATCGGGGCCCTTGTGGTGTGTTTGCCATTATGCGTCCGTGTTATTATTAACATGCTTTTTGACTAAGAAACTATTTTTGGTTGGTTAATTGAACTATTGAAAATATGCAAAACAATTTTACTCAAAAGATCACCAAGGGCATAGAGCCCCCTAGACCAAAATTATGTTCTCTTGTTGAATTTATGCCAGTCTCATATATATATTACAATCCATGAAAGGCCCAAAAATCAAACATTCTCTCTTCCAAGTCATGCCACTCCACAAGGTTCAACACGTTGGAGAGGGGAAAACTTGACCTGAAACCCAATCATACCTGATCGAAGATTGGAGATTCGAAGATCTCTTCCATTGGAGGATATGTGAAAACCTCACCGACAAGGCGAGGACATGCAAATCTCACTTTTCTTTTAAGCTTTTTTTAAACAATTTGTTTTATATAATTACTAACATCTTATGTTGTTAATGGAAACAAACAATGATGAACATGTCTGTAATAAAATTAATTTATATGAAATTACACTTGAGATATAATCATCTTTATATTAAACCAATTAAGATTATTTAGTCACTAAACATGACAGCAGATTCTTTCATAATCAGTAAAAGTAATCCTTGCCTACTTCTTCAAAATTACAATTCCATTGATCAATCAATACTTTTATGCAATTACTTCCATAATGTATAGTGTTACATTACAACAATACATGTTACAATTGCAAATGGTACAAGAATTTTATCCAACAAAATTATACACTGCCTTCTACCATTGAATCCATTTCCTGTGGAAACTTTCTTTAACTCGCTATTTTCCCCGGACAGGTGTAATACTATCCTTGATTGGTGAATTAGATTATAATGCTAGTTTATGGTTGGTTCCAACAAATGTTACCTCATAAAATACCTGAAGAAGGCTATGACTAATGCAGATAAAACTGTTTTACTTGCACTGGAAACTGATGGTGCACTAGAAAACATAAATCTATGGGCCTGGTCGCTGCAGAAGGGAAGAACATGCAACAAAAGTTTAGCAAAGAAGCTTGGAATACAGAAAATTAAATGAATTTGCACAAAACCATTGATTCCATACGGTTTCCACCATAGTAATTTAATGAAAATGTATAAAGGAAAGTTTTCCTTAGATTCCATTAGCAATTCCTAACAAATGGGAGAACTGCAAAATGCAAATATTATGTATGGCTTTATGAAAATATTGTGCAATCTTTAACAATATATCCAGAAGATGTACGGAATAATATAAGAATGACCACATGACAATTTCTAATCTAGATCAATATCTAAGGCAAAGGTTCGATCTGAAAAAAAACTTCTATATTTAACTGCTGAATTGATTGAAATAACAAAATAGTTGTGTTTGTAACGTCTTACCGTTGAAAGGATGAAAGCAGACCACAATATATGGAATTGTCAGGCACAGAAGGCTCAGATTTGTCCGTCTCTGGATTTACAACGCTCACATAAACTTCTTGGCCAAGATACCATGAGTCGAGATTCTCTGTGCGCAGGTTCCAAATGCCAGCATTGTCAAGATAAACTAATATGGCCGTCCAAGCTCCGGGAAAAACCTGCAAATCATGTGAGAAAGAATAAGTTGCCAGGTGTGCATGGACATATATAGGTCTGCAGAACTACGTAAATTAAACTCTCCAAAATATGTACCTCGTGCAGTGAAGATTGAATTTGGTGCAATAAAGTGGACATAAAGACTAAAATATAAAATGATGCAGAAAATCAATACTTACTGAAGTTAAAGGATTGAGAACTTTCTTTCCCATGCTGATCATCCAAAACTCCACTTCCATGACTTATAGACAGAGTTTCTCCAAAATATTTCACTGGGTTCTATATTGGGATCTATCAAATATTTTAAGACTTGATTTTTTACTTCTCTGAGTTTATCTCTTAGGGAAAATCCATAATTCTCTTCTAATATTTTACAATTGCTGATTTTTCTTTTATGTGGTTTGTTACTCCAATCCTCTAAAAGCTTTCCAGGAAAAAATATTTCTGCAATTGGCTACATACAAGAGCATCAGGCATTAAGATCATAACAGAGGATTACCTGTATAGTAGAGCGTGCCACACCATCCCATTTGTTGTATGTGCCTCTGCTATTCTCTGTCCACACTCCAAAATCCATACTACAGTTTGGAAAGGAAATTTTTTAATTTTCAAGTCCAACTAAATGGGATACGAGACAGAAAAATACATCTAAACTAAAACCTCACCCTACAACGAAGAATGCATAGCCATCCATATGATAGCTCTGTACAGCAGTATCATTGTTCTGAAATATGATTTCTATGAAACCTTTGTAGGTACCGTTAATTAGAGATGTATCAACTTTGGGATGTCTGTTCATCAGTCTATAAGGGAAATCAAGCTTGTAGACCCCAAGAATGTTGAACTGCTGAGCAAGCTTTAGGGGTGTTGAAGGTGGTAAGTATGAAATACCATTGAGGGTAGTACGCCACTTCCCATCTATTAGCTCTGGCGGTCTATTAAGGAGTACATATACCTCTGTCACAGTAATGTCACCATATTTAAAAGATCCTTGTGGATTTGGACGAGCAGCACCAGCGGAGACATTCAACCTATAAAAGTAGCATGAGAAAGATTATGATTGTCATATATCTATTAGATCTATATTAAGTAAGGTAGTAAACAAACGTGACACAAGGACAAATAATGGTTATTCATGGCTTATAAATTAGCATTAATTTTCTCTAAGATGTTCATGATTTTTATGGAGTTGAAACATCCAGATCAGGAATGAAGTTAATGAACAAACAAAACCTTCTACAAGGTCAACAAACATTAATGCTATATTTCTTTGGCAATCCAATGACAGATATAATCAACTACAACCTTATGGATCGAGCTTGATTCATTGAGAAATACGTGTCGAATGCATTAGGAGGATCAGGAAGAGGACCTGATGCAGGTCCCAGAGAGTTGGTGTAGTGCAAGATTGCCACTCCAGTAGCTTTATCCCAACCAGAAGAATTTACAAACCGAGAACTGGCAACAATGTAATAATCACCGCTAGCATTCTGATCCATTGTCACCAAGAATGAGTACGACTGACCCACATGAATATCCATATTTGTGTAATTTTGCTGAACCGTGTATGATCCTTCAGTCTCAACAAGAAGTAAGTTATGATTTTGTATCCTGAAATTTAAGCTGGTTGAGATTCCAACATTGTGAACCCTAAAACGGTATGTTTTTCCTGTTTCAGATAATATGCGAATTCTTTAGCTAACAATTAAAAATCAAGTAAAAGATAATTGTGAATGATAACATGTTAGCATAGCACTTTAATTATCATGTTAAAGTGCCATAGACTTGAGAGAAAAATAGCAAATGAATTGTAAATCATGAAAACGCTCCTTGCAGCCTTAGAGACCTATCCCGCATTTGTAAAGTAAAAAGTTCTAGGGGCATGTATGAATATCATGTGTAATTGGAACTAATTCCTTTTTTTTCCATATATTGGAAGACACCGACCTAGTTCCATGTGAACATCAAGTTATGAGAAGGTTATTGCTTTCTGTATAAAACATCTCATACATAGATAATAATCATTAGACCTTTACAATGTATATAACCCAAAATGTCTTCATTTGGTTCAAATGGCAAAGTGAAAATACTTTAACATAATGGCCCACTAAAAACATAGCAGAAAACCAGCATCAAATACATGTTTTAGAATATACCTGGTTCAACATTTATTGTCTGGTAAGCAATGCCACCTGGAACTGATGTCGTGTCATAACGATAAGGGCCAAACCCATTAATGAGGATACCATCAGGAACTCCAAGGTCTATACCATTCTCAACATCTTTCCTTATTTTCTGTTTGCACAATAATTTTGATTACCTAACCGGAAATTAACTAGAATTGCTAAGATACACCAAAAACAATCTGCGGCCCAAAATATATACTGACCTTATGGCTCTTAGCATACCAGTCACCGATAAAGATTGTAATATCATTATCAGGCATAGCAAAGGGTAATGGAATAACATCTCTGTTGTTTATGATGATTCCCCCGTATCCACCTGCAGCCCTCTGAAAGTCTAACGAAGGGAAGTAAAAAAAACTTCCAATCTGATCTTTGACCTGAAACTGATATGTCCAGTTCCAACCAGCAGGAATAGGACAATTTGTCCCTAAAACGCCATCTTGCCAAGAGTTTTTCCTATGCTGTATGCCATTCCTACATTAAAATTTAAGTGATGTTAACAACATTCCCATTTATAATTGCTACTTTTTATGATAGTAATGTTTATACCATGTGAGAAGAACTGGCTCATCGAGTTCGTTCTTAACATTGACAACAACATTCCAATTTGTAGTGACATTAAGAATTGGTCCTGGAAACTGCCCGTTAATCCCAATCACCTGAAGAAACCGTAACAATACATTTAGCAATTCATATTATCACTTACCACCAGGTATAAATATCATAGGAAGAACAAACCATCACATGAATGATACAATTGTCAACCGCCCCGTATATGAGAACCGGAGAAGTTCATATGAAGCTCTATTCTGCCTTTTTTATAACAATTTTTTACATAAATTCTACAATTACCAGCGAAAATGATATCTTGACAAATTGCTCCACAGGGGTTATAATTAGCAAGGTTTAACTTCAAAATATAATCATAGTTATCATATATTCAGGCATTAAATAATCTTCTCTTCCACAAATTAAGTTCTTAAACAACTGTTACAAAAATTCCCATTAAAGGGAAATTTTATCAAAACCAGACTACTAGTAAGAATTCTTCATAAATTCAATTAAACTAGCAAGAAAACACAATGGAAAAAGAAGAGAAGAGAACCTTTTGATTGACACCAAGAGGAGAGGTGGTGATGTAGGAGAGAGTCCAATCAAAGAACACATAAGGGTCTTCTCCAAAACAACCAGTCACCCACCAGACAAGCACAAAGAAGAAAGAAACACAGCAACGCCGTGCACCGGAGAGCATCGGATCTCTCTCTTTCTCTTTGAATATTGTTGCTGTGGCCTGTGGGTATCTAATAATATCTTATCTTCAGCTAGAGAGCACAGCAGCAGACTCAGCACTGTATCTATATGTTTGTTTGTGATTGTGAGCGAGTCACATGGGAACTGAAAGTGGTGCATAGAGAGTTGAAGCGCCATTTTATTTTTGTGATGAGACCCCACTCCAGAGTGTGTATGTGTGGATTTGAAGAAAACGATAGCCTTTCTTCCTGTATTGGCTCTGTTTTCTTACAGTTGTGGGGCCTGTGATAATTCATAAAGTGGCAATAAAGATTCAATTTTTATGACCCCACTCCAGAGTGTGTATGTGTGGATTTGAAGAAAACGATAGCCTTTCTTCCTGTATTGGCTCTGTTTTCTTACAGTTGTGGGGCCTGTGATAATTCATAAAGTGGCAATAAAGATTCAATTTTTATGTTCAAAGGAATTAAATTAAATGACTAATCTATAATCTTTTACCGACAGTCGATTTGACAACAAACGATCAAGATTCAAAAGAGAAAAACAAATCTTTCAATTTTTTTTTTATAAGTGGGTGTGCATCCAATCAAATAAATATATATTTCGGTGGAAATATCAAGTTTCAAATTTTAGAAATATTTTGATTTACTTCCTTGCGATAAATTTTACCCTTTTCCTAGTAAAATAAGTGTAGAATAATATCTCTTTATTGTAAAAAAAAAATTATTCAAGTTGAACTAGTTGTATTTGATCTCAATAAATTCTAAAAATTATGAGAGCTTGAATTTAGTGTTATAAGAACTAGGATATCTACTCCCATCACAACCTGGAAAAAAAAAAACATAAAAATGAAATGAAACAATTTCAAACAAATGACTAATGAGGTTTGACGAGAATGTTTCCTAGCAAGTTGTATGAAGTTGTTCGAATAAATGGGTTGGTATGGTTTGGTGGATTTGTTCAAACGTGGGTCAAGGGCCTTCGAGTTTGAAGATGAGGTATAACCCCATGCAAATCACCTACCCCAGGCCCACCAATAAATGCACCCAATTAGAACTCGTGGGCTGGCCTTTTGTCCTAACTATGAATATATTTTTTATTTTTTCATGAAACAGTTAAGCTTTGTCGAAACCTACCGTCTGAATTTCTACCATTAACGTAAAATAGAGGTGTAATATATTTTCATATGTAAGTAATTATAATTTTTATCGTTCGAAATGTCTTCTAGACAAACACATAAAATGATAATATAGTTTTAAGAGAGAAAATCAAAAATAGTTATGAGAAACATTAAACTTTCGTTTGTAACCACTTTTGAAATTTTATTTGTTAATAGCCACTTTTTTTATAAAAAAAAACAATGTATGTCCATAAATTACAAAAATGCTCATGAATTTGTTTTTTTCTTTAAACTTTAAATCATGATTAAAATATATAACCAAACTTGAAATCACGACTAGAAACTTGAAACTTGAAATCACGACTAGAAACTTGAAACTTGAAACTTGAAATCTTGTCTAAAAACATGAAAATTTGAAACTTGAAATCTTGTTTAAATTAAAATATTGAAACTTGAAATCCTGACTAAATTGAAATGTTAAAACTTGAAATATTTTGGATTTTTAAGTGTCGTATGAGAATTTCACCAAGCATACACGTCATCAACAAGAGGGAGAGTTGCCAGATGGACACCTAAGTAAGCACTTAGGGAACATCCTACGAGGCATCATAAAGGAGGAGAAGCCCGAGTAAACAAGCATCAAGGCAAGACCTACTCGGGATCAGCTAAAACGATTTAACTTACTCGGGGTGAGACACTTTCCACTTGGGGTCATGAGACGTCATTCGGGACCAGCACACCTCACATTATACTCGGGATAAGCAGGATAACCGAGTAAGAAGCCTAGAAAGTAGTCCGCAAGTCAAATCAAAAGGTTCCTTATTGAAAAAGGATTCTGAAGAAGAGAATGTTAAGCCTAAAGGGTTCCTCCTCCGAGAATACTTCTGATTCTCCAAGAAGACTACACTCTTATAAGGAAATAAGTCCTAATCAGACTATGCTACACGAATCGCACTTAATCTCATTACCAGCTTCCAAAACAGGAAAGAAGACAAATATACTTCAAACAAGTAACCAAAGTCATAATTAAATACAAAGATCTTTTATTACTTGTACAAAGAAGATTATGGTTCTATAGACATATAAATAGACCCATAATTTCATAAAAAAAAAGATATAGAAAAGAGAGAAGATACAGCAGTCATAAAAAATATTCAAAGAGAGAAAGAGAGATCGAGGGTTTTAATTACTTTCTTCATAGTGAATTTTGGCTAGGTGGATCACATAACCACCCGTGGATGTTTCTCCGATTACCGGAGTTTTACCACGTAAAACTTGTGTCTTATTACTTTCTTTCTCTCTTCTTTGATTTTTAGCTGAAATCCGATCCTTGTTGGCGTTTCTGACGAAATCCAGAAACGAACGTCAACAATTGGCGCTAGAAAGAGGGGGCTGTTTTGAACCTCCGACCTTGTTAAAAGCAATGGCAGGAAGCAGAAGTAGTTCAGGGAATGACCAAAAATCACCAGGAGATTTCCATATTGGCAACACGTCACGAGATCCTGCAGCAAACACAAAAAACTAGCATGCACACCTGACAGGGATCCACCAAGTTCCTCCAACCAACAGAGATCTGACGCTGCGTTTACAAGAGGCATTGCAGCAATTGGTGACAGATGCAGCAAAGGAAGGGGTTGATCTACTGGCTGTAGGAGCACATACTCCCAATCCTCCACCCGCAAGGCTCTGTTCGGTGGTGGTTAGGCCAGGAATAATTATTTCAAAAACCAGAAGGAACTCTTCCCCAATTAACCCGGCTGGACAGGAAACACCTGAAGAAGAGCAACCTCACCAGAGGCTGGACCACAATCAAACAGTACGAGCCAGACATTGGTAAATACGACCGGTGTAGAGGTCGGTCATCATCAGAAGACAGTGATCAACACCATTGCAAACGTCATCATGGAGTCACACGAGAGGTCTCGCATCAGAGTGAAGAGTCTGAGAAAAGAATGAAGATAACCCAGCGGTTTAACCGTCGGGGAAGTCCAATGGGAAATAGAGATGTTACAATCCAGAGCCTAATTCGAGAAGTCGAGAATAACATGCGTCAGATGGAAGCCCTGGTCAGACGTTATGGCTATAACGATATATCCGACGATGAATATGACAGTCCATTCACCAGGGAAATTTTGTGGACCCCTTTCCCATAAAGATTCAGGATACCGCACGTGGAGCAATTCAAAAAAGATACAGATCCAAAGGAGCACGTTAGACGCTATAAAAGTGTCATGGCTCAATATGCCCGCAGTGACCCTCAATTGTGTCTCAACTTTCCGTAAACACTAGGAGACACAGGGTCAAGATGGTTCGAAAGACTACCCCCGACGAGCAACGGAAATTTCAGCGAACTAAGCAGGAGCTTCTCAAGGCAATTTCTGAGTAATATTCACATGAAAAAGTCGGTGGCCTACCTCTCTCAAATAAAGCAGGGGAAGGATGAGTCATTGAAAAAGTACTTAGGCCGGTTCGGCCAAGCAGTATCGGAAATTGGCAGTGCTAACGATGAAGCAATTATTGCTGCCTTCACCAATAACTTACAAAATGGACAACTATCCTTTGATTTGAGAAGAGCGCGACTGATAAGGTATGCTGACATGATGGATATGGTAGGAGGATACGCACTCGCCGAAGAAGAAGAATTAGCTACAAGGGGGAGCTATATGCATGGAGGAAAGCCTGAACAGAAGGATGCTGAAACCAAAGGGCAGAATCAAAAGGGAAAGCTGAAAGGGGACGGCAAGGAGAAAAACAAGGATGAGGGTAATGGACTTAATGTCGAACGGTCCACAGAGAAATACCGAGGCAGATATACCAATTACACCCTTCTTCGGAAAAAATAGGAAGAAATTTAGCCATATTGGAAGAGAAGAATATGGTGCAAGAGCCGCGGCGACAGTCTCAGTTCGCCCGGAGAGATACAACCAAGTATTGCAGATTTCATAAGGAAACCGGGAACGAGACTTCAAAGTGTTACCAGCTCAGAGATTACATAGAGACTCTCATTCGGGAAGGGCATCTACTGGATATAATATTGAAAAAAGATGATAAATCAAAAGCTACGAAGAAAGTTAAAGCTGATCACTCTGGACGAAATCAAAAGGCCAGTCCTGAAGCCAATCAAGTAATACATACAATTTTTGGAGGACCCTCTACTGGGAGAAGCAATCGATAGCGAACTCAGGAAATCAGAGAAGCAATTGAAGCAAGGAATAACTTTGATGTAAACTCGGTTGAGCTAGACCCGAAAAGGGTGAAGGAATAATGGGACCCGATAGTCTTTATAGAGGTAGATTCCCATGGCATCAATGTTCGGCCTAATGACGCTTTGGTTATAAGTGCCCGGATTGGCCATAGGGAAGTCCGGAGAATTCTAGTAGATAATGGGAGTTCAGCAGACATCCTAAGCTTGGCCGTATACGACCAGCTAAGACTAGATCGAAAAGATTTACAGCATTTCCATACTCCATTAAGAGGGTTTGGAGGGATAGAGGTCAGGTCACTCGGGACGGTAAAACTACCCGTGAAGATTGAAACGGCGCCATGCCAGAGGACTGTCCTGCTCTACTTCGTGGTAGTTGACTTGGAAAATTGGCCGTTTAATACATTATTGGGTCGGCCATTCCTGAATAAAACAAGGGCCGTGACGACCACTTATGCATTAATGATCAAGTTCCTAACAGAACAAGGGGTTGGGATAGTCAAGGGATCCCAAGAGATCGCTCGAAGAGCAAACCTATCAGTATACAAAGACAAGCATGATGCTGAACAAGTGTGCACCATAGTGCAACCAAATCAATGTAAAGAGTCATTGTCATTCGAGTTGGATTCGAGGGAGGACTCGAATGAATCCAAAACAGAATTTGTTGAAGAAGTAGTGCTTAAAGAAGACGAACCGGATAAGAAAATCAAGATCGGGGCTAACTTGGATGGAAAAGTCAAGCAAGACTTAACCAGTCTGCTTAGAGAGTACAAAGCTGTGTTTGCTTGGAGTCACGAAGATATGGTCGGAATAGATGCCCAAGTAATATCCCACCATCTCGCAGTTGACCCAAATGCAAAACCAGTAACACAAAATAGAAGATCGTTCAATCCTGAAAGGAGTCGAGCAATCAAACAAGAGGTAGAAAAGCTACTGGCAAATGGATCAATCAGAGAAGTCAGCTATCCTCAGTGGGTAGCCAACGTAGTCCTCGTCCAAAAGAAAAATGGACAATTGTGGATGTGCGTAGATTTCACGGATCTGAGCAAGGCATGCCCAAAGGATAGCTTCCCACTTCCAAGGATAGACCAGCTAGTGGATGTCACAGCAGGTCACGAGTTGCTCAGCTTCATGGACTTCTACTCGGGATACAATCAGATCAAGATGAACAAAGCCGATGAAGAAAAAACAGCCTTCACAATGGATCAGGGTCTATATTGTTACACAGTAATGCCATTCGGCTTAAAGAATGCAGGTGCTACGTATCAAAGGTTAGTCAACAGAATCTTCACTCTACAAATAGGAAGGAACATGGAAGTGTACATCGATGACATGCTGACTAAAAGTGTCCCGGTAGATGAGCATGCCCAGGACCTCCGAGAGACATTTGATGTCCTAAGAAGATACCAGATGAAATTAAACCTGAACAAATGTTTATTCGGAGTCCCTTCAGAGAGATTCTTGGGTTTTCAAGTCCACCAAAGAGGAATCGAACTTAATCCCGAGAAGATCCAGGCTTTGTAAAAAATGACCTCACCAAAAACATTGAAAGAAGTACAACGCTTAACGGGGTGTTTAGCTTCCTTGGGAAGATTCATCTCGAAGGCTACAGACAGGTGCACACCCATTTTCAAAATAATCAAAAAAAGGAAATGACTCGAGTGGAATGAAGAGTGCGAGCAGACATTCTTAAAAATAAAAGAGTATCTGGGACAGACACCAGTTCTCTAAAAGCGGTAAAAAGGGGAAGTACTTCAACTGTATCTGTCAATAACCGAGCTCGCAGCAAGTTCAGTCTTAGCCAGAACAGAAGACGGAGTGTAGAAACCAGTGTATTATACCAGCAAGACACTCTTACCGGCAGAGACCAGGTACTCACAGGCGGAGAAGATGGCCTTAGCATTGGTTTCAGCAGTAAAAAAGCTGAGACCATACTTTCAGGCCCATACAATTCAGGTTCTCACCAATTGCCCATTAAGACAAATTTTACAAAAGCCGGAAATATCATGAAGACTTACCAAATGGGCAATCGAGCTAAGTGAATTCGATATTCATTATGTCCCCAGAACCTCCCTCAAAGGACAAGTTGTGGCAGACTTCATAGCCGAGTTCACAGAACCGAACTTGGAAACAAAAAGACTGTTGGATAAAAATTTCCCATGAAAACTATATGTTAATGGTTCTTCAAACACTCATGGCAGTGGGCCAGGGATCGTAGTTCGCACCCTAGAAGGAGATGATGTTGAATGTGCCATGAGATTTGATTTCAAAGCAACCAATAATCAAGCCGAGTACAAGGCATTGTTAGCTGGACTCAAAGTCTGCATAGCTCTCGGGGCAAATGAAGTTGAGATATTCAGCGATTCATAGGTAGTTGTCAACCAGGTTATAGATGAGTACCAGGCCAAATATGAAAGTATAATAGCCTACCGTGACATCGCGAAACAGCTCCTCCAAAAATTTAAAGAATACAAGATCGCTCAGATCCCCAGGGAAGAAAATGAAAAGGCTGACACATTGTCTAAATTAGCGTTAGCAACAACCACAATCAGATCAAATACCATTCCGGTCGCACACCTCCTTAAACCGAGTACAGCTGAACCGAAGCATTTGGAAATTTCAGAAGTCCGAACACCGCAAGACTGTTGGATGGTCTAGCTGAGAAGGTTCCTAAAAGAAGGCATGCTCCTGGAAGACCCGGTACTAGCAAAGCGCATCAGGTATCGATCAGCTAGGTATACCATGATCGGAGGAGAATTATACAGAAAGGGGTTTTCCCGAGCTCTCCAGAGATGTGTACCGGAGGAAGATGCACATCGAATACTTCAAGAGATCCACGGAGGAGTTTACGGAAACCACACTGGGGGTAGAAGTCTAGCACATAAGGTGTTCGGGCAAGGCTATTATTGGCCTACGCTTTTCTTAGATGCACAACAGTGGTCGAAAAGTTACAATACCTATCAAAGGATTGCCAACGATATCCGACAACCCCCAAAAAAACTCAGAAACCTCATTGCCCTATGGTCATTCGCCATGTGGGGCCTAGACCTGATCGGCCAAATGCCAGCTGGGACAGGTGGTGGAGCAAAGCACGCCATAGTAGCTGTCGATTATTTCATAAAATGGGTAGAAGCTGAAGCGCTGATGCATATCACAGAAGCTAACACCACAAATTTTGTAAATAAGAACATACTTTATAGGTTCAGAGTTTTGGACACTATAATCACCGTTAATGGCACCCAGTTTGATAACCTAAAGTTTAGACAGTTGTGCGAGAAGTATCAGATTGTTAACTACTATGCAACACCAGGTCATCCTCAACAAACGGGCAGGTAGAAGCAGTAAATAAAATTATCAAGCACACCATCAAAGCAAAGTTGGATGCCAAAAAAGGAAGCTGGGTTGAAAAGCTTCCTGAAGTATTATGGGCATACCAGACGACAGCAAGGACTTCAATATGAGAAACTCCGTTCACCTTAGCGTTCGAAACAAAAGCTGTCATCCCCGTGAAAACATCGTATGCATCCCCCCGGATCAGGCTATACGATGAAGAGCAGAATATTGATATGCTACTACAAAGTTTGGATGAGCTAGAAGAAAAAAGGGAGAAGTCCCAAATAAGAAATACATATATCAACAAAGAGTGGCTCGCCACTACAAGTCTCGTGTTCGGATCAGGGAATTCCAGCTTAGAGACCTAGTACTCAGGAGGGTATCACTGAACACGAAAAATAAAGTTGCAGGTTCCCTGACAGATAAATGGGAGGGCCCATACAAGGTCGAGGGAATAGCAGGCCATGGAGCATATTTGATTGCACGACCCAATGGAGGGGTTTTACCCCGACCATGCAGCGCTCAATATCTAAAGATTTTCTATCCTTAAATTGTTTTCCTTTTTGTTTTCTTAGTCAGGGCTATTAGATGCGATAAATATTAGCTATGAAATTTAAGTATGTTGATTTTGCAGTGATAAATAAAAATTATTCGGGAATTCCCGAGAAGAAGCATATGATAATAAGAGCATATGGAAGAGCATGATAATAAGAACACGCAAATAGAATTCTCGGGACCATCAAATCCCGAATGAGCGGAGAAGCTCGTAGGAGCATGTCAGCCGAGCATGGTCAAAATGACCTTAGCAAAAAGGTAAACCCGATGCACCAGACTCTGGAAAAATACCCGGGGACACTATCAGGAGAAATTCCGGTGAAATGTGTAGTTGTGTTGAGCAATTTTTTAAAAGAGCACAACGATTCGGCAAACCCTTTCGCATAAAAACTGGGGAGACGTCCTTGGTATTGCGTAAGGACTCGAACATATGATCATGGTGAGCCTTGATGTAATGTTCGGGTAGTAACCGGGTATGAAACACAAGTGTAAACTTGCCTATTTTAAGATGACTCGGTTAATAATAAAGAGCCAGTTTAATAAGATACTTGGCAAATAAAGTCATTCGGGCAACAACCGGTTTAATAAGATACTCGGTTAAGTCACTCGAACATTCAAGAGCTAGTTTAATAAGATACTTGACAGTTAAAGACATTCGGGTAACAACCGGTTTAATAAGATACTCAGTTAAGTTACCCGAACATTGAAAGCCAGTTTAATAAGATACTTGGCATCTAAAGTTATTTGGGTAACAATCGGTTTAATAAGATACTCTGTTAAGTTACCCAAATATCAGTCAGTTTAATGCAACACTCGGCAACAATCAGCAATAAACAGATTAAGACCATTCAATTCAGAATAAAATATAATTTTATTTCTCTAAAAAGAATGGTTACAGTTCAAAGAACCTTACAAAATAATAATAATAAATATACAAAGGAGTCTTCCACAATTTTACAAAAGTCAAGGCAGTGAGGATTTCGAGCATTTGCCTATATTCGGGTCTGGCATCATCTCGTATTCACGGAGCAGGCTTTCGTTAGATGACCAAACGATAGTGTCGACAGTATCATCTATCCACTGGTTGTAATCCTCACCCGGGGATCAGCCTGACATTTGGGACCACACTCTCGACTGACTCTTGACTGGCGTAGAAGGTCGAGAGAGAATGCTCGGACGGAATCTCTAAATGCATGGGATGAGGCTCTTTGCCTTGACTACGGCAGTAGGCTCTCCATTCCTTCATCTGAATCCGAAGAGACTCCAAGGACCGATCCACGTGATGTTTGATTGACAGCTCCCAATTAGCTCGAGCCTTCTCGGGTCTCCATATTCCTAACTTTGAAGAATTCTCCGGTCGAAACTTTCTCGCATTGAAATTCCTGAAGAAGTAGGGCGTCGTAAGCAGGAGATCTTTTAAAACGATCCACCCATTGGACTTCAAGTTCCAACCTGGCTTCTTGGGATAGGGATTCAACTGTCAACGCTTGACGCTCCAGATCTTCAATTTTTTGGTCATACACCAATCTCAACTGCTCCGCTTCTGCTCGGCCTTAAGTATGGATTCTTCAGCAGAAGACAGAAGGTTTTGAAGTGATACAACCTTCTCCTCTGCCAGAAATGCCTTCTCCTCGACTTCAATCTGCTTCGCTAGACAGTGGTCGGTGAATATTTATACAGAACCGACCTCCTGCTGATAAGCTTTTTCAGCTCGAGCACGACCCTCCTCACTCGCCTTTAGTTGAGCATTTAGACGCCTTATTTGATCGGGTTGATGTTACTGCGTCTGAATTAGCTCAACAAATTCAGGCATCATCTGCAAAGGAATATATTCAGAAATCTGGTAGAAGCAAAACAATAAAGAAGTCAGAATTAACTTACATAAGATGCACCGTTGAAAACGTTTTGAAGTCGTTCGGTCAGTGAACCATCTCTAAAGCCGCTCCAGGGTCCTCCTCGATGAAAGCCCGGCTGGAGGACATTTCCTGTAGCATATCCTAGGGAGAAGGATTTAAAGGCACCCCCGAAGATTCAGCCCCCGTACTCCCAACATCGGGGATAGAAGAAGCCTTGATCGGTTTTGAGGCCACCGCCTTTACTGATGCTACAACACCGACACTCGAAGCAATCTCATCTGTAACATCTTCATCGCTGGAGTCGATGAATGAGACTACCCGAAGAAATTTAAGAGGAAGAGTCGGTGAACTAACTGCCTTTCGCTTCTCACCCCGAGAACGGTGGAAGTTAAGGTCAGCAGTAGGATCTTCCTGCAGATCGTCCCGGAAAGACTCAAAGAAGTCGACACCCGCAGGCACTTGATCCGTAAAGACATATTCACCGTCGCCAGTTTCAAACTGTCCAACAGGCTCTTCACCCGGACCTTCATATTGCCTCTCTCTACTATCAGGCAGTTGGATGTAGTCGGCTCACTTTGGCCATTTGGACCAACAGGATCCTGAGTGGAAGACTGAGCACTCTGATGAACGTACTCAGGGATCTATTCCTCATCAATGTCGGTTTCCTCATCAGACTCGGGCGGAGCAATACCTTCATCGCCCTGACGGGAAGCTTATTTTCTGCTCGCCTACAGAATCGACTTTACCTGGCGAGCCTGAAGATCGCTGACGACGTCCGTATCGAACACTTAAAAAAAAAATTCATATCAGAAAATAAAAAGCAGAAAAATACAGTAAAAAGGGCGTCGGGACACTTACATCGCCTGCGATGACCCGAAATCTGTCTGAAGAAGCCGAATTTTATCAAATCCTCCTCTTTAAAAATGTAGCTCTTGCTCCTCTTCTCCAGAGTACGAACAGCTGCCCGAGTCAGCCTCTTCAGCTCAGCATCACTATAATCAATTATTTTATTGTTCCACACTTTGGAGGAACAGAAGAAACGGGGGACACTCAGCACCATTCAGGAATTCCCAGATCCAACAGTGACGTTGAGCCCGAGAGCCCGAGAGCCCCTTCAGCGAAAAATCAACTATTCTTCCAGAACTTGTTGGATGTAGGGAATCCCCATACAAAACCCTTCTTTTTTGGGTCGTCAGAGGTGTCGACCCCCCGACTCACATTTGTTTCTTTAGGGACCCAGCCATTCGATGGAGTAGATGCAAGAAAATAAGTCCCCGTTTTGCTAACTTGTCTCATTGAAAAGAAATGCCTGATTTCATTTGGAGAAGGCGGCGAAAGGTTCATCTTACTGAACATATGCCACATGCACATCAAAACTTTATAACTATTCAGGGCCAACTGAGCTGGGGCTTTCCCTGTTTCAGCCAAAAACCAGGCAATAAATGGCTAAAAGGGAATTGTGACACCACAGCATAACATTGATCCATAAATCGCGACCATACTCTCAGGAGGATTCCATGCTGCTCTATCCCCCGTAGGAACCAAAGTGACCGAGTCGGGCAAGTCGAATTGGGAGCGGTATTTTTCTATTTCAGCTGGCCCGACCACATTCGGCTCAGTATCAAAACCACTCGGGCGAGCATCATAAAATGAAAGACGAGACACCCTAGACACCTCATCAACATCATTCTCGTTAACAGCTTGTTCCCTGATCTGAACGTTGCTTGAGCCGTGCTTGTGAACCTCACTTTTGCTCTGATGTTTACCCATCCTTCGAAAAGATACCCTGTGGTCAGAAACGTCAAAATCAGAACTAGATGAAGTACAGATGAATCAGAACTGGCTATAGGATTAAAAACGACATCAGGATAAAGCCCAGAAACGTCAAGTTCTAAGAATGAAGGTTCACCAGAAGGAATTTCCCCCAACAATCTTCGAACACAGGAAACTAACTGATAATCTCCACGATTTAGAGCATCAAGAGCTATATTACAAAGACGAAGGTGAGATAAAGGTTCCATCGAAACTAACCTTAAATCGAATGGAATACTGGAACAAAAAACCCTTGATGAAGAAAGTGATCTGTAGCGAAATCTGGACTAACAGAATTCTTTCTCAAAACTCTTAAGAATGAATTATCACAAATTCGGCAAAGGATTTAAAGAGGTAGAGACACGAAACCCTAGGGCCTCGAGGCGGGAAAAACTTATGATGAAGCTTGATGACGTATACGGCTTTGAGGAGACACGAAAATCATTTCTCATAAATGATATTGAAAAGCGAAGAGACTGGGGACACGTGTTAAAACAGGAACTAGCCCTCAACCGTCAGAATTTCAAAACGTTGCTATCATTAAATATCTCGTGTGATAAAGCGAATCGAAATTACAGGGTCACCATTATGACAAGACGACTATTCTGGCACGAGTAAAAGTTAAGATGATTAAAATACTCTTGCCCGAAATGAAATTTACTCGGCAAAAATATTTTAAGGGGGTATTGTCGTATGAGAATTTCACCAAGCATACACGTCATCAACAAGAGAGAGAGTTGCCAGATGGACACCTAAGTAAGCACTTAGGGAACATCCTACGAGGCATCATAAAGGAGGAGAAGCCCGAGTAAACAAGCATCAAGGCAAGACCTACTCGGGATCAGCTAAAACGATTTAACTTACTCGGGGTGAGACACTTTCCACTTGGGGTCATGAGACGTCATTCGGGACCAGCACACCTCACATTATACTCGGGATAAGCAGGATAACCGAGTAAGAAGCCTAGAGAGTAGTCCGTAAGTCAAATCAAAAGGTTCCTTATTGAAAAAGGATTCTAAAGAAGAGAATGTTAAGCCTAAAGGGTTCCTCCTCCGAGAATACTTCTGATTCTCCAAGAAGACTACACTCTTATAAGGAAATAAGTCCTAATCAGACTATGCTACACGAATCGCATTTAATCTCATTACCAGCTTCCAAAACAGGAAAGAAGACAAATCTACTTCAAACAAATAACCAAAGTCATAATTAAATACAAATATCTTTTATTACTTGTACAAAGAAGATTAGGGTTATATAAACATATAAATAGACCCATAATTTCATAAAAAAGAGATATAGAAAAGAGAGAAGATACAACAGTCATAAAAAATATTCAAAGAGAGAAAGAGAGATCGAGGGTTGTAATTACTTTCTTCATATTGGATTTTGGCTAGGTGGATCACGTAACCACCCGTGGATGTTTCTCCGATCACCGGAGTTTTACCACGTAAAACTTGTGTCTTATTACTTTCTTTCTCTCCTCTTTGATTTTTAGCTGAAATCCGATCCTTGTTGGTGTTTCTGACGAAATCCAGAAACGAACGTTAACATTAAGTTTTTCGTTTTCAAATTTTAAAACTTGAAATCTTACCTAAATTGAATTATTGAAACTTGAAATCTTGACTAAATTGAAATGTAAAAACTTGAAATGTTCTGGGTTTATAGGTTTCATTTTCTTTCCTTTTTTTTTCTACAGATCTAATCACCGACGGAGGAGGAGCTCGATGGCATTGCTAGACGGTCGTGAAGCCCAGGCGACGACACACCAACACTCCGGCAAGCCTTCGACGACGTGTGAGAGTGAAAGTAAAGGAGAGAGAAATAAAGGTGAGTGAAAGAGAGAGAAAAGAGAGAGATAGAGGTGCGGGGAGAGAGAAAGAGAGGTTCAGTGAGAGAGAGAGGAGGTCGGCGATGGTTCGCCGGCCTCTATAAGGACGCCGATGACGATTCGTCGCCACACCGCCGGCATGAGAGAGAGATAGGGGAGAGAGAGAGGAAAGGAGGGAGAGAGAGATAGATAAAAAAAGAAAGTGTTTAGTGATGGTTTTTATATGAGGGCATTAAAGTAATTTCTCAAAAAATAGTTATTAACAAATAAATTTTCGTATGTGGCTAAAAACAAAATTTCAATTTCAGATGTGATCATTTTTTTGAAATTCCCACTAGTTTTAATATAATCTTTTCTCAACTTGACTATACAAGGCAGAACCGACCTTGGGGCAGGGCACCAGGGGCACCTGCACAAGGCCTATGATTAAAAGGGGCCTCTAAATTCTTAGTTTGGAGTTGTTATGTTGTGGGGTTTAAATAAAAAATGGTCAAAGTAAAATTTTTTAGCTTATACAAAAATAATGACCCAAACATATGTTATTTAAAAAGCCTAAACATTTCTAAAAAAAAAAAAAACCAATGTTTTCTTCAGATGAAGATCCTACATTTTTTTCAATGCCTTATTAGTTATCACTTTATCATTCTCAATTTTCATTGATCCACCCATCCAGCTTTTAGCTTAGTCTTTCTATATCGTTGTTCTTATCCTGTTCAGTCCATTTACATCTCTGTTCAATATATATATGCTCCAATTATTATTTGTACACAATTGATATCGGATATAAGTTTATTTTACTTTTTTTTTTCTTCAGATTTTATTGAAAATCAAGCATAAAAAATAAGTCCAAAAAAAGGGGAAAAAATAGTTGTAGTTCTTGAAAAGTTTCCAAATTTTGTGTACAAGTAAATCTTATAGAAATTCAGATAAAAAATCATTAAAATCCATAGATTTTATGACGAAGAATCTCACGTAGAAGACTCACTTTATGTATATTAAAAAAACTATAAATTTGGGTCTCTAAAAGGTGAGGACCGGCACTGATACAAGGTATCATAGTCCTATATTTCAATTATAAGTATTAAGTAAGAATCCAATAAAATCAAATCACTCATCTTCATCTACTTTTTAAATTTAATATTTATCGACAACATTGTTTCATAATATACGTGTAATATATAAGTACATAGAAGTGCCGACTTATATTACACGTATACCTCTTATAAATAGTAACTACACTAATAATTGTTATTCTTGTACGGAATTTGCAGTGTTACTTCAAAAGTTGTTTCTCCAAAACGACAATAGAAATTACAATGTTGTGTGTTTACCAATGAAATGGAACAAAATATATTGATGCGATGTTCTGATTTTGTAGGAGCATGATGAGTATGAAAGAGGTGGTTTGTTTGTTGGATGAAATGATAGGATTGTTGAAACTATTCTCACAAAAATACAACAATTATTTATAAGTAATAATACATGGATATAATAGCCCCGACCCTCGTTTAGTGTAGCAATACAATATATACCGAGACATACCGTATTAATACAGTATAATTGATACAAACATCAAACATGGAAAACCAGTGTGTATAGTATAATTAATGACTCAAATAATAATTTATTATTATTAATGTGAAGACAAAATCATAATCACACCACACAACGTCCCTCCTCCTTCACATGCTTATGTCCCTCCCTCCTCTATTTTCTATATATATTCTTTAAAAAAAATCCCTAAATTATTGCATCCTTCTACTTTAGGTGTTTTTTTAATTAACAAATATTTTGTTTACAATAGTAAGAGATTTGTAATTAATTAAGATGATTAATACACTCATCCAACGATCGGGTAAGCAAATTATCTTATCCACCCAACTAGCATATTGACACGTGGCTAGATCAGAGCAGTTGAATTGGAAAGAGAGGAGGACCCCACGTTCACCACCAATAATTGATCATTCTCCTAAAAATCCTCTCTGTACTCAAGCTGTCACAGTGTCACCACACCACTCTCCAAAAATTTCTCTCATTTTAAATCCCCTTAAACCCTAAAACATCTCAATCGAATTCTTCACTTCCCATCTTCACATTCTCCGAAAAAACCAATCTTTACGATGATTCTTCGAGTGAGGTTGCTCCTCCTGCTCTTGCTGTCATTGGTGGCTGCTCTAACAATGGTCGAATCCGAGCCAGAGTCAATCTACGAAATCCTCAGGTTTCATGGCCTCCCGATGGGTCTGCTTCCCAAGGGAATCAGCCAATTCAATGTCGATGAAACGGGGCGTTTCGAGGTGTTTCTCGATCAGGCCTGTAATGCCAAGTTCGAGAGCGAGTTGCACTACGACAGGAACGTCTCCGGCGTCCTCAGCTACGGTCAGATCGGTGCCCTGTCCGGTATCACCGCACAGGAACTCTTCCTTTGGTTTCCGGTCAAAGGAATCCGCGTCGACATACCCAGTTCCGGGCTCATTTATTTCGATGTGGGTGTCGTTTTTAAACAGTTTTCGTTGTCGCTGTTCGAGACCCCAAGAGATTGTATGGCGGTTAGGTCTGATAATGATCGTGTTCGAGAACAGGAGACAGTGGCCGGAGATATGTACAAGGTTTGATTCCGTTCCTTGATTGAAATTTGAATTTTATTTTCATTAGTTGTAACTAGTAATCTAGAATCTTTTAGTTGGTTTGTGATTCTATTCAATGTATCAAGATTAAATTTTGCGATGCGAAATCGGCTTAGCAGCTGAATATTTTGTTTTCCCATTTCGTATGCAGCTCCAATCTGAAGTGGATGAAGAAATTTTTGCAAGAGCTGTTATATAAATTGTGGAGGAGAAGAGGGTCATTTATGTTTTGCATGCACAGTTGCTCAATCAGCTAGCCCTTGTAAAAAAGAAAATTCTCATAAGAGTCTGCTATTTTAGCGGATCCTGTGCTTCAATTTTGTGTGATTGCTTGCCTTTTTTATCTCCATTAGTGGAACGTTTGCAGACTAGTTACACCAGGATGGCCGGTGAGTTTGAGAGAGGAGATTACACAGAGGTTTCGATATCTACAATTCATTGGAACATTAAAAAGAGATTCAGGAGAATTCAGTTGAGAGGATTTCAGGTGATTACTCTGCAAAAATTTATTTATTTTTACCTTGTATGTTGAAATTGTTGTATTAAGAACATTAGCATGGGTGGTATATTGTCTCTTTTTGTAGTATAAGTTTTAGGTTGGTTGAATGAGAGACACCGTACCTTCATGAATCAAGTTATAGAAAATCCAATAATAACAGATTTCTTGCTCTTTTTTGGATTTACAATTTTTGTGTCAAGTTTCTAACTTCGTGTGACTCGAAGATTGTCACTTAAAATTTCCTTTCATGGAAGGTTTGGGGTGAGATTATGAGAAGATTAATTCTTGTATTTGCATGTGTTTCCTTGTATCCCAAAAGGACTTATATTTTACATTGTTATGCTCAGGTGCTAACTTCGACGGACTCTGTTTCAGTTTTCAGAGAGTTTGAGCCAAGGGTTTGTATAGTGATGGTTATAAGAGTAGATTCCTTTAAGATTTTTTTTTTTATAAAAAAAATCTAACATTCTCTTCTTAAAAGACAATTTTTATTGGATTTTAATTTTCCTTTTGAGAGGAGTGGGGCGATGTTGAGTGGTTACTGCAGCTAGGGGAAAACTTACTGAACCTCTAGATATCTGATGATCAACTAATTAGAAATCCTTATGTCCGTTGTTCTAGATATACAATGTAGCATTCAGGTGACATAGAAATCAACTTCTTTTTTGTAGTTTAATATGTTTACCTGTTGTAAATTTCTGTTTCTGTATTGCATTCTACATTACAGATCTTGTTCAGATTTCTGAAATTTTGTATATGCAATTTGATACTTTTTCATTCAACATAGTCTTTGATTAGTCCTTGTCATTGACTTCTCCTAGCATATACTCAACATATTTAAGTCTACTGGTTGATGCTAATTAAGGGGAGTGGTAATATAAAAATGCTTGAATCTGAAGATTTTAAAACTGTATTAGACAGCATTGGTAGTTACAGGTGGATCAAGATTTTGAATGGGTTAGTTCGAGCAGATATTTTGGCTAGGATATGATCCTTGTACAGATTACTAATATGGATAAGCTCTGGTTTAGTTTTTTTACATGTATCCGTTGCTTTACTCCGTATGCTTTCATCTTTGCCTATTTTTTTGTTGAACCATTGTAGTCATTGCATCTGGGAGCCTTGTATCCCCAGAAATTTTGTTAACAGTTATCAATATGCCTGGTAATTAGATTTTTCTCAATGATCCATATTTTCAGTTTTGTCATAAACCTTTTTGTTCTGTTATGACAATGCTGGTGACCCTATAGATTCAGAAACCT
The DNA here is from genome assembly GCA_032871835.1 of Dipteronia dyeriana. Classification (NCBI taxonomy): domain Eukaryota; kingdom Viridiplantae; phylum Streptophyta; class Magnoliopsida; order Sapindales; family Sapindaceae; genus Dipteronia; species Dipteronia dyeriana. The sequence goes on along the minus strand of CM065299.1, from coordinate 184,109 downwards.
TTCCTTTTTGGTTTATTGTTACCATCTTCCTCTTAAGAAAGTTATTGGATTTCAGTTGAATTTGTCTTTCTTTCCTCATTTGAGATGATAAGTGAAAGGCTCAAGGAACAAATTGGTAGTATTTTGTACAAAGTGAAAGACTCACCACAGTCCACAGGAAGATTGGGTTAGTTGTTACTTTTAAGCATTTTTTATTCAAATCTATTTTGAAAGAAAACATTATGAATGTACCAGCTGGACCCAGGATAGGCTCTCAGTTTCCATTGTCTTCCCAACCCTGTACTTCCTACTACATTTGCAATTATAATTTTCCTTATAATGCACTTCATTGCCAGATGCTTTGGGAACTGGATTGGTTTAATCTTGTCTGTCTCATGATTAATTAATAGTGTGTTGTATAATATTCATCATTAACCCTGTTTGCTGGGATGTAAACTTTTGTGATTGTACTTGTACCATTGATAGCAATAAAAGCAGAGTGTCTTATAAAGTTGACAAGGATTGTTTGATCTTAGAACATTCTTAATGGCATCCAGGATGTTTATTTTGATCAACATGCATGTAGTACTATACTACTGTGATGTATGGTTGTTCTAAGGTATTGACTGGTACACCTATGTCATGTGGGTTTTGTAGAAGCTGAATTTGCTAGGATATTCTCTATATCCAGACCAATATTCATAGTTTCCTAACAACAAAATAGAGCGTGTAATGGCCTGTCAAAATAGAGCGTGTAATGACCGTAACAGGAGTTACACGTGGAAAGGCAGTTAACTGAGCTTCTTATGTGATCAATGTAGAAGTGTGATTTCCTTTCTTCGAATTACATTGGTAATTTTTGATAAGGAAATTATGGTAATAGCTTGCTATGCTGGATAAAAGTAGTGTATTGACTATTGACTAGTGAATGAGTAAATGTAGATTCTTTAGAATGACATTTTTTTTTATAGAGAAAGTGATTGACTAGAAATAGAAATGAAGACATGCTTTGCAGGGGTAAGAAACCTAATTATTGTCTGGTCCCCAGCATATTGCGGGGGTTCGTCTTCTTTTGGAACAGAGATAACATGGGACATTCAAGAAAAGATTTTTATCAGGTATAAAAATCTTTTCTTGATGGTGTTTGAAATGTTCTCTGATACTTTCAAGTTACACACAAGCTTTTCAGCTCTAGAATTTGACCTGCCTGCGCTTAATATGCACAAGTATTTCTCCTCCATTGACACTCTACTGACCAGAGAGAAAAGTTTGTGTTCCCAATTGAAAGAGAAGAAAGAAAAGCAGATATAGCACAATATATATGTGGTTGATGTTGATCTTTATTTATTGAAAAAGGGATTACCCGTGTTACAGGAGAAAAAAAAAGGCAGTCCACAACTTAAACAGAGGGTCGCAATCCGCTTTGTTTATTATAATTTTTCATTCATTTTTGTGTGTTTTTTTCGTAGTTAATATTGTATTGTTATTGGCTTGGCTACTAAGATATTTGAATATTTAATGCGTGTATGTTATGAGTCATCCGATATTATGTGAAGTCCAATAAACATTATTGGATTGATAAGAGATGTTTAGATAAAAAAATCAATCCAAGTCAACATCAGAAAATGACCTCAGATTGTTATATTTTTCAACCCTTCTCTATCTCTACTCTCTACTCTCTACTCTGGACTGCTAAAAAGATATATTAATGGACAAAACAAATTGAGATATAATAATCAAGTCACATAACATAATAGAGTTATTGCTAAAATGGGTAGAGCAACCAAGAGTAAATGAATGTGCATTTATACATGCCATCTGGAGAAATGGACAGCCTACACAATAAGTGAGAGCTGCCAGCGACAATCACACATGGATCATCGATGTCCTCAATATTCTTGATCACATTCGATCAAATGGTGAAAAACCAAGCAAACAAATTTTCAGATATCTCCATTTGTATCCCAAGTGTTAGACACAGAGAAGAGAAGCAAACACTTGGCCGAGCAATGCATGCAGTATTAGACTACTAGTTCACATGCATCCCCTCACACCAGGCACCACTCTAACTCCATTGGATTCTCATTCTCTCCATTCTAACAAGTTTCTGTTTCTTCACTTTTGTCCCCTAAATTCCCCTATAATTACCTCCTCTTCTTTTTAAAACCGGAGACTTGACACATAATCATAGCTCGTAGATGTAATTCAGAAAATTTTCAAATTCGGATTTATCTGATCCCGCACAGTATTTTCCTATATGATATATTCGAAAATCAAATTTGGGTACTTCCGAATTCAGATTTTTTTTTTGTCCGGAATCTCAGATATCAGAACATATAATTTACATCTCTACACTTGACCATAATATACAAAATTACTAGAAAGTTTAGATACTTTCTTGCAAAAGTCGAGCTAAAACATACATACAAGTCAACTTCTAATGACATCCTCACACTCAGATCAAATCTCAACCGTCCATCACTGATGATCGACACCAATATCCCACCAACATACAATGGTCCCGACAACCACAAGAACCTGCCCGAGATCTCTCCATTGAGCAAAAATATATATATTATATTCTTGTCTATCTAGCATAGTAGCATCTTCGCCTCATCTCCTCTCAACTTCCACTACCCACCTCTCCTTTTCCCTCGCCGGGAAACCTCCGAGTCCGGGGCCGCCACCACCACCGCCACCCCCACCATCGCGCCGCCGACAAAACAAAACTGCATACCCATAAACGAGAATGGCCTCCACAATAACTCTGAAACCACCCAAACTGTCAATCCACAACAACCACCAAAGAACCAACCTTGCTTCTTCTCTGTCTTCGTTTCGTTTCAACTCAACAGCCCTGAAGCCTGCAAAAAACGCTAAAGTGAATGGAGGCTCGTCAAGTACAGTGTTGGCATGCTCTACGTCGCCGTTTATAGGAAGAGTCGGGTTTCACAGAAGAGAAGGCAACTCTTCGATGCTCTCATTTGGACTCAACCCGGGCTCTGAATCCGACGTTTCGAATAATGATTCGTCTCAGGCTCTCTCTGCAATGCTTCCCTTTGTTGTTGCTGCCACTGCAGTCGCAGCTCTTGCACAACCATCAACTTTTACTTGGTCAGTTCACTTTTTTTTTTTACTTTTTTCTCCAGAATGTTTAGTTCTAGTATTATTACTATTTTAAGTGCTTGTTCCGAGGTTGTTTTGTTTATTATGTTATACAAGTTTATATTAAAATACTTGGAATAATTAATTAATTAATGTTATGTTTGATTCAAGTACTGGTACTTTATTGACGTTTTGGGATATGGGGTCTTGTAAATTTTGTTTCTTCAGTATAAATTTCGGATCAATTTTGAGTTTTGAAAAGTTTATGTAAGTTTCTTAATCAGTTTTTTTCTTTATATATCTCTGCTTCTTGGGTTGTGATTAATGGTTTGTTTTGCTTAAGCTGAAGTTGATACTTGTTTCAAAAACTGAATTGGAATTGAAAGAGACCGGTTACTTGCAGACTTAAGAAATACTAGTGACCATTGAATGCACATGAGAATCTGCAACTTCTTCTAGGTGTTTGATTTAAAGGCTCAAACTTTAGAGGTCTTTTGCTATCTAAATACCAAGCCAATTGGCATTTTAGATGACCATTGTTTCGAAGTAGTTCTGTCTAATTAATTCGATGTAGTGTGAGTTAATCATGGAAGAAACTTTGAATCAAACAATTGTGCAGGGTATCGAAGGAGTTATATGCCCCTGCTCTTGGAGGGATCATGTTATCTATTGGAATTAAACTATCCATTGATGATTTCGCTCTTGCATTCAAAAGGTAAATTTTTTTTGTTCTCTTAGCATAGTATAATAGAAGTTGTTTTTTTTTTTTTTTACTATTAATTATCTGTAAGATTTCAAATATGCTAAGCAAGTTTCTTTAATTTTCCGTCTGCTGCAGACCGTTACCACTGTCTATTGGGTTTCTTGCTCAGTATGCGATCAAACCGGCAATTGGAGTGCTGATTGCAAAGGCATTTGGGATGTCTCGGATGTTCTATGCGGGTTTTATCCTCATGTCTTGTGTTTCAGGGGCTCAGCTATCCAGCTATGCTAGCTACTTGAGCAAAGGAGATGTGGCTTTGAGCATTCTCCTCACCAGCTCTACTACCATTGCGTCGGTTCTTGTTACTCCTCTTTTAACCGGTCTTCTTATAGGGTCTGTTGTTCCAGTTGATGCTGTGGCTATGTCCAAGTCAATATTGCAGGTAATGGGTGCTTTGAGAAGACATAAGTCTGTTGAAGCTGATTTATTTGTATTTGGCCTTCACTTTGATGTGTGATATCATTTTTGTCTGTCTCCCTGCAGGTTGTATTAGTTCCGATCACTCTTGGACTCGTGCTGAATACTTACGCAAAACCGGTTGTCAGGTTTCTTCAACCTGTGATGCCATTCGTTGCTATGATATGTACCTCGTTGTGTATTGGTAGCCCCCTTGCAATCAACCGGAGTCAAATTCTGTCTAGAGAGGGTCTACAGTTGGTTCTTCCAGTGCTGACATTTCATGCAGTAGCATTTGCTGCAGGACATTGGGTCTCCAAAATTCCATCTTTGAGGTAATTTCTTTCTTACTCAAGTATTATTTCTTTCACATTGTTATGGAAAACTATACTACATAGGTTCAAAGAAAGCCAGTCCCCTTTGCCATTGCCTTTGTTACGTTGACTTTTGGTTAGTCACTAATTCCTTGTGGTTGCCAATGTGTTACCATACAGAAGAAAGCCCTTTTCGTGATCTTATGTTTGGATTCACTTATTGGTTTGTAACTCTGATCTTATAATTTGAGATAATGCCAGAGATTGATGTCCTTTTTTGGATTCCCTATCTAGATCATCACTCCCATAGTGTTCAACTCATCACGGGCTGAAAAGGCAATGCCATCTGATTATTATCGAAATGAAGCAATATTTTTCTATCTACAAGGATTCTACTTCAAGCAATCATTTGTGATTTTACTTCATTAAATGTGAAATTCTTCCCAACCTCTGAAGCAAATGGAGAATTGGTTTGGGAGCCATTTTCTACTTTCTAGTAGGGACTAGTGGCCCTGATGATTTTTTGTCTGTAGGCTCATGTCAAAGTTATAGATACTTAGACTCTAGCATAAGTGACCCTGATGATTTCATGAAAGGTTTTATTTCCATGAATGTTTTTAATGCGGCCTCAAATCTCAAATAAGCTTGAGCAATTTATTCACTTAAGAAGCCAGTTTGGATTCTAAATCATTCACACGTGCACACACACACACACACACACGAAAAAGCCCTTGACATGATTCTGTTATGTGGCTGTTACCATTTCCAAATCATCTGAAATGTTGTAGTTTTGATGACAGGCAAGGAGAGGAAGTTAGCAGGACTATATCATTGTGCACGGGAATGCAAAGCTCCACATTGGCAGGGCTACTGGCTACTCAGTTCCTTGGAAGTACCCAAGCCGTTCCACCAGCATGTTCAGTAATTACGATGGCTATAATGGGTCTTTGTCTTGCATCTTTCTGGGGCAGCGGCTACCGAATCCGTGACCTACCATACATACTAACATCACGCATTGGCTCCACCGTGAACGCTCAATGAATCAACACTATGGAGCAGTTTCGGGCCTATACCGAACAAATCTAATACATGCAGAGATGAAGGGGAAAAAAAATACGGGTTTTGCATAAACAATCCTCTCAACATGTACAGACTACAGAGCAGCTAGGGTTGTTGTTGTGGTCTGCTTGGACCATCAGAGGCAGGACCATAGACTGCATAGTGATATAGTTCACAGAAGGAAAAAAAAAAAAGCAGAAAGAAAAAGAGTCACGTATAGATAGCATAGCAGGAAAAATAGGTGTAGTTAAAAGAGTTGTAAAGTTGAGAGTTAAATTACTCTTTAACTTTGGCAATGTATATAAAATATCCGACCTATTCGAATCACCGCATATAATTTATACAACTGATTCTTGTCTCTGTGTTTGTATATAGAAGTTTAATTGTTTTTCCATGCAAATTGTGTAAATGGTAGGAGTGTTCATTCAACCCGTATGTATAGTTCGAGTAGTCGTTAAAATGGTAAATCCAAATGAAACCGCTAAGGCAGCAATGGGCCGGCTGTTGGGGCTGTGTGGTCCTGGAAATGGAATTTGGAATGATAAGATTCCGCAACGATGGGGCCTTTAACAAGTGCAATAGATATTTTTCCTTCCAAAAGAAGACCATTCTTTTCTCGGTCAATTACCGACTTTTTGTGCCTCTCTAGCTTCCACATCTTTTATGCTAAATTGCTAATTATTAATTTGCAAATCAATGGATTTTAAAGATTACACACACTACACACCCAAACCCGACCCAAGTTGAGTAATTCTTAGAACATTCATCCACAAATATCAATATCCTTTACTGCTTAGAGAGATTTCTGTGAGTAGCTAGCCTTCTGCTGTTTTATATATAGGTTGCAACTTTCATGAAATTTTTCCTTTGATCGATTATTACTGGATTCTGTTTATGCAAATCGATCAGTTATTGTCCCATTTGGGTGTGGAACCAAATCATATCGATCCCACTTTTCTTTTTTTTTTTTGGTTCTCTTCATCTTCATGATGGTAAGTTCATTTTATACGGTTTGATCGGTTCTTAATTTGAATATATTCAAACCAAAACTTTTATAATACATAATATAATAAGGTATCTAGCTATGTTCATAATAAAATCATAACTCCTGGATTTAATTAAATTAATTTGTCATGATTTTAATTAACAAAACACAAAAGTTTAAGAATTGGTGTAGTTGGTTTACATATCCAAAATCAAATATGCCTCGCATTATATATATGTTTGGTTTTGGTTCCCCATAATCTTGTTTATCAAGATTTAGACAACAAAGTTCAAATTCCTATCGTTTCTTTTTATGTGAAAATCGTTTATTTAAAGGTGAATAATTTTCACACTAGATGGCCAAATTAAATATCTATTAAAAATGTTTATTACATTTATTTTAATGCTTTTCTTATACAATTTTTGGAGATTAAAGTGACCATAACTAATGTATTTTATTAAAGGACTTACCTGGTTGGCGGGCTGTGTTACATTGCATGGTCACTGAAAATTAGGATACTATAATATATCAAACATTCTTGAATCTTGAATGAGAATTAATAATTAATTTATTTGTTTATCATTTATAAGCTTGAATATAGCTTGTTTAATATATATATAGAAGAGTATATCTCTACCATATTGAATATGGTTATTTTACTTATTTGGCATGCATACATAACCTTTCTAATATATATATATATATATATGGTTTTAGGTTTTGTTGATTTCTTTCTTTTTTCTTTAATAAAATATTGGGTTAGCACCCCCAACAACCTTATCTATATATACGTGGTAAAGAAATATAATTAATTCGATTACAAAGTATCCTACTTGATTGAAAAAGTTGTAGATATTAATTTAATTACAATATAATGAAATACGGTGGAGAAGCAAAGCAATAAGCAGATGTATCAATAAGAAGAGTTTGTAAGAGGGATTGATTTTATTTATATGAGTTCCACAATTATCAACCATTATATTCACATACTTCAATTTTGTCAAATCTTACTAAAATTAATCAATAACTTACAAATTTTGTTGTAAATTTAAAAGTTCAAAAAGGAATATATATATATATATATTATTGATTGATTCCATGTTTCCATTATTGATGGGCCATTAAGATATATATATATATATAATTATATCCATGTAAAAATAAAATATATTGTTATTGATATATATGATTTAAGGTTGGTAATATAAAAGAACTTTATTAAAACCGGAAAACAAACAACACTTGAAAATATTCAGATAAAAATCTCTCCACACACGGAGGGTAATTCTCCATCCAAAAATAGTCCTCATCAATATCTAGCGCCATTATCGTTGAACGTGGTGTAATAATATAAAAATTGTGGAAACAAGGTGCATATAATGTTTTGCATAGGATTACATATTAAATAATATGGTCTCATCTCACACTCAATATACAATATTGCTATCAGTATTGTATTAAAATCAGATTTAAACATAAATAAATTGAAAGGTATTAATTTATTGAAATAAATATATTACATGGAAAATTATATAGGTGTAAATGAAATCATAATCATACTTTGATTTAAAGACTTAATTTGTAGATGTCAATCAATTCATCAAATGGCGAAGATTAATTAACACATTTAAATAAAGCAATTAATTAATGTAATACCACCATACTCTTATCAATGTAAATCAACATAATATATATAAGTTTAATGATAATCTTTTCCAAATAAACTTTAGATCTGATATGAAACTAAATTAGGTTATGGTAGATAAATGTAAACCAACTGAAACCTACTGTGCATATATCCAATCCAAGGAAAAAGTAGTAATTAACTTTGTTAATCAACTACTACTCTACTAAGTATTAATATTGTTTAAATCAATTCTAATATTACTATATTTTAGCTCGGGATTAATTATTATATATTTATATATAGTTAGAAAAAGTATTTTAAGGTGACATCCATGGACTATATTGTTTAAAAAACTCAACGAAAGTTGAGGTGGTTGTAATGGTGTGTTTGAGTCATGTTTTTTTTTTTTTTTTTTGCCATTTAACTCTCTCACATATATATACCTAATTAAATCATGTGATTAATTGTTGATTTTAAAAGGTGAATTATTTTGATGAAAGACAAAGCACACATTCCATCAACATAAATTGTGCAATATAGCTAGATTTAATTTTGTCATTTTCCTTAAGTAACTTGTTAGTTTGAATAGTATGTAACACTAACTTTTATAATATTCCCTCTATAGTGATTGAACTTCAAATTAATAACCGAAGATTTGGTAATATATATATGCCACAAACAGCCAATATATTTTTATATATTGGGGGGTTCTATATATTAATTTGATGCGATTTTCAACAATTAATTTCTTTTCTGAAATATATTTACATGGAAAACATACAAAAAAAAAACATATATATTTTAAGAACTGGATAAAGGAATGATTCGATTAGCACTTTTGAAGCAAAATGGATGACAACCCTAAAAAGATTTAAAACATATGCATACAAGCAAAAAGGAAAAGCATATCATATATATAATCATCAATATATTACTTGGACCCATATGTATACATACATACATATTCACCTATATAATTAATTTAACATTTTATATAAGATTTCCATATTTTTTAATGAAAAACACAGTGATTTTGTGTTTTAATTAATAATTACTAAATTTTACATTAGTTATTGATAAAATAATTAATTGCATATAGGGTTTCAATACAAATTCAATGATAATCAGTTAATTTGGAAGAGATCGGGAAAATGAATGAACAGGAGATATAATTCATGTGAAATTAAAATAAATTACACTAGATTTCTCTAAATACTGAATAATATATAGAAAAGAGAAAGGTTTTACAAATAATTAACCAGCTCATCACCTGCTAATATATTTATACACACAAGACTCGAGACTCAGGAGTGACACAATAAAACACCAGAAATAAGGTTGATATATATGGTATACATCTTCTCCTCCTCCTAGAACTTAAAACTTAAAAGCTTTGATGATCATCATCTTTGTTTTCTCTGTTGGTTGAATTTATTTTTGTTTCTACATATATTCATGTATAAAAGAAACTAGAAAGAGAGAGATGAGGTCAATTAATTAATGGAGTAAAATTGATCAATACTTTTCATAACCTGAACTTGTGTGACAAGGCACTTTATGTAATGTGCAGTTTCGTCCAATAAGCTGCATATATCCATGCCTTCACCTCCTGGAACCAGCTTTCGAAGCTCTCCGGCGTCGCGCAAACCACGAGGACGATGATGATGATGATCTCCAGTTCTTTCCTCCTCCTTCTTCTTCTTCTTCTTCTTCTTCTTCTTCTTCTTCTCTACTACAAGCCTCTTTACTTTGATGGGCTGATGATTAAAGGTGGAGCGATGATAACGCCATGTTTGTTGTTGGTGGTGACGAATCCTGGAAAGCATTGCCCTACTCCAAAGTCTCTTGGAACCAGCCGCCACAGCCATGGATTTATCAGCTGCAATCTTAACCCTACGATAACGTCGAAACGCCTCTCTCCTTGAAGAAGATGAAGAAGATGAAGAAGTGGGTTGATTATAATTTTGCTTCTTCATTTTGATCAAAGCTCGAAGAAACCCTCTTGTGAATCTTGACTTTATACAACTACTACTACCACCTCTAGGGTTTCCAGATAATAACAAGCGCTGCTTTGGATTATTCATGGACATAATTTTAGGGTTTTTTTGTTTTTCCTTTTTAGGGGGGGAGTTGGGTTGTCGATATATATAAGCAGATTGTACAAATTAACTTGATAGAAGTGGGGGGGTGATATTATGGGATGGATCGAAAGCAAAAGATAATTAGTTGAAGAAGAAGAGAGATAAAAGATTTGGTTTCTGACACAGAGGGGGGGCCTCCTTGTTCATAAACAGAAACTCTCTGACACAAAGGACACAAAAAGCTGAATTCTAGTACTTACTTCTCTGACACATAACACAATCTTTATACTACCAACCACAAACAGATAGAGGGCCAGAGGAGGTGTGATTATAGAAATTTCATGAGAAAAAAGAAAGAAAGAAGAAGAGATTGGAAATGTAAGGTGTGAAGAGGAAGGAGAGTTTTAGAGAGTCTGGATTATAAATAAATGGGATTGAATTAATATTATACGTTTCTTGCTTTCGTTTTCATGTTACGGAGTAGAGGCTTCTTTGGAGATAGAAAAGTTTTTTTTGTTGTGGGCCTATCTTTTCCCAACCACCATATGTGAGCACATGGTTCCATTTTCCCACTTGGAATCTGTGGGTCCTTAATTCCTCTCTATCTCTCTACTCTCTACTCTCTAATCTCTAATCTCTACATGTAAATTCTTTCATGTATTTAATCATCTTTCATTTTCACTCTATCTCCATCTTGTTAAATTTGTTTTATGTTTATGTATCTAACAATTGAGTTTTAACTTACCCAATTATAGCTAACCTTATGACAACATTACATATGATTTGAACTCTAGTTTATGCATATTATATGGATCTTTATATATTGTACGATGAAATATAACACTCCTTCACGTATGTGTTATATTATCGCTCATTAAATTGTAAAGTGTAGATAAACTTTATATTTATAACTAGAGTTATATTTCAAACCGTATTTATAAAAGTTAATATCGTTAAGACTCATGATTTGATTGGATTATATATATGATGATGGTGAAGGGTTGTTAATAGTGGTGAAAGGTAGCGGCAACCACACGTGGAATGATACCAAGAAGTGGTAATGTCGGCACTTAAGATGGACAATAGACTAGGCACACCAAATTAAAGAAACGATAAATTAGAGATTTGATTATCAATAAATTCATAATATTATTTATGCCTTTATTAACAAGTAAGGAACATTATTTGGTACCATTTCACTTGTAGAACTAGTTGTGATAATGATACTCTAACGGTGGCTTTGGCATCTCTAATCTTCTATTTAACTTTTCTTCCTTTCATGTTTTCAATAAAGCAAACACATTTCTTATCTTTTTCCTATTTCATAATCATATCATAATTAATCTTTAATTTTTATATATAATATAATTCTCGTGTTAACTAATTAGGCCTCCAAATTAGATAAATAATCCCACATCTCATATAAATTAAGGTTCCACTTTCAACAATCCGTAGTAATTTAGATTTGACTTTTTCATTGACAAAAATATAAGCTTGCGTGTAACTTCTAATAAATAAATCATGTGCTTCTTAAAGGAATATATAATGTTTCACATCCGAATAGAAATTATTGTTCTAAATTTTTTTTGTCCCAAATGCTAATAGAAATCAATTTTTAATACGAAGAATAAGAAGATACGATGATGCATGATATATAAAATTACAAATAAATTATTACATGATCTCTTAAATGATCTTTTTTACCATATATAAGGTAATCAATTACAGATAATTTAAAGTTTGAATGAGGGAAATACGACTGATTATCAAACTTACAATTCCAGTACTTTAAGTGTGACAACTATATCACTGAATCAATTTCATCTTGTTATTAATGTCTTTTTTTTGCCGTCTTGGTGTGGGTTGAGAATAGCAATGCCATTCCTGAAAAGAAGTATAAATTATTTAGTAAAGAGAGAAGATGACGATGATGGTAACTAATGATTTATGTGGCTATCGCTTTCGTTGAAGAAATCTCAACTTAGTGAAGTGATTTATCAACAGCCATTGTTGTATATATTCCATACTTATCAGCAATATCATGTAGAAAACTTAATACATTTTTTTTTTCTTAATTTCGAGATATGGATTCATACAGAGTTTTTTTTTTTTTTTTTTCTTTTTCATGGACCACAATCAAGTGGCATGTGCATGTGTGATCAAGGAATGTGACATCCTCCGAGCATGAATATTTTTAAGTTAATGACAGCTTGAATTGATAGTAACATTCAAGTCTCTTTGTTTAATATATATTTCTATGTGTATGCACTAATTATAAGACCTTTGCCGGAGAGTTTGAATTTGGGTGGTTCACCTTCTCACCCAATCTACACGACAAAATATTAAAAATCTTTTAACGCTAAAGATACTCCGTTAACGGAAGTTGAAGTGATTTATAGTAAAACTCTTATAATCACATCAATGAAAATATATGTTCAAATGATGTGTTTTATTGGATAAACATAAAGATAATATGACACATCTATTACATCGAAGAATTGAAGTGCAGCCTAATAAGCCAAAGGAAGAGGACCAATACTAATTAATCTATATATAGCCCACAAATTTGGGATTTTCTAGGGTCGCCTTTATTTATGGAGTCTCGTCTCATCCCATCAAGTCATCAACCCATTTAGGAAGGCAATTCGAAAGGCCTTCAAATTAAGTAACTAATTGGAGTAGCTATGATATGTTGATATTGAAGATTAAAAAAGAAAAAAGAAAAAAAGTGGAAAAGAACAAAGTGACAGACATGCAAAGGAAAATGAAGAAGCATTCTCAAATCTCAAGTGGAGTTATTTGAATTAGAGGAAGATGATGATGATGAAGAAGATGGGGTGGTGTGGGGTTTGGTGGGCCTAAGCTTGCCTATAGTTAGAGATACATACATCAATAAAAGCTTTACAAAATTAGACTCTTTAACCAACTCATAATTATAATTATGCTTAGTTATAATAGAGATAAGCAGCTTCCACATTCTTCTTTTATACCACTTAATTGCTCTCTGACTCACCCCCCACAACTGACATTTGTCACCCCTTTACTCGTTAGTACTCTTTTAATCTGTTTCCTTCTGCTTTTCCTATTTTGCATTTTGTTTGTGCATGCTACATCTACATAATTATATCTTTGGTCTATAATTAGAACCTTCATCTTTTAGTTCTTGTTAAGACGTGGTCCTGAACGGTCTTTGAGTGTTGAAGAAGTATCGATTTCCGATAGCCTCTACAATTATTTAATTAATCAATTTGGCATGTATACCTCAAGATTCCAATTGAGAATAAAATGGTGATTTACAATTGGTATTGTAGATAGGGAGAGAGAGAGAGAGAATTGAAAGAGATACAAACAATACTATTCACATATGCAATTGCTTTAGCAAAATTTGCTTCAGGAACACTCCCATTCCTATGGTGTCATACAGCATCTTTGCAAATCAAAAAATAAGGAAAAACAAAAAAAAAAGACAAAAAAGTGAGAACAAGATTATCTCAGAACTCAGAAGTCAATCAGAATTTTAAGCATGTAATACATTCCCAGTCTCTTCTATTGATGAATCAGAAGCTGAGTCATCTGATGTTGAATTGGAGATTGTTTCAGAGTGGCTGCTTCCGTTTTCGCTATCGGAACTCACGGAAGCTTTCTCTTCAACAGGTTGTTTCATGAACCAATACATTATACTCGCAGTCAATGTTAGGATCATCTTTTGATTCACCTGAACAACCATAGTAGTAGAATTTCATGTATGAAACAAACAAAGATAGAAAGAAAACTAAATTTGGCTCGAGAAAGTACCTCAGTTACGTCTTCAGGAAGCAAAAATATCGAGCATCCAAGTTTTCTTGCTATGCTGATTATGTAGGTGGCATTCATCTTTTTCTCCTCATCTAAATTGTGCCCATGTTGGATAAAAGTGAAAGAATAATGAGAATTATATGCGAACATCAGATAGTAACTCGGATCGCGTTAGATAAGAAGAAAAACATACCAGTCTCTCCTTTGGTAACGAGACTCCAGTTGACAGATCTAGGCTGGACAGCGCTGAGTAGCTCAAGGAAAAAAATGCCATCTGACAAACTCTTGTCCTGGAGGATTAGAATGCTTAATTAGTGATGTTATGTAAAATATAATAATCCCTTTTGAAATATGCAGCATCATCGAACTTTGTTATCGAAAATTAATGTAGGCATTGTATTCAATTATAAGCAATTGATAAGATCATTCTAATCTGCTTTACTAGAAATTAGTAATAAATATATGCAGAGATTGCATATACAGAATCAGGAAACTAATTGAATGAGCTACATTTGTTGATTCTCACAAATTGCAGTTGGTCAATAAAATACATTTGGCCACATCAGTTCACGCACTTCATTCATTAAGGAATTTTGTGTGCGTGATAACTGATAAGTGATTGTTTCCAATTTCATGTTTGAAATGGACCTTGAAGAAAGAATAACAAATGGAACTGGTTGATCAGAATGAGGAAAAAAAGTCATATGTCAGATGAGGCTAGTGGTGGAAACTATACCTTAAAACTAAACATGCGACTTTGGCTTCCTGATGTTCTAACTTTGCTATTTGCCCATTCTAAAATATCAGCATCGGTGATTTCCTTCCCATGCCAATGGTTCCTCAGAATCTTCAGAAGCTGGAGGATATTGCATCTCATCAATTGCCACAGATATGCTGAAGAGAAGAGCCAATACTTCAGAACAAAAATATTCAACATACTCCTGATGCAAATTTAAAAAATGCTACCTAGGACATACACTGAAATACTCTCAAAAGGCTTTCATGATATATATATATATATATATATATATATATATATATATATATATTTAATGGCACAACAGAGAATTACCTAATATCAATTTTTTATTTCCTTGCACAATATCATTTCCAGCGATATTAACCAGGGAAAACTTCAATTGTTTCCCTATTTTTACAACTTGGTTACAATTCTCTACTTTCCTGAATGGCAGTTTAATAGGAGGCTTATTTGCAATCTTCCAATTGACAATCCCTGGTGACACCTTGTCAAGGGTTTCCAGAAGTACCCACCTGCAGAGGAACAGTATCTTAAGCTTAAGCATCAGAACTGAGAAACAATAAATTCGAGTGATTCTAGTATTGAAGAATTTTTTATATAATGACAACTTCAGTTCAATCTCTAATTGTCATAAAAAATTAAAATGGCAAAAACAGTCAAATTTCGATAAGTAGAAGAGCAGAATATGGAATTTCAATTAAAATAATACCGACCCATTTCTAAGATCTTCAAAGACATTGTCTATATATGTTGAATTTCCAAGACTATTGATCCAAAAACGAAATGCTCTTTCTTCTCTTGAAATTAGGGTGTCATCAGGTAAAGTTTCAAGAAAAGATATCTGTTTTGTTTGGGTTTGAAGTCCATTTCTGCATGTAAAGACAGTAGTTAGCTTTAACATCATCAACTCTTACCTATGAAAAATAGATCATCAATATGAAAATTAGCTGCATGGAAAAGACAGATAATGTATATCTGTGTCACCAGGTTCATCATGCACTATTACAATGAAAAATGATGAAATTATTAAAATTTATATGAGTTCAGCCTGACCATCTCAAAGAAAATCCATCGCCCCAAAGAGTACACATTCTTACCTATGCTGGAAAATATGTGCAACAAAAGCAAGATTAAGATTTGGGGAACCCTCCACTATATCTTTTGGAGTTAAATATCTTCGGCAACCCATTCTATCTGCGTGTTCAAGAATCAATCTTGCTCTTTCCAATAGATTTTTGACATTCAATGTAGATGGATTACTGTGCTCAGGTGCAAGAACATTCAAAAGGTTAGCATAAGCTTCTCCATCCTGCAGGTAGCACGTTGTATGCTCAATAATAAAAAATTGAAGAAGTAGAAGATAACAGTATGTTTCTATTGTAGATTGTAGTTTCTAATCAAGTTGCAAGGCAGCTCTATATAATCTTGTCAAGGTTCTCTTGCATAACTTTGAATCATAACTCATATCATAGTTATAAATGATTAAATTAAATTGTGGGTTTGAGTTATACGTATCACCAAACAATAAAAGATAAAATTCAAATACTGAACTTAAGCCAACACGTCTCTTTTCAAGCTCAAATTTAGATCATCAATAAGAATAAAAAGAAATATATAATTTAAGTTTTAAACGTAACTCTTGTTTTACCTTTATGTCAGAAGAGAAGTTGGTTACTATTTTCTTATATCCAGTTTTCTTTAAATGAAAATTCATCCACCTCAGTAAGATCTTCTCCGGAGGTAGACTCATCAACTCTTCCACATCCTGTTAGTTTTCAAATAAAAAGCCAACTTATGTCAGCAAAATCATTAATGGAATTACGAGAATGCCAATGGCTAAAAAAAACAATACTTTGCTGGAAGAAAATATTTCTACCTTACTATCATCAACCAACTGCAACAACTGAGGTGTTTTCTTCAGATTGAGGTCTGCCAATAATTGTATCTAGAATAGCAAAACGAGTAGGAAAGTCAAACAATATTACATGTAGATTAGAAGAAAATGTAGTCAGTATTGTCTATCATTATATGCAAAATGTTAATTAAAGTGGACAGTTATGAGAATATTACCTTAATGATTTGAGAAATCAGTCCAAGAACAAGATGGCGCTGAAATAAAAACAAAAAAAGATACCAAATTTATTGATCGCTGGAATTGCAAAGACTGAATGATTTAAAATAACGATGACAAGTAACAGAACTGAGTGAGACAAAGGGTTACAGGGGAAATTCATTGAATTCATATACATACCCTCCCTTCAATAAAATCTTGGGTCCCTATATTGACTACTGTACATCCAATAGCCTTCGCGGAGTTAAGGCAAAGCGTATGGTTTTCATTCCTTTCCCAGGGATTAAGCACTCTCTTAGTGTTAATGGCCCTTTCATCGATTGTACCAGGAACTGCCACATTGATAAGCTTACTACACAAAAGGTAAAAAAAAAGTTCTCTTCACAATCTCAATACACCCACTAGCACAAAAAAATCAACTTCAACAACAATTTCATTTACCAGAGAAGAACCCCATCTTTTGCTAGCTCGAAAAGATCATTAGATGAAGGATCAACTGGGAGATATTTCTTCAGAAATTCATCCTCCGCGAGGTAGTTATTGATATGTGCAGCATACGATGACTTTTCGGATTCACTTATGGTGTGAAGCAATGTAGTTGTTGCAGCCTTAAGGAATGCAGATGAGTTCTTCGCATTACTTCCTGTTCTTGCATTCGCATGTGCTTGTAGTTTCAAATAAACCTGACGATAAAACATTTTTTTTTATATAACTTCTAGAAGGACAAATTTCCACCTTAAACAGTCATACCACTTTTTAACATTTCACGAACCAAATATTTCGAAATCATAATTGAATGAAGAAATATTATAATAGAACAGTGGTATTCAAATTTGAAAACCGTAATCTGTTTAGCAGGTGACAATCTAAAACTTCAATAAACAACTACTGAAATAAGACCAAAGGATGGATTATTGTATTTATATAGAGAAACCAGCAGATTTCTTTTTATTTTTAAAAATAAAATTAAAAGATTGAGAACTTTAGGCTGTTTGGCAGATGAGAAAATAACAAGACTTGAAATATGATTACACGATCTGTCAACTGCCATCCACATAATGTTCATCAAAGGAGCAAACCGAAAACACAGATAATCTAACGTCTCATCGTCCACTTGAGAGAGCAATCAAACATACACTTGTGATAAATCAGAATGATTAAGTAAAAAAGAAGTGATTTGAAGAACAGACCTTCAAGAAGAGCTCAAAATCAACCTCGTCTTGGAGAATATTGTGGTAAACATCTTGAATAAACGCAACTCTTTCTTCTTCTTTGAGATTTTCGCCGATGACTTTCACTCTGGACATCTTCGACGCCAGGTCAGCTACCGTCAGCTTTCCACTCTCTCTTCTCATGCTCATGAACTGCCAAGTTTCAACAACAATCTTCATTTATTATTTTTTTTCAAATCGGAAGAGCAGATCAAAAACGCAACAACAACAACAACAAAAAAAAATCAAACGAAACTTACGTGAGTCTTTAAGCTCCGGAGCTCGACCTGCGTGAACTGGTTTTGAAGCCATGGATCCGAGACCAGAACCCCTACGTATCCTGACATTTTTGTTTTGATTTCGTGAATCCGAAGATTTTTTTGTTGCAAAGATGATACACTGGTACGTGATGATCTCTCTGTTTGTTTCTATGTATTTGATAGTTTTCAGTAGACTGCAAGTGGAGCAAAGCAATGTTTTTTTGAATTGGAAACGGAATTCAAATTTAATGACCATTTTGTCCTTGGAAATTCAATATCTCTCTCTGTGTATTAGTAGGAATTTGGGTCCCGCTCTACTCTTGGACTGGCCAGTGGCCACATGCTGTCGTTTCGAAATTCAAATTATGACTATTTTGTCCCTAACCGCTACCATAAACTCCACCAACCTATTTTCAAAATTTTAACGCAGGATATAAAAATAATAAAGTATCCTACGGAAAGCATTTCTTGTGTTTTGAAATTGATATCCAGTTTGGTTTAAATTTCCATAAAGCTACTCACACGTAGCATTACTCTTACAACATAGATTAGAGATTTTCGTACAAATATTTATTTATCAAATATTATACTTGTATAGTTATTTCTACGGTAAATGAAAAAAATTATGTTGTAATTTATACTTTTAAAAGGATAGAACCTGAATCTCATCACAAAATACTATTAAACTTGCGTTTTAATAAGTCAGAAAATATGAATAGTGTAAAAGCAGTAATTTAATTGGTAATTATGGAGTGTGGTGTAGTTAATTGGGTTATAGTTTAGGAACCTATCTTGGTGTTTGACATTAATATGTTTCTGGTGGGTTTCATGAATTGCATTTATGAGAAGAGCCAAGAAGGATATGGTATCTGATTTAAAGGACAAGGTGGTCATTTATTAAAGAGAAGACCGTTTGGTCATTTTACGAAATCTGAGACCCACGTGAATGAAGGAAAAGCCTAATTGCTTTTTTAAAAGTTGGAGTCGATTACAGAACGGTCGTTTTTGACATTCAACTTCAAGTTCAAATCCCACTTAAATAGCAGATAATATAGAGATATGGTAAATAATTCTGTTTGATCAAAGTGTTTTCAAGTAATGATTTTAGGTAACGAGGTGTTGACGTTGATTTCTGGATGTACGAGTAAAGCCAATAAGGATTTGGATTTTAGTTGTGATTTCAAAAAGAAAGAGAAGGAGAAAGTAATCGGACGCAAGTTTTTTAAGTGGTAAAACTCCGATGACCGAATAAACGTCAACGGGTGGTTGAGTGATCCACCAAGCCAAAATCCACTATGAAATAATATAATTACAATTCTCGATCTCCCTTTCTTCTCTCTGTATTTTTCTATGATTGCTGTGTATATTTGTATGACGAGATTATGAGTCTATTTATATGTTCATAGAATCATAATCTTATTTGTACAAGTAATAAAATATCTTTGTATTTAATTATGATTGTTTACTTGTTCAAAGTAATTTGTCTTTTTTCCTGTTTCAGAGACTTGTATTGAGATCGAATAGGACTCTAGTAATGTAGTCCAATTAGGATTTATTTCCTTATAAGAACGTAGTCTTTTTAAGAAGTAAAATCGTTGCATGATTAGGAACCATCTACTTGATAATTCTGCTATTCTTGGAATTCCTCTTTGATATGGATATCTTCCATGTATTTTAATGACTCGATTCGTGTAAGCTACGCACTGGACTTTCATTCAGTTTTCTTCATGCTTGTCCCGAGTAGAACACGATATTAGCTAGTCTCGAGTGACGACATCTGATCCCGAGTAGACAATGTCATCAACTAGCCCTGAGTTATGTTTAACTGACCCAGAGTAGTATCTGACATCAGTTGACCCCGAGCAAATCGTGTTCAATACTTATTTACTCGGGCTTCTCTTCTTTAGTGATGTCTTGTATGATATTTTTTGAATGCCTATTCGGATGTCCACCTGGTAATTTTATCCTCTTTGTCAATGACGTGTACATCTGATAAAATTTACATACGACAATACCCGCTTAAAATATTTTTGCTGAATAGAATTTCGTTTCGGGAAAAAGTATTTTAATCAATTCAGTTTTTATTTTTGTGTCAGAGTAAATGTCTTATCATAATGGCATGTCTTAATGGTGACTCTGTAAGTTCGATTTGCCCCCTCACGCGTGATCTTCAATGATAACGACGTTTTGGAATTCGAACGGCGAAAGCCTGTTCTCTTCTTAACACGTGTCTTATGCTGTTTCGTTTTTCGATTCCATTTATGAGAAACGACCTTCGCGTCTCCCCGTGCACCGCCTACGTCATCAAATCTCGTCACAGATTTTTCCCGTCTTGAGACCCTATGGTTTCGTGTTATCACCCCTTTAAATTCTTCACTGAAGGGTTGCGCTGGTTCATTCTAAAAAAACTTGAAAACCAGAAATTTTTGCCAGCCCAGTTTTCCTTGCGCAGCAAATCACCATTTCTCCGTAAAAGATTTTACGTTCAGATTTCTTCATTCAAGGTTAGTGTTAATGAATCCATCCTCTCGTCAACGACTATTTACTATCGCTTTCGAAGCATTGTCATGCATACACATGTCATTTATATTAGATGTGCCTACACATATATATGTTGATATGTCATACCTGCATTTTAGCCTATGTGCTTTAGTTTTAATGTGATTACAATAAGCAATACACATGAATGACCTTCTATGAATGAGATTAGTTTTTAGGTGTAAAAACTTGGTAATTCTCATTAATTATTAATATAATTATTAAAGAGTTTAATCAGTTAGATTAATAGGGTCCTTTAATAATATTAGGATTAATTCGATTAAGTCCCTCCTAATAAATGGACCTAAGAATATGTTTAGTTTTTAAAATTCAGTAATTGTAGATTAATTCTAGCCTTAGTAAGCTATTTACATCGATTAGAATTATTAATAATAGATTAAATTTTTAAAAGTTAAAAATCGTAATAATTTTTACATACAACACAAGGCTAGAAAAACACTGTCCATAAGAGCTTCACTACGGCCATCTCATGTGATCGGTCACTCATGGGCGCAATGAAAAATCTCATTTACCATGTATAGAGCTTTATTATGACCGTTTCATGTGATCGGTCACTCATAAGCACAATGAAAAATATCTCTTATCATGCATAATGCAAATGGGTTTGAGCAGATTTTACATTAATTCATCACTTTTAAGTGGGTTCATCAAGCATACAAAAATACAGAGGCATGTGATATGGGGGGACCATAGACAGTGAGATGGAGATATGGCAGCAGAAATGGAGGTGTTTATGATTTTGATAGATGGATGTGGTGCTTCTATAATCTTTGTACATTCATTGTAGGTATTTTATAAGTAATCGTAGATTTGAAAGGCTAACTAAAAGCTGTTTTTGCTCTGATTAAAAACAATTTGACCAAACCCTTTCCCCCTTTTTCCCCATCAATGAACCTCATGTTTATTTGAATTTTGATTTGATTTAGATGTAGAGGTTTAAAGAGGAAAAATTGGTGACAAATCCAAGTCGGTGGGAGATTAGATTTATGCATATACACTTTTTTTTTCTTTAATAAAAAGGCAGAACTAAAGTAAGATAGAAGAGGGGGCTACTCTCTTGTGGGGAAAAGCTTTTTTTTTTTTTTTTTTTTGTAAAATAATTGGAGGGGAATATGTTATATGTAGCAATCCTTGCTGTGTTTGCATCTACTCCTCACAACAATTCAAAATCATTACAAACCTCCCAACACCATTCTTGTTCTAGTAGTAGGCCCTATACCCACATGCCCTGCCACTATTCTTAACTGGAATTTCAATCTACATCATCATTGATTGCTGATTCGGGTTGTAATCAAACGCATGATTAACACATACGGGGTTTTCATTTCCTTTATCATTGACAAGATCTCATTAACAATTCTAAAATGATCACAAAATGCATAAGGTGATCACTCTTAAAACATGCCATTTTCCAAATGGGTATTGATATATCAATATATGAATATATCAGGTTCATCCCCCCTTCAAAATAATGAAAGCAAAGCCTAAAATATGTCCCCTACCATTTGAATTGGTGTATAAAGGTGTTTACTTGAAGCTAATAATATCTCAAATCAAACATATTCTGAGAATTTTGTCTATGTGCTAGTTTTTGTCCGAGCTCTCTTCTCAGTTTTCTAGTTTGAATTGAGCAAAAGCTAACTATTCGGACAAATTTAGTTAAAACTACAGGAGTTGGGGGGACATGATGGACCACAACATTTGGGCTGCAAGGAATACTACAGTGTGAATGTTGAACATCATATAATTAACATGTATACGTACTTCAACAATTACTCAAATTCTTGACGATCCCATATTTTCAGATATTTCACACTGGGAAGCAGTATTTTAGCAGACTCAAGTCACAACTCATCTTCTAACAAGAGCAAACAGTAATAGAGAATGGATGAACCTGTAGCGTCTTCCCTGCCACAAAACACTAGAATGCTATTTCCTCAAGAACTTGAAGTGTCTTTTGATGAACCTGAATGAAAGATAACTAATTTATATAAGTCACTGGAAGACTATGTAATGATGATGAAATGACATGGTATTTTGGCTGACTGAGTTGATGATGAAGTATGTTTAAAATAACAGGTTGATAGGTTCAAATGTTCAAGCAATTAACAAAAAACCCATCAATTCATCACATACTTCTTTATGCCTCCATATATTCTTGCTCTAGAATCAGCACAAAAATTATATATTCACAAAGGAAATCAAGAAGGCCATTTTTTGTTTTTAAAAAGCAGGATTAAACCATAGACAAAGCTAAAAAGTTGTCAGGGGAAACAAGATATACCCATTCCAGATGTTGAGCTGTAATACCAGAGACATTTCCAGCGTATATACCACCTAAGACCTGACAAATCCAAGAATAAATATTCATCAGTATTTTCCTATGCATATCTGCTAGGTGCCAAGATCAATGAAGGAAATATTATTGAGTGATGATCATAGAAGCCTAGGCAAATGTAAGCATGAAAGCCTGCCATGTAACTCAAGTAAAGTTTGTCCTTAAAGTTATCCTGATCTGGCTCAATCACCTTTTGCTTGTCCACGAGCTCAATGAGATAAAAAAACATTCAGCAACAACTTTAGAGCTAATGGCAAGGGATGGGTACCTTGGTGACCGTCTCAAGAAACATGCCAGGACGCACAGGAAGAGGTTTCTTGCCCGTAACACTTCCCTGGGAATCATAACAAGAGGGGGGGTCAGCATACTATATCACCAATCATTGCGCACACATTAACCTATTAAATATAATTTACTCTGACCAATGAAAACAGAAAAATACATATTGTGTTGTGTATCATACCCTTCCAAAAATTCCACTGGAACTGCTCCCAGCAGTATCTACCTCATCACTGCTGTCTGCACCTTCATCTTTCCCTAGCATTACATTTTTTATCATTTCCTGGACAGTTTTTCCAGGTTTCAAAGCTACAAGTTTGGTTAAGAAGTTCACCTACATAGGCAAGAATTGTAGTCAGGTCAATCATCAATGATCACAACATCAACAGCAAAAACTCCTAAGCCAATAGGAAGAATAACGAACAACTAACCCATGGGGATAAAATTATTTTAAAAAAACCTTCGATGATATAGTTCAGTAGAACAAATGAAATGAGGACAATGAAAAACAGGCAGATATCTCATAAGTTGATTTCAAGTCTCATAAAGGAAGGCATAGAAACCTCAGATTCAGGAAGAGTGTTAAAACCACGGTCATTTCTTTCATCCAGTATTCCACCACCCATCATGTTCCGAGCTTCCTCTCTGATCAAAACAAGCCTTGCAAGTAGTCGTCGATCAGGAACAACTGGTCGTGTTTCCATTGTCTGTAGAAGTATTGAAAAATGTAGGAAAAAGTTAAAAGATAGCGACCACAGGTTTCATCCACAGCCCAAACACCTTTGAAAACAAATGTGTTCGGCTAACTTGTGATTCTCTAGTAGTAAGAGTTATAAATTAAATATTGTGCTATATAAACCATAAATCTTTACACACTTCACAAATGTCAAGAAGACAATAGAATGGAGTAGTTTCTCTGGCACTGACCTCTAGTAAATCATCAGCCTGGTTAGCTATATCATTTAGATTTGCTCCTGGAATATGTATTTTGACACCTTTCTCACCATTGAAAACACCGCCACCAGCAGCTACTCGACGCATCAATTCATGTCTACTATCTTTCTGGGGAGTTCTACAGAGCAGGCCAATCACTTGAACCTATGAAGAGAAAACAACTTAGTAAATTTATGAGTGGTAATTGGAACTAACTAATAACTATTCATCTAATACTAGAGGCTTCAAGAAAATTCCTTACATGTGGGGGACATTTTTTCGTAAGATGGGATAATACAGTCTCTTTGATCACCTCCAGCAAGGACTTGCGCTTCACACAAACGATATACAAACAGTCAAAAATCAAAATCCATTTCCAAGCTTCACAGTATCTTTAAAGGCACGGCCAGGATTTTTACTCATATTCACAAACGTCCATCATGATCATAATTTCCATAAAGTTCACACAACAAAGTGTCAAACTAAAATCATTTCCTACCATTTTGAGCTTTTCTCAATGCATCTAACGAATGCAAATGACATTTATACACACTGAAAGCAGTCTAACATGTATGTTTCAAATGAAAAACAATTGTCCACATCAACACTCGGTAATGGTCGCAGGCATGTACCTGATCATCTTGGTCCCTTTCAGCAAGCTGGATCATGTAATCTAGAGCCATCATAAACCCTGATTCCATCTGATCAACTCTTTTACCTATAACTCCTTGCGCAGCCAATTCCACAGCTACCTCCTCAGATGCTTCATCCATGTTCATATCTTCCAGCTGTACCCATTCCACAAGTATAAACATCAACATACATGTTCAATCAAGCTTTCTCATTATATCTTTATTTTATAGCAATCCCCAAAATTATCTACTAATTTTAAAATTATGTGTAATTGGAAGAGTACAAACAACACAAACAAAAAATACACTAAAATCCACACAAGCTAGTTCTGTATTGCATAATTTGAACAAACTTACGAGTGTAATCATCTCTTGGAGAACGGAAGTGACTTGTTCACCACCTTGGAGCAGGATTTCACACTGGGAACTGTCGAATTTGGGTTCTCCGTCGAGGTTTTGGGTTCTGCGAGTTCGGTCTTGCAAGTCCAATTCTTCATCTGAATAACCTCCACCGACTTCATAGCTGGTGCAGGACCTCAATATGAGACTGCTTCTCTTTGGTTGTTGCCATTGCTGCCGTATTATGTGGTGACGTGGTGCCAATAGAAGTGAAGGTGGAGACAAACTGTTTGAAGCAGTAGCAGCTAGCGAAGGAGAAGAAGATAATGGAATAAAACGGATGGCTGTCTGTAACATTTTGTTGCTCTGTCGTCAGGGTTTTGGGTTTTGAAGACTACATAGACACACAAGTGACAAGTGACAAGTGATACAGTAGGGATGGTAATTTTACCCGTATCCACGGTTACCTGTCCTAACCCGACATTGTAGTATGAGGCGTGGATATTGAAATTACAATCCCTCAACCCATTTAATAAAAAATCCAATAGATTTACGGGAGGGTGTGGGTTAGAAAAATGAACATAATTAAAATATTTATATATGAATATATATAGATAATTGAATTATTATTTATTATTTTATTTTTATGTTTATTATTGTTTTGTAATGTATCAAGTAGAGATATAGAGATGGAAATTTAATTCAATTAAGTATTAAATAGATGATTACATATGAAAATTTATAAAATGACAAATCGTAGACTTGTTGTGGGTATCCCACGGACGAAGCATCCATCCATGAACCCGTATTTATGGCCCGTCTGGCCGGGTTTGAGGGAGGGTGTGGATGAGGACAATTTTTACGGATAAAAGTATAAAAAAAAAAAAAAAATTGAAATAAATAAAATTATTTTTACCGCCGTCTGTGGGAATCGAACCCACGACCACATGGTTAAAAGCCATGCGCTCTACCAGCTGAGCTAAGACGGCTTGGCATTTGATGATTCCAACTTTAAGATCTAATCCAACCAAACTTTGGTGACACGTACTTGTGTGTAACTACAAAATAAAAAAGATTGACACGTTGCATGAAAGGTAGAGAGGGAGATGTGTGTAGGCAAGTTGAAGAAAGTCACAAACCACTCCGCGAGAAAATGAAGCGGTAAAAAAAAAAAAAAAAAAAAAAGGGGCAGAAGCATGACAGAGACGGACCTCTACCCGAATACTGCCAAAAACTTTTAAATCCATTCGAAATTGAAAAAAAATAAAATCCAAAAATCAGGCCCTTTGATATTTGTGTCAATTCCTGAAACCTTATATTTTTCCTCATTCCAAAAACACCCCTATGTTCTCCACACAATTTCTCTTCCCGTACTGCAAACATATATTGATATATGCAAATGGATAAGTTACCAACAAGCCAAGAACATTCCCAATATATATTATTATTATTAATCTTTTATTAGCAAATGCAACAATAAACCAACATTGTGTCAGTATTGTAGAATGTAGAGGCAGCCTCTCTGACCTCTAGGTCTCCTTTTAATTTCAAAATCAAATATTATTGATTTATTGTTTCTGATTGGTACTTGATAGTGTTCAATGCCATTAATTTCAATATTAAACTTTTTTACCTATACATTTCCACTGCATATTAATTATCATCTTTTGTGACGGCTTTGGGCACAACTTTTCACAATTATTATGATTATTTCACATTAACTCAACAAAATCCTACTCTATTTTTGTTATATGCCTCTTAAACATCGAGTCTATCACCAAAATATTATTAAATTAAAACATCTCTATGATCTAATTATTACCCATTCAAAATATGGTTCGATGGAAAAAATTATCAACCTTACAGTATATCGAAATTCAAGTTACTATTATCATATATAGTATAAATTTTTTTATAAAAAAAATCTAATTATTTATCCATTAAATAGTGTATAGCATGATTTTACATTTATAGGGGTAATAATGATTTGGTTCCACCTATAAATTTTTCATAATATTAAATAATTATTCATAATTTTTTGATTCAAAGGAGGGCAAAGCCCAAAAGAAAAACAAAAACATAATTTAATTATAGCATTTGATATCAATAAATTTCATGGGACAGTAGAATTAGTTTTAAAATAAATAAATATTTTGGTTAATGCTAATTGTATAACAGAAGATTAAGAAAAGAGAATAAAATGGAAGAGTTGGAGTCCGTGACACGACAAGGGTAGTTTTGGTATAATACTAGGGGTTTAGCATGCAACAGAAAGTGACAATGGCATGATTCGTAAATTAGACAGAACACAGAGGCGATTTTAGAAGGTAAAATTTACCACCACATAGTGTGTCTAACGGTTCCGCTTCCCCGCTTCTATAAAAACCCCTCCCTAGCGGAGAGAGCAACACCCCACACAATCCTTATTTTCAACTTTTCTTCCAGCTCCTCTATTTTCTCTCTCTTAGGGTTTGCTCGAAGACGATAACCAAAAAAAAAACCGTCTTGAGTCAATGGCTGCTGTTGAGGAAGTCCAGAACGGAGGAGGATCAGAGAAGGCTGTAACTGTCTCTGCCGTCACCTTCACGGCGTTGAAGCCGCAGCTGCTGGTTGAGGCGCCGAAGGCAACTGACGCTGTTCAGTTCTACAAGAACGCTTTCGGTGCTGAGGAGACCGGCCGTACCATGCACACCAAACGCAAGGCCGAGCAGGAGCTTCCTCTCATTCTCTCTGCTCAGCTCCAGATTGGCAGCTTCTCTATTCAAGTCTCTGACCTCGCCGACGACTCTGCTACTGCTTCGTACGTTTCTTCTCTATTTTCTCTCTCTCTAAATATTTAGATATCTCTGTCCGCGTCTTAGTTATGATTCTATTTTACTTGATCTTGTTTTGAATATATATATATATGTGAATCTATTTATATATTTTTATATTATTTACTGCTTTTTGAGATCAATATCTTCTAAGTTGAGAGCATTTGTCTTCTTTTTAATTTATTCTTATAATGTTCTCATACTTTTAACTGATAAATCTGTTTACATCTTCGTTGTTTTTTAATTTTTTTTTTGTTTTATTTAATTATTATTTTTAGATCTGCTTAAACGGTACTTGTATTTCTGTATAGACTGATTTTCGAGTCGTTGACTATAGTTTCGGTACATTAATCGCTTGTGTTAACTGCAATAGACCTCATTTTAGGCATGTTTGTTGGTTCATTTATTTGTTTGGTAATGGTTTGACCAGAGAAAAGAGTGCGGGAACCAGATGCGTTCTCTGCTTGGAAACCAAGGACGTGGAAGCTGCACTTTCCAAGGCTGTGAGTGCAGGTGCCGTTGCCGACGGTGAGATCGTGGATGGAGATGGCGTTTGCTGCGGCGGGCGCGTGGGAAAGCTCAGGGACCCCTATGGTTTCACCTGGTTCATCTGCTCCCCAGCCGAGACTTGCAAGGAGGAGGAAGCGAAGGAGGAGTCTCGAATTCTGATCTGATGTTGTCTGTGATCTACCCCATAACCCGCGCTTATCTTTTGTTGTTTCTGTTTAAATGATGCTCTATGGTTTAGGTTGATGAATTGAGGCACTATGCAGTAGTAGCTATTAAGGCCTTTTAGTATTTCCGAGATATTTTGATGATACTCTTCTCATGGGACCTCTGATGCTTTTGCTTACCTCTGATAACAAAACTGACATCTGGCAGTAAATGAACATTTTCTTTTCCCGCAATTATCATCGCTTCCGCGTTTATATTAAATTAATCTTTTTGCGGTTTCTAGATTTATTAATTATATTTCTTGACACTGTGTATTAGATAAGGTGGTGAAGGGTAGAAACGACTTTTTATTAACTAGTTGTGGATTTTTGGATAATAGGCGGTTGTTTATGGTTTAAGCACTCACGAGTCACGCCTCGTGTTGCGATAAACTTGCTTTCTTGTTTGTTTATTAATTATTTCTCCTTGTCTGTTTGTTTTATTAAGTTAATAATAAGTTTCTTCAAGTTTTGAGGAATTAGAAGAGGGGCGCTTTAGGAATTTATATTGTAAAGCAGAAGAGCGAATGAGGTCGCGACAAGCGTCTGCGTAGCTCGTATAGGGTTTGTCAATTGTCAATTGTCAATTGGATAGGATGGTGGGGACCAGTGGCAAAAGTGGGGTTCTCGTGAGTTATTTTTCAAAATCATTTGGCTTATATTATTTTCACATGAATATGCCTCTGACTCATTGTCATTCAAAAATCAAAATCGAATGGACTGATGGGCAATGGATGATGGAATGCATTCAATGTCATTCAATGTCATATTGGTTTTATTTTTATTTAACGACTAAAGACCACATATTCACAATAATAGAGGAATACGGTAACTCGTTCTTCAAACTAGTATAGTTAATATCATTAATAAAACCCACAGTATTTAAAGGTACATAATAATTCAAACAGGGGCAACCTAGAAATACAAATGAAACTTGTAACGAGCACCCTTCATCTTGAGACTGAAATGTCGTCGAACAGTCAACTAAGAACCTGCGAAAGCAGAATACCATCAACCGTAAAAACAATGGCAGTTGATGTCGAATGACTCATCTTCTTTTGGTATATTTGTTATGTGATTTTCTTCTGTTAAATGAGTATGAATAAATGTGCAGCTTTTTCCTCGACACATAAACCATCGAGGCTGTTCGTTGTTTCTAGGTTTTTTTTTGGGGGTGGGGGGGTGGGTCGGGGTTAGATTTTGGATAGTAATGTTGACCAGAAAAGGGAAAGATCTCTATTCAACCTCAAGAGTACTGGGCCGGGCCCTTAGGTCGATTAGGCTGTTTTGAATCAAAACGAGGTGTGCAACTTTGTATTAACTCAACTGAGTAACTAGTATTAGCTTAAAATTATTGTAAAATAGGAATAGTAATTGAGTGAAGCAGAGAGGTACCTTGGCAACTCTGAGGAAGGGGTAGGTTGCATTTAGGAGGAAGTCCCATAGCAAGATCAGGATCGATACCAAGAGCAGGCAACATGGGTGACTCCTTGTAAGAACACAAGCATGATAAGTCTGCCTTTTTAAGAACCTCACAGCATGCCGGTGGTGGCGGGTCTACTGGGTTCGGCTTTGTCACTGCCGGCTTACATGTTGACAAATCATCCTCGTTCATGTTGCACAAACTGATCAGCCCCGCCCTTGTGCCCTCCACCATTATTAACAATGTCACCATCAAACCCACCAATGAGTAGTAGTAGTAGTAGTAGTAGTAGTAGCTGTTCTTCTTCGCCATTGTTGTTGATGACCTTGCTGATAATGTAATGAGTTGCTTTGGGTTATGGGGTGTGTGAGTTTATATAGAGAATGTTGGAGCCACAAATTGTGGAGTCCGTGAGTGTGAATTTTGAAGAATACGACAGAGGAGAGTCACGGAGTGGTTGTCTAGCTTGCTAGTTTTAGTTTGGTGCACATTATCACATATTGGTTTTGTCGTGCAAACAGACATAGGACACCATTATTGGTGGTCTGTTGATTATTCTGTGGTCTAACAAGAGGCCACACGTAAAGGCAGAATGATCCCGTGAATTGAATGATTAATCATGTTAATGATTGGTTATTTTATATTAACAATCCCAATTATGAAGACATTAGTCTCTGTTTAGCTATTAATTAAGAAAGAAAGACAAAACACTTGTGTTGTGGGTCATTGGAAATTGTACATGTCTTGTATGGCCCTCAAATGAGGAACTGGACAAACTCCATTCCCCGACATACAGAATATGTTTATCTGCTGATACTCGACTTCTCAAGCCGAAGTTCGTAATATACGTGGTCAGAAACTTGTTTCTTTTCTATTAATTTATTAATCAATGTTTACTATTATACACACAAACTATGTGTTAAGTTGATTTGATTGTGTGCCTCCCATTCATCCTTAAGAGAGAGATTTAATTAGCGGATAAAATGTACATTGTGTTGGTTTCGTAGAGCTTGATCTCAACGGACTGTAACCATAAAACAACAGGCCTCGAAAGGGAAAAAGAAATGTTTTGATATGGAATAAACTTAGATTATAAAAAAGTAAGAGGAAATCATAAGAAATATTCAGAAAGTTTATTGATTTGTTGTTTTTAGCCCTAAATATATATTTTATTATATTTATCACTTTTATCTTTGAACAGATAAGACTGTCCTCCATTTTGTCTTTACTTCAATCGTCTAAATTTTTAGAAATCAAATAGCATGTAATTTGAGAGCCAATTGACATGTAATTTAAAACCTAAATGACATATAACTTGAAAAGTCAACAGGTATGTAACTTAGAATCGAAATATATGTTTGGTGAAGGAAAACTTATGAGTAATTTTGTTTAAAAATGGTCAAAAATAATAACAACAACAAAAAATAAATTTATATTAAAAAAAAAAAATCGATAATCTTTTTAAATCTTTATGAATTCATCTAAAATAATAAAATATATATAATGGAAAATGGCATATTAAAGGGTTGAGAAACACGAGTGACGACTCACTCGACTTTGCATATTTTGAGCTGACCTCGGACCCACCTAACTCCTTAACCCATGCAAGATTAGAATATCTAAGCTGTTAGATTACTGACACGTGGACTGGTATTGGATTCCTCAACTGATTAAAGCCATCAATACTATGGATTTGGCATCTATTAACCTTCCTGACTTCAATTCCTTCCACTTTATTCAGTTGCCTCATCGTAAATCCTCAAATTACTTATACAGACACTGAAATATCGTCATTTTTTCAATGCAAATACCACCTAATAACTTAGTAAGGTCTTTTACAGCTACGTGAAAAGTTTCGTATAGAAATATTATAATCGAATCATATTCACCTACAAAACTGAAAAGAGTTGGTTTATAAATGAATTAGAGTATCTTGTAAAGTAAATAAAATGTAATTTTTTTTATATTTTTTTTTAGAATCCACAAGTGGCTGAAAGCATCAGGAAAATAAAGTAGCAAAGTGAAAAAGCATTGCATTATTTGTTCTCTGGACTCTGATGCGCCAACTTGCATATATATATATATATAATTATTCAATTAATTAAGGCAGTATATACATTCATAAATTGAACCATTATATATAGAACTAAACACTCTTCTCATCTTATTATCACTCCATATATACATATATCGATCTCATCAACAGCTAGATTAGCTACCTGTACTCTGCGAATTACATAACATCCTTTGTTTTTTTGTTTTTGTTAATCATCATCACCATCTCTTTCCATGGCATCCTCACAGGTGTTATATATTTCTGCTTCTCTCTTTAACATAATTTATTATAATCTCTTTGTTAGCTCTTTAAATTTATGATATTAACAATCTTTATGATTTTGTCTTTTAGCCTCCATACTAACTATAGTGATCTTGACGTGTTATGTTATTAAGAATCAATATTGTAGCTTAACGAAATCAAGGCATTCGATTGAGATTGAGATCATTACTAATCATAGTATAATAGTCAAAGATTGATGCATGGATATATATCATATATGTGTGTATGTGAACATGTACGCTAAGTTGGTAATTAATGTTTTCAGGTAGAAGGGGCAGTAGCAACGAAGGAAGAACAAATCATAGAGGTCCCTCCGGCTAAAATCACGGAAGAAAAAGAAAAAGAAGTTGTAGTGCATGAGGTTGTTCAAGATGACGATGATGATGATGAAGATCATGAAGACAAATTACCCCATGAAGAAGAAGTGGAAAATGCGGAGAAAGATCATCAAATAGCATCTCCAATCGATGAAGAAGATCAACCTTTTGATCATCATGATGCTACTTTTGAAGATGAAACTGAAGGTGACCTGCACCTTGATGGTGATTATTAGAAGAAGAAAAATTAATAATTAATATTTAAGGGATCATATATGTAACTTTTTATAATTCCATGCTCCATGCTAGAGTATTGAATTTGTATCAGTGTATCATGTGTGTGTACTTGTGATTGCTTTATATAATAATTAATGTGTATCGGTTGTGGTGTTTATTTCCAGCCCATCACAAAGTGATTGTTGCTCACTAAGAGCCCGCTTCATTTGATTACTCTGTTGGGCTTGCTGTATATATATGGAAACCTTACAGGTTGCAGCTTATTAGAGGCTTTCGTGTTTTGCGATTTGCCCACTAATAAAAAACCAGCGTTGAGACTTGAGAGTAGCTGTACGGGTCACACAGGTGGGTGAATATCATATCATGCAACTTTGTAATTTGTTTTTTAAATGGTGAACAGTGAACATAGCTTCACTTAATTTACAAATTATTAAATGTTAATAATGGGTTGCTAGTATACTACTAGTGTAGAAACCTTACATGTTACAGCTTATTAGAGGCTTTTGCGATTTGCCTACTAAAAAAAAAAAACGAGTGTAGAAAGACCTCTCGAAAGTAGCTACCACGCAGGTGGGTGTATATCATACAACTTTGTAATTTGTTTTTTAAATGCTTTAGACTTATGAACAGTGAATATAGATAGCTTCATGACTTAATTTACAAATGTTAAAAATGGACTGCTAGTACTACTAGTTGTACAATGGTGGTCTCGATCACCACAGACCAGGCATGGTATGCAAGATGGGTGTAATCAAGTAAAAGAGAAAGCGATCCATAAGTTACATGTCACATGAATATGTAGAGACAAAATATGAGGAATATATAAAGAAGAAATTCATGTATAATAATTACAGGTGTTGAACTATTGATGTAAAAACTCAAAAGAAAAAGAAAAGGTGATGGATACAAATGATAATATATGGAGACAAAATACAAAGAATAAAGGAAGCAATTTGATGTGTACTGGATAAAGGAGACCAGAGGCTAGTTGTATTTGTTATTGTATTGTAGCTAATCTATCTCTTCTGGCTACTACTTTTTCAACAGAAAATTCAGCTGGAATCACCTATTCACTATCACATGAGTCAGTCAGATCATACACCACCAATAGAATGAATCCCTTGTCTAGAGAAAAACTTTCAAAATCCTTCTCACCACTTAACCAAGTGATGATATCCATTCTTTATCATCAAGTTAAGACTTATTTAATTAAAAAAAAAAACAGTGCTATATATGATGGAGGGAATCATTGAAAAATAAACTTTGTCTAGTTTTGGGGTAAAGACACCGTCTGTGGCAAATGTTGTTTAAGACACTCTGTCCAATGTCTATGTACTGTATATGTTAAATAAGAGGTGAGACTCTGAGAGAGTAGCTTGGTACCTAGTCTAGTTAGTAGGTAGTAGTGCAAGTTTGAACTTTTTATATATATATAAAAAAAAAGACCTGAAACTTACAGGTTGTGATTTGTGAAGAGCATTAAAGATGGTGATAAGAGTTAGAGTTATTAAGTGTTGACTCCTAACTCCTCACTCTCCTGAGTGAGAAAACCAATTACTTTTGAGGAAGACGGAGGGCACGGAGCACGGAGCACGAGTGTGGTGCGCGTGTGTGATGTGGTTAAACTTTGGACAACCCCACAAGCAAAATAGCAGATCATTCATTTAATGCTCTGTTTATGCATTGGAATATACACTTGACAGTTCACCGCGACAAACCAGGTAAAGCAACAAAAGTAAAAACAAAAAAAAATAAAATAAAACTTGATGAAAAAGTAAAAGATATATTAAAAGAATCGCTCTAATCGAAAGCAACCCCTTACTCATCTCTTTCTCTCATCAACTTACCTTACTTGTTTGTCTCTCTTATGTCTCCTCCTCTCATAACTCTCATTTGAATTTTAATTAAATTGATGCTTTGGATCCCAATACATTTTTAACATCATTTACTTTACCCTCTCTCTCTTTCTCAAGTCTCTTTAAATTGGGAGAGCCCCTCCCCACGCTTGGCATTACCAAAAGAAAAGGAAAACCTCACCAAACACTCAAAAAATTCTCCCAATCTTTTCAACCTCTGCAAATATGGAAGTAAGTCTTCTTTGTTCTTCTTCATCTTCATCTTAATGTTGTTAAAGTTGATTAACATGATAACTAATGTGGTGGTGGTGGTGGTGGTGGTGGTGGTGCAGGATTACTACTACAGGAGGAGTCACGTACCAGCATTTGGAAGCTGGGACTGGAACAATGATCTGCCATTCACTCAATGTTTTGACTCAGCAAGACAAGCTGGTTTGCTACGTTACAGTTACTCTGAGGATCGTGACTTGTATGTTGCTGGTGACTTGTATGACAACGATGTTGTTACACCTGCCATGATTGTTGTTCCTCGCTCAAGGGTATCTTCATACTTCATGTCTCTTAAGTCTTAATTTAGGTCGCTTTTACAAAAAAAAAATATACTAGGAAGAAGATAAGGGCAATTAAGATAGTAGAACATGAAAAGAAAGGTTCACCTTATAATTACTCAAAAGGATTACATGAAACACATGGTTGGGTCGAAAATGCATGCACTTTAGCTTTTGTTTGTATAAAAATGAATTCTTTCTCTAAAGTCGTTTTTCTCTCTTGTTAGCTAGTAGTCTCTGTTTGGGTGTGTACCAATGCATGCATGTATGTATGTATGTAGTGTTGATTGATGATGATGTGCAGACAAAAGGTGGTGATCAGATGCGTGATGGAAAGAAGCAGAGTAAATGGGCGGTGGTGAGTGATGTGAAGGAAGATCAAAAAAGTGATCAAAGCCCTAGTCGTAGAAGAAGATATGTGACACCAAAACCAGTTGATGAGGACTTGTACAAGATCTCTCCAGAACTACTTTACGCCAAAACCAAGAAGGTATATTATTAACCTATTCTACTCCTACTACCAGCTTTTAATTTGTCCTTTTTTTCACTTTTGTGTTTTGTGTTTTGTGTTTACTTAAAACTAAAATGAATTCATTTATTGTGGTGTGGGGTTGCAGAAGAGAGGAGGCCTTGGTTTCTTCTCAAGCTGCCTGTTGCCAGCTTGTATTTTGTGAATGGTTGGAGGTGGAACAAGAAGCAGACACACAAGAAGATTATTATCAGTGTACTACTACTACTACTAAGTACACGTACATATTAATATGGAGGAGATGAGATATTTATAGATTTATTGTGCTATTATAAATATATTTCATGAGAGTTTTCATTCGAATATCATATTTTCGGGAGGCTTTTTTTGCGAACTATTTGGTGTTTTGTTGTGTTTTCTTTGTCGGAGCTAGTAGGAATATGCGTTAGAGAAAAAAAAGCCTGTAAAAAAAAAGAGAAAAGTGTGGGGGGGTTTATGGATGTATCATGTAAATTCCCTTTCTTTGTAAACTGAAATTGGACTCTCTTTTCAAGTCTTTGACTTGATGGGCAACATTTATGTTTTCTGCCAACTGCACTCACACTTGAATCTTGAATGATGCACCATTTCGTGTGATTCCTTTAATGCTCCACACACCAAGTCACCATTCACCAATATCAGATACAGCCCATCTGCGCGCAGGCTGCAGCATCTGTTATGTTTAATTGAAACTAATTAAGAGCTTAATTAATTAATTACAATGTTGAAAGAAAAAGAATGGCAACCTCTTTACATCTTTTTGGTCTGACTCTCTGCTGCTCTCACATGCCAAGCGTGAAACAACAGTCGTGTATCAAGTATCATCATCATTTCACCTTTTCTTTAAATTGCCAATTAAATTTTGCGTCTTCTTTTTAAAGTAGGATAAAGTTAGAGTGATGGGGTCGTTTAGTAGGGTTCAAAAGGTGCAATTTTTTGCTAAACGACATCTGAAAATCAAAACCTTTCGCAAGAAAATCAAAAACAAAACAAGATAAAGAAAAAGCAAGGAAAAAAGGGTAATTAATTAGGCAACCACCATTCTCATCAACTAACTTTAATGTTATAATAATATAAAATAAACCAAACTCAACCAACTATAAAACTTCTTTATTCATCCTCGTTTGATATTTTATTGATCCCTAAATGGCTGAATGAATGAATATACATGAGGATCATAAAACTTAAACCAGAAGAAAAGAGAAGATGGAGGTAGGCCTAAAGCTAATTAAATAACAGTCATTCAAACATACCCACTTAGAACTTAGAACTAGTACCACTATAACGATATATATATATATATCTCTTTAAATTAGTTAGTTTACTAATTAAAGAGCTTATAATCCATCCTTGCCAATAATTCACTATATGATTTGATAGATTATATTATAAGGTAATTGGTTTTTAATTGTTTATTAAAAACAAGAAAAATAAAAGAAGAGAAAACATACACAGTTACACACACAAAAGCATCATCATGGTAATATGGATATCATATGCATATCAATCAGATTAAATAAAAAGTATTAAATAAAAAAAAAACACCTCTATAAATAGTTAAATACTAATAGAAGGTTTGCCGTGGATAAAGAACATAGATGTTTAGTCAGTTTGAATGTTTGATAGATAAAACAGGCAAGTCAGTTTCACTTTACTCCACAGAGAAATCGAGAAACACGACAACACAAAAGTCTTCTCCATACATTCTCCAAAATAGATATCAAATATTATTTGGCAGCACTAGTTTACAACTTCTTTCATTAATTGGCACAGCACTCTAGTATTACTTGGACGTACCAAAATGAAAAAGATTTAACATCCATATAATCTACACAATGTCCTTATCATTACAGCTAATAGATATAGATTCCCACCTCCAGGGATCCAGGCTCCAGCACTTGTATACAAGGAAAGATACACTGCAGTCTGAAATCTAAATAGACTTAAAATTTTACAAACAATTAAAGTAACCCTTTTTAAGGTAATAAATAATCATAGAGCCTCAACCAATATTCATGAAAAAATGTTGTCAAAAAGGGTCCTTCGTGTTGAAGTTGTATATTCTAATTCTATGTTAAAGCTCAAACCTTTCTTGGATTGAATAATGAACAGTAAATTAAAATGTCTGGGCTTGAGAATGAGAAAGCAGTCGAATAGATTCTGTTTTGGTAACATCAACTGTGGTCAGAGTGGAAGTGGACAGGACACAAGGGCCTCCAAACCTAAGCTTTACGGGCTTTGTCAGTGGCCTTAGGCCCAATTAGACCATAAAGATATGAAACAAAGATGATTGTCTTTCCCTATATTTCTCTGTACGGTTTAATTGATGATATTATAAGATAATTGTTTATCAAAATTCAAAACCAAGAAGCAAAGGAGAAAATACAATACAATGTATGCACGCACGCACACACACAAGACTGAATAGCATCGTCATCATAATTGATTAATAACTGGGATATCAAATCAAAGGGATGTAATTTGGAGTGACAAAGTATTAAGTGCGCAAGTAATTATCAAGTTAATTTGGATGTCAATCTGTCAACAGGAGATTAAACATCTCCACGCGAAGACTGAATCAGCATTTGAATCAATTGCAAATGTCCTCTTGATTTCTCATGCAAGCTCCTCTCGACACCTCGCCATTTACTCCTATTCCAAATCATTTTCCTATCCAATTTTTTTTTTTTTTTTTTTTTTTTTTTTTTGCTCTTTAATTATCCCATCATATCTTGTACAACAACAATTCAAACAATCATCAGAAAACACTAGCAACATGCCTGTTCACTTA
Organism: Dipteronia dyeriana; assembly: GCA_032871835.1. Taxonomy (NCBI): domain Eukaryota; kingdom Viridiplantae; phylum Streptophyta; class Magnoliopsida; order Sapindales; family Sapindaceae; genus Dipteronia; species Dipteronia dyeriana. The sequence continues at coordinate 145,079 of CM065299.1, read as the reverse complement.
CCCAATTCGGAGAATTCAGATCCAACCATCACTGCTTCCTGGTATGTATCTGCTTCTTGTTTATTGATTTCCTTCCATATCTGTTGGATTCAAAAATATGTTATTACGGTATCGATCATTGATCAGGCATAGTAAAGTGAAGAGTACTCAACCCAACAAAATATGGAACAAGATTGACAAGAAGAATTTGAAGGAAAGCAAGCCGGTTCCAAAATCAAAAAAGACATGCATTTGTGCTCCAACTACCCACCCCGGTTCCTTTAGATGCCATCTCCACCGCACCAACAACTTAGCAACCAAGTCACCATTGCTTGTCAAGGCCAATATTGCTCCAAAAGCTAGTCATAGCCGGCCTCCACTCTCTCGCTTTTTTTACAGCTGCCTCCACCAAGATGTAAATCACTAGAATTGTTGTACATAACATAACTGTATAAATATATAATCAAATCATTAATTCGATCAGTATTGATTTTCGTGTGAAAGAGAGAATTTAGAATGATTAGTTTATATGGCTGGAGATAGTAGAGTGATTATTAGTTTATTCATCAATTTTTAAAAGCAATAGGACACTATTTAGAACACATGATACCTCTAAACTTGTTTCAGGATTTGATCATGGTATTTTATTCTACTACCTTTTCCCTTCTTTATTCTTCTTCAGGTAGATAAGCCTTCGTTATGGGGTACAGCATAAAAATCCAATACATAACTGATTTCAGTGAGACCACCCAGTGACTAGCAAAAACAAAATGACTCACAGGTTATTGATACATTTATTTCTGTCCTCTCGAAGGGAATTTTCAGATGTTTTTGAGAAATATCGACATAAAGTCTTGTGTTTTTGACAGGAAAAAAAAAAGGGCTCTGATCAGTGAATTCATATCCAAGTATATCAGGTATTTAAAGTGATGAAGATGAGATGTTGGAAACACAATTAGCAAGGTGCGGAACATGTTATGTCAAATGTAGCTAAAATTCAGATATCAGAATTTTCTAAATTACAAATAAATAAATAGTTCCAATGTTATAAATTATGGAAGTAAGTAAGTCCTTCATTTGCCACTGTTGTCTGTATATTAAAAGTAATCTAGAAACTAACAAAAAAGAGGTTAGGGAATCGAGGTCCATGGGGATTTATTCTTGATTGGGTATTCGTGTACGCAGGACGTGCCTACACACATATTGATAATATACTGTCATATAACTACTTATATAATACATATAATTGGTTCACTTTGAGACCCAATTTCTTATACATCCATTAATCGATTTGTGAGTTTGAGTATACCACTTCGAAACTCTCACGAAGGAGAATTCAAATATATATTGATCTTTCATTTTCATGAAACCGATCATACTCGAATAACGCTCTCAAACCGTTTGTTTATCACAAATTTTTCAACAATCCCCCACATAAATGAAATTTACGTAAGAGACACGAGATATGACTTTTAGTAAGTTCAAACAGTCGAAACCTGCATAGAATAGATAGGTGTTACCCTTTGAACCTTCCCTTATAAAGGCATACTTATTTTACTGGCTGATCAGTGAGATGTGATATCATTGAATCATTGAACTGTTCTACCGTTTTATGTAAATGATAGCACATCTCACAACTATAATTTAAAAAAAAACATTTAAAAAATATATATACCAACCAAACACTATAATTTTTTTTTTTAAAAAAAAAAAACATTTTCTAATAGATATACTACAAATAGATCTTTTACTAATAGATTTTTTCAAATCCCAACCAAACAAGCTCGAAATCATTTACATTTTGGAAAGAAGAAAATGCAGAGATGGATGGTTATGGTGGAGGCTTCTTCTTCAACAATCAAATTGAAGTCCACATTCGAATTTATAAATATAAAATTATTAAAACGAAATGATCATAGAGTAATCTCCAATGGTTGACAGCATCCTTTACAAAAAAAAAAACAAACGAAAAAAAAAAAAAAAAATACTGATCACTGTAACTGCAATTCTGCAACAAACTATTTTTGGACAATATATTTGAAATTTATCAAGTTTCAGTATTGCATGTATTCTCAAATGGACTTCCCGGATTTCTCATTTCGGTCATTGAGAAGATCAATTGCACAGTAGCCTTGATTTCTGACAGTTTAACACGTTAATGCTCCTGAGTCCTGAAGATCTCTGTCGCAAAATCTCCTATGAAGGTTTCAAGGTCCCCTGGCACAAAAAGTAATATCAACACAAATCCTTGGCAGTCCTGTTGTCAATTCCTTTCATTATCGGGAAAGTATCTCTGAGTATTAAACGGTTGGTTTCGAGAGTTTAGATCCTGTGAGTCCATAACAGGTCTTCCGTTCATAGGAGCAAATGCTGCAATAGAAAGATTTAAAGCTACGTTAGAACAGCATCCAAACCACTACACCTCAGTTATAAATAACTGAAACTTGAAAGAAAAAGAAAGCATAAATATCCTTCAAAATGCTAATAAAACACAATAGGAAAATTAACAGTTTAGCGTGCTCTGTAAACAATAGTCACATTGAACAATTTATTTGCCTTTTGTTGAGTAGTGCACAACTTGACCATGCCCCTCACATGAATCTAAGTTTGAAAATTTGAATAAGATCAGAGCATTAGTATTGACTGATATAAAATACGGTTTTCTATCAATTGAACATTGTTTCCCGGCCAGCAAGACATGGCTTCTGGGAAACAATGCAATCAAGCCCGATTTATCTTTCAAGTAGGAAAATTCATAGCATTCAACTAGTAGTAACAAGTGATAAAAATAGATTAGTAAAGAGAATGATGTTAATTCGGGTTCATGGACCAAAATCCTAAATAAAGAAAAGCGAAGCAGGACCCAGCCACGGCCTATTTGTAAGATTATTAAACTGTGTAGTTTGCAATGCAAGCTTTGCATGGTTGAGTGTATTGCAGATTTCACTCAGTTAGCTCAACAAGGTTTTAACTAATTTCTCATGGAATGGAAGTGAGCAAAAGAGACTTTGTATTGGCAAGGCTCTTTTTAAAGATGATAAAAATTTACTTTTAAATATTTTGGAATCCCTGAGTAGAAAGTTTATCGCTTGAATTTGAGCACACCTAGCACTTGTAGTTATGTTAAACACCTTCCTAAGTGATGCATTGCCTCTCCAGCTTGACAAGCACATTCTATTCTCTTCAACTACGGTATATTAACTCCTCTTTTACCTGATTCAGACCAGTAGATAGACAGATACTAAATCTCATATTGCCTGTAAAGTAAGCTACTAAGCTTTTAAAACTAATATTTGACCTTGAAGCGCCTCAACTGAAAACTGATAAGCAACAAGCTAAAGATTTTATTGGGATTTTCAGCATTTGCACAGCCAATAAGTATGATACTCCAAAGAACAAAAAAGCCAGACAAGAATATGGAATAAATCAATTGTAAGATAGAATACTTCTCAACCTACCTCTCTCTCTCATTCTTCTTTCTCTGTCATATTCAAACTTATCCCGGACTTGATTGACCTTTTCCCAGTTATCACCTTGCCTATTTCCCCGCAAACCCTGTTCCTGCAATTGGAAGCCAGACATATGGTAATGTCACATAAAAGTAAAATTGAAACAGGACCCTGTTCCTGTTCCTGTAATTGAAAGGCGATACAAATTTACATTACACAACAAATGAAATGATCAAATGTTTCTCAAAAATCGAGCTTTTCTTTGTACATATACTCATCACACATGAATCTAACAAACAATAGTAGTTAGACCAGATAACACTTGGAATGACTTCAATTTTTTTTAGCTACCATCAGCTTCTAAAAATTAATTAGATTCACAAAGAGACTTCATCTTCAGCTCATTGTCAAGCTCAAAATTTTCAGGGACCAAAAGCTGAAGCCAGTTAAAAGATATTGTTCAGGTAATTTGATTGTATACCTTCATTTGGTCACCACCCGGAGGTCTCCTATTGCTCCTGTAACACAAACAACAACCATATAATTACACTTCTCCTTCCAAATTATAAGTGTAAGCAACTGGATAGATAGTGTAAAACAGCCAAAATAAAAATAAAAAATATATACTTGTGCGGATTGAAATCAAAATCATCATCGTCAGCAGAGTCGTAGTTGGCATGATCTTGAGCTATTTTCTTAGAGAAACCCTCGTCCCAATAAAGCCTCTCCCAATTCTCCCTCAGCTCCTGATACAGCTCCATGTACCTCCTGCACCACGGCTCATGCTCCTTCAATTCGAAACAAGTTATGTCAACTCGCTAGCAATATCAGTTACAATAACTAAATGAAAGTGAACTCTGGGTTAGAGAGTGACCGATTCTTTGATGACGAGGCGAGTGCGGCGCATGAACTGTTCGCGGAGCTGCTTGCGGCGCTTATTGGGGATGTTGTCTCTGGGGATGACGAAGCGCTCGCGCGGTGGCACGTGGTCTCCAATCTCGTGCATTTCTCCGTCGACGATCCACCACTCGGACTTGTCTTTGCTGGTCTTCGGCATGGAAGTTGAACGCGATTTGGACCGCCGCCTGGGTGGGGCCGACTCCGTCCTTGCGAACCGGAGCTGCTGGGTGGCGATACGCAGCCATGGGTTTAAGGCGCCGAGTTGTTTCGTGAGAGAAGATGACATTTTTGTTTCGTGAGAGACGGCGAGGCAGAGACGGTCTACAGAAGAAGGACGACCGGATTGTGTCAATTTTTAAAGTGATATTATATACCCATGTATAATAACAGTTATACCCCTGTATAATTTTAAATTATAAATTTATCTAAACATAAACCTATCAAACGAGTCATCCGCAAACCTATATAGACCCGTACATTAAACGGTTCAAACAAGTTGACTCAATTACCGAACTCATTTAAGCCAACCTGAACCTCGAGACCTATTTTGAAAGTTTTAGGTTTTATTTTTTTACCTAATTAAGCAGTTATAGGTTTATCTCACTTTATATTGGGAGTATGAGTTTTTTCCCTTTTTCAAAAAAACCCTATAATATTTCAAAAAAAAAAAGGTAAAATTTAATTGATTAATATGATCGATTGATGTAGTGTTGTGTTTAATTCATTTGTTTTCGATTGAACAATAATAAAAAATCTAATGGTTTTGGATATTAATTGTTTGACCCTTTTGATCAAATTTTGTACTTCTTGTTACCATTTTGCTTATACCAGTAATATTGAAGGATTATAAGGGTTATTGGCACCCGTCCCTCCTGAATTTTACAGGAATTTACATTTTATCCTATGATTTCCTTTTTGCATTCAACTTTATGAATTATCATCGATTAGGAAACAGTTTTGTTTATTGCTCCATGAATGCCTGTTTGAGAGACTATCTAAAGTCAGGTTTTACCGATTATTGAAAGTTCAGGGAGTTTAACCCTAACAAAAGTTCTATAGGTAAAATGTAAAATCTCATAAAGTTTGGAGAGGGTCGGTGCCAATAACTCAGATTATAATGACCCTAACATTATTCTTTTGCTTGAGAATCATTAGGATAACAAAATAATAATAAAGTCGATGACATTTTTTTTACTATAATTAATCTCACTTCCTAAATGAAAACTGAAATCCATTCTAAATTCTCATGTTTAGGTTGATACATTAGAGATTGATTCTAATTTGTTATCTTGCTAAACAAAATTCACTTAAATAAATTGTATGATATGCAATAGGTTATACATTCACGATTTTTCGTATCATAGATAACTCTGTCACTCTTATAAATAGTAATAAATCTAAAATTTTAGCAAATAATATATTGAAGAAAAAAAAATATTGATATCACTTTAGTTTATGCCGTTATTGTACATTTGTACTTGTTAGAGTTTCATTAGGCAAATTTTGTTAGAGGTTTGTTAAGCAAAAACAAGACATACAAACAAATAAATCCATTTGTTTTGAGATTGTAACGATTAAAAGTGGTCTAAATTCAACTTGTGTGTATTTGTCTAATAATTTGAAAATTAGTAAAGACTACAAATGTTTATGTATCGATAATTCAATCGTATAAACTGAAGTAATGAAAATGTTCTATCCAATAGTATATAGAATTATAGAAACAACCTTAATTGTCACGAGAACTTAATAATATAAAATTTAACATATTTAATTTTTATTTCCTTCAATTGTTTATAGTGGAAATGGTGAGATATGTCACATTTTTTTACGTGTGTTGTAGTGATGTCACCGTTTTAATAACTTAAGTTTAAAATGCATCAATTATAGTGAACTACCCAAATTGCCCTTAAATAATCTACTTTTTAATCACATTGTGTTTCCATCTACATATTGAAAACGATAACTCATCTCTCTCTTCAAAAAACTTGTCTCTCTCCAGATTCTAGAAAAAAAAATAATTTATATTTGTGATCTTCGTTTATATATTTCTATGTGGTTTAACAATGTATCTATTCGTTATGATTTGTTGTACAGTCTTTGTATGAACATTTTATTTTTCAAATGATCGAGCATTTTATTTTTGAAAATAATGTTTAGTTAAATCGAGTATATTTGTAGCTAAATCGATCATTTTTTTTAATATGATTGAGCTTATTTATGAAAGAATCGAGTATTTGTCAAAGGATCAATAAATTTTTAAATGATCGAGATTTTTTTTCAAATGATCGATAATATTTGTCAAAGGATCGATAAAAAATTTCAAAGGATCGATATTTTTTTTCAAATGATCGAATCGAGAATATTTTTCAAAGGATCGATAATTTTTTTCAAATGATCGAGAATATTTTTTAAAGGATCGAGATTTTTTGTCAAATGATCGATAAGATTTTTCAAATGATCAAGATTTTTTTCAAATAATCAATAATATTTTTCAAAGGATCGATAATTTTTTTTAAATGATCGATAATTTTTTGCATAGGAATGATATTTTTTTCAAAGGATCGAATCGAGAATATTTTTTAAATGATCGAGAATATTTTTCAAAGGATCGAGATTTTTTTTCAAAGGATCGAGAATTTTTGTCAAATGATCGAGAAGAATTTTAAAAAGATAGAGATTTTTTTTTCAAATGATCGAGAATATTTTTCGAAGGATCGAGAATCTTTATTGGTGAGAGTCCATTTTATAAAGAATTAATCACATCTGCATATAACCCCCAGTATGGACCTGTTTCTAGAACCACCACTAGAAATGATTTGGTACGATTGTTTAAAACCGGAAGGGATGACTTAGTTGCTGAAATACAGCATTTAAGTGTCTCTGTTGCATTAACTTCTGATATTTGGAATGCATGTTCCAAACAGGACTATTTATGTGTCACGGGACACTATTTAGATTCTGATTGGAGGATAACAAAAAGAATTTTTGGTTTTCGTCATATGGATTTTGCACATACCGCATAAAACATTTTTAATGTCATAATGGAAGTTTTAGAAACTTATGAAATCACGCATCGCATTCTTTCAATCACATTTGATAATGCATATGCAAATACTAGTTGTATTGCATTGTTTGTTGCAAGAAATATCCTGCAAGATGGAGGTTATTTCTTCCATCAACGGTGTGCATGCCATATTATAAATTTAGTTGTATAGGCTGGTTTAAAGCAGGTAAACGACCAAATAGATCGCATCAGAGATGTCATTTCTTGGATTTGCAGTTCTAATCATAGATTCAGTGAATTCAAGAGACATTGTAAATTAAACGGTCTCAAACCCCGAAGATTCCAAACTAATATGCCGGTAAGGTGGAACTCTACTTATTTAATGTTGCAAAATTGTTTGGAATATGATACAACCATTACATATTTTTATAACATGAAATTGACCGAAACATGACAACTTAGTCCAAAATTACTTTCCACGGACGATTGGTATGTGGCAAAGATTTTTGTTCAATTTTTAAAGATTTTTTACAATGCCACTGTAACTCTTTCCGGGGTATATTACCCCACATATTCCTAGGCAATCCATCAGATAGTGGAAATGTCTGAACTGTTAAACAGTTATAGAGAAGATGAACATCTAGGCGCTGCAGTTGTTGTCATGGAGACAAAGTTGGAAAAATATTGGGCTAACATTCCCTTACTTTATGCCTTAAGTGCTATAATAGATCACATGGTTAAATTATCTGGTTTAGAAGTTTTGCTTGAGTTTATTGGTATTAATTTGTCAATAGATTATTCTGAACAAATTACTGACATTCGAACCAAGTTGTTCGAGATTTTTCATATTTATGAGACCAGGTTTGGCAACATTGACATCCCCCAATCAACACGACCGGAGACAGAGTCGAAGCAAACAAGTTGGAGCCTTCTGAAACGAAGAAAAAAAGACAAATCAGCAAGTACTTCTTCAGGACAAAGATCTAGCCCATCTTCTTGTACCGAACTTATTAGGTACCTTGAAGCACAGTTCGATGCTGTTGAAGACAAGGAAGAGTTTGATTTGTTGTTATGGTGGAAGACCTATACGTACATGTATCCAGTTATGTCACACTTAGCACGTGACGTACTGGTTATTCCAGTGTCAACGGTGTCTTCAGAACAAGCTTTCAGCACTAGTGGACGCATAATTGAACCAAGAAGAAGCTGTTTGTCTCCAAAGATGGTGGAGGTATTAACATGCCTCCGGGATTGGGAACATGCTAAAAAAAGGTTACAAATTCTAATTGTAGATAAAGAACTTAATCTAAATTTCGACAATCTATATATTGATGACCCTTCAGGTAGTGGCCAGAGCCAGAACTAGGTTATACTTTTACATATGTATTTATTATTTACTTGTAAGTTGTAAAACGGTTGCACTCTTTTTCCCTTACCAAGTTTTTATCCCACTGGGTTTTTCTTGGTAAGGGTTTTAATGAGGCAATCATGTAGATATGTATTACTGAATTCCATAAGTGAAAAATAAATAAATAATTAAAAAATTGTTCGTTCTCTTTATTCATTTCAAATCCTAATAATTGTTCGTTTTCTTCATTCATTTTAAATTCTAAACCCTTAACCATAAACTATAAATCCTAAACCCTATACCCTTAATCCAAAAAAACGTAATTTGGAAAAAAAATTGGACCAAAAAACTAACCCGCCGGACTAGGCCCGTTAGGCCTGGCCCTGCCGGCCTGGCACGGCACGCAGGCACAGCCTGGCACGGCACGCAGGCACTGCCCGCCTGAGGCAGGCCGGCGTGCCGGGCCGGGCCTGCTTCTCTGGAAACAGGCCTGCCCGGCCCGCGACACCGTCGTGGGCCGGCCCGGCTCGACCTGTTTCCAGAAATGGACTGGCCAGGCCTTCCCTAATGGGCCGGGCCAGTCCATTTTTACATCACTACCCGCGAGCTGACCTGGCAGCTCGACCACCGCGAGGTCTCTTGGGAGCTCGATCCCCGAATGCGTCTGCGTCTGCGTCGCTCCTGAGTTTCAACGAAACTCTCACTCTATATTTCATAACTCTCACTATACAAAAATGAATGAAAAGATTTTGATAGAACAACTATTGGGACATTTTTATCCGTTCACCATAATTTATGTTTTTTAAACCTAAGTTATTAAAGCAGTGACAGTGTTGAACGTAATATCCAAAAAATGTTATTTATTTTTTGAGCCCTTGTTTATAAGTGGCATGATAAAAATTTGGAATGTGTGGAAGTGAGACCTCTTAGCTGACACAGTGGGTGCGGTGATAGAGGGAGTCGTCTTCTGGTAACTCCCCCATCAATCCAACACAATTCCTAAACATCGCAGTCGGTTTTTAAAGATAATGGAAGTATGGATACCTTGAAAGTTGATTGTTGTTGCAATTTGTTAGAAGAAGATACAGTGCAACGGTTGCGAGTTGGGATTGTGACGGCAGGCGAACAAGCACCAGAGGGTGCCTCTCTCTGGTTCTTCTCACTTGCACAAGTTTGTCATCTGCCAGGTATCAATTCAATGTTGAATCTTGATTCTAACTAAGCAACAATTATTTGTGATACATGTTGGGTATTTCTTCTGTCTGGAGGATCGTGCGAACACCTATATGTGTCTGGTCATCAGAGGTTTCTGCTAACTGGAGTCAAGGTGGGACTTGAACTGTTGAACCATCTCACTCACTAACACTACGATTTCAACTACGTGTTGTAAGATTATGCAACGGTTGAGAGTTATACCAAACTCTCCGTGTTGCTTACTTGCTTGTAACCTGTAACCAAGTATATCTACCTTTTTCTTTACTCTCTGCTCTCATTTTTTTGTTGAGAAGATGAGTGTTACAATTACAAGGGAAAGAGAATGAGAATCATTGATAGCTTTATGAAATCCAAGGGTATGTCATGTAAGCGTTTTTCAGTTACTGTTTTCGAAAATAAAAATAAAAATAAAAACAGTATTTTTGGTTTTAGTTTCGAATTCCGAAAACGTGTCTGGTAGAATATACTAAAAGCTGCATTTTGAAAATGAAAACAGAAAAAACGCGTCTGGTAGGTTAACTGAAAACTATCAAAAATTGATTACATAATTAACCAATATAATTTTTGTATTGTAATTTTTAAATTAAACAAAAGTAACACATCAAAAGTTAATTCAAAAAAACATATCAAAAAATGAATTAATCAGAACTAAACTCTTAAATTATAAATAAATAATTACAATATATATATATATATATATATATATATATATTACTATATAATAAAAATATAACTGTATGTATTATATACATATTATAATAATATAAAAAATATATATATATATATATATATTAATATTATAATATTATATATATATATTATTGTATGAATGTTTTTAGTTATAGTTTGAAATAAATTATTCTGGAATATATATATGGGCACTTTGGTCATTTAAAAATCTTGTCCCGTCTTATCCTAGCCATATGAAATGAATTATAGATATAATATATTAAAAGTAAAAAACAAAATGAAAAACAAAAACGGAAAACGGAAAACGGAAAACGGAAAACAAAGGGCCTGTCCTGTAAGCGTTTTTCGGTTGCTGTTTTTCTAAAATAAAAATGAAAATGAAAATGAAAACAATATTTTTGGTTTCATTTTTGATTTCTGAAAACGCGTCTGGTAGCAAATACTGAAAGCTGTATTTTGAAAATGAAAACGGAAAAAACTCGTCTGGTAGGTTAACCGAAAACTATCAAAAATTGAAATATCAAAATTAGTATTTTGTTTAATATTATTACAACTATAAACAAATTGATTAAATAATTAACCAATATAATTTTTATATTGTAATTTTTAAATTAAACAAAAGTAACACATCAAAAATTAATTAAAAAAAACATATCAAAAAAATGAATTAATCAAAACAAAACTCTTATAATATATATAATAAAAATATAATAGTATTAAAAATATTATTATATTTTTTATGTAAATATATAATATTTGATATTATTATATATTAATATATTAATATTCTATATTAATATTATATTAATATATTAATATTATATGATTAATTTTAATATATATATATATATATATATAATTATAATTATAATATATATATAAGAGGGACACTTTGGTAATTTAAAAGTCTTGTTCCGTCTTGTGCTAGTTATATCAAACACATAACAGTACAATTAATAGTTTAAGATTTTTTTAATATAAAAAAAATGAAAAACAAAATGAAAAACAAAAATGAAAAACGAAAAACGAAAAACGAGTATTTTGTGTTTTTCAAATCTTTCACTTTTAACACTGGTTTTGTTTTTCATTTTTTTTTTAAATTTTTTGAAAACAAAATGAAAAACGGTTAACGAACGCGTTTTCGAAATCGTTTTTGAAAAAATAAAAACGAAAACGGGTTGAAAAACGACTACAGGACGGGACCAAATATTTTGTGTTTTTCAAATCTTTCACTTTTAACATTGGTTTTGTTTTTCATTTTTCGTTTTTTTTTTAAATAAAATGAAAAACGGTTAACGAATACGTTTTCGAAATCGTTTTTGAAAACTAAAAACGAAAACGGACTGAAAAACAGCCGCAGGACGGGACCTAATCATTTGGCACCACAAAATGTACTTCCCAACCCACAAAATGTTGACACCGAACCATGAGGTTTGGATACAGGACCAATGTCCAACGAATTAACTACAAAAGTAAAGTAATTAACTTGATTCTTTATATGAAGGGTATATTAAAAAAGAAAAGTAATTCAAGATTTCAATTTCCCGAACACCAAGACACGATTGGAAGTTGCAACCTCTATCGACCAATCACATAATGCTAACAAGAAAGTAGTTAAAAATGTTATATAAAATAGAAACGATGAAATTTATAAATAAACATAGCTGGTGCCCTGGTGCCCACTTGCCAGTGAAGACTTTTTCTAGATTATTTTTCCTCGAGACCTCGACTCCTCCAAAATGATTAACGCCCTCTAAACTCTAAAATTCACCAGTTTATTTAATTAATAAATATAAATAAGCTCTCTCTCTCTCTCTCTCTCTCTCTGGTTTAGGGTTTCTCCTTCTCTCTCCCTTCTCCCACACACACACTCAGAGTTTATCTCTCTGTCTCTCTCTTCGGGTCAGAGGATCGAACACTATCAGGTACTTTCTTGAATCTTCTCTCCAACTACAACTCAACTAGATTTTACTGTTTTTCAAACTCTTATCTAGTTCCAACAACACATGCTTCTCTTTTTTTTTTGTCACAATACATTGAATCCATTTCATTTCTTTGTTTGTACTATCTGAAAATAACCATACGGAGTTCAGGCATCTTCATTGTTGCTGATTCCATCATATCATTGGTTTACTGATGCTTTAAATAATCTATTTATTTGTTTTCCCTTGTGTGTTGTAGGCAGCATTAAAATGATTTACAACTTATTCAAATAATGAATGGAAATCTCTTAATTGTTCTTGTTATCGTTTAGAACTTAGAAAGCTGTGTATCTTCTGGTCCCCGACAATGGGTATTAGTTTTATTATTGTCATTATTCTTATTTGGTTTCCTTTTTCTTTCAATCGATGTTGAATTGAATACGGTATCGTTACGTATGATCAGGATTCTGTTGTGTTTCCTGTGATTGGAATGTTGGTTATGTGTTCCTTGATCCGTGGACTAGAGCATTGAGGAATTGGCTAATTTAATGTTTTCTTTAAGCAGGGGGAGCTTTGCAAATGAGGATGATATTGTAATTATGATATTTATTGTTTGCTGATTTCGAACCGGACCTTGCAAAGGCAATAACAGTTATGCCCAATATGGATACCGGGAATTCTGACGTTTCTAGAGCTGAACAACTTAAAAACCTGGCTAATGAAGCATTTAAAGGTACTGGTCTATGTACTATATATCTACTTCAAGCAATAAATTGTCATCTCAATATTGTGATTGTGATTTTGTTAAGTAACGACATTATGATATAAAATCATTTTGTTCAACTCAGATTTTTTGTCAACGGCACTTGTAGCCTTCAAATTGTTTGTTTTCATTTTCTTTACGTCATAAAAATCTCATTCTGTGAAACAATTTCGGCCTTTTGCAGCTCACAAATACACCCAAGCTATTGATCTGTACACACAAGCTATTGAATTGAATGATCAGAATGCTGTATATTGGGCAAACCGTTCATTTGCACACACTAAGTTGGAGGAATATGGTAGTGCCATACAAGATGCTTCAAAGGCTATAGATGTTGATCCGGAATATTCAAAGGCATGCTTCAGACCCTTGAGTCTTTCTAATTCCTCTGAATCTTTTTTATTGACCTGATAATTCTCTGAATACAGGGTTATTATCGAAGAGGTGCTGCATATCTTGCCATGGGAAAATTTAAAGAAGCATTTAAAGATTTCCAGCAGGTATTTTTTCAACAAGGTTTCTTCTTTGTATGAAATATGATCCTTTCTTTCTAACTATTGTTTAAGTTTTGGTAATTTGGAGTTTTTGAGCTACCAAATTTTTGTAATTTACGTGAAACTGATTTTTTTTTTCCTTTTCTAAGTTTGATTATATGCTATTCAGTAAAATTCTTCAAAACTTCCCTACACCATTTCAAGGGCAAAGGGTATCCTCCTGCCTAAATTGTATTCTTAAAATTAATTTGAACGGCCTTTTTTTTGTCGGCGTAATATAGTAATAGTACAACTATCTTTTGTGACTTGTCAATAGATATTGCTCATTTTCCATATATTTCTACATAGGTCAAAAAACTCTGTCCAAATGATCCTGATGCTGCCAAGAAATTAAAGGAATGTGAAAAGGCGGTAAAGAAAATAAGATTTGAAGAAGCAATTGCTGTACCTGAGTCCATAAGGCATTCAGTAGCTGATTCCATTGATTACCGTGCCGTAGGTACTTGTTATTTTCCTTTCGTTATCCGGATCCTTTGTGTTCGAGTAACTATTAATCTTCTGATTTTACTAGTCCACCATTTTCTGAATCCTGAATTGTTAATGTATTTATCTCCCATGAACTATCATCCGAATGCTGTTTTAAAGTCTGATAAAAATATAAAAAAGAAAGGAAGAATTCTATTCTAGATTGCCGCTATATGCTCTTGGTAATTTTTCATTGTGACATTGTGATATTAATGAACATCATAGTTTAAGTTTCTTGTTAGCTATAAATGTTGATCATCAGTGTCTTCATAAGATGTTAATTTTTGTTTCATGATCGTTTCCTTCACGCTATTTTTTTTATCTTTTGGCAAAGATGTTAATCCTTAATACCATGGTGAACTTAGTTACTGATTTTTTGCTTTTAAGCTTTCATTCCTTAACAAACTTTTCCTTATCGCATTTAAGCTTTTCATTTGACTCAAAAATCACTGTTTTGAGCTTTTTATCTATATTAGATCAAGGGCATTTTTGTCGAAATTCAAAATAAATTTAATAAACCCTACTACTCATTTCGTTCACCCCCTCACACTCTCACCTGAACAACTCCTCACTCAAATCTCACACCCTCCCACAGTCGACCAAACGCCTCACAGCCCCCTAAAGGTATTCGTTTTTCTCTTCTTCAGTTCTTCTCTTTTTCACATTCGACCAACTTCATTTTTCTAAATTGAGGCGACCGCCTCGTCCCACTAGGACAAACCGCCTCACGTTTTTTAAAACATTTGTTCTAAGAAATAGATTTTTCACTGTCTGAACCTTGCCTAATTATTTATATCTGAAGAATTGCAATCCCTTGTGGACATGGTAATATATACGAGCATTTGAAGGATACTTTTGTGAAAGTGGGGAAAATTATATTGAACATCATGTTCGTAATGAGCCACCAGTTGACTAAAATAGGCTGAATGGCTTTCAAATTTTCAAATGTTTGGTGGGCCGCGTGCTGCCATGAAAGCTCAATCTTGCTTATATTAGTTACCCATCGTCGTGGTTAAAATATGGCAGTACTGTGTTGCAAACATTGGTGGTGAGTTTATGGTGGTTGTATTAGTGTCGATTTTGACTATTTGTAGTAGTGGTAGTAATGGCATTGGGTTTACAGCGGCAAAGATGCTGGTGTATTGTGCCATTTGAACTCTCAACAATGTGTCCTCTGAGCTGTTTTGACTTAAACAATTCCTGTAATTCCAATTCATATTTTAAAAGTCGATGGTCATTGGTCTAAGTTCTTGATTGCATTCCAGTTTCAGTTTTTGGCTTTGTTTAATGAAACTTTAACTTATTAGCTGGACCTTCACGATGAATGAGTTTAAGCTGGGTCTTAAATGTTGGTTCTATTCACTCCCTAACATTGTCTAGGTTGGTCCTAACTTTTCAGGCTTGGTTGAATCAGAGTGTATTCCTTTCCATTAACTATATTTTTTAAAAGAAACAATAAGTATTAGTTTTATGACGTTTTTAATATATTATAATAATAGGGATGAGGCCCAAGTTCATCATCTGTGCCCACCCTAACATTGTCTGGGTGCTCCTAACTTTTCGGGATTGTTTGAATCAAAGTGTATTCATTTCCAATAACTATTTTTTTCTAAAATTAATTAGTATTAGTTTTATGATGTTTTTAATATATTCTAATAATAGGGTTGAGCCCCAGTTCATCATCTGTGCCCACCCAAGCGGCCATAGTGGCAGTGACAGCAGCATTTGTGGCAGTGATGGTGATGGTGGGGACGACGTTAGCCACAATGTTGGCAGGAATAGTGGTGACAGTGCTGATGGTCCTAGGGGCATGTTGGTGGGGTGGCTGCAATGATAGTGATGTCTTGTCAAAGAGTCGAAAACTTGAACTAGGTTTGAGCTCAGAGTTAATAAATTATTGAACTACGATCAGTCAGTTTCTTAATTTTTAGAAGTAAAAGGAAACCTTGAATCTTAATAAGTAGTTTATTCATTTTTAATTGAACAGTTTATTCCCCCCCCCCCCCCCCCCCCCCCCCCCCCCCCCCCCCCATGAATATACACTGCCAACCTCAATGTGTTTTTAACATTGCAATAGCCTGTAAATTAGTTTGGGGGTGAATATTTGCTCTAGGTGAATCCTCCATAATGGCCTTTTTCATTGTATGAAATTTATGCAATCCATTTTTATTTCCTACTCATGGCATGATGAGTGCAAATGGGACATGGTTGTCAATCATTTGATTGTTAATATTATTGAGTAGTATATTTTGGGCAGCTGATGCAAGTGAGTTGGATTTAGGCTCTTATTTATTAATTTTGCTTTGTGTCTTCATTTGTTATGACTTTGCTTTGCTTGAGTTTCTTAGGTTGATAAAAATATTAATTCATGGAATTCAGCTAGAACAAATGCATATTACTCACTCTGTACATTTTGTCTTCGATTGATGGTTCAGTCCTATATTGACTTTGATGAATTATGGTCTTGAAATTCTTTTATTTCAGCTGATGGTTTCTTTAATAGGTCAGTGAGTCGTGGCTTCTCGCTATTTGGCATGAGCTTCAGTCTTGTGGGATTATTTGATTGTTGCTGTCCATTTGTGTCATTGTATATAGTTCTTTTATTATGGACTATGGAAAAAAATTTGTAAGATGTTTTGATTCAATGTTGATGACATTGCATTTCTGGTTTCTAGAGGTGGAACCAGAATATTCTGGGGCAAGGATAGAGGGAGATGTTATTACTTTGGATTTTGTAAAGAAAATGATGGATGACTTCAAAAATCAGAAGTGCATACACAAACGGTATGTTTAGCAATCATAGTTAGTTACTCATGAAATGCTATCGAGCTAATTTTTTGCTTTGAATGCTGATACCATTTTTGTAGGTATGCATACCAAATTGTCTTACAGATGAGGGAAATGTTGAAGGCTTTGCCTTCTCTTGTTGATATAAAGATTTCTGACAACAATCGTTTTACTGTCTGTGGTGATGTACATGGTCAGGTAATTGTTAAACTCTTAATATATTGGACTCGGGGCTTGCTTTCACCTGAACCAAATGATGATGATATGACACCTTAATTGATGGAGTGTCATTCTGCACCAACTTGTGGCCTACTTGGTCAAAGAATAATTTATAAATGTTTTGCTATATTTGAGCCGAGTGTTGCATGGAACTCTTTTAGACATTTAACTGAAATGTAGAGGTAAAAATATACGGATTATGCATGATAAATATCTCTAGTAAAATACTATCGAGATATTATTGGTTTTCACCATGAATTTATCAAGGTAAGTTGTTGAACATTTCTTAAATAAAGAAATTAACATAAGTTTATTGACGGAAACTTGCTACATTTTTGTACTTTTTTTTTAAGATTGATGATGGGATTCTATGCTTTTAGATTGTGGACTATTTAATATGCGTCGTATAAGTAATGTACAATGTTGCTTTCCGGATTCTTATTATAGTCTTCTGCACGTATAAAACTTTAGTGGATTTGGTATCTTATCATGAAGCATAGATATTTTGCTTTCTCATACTTCCTATTCTAAGTTGTATTAATGTTGCTGATCCCAGAAAACTTTTTCTTGCTTGAAGTTATTGATAACTCGTTATTATATCGTTTCCTTCTTTATAGCCACTCAGTTGCATATATACATATATATTTCTGGTGCTTGCAGTTCTACGATCTATTAAATATTTTCGAGCTTAATGGACTTCCTTCAGAAGAGAATCCATATCTGTTTAATGGTGACTTTGTGGATAGAGGATCATTTTCTTTGGAGGTCATCCTCACATTATTTGCTTTTAAGTGCATGGCTCCTTCAGGTAAACCCTTTCTAGGCTTGTGCTTCCAATATCCAGTCTCAGCTTTTTCTATAGGCTTTTTTTATTTATAGTGACAGTCCAATATATAACTGGTTTTAAATTGTGATTTGTTCTGATAGAACTATAGATTATCCATATTATCGTTTCAGTTTAGAGGTCTTGTCCATGCACATTTAATTCTGCAAGATATCTTTCTGATATAATATGTTAATTTAATTTCTTAACTGATCTCAATGGATAGCAATGTTCATCAAGAGCTTTGTTTGAGGATCTCTTTATTGTTTTGATGTTAATGGCTTTAAGCTTGTTGCCATTTTTTAGTATCTTTATTCTCAACACGTGCACTGTTCAATTTGTATGGAAGGACTGTTTATATAGTTTGCTAAAATGAACATTAATTGGTGTTTTTTATTTTATGCTTCCATGATTTTGATTGCTGATCCGTTATGTGTTAGCTAATAGTAGTTCCATTTTCTTGATGTATAATTACATGCTTGGAAAATATTCAGCTATATATCTCGCCAGAGGAAATCACGAGAGCAAGAGCATGAATAAGATATATGGTTTTGAGGGCGAGGTCCGCTCCAAGTTGAGCGAAACATTTGTGGAACTCTTCACAGAGGTGTTCTGTTGTTTACCATTGGCTCATGTCCTGAATGGAAAGGTTTTTGTAGTTCATGGAGGTCTTTTTAGTGTTGATGGGGTA
This sequence comes from Dipteronia dyeriana, assembly GCA_032871835.1. Lineage (NCBI taxonomy): Eukaryota > Viridiplantae > Streptophyta > Magnoliopsida > Sapindales > Sapindaceae > Dipteronia > Dipteronia dyeriana. The sequence continues at coordinate 126,270 of CM065299.1, read as the reverse complement.
AAACTCTCTGATATTAAAGCAATCGATCGATTTTGCGAGCCTCCTGAAGAAGGTACGAGGCATAATTGTTTTTAATGTTTAATAAATTGGCTCTCTCATGCTTATATTTTGCCATCAACAATATTTATGCCTCACTCACGGTCACTGTAGCTTCAATTTTTTTCTTCTTTCGCATCAATAATTTTGTAGTAAAATTTGTATTGTATTCTTTATTGGTGCTTAAAGTAAGAATGATCTTCCTATTTAGTCGTCGAAGTTTAGAGTTTTGAAGAGAAAATTGAAAAAACAAAGATTGATGTGGCATATGTTGTAAAATGAGATATGGTCTGTTTATGACTCATCCTTTACTGTGAAGAAATTCATAGTTTATATATTCAGTAGAAAAAGTAACAAGACATCATTATCGGATTTTTTTCTATGGATAGACATATCATTAAATGGTATTTTCTTTTCCTCAAATATTTGAGTTCCTTATCTGATGTTTCTCATTTGCCAATGATTTTCGTTAGGATTGATGTGTGAAATTCTGTGGAGTGATCCACAGCCTATACCTGGAAGAGGTCCAAGCAAGCGAGGAGTGGGTCTTTCTTTTGGTGGAGATGTGACAGAAAGATTCCTGCAGGATAACAATCTAGGTAATCTTTTACTATTGTCAATACTTTTATTTTTCCATGTCAGTGGCTTCTTACACATGACTCGGTTGACAGATTTAGTTGTGCGATCGCATGAAGTAAAGGATGAAGGTTATGAGATTGAGCATGATGGTAAACTTATTACTGTATTTTCTGCTCCAAATTACTGTGATCAGGTACTTTTATCATGATGACTCTTAACTGCGATGTTGTTTAGACTTTATCATTTCAATAATGCTCTATGATCTGTAGTTTTTGAGCTTTTGTCATAAATTCATATCAAATCTGAGGGCATTTTATGTTTAAATTGGGAATTATGCGCACTCTAGAAACATAGGGATACGATGAAGTATCAGAGAAATATTTGACTATTAATTGTGGTATAGCTGCCTTCAGCAGTATCCGGCTGTGTAGTGGAGACTTTTAAGTCTTAACTGATGCAATATATCAGTGCGGGGGTACTGTTATAAGTTATAACAACATACAATCAAACAAATGTAGCATGTTTGGGTGTTGTACTCAAAATTCTTCTTTTTGTTTTTCTCATTGTCTGTAAATTGAATGTTGCAGATGGGTAACAAGGGTGCTTTTATTCGCTTCGAAGCCCCAGATATGAAGCCAAATATTGTTACATTCTCAGCTGTGGTCAGTAGCTTTTATTATTCTGTCATTCAATTTGCAAAATCTTACATGTGCTCCTTTGTCTTTAAATTTGAATATTTCCGTCTTGTCTTGCAAAAAATTGCAGCCTCACCCTGATGTGAAGCCGATGGCATATGCGAACAATTTCCTCAGAATGTTCTCCTAAATTATCAAATGTTAATGGAATGCTTTGTAAGAATTTCGCAATAGAAGATTCTACAGTTGAATTGCAATTTGTTTCTGGCAGCAGGAGGAAGTGCATATACATGATGACAACTGCAGCTTTGTTTAGATATTTTTGTTTTAAACTTTGGGTTCTGTTTCCTTTTAAAAGGAATAGTAATTTCTTTATTGTATTTGATGCAATTAGTTAGAAATTTGTGGCATCTTCATGCCACATATTTAACTGTGAATTTTGCAGTCTAGTCTAATGTTCGAATTAGAATATTAATTTAAGTTCTTGCATTTGGAAAGGCTTCTAAGTTGATGTTTTCTTCTCCCAAAATTTGATTAAAAAAACTTGCCAACTCTTTTCTTTTTCGAAATACAGCAATTGAAATATTGAATTATCTTGGGACATGGATAATTTGATCCGCATATTTGAGTAAAGTATTTAATTAGTTTTTAACAATTTCAGATGTCGCCAAACATTTTATTTTGATTTAAAGAACTAATTTTTGTTATATACACACAACACGCTTGTGGTGTTACGACCTCGAAGAGTTTGGTCATTTTTAAGCTGAATGAGTGTCTTTTTTACCACCAAACTATATAGGTGGTTTAGAACTAGTATTAAGTTGTCAAGATGTGCAACTGATTAATACATTGATTATTTCACTGTAAACACTAAACATTATAAGACTGATTTTTTTTTTTTTTTTTTCTATTATTGGGAAAGCAGGGTTAGAGTGCTGTCTGAAACATAATCTACTAATTTATCTCTTTTATTTAAATACTATCAATATTTTACGGTCCCGTAGTATAATATCTCAGGTGTTAATGAAACTATTTTAGTAAAACTTAAGGGTCTCAATTACCGGACATGCTAAAAACTCGGGTTCCTTTTGGATTTTCAAAAGAGGACTCCCCACTATCATCGTTTAATCAGGATGCGTATTTTCGTAATCGAAAGAGGTTGACTCTATACAATGGTAAGACTTGAAACTTGGTGGTTTCTCCCGCCGCAAAGGAATAAGCACTCTATGAGGGGCTGAAATGTCATTTTCTGTTCCTATTGTACCATCAGATTTTGTGTAAATGTGCCAAAATGCGTACGAAACCGTCGTTTTAAGTACCTCTGTGATATATGAAGATTCATTGTGAAATCATATCAGGTTGAGGACTTGAGGCTCACCGTTGAAACTTGGTCGTCGTTTTGCCATTTCAATTCCAGGTACCCTTTTTATTTTTATTTTTTTATAACTCTGGTATATTTTCTCGTCTTGTCTGGCTCTGTTTGGTCCCCGAGAAAAAAATCCCCGTTAATCGGTAATTCCATTTGCATTTGCAGTTTGAAATGAAACGACATGAACTAATTCTAATTCTTATTTGTTTTGAATGTGCAATAAAAAAAGGTGGCTTCGTTTATCCGGGGAAATGATTAAGATGTACAAATTTGACAGAAAATGATTACTGGTTGTTAGGTTGGATTCTTGGTGAACAAAACAATTTTTTTTTTTAAATGAAATAAATTTATAGTTAAAGTTCTGTTTTTTCGATTGTTGGAAAATTTGGCAGTGATTGTTTGTCCTGCAAAATTGTGAACTTTAATTCTTATACAATATTTGAAATTGGAAATGATTGAGGGTATGTTCATCAGTTCATGTAATGATATCGTTTTTTAGGTTGGTTAATGTTTTGTTTTTCTATATCAGTTTCCATTTGCGGCATTAATGGACTCAGACTTTGAATCAGTTGGGGTTGACTCTGATGAAGTCAATCCTGGACCGGTTGATAAATCTGTGCTTTATGATCAAGAGAAGCATGTCTCCTCAGCAGTTTGGGAGGGGCAGGTGTAATTTGCTGCACACTTTTTGTTTTTTCATTTATTCCGTTGTTATTTTCTTCATCATTTTGAAGTGTTTGTCAAATGCCTTAGGAACGCGGTGCCTTGAGATGTCATGAACACACTTCCAAGTTGGGAGAATGGCGACTCACGAAAAGACAATTGGAGTTGGTGGACAAGGCCGGATTCAGGTACCTGAGACTGATCCATTCCATTAGTCTAGATAACCCCTTCATCTCTGCATTAGTTGAAAGGTGGAGAACGGAAACAAATACCTTTCACTTCACTGTTGGAGAGATGACTGTAACCCTTAAAGATGTTGCGTTGCTGATTGGACTGCCAATTGATGGTGAGCCTGTTCTAGGTGTAACATATACCTCTTGCCAAAGGGTCTGTGAAATGTTTCTGGGTAGAGTACCAGAGTCTAGATACATGAGTGGTGGAATGGTGAAACTGAGCTGGTTGAAAGAATCCTTTTCTCAGTGTCCTGAAGATGCTCCAATGGAAGAGATTGAGTGCCACACACGTGCTTACCTTCTATACTTGGTGGGCAGCACTATTTTCTCCACCACCACGGGGAACAAAGTGCCTGTTATGTACCTCCCGCTGTTTGAAGATTTTGACAAAGCTGGGAAGTATGCATGGGGTGCTGCGGCATTGGCATTTTTGTATAGAGCGCTTGGCAAGGCCTCACTTAGATCTCAAAGTACTATTAGCGGTTGTTTAACACTACTACAGGTTTCATAAATTTCACTTTATTTTCTTTTTCCCCTTTTAGAGCTGTATGCTTGGCTCTTTTTTTTTTTTAATATTTGAAATAAAAAATGGGTAGGAAATTTGAATGGGCTGATTTATAAAGTTTTACTTACATGTTGCTATGTTTGGTGCTTTTGAGTAAATAGCTGACTTTGATTGATTTTATCTTAAGTGTTGGAGTTACTATCGCTTGAATATTGGCCGGCCAAAGCTCAAAGAAGACCCTGCCCGTGACCACTTTCCATTTGTACTTAGGTGGAAGGGAAAACAAAGTGGTGTGGCAGTGAAACATGACGTAGCTTTTTATCGCAATGCATTGGATTCCTTAAAACCTTGTGATGTAAGTTTGCCAGTTAATTATAGTATGTTACTTGGAATTAACAATTTGTTATAGTTCTATCCTTAAGTATATACTACAGTTCTATTTTCATGTGGGTATGGTGTTGATATGTAGGTGGAATGGCTCCCTTACAAGGATATTGATAGCATAGAAATACCAGAAAGTATTAAATGTAGTTTGATTCTTGGAAGGTCAAAAACAATGTTGATCTGTTTTGACAAGGCAGAAAGACACCTTCCAGATCGTTGCTTGAGGCAACATGGCATGTTTCCATCGATACCAAAAGATGTGCAGCAGTGGGAGAGAAAGAGTCGTGGAGTTGATAGTGGGGTGGACTTGTCTCTTAAAATGGAATCAGAGCTTAATGAATGGATTGACCGTCGGCTCAATATCGTGGGAGGTGATGATGGTGTAAAAGAAAGTGAATACATGGATTGGTATTTGAATATCACTCGTAAGTTTGTTGGGAGGCCTACACCAACATCTCAGTTCCAAAAAACAGTTAGGTTTAGGACCAAGAATAAAAGAATGGTAACCCTTTCACTCAGTCCATTAATGTTTTCACACTATTACAAGTGAAATAAATATATTATTGTTATTATTTTTTTTCTGTTCAACAGAGTGCTGGTTTGAGAAATATTGCATGCATAGCGGATGCATTTTCAACCAAAGGGTTGAATCCCCAACAAATTGAGTCAATTACAAGGATCAGGGATACTGCCCGTCATTGTTTGGGAGACCAAATTGGAGATGCAATTAGGGTGTCAACCACCCCTCACTTCGAGGATGGAAAAATGTTAGAAGAAAATCAGAGCATGGTGAGGAAGACTAGTGGGAAATGCAAGTCGAAGGATGATTTTATCAACTGTTATGAAGCTAGTGAAGACAGCCAGTCACAGTTTTTTGGTGCAACCATCGAGGATGAAAAGTTGCAGTTATGTCATGGTGATAGCGAGGTTGATCATTTACCGATTGAACCCGGTAAAAGGGTCGGGAGAAAGCAAAGTGTTAGAAGGAAACCTGTTGGGAAACGTAAGAAGGATGATTATACACAATGCCATGGAGCTAGCAGAGGTGATGAACCTCAGTTAGCTGGCAAGGTTGATCAAACACAGTTGTGTCGTGCCGAGGTTGATCATTCACAGCCACAACATGCAGATAAACTGATCAGTGAGACAGTTAATAACTTATTCCAGGAGGGTGGCGAGGATGTGAGCTTGCAACAATACCCTAGTGATTCACATCGACTCTAGAACTTTTTGATTTAGTTATGACTGACAGCCTAAGTTCAAGCTCACATCTTTGCGGTGATTCTTGCTGGGAACTTAGTCACTTTGATAATAGGTATATCTGTTGTATTCTGTATATTATGTATATTGTCTACAGCTTAAAGTGCACAACTGGTTTGTTTCAACTTTCAATAGCATTTCAATTATCATATAGTTAACTAGGTCAAACTAATGGAGACCACTAGAATTGTACTGGATTTGTTACTCAAAATTTCCCGAGTGGATATTATATGAATTAACATTTTATATTCTACCAAAAATCAGTTCCCAATTCTTTTCCATGTCAAAATTTTCCCTTCCGTTGGGGGTAGTACGTTTGAAGTTTGCTTCCAGACCTTTCCTTTGTTCCTAGTAGTAAATGTCTATATCTAGATGTTTGTGGTTGTCCATGTTTTCCGCTCAAAGTAGTGGTAAATCAGCAGTAAATCAAGCCATGCTCTCAAAAATTCTGGCCCTGACTGTTTTAAGGTTGGCAAAACGTTTTGTTTGTTTGTTTTTTTTAAGTAGCAGACCTATAAAACACAGCATTAATGTTCCTTACAAGATATATATATATATATATATATATATATATATATATGATGGATATATTGCTTAGAAAAGAGACTCTGATTTCGGATTCCTAATGTCTCCTCTTCACTGGCCGCCACACAACCTAGAATTGCCATCACTAGTAATATAACATTATAACATGTAACTATGTAAGACTGATAAGGACCCATTATTCTGTATACAAAACGTTAACACTTGTCTGGGGTAATGTAATTCATTTTTGAAATACCAGTCCATTGTCCTTTTTCCTCTTGAATAGTCACCACCAGCTATTTTTTACTTGCAGTGTAAAATTTGCACTGCTATTTGCTCCAGAATCAAAAGATTTCAAAGTTAAACCAAATTATGTTTCTTTGCTTTCTAGAATGGAGATGTGATCATTTGAACTTCATTTTGAAGCAGAGTATCAACATGGTGCATTTGGATCATTCACTTCAATACTTTGATAACTAAAGTTTTAACTTTAGCAGGTTTTTGCATGGCTTCTATTTCTATGTACATGAGTTTCTGTGATGAATTATTGTAAAGTAAATGGCTACTGTAAAGCTGAAAGCTCTTCTTATTGCTAATAACTTTTTATCTGAATTTGAGGCTGAAAGCAGACAAAGATGCAATTACTTTTCTTATGTGTATAGTTCCAATGTGTTGCTGATTGACATAAATGCCCACATTTTTGGGATTATTGCTCTAACCCTCTCCAACTGTTGAATCTCTCAGCACTTGTGACTGGCCCAATGCCCACTTCACCCTGGCTGTTGACAAATGTCCTTTGAATGGCAACCATTGTTCAAAATGGACCAAAGTGTATGCAGAGGAACAAACAATGTAGCTTTGTCCCCCATGTATCCCCCAAATCTGTTCCTCAACCATCCGTATCAGTTTCCACCTACAAAACATGAAGATGTTCATATATTTGAACTCTCACACAAATTATGACAGGTATTCTACGGTTGGATAATGCGATTTCAGTTGTTGAGAATGCATATACATCAGTACATGTATTGTTTGAGAAAATGAACAAGTCCTGTGTTCACCCCACACAACCAATTCCATGATTCCAAGATAATTTTTCATGAGATAAATTATGAACACAAAGTTGCCTGTTTATTATGTCTACATTTGTTATTGTAATTGTAATCATAGCTTCACAATGTTTGTTAAAGTGAAGCATGCCCCGAGATGGACCAACCAACCATTCTCATTCTCAAAATGTTTTCAATCTTGTTTTGATGACCCTACCTTGGCTTCAAATTCTCACTCATTTGTCATCACCTACTTATAATCACTACCCCACATATCACTTCAATCACTTCAATCACTTCTTTCCCCTACTCTGTCTTATCACTCTCTCTCTCTCTCTCTCTCTCTCTCTCTTCTCATGGTCATGGTTGAGAGTGATATTGCTCTGCACAAAACATGAAATGAAATTCACTTGTAAAACTATCCAAATTACAGCTGATGCAACTGATCATCAGACCTTCTCCATTCTTCATCACAATGCACTGTTCCTTGTCTCTCCCATTGATGCTTCTGCTTTTGCTTCTCTTCTCTTTCCCTTCTATTCTCTCTGTCTCTGCAACTTCAATTCCTCCCCATGCAAAGAAACCATTACCACCATCACCACCAAACAAGAATCTCCAACCCACCAACATGCTTCCATCAGAGGCTGAGACCCTTTTCAGGATCATGGAAATCATGTCCATTGATCACACCTGGAGAGCCTCTTACCCTAACCCTTGTAAACCTGGCTCTTCTTGGCCTGGAATAGAGTGCAAACCAGGCACAGATAATTACCTCCATGTCTCCAGGCTTGATTTTGGTATCAAACCAAACCCATCTTGCAAGGAAACTGCAACATTTCCATATCAAATCTTTGCTCTTCCTTATTTACAGTCTGCATTTTTCTTCAATTGTTTCACTCACACAGAGACCACCCTCTCTGTTTCTCCAGACAGACTCTCCAACTCTTCCCTTCAACAGCTCAGCCTCAGATCAAACCCTTCACTTGTTGGTCCGATCCCACCTCAAATTTCTTCTTTGAAGTTCCTACAAATCCTCACATTGTCACAGAATCGCCTGACTGGGCCAATACCAGTTAAAATTTTCAGCTTGGGTTCTTTGGTGCACCTTGACTTGAGCTATAATGTCCTGACAGGTACAATACCTGTCCAAGTTGGCAGTCTCAAAAGTCTTGAAGGCCTTGATTTGAGCTACAACTCTCTCACTGGGATCATCCCAAGCACGATTGGGCAACTGGGTATGCTTCAGAAGCTCGATTTGAGCTCAAACTTGCTCTCAGGTACCATTCCTGATAGCATTGTGAAGCTCAATTCATTGTTTTTCATGGCTTTGAGCAACAACAGATTGAGAGGTAACTTCCCAAAAGGACTGTCGAAGTTACAAAGCTTACAATACTTCATCATGGATGACAATCCTATGTTTATACCTCTACCTATAGAACTTGGTATGCTAGTGAAGTTGCAAGAACTTAGGCTTGCCAATTCAGGTTATTCAGGCTCCATACCACAAAGCCTTTCACAGCTCAAGAATCTAAGCACCTTGTCTCTTCAAAACAACAGATTAACAGGTGAAATCCCACTTTGTTTTGGCAATCTCTCTCACGTTTATCACTTGAATCTTAGTAGGAACTTGTTGGAAGGTGTTGTTCCTTTCAATTCAAGTTTCTTACAGAGGTTGGGCAGGAACTTGGACCTTAGTGAGAACCCAGGTCTTTGCTTGAGTCCAGCTGACGCATACAGTGTCAAAATTGGAATTGGAGTCGGCATCTGCGGCACCAACAAAAATGGTTCTTTGATGCATCCACGGAAGAAATCTCAAGCCCCCACCAGTCTTTCCAAATCATTTTTTCTCTTTGCTGTTTCTGGCCTGCATTATTTGTTGTTGTTTCTAGGATGATTTTAATACACTTTCTGTCTACTTATTATGCCTGTATTATTAAATTATCTTAGTGAATTTTATTTTAATTTATTGGTTTGATATGTTTTTTTTTTTTTCCAAGTCTTGGTGTCCATTTGAGTCCAAACAGATGCATTATATATGTGCTGCTGCTGCTAAGCTTGCAGAAAATTCAGGGTTTTCTGATACTCAACTATATTACTAAGATATAGCAGAGGCACTCTATGTAAATTTAAGTTCAGGTGTTCAGCAACAGTACTCTGTATTTCAGTTGGACTCTGTTCTGTTCTCAAAAGGGCTTCTGTCAAATTTCACACCTTCACAAGTTTTGGCAAGTTTGGAGTTTGCTATGAGAGAATTGTAATTGTGCATCACATGATTACAAGAAACAGGTGCATACTATTTGCTAAGTCTTGTAGGACCCTTTTGAGCTATTTTATTTTTATGGCTTTGTTATGCCTAATGAACTTGTCTTCATCTCCAAGCTATACATTTCATTGGGTTCAAGATTTGTAAAGATGAAGTGCCATAGAAAAGAAAAGATTCAAAAAAAAAAAAAAAAAATTGACCAAGTAAAGCAGACATTGTTCAACACTAGTGATCTTCCATAGCCATTCTACGTCCTTGATCTTCCATTCCATTCCATTAATGATTTGATTGAATAAAATTAGCCGTAAGTGATAACAAAACATTGTCTGACATTGTTTCTGATGGACATGCTAATAATGTGCTGTCCCATTTGTTCAATTCAATCAATGCCCTTCACAGTTTGAAACAAACACAGGTATCCTATATAATGATTCTGTTGCTTCAAAAGTGTGGACCAGAGATATTCCAGTAGGGCTTTGCATTTGTAAAAGACATCGAATTTGAAATTCTGGCAATGTATCTAGTTTGGTTAACTTTTAATATAGAGGGGCTTCATGAGTCATGAAATAATAGTAAAGATGATGGTATTGGGGACAAAGTCTGAAATAAAATTCAGGAATTGATAGAAATATATAAAAGGAAACAAAAGGAGTGGGGTTTGTTAGGACAATGAGTATAGTGGTTGATGAAACAATATCACCAGAAGCACACAGCCACACATGGAAAAATTTTGAAGTTGGAAAATATTTGATAGAGGAGAAATATAGCTGGATCCCACACTCCTTTCCTCTTACATTGAAATTACTTGACAATGCCAATCACTGTTTGTTTGTACAATTAACTGTTCTTTGTTCCTTTTCTACTCTCTTTCAATTTTATTTTTCTTTTTAACTCCTTTACACATCACCCTCATCAATTTTCAATCTGTATTCCTGGCCCATCATTCATGATGATCATGCATTCTTCAACATACAACAATTTTTGCTGTTAAGTTTCACAATGGAGAAACAGTGAAGATTTAAATGGATGGAAACCCCCCTAATAAGGTGGGCAACTGTTCAGAGAAGAATCAAATAAAATTAGGCTCTTAAAAAGAGGAAGAGAATAGTAGTATAAAAAAGGGCCGGCCGGTCCAGGAAGTTCACAGGCCGTGTTGGGCACGGCCCTTGAAGGAAGAGGGCCAGGCCTCGTGCAGGGCCGCGGTAGGAGGCCCGGCAGGTCTGCCCGCCTGGCACGCCAATCCGGCGTGCCAGGCCTGTCGGACCGGTCCGCCAGTCCATTCGGCTAAGCATTTAAAAAAAAAAAAACCCTCCAACGGCTGGAATTTTTTTCTAGCCGTTGGAGCTAACAAAATTTACAAATCCGCCCCTGAAATCTTTTAAATTACATTTTAACCCACAAATCAAATTTTTCTATAAATACTTCCATCCATTTCATTTTCCATTCACTCTCTCTATCATTCTTTCAATCTCTCATTCTCTAATATATTCTTCAATTCTCTAAACTTTTTCATTCAATTTGGTTATTACTCTCTCTATAAAATTCTCTACATTTTCCACCAACACACAAAATTTTAAAGGTACATTTTTGTTATTACTTTTGGTCTAACATATTCTCATAGTAAATTTATATGTTTATGTTTAGATTTGAGTTACATAATGAAAACATTTTTATTTAGTTAATTAGTTTATCAATTTTTGGGCTTTAATGTTAATATTATTTGTTTAGTTTATTAAGATTTTTAAGTTTAGTAGTAATTTTAATATTTGTTATTAGTAAATTTAGAAAGTTAATTTGTATTACTGAATTTAATTTTTGTAATAAGTAAATGATGAATGTTAAGTGTAGTAATTACGTTTGATATTGTTTTTTTTTCATAAATTAATTTTTTTTTAGTAGATTATGTTAGTAAATTTAAGAGTAGTGGTTAAAATCATCAATTTTATGTTAGTATATTATGTTAGTAAATTTATCAATTTTATTTGTAGTAGTGAATTTAAAATTTTTTGGTAGTAGATAATGATTTTTTTGTTTATTTAATTTATTTTTAAAGTTAATTAATTATTGTAAGTGTCGTATTATTTATAGTAATTATTGTTAGTAAATTAAGATTACTGTTAGTAAATATTGATTTTTAATTTGACTATTAACTACTATAGTGTTCATATATTTTATTCAGATAATGGATCCTAACCAGCAGCCTTATTTTCCGGACGGTTTGAATATGCTCAACGATGAATTTGATATTTCAGAATCGACCCATACTCAAGCGGAACCTTCTGGTTCCGGCGTTATACCAACATCACGTCCTAGAAAATTAACATCAGATGTGTGGTAATGTTTCAACATAGTCCAAATGACACTCCCAAACGGGACTTATGGCCTCGGAGCTAAATGTAAGTTTTGTCATAAGGATTATGCTACAAGTACGGGGGGAACCGAACATTTGAGACGGCATATGCACAAATGTATGCCTGCACATGGACAGGTAGACACTACAACCCAGACACAACTTCAACGGCACCCAGACGGGTCCGTTACGACGTGGCAGTTCGACGCCATGCATGCTAGAGAGTGCTTGGCACGATACATTGCATAAACTGATCAACCGATCAGTATTGGTGAGAGTCCATTTTATAAAGAATTAATCACATCTGCATATAACCCCTAATTTGAACCTGTTTCTAGAACCACCACTAGAAATGATTTGATACGATTGTTTGAAACCCAAAGGGATGACTTAGTTGCTGAAATACAGCATTTAAGTGTCTCTGTTGCATTAACTTCTGATATTTGGAATGCATGTTCCAAACAGGACTGTTTATGTGTCACATGACACTTTTTAGATTCTGACTGAAGGATAACAAAAAGAATTTTGGGTTTTCGTCCTATGGATTTTGCACATACCGCAGAAAACATTTTTAATGTCATAATGAAAGTTTTAGAAACTTATGAAATCATGCATCACATTATTTCAATCACATTTGATAATGCATCTGCAAATACTAGCTCTATTGCATTGTTTGTTGTAAGAAATATCCCGTAAGATGGAGGTTATTTCTTCCATCAACGGTGTGCATGCCATATTATAATTTTAGTTGTACATGCTGGTTTAAACAGGTAAGCAACCAAATAGATCGCATCAGAGATGCCATTTATTGGATTTGTAGTTCTAATCCTAGATTCAGTGAATTCAAGAGACATTGTAAATTAAACGGTCTCAAACCCCGACGATTTCAAACTGATATGCCGGTAAGGTGGAACTCTACTTATTTAATGTTGTAAAATTGTTTGGAATATGATACAACCATTACATGTTTTTATAACATGAAATTGGTCGAAATAGGACAACTTAGTCCAAAAATACTTACCACAGACGATTGGTATGTGTCAAAGATTTTTGTTCAATTTTTAAACATTTTTTACAATGTCACTGTAACTCTTTCCGGGGTATATTACCCCACATCTTCCCAGGCAATCCATCAGATAGTGGAAATGTCTGAACTGTTAAACAGTTATAGAGAATATGAACATCTAGACGCTGCAGTTGTTGTCATAGAGACAAAGTTGAAAAAATATTTGGCTAACATTCCTCCACTTTATGTCTTAAGTGCTATAGTAGATCAAATGGTTAAATTATCTGGTTTGGAAGTTTTGCTTGAGTTTATTGGTATTAATTTGTCAATAGATTATTCAGAACAAATTACTGACATTCGAACCAAGTTGTTAGAGATTTTTCATATTTAGGAGAGCAGGTTTGGCAATATTGACATCCCCCAATCAATACGACCGGAGACAGAGTCGAAGCAAACAAGTTGGAGCCTTCTGAAACGCCGAAAAAAAGACAAACCAGCAAGTACTTCTTCAGGGCAAAGATCTAGCCCATCTTCTTGTAGGTACCTTGAAGCACAGTTCGATGCTGTTGAAAACAAGGAAGAGTTTGATTTGTTGTTATGGTGGAAGACCTATCCGTACAGGTATCCAGTTCTGTCACACTTAGCATGTGACGTACTGGTTATTCCAGTGTCAACGGTGTCTTCAGAACAAGCTTTCAGCACTAGTGGACGCATAATTGAACCAAGAAGAAGCTGTTTGTCTCTAGAGATGGTGGAGGTACTAACATGCCTTTTGGATTTGGAGCATGCTAAAAAAAGGTTGCAAAATCTAACTGTAGATAAAGAACTTATTATAAATTTCGACAATCTATATATTGATGACCCTTCAGGTAGTGGCCAGGGCCAGAACTAGGTTATACTTTTACATATGTATTTATTATTTACTTGTAACTTGTAAAACGGTTGCACTCTTTTTCTCTTACCAAGTTTTTATCCCACTGGGTTTTTCTTGATAAGGTTTTTAATAAGGCAATCATGTAGATATGTAATACTGAATTCCATAAGTGAAAAATAAATCAATAATTTAAAAATTGTTCTTTCTCTTTATTCATTTCAAATCCTAATAATTGTTCGTTCTCTTCATTCATTTTAAATTCTAAACCCTTAACCATAAACCATAAACCATAAACCATAAACCATAAACTCTAAACTCTAAACCCTAAACCCTAAACCCTAAATCCAAAATAAACGTAATTTGAAAAAAAAAATTAGACCAAAAGACTAGCCCGACGGGCCGGCCTGGCACGGCCCGCCTGAGGCAGGCCTGCGTGCCGTGCCTGGCCTGGCCTGCTACTCCGGAAACAGGCCGGGCAGGGCTGGCCCACGACACCATAGCGTGTCAGACCCAGCCAGACCTGTTTCCACAAATGGAATGCCATATCATACCTAATGTATCGGGCCGGTCCATTTTTATACCGTTAGAAGAAAACATGCAATTGAGGTTGAGAAAAAAGAAATGAGTAAAGAGTAGAAATAATAATAAATGAGGTTCGTCGGTGAGTGGTGTAGTCACACCAAACTGCCATATTTGATGTAATTATCTGTGTGAAGCTATTGTCTTCACAAATTGTCATAAAAGGCAGTTTTGGTAACCAACTCATATCTGTGAAACTCGGCCTATAAGGGAAAAACATTGCCTTGTTTATGTTAAAAATGTCCTTGTGTGGGGACACAACATACATAACTATGTATAAATAATAATATTTAAAAAAAAAGAATGACAGAGTGCAGAGTCTGCAGTGGAGACAGCAACAATAAGTGTTTCTCTCTCTCTCTCCCTAGTAACCAAAAGTTGAGAAAGTTTCAGGGCCTCACGTGGTGAACCTGTACTATTTCAAGTACATACATTGCTTTACTAATTACTTCTATCTTTCTCTCTCTCTTTTTTGTCCAAGTACATACATCACGTGGCGTCATCTTGATAGTTGATAATTAATAATAGTTGATTTCATATTCTTTGAAATTTGAATGCAATCAGAGTAATATTATTGGTGGGGCAAATAGGGCCCACGCAATGGCCCACCAAGAACCAACCGGATCACCCACACCCACCTCGGCCATGCTCCCAATTTTTCTATTTTCTCTCAACCTCTCAAGCTTCCAATAAGTTTGCTGGACAAGTATATCAAGTATCGACACACTAGTTGGCTTGGCTGACACATTTTGAAGTATTCTATAATTTGTAAGCATCACTATTCGCATACTGACATTTTTTTTTTGAAGTATTCTAAAATTTGTTTGTTTCGTTTGGGTTTAACATCATATACTGTATTAAGATTTATGCCTTATTTACAATTCAATGCACGTGTAAAGATTCAAAGGTTGCGAATTGTGATGTATGCTAAGTGCTCGATCATATGCCTCAGAGAAGCAAATATTAGATGATAACTTCTACACCAACTGAACTTATATTTGATCAAAATTCTTACTTTTTGTCAAACATCCACTTATACGGTAAAACGGTGTTTTTTTTACTAGAATAATCGGATAGTTTTTGGTGGTAAAAAAAATGTCTCAAAAGTCTAGAAGTGGTAAAAAAAAATTTGGCAAATTGAAAATGTACAGCGACCTTCTCCGAAATGGGCGGCACCAAGTTTTGATCTTTTGGTCAAGAATTCGAGAGTGAGCGTGACTTCGTATCGAAGAGAATGAATTTGGGTTGGAGGATGGTGAGGAAATTACGAATTGTAAATGCCCGCAATGGAGCCTTTTTCAATGCGAGGTTCTTCTCTGATTCCACGACTCAGCTACCGCTTGCTTCAGTGACTGTGGATCCGTTTTCCAATACCACCAAAACTAACAACAACATCAACATAAATTCAACTTCATCGTCTTTAAAACATCTCGAGCTCGCCAAATTCGCTGCCATTGCTGATACTTGGTTCGTTATTCATTTTCAGTATTTGTTTTCAGTTATTTGTAATTTTTCTCCTTCTTCTTTTCAACTTATACATGCATGGTCTCTTTGTATCTCTTATTGTATGGTTAGGTGGGATTCTGAGCGGCCCTTTAAACCCTGCAAGACTTGCTTTTATCCGCTCTACTCTCTGTCGACATTTCGGGTATATTTTTCCTCTGTTAGTGCTGGATTCATTGCTTCTATTTGTGAATTGTCTTCTCTAATGTTGTGTCTTTATTCTTGAAGTTCAACTTGATTGTCACTATACCGATGACAGCTTCTTGTTGCAGGAGTCAATTGTTTGCAATGAGTGGAAACTCCCTAGAATGCTTAAACATTCTGTCTCGAAGCTTTTACAAAAAAAAATTAAATGTTAATAAGCTGCTGAAAATTTGAATACAGTGCATTGCTCCAATCATTTCTTCCTTTCCTTCTTGCGTATTCTGTCTTGCATGTATATCTTTGTATGAGGAAAATCTCAAATGTATAAAATGTCTTATCGTAATGCATTTGCTCGACTTGGGTATGATATATTAACATGCAAATGAATTTTAAGACCAATCTGCATTCCTTTTGTTTGGTACGTTCTCTAGCTTGTTAAATTTAAAATTGTCTGTTTTCTTCTATAATATTGAAAATTATGGCTTGACATGATTGCAATATAATGCAAGATTTTTCTAGAAGCATTCAAATTAAATAACGACGCTATATTGATGATTTATATTGCTAGTGGATGATAGGGACGGAGTAGTTAAAAATATACATTTCTACTAATAGATCAAGTACCTTTTATTGTCGTAAGGAAATACTTGAACTAGACCCTTACACTAAAACCTTTAGTACTTCAAAGTTTGATGCTTTTATCTGTCGTTGATTTGTTACATAGATGGAGATGAGGGTATTCTTAGATACAGAGGATACCCTATTGAGGAATTGGCGGAGTCTAGTTCTTTCTTGGAAGTTGCTTATCTTCTCAGTAAGTTTTTTTTTTTGGGGTCACATGGAAGTTTAACAGCATCTCTGGATTGTTTGATTCACTGTGATAATTTTTGGATTCAATTGTTGGTGTTGTTTTTTATTTATTTAGTGTATGGGAATTTGCCTTCTGAAAGTCAGCTGGCAGACTGGGAATTTGCTGTGTCTCGTCATTCAGCCGTGCCTCAGGGAATTTTTGTAAGCTTTTTCAGTAATTGTTTTATTTTTGGATAGTTGGGTGGGTCTATTGGTGTTTTCAATGATTTACAGACCTTGAAATATCTGTTATGTATCATATAAATAAAATGCATAATTTAACCTCTTTATATACTTTGATTTTGGAAACTTGTATACTTAAATATCTGAATACATTATTTATGCTTGTTATGTTTCTTTCCTACTTGATAATCAAATTTGAAAGTTTCTTAAACCAGAATGATAATTTTCCATGCATTTGTGCTGATGCTCTAATTAAATTTGGAAGTCCCTGATATTGGAAACTCCATTGTTTAAGCAGAAAGGAGGAATTTGAGGGAATGTTGATGAGTTTGAAATATATTTTTCTTATCAATAATAATTTGGACTGCATGTACTTTTCCCCTTAACAATCAGATGAAATACTCTGTTAGATATGATTTTGTTTTTAAGTATAGTAGATATATTTATCTCCGACTAGTTGGTATATACTCGTATTGTTTTTGTAGGATATTATACAGGCAATGCCTCATGATGCACACCCCATGGGTGTACTTTGCCGTGCAATGAGTGCTCTTTCCATCTTTCATCCCGATGCCAATCCTGCTCTCAGAGTATGTTCACAGTTTAGGATTAAGTTTCTAAAGCTTTTGGTTGAACTTTATGAAAAGACATGGATATTTCATTGTGGATCTTTGTTGTGAGAGGTTATAGTCTTTTCAAGTTTAAGCTGGTATATAGATTTTTCTGCGCCCCATATCTTTCAACAAAGTATACAAATGTTCCTCAACCTATATACGACCAAGTTAATTTGGTTACGTTGCTTTCAACTGCTGAAGTAATTTTTTAGGGGAAAAAAAAAGAAAAAGAAAAAGACCTTAGATTTATAATTTTCTTTACCTTTACTAGACACAAAGTATCTGTGGTGGTGAACGTACTTCTCAAAGCATTTCCGTCTTGTAGATATTTACGGTAGACGTAAACATGTTACAGAAATATCTTCCCAATTTCCTTCCCTTTCTTTAGTGAATTTATCAGGGTTTTATTCAGTGGAACACCTTAGCTTCTAAAGGGATTCATCTTTAAATCCTTTAGATAAGTTTTGATAGCATAAGGTGTGTTGAGTGACCTTTACAGGTCATGAACCCTTAATGCATCAAGATGTTTGTAGATAATTTTGTGTAATAATATGTGTCCGTTTTAAATTATTTTTCTATAATGCTATGAGACCTTCTAACTTTTGAATGTGTTTTATTTATCGTCTTAGGGCCAAGATCTTTGCAAATCAAAACAAGTGAGAGACAAACAAATAGCACGCATTCTTGGCAAGGTTTGCTCATTAATCTGTCTTTCTTCATTTACTTATCCTTTATTTTTCTTTGTTGTCAGTATTCGATTTTGGAAACTTGTATACTTAAACATCTAATTATTTGTTATTGCACTTTGAACAAGCTTACGGCGTTGCAATCTTCCAAATAAATACGTATAAAGCCATTCCTTATTTTGCAGGCACCGACCATTGCTGCGGCTGCTTATTTGAGGATGGCAGGGAGGTCTCCAGTTCTCCCTTCCAGCAACCTTTCTTATTCAGAAAACTTTCTATACATGCTTGATTCATTGTATGTTCTTCATCCATATTTTATTGACATTAATATATTGGTTAACTATGCAAATCCTTTCTGTAAAATCGCATGCTATTTGTTTTGGACCAAAGTTTATTTTTTTTTCTTCTTAAATATGAGAAAAAAAAAAGTTTAATTTTTTTTTTCTTTCTTAAATATAGATTCTGGGCACCTTAAAACTAAATAAGTTATCCTCTGTACTTGCAGAGGCAATCGGTCCCATAAACCCAATCCTCGACTAGCTCGTGTGCTGGATATTCTCTTCATATTGCATGCTGAACAGGAAATGAATTGCTCTACAGCTGCCGCCCGCCATCTTGCTTCAAGGTAGGCACCTTAATTGCTTGTTTGAAATTAGACGGCCCAGATTGATTTACCACATACCACTGACTATCTGCGGTGGTGTTGATGTATACACTTCTCTTGCTGGAGCTGTCGGGGCACTATATGGTCCTCTTCATGGAGGTGCCAATGAGGTATGCATAATATTGTATTTTATCATTGTAATGTAGTCTGTGACTAAAATTGGAAGCACTATTGCACTTAGCTGCAGCAACAATATGCTATTTCAGGCAATAAAGTTGTGCTCTTTCTTTCTCTAGTTCTTTTTCTTCTTTACCGTTCTCTGCTATTTCTGTTATTATAGGCTGTGCTTAAGATGCTGAATGAGATAGGTACTGTTGAGAATATTCCCGAATTCATTGACAGTGTAAAGAACAGGTAGTTGCTGCTTAATATTCATATCTTTTAGTCTATCTTTCTGACAGATCCCTGTGGCCTGATGTGTGCAGTATGTATTTAAGATTTTCTTTTTATAGCTTTTCTAGTGCTTATATACCCACTTCATTTTCAGGAAGCGGAAGATGTCCGGTTTTGGGCATCTTGTTTACAAAAACTACGATCCCAGAGCAAAGGTCATTAAGAATCTAGCAGAGGAAGTATTTTCCATTGTTGGCAGGGATCCTCTTATTGAGGTACTTTTCTGCTTTCTAAATCATGGTTAGCATGTCGATTAATACACAAAGGAATTAATCCAAATGGGACAAAACACGTTGACTGTTGTACGTCTGTTAGCATTAATCAATACAAGATCTTGATGGAAAATTTGATTAATAAATTATGAGCAGTAGCATTTATTTGCTTACAATTGATTACAAGATCTAGCCAAAAATTGAATGTAGAGCATAATTGTGCTAAGACAGAAAACTATATGTTTTTTTTGAGTTTTTTACCCAAGCAGTGTAGAGAGACTTTGAAATAAATGTAATCTAATTATGTTTTTTTCCTGGTTCACTATTGTTGTTTGCAATTATCAAGTGCTTATGCATCTATCTTTTACCGCAGGTAGCTGTTGCTTTGGAGAAGGCTGCACTATCTGATGAGTATTTTGTTAAGAGGAAACTATATCCAAATGTTGATTTTTACTCTGGGTTGATATACAGGTAGAAAAGAGATTTAACTGATTTTAATCTTTGTTGCCTCTTCTAAGTAGAAAAGTGGTTAATAAGTACTAAACTCTTTATAGGGCAATGGGATTTCCACCGGAGTTCTTCACTGTTTTATTTGCTATTCCTCGAATGGCTGGGTACTTATCGCACTGGAAAGAGTCCCTTGATGACCCTGACACAAATATAATGAGACCGCAAGAGGTTAGTTATTCAGTTCTCACTATATTTTTTTTATTTATTTTTTTGGGTTTCTTTTCCTTTGTTTCTTGATCAGCAAAATCAATTGTGTTAATTTCTTTAACCTACATATAATCTCTCTCTCTCTCTCTCTCTCTCTCTCACATATGTTTGATGACATTTGTCTAGTAAAGAACCTTGGATCTTAACTGTAGCACCAGGTACGTTCCCCATATGTGATCCAAGTGAGAGTTTGGAATTGGTTTAACGTAGGTCTTGGCCAAATCTTGCCAAGAGTCACAAGTTGTACTAGCTATATGCCTATATGAATCAACTTCTGCTTGATGGATGCACATCACAGAGCTGTGGGGAAGTCTGGTTAGATTGTTAGTGAACAATTTTTTGGTGCGGTTAGAGGAAATCAAAACAAATACACTCCTAATGGTTAAAGGATCAATGTGATCCAAGTTCAGTCCCCATATGTGATCCAAGTGCGAGTGTGGAATTGGTTTATCGTTGGTCTTGGCCAAATCTTGCCAAGAGTCGCAAGTTGTACTAGCTATTTATGAATCGACTTCTGCACATCACATACAGCTGTGGGGAAGTCTGGTTAGATTGTTAGTGAACAATTTTTTGGTGCAATTAGAGGAAATCAAAACAAATTCACTCCAAATGGTAAAAGGATCAGTGTGTGTTTTTCTATTAGGTAGTAGCTAAGTATATTTACTATGATCACTACCTTTGTGTACAGCATGAAACCATTACCAACTTCAAATTATTGTAGGCTTCCTGGATTTCATCTCTTCTTCTTATGCTTTATAGCATTTAATGATTAGTATTGGCCAGAAGAACGAATTCTGGTGAATGATTACCCTATAATGTTTTTGCATTGGCGGTGGTTCTATTTTTGTTCTTGATTTCTCTTATCTATGTTCATTCAGGTTTATACTGGGGTATGGATGACATATTATATGCCACTCAAAGAGCGGATGATATCAAAAGATGGTGGCAAGCTTGGTCAGGTGTAGGTTTCAAATGCCTCTAGAAGGCGGCTGGTTGGATCTGAGATATAGGTGTTACACTGGTTTCATGAATAACATTACCGAGAAGAAAAAAGTTAGAGAGTATTATTTGAAAATAAATGTACCATTGTCCTGGTTTATGTTTGAATCCTCAACAGTAGCAGAAAACTTTGAAGAATAAAAGTTGCTTGATAGTTGCGGAACAACTCTCATATGTGATTCTTCTACTTATTTTCCCATTAAATTAATAGTTTTTTCATTTCCCATATGGCGCTGCTGTATTGTTCTATTTATGGGGTAGTTTCCTTGTATTTTCGTGTTTGCAGTTTCTATTAATTGGTCTTTTCTGGGAATTCTATTATTTGTAGTACTTGTTCTTTGTTTCTTTATTAATTAAGAATGTCAACTGCTTCTGCTAGCCCCGAAGCAATGCCCGAATACAAAATGCACTTAACTCCATATGATCATATGCTTCCATGATACGTTCAGAAAGAAATAATTTCATTTTCCATCTTGAAATAAACTTGTGCAGGTCATCTGAAGCTGGAATGTAGGATTTGAGACCGCTCACACCTTGCATCTAGTCAGCGACAGATGATGATGATGATGATGATGATGATCCCGTAAAATTCAAGTGATCCATTCTATTTAAAGTCATGATCTAGACATACCCTTTTGATCAATATTCCACATAAAAAGATGGAGATGGTCATGTAAAATATGATGATTGCTTGTAGTCTTTGACATGAAGTTAAGGTTGATTTCTTGTATAAATAAAGAGATTGAACTCAGTTTGACTTTTGAGATAGTATAATTAGATAGGAAGTTGTAAGAAGTAAGCACTTCTATGACCTTTCTCAAAATTTAATCAATTTAATTTCCATTTTAGGGGGCTTCCAAGAAGGAACGTTCATGAGAAGGTGACTTCTGGTCTGGTTATCGGTCAATTTTTCTTTAGTAGGCACTAGGAATAGCAATGGGTTGGGTTCGGACGGATTTGACAAAATCCAAACCCAAACATACGACAATTTGTATCACCTAAACCCGTCCATGAACCCACGAAAATAAATGGGTTCGGGTTTCCCCCGCGGGTTTAGAGGAAACCCAAATCCGCTCACGAACCCATAAAACAAACGGGTCCACGGGTCAAACCCGTAAACCCACGAACCCGTCAATTATTATTTTTTTTGAAAAATATTTTTATATTATTTAAAAATATGAAAATTTTAATTTTAAAAACTATAATCGTTTAATATAGTAAAATTTTTAACTCATTTCAAATATATATATATAGGATAATTGAGAATTACAATTTAGAATGAGTGAAATGATTACATTTTATTCTTTATATAGTTAAAAATTGTTTTTATTGGAGTTTAAATTTATTATATTTTAAATAATAAATATTATATCATCTTTACTTAAACGGGTTCGCGGGTCATCCATGAGTTTATTTTCTCAATCTAAACTCACACCCAAACCAGCTGAGTTTTTACTATACGGGTTAGCGGGTCATAATTTCATCTTCCAAACCCGTTTCAAGCGGGTTAGGTTCGGACGAGTCCTACGGGTTTGGGTTTCATTGTCATCTGTGATAGATACACAATACAGATATATTTATAGCATATTAATACACATCACAATGATTTTACGGTGTAAATAAATATAACATCAATCATAATAATACACATAATATACTAATACACATCATTTAATGTTATATTGCTTACATGGTAAAATCGTGGTGATCGTGCATTTATGGCATACTCTTATATAATTATATCTATTAAGTACAATATCGGACAGATTGTTAATTGCGTAAAATGAAAATTCTGAATATGTGAAATAAAAAAATCTACTTTTATATTTGTTAACAACAAAATAAATAACATGAAGTCTAAACTTGTGTCTTTTCCATCGACATCTGACGTTGCTCGATGATAATATAAATAAATAAATAAATAACTTGTGCCTTCTGATGATATTTTTTTATCAATAATTTTTTTTATTTAAGAAACAAATCATTAAAGAAATTTAAAAAAAAATGCATGAATCGTCCATAAACTGATAATATATATATATATATATATATATATATATTAATAAATTTTTATATGTTATAATACTAATATTCTATAATATAATATGTATGGGAATCTTTAAAACCATGTCAAACAACACTAATAACACTCCTTCTAGGTTTTCTTCTGCTATCTCTATTTGACAAACTCAAACAAACAAAATCCAACACCTTGTTGAATATACTCATATCCCAGAATCTGCTCAGATCACTGAAACAACTCTTCCCCTGTTAAACCCTTATACTATATTTAAACGCAGTCGATCACTCTCTAGAAGAGTCACAGCCTTAGTCCAACATCGTTCTCCTCCAATAAAGGAGTATGTCTGATCCACTGCTTTAGACAATTGTCTAATTCCTGCATCCTCTACTGAACAATATGTTGACTTAGAAATTGGTCAACCACTTATTGATCAGTGGATAAAAGAATGATACTCTCATCTACACATTGGAGCTATCAGAATAATCCTTACCTTGCATGGCAGAAAGGATTACCAGTCACGGCCAGGATTGCCCTTCTCAACACAATCTACAAGCAGTATGAACACGCAATCATTGGGACGTGTCTCTCCACTTTACATACAGGAAGCATCTCTCTCACCTATTACCCCAACTTCAACATCCCACTCAGGGATCTGAATCTTCACAACTGTCTCAAGATTCAGCTACAAATTGTAGGAGCCCCTGTGATGCCAAACTCCTATATGGCAACGTTGCATCATCAGATTACTTACAGACTTCAAGATCATGCTCTTGATCTTCCCATTCCGGGACATACTGGAGATACCATCTTCATAAAAGCTGAAAGAGAAGATGAAGTTCCCACTATCATCCAGATTCCCAAGCAATTACCTAGAGAAAAGCTCACAGAAAGTATGCCTCTAAAGTGGATCACCAACTATGAGAAGGCTTTTAAAAACATCACTCCGATGGTTGCTGCTGATACCAAGTTCACTAGTTGGCTGACGGATCCATCCAGACTACTTATGAACAAATTGGTACCTCTGAGACAAACACCTCTGTCACTGAGACATCACCCAGTGCTCCTCCTGTGTTCCAAGTCCTCATGATCCGGCCTGTAACAACTGAAAAAGAAATTCCTATCCATCGTTTTGAGGCTGATGGAACTCCAATCTACACAGATAAGATCAACGGACACTTCATCTGGGACGTCGATCCAGAAATGTGTGATGCAGATTGTGAGTGCAGAGCTTGTTACAAACCAGAGAAATCATCCTGTAAACCAATTCTCTCACACAGAGATCCTAAGGACCCTCACAGTCCTTGGGTTGGTTTAAGACCAATCAAGAACAAATCTCTCCTTATCTATGATAGGGCACTTCAAATCTTGAAAGAGGAAGGGTTGCTGTTGGATGAACCAACAGAAAAATTGCTGCTACCTGTCCCAGTTCCTATTCCATGTTACATGGCCTCCAGTTATGATAAAGATTTTCCTCCCCTAGAATCTTCTTCAAATCCTGAAAGAAATATTTTTTCCAGGCCTTTCATCCAATCAATGGAAGTCTTGCCTGATGGATATCTTAAATAGCCTTCACAGGCTGAACAGGTCCTCAACTGGCATACTCGTAATGCCACTGTCCATAATAGAGTTCTTTGCTCTATTGACCAGAAGATAGACCAAGTCTCTCATCATGTTTCTCAACATGACCAACACCTTCAACATCTGGATTCTACATTACAGGATATGTATATAGACTTACAATCTAGAGCTTCTAGATTAGATGTTGATCTCCATTAGTATATCAGTCAAGGATATTTTGGCCCTGAATTTGATAGCAAGGAGAGGGAAATCAGACAACTCAGGACCAGATAGACCAGATAACAAGGGACCATTTTACCAGTACACCTTATATCCCGAGGCCACATCCCTTTTCCCCGTCCTTGATATTCCCTACTCAATCACCACCTCCTCCTTCCAGGCCTTCTGACATTCCCAGTTTTTTAAATCAACTGGAGACCTTTTCAGAAAATATCCCCCTTTACCTACAGAACAGCCTTCATCAAGCAGAACAAAGAAAACCTCTCCTCACAAAAAGAAATCACATGCACCTCACAAACGCTCACCACTAAACCATAGAAAACATGCTTTCTATACAACCCCTCGCCAATTTACATCCTCAAAATCCTCTGACATTCCTACAGAAACGGAACCCACAGAATCTTCTTCCGCTTCATCATGGGAAACATATTACTCAAATGAATCCATCAGATCAGATTCTCCAAACTATTCAGACCCTAATCCTTCCCAGATTTACCTGGCCACTATAACTAATCCCCAACCATCTACTCAGACAATTAACACCTCTGAATCTTTAGAAGAAACTTCTGAGGAACCAGCTCCTATGGTCGACGAACCACCATACCAAAGAAATAGAACACATCCTCTTCCACAGAAACATACAAATGGTCCCTGGTTTAATTTTGACGACATCGCTCCCCGACAATGGAGGAAACGAATGTCAGAAATGAGTGCATGGCTAGATCTACAAATAGCCAAAGGAGGTGACAATACAGAATCCATTCTAAGGGAATTTGTCTCCAGGTTCACTGGATCTCTCAGAGATTGGTATCAAGCACTTGGAGAATACAGACAACTACAACTGGTCAGATGTGGATATGTTTCTATAGTAACAGGGATAGTCTTCAGAGAATTTCTTGGGGACGCTTCTCAATTCTATAAACAGACCAGACAAGAGTTTTTCGAAATGAAAGTTTGCTCATTAGACAAAGGAGACATCGATTACCACTACAGAGGCATGTCTTTCAGATATCATGCACTAGGTGGAATCAACGATGAAACCTTGAGGCAGGTATACTTGAATTCTCTCCCCACAGAACTCCAAGGAGAACTTCAAAGATTAATCGAATTCTCAGGAAAGAGCCTCAGAGACATCACTTTAGGTGAAATTCACATGTTCACCCACACTGCTCTTGACAAACTCTGTGCCACTCAAAGAGTTTTTTCGAAAATGATCAGAGAAGGCAGAAGATACGATAAACATTATAAATTTCCTTCCACCTACCATCTCAAGTGCAACTCCAATGAGCATTGTAACTGCAAAACAAACAGGCCTTACAGGAAACGGTCTTCCAGAACCTAACCTAAAAAAGGGAAAGGTTCTTATAACCCCAGAAGATATAAATACTATAGGAAGAAGACTAGGAGATCATGGAATAAGTCCAACAAGTGCTTTGCCTGCGGTCAAGAAGGTCACTATGCTAAGCAATGTCCTAATAAAAGAACAAAATCTGCCAAGCTCATTCAACAGCTCAGACAGGTTGCAGAGGACATTCCCTCGGATGCCTACATCGAATCTTTCTTCTCTGAGCAGAAAGATGTCAACCAGTTGACCTCTTTTATGATTCAAGACTCAGAGGATCATGACTCTAGTTCCTCAGACCACTCAGGCTATACAGATCCTGACTCTCCGGCCGAAGCCTACCAGGTCACCAGCAATGGGAATTCTGGCCCACAGATCAAAATTCAATTCTTAAAGACAAAATACTCCAAGCCAGTCCATGTCATTGCCTATTTTGATACGGGAGCCCATTCCTCTATGATGAACCCTAGCGTCCTCCCTGCAGATGCCTGGAAAGAAGAAACAAATCAGTTCCTAGCAGCAGATGGACAACTTTTCAATACCTATCTGGTCTCCAAGAACAAGATTGGCTTACAGTTCTTCCCTTCCTTTACACTCTAGACCCATGTCATCGGAACTTCTCTTCCGGACAAGGATATCCTCATCGGATGGGACATTTACAGCCAGTCCAAATCCATCAGGATTTTGTCTCACGGGATACGATTCAAGAGGGAATTCAAACCCTTCATTGACATTCCAAAAAATTCCCCCCTTTCAATTATCAATCCAGATTTCCAAAAATCCAAGAAAAACTCTTGCGGTTCTGCACCAACAGTCATTCAGACTTCAAACATCCACACCCTCTGTGGAAAAATCATGACTTCTTCATAAAGCTCCTTTTCAAACTCAATGAAGATGTCAACCCAACAAAGGCAACTCACTCCGGAATGTCTCCATCTGACCTATCCTTTGCCACTGAAGAATGTGATGAACTTCTCTGACAAGGATTAATAGAGTCCACCTCTTCTCCATGGGAATGCCAAGCTTTTTACGTTGAAAAAAGATCTGACAAATCAGAGGAAAGAAAAGGCTCGTAATTGATTATAAGCCTATCAACCTCTTCCTCCAAGATGACAAGTTCCCTATTTCTAGAGCCAATACATTGTTTTCCCAACTTCTTGGAGCCACTGTTTTCTCCAAGTTTAACTTGAAGGGGGCTTTCTGGCAGATTGGAATCCATCCTGATGACCGGCCCAAAACAGCCTTTTGCCTCCCAAATGCCCAATATCAGTGGACTGTCCTTCCTTTTGGATTAAAAACAGCTCCCTCACTTTTCCAAAAGGCCATCACCCGGATCTTTCGTCCAATACTCAGCACGGCTCTGCTCTATATCGACGATATTCTTCTGTTTTCTCCAAACAAAGAATCTCACGATAAACTCCTACAACAGTTTTGCCAAATCATTGACAAATATGGAATCATGTTGTCAGATAAAAAGAGCTCAATTGGAGTCACTGAAATTGAATTTCTGGGCATGAGAATCAAAGACGGTTCCTATGCTCCTAGACCTCACCTAGCAAAACAACTTCTTGTTTTCCTAAATTCGAACCTCTCACAAAAGCAGATTTAACAGTTTCTTGGCATTGTCAACTACATCAGAGATTTTATTCCTCAAGCCAGCCATTACACCACCTGTTTGTCCAAACTTCTCAAGAAGGATCCCCCTCAGTGGGACATCTCCCACTCCGAAGCAATCGCACACCTCAAAAGGGTTGCTCAAAAGCCTCCGCCCTTGCATATCCCATCATCAGGACAGCTCATCCTGCAGACTGATGCCAGTGATCATTTTTGGAGAGCCATCCTCTTTGAAGAAATCAGTGGGACACGCCACTACTGTGGCCATGCTAGCGGACAATTCAAAGACGCCCAGAAACATTATCATACTATCTATAAAGAGATCCTTGCTGTAAAGAATGGAATTTCTAAGTTTGACTTTCATCTCATAACCAAAAGCTTTATCATAGAAATGGACAACTCATCCTTTCCTAAGGTGCTTGAGTTCCATAACAAGCTCCCTTCAAATCCCCAGCTCCTGCGTCTCAAAGATTGGTTCTCCATATACGACTTTTTGGTCAAACATATTAAGGGACACCATAACATCATTCCAGACATGCTTTCAAGACCTCATCAGATCACCCTACTTTCTCGGGTCGGACCTATCCCTTTGATTTACATGATATCTTCACAAGCATCATCCTCTACTGCTCCCTCTGCTCCACCAATGCCTCCTACATTCCCTCCAGAGTTTATAGCTACCTATCCACCAGGTCGTCTTCCCACTATCCAGCAGGTCCAAGATTTTGCAAAATTATATCTCACTCAGATCAACGATCAAGGCTGCCACCATCAGTTAGCCAACCCCAGCAAACCATTCCTTTACCCTTTTATTTCCCCACCTTTTTACTACTATTCCAACCAGGTGTTATGGTTTTTATGGTGTTTATCTGTTCTCCATCATCATGCCATAGTTTTCCCTCTCCAAGCATTATACGGTTTCGTCCAGAATCCAACTTCTTCCAACCTCCAAACCTTCCTACTATGGTTCAATCCTCTGTCTGTCTGGCGTACCGAGCTTACCAGGCTTATGGGCCATTACCATCTTGGGAAGATGGACCCCGAACAGGCCTCCAAAGTATGTTGCGTTTGGATCTTTAACAGGCCCTTCAAATATAATCCACATACCCAGCTTCTCTGGACCAGTAACATCTGCTACGAATGGGATACATCGTATGACTACGAAAGACTGTATCATACCAATATCCAGATCCCTCTTCTCAATTTCCATTGTGACGTTAACAATGACAAAACAGATGTTTTTTTCATCTTGCCAGACGTCCCGCGGGACCCAGCAAGGAGCTGGCACACTTTTTTGAATTCCTATCTTTTGGACTCCCAAGATCAGGCCGACACGTGGCCCTGTTCAATCTGTGGGGCCCTTGACTCAGATGATGAATATCACTCCACCTGCAATCTTAGCAGTCCATGACTGTTTGTCTTACCTATCTTTGTTTTATAATTATCAGAGTGTCTCCCAGCTGCCAGACCAACTTTTGCTTTCTTTGTTGTTTTGTAAAAATTATTAAGAAGTGTCGGCCACCGTTTTGGCCTTATCCTTTGTAAGATATGCTTGCCAGTAGTTGGCTCGATGAGGGTCTTCCTCTGTATAAGGAACCTCATCTCCTCCATGTAAAATATCAGAAAATTAAATAAAGCTTGTGAGTTTATATTCTTATGGCTTTCTAAATAGTTTTCTCTTCCTGATCTTCAGACAGTTCTATGTCTAAAACTATGATTCTTCAACATCCTAGTATGCTCTATGCTTGCCTCATATGAGGACCCTGCATATCAGAACAGATTTTTTTACTGATCTAGTATATTGGCTGGACACCCTGGACACATCCGGAACCAGAATGTTACTGGCTAGGATGAACTCAGGTTTAACAATGTCATGTACTGACTAGTTTTGGCTTATGATCTCCATCCATCTCTGATAAGTATCTGGCAAGTTAGTACTCTGATAAGGCCATTGAGGAAAGGCCGTCTGTGGGGAAAACGATGCCTTGGTTCTGTCTGTGAGATGGTAGTGGAGTTCAAACCATAAATGTAATAATATTTAATATATAAAATTATATATATATATATTAATATAAATTACAATATATGTAATAATATTTAATATATTTTTTATATATTATTATAATATGTATGTATATGTGTTAATATAATATATACAGTTCTATTTTTATTATATATTAATTTAAGAGTTTAGTTTTGATTAATTCATTTCTTGATATGTTTTTTTGAATTTATTTTTGATGTGTTACTTTTGTTTAATTTAAAAATTACAATACAAAAATTATATTGGTTAATTATTTAATCAATTTGTTTATAGTTGTAATAATATTAAACAAAATGTCAAAATTGATATTTCAAGTTTTGATAGTTTTCAGTTAATCTACCAGGCGTGTTTTATTCGTTTTCATTTTCAAAATACAACTTTCAGTATATGCTACCAGATGCGCTTTTAGAATTCGAAACTGAAACAAAAAATAATGCTTTCATTTTCATTTTTATTTTCAAAAAACAGCAACCGAAAAAAGCTTACAGGACAGGCCCTAAACTACCATTTTGTTTTACCCTAGGAACCACGGACACACCAATTTTGGATGATAACGCAGGTCGGGCACATATACGCGTGGGACACGTGTGCGTGTCCGTTGACTTTCCAACGAATTTGATTTTCGGACACGGTAAGGACACAGTAAGGATACGGCAGGGGACATGTTTGGGGCAATTGTATAGTTATTTTTTAAAAAAATGGGGTCAATTTTATAATTTTAAATAGTTTTAGTAAAATTATAAGTTTTTTTTTTTTTTAATTAGGGTTTCTTTCTTAGTGTGTATTTGATATGTCTTTTGATTAGTTTTTTTAAGCTAGAAGCTATTTTGATGGGTTTTTTTTAATTGTTTGGCAAAATTCAAAACCGTTTTTATAATGTATGAATTGTCTCCATTACCCTTGATAAAAGTCATTTTATGTCTATCTGGTAAAGTCCAAAATTTAGGCTTTTCTAAAAAGCTTTTTTTAGCTTTTTTAAAACATATGAATTATCTCAACTACCGTTTATAAATTTTAAATATTCCACCATACAATTATTTCATTAAATAAATTGTCATCACCCTTTTGTAATTTATATAACAAAAAGTAATTTTTAAAAATATATTGTCAACACTTATTTTTCATAATTTACACAACTAAAAGCCTTTTTTTAGAAGCTCTACCTATTAGAAGCTCTACTATAAAAAAAATCTACTTGAAAAGTCGTACCAAACACATTTTGGTAAATAAATGTGATGATATTAGTTTATTTTAGATGTTTTTTTGGAAATAAATTTTTTATTTTATTTTTTTAAACGAACAATTATATATATGAGATATGCTATACGTATATAGTATATACACACACTAAATATAATTATTCGTTTCAAAATACAAAAGAAATGGTTTAGATCAATAACCGTGTCTCCTTTTATTTTCTAGATTTGTTAGATCTGTAGCCTTAATCTTCTCATATATATATATATATATATATATAATGTATTTGAGATATGTTATATATATATACTCACTAAATATAATTACTCGTTTCAAAAAATTAAATAAAATATTGATTTCTATAAAAAAAATCTTAAATAAATTAATGTCATCTCCTTATTTATACCACTCATTGGATGGAATTTGATGGAATGACCATTATTGTTACACTTTTCGATAAAAATGACTATTTTGAAACAACTTTTCAATCTAATGGTCATTTTGTTAGTGTGTCAAAAATTTGATTGTCACAAAAATAATTACCTTGTTCATTGAAATGTTATTTAGATGTAGTATGGAGAATCATACCTCGGTCTTCAATAACGGCATTTGAGGTAAATAATTTTGTTTGAGTTGGGATCGAGATTTGTTGTCCCCATCTCAAACCCTCATTTAATTTGAGTTTTACGTATCTAAGGTGACACAACTCTAGTTGAAATGATGATAACAAGGACGTAGCTTAGCTGATAAATAGACAAATTTAAAGTTTTGATAAATGACTTCCAGATGAACAATTTGAATTCTATAAATAATGAAAGTTTTTTTTTAAAAAAATAATTATTCTAAAAAAAGTAGATATTGAAAAAAGAAAAAAGAAAAGTAGTTGAAATGACCGGTCACTTAAGGACCGGTCCTGTAAGCATTTTTCAGTTACTGTGTTTTGAAAATGAAAATGAAAATAAAAATAGTGTTTTTGGTTTCAATTTCGAATTTTGAAAACGTGTCTGATAGCATATACTGAAAGCTGTATTTTGAAAATGAAAACGAAAAAAACACATATGGTAGGTTAACCGAAAACTATCAAAAATTGAATATATCAATTTTGACATTTTATTTAATATTATTACAACTATAAACAAATTGATTACATAATTAACCAATATAATTTGTGCATTGTAAATTTTAAATTAAATAAAAGTAAAACATCAAAAATTAATTCAAAAAAACATATCAAAAAATGAATTAATCAAAACTAAACTCTTAAATTATAAATAAATAATTACAATATATATATATATATATATATATATTAATATATATACATATTATATTACATTATATCCTATATACATATAGAATATTTGATATATATTAATATATTAATATTATACATAAAATATATTATTATATATATAATAATTATAATATTATTAATGTATATATATATAGTTGAAAATAAATTATTATGAAATATATATATATATATATATATATATATATATATATATATAATATATAAAGAGTATTTTAGTAATTTAAAAATTTTGTATCGTGTTGTCCTAACTATATCAAACGTATACAATTAAAAGTTTATAAAAAATGATTATTTTAGATAAATAAAGTAAAAAATAAAATAAAAAACAAAAATAAAAACAAAAACAAATAACAAATATTTTATGTTTTTAAAATCTTTCCTTTCAACATTTTTTATTTTTTAAAAAAATAAAATTAAAAACGATTAACAAATTTATTTTTAAAATCATTTTTAAAAGATAAAAACCAAAACGAATCGAAAAACAGAAGGACGGGACCTAAAATAACACAATATCCATCCATAAGTCATCGTCGTCATCATCATCATCAGATATCTCAATTAAATCGCCTCTCCTCCTTTCCTTCTTCTAACTCTAAAGCATTAATGTGGGTCTGGCTACCATGCAACCATTGGACGAGGAAAAAAAGGCAATCCAACGGTTGAAAAAAATAATATAAATTACTAATTAAAAAACACAATAAAAAGGGCAACCTGATAATCAGGTTCTGACATGATCCTAAAAGGCCAAAACAAAATTATATAATACTAACCATTTTATTTAATTTTATAGATTTTATTTTTTAAAATTATATAATATTAAATTCATTATAAAAAAATATTATTACTCTCGCTGTTGTCTTTGTAAATATAACAATTACTACCATGTGACAAATTAAATATTTTGTTTAATATGCAACCGATTAATAATGTGTAAGACATTTGTCACCAATCTAAGTCTATTTGGTGTGTTTGGCACGAAGATAAGACAAGAAAAGTGGGGATTGGACGGGACTAGACATGACAGGATATGTTGGTCTATATTGTGTTTGGAAGGTCTGGATAGAACTGTTAACGGTGCTGTTATACATTTAATATTATTGAAACATGACATAATAAAATGTTTAAATGATCAAAATACCCCTTATATATTATAATATTATATATTAATATAAAATAATAACAATAACAATAATAATAATAATAATAATAATATGTTATATATCATTCTTTATATATCATATTATTATATATTAATATAGAATATTACATGTAATATATTTCATATTATAATATTATATATAATAATATAATATAATATAATATAATGTACATGATCGTAGTTGTTTGAAAATTTAAAGGGTAAATTGGTATTTTTGACATTTGTCCCATGTCTTGGGACAAATTGTCATAGGGTTTTGGGTGAGATAATTTTTTATGATTTTTATCTCACTTTATCCCGTTCTGTCTCATGCTAAGGACTCACCAAACGTAGGACAAAAATAAACCGATACACGTTGTATTGTCCTGTCCCGCGTACTATTGTCACCGATTAATAATGTGCAAGACATTTGACATCGATCTAAGCCTATACAGTACTATCTAGAGGCGTCCATGGTTCGGTTTTATGGAAAGGCCTAAACGTAACCACAGTTTGGTTCAGTGGTTCGGTTTTGGTTCGTTTAGGGTGCGTTTGACACGGAGATGGGACAGTTCAAGGTGAGACTAGACTGGACAGGACATGACAGAACATGTTGTTCTATATTATGTTTGGAAGTCATGGACAAAACTATAAACTGTATTGTTATACGTTTGGTATGGACGAGAGTCGAGACATGATGAAATAAGAGATTCAAATGATCAGAGTACCCCTCTTATATATATATATATATATATATATATATATATATATCATATGAGCAGATTGGCGTTTCAGAAACGACCAATCCAGGTACAGAAACACCCGCCAGTGCTCCTTCTGTCTTTCAAATCCTAACAATCCGACCCGTCACAACGGAACAAGAAATCCCCATCCATCACTTTGAAGCTGATGGGACCCCTGTCTATACAGACAAAGTTAACGGGCACTTCATCTGGGACGTTGACCCAGACATGTGTGACGCCGACTGTGAATGCAGGTCTTGCCACAGGCAAGAAAAGAGGTCCTGTAAATCCACTACCTCTCACAGGAAACCTAAAGACCCTCACAGTCCTTGGATCGGTCTTCAACCAATAAGAAACAAGCCCCTTCCCATATATGATAGGGCTCTCCAAATCCTTAGAGAAGAAGGCTTACTCCGGGAGCAACAAATTACCCCGGCCCCGATCCCATGTTTCATGGCCTCCAGCTATGACAAAGACTTCCCTCCCTTGGATTCATCATCAAATCCTGACAGGAACTTGTACTCCAGGCCCTTCATCCAGTCATCAGAAGTCCTACCTGATGGGTCTCACAAACAGCCTTCCCAGGCTGAGCAAGTCCTCAACTGGCACACCCGCAATGCATCAGTTCAAAACAGGGTGCTCCACTCTATCGACCAAAAGATAGACAAGGTCTCACACCAAGTCTCCCAGCAAGACAACCAGCTACAGCATCTGGACTCCACATTACGAAACATGTACACAGATCTACAGTCAAGAGTAGCCAGGCTAGATGCTGACTTACATCAGTATATCAGCCAAGGGTATTTTGGCCCTGATTTTGATAACAAAGAAAGAGAGATCAGACGGTTAAAAGACCAACTAGACCAAATAACAAGAGACCACTTTTTCAGCTCACCATACATCCCTAGCCCTCATCCTTACTCCCCGTCTCTAGTTTTCCCAACACAAACACCACCGCCTCCGTTAAGACCTCCTGACCACTCCCAGTTTTTCAAGTCGACCGGAGACTTTTTCCGGAAATACCCACATTTGCCTACAGAAAAACCATCAACTAGCAAAGAAAAGAAAACCTCCCAGAAAAAGAAGACTCATTCTTCTCATTACCCCCCTTCGGATCACCGTAAACAAGCCTTTTACACATCTTCCCGCCAACATTATTCCCCAGATACCCCCTCCACCGAGACAGAAACCTCGGAACCGTCCTCCACCTCGTCCTGGGAAACTTACCACTCTGACCAAACACCAGACTCCTCAAACTGTTCAGACCTTGATGATCTGACACAAGTTTTCCTGGCCACAAGAGCCGACCCTCAACCATCCACCCAGGCCATGAGTACATCATCAGAATCAGAAACCACTGAAGTACCTCATCCAGTAACCAATGAGCCACCTAACCGAAGAGACCAAGGGGATACTGTACAAGCACCCACCCCTTCCCCAAAACCTACTAATGGTCCATGGTTTAACTTTGACGAGGTCGCTCCCAGACAATGGAGAAAAAGAATGTCTGAAATGAGCGCCTGGCTTGACCTCCAAATTGCAAAAGGAGGTGACAACGTTGAAACCATCTTACGAGAATTTGTCTCTAGATTCACCGGATCTCTCAGAGACTGGTATCAAGCTCTCGGAGAATACAGGCAACTGCAATTAGTCAGATGCGGATCGGTTTCCATAGCAACAGGAATAATCTTTAGAGAATTTCTCGGAGATGTTTCCCAGTTCTATAAACAGACCAGGCAGGAGTTCTTTGAAATGACAGTATGCTCTTTGAACAAAGAAGACATTGATTTTCACTATAGGCGCATGTCCTTCAGATACCACGCCCTCGGTGGTGTCAATGACGAAACTCTAAGACAGGTGTATCTGAACTCACTCCCATCAGAACTCCAAGGAGAACTCCAGAGATTGATCG
This sequence comes from Dipteronia dyeriana, assembly GCA_032871835.1. Classification (NCBI taxonomy): domain Eukaryota; kingdom Viridiplantae; phylum Streptophyta; class Magnoliopsida; order Sapindales; family Sapindaceae; genus Dipteronia; species Dipteronia dyeriana. The sequence goes on along the minus strand of CM065299.1, from coordinate 89,871 downwards.
AGTTCTCAGGAAAGAGCCTTAGAGAGATCACCTTGGGGGAAATTCACATGTTCACCCACACTGCCCTAGAAAAACTTTGTGCCACTCAACGGGTCTTCTCAAAGATGATAAAAGAAGGGAAAAGATACAGCAGACACTGTAAATTCCCTCCAGATTACCACCTAAAGTGCAAATCCGATGAACATTGCAACTGCAGGGCAAACACACCCTACAGGAAGAAAACGCACAAGGCCCAAAACCCTAAAAGGTTTTCAAACTCCAGGAAGTACAAGTATTACAGAAAGAAACCAAGGAGGTCTTGGAACAAGTCAAACAAATGCTTTGCCTGTGGACAGGAAGGACACTTCGCAAAACAATGCCCAAACAAGAGAGCAAAATCGGCCAAACTCATCAGACAGCTAAGACAGGTTGCGGAAGAAATTCACTCAGACGCAGACATTGAGTCCTATTTTTCAGAACAAGAAGATGTCAACAAACTGACTTCTTTTATGATGTTCGACTCAGATGTCACCATCTCTTCGGATGACTCAGATAACTCAAGCCTCCCTGATCAAGACTACCCATCAGAAGCCTTCCAAGCCACCAGCAAGGAAAATGCAGGACCACAAGCCAAAATCCAGATTTTACCCACAAAATATTCTAAACCAATTCCTGTAATTGCCTATTTTGACACAGGAGCCCACTCCTCTATGATGAATCCCAATGTCCTCCCTCCAGACGCCTGGAAACAAGAGAGCAATCAGTTCCTTGCCGCGGACGGTCAACTTTTCAGCACCCATTTAATCTCCAAACATAAAATTGGGTTGCAGTTCTTCCCGTCCTTCACTCTTTGGACCTACATTATCGGAACACCCCTCCCTGACAAGGATATCCTCATCGGATGGGATATATACAGCCAAGCAAGATCCATCAGGATCTTACCTCAGGGTATCCGTTTTAGAAAAGAGTTTAAACCTTTCATTGACATCCCAAAATTTTTCCCCCTTTCAGTCATAAATCCAGACTTCAAAGAAATACAAGAAAAGCTCCAACTCTTCTGTGCCGACAGCCACACAGACTTCAAACACCCTCACCCACTATGGAAAAACCCAGACTTCTTCATAAAGCTCCCTTTTAAGCTCAATGAAGACGCCAACCCCACAAGGGCAACACACACAGGAATGTCCCCTTCTGACCTGTCCATGGCAACAGAGGAATGTCAGTCACTCCTCAGCCAGGGCTTCCTAGAGCCCACTTCTTCCCCATGGGCCTGTCAAGCCTTCTATGTAGAAAAAAGATCAGAGAAGGCCAGAGGAAAGAAGAGGCTTGTCATTGATTACAAGCCCCTCAATCTTTTTCTTCAAGATGACAAGTTCCCTGTTCCCAGAGCTAATACCTTGTTCTCTCAAATACCCGGCGCAACAGTCTTCTCTAAGTTTGATTTAAAGGGTGCCTTCTGGCAGATTGGAATACAACCACAAGACAGGCCCAAAACGGCTTTCTGCCTTCCTAATGCCCATTACCAGTGGACCGTACTTCCTTTTGGGCTCAAAACAGCGCCTTCCCTGTTCCAAAAGGCCGTTACCAGGATTTTCCAACCACTGCTCAACTCAGCCTTGCTATACATCGATGACATCCTGCTGTTCTCTGTAGACAAACAGTCGCATAATCAACTCCTAGCAAAGTTTCACCAAATTCTTCAAGAATATGGATTTATGCTGTCTGACAAGAAAAGCTCGATAGGTGTCTCAGAAGTCGAGTTTCTTGGCATGAAGATCAAGAATGGTGCCTATACCCCTGGACCTCACCTTGCCAGCCAACTCCTTGACTTTCCAGATTGCAACCTCACGTTAAAGCAGCTCCAGCAATTTCTGGGAATTATCAACTATGTTAGGGATTTCATCCCGCAAGCCGGCCGTTTCACCACCTGCCTAGCCAAACTCCTCAAAAAGGATCCCCCCCAGTGGAATACCCTCCACACTGAGGCAATCTCTCACCTCAAAAAGGCTGCACAAAGTCCTCCTCCCCTGCGCATTCCCTCATCTGGCCACCTCATCCTGCAAACAGATGCTAGCGACCATTTCTGGGGCGCTATCCTCATTGAAGAAACCCAAAACAGTCGTCACTACTGTGGCCATGCCAGTGGACAGTTCAAGGAATCCCAGAAGCATTACCATACCATATATAAGGAGATCCTTGCTGTAAAAAATGGAATTTCAAAGTTTGACTTCCACCTTAGGACCACTAAGTTTACAGTCGAAATGGACAACTCTTCCTTCCCCAAAGTCCTAGATTTCCGCAACAAGCTCCCACCTAACCCCCAGCTCCTTAGGCTTAAAGATTGGTTTGCCAGGTATGACTATTCAGTCAGACATATAAAAGGCCATCACAACATCATCCCAGACATGCTCTCACGACCACGGCCCGTCAACCTCCTCTCTCGAGCAGGCCCAATTCCCCTAATCTATATGGTGTCCCCTCAAGCCTCTTCATCCACGCCCCCACCCCCAAATCCTGGTTTTCCCCCAGAATTCATAACTACTTTCCCTTCAGGCCAGGTCCCTCACCCCCAGCAGATCCTAGCTTTTGCTAGTACTCACCTTCCTCTTTACCTATCACAGGTCAACATCCAAGGCTGCCACCACCAAGTAACCAACCTCAAGAAACCTTTTCTTGACCCTTTCATATCACCCCCTTTTTACTACTATACAGACCAGATGTTATGGTTCTTGTGGTGTCTGTCTGTCCTCCATCACCACGCCATGGTTTTCCCCCTTCAATCTCTTTATGGTTTTGTCCAAAGCCCTAGCTCAACCAACCTCCTGACCTTCCTACAATGGTTCAAGCCCCTGCATGCATGGCAGTCCGAACTCACTAGACTCATGGGCCAGTATCACCTCTGGAAGATGGACCCTGAACAAGCAGACAAGGTATGCTGCATCTGGATCTTCAACAGGCCCTACAGTTACAGCCCACATACCCGACTCCTGTGGACTTCCAACATCTGTTACGAATGGGACACCTCCTACGACTATGAAGGCCTATACCGTACCAACATCCAGATTCCTCTGCTCAATTTCCTTTGTGACGTCAACAATGACTACACAGATGTCATCTTTATTCTCCCTGACGTCCCGAGAGACCCCACAAAGAGCCTTCACCCTTTCCCGGATTCTTTCCTCCAAGATTCCCAGGACCCAGCCGACACATGGCCCTGTTCAATTTGTGGAGCCCACAATTCAGATGATGAATATCACTCCACGTGCAACCTCAGCAGCCCTTAGCTCTGCCGCCTGTTGCATCACCTTCCAGCTGTCCTTTTTCCCTGCTTTGTTTTGTCAGCCAGCTTTGTCGGCCAGCTTTACTTTTGCTTTCCAACTGTTTTATTTGATCGGTCCGCTTGTCTTCACTCGGCCGCTCTTATCCTTGTAAGATATTTTAGTCTGATCCTTATCTCTTGTTTCAGAGGTTGATCAGCCGTGTAGAACTCTCTTGCCTTTCTCTATATAAAGGGAAGGTCTACCTCTTTGTAAAATCAGAACGATAAGAAATAAAAGAGGATTATGTTTTCTATTTTGATGGCTTTCTAAACAGTTTCTCTCTCCCAACCTTCGACTGGCCCTGTGTCTGAAACCATGGTTCTCCAAGGTCCCAGTATGCTCTATGCTTGCCTCTTATGAGGATCCTGCATATCAGAACAGATCCTGTATACTAGTTTGGTATATCGGCTGGACACCCTGGACACATCCGGAACCAGAATGTTGCTGGCTAGGATGAACTCAGGTTTAATAAAGCCCCGTACTGACTAGTTCGGCATGTTGATCTCCATCCATCTCTGTCAGTATCTGACCGGAAAAGTACCCTGTTAAGGCCGAAGGATGGCCGCCAGTGGGGAAACCCCGGGTTTTGGTCCTTTCTGTGAGATGGTAGTGGAGTTCTAACCACTAGGGGTTATCTGAGTCATCCGAAGAGCTGGTGACATCTGAGTCGAACATCATAAAAGAAGTCAGTTTGTTGACATCTTCTTGTTCTGAAAAATAGGACTCAATTTCTGCGTCTGAGGGAATTTCTTCCGCAACCTGTCTTAGCTGTCTGATGAGTTTGGCCGATTTTGCTCTCTTGTTTGGGCATTGTTTTGCGAAGTGTCCTTCCTGTCCGCAGGCAAAGCATTTGTTTGACTTGTTCCAAGACCTCCTTGGTTTCTTTCTGTAATACTTGTACTTCCTGGAGTTTGAAAACCTTTTAGGGTTTTGGGCCTTGTGCGTTTTCTTCCTGTAGGGTGTGTTTGCCCTGCAGTTGCAATGTTCATCGGATTTGCACTTTAGGTGGTAATCTGGAGGGAATTTACAGTGTCTGCTGTATCTTTTCCCTTCTTTTATCATCTTTGAGAAGACCCGTTGAGTGGCACAAAGTTTTTCTAGGGCAGTGTGGGTGAACATGTGAATTTCCCCCAAGGTGATCTCTCTAAGGCTCTTTCCTGAGAACTCGATCAATCTCTGGAGTTCTCCTTGGAGTTCTGATGGGAGTGAGTTCAGATACACCTGTCTTAGAGTTTCGTCATTGACACCACCGAGGGCGTGGTATCTGAAGGACATACGCCTATAGTGAAAATCAATGTCTTCTTTGTTCAAAGAGCATACTGTCATTTCAAAGAACTCCTGTCTGGTCTGTTTATAGAACTGGGAAACATCTCCGAGAAATTCTCTAAAGATTATTCCTGTTGCTATGGAAACCGATCCGCATCTGACTAATTGCAGTTGCCTGTATTCTCCGAGAGCTTGATACCAGTCTCTGAGAGATCCGGTGAATCTAGAGACAAATTCTCGTAAGATGGTTTCAACGTTGTCACCTCCTTTTGCAATTTGGAGGTCAAGCCAGTCGCTCATTTCAGACATTCTTTTTCTCCATTGTCTGGGAGCGACCTCGTCAAAGTTAAACCATGGACCATTAGTAGGTTTTGGGGAAGGGGTGGGTGCTTGTACAGTATCCCCTTGGTCTCTTCGGTTAGGTGGCTCATTGGTTACTGGAGGAGGTACTTCAGTGGTTTCTGATTCTGATGATGTACTCATGGCCTGGGTGGATGGTTGAGGGTCGGCTCTTGTGGCCAGGAAAACTTGTGTCAGATCATCAAGGTCTGAACAGTTTGAGGAGTCTGGTGTTTGGTCAGAGTGGTAAGTTTCCCAAGACGAGGTGGAGGACGGTTCCGAGGTTTCTGTCTCGGTGGAGGGGGTATCTGGGGAATAATATTGGCGGGAAGATGTGTAAAAGGCTTGTTTGCGGTGATCCGAAGGGGGGTAATGAGAAGAATGAGTCTTCTTTTTCTGGGAGGTTTTCTTTTCTTTGCTAGTTGATGGTTTTTCTGTAGGCAAAGGTGGGTATTTCCGGAAAAGGTCTCCGGTCGACTTGAAAAACTGGGAGTGGTTAGGAGGTCTTAACGGAGGCGGTGGTGTTTGTGTTGGGAAAACTAGAGACGGGGAGTAAGGATGAGGGCTAGGGATGTAGGGTGAGCTGAAAAAGTGGTCTCTTGTTATTTGGTCTAGTTGGTCTTTTAACCGTCTGATCTCTCTTTCTTTGTTATCAAAATCAGGGCCAAAATACCCTTGGCTGATATACTGATGTAAGTCAGCATCTAGCCTGGCTACTCTTGACTGTAGATCTGTGTACATGTTTCGTAATGTGGAGTCCAGATGCTGTAGCTGGTTGTCTTGCTGGGAGACTTGGTGTGAGACCTTGTCTATCTTTTGGTCGATAGAGTGGAGCACCCTGTTTTGAACTGATGCATTGCGGGTGTGCCAGTTGAGGACTTGCTCAGCCTGGGAAGGCTGTTTGTGAGACCCATCAGGTAGGACTTCTGATGACTGGATGAAGGGCCTGGAGTACAAGTTCCTGTCAGGATTTGATGATGAATCCAAGGGAGGGAAGTCTTTGTCATAGCTGGAGGCCATGAAACATGGGATAGGGGCCGGGGTAATTTGTTGCTCCCGGAGTAAGCCTTCTTCTCTAAGGATTTGGAGAGCCCTATCATATATGGGAAGGGGCTTGTTTCTTATTGGTTGAAGACCGATCCAAGGACTGTGAGGGTCTTTAGGTTTCCTGTGAGAGGTAGTGGATTTACAGGACCTCTTTTCTTGCCTGTGGCAAGACCTGCATTCACAGTCGGCGTCACACATGTCTGGGTCAACGTCCCAGATGAAGTGCCCGTTAACTTTGTCTGTATAGACAGGGGTCCCATCAGCTTCAAAGTGATGGATGAGGATTTCTTGTTCCGTTGTGACGGGTCGGATTGTTAGGATTTGAAAGACAGGAGGAGCACTGACGGGTGTTTCTGTAGCTGGATTGGTCGTTTTTGAAACGCCAATCTGCTCATATGTGGTTTGGATCGAACCATCTGCCAACTTTGTGAACTTTGTTTCGGCTGCCACAACTGGTGTGGTATTTTGAAATGTTTTCTCATAGTTGGTGATCCAGTTCAGGGCATGATTTCAGTGAGCTTCTCTCTGGGTAATTGTTTGGGAATATATAACAAAAATACTATAATATTATATATTATTTGATATTATGATATATCAAATAGTGTAATCTCAAAAGCATTTTTTAATCTCAATAGTTTGAGTTGGGTTCATTGAAATTTTGTTTGGTTAATTACAGAGCTCTAGGAAATTTTTGTTTGTTTGATTTTCAAATTCAAAATTAAGGATTTTGCTTTGTATTGAAAGGTGGTGTAGATGTCGGTTGTTAAAAGTTTTGATTGTTTTGGGTTTTGAATTGGTTCTGTAGATAAAAGTGGTTGTTATTTGGTATTAGTGTACAGTATTTTTGCTGTTTCCTATAATTTTATCCAATGTTGCTGGCTGATATGGTAGACCAATATGGATCAAATGACCGAGCACAATAAGAGGTTTAAGCTTTGCGTCAAATGGTTTCTCAACAAGTTGATGAAAACCATAATATTCAGCTAGGATTATGAATCTTTTCTGATTATTAATTTCAACGAAACAAGAATCTGCACCGACTTCAGAGTGATATATAGATTTTCAGATTTAGTTTTTCTCATGATCAACACAAGGTGTCACAAGAAATGCTTAAATTAATTACAATTATGTGTGAGAAGATTAGAGAATTATATCAATTCTGGATTATATGCATGACTGATTCATTTTTCGTTTGGACCGTGATGCTTACCATATATAGTTCGTTGCTAACCCAATGTCTTTTTGTTGTGCATCTTAACCATTGACGCTTATATGTTTATATTCCATGCATCACAGGATAAGTTTATACGTGAGAAAGAAGAATTAGAAAAAGAAGTGAGACACATCAGAAATGAACGGAAAACAATCAGAAATGAACTGAAAAGAATCAGAGCAGAATCAAACTCCTTGAAGGTTTGTTGGAGTTGTTTTTACCATGAAAATGCTTATTTTATTTCTCTAGATGTCTGACTTATCATTTTTGGAAACTGGAAATTGTTGCCAATCTAAAGAATTCCCTTGCAAGTGCAAATCGTCAACTCATCGAGGGACAAGCATTGAGGAAAAAGCTTCACAACACTATTGTGGTAGCTCTCTCTTGCTCGCACTTTATTTACTGTATACACCGCTAATATGGTACTAATTTTTTATTTATTTATTTTTAATTGTTGGATCTAAAAGGGAGCATTCGGTTGTTCTGCCGAGTGAGACCTTTGTTACCTGATGAGGCTTCTGGACAGTCTGCAATTGCTTATCCTACATCAACGGAATCTTATGACATGAAAATTGATCTTTTACAAGGTATGGACATATTAGTTTCCCTCTTATTTCTGGTTCAAACTTGCATTCAATAATTCTTTTAAATTATTCATAACTTATTTAATTTTTTCTATATACAACCAGAGGAAAGATTTGATGTTTTATTTTAATGTTATTTTGTTGTCAGGATATCAGGAACATCGTTTTACCTTTGATAAGGTTTTTAATCATGAGGCTTCCCAACAAGATATTTTTGTAGAAATATCAGAGCCGGTACAAAGTGCCTTGGATGGTTATAAGGTGATCATGTTACCTTTACCTTGCCAGCTGAAATGTTTGTTTATAAGGTACTGATGTATTGTATTTGTTTGTTTATAAGGTACTGATGTATTGTATTTTTGGCAGGTCTGTATATTTGCTTATGGTCAGACAGGCTCTGGGAAAACATATACAATGATGGGTGGACCAGAAGGCTCAGAGCAGAGAGGGGTGATACCTCGGTCTCTTGAACAGATATTCCAGACTACCCAGTCCCTTTCTTCACTTGGTTGGGAATTCAAACTGCAGGTAACCACTATCCTACTATTTGGTTATTTTTCGTTGTGCTGATCAAACTTCTAACCATATGTTCTCAAACTTTGTAGGCATCAGCGTTGGAAATATACAACGAGACAATCCGTGATTTGTTGACCCCTGCATCAAACTCGGAGCGAAGACGCTCATTGCGAAAGCAAGAGTGTGAAATCAAAACTGATTCAAATGGGAACCATTGCGTCACTAACCGCAGGATTGTTGATGTTCCCAGTATAGAAGATATTTCCAAGGTTTTGCGGCAGGCTGCTCAAGCCAGGTAAATGCTGCTGCATTAATTTAGTTGTAAACGAAAGTTTAACTAAGTTTAAATGGAAATAGTCCTGTTCAAGATACAAAAGGATGTAGTGTGCATGTTATGGATAGGGGTTGTACAATGTTTTTACAACTAACCTAAATCAATGATATTTCTGTAAAATGTGTATACTGGGTACATCAAAAGTTTTGGAATAGTAATGCATCACAATTGATTCATTTGGTAACAAATAGATCCCAATTTAATTAGAATTGATTCCATTTGCAATTTTTTCAGGTCTGTAGGCAAGACACAAATGAATGAGCAGTCATCAAGTAGCCATTTGGTCATCACACTGCAGATATCTGGGGTCAATGAGGTACATGTTTTTGTAATGTTGTATTTGTGCGTGTTTTGTTACACTCTTGACCGTTTTTATGTTGACATTCTCTTGCTTTGTCAGGGCACTAAACAACAAGTGCAGGGAGCTCTAAACCTGATTGATTTAGCTGGAAGTGAGTTGACACACCAGAGTAACCAGCATAAGGAAACTAAGGTGTCTTTTTTTTTAAGTAACCATTTAGAAGTGCATTTTCTGTTTGAATCTTCAACTCAGCATTTCATATTATCAGTCTTCGGGTTTTTTATATTTTATACGATCATGCTAATTTTTTTTTACATAATCAGGCAATAAATTTGAGTTTGTTAACTTTGCGTGCTGTTATGAAAGCCTTGGTAACGAAGCAAAACCATGTTCCTTTTAGGAACTCAAAGTTAACACATCTTCTTGAAGTAAACTTTTTATAGAGCCGTCCAAGCTAACCTTCATATACATTTTCTATTTAACTCGAAGTTCATTTTTGAATGTGTGGATATCATTCTAACATCAATTAATTTTTTGAACAGCCTTTTCTAGACAACAACTGCAAGACCCTTATGCTTATCAATATCTCACCCGATCATTCTTCAACCATTCAAACACTGAACGCACTAAAATTCGCCAACGATATTAAGAACTGTGAAAAAAAGACGTTTTCGAAGTTGAGCGGTTTGAAATCACCCCCCCATGGTGATTCTTCAAGGTTGAGCGGTTTGAAATCGCCCCAGCGTGGTAATTCTTTGATGTTAGGCAGTTTGAAATCACCACGTTACTTGTAGTAAGGGATGATTGAATAGTCACCACCAGCCATTTTTTACTTTGCCTTGTAAAATGTACACTGTTATTTGCTCCAGAATCAAAGTTTTTCCAAGTTGAACCAAGTTATGTTTCTTTGCTTTCTAGAATGGAGATATGATCATATGAACTTCATTTTGAAGCAGAGTATCAACATGAGGCATTTGGATCATTCATTTGATAACAAAAGTTTTAACTTTAGCAAGTTTTTGCATGGCTTCTATTTCTTTGTTCATGAGTTTCTGTGATGAATTATCGTAAAGTTAATGGCTACTGTAAAGCTGAAAGCTTTTCTTATTGCTAATAACTTTTTATCTGAATTTGAGGCTGAAAGCAGACAAAGATGCAATTACTTTTCTTATGTGTCTGGTTCCAATGTGTTGCTGATTGACAACTGCCTACATTTTTGGGATTATTGCTCTAACCCTCTCCACTGTTGAATCTCTCTGCACTTGTGACTTGCCCAATGCCCACTTCACCCTGGCTGTTGACAAATGTCCGTTGAATGGTAACCATTGTTCAAAATGGACCAAAGTGTATGCAGAGGAACAAACAATGTAGCTTTGCTCCCCACGTATCCCCCAAATCTGTTCCACAACCATCCCTATCAGTTTCCACCTACAAATCATGAAGATGTTCATATTTGAACTCTCACACAAATTATGACAGGTATTCTACGGTTGGATAATGCGATTTCAGCTGTTGAGAATGCATATACATCAGTACATGTATTGTTTGAGAAAACGAACAAGTCCTGTGTTCACCCCACACAACCAATTCCATGATTCCAAGATAATTTTTCATGAGATAAATATGAACACAGAGTTGCCTGTTTATTATGTCTACATTTGTTATTGTAATTGTAATTGTAATCATAGCTTCACAATGTTTGTTAACGTGAAGCATGCCCCGAGATGGACCAACCCACCATTCTCATTCTCAAAATGTTTTCAATCTTGTTTTGATGACCCTACCTTGGCTTCAAATTCTCACTCATTTGTCATCACCTACTTATAATCACTACCCCACATATCACTTCAATCACTTCTTTCCCCAATTTTCTGTCTACTTTATTATGCCTGTACTATTAAATTATCTTAGTGAATTTTATTATAATTTATTGGTTTGGTAAGTTTTTTTTTTCCAAGTCTTGGTGTCCATTTGAGTCCAAACAGATGCATTATATATGTGCTGCTGCTGCTAAGTTTGCAGAAAATTCAGGGTTTTCTGATACTCAACTGAATTACTAAGATATAGCAGAGGCACTCTATGTAAATTTAAAAGTTCAGGTGTTCAACAACAGTACTGTGTATTTTCTGTTCTCAAAAGGGTTTCTGTCAAATTTCACACCTTCACAAGTTTTGGTAAGTTTGGAGATTGCTATGAGAAAGAATTGCAATTGTACATCACATGATTACATGAAACAGGTGCATACTATTTGCTAAGTCTTGTAGGACCCTTTTGAGCTATTTTATTTTTATGGCTTTGTTATGCCTAATGAACTTGTCTTCATTCCCAAGCTTTACATTTCATTGGGTTCAAGATTTGTAAAGATGAAGTGCCATAGAAAAGAAAAGATTCAAAAAAAAAAAAAAAAAATTGTCCAAGTAAAGCAGACATTGTTCAACACTTGTGATCTTCCATAGCCATTCTACGTCCTTGATCTTCCATTCCATTCCATTAATGATTTGATTGAATAAAATTAGCCGTAAGTGATAACAAAACATTGTCTGACATTGTTTCTGATGGACATGCTAATAATGTGCTGTCCCATTTGTTCAATTCAATCAATGCCCTTCACAGTTTGAAACAAACACAGGTATCCTATATAATGATTCTGTTGCTTCAAAAGTGTGGACCAGAGATATTCCTGTAGGGCTTTGCATTTGTAAAAGACATCGAATTTGAAATTCTGGCAATGTATCTAGTTTGGTTAACTTTTAATATAGAGGGGCTTCATGAGTCATGAAATAATAGTAAAGATGATGGTATTGGGGACAAAGTCTGAAATAAAATTCAGGAATTGATAGAAATATATAAAAGGAAACAAAAGGAGTGGGGTTTGTTAGGACAATGAGTATAGTGGTTGATGAAACAATATCACCAGAAGCACACAGCCACGCATGGAAAAATTTTGAAGTTGGAAAATATTTGATAGAGGAGAAATATAGCTGGATCCCACACTCCTTTCCTCTTACATTGAAATTACTTGACAATGCCAATCACTGTTTGTTTGTACAATTAACTGTTCTTTGTTCCTTTTCTACTCTCTTTCAATTTTTTTTTTCTTTTTAACTCCTTTACACATCACCCTCATCAATTTTCAATCTGTATTCCTGGCCCATCATTCATGATGATCATGCATTCTTCAACATACAACAATTTTTGCTGTTAAGTTTCACAATGGAGAAGCAGTGAAATAATTAGATTTAAATGGATGGAAACCCCCCTAATAAGGTGGGCAACTGTTCAGAGAAGAATCAAATAAAATTAGGCTCTTTAAAAGAGGAAGAGAACAAGCAAGTGAGGTTGAGAAAAAAAATGAGTAAAGAGTAGAAATAATAATAAATGAGGTTGGTCAGTGAGTAGTGTAGTCACACCAAACTGCCATATTTGATGTAATTATCTGTGTGAAGCTATTGTCTTCACAAATTGTCATCAAAGGCAGTTTTGGTAACTAACTCATATCTGTGAAACTCGGCCTACAAGGGAAAAACATTGCCTTGTTTATGTTAAAAATGTCCTTGTGTGGGGACACAACATACATAACTATGTATAAATAATAATATTAAAAAAAAAAGAATGAGAGAGTGCAGAGTCTGGATTGGCTCGTCCCATTAGGGACGGTCTGGCCAGTCCATTTCTGGAAACAGACCTGGCTGGGCCTGGCACGCGACGGTGTCGCGGGCCGGCCCTGCCCGGCCTGCCTCAGGCGGGCCGTGCCTATGTGCCGTGCCTATGTGCCGTGCCAGGCCGGCCCGCCGGGCCCCTCTGGAGGGTCGGGCAGGCCAGGCCTAACGGGCCTGGTCCGGAGGGTTAGTTTTTTGATCCAATTTTTTTTTCCAAATTACGTTTTTTTGGATTTAGGATATATGGTTTAGGATTTATAGTTTATGGTTAAGGGTTTAGAATTTAAAATGAATGAAGAGAACGAACAATTATTAGGATTTGAAATGAATAAAGAGAACGAACAATTTATTTATTTTTTATTTTTTTTCACTTATGGAATTCAGTAATACATATCTACATGATTGCCTCATTAAAAACCTTACTAAGAAAAACCCAGTGTGATAAAAACTTAGTAAGAGAAAAAGAGTGCAATCGTTTTACAACTTACAAGTAAATAATAAATACATATGTAAAAGTATAACCTAGTTCTGACCCTGGCCACTACCTGAAGGGTCATCAATATATAGATTGTCGAAATTTAGATTAAGTTCTTTATCTACAGTTAGATTTTGTAACCTTTTTTTAGCATGCTCCCAATCCCGAAGACATGTTAATACCTCAACCATCTCTGGAGACAAACAGCTTCTTCTTGGTTCAATTATGCGTCCACTGGTGTTGAAAGATTGTTCTGAAAACACCGTTGACACTGGAATAACCAGTACGTCACGTGCTAAGTGTGACATAACTGGATACCTGTACGTATAGGTCTTCCACCATAACAACAAATCAAACTCTTCCTTGTCTTCAACAACATCGAACTGTGCTTCAAGGTACCTCATAAGTTCGGTACAAGAAGATGGGCTAGATCTTTGCCCAGAAGAAGTACTTGCTGATTTGTCTTTTTTTCTTCGTTTCAGAAGGCTCCAACTTGTTTGCTTCGGCTCTGTCTCCGGTCGTGTTGATTGAGGGATGTCAATGTTGCCAAACCTGGTCTCATAAATATGAAAAATCTCGAACAACTTGGTTCAAATGTCAGTAATTTGTTATGAATAATCAATTGACAAATTAATACCAATAAACTCAAGCAAAACTTCTAAACCAGATAATTTAACCCTGGGATCTATTATAGCACTTAAGGCATACAGTAGGGGAATGTTAGCCCAATATTTTTTCAACTTTGTCTCCATGACAACAACTGCAGCGCCTAGATGTTCATCTTCTAACTGTTTAACAGTTCAGACATTTTCACTATCTGATGGATTGCCTGGGAATATGTGGGGTAATATACCCCGGAAAGAGTTACAGTGGCATTGTAAATAATCTTTAAAAATTGAACAAAATATTTGCCACATACCAATCGTCTGTGGAAAGTAATTTTGGACTAAGTTGTCCTATTTCGGTCAATTTCATGTTATAAAAACATGTAATGGTTGTATCATATTGCAAACAATTTTGCAACATTAAATAAGTAGAGTTCCACCTTACCGGCATATCAGTTTGGAATCGTCGGGGTTTGAGACCGTTTAATTTACAATGTCTCTTGAATTCACTGAATCTAGGATTAGAACTGCAAATCCAAGAAATGGCATCTCTGATGCGATCTATTTGGTCGCTTACCTGCTATAAACCAGCCTGTACAACTAAATTTATAATATGGCATGCACACCGTTGATGGAAGAAATAACCTCCATCTTACGGGATATTTCTTGCAACAAACAATGCAATAGAGCTAGTATTTGCAGATGCATTATCAAATGTGATTGAAAGAATGCGATGCGTGATTTCATAAGTTTCTAAAACTTCTATTATGACATTAAAAATGTTTTCTGCGGTATGTGCAAAATCCATAGGACGAAAACCAAAAATTCTTTTTGTTATCCTCCAATCAGAATCTAAATAGTGTACTGTGACACATAAATAGTTCTGTTTGGAACATGCATTCCAAATATCAGAAGTTAATGCAACAGAGACACTTAAATGCTGTATTTCAGCAACTAAGTCATCCCTTTCGGTTTCAAACAATCGTATCAAATCATTTCTAGTGGTGGTTATAGAAACAGGTTCATATTGGGGGTTATATGCAGATGTGATTAATTCTTTATAAAATGGACTCTCACCAATACTGATAGGTTGATCAGTTGATCAGTTTGTGCAATGTATCGTGCCAAGCACTCTCTAGCGTGCATGAGGTCGAACTGCCACGACGTAACGGACCCGTCTGGGTGCCGTTGAAGCTGTGTCTGGGTCGAGCCGGCCTGCCGGGCCTCCTCCCAACGGTCTGTCCTGGGCCAGGCCGCAGTCTGGCTTTCTTCCTTCACGGGCCGTTCCCAGAACGGCCCGTGAAATTCCTGGGCCGGCAATAATATGGAACGGCCCGTGAAATTCCTGGACCGGCAACAATATGTATCTCTCTCTATCTCTGTCTCTGTCTCTAGTAACCAAAAGTTGTGAAAGTTTCAGGGCCTCACGTGGTGAACCTGTACTATTTCAAGTACATACATTGCTTTACTAATTACTTCTATCTTTCTCTCTCTTTTTTTTTTCCAAGTACATACATCACGTGGCGTCATCTTGATAGTTGATAATTAATAATAGTTGATTTCATATTCTTTGAAATTCGAATGCAATCAGAGTAATATTATTGGTGGGGTAAATAGGGCCCACGCAATGGCCCACCAAGAACCAACCAGATCACCCGCACCCACCTCGGCTATGCTCCCAATTTTTCTATTTTCTCTCAACCTCTCAAGCTTCAAATAAGTTTGCTGGACAAGTATATCAAGTATTGACACACTAGTTGGCTTGGCTGACACATTTTGAAGTATTCTATAATTTGTTTGATTCGTTTTGGTTTAACATCATATACTGTATTAAGATTTATGCCTTATTTACAATTCAATGCACTTGTAAAGATTCAAAGGTTGTGAATTGTGATGTTTGCTAAGTGCTCGATCATATGCCTCATAGAAGCAACTATTAGATGACAACTTCTACACCAACTGAACTTATATTTGATCAAAATTCTTACTTTTTGTTAAACATCCACTTATACTGTAAAACGGTGTTTTTTTTTTACTAGAATAGTCGGATAGTTTTTGGTGGTAAAAAAAAATGTCTCTAAAGTCTAGAAGTGGTCAATTTTTTTTGTCAAATTGTAAATGTACACCGACCTCCTCCGAAGTGGGCGGCACCAAATTTTGAACTTTTGGTCAAGAATTCGAGAGTGATCGTGATTTCTTATCGAAGAAAATGAATTTGGGTTGGAGGATTGTGAGGAAATTACGATTTGTTAATGCCCGCAATGGAGCTTTTTTCAATGCGAGGTTCTTCTCTGATTCCACTACTCAGCTACCGCTTACTTCAGTGACCGTGGATCCGTCTTCCAACACCACCAAAACTAACAACAACATCAGCAAAAATTCAACCTCATCGTCTTTAAAACATCTCGAGCTCGCCAAATTCGCTGCCATTGCTGATACTTGGTTCGTTATTCGTTTTCATTATTTGTTTTCAGTTATCTGTAATTTTTCTTCTTCTTCTTTTCAACTTATACACGTATGGTCTCTTTGTATCTCTTCTTTTATGGTTAGGTGGGATTCTGAGGGGCCCTTTAAACCATTGCATGTCATGAATCCTACAAGGCTTGCTTTTATCCGCTCTACTCTCTGTCGACATTTCGGGTATATTTTTCCTCTGTTAGTGCTGGATTCATTGCTTCTGTTTGTGAATTGTTTTCTCTAATGTTGTGTCTTTATTCTTGAAGTTCAACTTGATTGTCACTATACCAATGACAGCTTCTTGTTGCAGGAGTCAATTGTTTGAAATGAGTGGAAACTCCTTAGAATGCTTAAACATTTTGTCTCGAAGGTTTTACAATTTTTGTTTTTAAATGTTAATAAGCTACTGAAAAATTGAAGACAGTGCATTGCTCCAATCATTTCTTCCTTTCCTTCTTGCGTGATTCTGTCTTGCATGCATATCTTTGTATGAGGAAAGTCTCAAATGTATAAAATGTCTTCTCGTAATGCATTTGCTCGACTTGGGTATGATATATTATCATGCAAATGAATTTTAAGGTGAATCTGTATTCCATTTGTTTGGTATGTTCTCTAGCTTGTTAAATTTAAAATTATCTGTTTTCTTCATTAATATTGAAAATTATGGTTTGACGTGATTGCAATATAATGCAAGATAGTTCTAGAAGAATTAACATTAAAAAAACGACGCTATATTGATGATTTATATTGCTAGTGGATGATAGGGATGGAGTAGTTAAACTACTAATAGATCAAGTACCTTTTATTGTCGTAAGGAAATACTTGAACTAGACCCTTACACTAAAACCTTTAGTACTTCAAAGTTTGTTGCGTTTATCGAACATTTATTTTTGAAAATGAAGAAAGAATTGGGCGTTACTTCTTGGTTCTTTTCTTATTAATGTATGGGTATGTACATAGCCATGGAATTCAATGCGTTAGGCACACGTACCATCTAGCTTCATACAATTAATTTCTGTTTGGATCATTATTGATATCAGTTCTGTCATTTTCTAGACCTTTTAATATTGCTATTCATAATACCATAAGGAATGAACAAGCCTTACGTAAGTTTGGGGTATGGTTACTTCTCATTCTTAAGGATCCGGTACAAATGCCTTTTTTTCTGCTCATCTCTTATGATAATGAATGGAATTTCTTTTCAATTGTATATTTGTTGGATTCTGATTAGTTTTCCTTTTTTCAGGAAAGATCCTAACTGTGCTAAGCCTTTTGAAGGACTAAAAATAGTTGATGTTGGTTGCGGAGGTGGGATTCTTTCAGAGGTATATAAACCTTTCTGGTATCTAGCAATGCTCTGATTTCTGATTGGTTGATTCCACAGTTTTTTTTTGTTTGTCAAAATTTTAGTTTACAAATTCAATGTTTGAAGGTTAACAATTGTTGGTGGGTACCTCTTTACTCACAAACCATTTGCTAATGCTCCCAAGTTTGTGGATATTGCTTTGTTCAAGTTCATACTTTTGTGTGGCTTTGTGCGTGCCTTTGCATGATTTATGGCTGGGAAGTTTTCTCTCGGTGTGTGTTAGTGTTAGTTTATTAGAAGTCAAGTGGCATCTTCGAATGAGAGTTGAAGGTTTCAGAAAAAAAGTGGGAGCTTCCCAGAATTTTGAACTGAACTCTCATGGTCTAGCAAATATTTCAACTCATATTAATTCACAAAACTTCAGAAAGCCAATCACTTGAAGTTAGTTTCACTCAGTTGTTTATGATCATTTAGTTCTATTAAGGCCATATAATATGTTGAATCAAATGCCATCACATCTATTTGTCTCCTCCAAATATATTTCTCTTTGTCCTTTGTCTTTTTGCTGCACATACAATAGCATGTATATTTAATATGGGACATTTTCTTATACATGTTTTGCCAATATCGGATAGCAATTGAATGGCAACGTCGATATAAATTTATTGGTTAGTAGATATCGTTCTGCCTGATTAGTTTAATTTGTTTGCTTTGATAATTGATGTTCACATTTCTTTTTAAAACGGTTTCCAGTGGATGGTGGTCTTTGGCTACTGATATTTTTCTTTTGCTTCTTCAGCCTTTGGCTCGAATGGGAGCTACTGTCACCGGCGTTGATGCTGTGGACAAAAATATTAAGATTGCACGCCTTCATGCTGTATGATCATTTCTTTAAATCAAGTTAAACCTTTGTCATTAAACTTAATATTTATTAAGTGCTAACTTTGGAATTTCCTTAATATTGGAACATAAATTACTGGTTTAATATTTATGTTGAAGGGTAAAATCATTTGGTTGATGCAGTTTGTGTTATAGATATTAACTTGTATATTTACTCACAGGGTTCGGACCCAGAGACTTCGACTATTGAATACTGTTGCACGACTGCTGGTATGTGCCAATTTTGGTTTATCTCCTGTGTTAGGTTAAGCTTTTTAGTAATCTCAATTCTAGCATGTATTTAAATCCTGAAGCTGGCTGGGCTTGCACACAGTTTTGTACTGTTGGTAAAAAACACAGAATCTCTGTTGACATCTTTAAGATATAAGAGAATTGTCGATAATTAATCACAATGATTGACAGTGATATTTGATACAATTCTTAACAGTGAGAATTTCACTGATATACATCCTCGATGACATAAGTTGTATTAGCAGTTGATTGTTCTGGTTTTGTCACTCCAATAGATCATAATTTTCTTATTTCCTCACTTTTGACCTATTATGAGCCGACTCTTCATTTTAGTCTTTTTATATTTACAATGACACTATACTAATACAATTTAATGGACAGAAAAGCTTGTTGAGGAACAGAGGCGGTTTGATGCTGTGATTGCTTTAGAGGTGCTCTCTCTCTCTCCCTCTCTCTCACACACACACACACACACACACACAATATATCTCTCTCTCTATGTACGTATGTGTACTTTTGAGATGATTGACGGAAAGATGTCCACAATGGTAATACTTAATCCATGTTTTGCTTTTTGAAATCTCAAGTCTATTAAATGTGTTTATCATTTCAGCCAATTTTGTTGTAAGTTGATCATTTTTACTTAAGGTAATTGAGCACGTAGCAGATCCAGCTGAATTCTGCAAGTCTCTGGCCGCATTAACTATTGAAGGTGGAGCTAATGTGATTTCGACAATAAATCGTTCAATGAGAGCATATGCAACTGCTATAGTCGCAGCAGAGTACATCCTCCGTTGGGTATTATTCTTTCGCCCAATTCAGCCCCTAGCATCTGTTGTTGATTTGCCTGTTAGAGCATATCTTGCAATCTTATATATTCTTTGTCTCGTTCATTCCTACCAATGTGTTTAACTTCTTAAGAATGATCAGTATCTCTAAATATCTTGATTATTTGTAAGATATTCACATTTATTATGTGTTGGCCTGAAATTTCCATGTCATTTGATATTTCATTGCAGCTTCCCAAAGGTACACATGAGTGGTCAAGTTTCCTTACACCTGAAGAGCTAGTTCTCATCCTACAACGTTCTTCGATTGATGTAAGCAGCGGAATACATATTCACTGATCCCTGCTTCATGCATTGATATTATTACCCTCTCCAGGCTTGTTTTTGATACTAATAGCATCGTGATTCGTGCAGGTGAAGGAGATGACCGGATTTGTTTATAACCCCTTGACAGGAAGATGGTCTCTATCCGATGATGTTGGTGTCAACTTCATTGCATTTGGTACCAAAAACACCCAGTGAAGATTTTGCTTTACAATCAATAGAAGTAACCTTGTAATGTTTTGAGCTTTGACTGTTGTTATTACGTGTAGTTGACATTAATAAGTGGGATTATTACTCTTTCTGTTAATTTTTTCCATTTTTGTAGTGATTACTTGGATTAGTTGAATATAAAAAGAAAAAAACAAAAAGAAGAATAAATTGGTTATCTGAATTCTGGAAAATTACAGAGAAGGGTTGATAGTCCCGAGAAATTTTCCTAAGTTATATTATCTTAATTCTTATCTGCTGTATCACCTTTGAGTTGGACCCACCATACAACCATTTAATTAACATTTCACAATCCTATAAGAAACAAGAAACACACTAGAGTTACGTTTTTCTTTGTCATGATTGAAGCTTCGTATCATTACGTGACCAAATCAACTACCTAATACTATCCATCATTAAATACTTTCTTCAATTTCTAATATTTTGTGTTCAAATTATAGATCCATGTTTAATTCAATCCAATTTAAATATATCTAAAAATTCCTTGATTTGCATATATCTTGGTGAATTAGATCTTTGTATTAACCAAGTCATATTTTTATTGTAATCTAGGATTCTAGATTATCCGATATATAATATATAAGTTACACGTGGCTTTTATATTTAAGCACGAGTATGGTTGACGAACGCAACAGATTTTCTCAGCTCCAGAGAGACCAGCAACACACGAAATCAAACCCAGCAATTTATTTTACATTGAATCATCAATCAATCAATCCAAATTCCAAAGGCTTTTGATCTATTCAATTCCCCAAAAACAATGCCATCAATGGTAGAATCATCGTCAACGAGCGCTCGTGGACGGTTGGCTGTTTTATCAGCTCATTTAGCTGCAGCTGCTGGGTTGAGCCAGGACACTACCACCACCGCCATCGACACCTTTTGCGTCTCCGCTCAGTCCACGGTGCCGCCACCTGGAAACCTCAGCGGCACGTTAACCGTCGTCGACGAAAGAACCGGAAAGAAATACCAGATCACTGTCTCCGAGGACGGCACCGTTAAAGCCGCCGACTTCAAAAAGGTTTTTATTGCTATTTCAATCATAAATTTCCTTATTTTTAATTTATATTTCGCGTTTGAAGGATTGGGTTGATTGAAAGTTTTGATTTTTCCAGATAACAACAGGAAAATATGACAAGGGATTGAAACTGTATGATCCGGGGTATTTGAACACGGCGCCTGTGAGGTCGTCGATTTGTTACATAGATGGAGATGAGGGTATTCTTAGATACAGAGGATACCCTATTGAGGAATTGGCGGAGTCTAGTTCTTTCTTGGAAGTTGCTTTTCTTCTCAGTAAGTTTTTTTTTTTTGGGGACATGGAAGTTTTACAGCATCTCTAGATTGTTTGATTCACTGTGATATTTTTTGGAGTTAATTTTTGGTGGTGTTTTTTATTTATTTAGTGTATGGGAATTTGCCTTCTGAGAGTCAACTGGCAGACTGGGAATTTGCTGTGTCTCAGCATTCAGCCGTGCCTCAGGGAATTTTGGTAAGCTTTTTCAGTAATTGTTTTATTTTTGGATAGGTGGGTGGGTCTATTGGTGTTTTCAATGATTTATAGTGAATGATCTTATACATTGAAATATCTGTTATGTATCATATAAATAAAATGCATAATTTAACCTCTTTATATACTTTGATTTTGGAAACTTGATAATTTTCCATGCATTTGTGCTGAAGCTCTTATTAAATTTGGAAGTCCCTGATATTGGAAACTACATTACTTAAGCAGAAAGGAGGAATTTGAGGGAATGTTGATGAGTTTGAAATATATTTTTCTTATCATTAATAATTTGGACTGCATGTACTTTTCCCCTTAACAATCAGATGAAATACTCTGGTAGATATGCTTTTGTTTTTAAGTATAGTAGATATATTTATCTCTGACTAGTTGGTATATACTCGTATTGTTTTTGTAGGATATTATACAGGCAATGCCTCATGATGCACACCCCATGGGTGTACTTTGCAGTGCAATGAGTGCTCTTTCCATCTTTCATCCCGATGCCAATCCTGCTCTCAGAGTAAGTTCAGAGTTTAGGATTAAGTTTCTAAAGCTTTTGGTTGCACTTTATGAAAAGACATGGATATTTCATTGTGGATCTTTGTTATGAGAGGTCATAGTCTTTTAAAGTTTAATCTGGTAAATAGATTTTTCTGCGCCCCCCTTCTTTCAACAAAGTATACAAATGTTCCTCTATATACGACCAAGTTAATTTGGTTAAATTGCTTTCATTCAACTGCAGAAGTAATTTTTTAGGGGAAAAAAAGAAAAGAAAAAAGATCTTAGATTTATAATTTTCTTTACCTTTACTAGACATAAAGTATCTGTGGTGCCGAATGTACTTCTCAAAGCATTTCCGTCATGTAGATATCTATGGTAGACATAAACATGTTACAGAAATATCTTCCCAATTTCGTTTCCTTGCTTTATTGAATTTATCAGGGTTTTATTCAATGGAACACCTTAGCTTCTAAAGGTATTTATCTTTAAATCCTTTAGATAAGTTTTGACAGCGTAAGGTGTGTTGAGTGACCTTTACAGGCCATAAACCCTTAGTGCATCAAGATGTTTGTAGATAATTTTGTGTATTTATGTGTTTTAAATTATTTTTCTATAGTACGACGAGACCTTCATAACTTTTTTATGTGTTTTATTTATTGTCTTAGGGCCAAGATCTTTACAAGTCAAAACAAGTGAGAGACAAACAAATAGCACGCATTCTTGGCAAGGTTTGCTCGTTCATTTTTCTTTCTTCATTTACTTATCCTTCATTTTTCTTTGTTGTCTGTACTTGATTTTGGAAACTTGTATACTATAACATCTTACTAATTGTTATTGCACTTTGAACAAGCTTACGGCGTTGAAATCTTCCAAATAAATATGTATAAAGCCATTCCTTATTTTGCAGGCACCGACCATTGCTGCAGCAGCTTATTTGAGGATGGCAGGGAGGCCTCCAGTTCTCCCTTCCAGCAACCTTTCTTATTCAGAAAACTTTCTATACATGCTTGATTCATTGTATGTTCTTCATCCATATTTTATTGACATTAATAAAACGTTTAACTATGCAAATCATTTCTATAAAATCACATGCTATTTGTTTTGGACCAGAGTGTAATTTTTTTTAATAATAAAAAAAAGTTTCAATATTTTTCTTAAATGTGGATTCTGGGGACCTTAAAACTAAATAAGTTATCCTCTGTACTTGCAGAGGCAATCGGTCCTATAAACCCAATCCTCGACTAGCTCGTGTGTTGGATATTCTCTTCATATTGCATGCTGAACATGAAATGAATTGCTCTACAGCTGCCGCCCGCCATCTTGCTTCAAGGTAGGCATCTTAATTGCTTGTTTGAAATGAGACAGTCACAGCCCAGATTGATTTACCACATATCTCTGACAATATCTGCAGTGGTGTTGATGTATACACTGCTCTTGCTGGAGCTGTTGGGGCACTATATGGTCCTCTTCATGGTGGTGCCAATGAGGTATGCATAATAGGGAATTTTATCATTGTAATGTAGTAGTCTGTGACTAAAATTGGAATCACTGTTGCACTTAACTGCAGCAACAATATGCTATTTCAGGCTATAAAGTTGTGCTCTTTCTTTCTCTAGTTCTTTTTTTTCTTTAACGGTCTCTGCTATTTCTGTTATTATAGGCTGTGCTTAAGATGCTGAATGAGATAGGTACTGTTGAGAATATTCCTGAATTCATTGAGGGTGTAAAGAACAGGTAATTGCTGGTAATGCTGCTTACCATTCTTATCTTTTAGTCTATCTTTCTGACAGGTCCCTGTGGCCTGATATGTGTGCAGTATGTATTTAAGATTTTCTTTTTATAGTTTTTCTAGTACTTGTATACCCACTTTATTTTCAGGAAGCGGAAGATGTCCGGTTTTGGGCATCGTGTTTACAAAAACTACGATCCCAGAGCAAGGGTCATTAAGAAGCTAGCAGAGGAAGTATTTTCCATTGTTGGTAGGGATCCTCTTATTGAGGTACTTTTCTGCTTTCTAATCATGGTTAGCATGTTGATTAATCCAAATGTGACAGAACATGTTGACTTTTGGAAGTCTGTTAGCATTAATCAATACAAAATCTTGATGGAAAAATTGATTAATAAATTTTGAGCAGTAGCATTTATCTGCTAACAGTTGAATACAAGATCTGGCCAAAAATTGAATGTAGAGCATAATTGTATGTATAAAATATTTCGTAAAGTGCTAAGACGGAAAACTATATGTTTTTTTTTTTTTGAGTTTTTTGCATAATCAGTGTCGAGAGACTTTGAAGTAAATGTAATCTAAGTGCGCTTTTTTACTTATTCACTATGGAATTTCTTAAATAGGTAAATGTTGTTTGCAATTATCAAGTGCTTATGCATCTGTATTATTCCACAGGTAGCTGTTGCTTTGGAGAAGGCTGCTCTATCTGATGAGTATTTTGTTAAGAGGAAACTATATCCAAATGTTGATTTTTACTCTGGGTTGATATACAGGTAGAAAAGAGATTTAACTTATTTTAATCTTTGTTGCCTCTTCGAAGCATAAAAATGGTTAATAAGTACGAAACTCTTTATAGGGCAATGGGATTTCCACCGGAGTTCTTCACTGTTTTATTTGCTATTCCTCGAATGGCTGGGTACTTGTCGCACTGGAAAGAGTCCCTTGATGATCCTGACACAAAGATAATGAGACCACAAGAGGTGAGTTATTTATTTAACTAGATTTGTTTTTTATTTTTTTGGCGTTCTTCTCCTTTGTTTCTTGATCAGCAAAATCAATTGTGTTAATTTAGCTCTCTTTCTCTCTCATACTTGATGACATTTGTCTAGTAAAGAACCTAGGATCTTAACTCTAGCACCAGGTTTTTTCCCCATTTGTGATCCAAGTGAGAGTGTGGAATTGGTTTAACGTAGGTCTTGGCCAAATCTTGCCAAGAGTCACAAGTTTTACTAGCTATTTATGAATTGACTTCTGCTTGATGGATGCACATCATACACTTGTAGGGAAGTCTGGTTAGATTGTTAGTGAACAGTTTTTGGTGCGATTAGAGGAAATCAAAACAAATACACACCAAATGGTAAAAGGATCAGTGTGTGTTTTTCTATTAGGTAGTAGCTAAGTATATTTACTATGATCACTACCTTTGTGTAAAGCATGAAACCATTTCCAACTTCAAATTATTGTAGGCTTCCTGGATTTCATCTCTTCTTCTTATGCTTTATAGCAGTAAATGATTAATGTTGGCCAGAAGAACAAATTCTGGTGGATGATTACCCTATGATTTTTTGCATTGGCTGTGATTCTATTTTTGTTTCTTGATTTCTCTTATCTATGTTCATTCAGGTTTATACTGGGGTATGGATGAGACATTACATGCCACTCAAAGAGCGGCTGATATCAAAAGATGGTGACAAGCTTGGTCAGGTGGCTGTTTCAAATGCCTCTAGAAGGCGGTTGGCTGGATCTAAGATGTAGGCATTACTCTGGTTTCATGAATAACATCACTAGAGAGAAGAAATAAGTTACAGAGAGTATTATGAAAAATAAATGTACCATTGTCCTGGTTTATGTTTGAATCTTCAACAGTAGCTGAAAACTTTGAAGAATAAAACTTTTAGGTTTTTTGTTGTTTGAATAGTTGCGGAACAACTCTCATATGTGATTCTTGTACTTATTTTCCATTAAATTAATAGTTTTTTCATTTCACATATGGTGCTGCTGGATTGTTCTTTTTATGGGGAAGTTTCCATGTATTTTCGTGGTTGTAGTTTCTATTAATTGGCCTTTTCTGGGAATTCTATTATTTTTATTACTTATTCTTTGTTTCTTTATTAATTAAGAATGTCAACTGCATCTGCTAGACCGTAATCGACATCATTGTATGCCCAAATACAACATGAAATGCATTTAACTCCATATGGTCATATGCTTCCATGTTATGTTCAGAAAGAAATAATTTCATTGTCCATCTTGAAGTAAAATTGTGCAGCTCATCTGAAGCTGGAATGTAGGATTTGAGATCAATCACATCTTGCTTTGAGTCAGTGACCGATGATGATGATCCCATAAAATTCAAGTGATGCATGATTACATGCTATTTAAAATCACATGCCCTTTTGGTCATGTAAAATATGAGGATTGCTTGTAGTCTTTGACTTGAAGTTTAGGTTGATTTCTTGTATAAATAAAAAGATTGAATAGTCTCAGTTTGATATGTGAGATAGTATAATTAGGTTGGAAGTAAGAAGTAAGCACTGCTATGACCTTTCTCAAAATTTAATCAATTTAATTTCCATATTAGGGGGCTTCCAAGAAGAACGTTCATGAGAAAGTGATTTCAGATCTGTTTACAGGTTAATTTTTCTATAATAGATATACAATATAAATATATTTATAAAATACTAATACGTATCATTACGATTTTACCGTGTAAGTAATATAGCAT
Organism: Dipteronia dyeriana; assembly: GCA_032871835.1. Lineage (NCBI taxonomy): Eukaryota > Viridiplantae > Streptophyta > Magnoliopsida > Sapindales > Sapindaceae > Dipteronia > Dipteronia dyeriana. The sequence goes on along the minus strand of CM065299.1, from coordinate 63,540 downwards.
CAATCATAATAATATACATACATAGCAAACTAATTTACATCATTTGATGTTATATTGTTTACATGGTAAAATCGTTGTGATTGTATATTTATAGCATACTCTTATATTTATTAAATACAATACCATATGGATTCTTAATTACTTAAAATGAAATTCTTAATCTTAATGTAAAACAACAAAACCATACTTCAATAGTTATTAAAAACAAAATAAATAACCTGAAGTCTCAACTTGTGTCTTTTCCACTGACAACTAACTAGAAGTGTAAATCGGTTTCGGATATCCGGATCTGATCCGATCCGAAAAAAAAAATAAAAAAATCCGGATCCGTATATATCTGTATTCGATTTTCGGATACGACATGTATAAAATCACTGTGTGGATTCAGATAATCTGAATCAGAAAAATATCTGAATCCGAATCCGAATAGAATCCGAAGTCGATCTGGATTTGATCCAAGTTCAATCCGAATCTAACTTCGACATCGAATCTGATCCGGTTATTATAATATATATATCAATTTTATAATAAGACATTTTTAATTAATTTTTAAAAAAGACCCTCACTGCACATACTTTATATATAGAACATTTTTTTATTTAAAAAACTCATTGTTTGATTTAAATTGTATTTTTTAATATTGTTTATAAAAAAAATCCGAATCCAATCCGAAAATTTTCAATGTCTAACTCTGTGTCCGAATCCGAAAAAAATACATATCCGATCCGGTATGAAATATCCAAATGGAAGACATTTTTTAGTGAAAATCCAATTCGAAATTTTTATGACCGAATCCGAAAATTCAAAAAATCCAAAAAAAATCAGATTATGATTATCCGAACCCGATCCGATTGACACCTTTATAACCTATTAATACACATGATTTGATGTTATATTGCTTACACGGTAAAATCGGAAATTAGAAGTACATACCTTGACACCTTTAGGGTTTCTTCCTTAGTGCTCGTTTGGTAGCGTTTTCTACTGACTCAAAAAATCCACGAACGTCTATTTGGATTTTTTAGAGCTGTTTGGTTGATCTTTTAAGAATATTAATTTTTAATCGAGTAGAGGCAGTAGAGTTTAAACCTCTAATAGATAAAAACTCATGGGGAGGTACTTCTCCAAATAGACATTTTAAAAAAAAAAAAAAGTCTACCAACCAAACAATTATATATATATATATATATATATATATATATTTTAAAAAAAACTCTATTTCTAATAAATCTACTACAAGTAGATCTTTTACTAATAAATGTTTTTCAAAAACTCAACAAAACAAGCTCTTATTCATCTGAATCATCTCTAGTTAATAAGAGAAGTAAGAAGAAGAAGAAAGAGAACGAAAGAAAAAGGAAAAACCGAAGAAGAAAGAGAACGAAAGCAGTCAGGTCACCACTTCATGGTATGTACTTCTAATTTTCGCGAAGACTTTTAAAATATATTCTCATTCTTCTTATCTTCAGACTTTGCAACTCTGCATGGTCAAGAGATCTTACAAGCTCCCTCTCCTTAGTTTTGCTCCTGGTCCAGAAACCAACAACAACAACCAAGACAATGCCATCAACATTTCTCCTTATCTCGTGACGACCAAGCATGGTCTGGGACGTCCCAAGAAGATTGGTGGGGCAACGGTGGGCTTGGGTGGCGTCTAGAAGGTTCCCATTGGGATTGGGAGGCAGCCTAAACGTTCTAAGAAACTTAAACCGATGAAGTCTATTAATGGAGTAGCCCTAATCAGTGCTTATGTTCAGGCCCAAACCCAACCGATGATGAAGCATGTGGACAAGCCAATGAGAAGGCCAGTGGGAAGATCTAAGAAGTCGAAGAGGCTTGTGGGGAGGTCTAGGAAGGTAAAATGATTTCTACTTGGTATTTTTTATATGAATTTTGGTGTTTTTATATGTTTGCTAATTGCTTACATAAAAATTATTTATTACTTATTTGCTTGCTAATCGTTGGCAACTTGGAATATTTCATATTTGCTAAAGATAAAATTTAGGTATCAAATTATAATGTAATGTTAATAATCTTGATTTAATGGTGTTTTAAACGAGCTAGGTGATAATATTGAAACCAGAGTATCATTGGCCAATCAAATGGTTTTTTTTTTAATATTGAAACCATAGCACCATAATATTGATTTAATGGTGTTTTAAGCGAGCTAGATGATAATATTGAAACCATAGTGGGGAGGCATAGGAAGGTAAAGAGATTTCTACTCAGTATTTTTTTATATGAATTTTGATGTTCTTATATGTTTACTAATTGCTTACATAAAAATTATATATTATTGATTTGTTTGTTAATTGTTGTCAACTTGAAATATTTCATATTTGCTAAAGATAAAATGTAGGTCTCATATTATAATGAAATGTCAACAATCTTGATTTAATGGTGTTTTAAGCGAGCTAGATGATAATATTGAAATTGTAATGCCATTGACCACCCATAGATATTAAGTTTAGATTATGTTGTGTTTTGAATTGGTTTTGTAGACAAATGAGGATGTGGAAGATATTCTCTCCAACAAGAGAGGGAAGAACGGGGCTAGTAGAACCGTGTGGAGGCCCAAGAAAGTAAAAGATTTTTACTTGATATTTGCTTACATATTACTTAATTGCTTGTTAATTGATGGCATATGAGTTGGATGTTTCTTATTTGCTAAAGATGAAATTTTTGTTTCACATTATAATGTAATGTTAATTATTTTGATTTAATTGTGTCTTATGCGAGTTAGGTGATAATATTGAAATTGTAGTGTCATTTGCCACCCAAATGGTTTTTTTTTTAATACAAAAACCATAGTACCATAATATTGATTTAATGGTGTTTTAAGCGAGCTAGGTGATAATATTGAAACCATAGTGGGGAGGCCTAGGAAGGTAAAGAGATTTCTACTCAGTATTTTTTTTATATGAATTTTGATGTTCTTATATATTTACTAATTGCTTACATAAAAATTATATATTACTTATTTGTTTGTTAATTGTTGTTAACTTGGAATATTTTATATTTGCTAAAGATAAAATTTAGGTCTCACATTATAATGTAATGTCAACAATCTTGATTTAATGGTGTTTTAAACGAGCTAGGTGATAATATTGAAATTGTAATGTCATTGGCCACCCACAAATATTAAGTTTAGATTATATTGTGTTTTGAATTGGTTTTGTAGACAAATGAGGATGTGGAAGATATTCCCTTCAGTAAGAGAGGGGAGAACGGGGCTAGTAGAACCGTGGGGAGGCCCAAGAAGGTAAAAGATTTTTACTTGGTATTTGCTTACATATTACTTAATTGCTTGCTAATTGCCGGCATATGAGTTGGATGTTTCTTATTTGCTAAAGATGAAATTTTTGTTTCACATTATAATTTAATGTTAATTATTTTGATTTATTGTGTCTTATATGAGTGAGTTAAGTGATAATATTGAAATTGTAGTGTCATTGGCCACCCAAATGGTTTTTTTTTTAATATTGTAACCATAGTACCGTAATATTGATTTATTGGTCTTTTAAGCGAGTTAGATGATAATATTGAAACCATAGTGTCATTGGCTTCCCAAATGGGTTTTTTTTTTTAATTAAGGTTTCTTTCAATTTTTCTTATTCATCTGAATGTCTGTCTTAAAAAAGTAGAAGAGGGTTTCCTTCACACACAAAAAAAAAGAGAAAGAAGAAGAGAAGGAAGTTGGTTTTAAGAAAGAAGAAGAGAAGGCTGACAGTGACACCGACGCTGATGAAGAGGAGGCCGATTGTGACATCGACGGTGACATACCTACTGTGACGCCTCTTCAAAAGGTATTTTTGTTCAAAATGCTTCTTCACTATCAGCCAATTTATTTTTGTTCAAGAAAATGATTCACGCCTATATTCAAGTCTATTTTCAAGTCTTCACTCTTCGAGCCTATATTTTTGTTCAAAATGCTTATTCACTGTCCATTTTTGTTCAAGAAAAATGAGATTTTTTTAACTGTTTAAGTGCTAGTGTAAATATGTAATTTATAAATTGTTGTATAAATATGGGTTTGTAAATTGTTCACGTCTTCAAGCCTATATATAATTTGTCAATTGTTGTATAAATATGTGTAATTTCTCTTTCCTAACAGCTAAAAGACTGAAGAAAAAGAAATCCTCTCAATCTCCTACCATGGATCCCCTCAGTGTACCCGTACCTTCATCGCCTCATCCTCCGCCGTAACCGCAGCAACCGTCTCCCCCTCAACCACCCTCCCCCTAATCTGATGTATCTTTATTCAACTGTTTGAACGTCTATATGAATTAACGAGCTTGATTTAATTATTTTTGTGTGTATTTGTGAAGATGATATATGCTGCAATTATGTCGTTGAAAGAGAAGAACGGATCGAGCAAGATAGCGATAGGGAAGAACATGGAACAGACCTACTCGAATCTTCGGGCGAATCACTAGACCTTGTTGACTCAACACTTGCAGCATTTGAAGAACACCGGGCATCTCTGCATGGTCAAGAGATCTTACAAGCCCCCTCTCCCTAGTTCTGCTCCTGGTCTAGAAACCAACAACAACAACCACGACAATGTCATCAACATTTCTTCTCATCTCGTGCCGCCAAGCGTGGCCTAGGACGTCCTAAGAAGATTGGTGGGGAAGCGGTGGGCTTGGGTGGCATCCAAAAGGTTCCCATTGACAGTGGGAGGCGGCCTAACCGTTCTAATAAGTTTAAGCCGATGAAGTCTATTAATGGAGTAGCCCTAATCAGTGCTTAGGTTCAGGCCCAGGCCCAATCGATGATGAAGCATGTGGACAAGCCAATGGGAAAGCATGTGGGGAGGCCTAGGAAGGTAAATAGATTTCTACCCAATATTTTTTATATATGAATTTTGATGTTCTTATATGTTTACTAATTGCTTACATAAAAATTATATATTATTGATTTGTTTGTTAATTGTTGTCAACTTGAAATATTTCATATTTGCTAAAGATAAAATGTAGGTCTCACATTATAATGAAATGTCAACAATCTTGATTTAATGGTGTTTTAAGCGAGCTAGATGATAATATTGAAATTGTAATGCCATTGACCACCCATAGATATTAAGTTTAGATTATGTTGTGTTTTGAATTGGTTTTGTAGACAAATGAGGATGTGGAAGATATTCCCTCCAACAAGAGAGGGAAGAACGGGGCTAGTAGAACCGTGGGGAGGCCCAAGAAAGTAAAAGATTTTTACTTGGTATTTGCTTACATATTACTTAATTGCTTGTTAATTGATGGCATATGAGTTGGATGTTTCTTATTTGCTAAAGATGAAATTTTTGTTTCACATTATAATGTAATGTTAATTATTTTGATTTAATTGTGTCTTATGCGAGTTAGGTGATAATATTGAAATTGTAGTGTCATTTGCTACCCAAATGGTTTTTTTTAATACAAAAACCATAGTACCATAATATTGATTTAATGGTGTTTTAAGCGAGCTATGTGATAATATTGAAACCATAGTGCCATTGGCCACCCAAATGGTTTTTTTTTAATTAGGGTTTCTTTCAATCTTTCTTATTCATTTGAATGTTTGGTCTTAAAAAAGTAGAAGAGGGTTTTCTTTACAAAAAAAAGAAGAAAGAATAAGAGAACGAAGTTGGTCTTAAGAAAGAAGAAGAGAAGAAAGAAGAAGAAGATGATGCCGACGGTGACACCGATGCTGATGAAGCGGAGGCTGACTGTGACGTTGACGGTGACATACTTACTGTGACGCCTCTTCAAGAGGTATTTTGGTTCAAAATTCTTCTTCACTGTCGGCCAATTTATTTTTGTTCAAGAAAATGCTTCACACTTATATTCAAGTCTATCTTCAAGTCTTCATTCTTCGCGTCTATATTTTTGTTCAAAATGCTTCTTCACTGTCCATTTTTTCTTGAACAAAAACATTTTTGTTCAAGAAAAAATGGATTTTGTTTAACTGTTTAAGTGCTTGTATAAATATGTAATTTGTAAATTGTTGTATAAATATGGGTTTGTAAATTGTTGTAAATTGTTCAAGTCTTCACGCCTATATATAATTTGTCAATTGTTGTATAAATATGTGTAATTTCTCTTTCCCAACAGCTAAAAGACTGAAGAAAAAGAAATCCTCTCAATCTCCTGCCATGGATCCCTTCAGTGTTCCCGTTCCTTTACCGCCTCATCTTCCGCCACAACAACAACAACCGTCTCCCCCGCAACCATCCTCCCCCTAATCTGATGTATCTTTATTCAACTGTTTGAACGTCTATAAGAATTAACGAGCTTGATTTAATTATTTTTGTGTGTATTTGTGAAGATGATATATGCTGAAATTATGTCGTTGAAAGAGAAGGGCGGATTGAGCAAGATAGCGATAGGGAAGAACATGTAGCATACCTACTCGAATCTTCGGACGAATCACTCGACCTTGTTGACTCAACACTTGCAGCGTTTGAAGAACACTGGACATCTCCGCATGGTCATGAGATCTTACAAGCTCCCTCTCCCTAGTTCTGCTCATGGTCCGAAAACCAACAACAACCAAGACAATGCCATCAATATTTCTCCTCATCTCGTGCCGACCAAGCATGGCCTGGGACGTCCTACGAAGATTGGTGGGGAAGTGGTGGGCTTGGGTGGCATCCAGAAGGTTCCCATTGGGAGTGGGAGGCGGCCTAACCGTTCTAATAAGCTTAAGCCGATGAAGTCTATTAATGGAGTAACCCTAATCAGTGCTTAGGTTCAGGCCCATGCCCAATCGATGATGAAGCATGTGGACAAGCCAATAGGAAGGCCCGTGAGAGGATCCAAGAAGTTGAAGAGGCATGTGGGGAGGCCTAGGAAGGTAAATAGATTTCTACTCAACATTTTTTTTATATGAATTTTGATGTTCTTATATGTTTACTAATTGTTTACATAAAAATTATATATTATTTATTTGTTTGATAATTGTTGTCAACTTTGAATATTTCATATTTGTTAAAGATAAAATTTAGGTCTCACATTATAATGTAATGTTAATAATCTTGATTTAATGGTGTTTTAAACGAGTTAGGTGATAATATTGAAACCATAGTGACATTGGCCAACCAAATGGGTTTTTTTTTTTAATATTGAAACCATAGTACCATAATATTGATTTAATGGTGTTTTAAGCGAGCTATGTGATAATATTGAAACCATAGTGTCATTGGCCACCCGAATGGTTTTTTTTTTAATATTGAAACCATAGTACCATAATATTGATTTAATGGTGTTTTAAGCGAGTTATGTGATAATATTGAAACCATAGTGTCATTGGCCAGCCAAATGGGTTTTTTTTAATTAGGGTTTCTTTCAGTCTTTCTTATTCATCTGAATGTCTGATCTTAAGAAAATAGAAGAGGGTTTTCTTCACAAAAAAAAAGGCTGAAGAAGAGAAGGAATTTGGTCTTAAGAAAGAAGAAGAGAAAAGAAGAAGAAGAAGAAGAAGAAGAAGAAGAAGAAGAGGAAGAAGAGGAAACCGACGGTAACACCGATGCTAATGAAGAGGAGGCCGACTGTGACACCGATGGTGACATACTTACTGTGACGTCTCTTTAAGAGGTATTTTTGTTCAAAATGCTTTTTCACTGTCGGCCAATTTATTTTTGTTCAAGAAAATGCTTCACTCTTATATTCAAGTCTATCTTCAAGTCTTCGCTCTTCATACCTATATTTTTGTTCAAAATGCTTATTCATTGTCCATTTTTGTTTAAGAAAAAATGGGGTTTGTTTAACTGTTTAAGCGCTTGTGTAAATGTGTAATTTGTAAATTGTTGTATAAATATGGGTTTGTAAATTGTTCAAGTTTTCACACCTATATATAATTTGTCAATTGTTGTATAAATATGTGTAATTTCTCTTTCCCAACAGCTAAAAGAATGAAAAAAACGAAATCCTCTCAGTCTCCTACCATGGATCCCCTTAGTGTTCCCGTCCCTTCACCGTCCCATCCTCCGCCACAGCAGCAACCGTCTCCTCCCGCTCTCAACCACCCTCCTCCCTACTCCGAGGTATCTTTATTCAACTGTTTTAACGTCTCTAACGAGCTTGATTTAATTATTTTTATGAGTAATTGTGAAGATGATATATGTTGCTTACGTCGTTGAAAGAGAATGGCAGATCGAGCAAGTTAGCGATAAGGAAGCACATGGAGCAGACCTACTAGAATCTTTTGGCGAACCACTAGACCTTGTTGACACAACACTTGTTGTTAACACTCCTCATTGTCAAGAAACCTTACAAGCTCTCTCTTTCTGATGCTCCTATTTAAGAAACCAACAACAACAACCAAGACAATGCTGTCAACATTTCTTCTTAGGCCCATGGGCTCAAGACCACCCGAGGACACGGTCGTCCTCCCGAGAACTTCAATGCCGTCAAGGCCTAGCCTGTTTCAGTTCGTGTCGACCTTGTTGATATATATGTAATAAATAATCTTTTCTTTGACCTAACCCACTAGAGGTGTCAATTGGATTCGGATATCCGGATTCGATCAATTTCGGAAAATCGGATTAAAAAAAATCCGTATCTATATGTATCTATATCCGATTTTCGGATACGGCGTATATAAAATCACTGAACATATTGGGATAATTTGAATTCGATCCAGTTTTTATAATATATATATAATTTTTCAATTTTATATTAAGTTATATTCTATATATGTTACATATACATTTTTAATTAATTTTACACATACTTTTACATATAGAATTTTTTTTTAAAACTTTTTTATTTAAAAAACTGACATTGTTTGATTTAAATTGTATTTTTTAATCTTGTTTATATAAAAATCCGAAAAAATCTGAATCCAATCTGAAATAAGTTCGAATCCGATCCGAAAACAAATACACACCAAACGGTAAAAGGATCGTTGTGTGTTTTTCTACTAGTAGCTGCTAAGTATATTTACTATGATTATTACCTTTGTGTAAAGCATGAAACCATTTCCAATTTCAAATGATTGTAGGCTTCCTGGATTTCGTCTCTTCTTCTTAATGTTGGCTAGAAGAATGAATTCTGGTGGATGATTACCCTATGATATTTTAGCATTGGTGGTGGTTCTTTTTTTATTCCTTGATTTCTCTTATCTATGTTCATTCAGGTTTATATTGGGGTATGGATGAGACATTATATGCCACTTAAAGAGCGGTTGATATCAAAAGATGGTGACAAGCTTGGTCAGGTGTCTGTTTCAAATGCCTCTAGAAGGCGGCTGGCTGGATCTAAGGTATAGGTGTTACTCTGGTTTCATCAATAACATCACAGAGAGAGAAATAAGTTACAGAGAGTATTATGAAAAATAAATGTACGTACCACTGTCCTGGTTCATGTTTGAATCTTCAAATTAAAAGAAGTAGAAAACTTTGAAGAATAAAAATTTCATGTTTTTTATTGCTTGAATAGTTGCAAAACAACTCTCATACGTGATTCTTCTACTTATTTTCCCATTAAATTAATAGTTTTTTCATTTCACATATGGTGCTGCTGTATTGTTCTTTTTATGGGGAAGTTTCCTTGTATTTCGTGGTTGTAGTTTCTATTAATTGGCCTTTTCTGGGACTTCTATTATTTTTAGTACTTCTTTGTGTCTTTATTCTCTCTAAAATTCTCAACCTTATTGGAAGGTTAGATGTAGGACAGAATTAGTTTTCAGATGCTTTGTCGTTTTGAGCTGCCAATACTAGAAAATATTTTATGTGTGAAAATTGCAATGAATATGTGAATAAAATATGAATGGACATGTGTACTATTCTGCCATTAAAATAACATGGAAACTCCCAGAGCTCTTTCTTTGCTATGTGCATATATATTGTTTTTGATGTGTTTTGCCTTCTGGTGACAAATGCTTCCACCGATAAATAACAAAAAACATTAGCCACTTCAAATGTATTAGAATGCAAAATTGTTTTGTATAAACGTGAAACGAGTGTTCCTGAATTTTCACAAGATTTAATCAACTGTATTATAATGCAAAATTGTTTTGCATAAACAAGAAACGAGGGTTCTTGAATTTTCACGAAAACTAATCGATAGGACAACTGTTTCTATTTAAAATAAAAAACAAAGAATAATTTCATTATATAAAGAATACGAGCTACATCATAAGATGAGGCTCATACATGCAATAACAAGGGTGCGTTGGTGCAACAAGCCAATGCACCGGAATAGTATAGGAAGCGCAGGGTCCGAATCGTACTGGTATTGGATGAGGAATCATGACATATGGGTTATACATCCTTCCGATTCTGATATCTTCAAGTCCATATAAAATACCCTCCAATCCATCCCCAATACGGCGCTCCATCATCTTGGCATACACTTGAGCCGTCAACAAGCTATCCGAGCCGGCATTGTGAGCCTTGCCAAGTCTCCTCACATGTAAGATTCTTGAAAGCTTAGCCAAGCCGACGTCCTTCAAGTTCGACCCCTCAGCTGCCAACTTTAAGTCCACCACTTTGTGGAAGAACAGAGATGCCTTCGCAGCAAAATCTCGAGTCGTGTTTGGCAGTGTATTACCAGTGAAGAGTTTCAACAAATGCGCCAAATCATATGTACCATGGAAAGTGACCCATTTAAGATCGTGGTGCATTGCTACCATCTCGAGGAAATTCGGAACGAACACATTCCCGGGAATCCCATCTTGTTTGATTTTCTGAAAATCAAGACCGCTTTTCTTCAAAAACTCGATAGAAGCCTGGACATGAGTTTCTTTTTCCAAATCAAACTTGAAATTGAATTCCCATGTAGGACCGATATTGCAATGATCGTCCATGAGCGTGATACCAAGTTGAATAATGTTGGTGCTCTCTACGTTGAACTTGAGATCATCGTAAACAATATCTTTGGGTGCATCTCTTGGAGTTTCTCGAAGAAAACCCGGAAACTCAGTGTCGATAGAGAATAGTTTGTGTCGGCTTAAGCTCGCACCAAGACAGTGAATTTCTTGAGAAAAATTGTAATTCCAAACCGGTGTGATGGTGTTGCTCTTCATTGTAGTTGATCAATGAGAGAATTTGAAAAACATGTAAAGAAGAAGCGTAGTTTATTGTGGGGAAGAAGCGTAAAAATTGTTAAATAAGTAAAGCGCACGTATATATAAGAGTTGTGTAGAATACTGGTGCAAGTAGGAAAGTAGAAATCGGATCTTTTCCTTTTTCGTTTCGGACTTGGTAAACTTTCCAAATTCAACACAAAATAGGACTGATTTACTTACGTCTGCCTTGTACAGACAATGACTTGTGTTCTAAGTAAACTATATTTTATTAGTTTTTGGATTTGAGTAATTTTCAAACCCTTGATCACTTTTTACTTTCCTATTTAGCTTTCTTAATACTATTAGGGCTTGTTTTTCGGGGTTTATCTAGTAGCTTGTATCCTGTATAATATTAGAAGTTTAAAATATATTAGAATAATACAATATTCTTTTACAATATATAATACATTGTATTAATTAATATATTTTAATTTTTCTAATATAATAAATATTGTATTAGCTAAACTAATACAGAGGTTAAGGGTTGTATTAGCTAATATAAAGGGGAACGAAATAATAATAATGATAATGATAATGATGATAAATTTTATAATAATAATAATACTATTATAATAGCACATCATCTCTTAACAAAGTTGATAATACACCTCCCTACTACATATGTGATGAGGGGTTTAAATATTATTATACGTATTTTATAAACATGTGTGGAGAGTTTTCTTCTCGGGGTTGTGGGAAGTAGTTATGAGAGTAGATATCCGGACCATATATATATTGTTTGATCTCGGCAGGTTCCGACAGTCCTATTATAATAATTCTTGTGATATTTCAAAAAAAAAAATACTATCATAATAGAATTTAATACTAATAATAATATTTTTTAAAAATAGTGCAAAATAATATAGTTTTAAAAATATAATACAAAAAATATTTTAATTTATTAGTTAATAAAATATTTAGAAAAAAAAAATCACATCCTAATATTATATAAGTTTAATCAAAATATTTTACAATATAAGATTCTATATATATATATATATATATATATATAAAAAGTAAAAAAAAAAAGGGACTTTAGCGCCAGGGGTGATATGATAACTTTGAAAAGTTTAATGATTATTTGTATTTAGACCTAATATTAGAGGCGTCGATATAATATCTCTAGAGATCTTTTGTGGCACGAATAAAAAAAATTGACATAATTATATATGAAATCCTAAATAAACATAAAAAAATTGTTCAGAAATCAATCATCATCCCAATCGATCTTGATGTCTCTGCGCTTCTCAGTACAGAGGTACGTTGTTTCTGTTTTCAATTTGCTCTCTTCGTCTCTGATTTTTACTTCTCTCAATTTGATATTTTTCAGTCTGTTTAGATCGGTATCTTCCTTCAATCTATTGATCACATTTTTTTTAATTGCGGTAATTGAAGAGACAAGTAGAAGAAACCCATCAACTCTATCTCGCTCGCTCGAAACCAGTACGTCATCTTCCTCTCGCTGACTCTCTGTTTTTCATATTAAGAATCCAAACTTGTCTCTCTTTGATTCAGTTTACTTTAGTTTGCACCAAATTGTTGGTTTCCACTTCAGCATAGCATGATCTAATTAGATCGAAATTTAGGTCAAAGTCGAATTAAATTATAAATATCATGCTTGGTAAGGATAAAAGTGGAGCCTTTCATCACCCCTCAAAAATACCCGGATCAGATCATCATCATAGACTATAAAGCTCATTTTTTGTTTTTTATCATCTTTCTAATTTATTTGTTTGTAAACAGGGCACGGTATTGTTAGATAATTTGAAAAAAAAGAAAAGAAAAATGTCGGGGCAAAGCCAGCGGCTGAATGTAGTTCCAACAGTGACAATGCTTGGAGTTATGAAAGCACGGCTGGTTGGTGCGACAAGAGGTCATGCTCTTCTCAAGAAGAAGAGTGATGCTTTAACGGTTCAGTTCCGTCAGATTCTTAAGAAGATTGTTACTACGAAGGAATCGATGGGAGATGTCATGAAAACTTCTTCGTTTGCCTTAACTGAAGCCAAGTATGTTGCTGGTGAGAACATCAAGCACATTGTCCTTGAGAATGTCCAGACTGCTTCTCTTAAAGTTCGATCTCGACAGGAGAATATTGCTGGTGTCAAGCTTCCTAAGTTTGAGTATTTCACTGAAGGCGACACCAAGAATGCCCTCACTGGATTGGCCAGAGGTGGCCAACAGGTCCAGTTGTGTCGTGCTGCTTATATCAAAGCAATTGAGCTTCTTGTCGAGCTTGCCTCTCTTCAGACTTCCTTCTTGACCCTAGATGAGGCCATCAAAACCACCAATCGTAGGGTCAATGCTCTAGAGAATGTTGTCAAGCCTAGGTTGGAGAATACCATCACTTACATCAAGGGGGAGTTGGATGAGCTCGAAAGGGAGGATTTCTTTCGTTTAAAGAAGATACAGGGGTATAAGAAGAGGGAAATGGAGAGACAACTTGCTTCTGCCAAGCAGTTTGCAGAGGATCAGGTTGCCGAGAAGGTTTCTCTGCAGAAAGGAATTTCAATTAGTTCAGCTCACAACTTGTTATCTGCTGAAGGTGGGAAAGACGAGGATATCATTTTCTGATGTGGAGGTTAGCCCTCCGTGTTCTTTTGTAGAATGTGTGGCTTTGGTTGTTGTGCTCCTTGGTGGTTTCTTGCGGAAGATTCACATTATTTATATCTTTACTTTGAAGAGAACAATTTAATGTTTCGAATAAAAAGCTTTATGTATGATTCTGTGATTCTATCTATTTATTGTGTATTAATCTCAGACTTTGCTGCAAGACTAGCGTTTGATTGATCAATGCAAATATATTTGATGGATCAGTCCCTAATTTGTGTACTGGTGTGTATAGCTTTTATGCAGGAGTTGTTTGCATGTTGTATCATGTATGGTGGAAAATGCCCAGCATAGCCACTGAAGCAACAAGGCATGAACCCGTAGTCTATCAGTTCCATTGACCCAATTTGTGCCATAGTCTATTCGTCATGTCATATAACCACTTTTCAGTGGAATGTTTGGTTCTGCATTTCTTGAACCACAACAAAACCAGAATCATCAGTTTTTGTTGTTTTGATTTGAGCTGAACGCCTGCCAAATTAAACCATGACCAAGTAGTTGCCTTTTCATGATCATGTATTTGCTTGACAAGGCATCTTTTGCAGTCGGAATTGCTTCAATTAGTCCGGCTTATTATCTGATTTCAAATTGTAATCGATGAGGATTAAATTGGTTTACTTTAGGCTTGATATAGTGTTTGGCTTGTGAACTCTTGGCCTAAACTACTTTTCAAGTATTTCAAAAAATAAAAATTTTCTCAGATTGTTCATAATTCTGCTGGATTGGCAAACCATGGATGGGAAATATTAACTCTAAATCAGAGGAATCGTTTTGCAGAAATGATAACCATTTATGAACATGTGCAAATGCAAAGTGTACAGAGAAAAAAATAAAATGCGAGAAGGATGGAAGATATATGTAGAAAGCAAGTGAATTTGAAAATAGTCGTTATCACAACTATGAGCTACATCTCAACATTCGATGTAGTGAAACTTAAATATACAATTATTGATGTCTGCATCGTGATGCAAATGCTGCAACATGTGGTTGTAAAATCCTATCTATGTTTTGAAGATGAAGCATAATCCTTTCCTGAAAACCCACCGCGCATTGTGGGAGCAGAACTGTAAAAAAAGACAGATCTTTCAAGTTTGCTATGAGGCCTACGAGAACATTCGACTGATATAAAATATGGTTAGCTAAAGCTAATAATATTACCTGCAGGTCTTTTTCACAGCATTCTTCCTCAAGGCTGCAAGATTTTTCACTTCTGGACTGTTAAAAAGGAGACATGAATATTGAATTAATAACTCAGCATTTGATAAAAGGCAAAGCTTAAGACCACTTGGTGAAGGCCTTTGAAGTATGAAGATTTAAACACAGGACTATCCAACAACAGATTAACACTTAACAATCATTCCCGCTAAAAATATCAATTTTCAAAGGCATTTGATAAAAGGCAAAGCTTAAGACCACTTGGTGAAGGCCTTTGAAGTATGAAGATTTAAACACAGGACTATCCAACAACAGATTAACACTTAACAATCATTCCCGCTAAAAATATCAATTTTCAAAGGCTCACCACTCAAATCTTAAGAAATTAAAATTATTTACCATTACAAACTCTGGATATTGTATAAGGTAGTATGTTCAATTTTCTTATACACTATAAACACAACAATTCAATATGTTGAATCCCATTTATGCATCACAGGCTGAGATGACATTACCATTTAAGGAAATCTATTTTTGCCTTCTTCATCAAGTTGCTTTTCACACCAGAAAGACCGTATCCTGGTCCATTGCCTACAAAGAATCATTGGAAATAAATTAGTTAAATAAAAATATGTTCACAGTGCCAGAGTGCCTTATGTGGGATTTTCATGGTTGTTCCCTGAAGTACTGATAACAGATCACCATAATATCTACAATTACATGAGAACCAACCACTCTTGTCAGCTAGGTGGGCTCTTGCTAGCCTAACTGGTTTTTGTTGGCCTAGGTGGAGTGCTTGTTCACTTAGTATAGAAGCTGATATTGTTTCATTCTGTGCTTTTGTATGGGTTTCATTTATATAAATATATAATCCCCAATTTTTGCAATAAAATATTTGTTTCCTATGAAGAAAACATGGGAATCAACCACAACAGAAAAATAAAGGTTACCGAAGCTTCTTTTGTTGCTTGAAGGTGGGACCTTTGAGCAGAGGCGAGTTTGCCGACTTTGTTTTTCTACAAAAATTGGGCAATTGGTAAACCACTTTGAATATGCACAATTAAACAAAAAAAATCTTCACTGAAAGATGCTATATGAATCATGGAACAAATTACTTAATATATATTAATCAATAAGTATTGGTTGGATACTATTCATGGAGACGATAAAATTAGCCAAGAGATGGAATTTGAATAGAACAGTCTACCCATCCCAACAAAACATTTATTTCTCCTTATAGCCCAAGACCAGTTATTGTGTGGAACTTGGATTCAAGATCAGAATTAATCCTGAACTTCACATAGGCTGATCCACACTCGCAAGAAAAATAAGTGTAGTTATAAATTATGGGAAATATCTTTTGTCCCTAACCAAAATTGATAAAACGCTTTGGGGCTCTTAAGTGTTAGAAAAGAATGTGAGATAGCACATGATTAATCAATTTAATCAACCAAAGCAACACTTTATACTAATGGGGTTAATCAAAAAGTGCCAAATTGTGCGTAAAGTTCGAGAACAATGTAAACTGAGATTTTAGCCTTTTGGTTTTATATACACAATAGCTACTCAAAAGATCTACTTGGAATAGCAGGGCAACATTATATTATTAACTGAAACAAATTTCGAATTGTTATAACGAAAATGCATGTCAGAAGATATGCAATTCGGTTCTATTCAGCTAACACAATTGAATTTGCTATACAATTTCAACCAAAGGACATTAACTGATGTTATACAGCAGGATACAGGAGGGTGATTTAATATGGTCCTACTTTCAGCATTCATTCCATCGAGTGACTGTACAAAGCTTGACTTGAGTTCAATTGCCAGAAAATTTTCCATGCATAATACATACAGAGAGCTTAATTGTAAATACAAAGCAACAAAATTTTAAATGTTATTGTAAATGTATGAAATCACAAGATAAAAAATAATTAAAGGCAAGAACCATTTCAGTATGTTTTTATATGTATGTGAGGTAAGAAGGAACATACTTGCATCTTCTTTCTGGTACAATTGTTTTAGCCTATCAGATGTCTTTTTTTCAGCCTCATTCAAATCCTCCACTTTTGCCTACAAAAATCAATACCCAATTCAGAAAACAGTCTACGAGGAAGTAATCTATAACTGAAGTAATGACTGAAAGGTATTTTAAAACAATTTATAAGAAATACAATTTATTTTTAAAAAAATCACCTCATACAATTGTTTCCATCTAAATGCCACTTTCTTTTCCTTCATCCTTTCAATTACAACATTCAAGCTCTTTTCACCAAATTCTTTCTTGTAGAATTTCTTCCAGAGCTTATCAGTCACCGGAGTAAGATCTCTTCCCTACAAGATTTACATTATATAAATACCCCTAAGGCACAGGTATAATAATATAGAATGACAAAAAAAAAAACATAATCAGTGTATCTTACTTTGGTACTATTCTCCACATGCATCAACTGGTCAAAAGTACAATGTGGCAAAATGCGATCCAGGAGGTGTAAATCAGTTTCACCAACATCTCCAAGATATCTTACATTGTCTATTGCAGTCTCGACACAAAGATCAACCAAGGAGGGAGCTTTTTGCATAGTTAAGAAAGGCACGCCTATATTTCTCCTCTCAGGCATGTTCCTCATCTTTCGTTTTCCGGGTACGTCACGCTGAGGCTGATGCAAAAGAATATGAATCGAAACACATAATCAATAAACTAAGCTTATATCCACTAGCTTAATAATGAACTCAGTAAAGAACAAGCTCAACAATAATTAATTCAATAATTGTTTTTGGACTGCCGTGGAAGCTCCGGTAAAATCAATTAACTATACTTCTAATTCGTCGCAATTATCAAAAAAAAAAAAATCTTGTCAAATTGTAAAATAATCTCAAAAAAAAAGAAGAGAAAGTTACGGATCAATGATATTGAACATAAGAAAGTTAAAGAGAGATAAGAATTTATCAACAGTCTAATACAATTCCACGATCAACGGCAGATACTGAAAAATCAAAGAGTGAAATTGAAATTCCATAAATAAAAAGAAAACAGATCAGCGAATTTGGATTGATAAGAAAGTGGCTGACCGACGAGCAACCGGAGACGGAGAAGGGATCGATCGATGGAGTTGATAGGAGAATGAGACTCAATATGCGCAGGTTTAAGAGATTTGGCTAACGTGTCTCAGTTCCATGATGAGGTCACTTCTAGCTTTGGGAGGGTATGCATAATGGAGCCCCGTATCCATTACATTGAGATATATATATATATATTCGGGGCAGATTCGAGGAATCGGGACGGATTGAGTTAGGAAAATCCATACCCATATCCAACCCCAATTGGCAGATTAGGAGTAATTGGGACGATTAGGGAGTTCAATAGTGACAACTTTTCTATTACTCCTCACTGTCGATTTATACGAGTAATATCTTCTCGATAAATATCCATCTTAAAATAAACGGTGTGGATATAAGAATTCTTCATTAAGGGATAAGTTTTTTACTTTATACCATCCTCATTTCTTTAATGTTTTATTCTTTTTTTATTTTTTAATAAAAATTATATAAAGATTATTGAATAATATGAAAATAATAGTGCGATTGTGTGAGGGGTATATTATATATAATGAATTTGAATAGATATAGTGATAAAATGGGAAATAAACATAGGAAAATTATATTAGTGGGAGGAAAAAATACGAGGAAAATTATGTTTGTATATAAATAATATATATAGCGGGTACGGGACGGAGTTCGACGGGGACTTGAAATTCTGTAACCATACCAAAATTAAATCGAAGATTGAAAAAAATACCGGCACATTCCATAACTTAAATGGTACGGTTAAAACTAACGAAAATTATGTTTGTATATAAATAATATAATATATATAGCGGGTACGGGGATGGGGCACGACGGGGACTTGAAATCCAACAACCATACCGAAATTAAATCGAGGATTGAAAAAAATACCGACCTATTCCATAACTTAAATGGTACAATTAAAATTGTCCCTAACGGAACGGGCCCCCGAATCAATGGATAATTTTGATATCTGTATTCATATTCTATCTATCCACACATCCGATAATGATAAATGTAAGATATATTTACATTTTATGCTATTTAAAGGGAAACAAATAAAAAAAGATATTTCAAAAAATGTCATTACATTAAATATTTAGATAACTCTACAAAAATATTGCAATTGATAATTGAGCTGAATGGAGATAGAAATTCATACATAATATCTATCTTCGAAAATAAAATAAATATTAGGATTATATTCATCTCCGCCCCTTATCCAATATAATAATATACATCCATATTCTAAATAGAATGAATCCTTTTATTAATAATTTTGGCATCCCGGCTTCTAACCCGGTCGGACCCAATAACATTTATTATTCTTTTTCCTTTTTATTGTGTATTTTAAGGTATTCATATTCATTTTTTTAAGATATGTTTTTAGGTATGTTAACATAATTTTATAAATATATGATCCAGGTACAATTGTACCATTTCAATATGGCATTTGATAACAATAAGTAATACCTTTTGTTTATTTTTAATGTACCGTGAGCAAGTTTACCAATAAGGAATCAAGTGAGAAAGGGAACTAAACCATTGTAATAGGGAATCCTAATGAAAGTGATGAGACTTAATTACGGTGTTTACTAAAATCACACATAAACCATTAATTATATTTAATAGCTTAGATACTATTAAATGTATATTTTTGTTTGGTATTTCGAATCTATCAAATTCCGTTTCTCGACTCCCTTTCGCTCGAACTTGCTCTTTTTTTAATTTTATTTCATTACCGTTTAATAAAAGTGTCTTATTTACTTTAATGTATATTTTGAGTTAGTTTTAATATTTCTTAGATGTATTTTATATATGTTGTGGTGGCAGGTTTACCGAGTACAAATCCGAAGTTAAAATTTTGTTTCAGTCTTTGTCTTCCATATGTAATGCACGTAAACATTAGGTGGGATTGGTGATAAATGAAGAAGCACTGGGCCAATATAGTAGTGAATCCAATGAAGGTTGCTGCAAAGAGACTTTCCATGTCAATCAAACATTGATTATGTAACTTACTTGGTTCTGGATGTGTGGTGTGATGATAATTGATAAGAATTAACAGCACTCTTTCTAGTGTATGCTGATTAGCAACTGGATTTGTGTATGCAAAGACTTGGTTTTTATTGGTTGTGAGATTATTAAATGACCCGGGGTTGGTAGGCAGTCAAACTCGGTTGTCTAAACTGTAAATAAATATTTCTTATTTTTGATAATATTTTACAGGGTTGTTGGACTTAGAGGTTGACTTTCAATCCCATAAAAACTAAATCAGGATTCAGGCACCTGTTTTGTTTCCTCCACGGCTAATTCGATCTGTGAAATGAACATTATAACCTGGAATAGCAGCTTTGTTGTTGTTGTTGTTGTTGTTTGCACGAACTATTTTTGTTGGTCAGTTAAGTCCCAACCGTTTGGTTATCCCACAGCAAACCTGTCTACAAAATGGACCAACACTCCATCGGCTCCTCACTCTGTAGATTTCGATGACGGTTCAACGGTGAGAGCCATCCTTCTCAGGGGAGCCTTAGGCTTTGGACCAAGATATGCTTGTGGCTTCTTTTGCAATGGAAACTGTGACACTTATCTCTTGGCTATTTACATAGTTCAGGCCAACAGTGGTGGTGGGATGACATACGTTGGACGTGGATTCCCCCAAGTTGTCTGGTCTGCTAATCGCGACAATCCTGTTAAACTCAACGCAACCTTAGACCTCACTTCAGAAGGAGACCTGATCCTGCGAAATGTTGACGGTACAATTGTTTGGTCAACCAACACCGGTGGTAAATCTGTTGTGGGATTAAACTTGACTGAGATTGGCAACCTTGTGCTTTTCGACAAGAATAACGCAACAATTTGGCAATCTTTTGATCATCCAACGGACTCATTGGTTCCGGGACAGAAGTTGGTGGTGGGGCAGCAACTTACTGCTAGCATTTCAGTAACCAACTGGCGTCGCGGAGGCCTGTATTCACTTTCTGTCACTAATCAAGGACTGGCTGCTTTCATAGAGTCTAACCCTCCGCAGCTGTATTATGAAGCCACATTCAGAGGTAATAAAACAGGTAAAGAGCCCAGCTACGTTAGATTTCTTAATGGAAGCTTAGCTTTCTACATACCTTCTTCAGAACCAAGTAAACCAGATAGGGTGATTTCTGTCCCTAACGCATCCTCTGCACAATACATGAGACTGGACAACGATGGGCATCTGAGAGTTTACGAATGGATTCCGACAGAGTGGAAAGAAGTGGCAGATGTCTTCAATGACTATTTTCGCGAATGCGATTATCCTCTGGTTTGCGGAAACTATGGTCTCTGCTCCCGTGGCCTTTGCACTTGTCCCAGTGGTGAAACTGAAACGACAACCTATTTCCAGCAAATAAATACTAGGCAACCTGCTCTTGGCTGCTCTGAGATAACTCCTTTGTCTTGCGGAGCTTCAGAAAATCACAGTTTCCTGGAGCTTAATGATACCACCTACTTCACCTTCGCATCGGACCTTGAAAATATTGACTCTGAGAAATGTAAAAAGGCCTGTCTGCAGAATTGTTCCTGCAAAGCTTCTATTTTTCGCTATGGTTTGAACTCTTCTGCTGGACAATGCTACTTGCCATCCGAAATCTTTTCACTCAAGCGTATTGAAAGGCGAAGGAATAATTATAACTCCACTGCATATGTGAAGGTGCAGAAGGTGTTGAATGTTGGCAGAAAGAAGAAGACCAACCAGATCAAAACAATATTGGCCATCAGCCTCGGATCCATCTCTGGCTCGTTCGTTTTAATTGGAATAGTGGTCTTTTATTGGAAGAAATACAATGCTGATACTGATGATGTTGAGGAAGATTATTTAGATCAAGTGCCAGGACTGCCCACAAGATTCTCTTATGAAGATTTGAAAGAGAAAACAGAAAGTTTCAAAACGAAGCTGGGTGAGGGAGGATTCGGCACAGTGTATGAAGGAACTCTAACCGATGGCACAAAAATTGCAGTAAAGTGTCTTGATGGATTAGGCCAAATCAAGAAATCTTTCTTAGCTGAGGTAGAGACTATTGGAAGCATTCACCATGTAAATTTGGTCAGATTGATTGGTTTTTGTGCTGAGAAATCACACAGGCTTCTTGTTTATGAATACATGCCTAATGGATCTTTGGATAGGTGGATTTTCCATTGTTCCGATGGGTTTGTGCTCCATTGGCAGCAGAGAAAGAAGATCATACTGGACATTGCCAAGGGACTAACCTATCTCCATCAAGACTGCAGGCAGAAGATTGTCCACTTGGACATTAAGCCACAAAATATACTCTTAGATGAAAATTTTAATGCAAAAGTTGCCGATTTCGGGTTGTCCAAACTGGTTGACAGGGACCAGAGCCAAATAGTGACAACCATGAGAGGAACTCCAGGATATTTGGCTCCAGAATGGCTTAGTTCGGTAATTACAGAAAAAGTAGATACATATAGCTTTGGAGTTGTAGTTTTGGAAATATTGTGCGGAAGGAAAAATATCGACCGCTCTAGACCTGAGGAAGACATGCATTTGCTAAGTGTTTTCAAGAAGAAGGTAGAGGAGGAACATTTAGAGGATTTAATTGATAAACACAATGAAGATATGCAAATACATGGAGAAGAAGTGGTGAATATGATGAAGGTTGCTGCATGGTGTTTGCAAAGTGATTTTGTAAAGAGGCCATCCATGTCAATGGTAATCAAGGTCTTGGAAGGAGTTTCGGAGATCGAACATAACCTTGATTATAACTTCTCCTATCCACCATTAGCAACAGTCAGTCACCAGGAAGTAAATGTATGTTTCAGTAGTACTACTCCTTTGTTGCCTTCAGTTTTGTCAGGACCAAGGTAACAATAAGCAAGTATAAATTTACCATTTTTATGTGGTTTTATCTTTGTTTCATGGTTAGCAATTGCTAGAACATAGTTAATAAAATCCTTGATTATGATTCAGAGCATCATCTTTTTATCATCTTCTCATATTTTTACCTCTCTTATTTAAAAGGCAGAGAGTCTAGCTCTAGCTATTTTTAGCAATCCCAAATACATTTTACAACTATAAGCTATTGTTTGTTGTAGTCTGCTATCAGTGGGGGAATAAATCTGCAACCTTGAAGAGTGTACTCAAAATATGACCCACTCTCAGCAGTTTTTCCAGCACACATTAAGGAGTTAATTTAATCAAAATAGGCTAAACATCACCAGACCGATACTCCTTTGAGAATCAACTTTCTCATGCCCCGATAAAATCTGGGTAGTCTGTTATGTACCTCATCAAATGCTGCGCCAATCATTTGGAGACCAACAGGAAGACCAGCAGCACCCTCTTCAACAAACCCACATGGCAAAACCAATGCAGGTAGTCCTGCCAAGTTAACATTCAACTATAAAATCTCTCAACGTGAGAACCATAAAACCAAAGAGAGCTTTGTAATGGATGCTAAAGAATTATCAACAAACTTCAAAAAAAGAACTCCAATATGGTTTAAGATAGAAGTTCACAAAATGCCCCAAGACAAGCCTTTAAATAGAATAAATATTGAATTTTCATGCGGAGATCATTCAGAACAATTGACATGGGACATTTAAGATATAGTGAAAAACTATATGCACATTTATATTAATATATATTTTTTCCTCTGAAATGTACAAAATGGGAAATACTTGCGGTTATAATATTGCCCGTTGATCGTTTTTCTTTTCACCTATAAATTATTATGAAATCTTAGTATAGACGCAATTGCAGAAATGCATAATAACACAAGTAAAAGATTTAATTTCCATAACAAAAAATGAAAAAAGAAAAAAGAAAAAAAGACTACCTGAAACAATATTGCAATCATAAAAAAGATATAACATTTTACATACAATATCATCCTTTCCATACTTTTCACCTATAGATTATTATGAAATCTTAGTATAGAAGTAATTGCAGTTTTCTGAATCAAGGTCCTTACCTGAAACAATATTGCAATCATAAATTTCTTCTTGAGCAGTGTAAATATCCATTCACTAGATCATGAGTCTTAAACCTATAACCAGAGTATGAAGTTCACAAACCCTGTAGCTCGAGAATCTCCATAAAGTGCATTGAGCTCATCAGCAGTAGCTTGGTATTTTGATGTAATCAATTAGATAGGAGACCTTTTTTTTTTTTTTCTTTTTTTTGAAGTTTTTCCTGCCGTTGGTGGGATTCGATCCTGTAACCATAGTCGAATCTTTCCCCAAATTAAAATAAATACATAAAGAAATAAAGTTAATAAAGAAATATTTAACCGTGCGCACATTAAACGATGTCGTTTCCAAGATAGGTATCGACCTATAAAATCCAGAAATGGTTCGAAAAAAATTCAAAATTGTTTCTGTTGAGTGTTTATCGACAATGGACATAGGTCTGATATCCGTCGACCGGTGGACACAAGGAAGCCAGGTATACTTCCTGACTCATCTCCACTCGGACTGTACTCAGGGCCTGACTTCAACGTGGGCCAGGGGCCTATTCTTCTGCTCCCGCCTCACCGCCAAGCTCCTCCCTTTCAAGTTCCCATCCTTGAACCTCTCGCTACTCCGCGTCCTCGAAATCGGCTACTGGCACTCTATTTCTCTCATCTCTCCGTCTTCCAGAGAAAACTTCGTCGTCCAAGTTATGGCCATCGATGCTCATCATTGTCCTGGTAAGTCACACTTATTGATTTCTTATTTCTCTAGGTTAATCACTCGTTTTTAGCCATGGAATGGAATTTGTATTATTATAAATCGCTAAAAGACGAAAAATCAGTGGAAATTCGAATTAATGGCTTAATTCGTGTGAAAAATGAATTTTGATATGTGGCAGGTGCGGTAATGTTGTTGTTTCGCGGAGAGTTTGGATGTTTGCTATACACTGGTGATTTCCGGTGGGAGGCGAGCGAAGATACAGCAAAAACAGGAAAGACGACGTTGATCAAAGCTCTAAAGGATAATGTGGTCGACATCCTTTACCTGGACAACACATTTTGTAATCCGTCATTTGATTTTCCGACTCGACAAGTTGCTGCTCAGCAGGTGCATCTTCACATTCATAGATATGTCATCTTCTTCTTTTTTTATCATATTGCGTTGTGTATTTCATATGTTCTATGGGATACAAATAAAGTTTGAGTAAATTGAAATTGCTAATCAAATAGAGTTTCACCACTGGTAAAAGTAAAATTTAAGATTTGTTTTGATCAGATTAATGTCATTTACTGACAAAGTTAACTATGATAGTCTTAGTCTGTGATAATGAACAACAAATATGTATGTGGATAGAACGAGAGCGATAAAATATAAATGAAACTTCTAAATTAGTTTTAGCTTTTAATCATGTCAAAAGCAAAATTTTCAAACAGTATATACATTACGGTTGAAATATCAATTGAAGCTTATTGTTCATGGAGGATTGTATAAACTTTAAAGTATCTGCAATTTTTTCTTTTTAACTTTTATTTTCGTTTTAAACTTAAGAGTTTACATGCCATTAAAAGCACATTTGAAACTTGGGTTGTCAAAATAAGTAATTCACTCTTGGACTATCTACTGAATTTAGGTCATAGTACTGAACCTAAACACAGTAGTCTGATTCTTAGTACTGATCGGTGTTTAAAACCCTGCTGAAACAGGTTGTTGATATAATCGCCTCCCATCCGAACCATGACATCATCATTGGGATTGACACTTTGGGGAAGGAAGAACTTTTACTTCACATTTCGCGTGTTCTCAATATAAAGGTAGTCATCCTTCTTATATAGGAGAACCTGAACTTACATAATCTTTATTGCAGTAGTATCTTTAAAAGCTTAAAATCATTGACACATGCAGCAGAGTTGCACTTGATCTGACTTAGGACTTTGTCCCCTGATTATTTAGAAGCTCTTTTTCTTGCTGCTTTAATTACCTTGACATGTAACATTCGTTGATATTAATTATTGGAAACCGGATGGTTTGGATTATCATTTGGAGTTACTTCCAACTGCACTTTTTTTACTTGGTGGGAAATTTCGCATTGTACAAAAACTTGTATTTTATTCTCTTTCTGTACAGTATTTTATTCTCCTTCCGTACAGGAAAAAAGTAGGTGTTAGTTGCATTTCAATGTTTTTCCCAATCAGATTTCACAATGTATTTCTTGTTTCATTGTTTACAGATTTGGGTGTGGCCAGAACGCCTGCACACAATGCATCTCCTTGGGTTCCATGACATATTCACAACCAACACTTCTCTTACCAGAGTGCGAGCTGTTCCTCGTTATAGTTTCAGCATAGAAACTTTAGAGGGATTAAATACAATGCGTCCAACCATAGGAATCATGCCATCTGGTTTTCCATGGGTGGTTAAACCCCACAAAGGAGATGACAATCTTTTTGGTTCTCTTTTAACTGCTCGTTACAACAAAAGAAAACGGAGTGCAAATGATGGGGCCAAGATTGATAAGCCGAATGACAATTTAGGATCTGTTGAACAGTTTCATAAGTATATATATTCAGTTCCATTATCCGATCACTCGTGCTTTATGGAGATAGAGGAGTTTATAAAGCTTGTCCAGCCCAAAAACATCAAAGGAACAGTGTCATCATCCTCTTGTTATGTCGATCCTCTTTACTACTTTGGCCGGCTGTGTGCAGGTAACCAACCATCACTGAGGTTACACTGTAGGCCAGAAAGGAAAGCGGAAGGCGAAAGAGTTGTATCTGTTCAAACAAAATCTAATATTGGAATTAGTAATTCCACCATGGCCAACAGGAGGAGAAAAAGTAGTGCAAAACTGGATTTCGTAGTAGTTCATGGTAGCAAGGTGAATGCATTGAGGCGAGTCCAATGGGGTGCAAAGATTGTACAAAGTGAATGCTCCGGTTGATTAGTGTCAAGCAATGGCATCAGGTTAGTTTTGAATACATCTAATATTTTGTGTATAAAATAGAATTGAAAATATAGTTGTAAAGTCTTAGAATTCATTCGATACTAACATTATAACGACATATACATCTTACACTTGTGGTTCAGGAATATATTGTACGTTTTTCTCCTCAGAGTTCAAAATAAGTGATTAATTAAAATGAAATATTATTGTGGTTACTCTTCAAAATTGTGGTCTTGCTATTATAGGACTTCCCAGAAAAAATAAAAGAAAAGACTTTCTAATAAAGTTCGACTGTCGGTCTTTCTTGGCTTTGCTATGAAGAGAACGAGCCAAATGAATTTTGTGCTGCCCTGAAGAGAGCCAAAGGTCAATTATAATGTCTTGGCCATAATGGTCTGAGACTCTGAGTAGTCCATCCTGTCGTATTTGTATAGACCGGACCGAGGTCATGGTGACTGGTGAGATGCTGTGAAGATTTTTAGTGGTTCCATGGGCATTTTTCAGTTGCAACAAATGGCCTCTTCAAATTTTTTGATACTATTATTACTTTGATTTGATGCTGCTTACTGTGCTGTGCGTTGAATTTACATTTAACTCATTATGTCTGGTGGGCAATTTACTAACTGCCTGATGTGGGTTGGTGGCCAATACCCACTCACTAATTTAATTAATTAAACTATAATCTATTCCACTCTTGACTCAACCCAGTTTTAAGTTATAAGTTTTAAGGCAGGTATGGAGCTGGAATTGTAGTTAGGGATGTTTTGGGTGAGGTTGTTGTGGCAGCACAATAGAGGTAGCAGAAGCTAAACTATCTTGGGCTTGCTGATGACAGAGGATTTGGGTCTCCTTCTCTCGTGCTTTAAATCGAATGCGCTGGGCGTCGTAAATATGTGATGAGTTGTGATATGCAGATAATATCATCTGTGATATTCTTACTCTCAAGCTTAAATGTACAGATATTTCTTTTATCCATGTTCCTAGTGGCTCACTTTGTTAGCTAAAGATGACATGAACTTTTGTGATTATTTGTTTGTTGAATGAAGTGCCTTTTACTTAAAAAAAAAAAGAAGTTATTTGATGAAGAAATCGTATATTCCATTAGTGAAAAACATTGAAGCAACAATAGTGAAAAACTTTATTCCGTCATTAATTACATATTAGACTGTATATGATAGTATACAAATAGATTCTCCCAATAACTTAAATGTCTTTATAACAAAGATGATGTGTATCTTATTGCTATCGGTACTTTTCGGATTACTATGTGTACCTAATAGCTATCAATAGATATTACATTTTTTCCAATTACTTTTTCAGCCAAGTCACAATTAAGAATGTTTGTAATTCTTTTTAATTAATTGGATTTGGGTCTTTATTAATTTCTAAGACTTTACACATAAAATTAATCGGGTTTTGTGACTAGTCTTAAAAGTACATTGTCGAATGTTATAAACACCTATAACTATTGGTGTACACTATTACCTCAATCTTCTATTATTATTATTTTAAGCAACCTCAATCTTATATTATAATTCATTATTATCCTTCGATATAATAAAAATTTGCTTCTCTTTTATTGTGATCTATTACATTTTTAAAAAATTGTGACTCAATCCTAAATCTCCACCGTCAAAAAATTGTTATTTTAGATTATTTTAAAATTTTAATAGGCTAATTTAATTTTGATTTGTGTTTTAAATTAATAATAATTGATACTTAAAGTAAATTAGTGAAATATTGATCGTAAAATACTTATATGTATTAAGTGTCTAAACTCTAAAAGTTTAAATAAATTTTGCTCCATTAAAAAAAAAAAGGACAAACAAATTTGAAGTAGTATAATTGGCAATTAAAAAGTTAATATTAAAAGTCGAGAGAAATAATATATACAGTAGTTCAATCATTATTAGACTAAAAACGTTACCGTTTCGCTGAAGCAGATGGTGTCTTTACGCCAAAGTCCTCTCAATCTCCCTCCGTCGTGTGTTGATACTTGATTGGTTGGCTCCATTTGGATCTAATTTCATTTCTGCTTCAGAGTTCAGATCCCTTTGTTCGCAGCTGAGTTGAGCAATTTTATATCTACAGCGCCAAAAATGGCAGCGATCGAAGTTCATCAGTTCGCGCAGTGCATCACTTGTCATGCTTGGAATTCCGATCACTCAAGTAACTTTTTTTTTATTTTTTTTATTACCATTGTCTTGATCGATTCTCAGTTTTTGCTGCTATGTTCCATTTTCTTTGAATTGCATCTAATTGTACATATTCGTCTTGTTTTCTTCAATATAAAAATATCTTCTTTTTATTTTCCTTGTAGTGGTTGCATTTTGTCCAAATAATAATGAAGTTCACATCTATAAACTGTTTCAAGACAAGTGGGAGAAGTTGCATGTTCTTAAAAAGGTACTAATTTTCTTTTCTTTAAGTTAGTTGTAAATGTGTCTTGATGCCTAAATTAGGGATGCTTGAGTGATTGCAAGTAATTTGATATCTTAAAGTTTCAATAAATGAATGGTATATGAAGTTTTATGTTTTTAGGTGTAAACGCTGATTACGACTTGATCAAATAGTGTTTTAGGTATATATATAATATATACCTTAGCTTTGTTCTGTTGTTTCTATGACAGCATGACCAAATCATTTCTGGGATAGACTGGAGTGCAAGCTCTAACAAAATTGTGACAGTATCGCATGATCGGAATTCGTAAGTATTTTTTATTTTAGAAACTTGTAGAGTGCTTTCTATGTATTGGCTATCCATAGGGAGAAGAATTCTTAGCACTAGTTTTGGATTTTCTTAAGCTGTTACTTTTTTTATTCTGCTTACTAAATTTATGGTTTTGACTTAAGTTACGTCTGGAACCAAGAAGGTTCAGAATGGGTACCAACCCTTGTTATCCTTAGGCTAAATCGTGCTGCGCTTTGTGCTCAGTGGAGTCCCAAAGGTACTCAAAGTTCCGTTCTTTATCTAAGTATTGATATTTTTTCAAACGTTTGTCTTTTCAAGTGGCTTCCCATCTAAGTGATAGCAATCATTTCATATTTATTGGTGTGGACTTTCCCCATGAACCCCTTTAAAAGAGAGGGAAAAAGAGGTCTATCAGTTCGATATGTTATTACTGTATTAGCTTTCTTGCACCTTGTTGCATATTTGCACACATGTACTGAAAGTCTGAAACCAGTTGTGAGTTGATGCCAGAGCACACCGGAAAATTGAAACATTGTGTTTACATTTTAGTACTCAATTTACAGAGTTTACTTAATTATAAACAGCATGCATTTATATGTTTTAAATATATCATTCTTGCACGTATTTTACATTTATGTTTGATTCTAATGTGTAAATCATCATATTATTTTTCTAGAAAACAAGTTTGCCGTTGGGAGTGGCGCCAAAACTGTCTGTATATGTTACTATGAGCAAGAGAATAACTGGTAATCAGCCTTTAATTTACAGCTTCCTTTTTTTATTTATATCCTGGCTCTTGGTTAATGATGTCTATACTTGGGTGTACTGCTTGAGTTCTGCTGTATTTAGATGCATGGCGATGTCTTAGAAATGACTGATGTTTTTAGTAATTGGAATTATCTTTATCTAATTTACATAGTTATCTCTATTTAGTAAGATTGATGACATATTCCTGCATGACAAGTCTTTCTCCAGGTGGGTCAGTAAACTTATAAGGAAGAAACATGATTCCTCTGTGACAAGTGTTGCGTGGCATCCTAATAACGTGAGTATTTCCTACTTTATCTATTTATGCAAGTATTTTTTGAGCATTTTGAAAAGTAGTTGCCTGTGTGTGTAGATTTGTTGTTGAAAGTCACGGTTTGAACGTGTTATTAGGTGAATTGAAACAGATGTTATCAAATGTAAATCCTATCTGTTAAACTGGGGATTTCAAAGTATTATTCAGAAGAAACATCTTAAAAAGATTTTGGATATGACAGTAGGATGTGGTGCAAGTTGCTGGGTTTAACATTTATGGTTGGTAATGTAATGATGAACTATACTGAAGATGAGTTGTTTGGGTGCCTATGCAGTTATCGGATCTCTACATTTATAGAATGTAAGTATGCTGTGTTGAATGAAGATATGAAATCTAAAGCATAGATGCAAGCTCCCTACCAAGAGGTTTTCATGTTAAAATGGAAGCGAATTGGCTTATTGAGGTGGACATTTATAAAGATATTAGTAAATTCTTGGTTTGATATGAAGAATGCTAGGAATTAAATACATATATATTGTTTATCCTTTAATCCTTGGTGAAAATGGGTCAAACAGAGGGGGTCACAAATTGGATTAATATTTGCTTATGATAATTTTAAATAGTTCATATATGATCATCATTTTTTCCCTTTTTCTTACCTTATTCATTTCTAACTCATTGATAAGTTATCCAATTATGGGTTTGGTAGTTGGATGATTAATTAATGTTTCAAAATTGCCTCAATTGTTCTCAGTCCTTCTGTTGTTATGATTATAGATTCTTCTTGCGACAACATCGACAGATGGAAAATGCAGAGTGTTTTCCACCTTTATCAAAGGTGTTGATACAAGGTATGTTCAGTAAAGCTAAGGAGCATTATTTCTATATCTTTTTCTCTCTCTCCCTTTCCTTTCCTTATTATATGATCAAAATATTATTAAGGGTCTATCCATTGATATAGGGAGTCAAAAACGGGGACGACTTCAGATTCAAAATTTGGAGAGGTTTAATATTTGTTCCTTTCCTCCTTTAGAAGTAACTTTTTACATGTTGTATTGGAACATTTCTTAGGATTAGTTTGCATTTAAATTTATTATCCTGCCAAAGCATCGTGGCCTTAATTAATTTCCTTTTTGTTGAAGCAGCAAATTGTTCAGCTTGATCTCTCATTTTCCTGGGCATTTGGTGTGAAGTGGTCACCAAGTGGCAATACCCTAGCTTATGTAGGTCAGAAATGTCTCTTTATTACTAGTTACTTACGGAACTTAATTTTATGCCATGGCATCTATGAACCAGAAGCACGATTGGTTAGTTTTATTGTTCAATTAATTGTGTCTTTTGTGGATTGCTGTTATAGGAGATCTGGGTCGATATTATTATCTCTTTGATTGTTAAGTGGTTGTCATCGACTGGAAATACTATTTTAACTTACTTTCAGCCAATTGTTTACTCTAATAGTGGAAGATTTGAATGGTTGTATCTAATATTAGAGGCTTAGAGCTTCCTGAAATAGTTCTTCTCCTGATGTATCTGTCGTTTATGGTATTGTGCAGGTCATAATTCTATGATTTACTTTGTCGATGATGTCGGCCCTTCTCCTCTAGCACAAAATGTTGCATTCCGAGATTTGCCTCTTCGTGATGTGGGTCAGCATCCACTCTGCTAGCCTTTTGAGAATCTTTTATTTTCTTGACATATTGTTTACTAACTTGATATGGTATTTGGACACTGTGGATCATCATGTGGCATATTTTTAGGTCTTATTTGTATCTGAGAAAATGGTCATAGGTGTGGGATTCGATTGCAACCCGATGGTTTTTGCAGCTGATGAATCAGGAATATGGTACATCTAAATCTGAATTTTATTTTGGTTTAAAATTCATCCACTTTTATTGAACTTAGTTATATGCCTGTATTTTGTTTATCAAGTGTTGTGTTTTGGGGGCGTGATGATTTTAGATTGTCAGAATGACCTACACAATAGAATGTGGGCTTCATGCCTTATAATCTCCTGAAACCTAATCAATGCGAGATTTGATCCCAAGTTTCCAGAATCACCCTGAGCATATTTACAAGCTTGGTGATGCTTTTGGCTGACGTGTACTTATTTTCTAGGAGGAGATTAAATTAACCTTTATGTTCTTTGATTTCTCCTTTTTCTCACCAGGAGATTTATTAAATTCCTTGGTGAAAGGAAAACACCATCGTCAGGTTCAAAGTATGGATCGCAGGTATGCACATGTTAAAGTATCTGCTGTTTTCTTTGTTAGCATGAAAAGATTTTATTTTCACTTGTAACTTCAAAATAAAATGTGTGAACTCATTTAAACTTACTGTCATAGCTAATATGAGTTCAATGTTTGTATTGTTTACACATTGCATTCTGGTCTTTTACGTTCATGGAATATTACAAGCTTAACGAGCAGCAGCATTGTTAACTTTAGATTATTCTCCCATCCCCCCCCCCCCCCCCCCCCCCCCTCCTTTTTCCAGTTCTCTGGAGCATTCGGAAAATTTTATGGCCAGTCAAAATATGGAGTGAGCAATGATGGTGTTGAAACTTCAAGAACAAGTGGAGGCGTTCATGAGAACTGCATAAAGTAAGTACATAACAACCTCTCTTCGTTTGCCATTACAGCTGGTGTTTTATACTAATATACCATAGACGTTCCTTTGTTTTCCCATGAGTGGCTCTCCTTAACTACGAATATTGCTTGTCTATAAGGGCCATAAGGCATATAATGCTGGATAAGGAAAAGTAAAAGTGGAATCGGGTTGACCACCCATGCTAAAATTTTGTGTTTTGGGTATTGTAGCTGTATTGTGCCTATTAGGGAGGGAAGTACATCAAGAACAACTCGATTCAGCACTTCAGGTTAGTGAAAACATATTTTTAGTAGCTTCTTCCTTTACCTTTTTGGTTGTCTCGTTTTTGTGGTTTTACTAATGCTTACACTATGACATGACAGGATTGGATGGTAAAGTTGTTATATGGGATGTGCAGAACCAAGAAGATCTTTTGGATTATCTGTAAAGCATGATCCTTAAAAGTTATCCAGCCTCCACAATATACAGATAATATGCTAAGTAACATATGATGTTGTGATGGATTTGTATATTAATTTGGTTGTCAGCAACAATCGGTGATGTATTTACTCTGAATCTTACCCAAAGCCTCCTGTTTTTTTTTTTTCCTTATTTGTTTGCAACGGTATACAATAGTGCTCGTAATATGTTGCCTATAGATCTTTTGCCTATTACTTGAAGCCTTGAACCGAGATTATTTTTTTTGTTCCATTGTCACCTATTTAAAATTTCAGCACCATATAATTTGATTATTTGAAGTGCTTCACAAATGATATCATTGATGTGAATATAAGACTGGTTCACTATTGGCTACCGGTACTTGATTGGACATAAAATACGATTGAAATGGCCAAGATATAAGCAGTTAAGCTTCAAATAAGTGTGGATTTACTTTGATATATAAAATTAATACTAGTCTTAAACCTAGAAAGTTATGGTTGTTTGGACAAGCCCAAATGGGTGGAAGCCCAAATTGTTTGGACAAGTGGCTGGAAAACCTCTTACCTGATAATCTGAGATAGTTGAACACTAGAACTTAAAAAGTTAAAACCCAGTTCCACACACCATCTCGAGTCTCAAGTACACAACAATGGTATCAACAACACTCCATCATCATCCTCCACGCTCTCTCTCTCGCTTCTTGTCTTGCTCCACCAAATCCCGCTCTTTTCACTCAAAACCCACTCAATGTTCGTCGCAGCCCATCACCGACCAACCTCCATCCTCCACCTCCTCACCCCCACAATCCCAAATCCTGTCCATCCGCCACTCCCTCCTCTCCCGCCACGTCACTGCTACCCAGCTAGCCGAATCCTACTTGACCCGTCTCAAGCTCACGGAGCCCCACCTTAAGTCCTTCCTCCACGTCTCTGATCAGGTACTCAACGAAGCACAATCCCTCGACCTCCAAATTGAGAGAAATGAAAACATCGGTCCCCTCGCTGGGGTCCTTGTTGGAGTCAAAGATAATATTTGTACCATGGACATGCCCTCCACCGCTGGCTCCAAGGTTTTGGAGAACTACCGTCCACCCTTCGATGCCACTGCCGTCAAGAGATTCAAGGAATCGGGTGCCATAGTTGTTGGTAAGACTAATTTGGATGAGTTTGGCATGGGCAGCACCACTGAAGCTTCTGCTTTTCAGGTTTTTTTTTTATTTCAAAGATTCTGGTTTTGGTTATCAATAGAAACAAGATTGAATTTTTATTGCTTATGTTAATCAAAGCTTGGTAACTTGAGTTGATTTACTCAGGTGATGCAATCTGTTCATTCGTTAGGTGACTGCCAATCCTTGGGATGTTTCACGGGTGCCTGGAGGATCATCTGGAGGTTCAGCTGCAGCCGTTTCTGCTGGACAGTGCGTGGTTTCACTGGGTAGTGATACTGGTGGAAGTGTGAGACAGCCTGCGTCTTTTTGTGGCGTTGTTGGTTTGAAGCCAACTTATGGGCGCGTCTCACGATATGGCCTTATGGCCTATGCATCATCACTCGATGTCATAGGTTGCTTTGGTTCATCAGTTGCTGATGCCGGGATTCTTCTTACTGCAATTTCTGGCTATGACAGACTTGATGCCACTAGTAGCAAACGGGTGTGTCTTTCTTTTGTGTGGTGTTAAGCATTCAGGCTATCTCTAAATTTCTCTCTATGCATCATGTGCATCATCATCTAAAATGTTCTGAAAGTTGAAAACAATATTACTTTGGAATTATATGCTAGAATGTGAGGTACTGGACTACTGGGGTTGGTGGTACCACATTATTTCGGTTTTAGGATACCCTTGTCAAGTGTTATGTTTTAATTTTGTACCATTTATCACTTTACAGGCGGTGCCTGATTACACATCTCAATTTATTTCTACTGAACTTTTGGACTCAAAACCATTGAAGGGACTGAAGATTGGTCTGATTCGTGAAACACTTGGTAATGGTGTTGACATTGGAATCAAATCTGCAGTCCTCGGTGCTGTTTCGCATCTGGAAGAATTAGGATGTACTTTGTCAGAGGTGCCTTTTCCTATACTATTGTAATTTGAAGTCCATGCATATTATTTACGCTTTTTGATTATTTTTCTTCTTTAAGTTATTTATCAGGTATCATTGCCTTCCTTTTCCCTCGGCTTACCTGCCTACTATATTCTAGCTTCATCCGAGTCTTCTTCCAACCTATCACGTTATGATGGTGTGAGGTGATTTATCAAAATTTGCCTCTCATTTGTAAACCCACATTTGATTTTGGATGATATATTTGGTTCAAGTTAGTGCATTCCTATGTCTACAAACTGTACTTCTCTTTGTAAATTTACTGGAGGGAGGAGAATTTTTTTAGTAGGCTAATCTTTGAAGCCCAAAAACAAGCAATTTTAAGCATTAAATCTTTGTTAAAAGATAAGATCATTTCAACAAACTTGATAACTATGGGGCTAGAAGGTTTCTTTTAGATTAACATGGAGTGTGGACAAGGAAGAGAATTAATGTTTCCAACCCTCCATTAATAGAATGTATTCTATATCAATATTATGTTCGTATCAATTGCTTACATCAATATCCAGATACGGAAACCAAGCTACTGCTGATGAGCTAAATGCACTTTATGGAGATTCTCGTGCTACAGGATTTGGCCCCGAGGTATGTACTGATGTGGTTGTAAGAACTTATTTCGGCATATTGGTTCTTATTTTGAATTTTTAATATATTTTATTTACTTATCACTTGCTACTGAAGGGAAAAATCAAACCTAGATTTTTAGCATTTATTGGTTTTAAATCAAACTTTGCATAAACTTAATGCAGGTCAAAATGAGAATTTTGATGGGAACATATGGCCTTTCAGCCGGTTACTATGATGCATATTACAAGCGTGCCCAGCAGGTACTGCTATCATTCTACTAGTATTTTCGCTTGTAGGATGGATGATGTGCCCTAACTTGATGAAGATGCATAAGGTGGCCAGGAGTAGTTCCACTGCCATGATATTTAATCTGTAGAACCAAAATTTTCTCTGCTTATCAGTTCAAGACTCGTGAGCTTTTGGCACTTGCAACCTGGGAAATCATAGCACTTGGGACTTACATGATGTTCTCACAATCTTTCAATTTTATAATTTTTTTTACCAACTTAGATTAATCTGATTACCACTTTCGGAATTTATTAATATGGAGTGTGAAAAATAGCTTTTAGTTGTTCTATGCTTAAAACTCATGATCTATTGAAAGAATGCATACAATGCTCAAGAAGAAATTTATGATTGCAATATTGTATCAGGTGAGGACCTTGATTCAGAAAAGCTTCAAGAATGCTTTGGATGAATATGACATCCTAATTTCACCTGCAGCTCCATCTGCTGCTTATAAGATTGGTATGACGGTTTTTTTTTTTTCTTTTTTGTTATGGAAACTAAATCTTTTACTTGTGTTATTATTCATGTCTGTAATTACTTCTATACTAAAATATCCTAATAACTTATGATGTTTATAGGTGAAAAGAAAAACGATCCACTAGCAATGTATGCAGGCGATATTATGACCGTAAGCATTTCCCATTTTGTACATTTCAGAGACAAAAATAGATATTAATATAAGTGTGCATATAGTTTTCTCACAATATCAAATGTCTGGTATCTTAAATGTCCCTTGTTAATTGTTCTGAATGATCTCGACATGAAATTTCAATCTTTATTCTATTTAAAGTCTCTTTTATTAAAATTTCTATCAAATTCTTTAACATCTATGTCATAGCTCCATCTATAAACAGCGTTGGTTTCATGGTTCTCACGATGAGATTTTATACTTGAAACAGGTCAATGTTAACTTGGCAGGTCTACCTGCATTGGTTTTGCCATGTGGGTTTGTTGAAGGGGGAGCTGCTGGTCTTCCTGTTGGTCTCCAAATGATTGGCGCAGCATTTGATGAGGTACATAACAGACTACCCAGATTTTATCGGGGGATGAGAAAGTTGATTCTCAAAGGAGTATGAATCTGTTGATGTTTAGCTTATTTTGATTAAATTGAATCCTTAATGTGTGCAGGAAAAACTGTTGAGAGTGGGTCATATATTTGAGCAGACTCTTCAAGGTTGCAGATTTATTCCCCCACTGATAGCAGACTGCAACGCTACATAGCTGAAAAAATGTATTTGGGAATGGCAAGGTTTGTTCGAGATGCCTTTAATCCCCATTATGAGCAAATTTGGAAGCCTGGATCTGCTGATAATTGGTGTGAATTAAACGGCCTAACATGGAGTTAAATTTTGTTTCTTTGCCATGTGTTATTGATTCGATTCTAACAAGATTTAGTTGAACGCTATTGAACAATTACATTGATTTGAAAGAAAAGGAATTATAAAAGTAAAAATAGCTAGAGCGAGACTCTACATTTTAAATAAGAGGTAAAAATATGAGAAGATGATGCTCTGAATCATAATCAAGGAATTGAAACTCTTTATCGTGAAACAAAGATAAAATAAAATAAACAGTGTAAATTTGTACAAACTGAAGGCTACAAAGGAGTAGTGCTGAAACTAACATTCACTTCCTGGTGACCGACTTTTT
This sequence comes from Dipteronia dyeriana, assembly GCA_032871835.1. Lineage (NCBI taxonomy): Eukaryota > Viridiplantae > Streptophyta > Magnoliopsida > Sapindales > Sapindaceae > Dipteronia > Dipteronia dyeriana. The sequence continues at coordinate 25,434 of CM065299.1, read as the reverse complement.
GGGATTGGAGAAGTTATAATCAAGATTTTGTTCAATCTCCAAAACACCCTCCCAAGACCTTGATTACCATTGATATGGAAGGCCTCTTTGTGAAATCACTTTTCAAACATCATGCAGCAACCTGCAACACTTCTCCATTTGCATATCCTCATTGTATTTGTCAATCAAATCCTCAAAATGTTCCTCCTCTGCCTTCTTCTTGAAAACACTGCAAATGCATGTCTACCTCAGGCTGAGAGCGGTTGATATTTTTCCGGCCACATATGATGATGCAAGCATCAGCTAGAAGTGTTGCTCACAATCGACACCTCTGCACCTTCACATATGCCGTAGAGTTATAATGATTCCATTACTTGTCAATATGCTTGAGTGACAAGATTTCGTATGGTAAGTAGTATTGTCCAACAGAAGAGTTCAAACCGTATCGAAAAATAGTGGCTTTCATGGAACAATTCTGTAGACGGGCTTGTTTGCATTTCTCAGAATCAATTCTTTCAAGATCGTAGGTGGTGTCATTAAGCTCCAGAAAACACAATTATTTTGTTATTTCAATCAATTCAGCAGATACATCTCATTGGAAGTTAAATATGGAAGTCTTTCTTATATTGTTCTGTAGACCTTCTGGATATATCGTTAAAGATTGTGCACGATATTTTCATAAAAGCCATACATAATATTTGCAGTTCTCCCATCTGTTAGGAATTGCTTATGGAATCCAAGAAAAACTTTTCTCTATACATTGTCATTAAATTACTGTGGTGGAAACCGTATGGAATCAATGGTTTTGTGCAAATGGAATTCATTTAATTTTCCTTATTCCAAGCTTCTTTGCTGAACTTTTTGCTGCATGTTTCTTCCCTTCTGCAGCGACCAATGCCAGAGATTTATGTTTTCTAGTGCACCATCAGTTTCCGGTGCAAGTGGAACAGTTTTATCTGCATTAGTCATAGCCTTTCTTCAGGTATTTTATGAGGTAACACTTGTTATAATCTAATTCTCCAATTAAGGATAGTATTACACCTGTCCGGGGAAAATAGCGAGTTAAAGAAGTTTCCCCTGGTCGAATCAGTGTATAATTTCGTTGGATAAAATTCTTGTACCATTTGCAATTGTAAAATGCATTGTTTTAATGCAACACTATACATTATGGAAGTAATTGCATACAAATATTGATTGATCATTGGAATTGTAATTTTAGGAAACGGATGGGGTCATTTTTATAATTTTTTTATGAAAGAATATGCTGTTATATTTAATGAATATTTATCGAGACTAAATTATCCGTATAGAGACAATTATATCTCGGGTGTAATTTTATATAAAATCAATTGTATTACCATGTTCATTGTTGATCGTCTCCATTAACAAAATAAGATGTTAATAATTATCTAATACAAATTGTTTAAAAATAACTTAAAAGAAAAGTGAGATTTTCGTATGTCCTCCGATAGAAGAGATCTTCGAATCTCCAATCTTCGATCAAGCATGACTGGGTTTCAGGTCAAACTTTCCCCTCTCAAGCGTGTTGAACCTAGTGGAGTGGCAGGACTAGGACAAGAGAATATTCCAATTACTTGTGCGCGTAGGATTTTCTCTTTCCTCACGAAACCCGTCTCTACCACGGTCTGGACCGCCGTGTGGGCACATGCCTGTGCCGAGGTCCACAATGTGTAACACGCCTGTGGAACTCCGCTCCACAGACTGCGGTGTGTGAATTTTGTCTGCGCCGCGGTACGCACATCATGTCACCTTTGGAATTCTTCGTTGTGTGTGCTGCGGTCTGGGTCATTGCCTCCACCGCGGTCGCCGCCGCGCCACCTGCCAGAGTTGTTTTCTTCACTTGTTTCTGGCTTCACAGAACCCAACAAATCTTTGATACGAAGCTTCGTAGAAAGAATACATCTTGACTTGAGAGTTGACTGACTAGCAATTACATGAAGCATCACGTATCCATTTGGTGAATTGTTTGCAGATATCTAATATCTGCCTATAAAAACCATCTCAATTCCATCCACTGCCATGCTTACCCTCTACTAGAATTTCTATAAAACCATCATTATGGGGTTATCGTTTTCAAGTTTCTTGGTGTTTATGCTCTTTGTTTTTTCACCTCTCGGTTGCTGCTCCTGGGCACCCTCTCTGCCACGATGATGAGCGTTTTGCCTTGTTGCAATTCAAGCAAAGCCTTCTCATCGATAAAAATCTTTGTTCTTATTATTATGAAAGTTATCCTAAAGTTGCTGCTCATGGGATGGTGTCCGGTGCGATAAGGACACCGGTCACGTGGTCGGACTGAACCTCAGCCGCAGCTGTCTCCATGGTTCTATAAACTCTACCAGCACGCTGTTTCGTCTTGTCCATCTTCAATGGCTCAGCCTTAGTTGGAATAACTTCACTGGTTCTACAATTCCTTCTGAGATCAACAACCTTTCCAAATTATCACATCTAGATCTCTCTTCTTCTGTCTTTTCTGGTCAAATACCATCAGAGATTCTGGAGCTTTCCCACCTGGAATACCTTGATCTGTCAGAAAATTTTGACGTTCAAGGAAAAACATTGAATCAACTCGGTGCGCTTGATTTGTCTTACAATAATTTAAGTGGTGCGCTTCCACCATGTTTCGGCAACTCTAGTTACAACCTAGTATTATTGGGTCTACAAGGAAACAATTTTGATGGAAGCATTCCTGAAACTTTCGTGACTGGGCCAAACCTAAAGATGATTGATTTAAGTCACAACAAGTTGCAAGGAAAAATTCCAAAATCATTGGCCAATTGCACATCCTTGGAATTTCTTAATCTCGGATATAACCAAATCACAGATATTTTTCCCTCTTGGTTGGAAATTCTTCCAGAATTAAAGGTTCTTATCTTGACTTCCAACAGATTCCACGGTGTTATAACAGATCCAAAGAGAGATTTTAATTTTTCCAAATTGCAAATTATACATCTCTCTCACAATTTGTTTATGGGTGAGCTTCCATCAAAATACTTCCATTGTTGGAATTCCATGAAACTTGTCAACGGAAGCGAGCTAACATATATGGAAAACACACTCTATCCATCTTCATTTTTTGTTAGTGCCTATTTTGACTTTGCAAGCTATGCTTATGCATTCGTGATGAATAACAGAGACATAGAGCTAGCATATGGGAAGATCTCGAATAAGCTCACAGGCATTAGTCTTTCAGGAAATAAATTCACAGGCGAGATTCCAGCTTCCATTTCAAATTTAAGAGCACGTCAATTTGTCGAATAATAATTTCCATGGTTATATTCCATTATCTTTGGGTAACCTAAAAGAGCTAGAATCATTGGACCTCTCTAATAACAATCTCTTAGGGAAAGATTCCTCAACAATTAGTGGCACTCACGTCCCTTGCATTCATTAATGTATCACATAATAATCTCAAGGGACGTATACCACAAGGTTACCGGTTTGATACATTTGAAAATAGATCATTTGAGGGAAACCCTAGATTGTGTGGAAAACCTTTATCAAAAATGTGTGAAAATTTGGAGGCTTCACAGCAAGAAGAAGATCGAGGCTCGGAGTCTAAATTTGCATTTGATTGGAAAATAGTTTTGGTTGGGTCTGTGAGTGGGCTGGTTGTTGGAGTAATCCTTGGAAACGAATTCTGCACAGATATAACCGAATGGGTTGCAATTGATGAGATTGAAGAGAATGTGGGGACAGGTTTAGTTGATGCGTTAGTTTTTCTTCCAACAACTTGAAGTATTGGTCCTCACGGTAAATGGTTGCCATAGTCCAAATTTCATCTTGCAAGTCTCGATAGAATTCTCATACATGAAGTTGATAGTTCTCTTGATTATAGGTTTAGTTGATGCATTAATTTTGTATTGCATTTGTTTTTCATGCATGTATTATATATTTTGGGATTTTGTAACAGTTTTATGTATAACTAAAGGGTAGGACTCTTTATGTCCCCTTATTGGATGTACCTCTTTTATCACATAAATAAATTTCTCTCGTACCGTCGAGGTTCCCTGTAAAAATAATTAGAAATATTAAATGATTAAAGAATTTAAATAATATAATGAGATACAACTTGCATGAGGATCATTTTCATTTGACTTATTTATTTATGTCAATATATTTTGTAACGTCGATATTGTCAATCATAAATATGATAAACATACATATTTTTTAATAAAAATTTTAATTATAAAAATATCTTAATAGATATTTACTAATAAGAATAAATTAGTTTAATTAAAAATAAAACAAGTATTATGTATATCCATTAATTACACTCATATCTTAGATTATATATCTCTATTAAAATAAATTATAATAAACCCTAATTTTGATGATAAATTCTAATTTAGAAATAATTAGCACTAGGTCATATCTAAGCTTTTCTTATTGAATAACATAATAGGTAAGAGATAATCCGATATATATATATATATATATATCAATTTTTTTTGTTTGTTTAAAATTAATGTGAACTAATTGATTTCATATTTTTTTAATCTGAAAAATCAAAGGAACTCTGTTTCTTCATTGCTATTTTTTATTATGTTTTTCTTTTTTGTGATTTTTTGGATTTTTTATTTATTCTCGTACATTTACAAAATCAAACCTTGTATAATACAAGATTAATTTTGTTTTTATTGGAGAATTTAAGAATTTATCATTTATAAAATTGGATGTTTTAATAATTTAAAAGAGTTTATAAACAAAATGTATTTAAATGAAATACATTCTTTTAATTAATAAGGGTGTTATTGATATTAAAATGAGTGTCTATAGTAATTATTTAATTTTAAATTTTAAATACGGGGTGTTCTTATAAATATTGATGTGTTTATCATATTTATAAGTGGCAATATCTACAACCATTTTGCAATCGATTCAAATAAAAATACAAACATTTTAAAGAATTCGTAACATATATTTTAATGTTTGATTTAAATTCTATGTAACCACACATTAAAATATATTAACGTGTTGTAACCCCCAATGTTTTGAATTTGAGTTTTTAAAGATGATAACTCCTACTTTGAATTTGAATTTGTAATTAAAATAATTAATATTGTTATAGGTTTAAGAACTTTTATTCTAACAGGATTTGAATTAATCATATGAACAATTCGTCTGAAAATGAATTACTAAACGGACATGTTATTAAATCCTAAAACAGGGACATTGAAACTGATTGTAATTACTTTTTATTGAAATAATTACACAATGTAGCCTCAATTATCATATAATTTAACTTTTTAAAGTATTTTATTTGTATCAAGGGAACATATAATGTAATCAATCCAAACTTGAATACCTGATAGTTTGATGCACCAAACTCATCACTGCTATGTGTGAAGATTTTCTGATGCACCCATCAAAGATTTTCTGAAGCTCCACATGACAAGGGAGTTACCTCAGAGTAGACATGACCCCGGTTCCGGTTCTGGAAGAAGCCAGAACCGGAACCGGAACCGGAGCCAGAACCGGAACCGTGGAACCGCGGTTCCGGTTCCGGTTCCGGTTCCGGTCCGGTCCGGTCGGTTTGGTTCTTTTTTTTTCTTCTTATTATACATTTATACTCATTTTAAAAAAAAATACGAAAACATAAGACATGTAATAATATGAACTTGTAAATGAATTTTATTGTGTAAGGCCGTATGCCGAAATTAAAATTTAAAAAAATAATACTAAATACATAAATTGAAATAAATGTATAAAACTAAAAATTAAAAAAATTGGTCTTGCACTTAATTTGTACCAAAATTAAGTTGCCTACGTATCCTCTCGGACTCGGGGTTTAGAGGAATCAAAGACCACGTAGTTCTTTTACATTTTATTGTCTTTTACATATGTAATTTTGTAAGTCTGTGACTAATCGCTGTCATCCGTTCCGGTGCCGGTGGTGTGATCATCATCGAAGAAATCATAAATAACTTCTAGCTCCATTTCTTGTTGTCTATATCCAGCATTTGTCCAATCATCAACACACACTTGGACTTGAATTGATTCTGGACTCAAAAGCGACCGTTTTGCATCCAAAATATTTTCACCCGCACTAAACTCTTGTTCCACAGCCACTGTAGAAACCGGTGTTGCAAGAATCTGTTTGGCTATTATAGATAAGATTGGGAAGTACTTTTCATGTTCTCTCCACCAATGTAGAATATCAAATTTATCCACATCATTGTCTCCTATAAACTCAAAATTGGTACTATGATAAGTTTCTATCTCATCATACGAGATCGGACTTGATGAAGAAGAAGAAGAAGAACCTCGCAATCTTTTGATCTTTTGGGATAAAAGTGCAGACCATGCCCCCAACACTCCAAAAGATCGAGTTTGGGAGACATTTTCATTTTGTGGAACACTAATGTTTAATGATGAACCATAAATTCTACGATATTCATCATATAACTGATAAAATAATATCTTAATTGCAGCACAATAAGTATTAATTTCTAATTGTATACCTAAACATTTATAATAAAGAGTTAAATAATCTGTCAATGCATCTAGTTTACAACGTGGGTCAAAACACAACGCAAGCAGGTAAATAGTTGGAAACTCTCTATAATAGTCTAACCATTTTTTTTCATAGCTTCAATGCATGTCTGTAATTGTATATCAGATGAACAGTCAGCAAATGCACCAGCAATATTACAACCCTCAATAATAAATAATTGAGTAGTAGGATAATAAATACCTGATAAATTGTTAGTAGCACTATTAAAAACTTTTAACAAATTACAAATTTTTGTACAAACATCTCAATGGTGTGTATAAATATTGATTTGACTAACATTATATTGCATAAAAGAAACTAATAAATCCTTATATTCATAACTTTCACAAAACAATTTATAAGTAGAGTTCCAACGTGTTGGAACATCACGAGAAAATCTAATGGGATGTCTACCTAGCTGTTTACAAAATCTTACCCATGCTTTCATAACATTAGGATGTTTCCACAAATATGAGAGGGCCTCTTTAATGGGTTTAATAAAAGCCCGAAGAATTTCCAAACCTTTTTGAACTCATAAATTTAAAACATGGCAAGCACATCTTTGATGAAAAAATTTACTATTAAAATAAGGCTTGCATAATTCAATTAAAGCAGGAATAACTGTTGTATTATTAGAAGCATTATCAAAACCAATTGAAAAAATTTTGCTTTCAATTTTATACTCTTCAAAAATGATTTTCATATTTTTATAAATATTATCAGCAGTATGTGCATCATCAAAAACTCTAAATGCAAGAATTCTTTTTTGTATTGTCCATGCTTTGTCCATATAATGATAAGTTACACATAAGTATGGATGCATTCGCCAATGGTTAGTCCATATATCAGCACATACGGAAACACGACCTATATAGTTCGCAAAATATTTTTTTTTAAATCCTTTTTTCCTTTTTATAAATATCATACATTGTACGCGTGAGAGTGGTCCTAGGGACACGACATGCATCAGGATTTAATGTTTTATGACAATATTTAATAAAACCAATTTTTTCACCAAAACTAAAAGGTAAATGTTCTACGGCTACCATCCTAGCTAATTCTTCTTTATTAGCTTGATCACTATATTTAAATAATTGAGTGTCAGGGGTAAAAAACCTGGAAATTTGAGATTGTGCATTCCCCTTGGCAAGTTCTGCTGGATGACGGGTCGTAATATGCTTCATATATATGCCATATCCTCCAGATTTAGTCCACTTGTATTCTTTAGGGCAGTAATTGCACACCGCCCAACATGTTCCATTCGGTTTCGTAACTTTCTTCATGTGGAGAACGAATATATCAGATTTGATATGCTTCTTATCCTTCTCTGCCGGCTCTTCAAAATTTGGATCTACAGCAAAATCGGGTATATTTTCTGATTGGCTTGTCATATTACCAGGGCTAGGGCTAGGGCTAGGGCTAGGGCTAGGGGGGCTAGGGGCGCTAGGCTGGCTAGAATTGGGTTCAGAAATTATTAAATGGGGATTTGGATTGATTGGATAGTTTAGAGATTCAAGATAGGCTTGTCGTTGCAGGAACTCATGGTAAACGGTGTCATCAAAACCGATATTATCTGGTTGGACCGGATCCGGCTCCGACATACGACCCTTACCGGTCCTGGAAACGGAATGCCTTGGTGGAATATCTCTTACTCCACTTCCACTTGCCATCGAAAAAAATAATTTGTAAATAAACTCTTCAAAAAAATTAAGATAAAAATTGTTGACAAGGATTTTAAAATGATTTTAAAAAATAATAATTGCAATACACTTAATATAAACAAATAAATAATTGATTAATTGGGAGATAATTGAAGAGAATTAAGAGAATTGAGATTTGAGAGAGAGTTAAGACTTGAGAATAACTGTTGTATTATTAGAAGCATTATCAAAACCAATTGAAAAAATTTTGCTTTCAATTTTATACTCTTCAAAAATGATTTTCATATTTTTATAAATATTATCAGCAGTATGTGCATCATCAAAAACTCTAAATGCAAGAATTCTTTTTTGTATTGTCCATGCTTTGTCCATATAATGATAAGTTACACATAAGTATGGATGCATTCGCCAATGGTTAGTCCATATATCAGCACATACGGAAACACGACCTATATAGTTCGCAAAATATTTTTTTTTAAATCCTTTTTTCCTTTTTATAAATATCATACATTGTACGCGTGAGAGTGGTCCTAGGGACACGACATGCATCATGATTTAATGTTTTATGACAATATTTAATAAAACCAATTTTTTCACCAAAACTAAAAGGTAAATGTTCTACGGCTACCATCCTAGCTAATTATTCTTTATTAGCTTGATCACTATATTTAAATAATTGAGTGTCAGGGGTAAAAAACCTGGAAATTTGAGATTGTGCATTCCCCTTGGCAAGTTCTGCTGGATGACGGGTCGTAATATGCTTCATATATATGCCATATCCTCCAGATTTAGTCCACTTGTATTCTTTAGGGCAGTAATTGCACACCGCCCAACATGTTCCATTCGGTTTCGTAACTTTCTTCATGTGGAGAACGAATATATCAGATTTGATATGCTTCTTATCCTTCTCTGCCGGCTCTTCAAAATTTGGATCTACAGCAAAATCGGGTATATTTTCTGATTGGCTTGTCATATTACCAGGGCTAGGGCTAGGGCTAGGGCTAGGGCTAGGGGGGCTAGGGGCGCTAGGCTGGCTAGAATTGGGTTCAGAAATTATTAAATGGGGATTTGGATTGATTGGATAGTTTAGAGATTCAAGATAGGCTTGTCGTTGCAGGAACTCATGGTAAACGGTGTCATCAAAATCGATATTATCTGGTTGGACCGGATCCGGCTCCGACATACGACCCTTACCGGTCCTGGAAACGGAATGCCTTGGTGGAATATCTCTTACTCCACTTCCACTTGCCATCGAAAAAAATAATTTGTAAATAAACTCTTCAAAAAAATTAAGATAAAAATTGTTGACAAGGATTTTAAAATGATTTTAAAAAATAATAATTGCAATACACTTAATATAAACAAATAAATAATTGATTAATTGGGAGATAATTGAAGAGAATTAAGAGAATTGAGATTTGAGAGAGAGTTAAGACTTGAGAGAGCAATTGTATGATAAGAAATGAATTAGAGGGGTATTTATAGGAAATAAAGAATTAAAGGGGAAAAAAAAAATTTGAACCGTTGGAGCCCAACGGCTCTTATAAGGTTTTTTTTTTTAAATTCAATTTTTTTTAAAAAAAAATAAAGGCCAGGAACCGGAACCGAACCGTTGGTTCCTAGCCGGTTTTTCAAGAGAAGGAACCGGAACCGAACCGCAGACCCCACGGTTCCGAAACCGGTTCCACTGTTTCGGTTCCAGTTTATTTCACACGGTTACGGTTCGGTTCCACGGTTCGAACCGAACCATGGTCATGTCTACCTCAGAGCAGCCAACTTTTTTTAAAAATAATAATAATTGAATTTGGGTAATTAATCGTATAGCTACTAGTAGCTGTTAAGAAGGTTTGTAAATTTTTAAAATTAATAGGATTTGGGTCTTATTAATTTTTAAGCCTAGTCACAGTTTTAATACATTTATTGTGTATTCACTAACATCAATCACAGAGGACAGGAAATATATTTGAATCCTCAGATAATGATAGATCATGAAATTATCAACAATGCTATGATCTAATACATTCAAAACAATATTATTAATAACTTGGTGTTTAGAAAACTTAAACTACATAGAGAGAATATACAGTTAGACTTTTCTCATGTGATTAATTAATATATATATATACTTAACCATACTGAACAGAAGTAGGTCTTGAAGGAGAGTCACTTTCTTCTGGTTTTATATTTGAATTTGATTTATCAGTACAAGGACCATCTGTTGAGAAGCTGTGTGTTTGGCTTGGATTTTGCCAGAAGTGATTTCTCATGGCCTTAACTTTTGAATTAATGGCTAAAAACCCAGGATCTGAGAGCAGGTCTTGAACGACAGTTCGGCCTTCAAGCATGCTCACCACTTGAGACATTGTTGGCCTCAAAGTAGGGGAAGCATTTGTGCACAAGAGAGCCACATTAAGCATCACCATGGCCTCCTCCGACAAATATTCTGCACCTAAGTTTGGATCAACTAGATCCAACAGACTTCCTCTCTCTTGGAGAACATAGGCCTGAAACAAACCAACCAGTCCAGCTAGTAATTATCAAAGCAATTACAAAGGCTTAAACAGAAAGAAGTTGCACTTAAAATTTAATTACCCAGTCAAGAAGGTAAACAAAATCCTCATTTGGCCTGAAGTTTGTGTTGCTCTTTCCACTCACAATCTCTAATGCAACAACTCCAAAGCTGTATACATCTGCTTTGTTTGTCAAGTAACCACGCATTGCATACTCAGGAGCCATATAACCTCTGTACGATTGTAACATTTCAGCATACTATGTAAAATTCTACTTCTTTTAACATGACATGCACACAAAGTCACTCAAAATAAAAATATTAATAAAAGGTAAGAGTAAGAGTCTTGATGGAAGAATAACGTGGGGCTAAGTTGGTTCTAAGGAAGGCATGGTTGATTATCTTTAATGCTTATACTTAAAACTATATACACCAAGACATTGTACCGGTTATTTTAAGGTCTAGCAATTTGGAGACTCCGCGTGTTAACGCATAGTTTACTTTACTCCACTAGATAAAGACAGTCACAGGTTCTAATTGAATTCATCTATATAAGAAAAATAATCTTTATTATTTTTATGGAAGAACTTACATGGTTCCAGCAACCCGTGTACTAATGTGAGAAGTGTCATCTTCGTAGAGCTTTGCCAAACCAAAGTCAGAAATTTTAGCATTTAGATCCTTATCAAGCAAGACATTGCTTGTCTTGATATCCCTATGCACAATTTTTATTATTGACTCTTCATGAAGGTAGGCTAAACCTCTAGCTATTCCCATGCAAATTTTTCTTCTTGTAGGCCAATCTAGTTTTAATCTGCTTGCTGCATCCTTTCCTGTGAAGAGTTTAGGATAAAAGTTAATTACTTCTGTAGCAGCTGACAAAAAGTTAAAGATTGCAAATAGATGAAGTGGAACATATGGACCATTAAAAGTTTTAAGATTACCAAAAAGAGCTCGGGATACACAATTGTTTTCCATGTACTCGTAGATTAGCAACAACTGATTTCCTTCAACACAACATCCATACAACTGTACAAGATTTGGATGCTGCAATGCAGATATCATGCCTATTTCATTAACAAATTCACGATTTCCTTGCCTAGATTTCGAAGAGAGCTGCTTTACTGCTATTACAGTCCCATCTGATAATATACCCTGCATTCCAATGAATACCTTCATTTCAGACTCAATGATAGCAAATTAATGAATTATATCAGACAAATGAGAAGAATTACACATCCTAGTAAATTGTCACTCGGAATAGAAGTTTCTAGTCTCATGCTCCTAATTGGATGTTTCTACATGTTAAGGAGAACTTGCTATCTAAAGTGCTTGAGACATTAGTAGCTCACAAAAAATTACTACTCAGTTTAGCACATGCTGTAGTTTCTCGACTTAAATACGAAAGAATAAAACCTACTTGGCTATTGATAGCTGATATTTGCTTCAAATGGTTGCATACTCATAGTTGACTGTTCATAACTGATCGGGCCTTAATTCCTTAAAAGCACGTTCATTATTTGGGTGAACCATAGGAAGTCTTGATTTTTATTCTACTGGATATGGCACATTAAAGAATATGTGGAATAAAATTCAACCAATGAGACATAACATTACCTTGTAAACTGAACCAAAACCACCCTCCCCAACTTTATTTGCTGCATCAAAATTCTTGGTAGCATCTTTAATCTGTCTTAGTTTGTATAATCCTGTGTGTCGATCAAGACCTCTCAGCTCTGCCAATAATGCAGTATAATATCAGTACAGAGATATTTACGTCTGCTATTTACCCAAAAAAAAAAAGATATTTCAGTCTGCACCCTATAACCCTACATAATTTTGTACGTATGTGATAATTTAGCCCAAGATTACATAAAGTCATGACTGCAACCAAAATATGAGGGAGGTGTCGAAGTTGAAGATAAAGCTGTAAACTTGAGTTGAGACTTCACTGATGTATTATTTTCTTATGTTCTAGTAAAGTGACAATATTTTTCTGAAGAGAGCATGACATGACATCAAATTTATAATGAGCGCATAGTACACACTCTGTACCTATAAGAGAATTGCACATTGGTTTATATTGGGTTTAGTAGGACTGCATACACCTGTTCAGATCTCCCACTTAATACCTTAATGGCCTTGGATTTGTTTCACTGTCATGACATCATATCTTGTGATATTGATAATATACAACACTTGGGTTCATGTAGGACCCGCTAGCCACAATGAAGGTCATCATAAGAACAAGTACTGATAATTTTTCTCGAATCCTCAGATGCAGGAATAGTGGAAAAGATAATATGCACCTTATAATTTAGAAAATTGATGGCATCATAATGTTTGAGGAAATTATTTATAGTCAAACTGACAAAACCAAATGAATATTCTGATAGTATACTGGACTTATGGTATCTTAAATAGGGTTCAATGGAGTATTTCCTACCGTTATCTGTTAAGTCTTTGCCTCCCAGCCAGCCTTTCATCCGCATGATAACCAAGACCAAGAGGAGAAATAATACTGCTGTCACCACCATCCCAGCCACTATCATGACATAATTCTTTTTGCCCTTAATTACAGGAGGCTTAAAGTCTGTGCAAGAAGAGGCGTTATCTCCAATTAATCAATTGCAAGGGCAAGTCAACTAAATACAATAAATGAGATCACTAAATTTTTTGTATAATAATTTAAAACTGAATTCCTTTTCCATTAAGGTCGCTAATTACCATGAACTTAGTTCTGACTATATAGCTTTTTCTATTGTCTATCATAAATGGATATTAGAAACTTTTTCCTTATCTTGCAACATTATATAGGATAATAAATTCCTCCCCGTATTTTAATTCATCTACTCTCTTTAGTGGGCCTCAATTACTGAGATTTGACTGTAATCTTTTTGACACAACTGATAGGGATGCAATTAGAATCCATTAATGCTGCTGTATTTAACAGAGAAATGATTGGTAGCCTTTATAAAATAAAGGTACTGATCAATATTAATGGGAATTCACTCAAGTACCAGGACAGGATAAAACCCAATTATGGCAGAAATATTCTAGCTCGGCAACATAAGATGACCTGCATGTTAAAGATCAACTATGAAGTCACAATAACTTACTTGGATCTATGGATATAGCAGATATCAAAGGACCATAAAATCCTCTCAATGGTATGCCTGTTGTCCCTCTTCCAGCCCAGTACAAGTGGATCTTTAATGTGTGACTGGTCACTGCTGCTGTAAATGTCTTTGCAATAGGAATACCGGTCCCACCAGCTTCATCTCCAATGTTAAAATCTTTCAGGACCAACTTACCCTATACACAAACAATTAATATATATTCAGAGGGTAATCTCTTTTTTTCTGAGAGAAAATTGTGTATGGTTTAAAGTATAGTTACCTGGATGTACACATCAAATAAACGTTTCCCCAGGCTGTAAAGTGTACTGTCATTTTTTAAAATAATCTCTGCAAAGTGGAGTTTAACAGTGTAATTCCCATTCATAAGGCAGAGTCCATAGTAAGTGAGAGAGAGAGGAGAAACGCGTGCTGTTCGATAAAGTTCTGAATCGACTGCAGATACTCTGGAAAGAGTTGAAGTGTTGGTGTAAATATAAACATCTGAATCAACATCGTTGTCCATGAAGTTCCCTGTACTGCTGAATGCCCAGTTCTGGCCAGTGTAAAACATAGAAGCTCCTCTTCGTTCTAAATCAGCTTCATAATTGGTGTTATTACTGTTAAACTCCTTGCCGCCGCAGTTAATGTGTAAGGAGTAACGATCTGTTAAGTAATGACAATTCAAAAGAGGGCTTGAGTATACATTTGGCAAGAAAAGAAACAAAATCCTAGATGATCAGCTCGTAACACTCTTTGAAGTTTAAAATTAATTTTTGAATCATTGATGAAATTTCAAATTACTTAGAATAACTATATTATAAAACATAAATTTCCTTATTTGTTGCATCACCTTTTACTCTCTGTCAAATCTCAATGTTCAACTGCTAAATTGTCATGAAAAATACTTTCCCATAAGCTATTTTACCAACTACCAACTAAGTCAGTCAGTGTAAAACTCTGGTACAAGAAAAATCGTACACACTGACTATTTATTAATATTTCCTTATACTGTCACACCGGAAGATTAAAAGGCCAAACTGACTTACACTGATCTCTAGAAGCAGAACATGGAAAGTTCGGTTTTAAGCATGGATGAACTTTACTTCTGTAACATAGAAAAAAGAGACATGAAGTATTATCACCAGCTGCAGTATGTTTATAGTACAGAAACAAGGAAATTAAGTTCAGAGTCGTATGAAAATCACAAGCAATGAAAATGTTAATTCTGTTATATCCTGATAAAATATATTATGACACGGGCACAAGATTCTTACGATTTATCAGCTGACGAGGAGCAGCTCTCCACTAAGTTCCTGCAAAAATAAGTTAAAAGGCTTCACTACTATAACTACAATATAAGGATGTAAAACTGAAAGGATGTATGTTTTCAAGTTACACTCACACACTCCCTTGAAGACATTCAGTTGCACCTGAGGTGAAATCGTTATAAGATAAATCCCTGCAGATCAAAATAAGAAATAACATCAGCAATTATCCTAACTGTGATTCTGGAACAACCGCAGAGAAAGATAACATTGTGTTATTTTGTAACTGAAACTTAATGTTGCTTGACATGGCATGAGACTATTGAACTTATAAGGAATTGGTTTCATCTGACATTCTGACTCCAGTTGTACCACTGAATCTCAACAACTGAATACTTCAAGAAGCTTCCAAAGCAATTAATAGAATTTTTAGATAGCTGTTTTGTGTTTTCAACAGCTTCGGAAGCCAAAAATGGGCAAAAATGGAAGCTGAAACCTGGAAATCAAAGTAAAGGAAATATACTTACACATTTTGGTTTCTTTCTAAGATCCATCTAGGTATAGGCCCGGTAAGCTTGTTACCCGTCAAATACCTACAAAAAATTAATAGTAATAATAATAATAATCTCATGTTAGCTTCCGCAAACATATAGTCAACACAAATTAAAAATAAAAATTAACCGGGCTTCCACTCACATGAAATCTGCTTTTGCCAGTTGGATGAATGTTTTAGGAATTTCACCAGTTAAGTTGTTGAAACTGAGATCTCTGCATGGATACAGCCAGGTGTATACGAATTTCAATCACAATGAAATAACTCAAAACAATTGTGGAGATTTTTAAGACCATTTCTTGAGAAATAGAAAGCTAATTATAGTATTTAAGGTTCAAGTTTCATTAAGAACCACTGACTGTGAGAAGACCCAAAGTCATTGGCAAAATTACTTACAGGTTTTTCAGTTTTTTCATATGCGCAATATAATCTGGGATCTCTCCATGTATCAAGCATTTTCTTAAAATCCTGCATTCAACAGTTTGACAGAGAGTACTTATTAAGTGTGTGTGCATTTTATGCATACAAATTCAAGAAAATAAGTACAAAAGAAAGAAACAAAAATCATGCGGATTTAACTCACAATGTCTTCATTGATTTCATGTGATCCAATGGCGGAAAAGCAGCCTCTTTGCCTTTTAAGTCACTAATCCTTCTAAAAAGATTATAAAGGAAAATCTATCACTTATTGAACACATTTTATTAGTGATGACAAAACAATAGAGGAGTTAGAATTTCATACAGATCACTTAAGCTAGTCAAGGCAGAAATGCTAGAAGGTATGGGGCCCTCAAGAGAGCATCCCTGGATTTGTCTGTAATAAAAATTTAAAAAACTATAAGAAACTGCATTTAGTAGTAGCTGAAAGTCCAAATGCGACATACACAAATACGGTATAGACAGCTTACAATTTCTGAATTTGTGTCCAATTACCGATGAATTCAGGTATCTTCCCAGAAAAGTTATTATCATTTATCCTCCTAAAATGTAACAATGGGATGAAAACTTATCAGTCTTCCTGAAAAAAATCAGTTATCTTTTAAAATCTAGGATAGATCATACTGTAACTATAGAAAAATTCATGTAAATCACAATATAATAAACATGTATCAACTAAAATCTGAAATAAATATTATTACGATGATTATTATAACATAGTATATTATTTAAATCTTTGGTTCAACAACCATTAGGGATTGTCCACTTACATATCAGTCAAGTTGGTCAGTTTGGCGAGTTCTGCTGGTAATCTTCCTGTGAAAGCATTTGATGATATAATTCTGAAGAAAGATGATAACAGTAATGTTGATGTCATTGATCAAAGAATTGGGATGGCTGGTTCAAATTCCTTAACTGAATTACATGAAAGAAAAGAAAGAAATTACAGTTTCTGTAAATTGATCAACTTTCCAATTTCTGGTGGGATGGGTCCTGAAAAGTGGTTCCCTTCGATACTCCTGTAATATGGATGCGTTGGTGTTTAGCTCATTCTAAAATGATAGAGAAATCATATATTGAGCTGAAAATATCTAATCCTAACATGTCAAGCCGTCCATCAGACTCAGATAAACTATTTAAACTGAAAAGTTTCATGGATGGATCAGAATATCTTGTTTAGAATTTAGACCCCATTAAATTGTTACGATGGTTGTGTTTTTCATTTGTAACAAGTTATAATGGAACAATTAAAATGCAAAGAGAGTGTCACCAGAAACGTACAGGTTTAGAAGGGTGGTAATTTTGGTGAGAACTTTTGGGAAAGGACCGGTCAATCGATTCCCCATCAAGGAGCTGCAACAAAGCATACAACTTTAATAAGTTAATTAAATTACAGAAAAAATAGTTGAAATGATTATATATATGGTGAGATGCTCACAGCTCGACCAAACGCAGAGTTGCCCATTGTGGAGGTATGGAACCACTGAGGACGTTGCGGCTCAGGTCCCTGCAGATTGCAGAATCACAATTCACAACAAGTGAATTAAGGGTTCAGTGAAAATAAATGAAGATTGAAGATAGGTTGAATTTGCTTACAAGTGTTGAAGGTAGCGAAGTTTGGAGAGTTCGGGTGGGACAATCCCTGAGAGATTCTGACTTTTTAAAGCTCTGAAAATAAATACCCATGTCAAGTTTTTCAAATGTAATCGATCAATTGTAGGGCACAACACCAACTCAAAAGTCAAAACACCCAAATGAAAAAAAGTCTGCTTTTTATATTATGATACTTGAAAATATGAACTTGTTCCACTTGCACGTGTATTAGCCAGAAACAGATTGAAAAGTGGTAAAAGAGAGGGATGATGATGGTGAGGAGAAGAATACATGCTTACAACGTGGCAAGAGGAGTTGTGGTTGAAAGAGCAATCACAGCTTACACTGCTCTCAAAACCATCCCTCTCGTCCATCACTTTCCAATTCCCTTTTCCGCTGCAGGGATCTACTCCAAATTCCCAATCTGTTTTGTTCAGTTTCCTCCCTATCACCTTCAATGTCTTCACTGTTTATTCAAATCATCATTCAAACCAACTTAATTAAGTAAGTACAAGTACAATTATAATTATATATATATATATATAGCCTAATTAATGGGCTTGAACAGAGAGCAAGTTTCGGTACCTTCTTCATTGTTGAGCTTGGCTTCGCTGGGTGTGCTGGCTGCTGCTGCAAATCCAGAGAAAGTAAATATAATGGGAAATGAGAGATGCAGTAGGAGAAGCAAGTACTTTAGAGATGGCAAATGTGCAGCCCCCATTTTCAGTGTGGATGAGCTCAGTGTCTCAGTTTGGGGGTTCTGAGAGAGAATGGAATATTTGTTATTAGTTTAAAGCAGTGAGTACGTGGTGACGGTGGGATGGATTGATTTATATATATATCCAAGTGCCGCAACTGCAAAGTTTTATGATATAAAGAGCCCAACCGCGTCGTTAAAGTGGACCCTTGACTATATATCTATATATATATATAGAAAAGCTTCAAACTTGCTTGTTTTATATATGCAGAACATTAATTGTCTCACCAAACTGGAGGACTGACTGTTTAATATTAGAATGCACTAATTAATTTGACCAGAACATCTGGCTGGCTAGAAGCCTAGAACTCGAATATTTGGCCTACTGGTTGGCGATTCACTGATCAGCGAGTTAAAAGTTACTAAATTTGGTTTACACTTGGCAGTTCGGCTTTCAATTTCCATGGCTGTGTAAATTAATTAAATATGGATTAGAGTCAGTGATTATAAATTTATAAATAGTAAGCTAGATGTACGTAAAGTAAGTGTGAACGACAATGAGGTTGACGTGGAAGTCAAAGTCAACGGGGGCATGCATTAGCCACTAGTTAGAATGAATTGAAGTAGTACTGGTTATTAAAGAAGAAGACAAGGCAAGCAGCCTTGGAGCTGGAATTTAATTAAGGGTACGCGTTTTGAGAGCAGCATCCATATATGGATTGCAGAAAAGTAGAAAACAACAAGTCCACACAAGGGACAAGTATGGAATTGGATGATGCAGACAGAGGGAGACTGAGAGAGAGGTAGTCATGATCATAACATTAACAATTTAACAGTATTATAGTAATCATGTATATATAAGTAGTAAAGTGTGAGGATGGCCTGGCTGTGGGACTCACAAGACGCGGTTTTGAGAATCTTCAATCTTCAATAAGTCTGCTAGCTTGAAGACGATATAGGCCATGTACGTAGTATATATATTGATATCTTTCATGGGACTTGTATAAAGAGTAGATCACAGTAGTGGGGTCTTTTTGACGTTGACTTTAATTGCAGATGTTTTTTGAATACTTGCATGCATTCCTTTGGATTTGGAACGAGTATTAATACGATCGAGTTCTATACAAAATTACAAATGTTAGTGCTTTTGAAACATGTACGAAGTGGCAGTTATATATATCTTAATTTGTTTCGATTCAAAAGCATTTGGAGACTACAGCTAGCTGTTGTGCTGCGCGCTGACTACTCTTTCCTTAATTAATATATATATATATATATATATATATATATGAATATATGATGCATGTTAATGCTGAATAATTAAGTTGATCGAGCGTATAAGCAAGAGTAGTTGATTTCAAGTATATATATACTACGTACGAATTGAATGGCAGATCAGATGGCTACAGTCCATGTTTGTGTGGCCTCCAGAGTCCACAGTCCACACCGGTACTGATGCCCTAGTATTTTCTCTACAGTCTCTTGTGCCTACGAATCTGTCTTGGCTATGGTACACATCAGGAACATGCGTTGTACCGTACAAATTAACAAACAATATATAAAACAAAAAGAAAGTGGGTGACAGCCCACAAAGCAACCGGTTGAAACCGGTTGCTGTAAGTTTTACATATTATATACATATAAAAATTGAATTGTTTAAAAATATGTTTTAAAATAAGAAAAATATTTTATTTATTATCTAAAAAAGTTAATACAAAATATTATTTTAATTTCAAGAACGAGTTGAAGGTAAATCGAACAAATTGAACGTTACACTCGCTGACTGAACAAATAAACGTAAATTATCCAGAACAAGTTCAATGTAGGTTGAATTGGTTTATCGTAGGTTGAATTAGTCTAACGTCATTGAACAAGTCAACGTAAATTTCATGAACAACTTAAATATAGGTTGAACGAGTTTAACGTTTAGCTAATAATGGTTCACGTTTAGCTAATGGTTAACGTAAACATTTTATGAACAATAAGAACGTAGGTTGAATAAGTTTAACGTTGATATGAACGTTAAACTCGTTTAGTGAACAAGTGAACGTAAACTGTCCTGAACGGGTTTGACATTACTAGAACGGGTTTGACGTTTATCTGAACGTTAAACTTGTTTTATGAATAAAATTACGTTAACCTTTACTATATGAAATGAATAAAATGAAATGAATAAAATGAAATGAAGGTTTTAAAATTTTGAATTAATGTACAAGTTCAACGTAAGTTAAATAAATTTTACGTTCAGATGAATGTTAAAGTCGTTCCGATAACAAGTCAACATAAATCTTTATGAACAAGTCAACGTAAATCTTTATGAACAAGTTCAATGTAGGTTGAACAAGACAACGTAAATCTTCATGAACATATTCAACGTGGGTTGAACGAGTTTATCGTTCAACCTACCTACGTTGCGATGAACCATAAATCGTTCATCGCAACGTAGGTTGAACGAGTTTAACGTTCATATGAACGTTAAACTTGTTCCGTGAACAAGACAACGTAAATCTTCATGAACATATTCAACGTAGGTTGAACGAGTTTATCGTTCATCTGATAATGTTAAACTCGTTAATTGAACAAGTCAACGTAAAACTTCATGAACAAGTTCAACGTAGGCTGAACGAGTTTATCGTTCATCTGATAATGTTAACTCGTTCATTGAACAAGTCAGCGTAAACCTTCATGAACAAATTTAACAAAGGTTGAACGAGTTTAACGTTTATCTCAATTTTAAACTCGTTCAGTGAACAAGTCAACGTAAATCTTTATGAACAAGTTTAACTTTCAAATTAACATAAAACTTGTTATGTAAACAAATCAACGTAAATCTTTATTAACAAGTTCAATATAAGTTGAACGAGTTTAACATTCAACTGATAATGTTAAACTCGTTCATTGAACATGTTAACATAAACCTTCACGAATAAGTTCAACATAGGTTGAACAAGTTTAACGTTGGTTGAACAAGTTTAACGTTCATCTAAACGATAAACTTGTTCAGTGAACAAGTTAACGTAAACCTTCGTGAACAAGTTCAACGTAGGTTGAACGAGTTTAACATTCATCTGAACGTTAAACTTGTTCGGTAGACAAATTATCGTAAACCTTTATGGACAAATTTAACGTTCATCACAACGTTAAAATTGTTCACAGAATAAATTTAACGTTGCAATGAACAATTTATGGTAAACCTTCATGAACAAGTTTAACGTGGGTTGAACGAGCGGAACGTTCATCTCAACGTTAAACTTATTCAGTGAACAAGTTATCGTAAATCTTCATGAAATTCATAAAAATATTTGACTTGTAAACTTATTGCAAATAGTATGTTTAATGAATTACTAGTAAATATTTAATATTATATATCGATAATTAATTTGTAAAACATAAATACATATTATTAATTTACTCACTATCATGTACTATCAATAATTTAAACCTATTATTTTGGTTTATTTTAACAATGCTATCACCGGATATCGTTGAAGCGAAGAGAAACCGTTTAGTCATTAATATGATTTTAAAAAAGAAATCATTTCTTAATGTTGAGTGGGACAGTGGTGCACTTTCTTTCCATACAGGGTGGTGATGGTTCGAGTCTTATCATATACATTTTATAAACATGTGTATGGAGTTTCCTTCCGGTTATCAAAATTATATAGTTATTTAAAAAAAAAAATCAAAACTTGTAGAATGTTTAATGATGTCAATTAAAATGTTTAACCTTTATATTTTTTATATTCAAATAATATATTTGATTAATAAATATATATTTAACAATGTAAATTTCACTTGTGAATTTGGTAACCACTTTACAATTTATGAAATTTTGACTTGTAACCATTTTCACGGCTATAGTAACCACCCTCTCGGATATGGTAACTATTTGTACGGCATTTGTAACCATTTTTCATTTTTTTCAATTTTGTCTTGTAATATTTTATCGACTATGGTAATAACCTTCACAGCTTCGGTAACTATTTTACGGTTTTGTTGACCCTTTTACAATTTTTAAAATTTTGACATGTAACAATTTTCACGGATTTGATAACGACATTCATGGCTCTGTAACCATTCTTACGACTTTGGTAACAATTTTTTTTTTTTAATTTTCACTTGTAACAAATTATAAAAATACTTAACTTATAAACTTATTGTAAATGGTGTGTTTAATGAATTAATAGGAAATTTAGTAAATATTTAATAATATATATATATCAATAATTAATTTATAAAACATAAATACATAATAGTAATTTACTCATTATCATGTTAATAGATAATCTAAAGAGATTAACAATCAATTCATTATCAAGTATTTTGAAAAATCTACAGGATTAGGTTTTGAAGGTAAAAAGAGTAAATATATTTATATTATATTTATATATGTTTGAGGAAAATAAGAAAATGATGACCCCTCCCTATTCCTATTTTAATTTAGAAATGATTTTCATCCTCATCTCTTTATTTTTCTTTCTTAAAAAAACCTTAAATAGAAATGTGTATCGGAGAATGAGAAGAGAGAGATAGAGTTTGTTTTTTTAAGTAAGAAACAAGTGTAATCGATTTCCGGTGAAACAATTTTTTTTTCCTCTTTTAACCGGTTGAAACTTTTTAATATATATATGTTGTAAGGTATGACCAAGAGTCTTACTCGTACCATAGCAAGTCCCCTAGTAATCATACGGTGGTCCAGTTAATGTGGTTCCCATTCTCCACTCCCACTCAGCTCCCACATACACTTGCAATCATTAATACTCACAACCCTTACCATCACAATAATGATAAACTATTCAACTTTGAATAATGATCATATAGTATACGTACTCTCTAAGTTGCAATTGCAAGGTACGTACTCTTGGAAAATTTAGTGAAACTCATCTTAAAAAATTGAGTACGATAAATTCTATAAAATTGAAAGATTAAAGTGGATTGAAATTATCTTCCATGAGAACTTCGAAATGGTATACTCAAATTCATAAAATGATTAATGGATGAATGAGAAATTGAATCTCAAAATGAACTCATTACGTTGGGATTAAAGTGAATCTCACATTAATTAAGGAGATCGTTTATATGTAGTATAAAAGTGAATGTATGATATGAGTTATCAACAATGTGTGGTATAGAGGCTCTCTCTCTCGCGTAGTGGGGTGCTAATTAATCATGGACCCCGAACTTTCGAATGCACGACTCGTGTGTGCGGGACCTGCGGGCATGAATACCACTCAATTGGACCATGAGAGCCCGATTGACATTTTTGCCACTTCCCTAAATCATCGTTTTTGAGTGTGATGAATAAGGAAAACTTTAATTGTTTGGATTCTGAATTCTTACTTGATCACTAAAAATACAAAATCGGTTTTGATTGGAAATACATCTCTTTGGAGAATAGTATATAATTAAATTATTTCCTTAGTAAATCAAAAATGTATTTACCTGAATTAATTCCCAAAATCTAACGCTTCGGTTTGGCTATTTAATAGCTCTAGTATTATGTTCATTCTACAAACTTTTGAACAGTCGAATTCTTTTTCTTTTCTGTCTTCTTGGTAAGTTTAAACTCGGTTTAAGTTCGCTGGTAGTGGATATTGCTTAGGCCTACCACTGTTGAACCGTTGTATCCTGTGAGACAATCGCCTACTACACATACGGTGTTACCCGACAAAATTGTCTTAAGGACACCGTGTGAAACTCGAACCTCGGTTCTAACAGTGTTACTAACATGATTTTCTTATGGTTTTGCATTTTGATTTTCAGATAACATAAAGGTTTGATTTTGGAATTACTTTTTACACGTACATCATATCTATGGTAATTTTTGTAACGTGTATTTTTCCATTTTTCAATGTATAAATGTATAATCCTCCGTTTCATGTGGGGTGAGTAAAAGCCATATATTAGTTTATTTGAATGTGATTTCAAAACAAACTCTATATGAGTTGGGTAAATGCCTTGGAAGAAGACTTTAGTTTTTGTAGGATATCAACTTTGGAGTCGACCCATTGATACTCATTCTTTAAAAGCTCCAATAAGCAACCAATGGCTTTATGTTTTTATAATTACAATCTTTGAATAAAGCCATCAATATATCATCTCATGAAGAAATTATATCGCTTTTATATGTCCATGCATGTTGATTGATTACTAATTATAATAAACAAATTAAATGAATAATTAATGTTTGATGGCGCAGCAGCCAATTTAGAAAGATTTAATCGCGGGTTACGAGTTACGAGTTACGTAAGGTTGTTTCCTTCCTATGTGAAGACACCAATGCAATGCGATGAGTTCAATATGTCCCGAGTTTTTGCATTCTCAATTAACCCAAAGTTCTACTTCTTAATTCGTCATTAAGAGCATCGTTAATATTAATATGGGTCGTTAAAAAATTAAATACCAAGTAGGATGAACAATC
Organism: Dipteronia dyeriana; assembly: GCA_032871835.1. NCBI lineage: Eukaryota > Viridiplantae > Streptophyta > Magnoliopsida > Sapindales > Sapindaceae > Dipteronia > Dipteronia dyeriana. The sequence continues at coordinate 685 of CM065299.1, read as the reverse complement.
TATTAGTTAATATGATGTATTTCAAGTTGAGGTGGCAAGTTTATGTTTAGATACTATTATCACGACTCACTGATTTTAAAGGATCTTTTGGACAACCGTCTTATTAGTTTAGTAAGCAACCTCAATTTTCTCTTATTTTATTTTGTTCAACAATTCTAAAATAGATTCAATTAGAATAATAATAATATATCATATCATTAAAAACATATATTTTATAAATGAAATATTGGAGACTAATTTTTTATTTAATTGTCTATTAAATTTAATTATATGTCACACCTTAACAATATTAACGTATCACAATTTTTTTTTAATACAAGTAACGTTATGAAAATACTCTAATATGTCATCAAAAAGTCCCTGACCTAACTTCAAATTGAGAGCATCATCAGGCCTCATTATGGAAAAATCATTCCCTGCATCCTGTTCTCAAGGGTGTCCTATCATATTTGTTAACAAGCTAGCTAGCTCCAGTTGAGTGATTGTCATTGCTTTAAACTTATTGAATCTCCCTTCCAATCTTTTCAACAACTCTACACCATCTAACCTAAGTATATATCATGTCTAGAATATTAAGATTACATCAACCCACCATGTTATTAGTTTATATATATATATATATATGAAAAAAGAAATAAAATTCGATACACAAAACTATTAAGATCCTATTTGATTTTTAACATAA